>OY723403.1:21146375-22625499 GCA_963210345.1 Inga oerstediana
ACAAATATAGTTGCTGGTAGAAAATGCATATTAGAAAGTTTTCCTATTTTTTCTTCTGGTTTGTATTACACATGCATAAGCACAATTGAAACACATACTATTGAGAACCAGAAGTTCAATAATGCAAACCAGAAGTTTGTCAATACAAACCAGCAGTTTGATAATGTAAACCAGAAGTTTACTAATGAATTTAATGTTTGGCATGACCGGTTAGGCCATCCCGGTTCAATAATGATGCGACAAATAATTGGGAATTCATGTGGACATACCCTGAAGTGTAAACAAATACCACAATCCCATGATTTTTCATGTGTTGCATGTTCCAAGGGAAAGTTAATTATTCGCCCCTCACCAAGCAAAGTAGAAAGTGAGTCTCTCACATTTCTAGAACGGATACAGGGAGATATTTGTAGGCCAATACACCCACCATGCGGACCATTTAGGTACTATATGGTTTTAATTGATGCATCAACTAAATGGTCGCATGTTTGCTTATTATCTTCTCGCAACCTGGCGTTTGCGAGATTACTTGCTCAATTGATTAGATTAAGAGCACATTACCCTGATTATCCTATCAAGAAAATACGTCTTGATAATGCTGGTGAATTTACATCACAAGCTTTTAATGAATATTGTATGTCCCTTGGAATTGATGTTGAACATCCTGTAGCTTATGTTCACACGCAAAATGGACTTGCAGAATCATTGGTTAAAAGGTTGCAACTTATTGCAAGACCTTTACTTATGAAATCTAATCTACCAATTTCTGCTTGGGGCCATGCCATTTTGCATGCAGCAATGTTAATTCGCATTAGGCCAACAAGTTATTTAAAGGTTTCCCCCTTACAAATGGTTTTTGGTCAGGAACCTAATATTTCCCATATAAGAACTTTTGGGTGTGCGGTATATGTGCCTGTAGCACTGCCACAATGCACCAAGATGGGCCCACAAAGAAAGATGGGAATATATGTTGGGTATGAATCTCCATCAATTATAAAATGGTTGGAACCATCCACAGGAGATTTATTTACGGCACGATTTGCCGATTGTCATTTTGATGAATCATTTTTCCCCACATTAGGGGGAGAAAACAAGCAGCTGGGTAAAGAAATTAGTTGGAATGAATTATCATTGGCTCATTTTGATCCTCGTACAAAACAATGTGAACTTGAAGTTCAAAAGATAATTCATTTACAGAATTTAGCTAATCAAATGCCAGAAGCATTTACTGACCCAAAGAAAGTGACAAAGTCACATATCCCAGCTGCTAATGCTCCTATTAAAATTGATGTCCCTGAAGGACAACCTGCTATGAATGAATCTAAAACACACCTGAAGCGTGGCAGGCCTATCGGTTCCAAAGATAAAAATCCTCGAAAAAGAAAAGGAGCAAAGAATATAGATGGTCAAGTCGAGGATAATGAAGAAAAATTAGTAGCTCCAGAAGAGCCATCTCCTGAAGAGATATTATCTCCAGAAGAGTACATTGTAGTCCCAGAAGAGACCCAGGTACCTGATATATGTGAAAATAATGAGATCTCAATAAATTATGTTATGAATGGAATCCGATGGGATAGAAATGAAGTCAACGTTGATGACATCTTTGCTTATCATATAGCATATGATGTAATGAATGATAATGAGGATCATGAGCCAAAATCCATTAGTGAGAGCCAACAAAGAAAAGACTGGCCCCTATGGAAAGATGCCATTAATGCAGAATTAAAATCATTGGCAAAACGAAAAGTATTTGGACCTGTAGTCCTTACACCTGAAGATGTAAAACCAGTTGGATGCAAATGGGTCTTTGTACGAAAAAGAAATGAAAAGGGCAAAATAACTAGATATAAGGCACGTCTAGTAGCCCAAGGTTTTACACAAAGACCTGGCATTGATTTTGAAGAAACGTATTCACCAGTAGTGGATGCGACTACTTTTCGTTATTTAATCAGTCTAGCAGTAGATGCAGGACTTGATTTACATCTAATGGATGTAGTGACTGCCTATTTATATGGATCACTTGATAGTGATATTTATATGAAAGTCCCTGAAGGACTTAAGATGCCAGAAGCATCTAATTCAAGTTCTCAAGAACAATACTCAGTTAAGTTAAATAAGTCCCTGTATGGCCTGAAGCAATCAGGGCGCATGTGGTATAATCGACTTAATGAATATTTGTTGAAAGAAGGATACAAAAATGATCCGATATGCCCATGCATCTTTATGAAAAAATCTAATAGTGAGTTTGCTATAATTGCTGTTTATGTTGATGATATCAACATCATTGGAACTCCTGAAGAGCTCCAAAAGGCAATTAATTGTTTGAAGAAAGAATTTGAGATGAAGGACTTGGGAAGAACAAAATTCTGTCTTGGATTACAGATCGAGTACTTCAATAAAGGGATCTTTGTATATCAAGAAACTTATACAAAGAAGGTCCTAGAGCGATTTTACATGGATAAATCTCATCCATTATGTACCCCAATGATTGTAAGATCTTTGAAGGTGGATAAAGACCCATTCAGACCTCGAGAAATTAGTGAAGAAGGTGATGAAGAACTACTTGGTCCAGAAGTACCATATCTTAGTGCTATTGGAGCACTAATGTATCTTGCTAATCATACACGTCCTGATATATCATTTGCTGTTAATTTACTAGCAAGATATAGTTCTTCACCAACACGAAGGCATTGGAATGGAATAAAGCATATTTTTCGTTATCTCAGAGGTACAACAGACATGGGGTTATACTACTCAAATGTATCCAAGCATGAACTGGTTGGTTATGCAGATGCTGGATTTTTATCTGATCCACATAATGGTAAATCACAAACGGGCTATCTATTTACATGTGGAGGTGCAGCTATTTCATGGCGATCTATGAAACAGACTATATCAGCCACATCATCTAATCATGCAGAAATTCTAGCAATACATGAAGCAAGTCGAGAATGTATGTGGTTGAGGTCAGTAATACATTATATACGTACAACTTGTCATTTATCTTCCGGCAAAATGATCCCAACAATCCTCTATGAGGATAATGTTGCATGTATCGCTCAACTTAAAGAAGGCTATATCAAGGGTGATAGAACGAAGCATATTTCACCAAAATTCTTCTTCACTCGCGATCTTCAAAAGGATGGTGAAATAGATATCTAGCAAATCAGGTCAAGTGAAAATCTAGCAGATTTATTCACCAAGTCACTTCCAGGTACAATCTTTGAAAAACTTGTTCATGATATTGGTCTTCGGAGATTCAAAGATTTCAACTGATATTATCAAGAGGGGGAGTCGATACACGCTGTACTCTTTTTCCCTTATCTAGGTTTTGTCCCACTGGGTTTTCCTAGAAAGGTTTTTAATGAGGCAGCACTCGACGGTGTATCAATGAATGATGTACTCTTTTCTTTAGCTAGGTTTTTATCCCACTGGGTTTTTCCTAGTTAAAGTTTTTAATGAGGCACATTCATAATGGACATCCAAGGGGGAGTGTTATGAATATTAAATATGTGGATGTCCATTGACTCATATTAATCTTCCAGTCAATTTGACATAAAGAAGAAAAGAAGACATGACACAAAGCAAAAGCAAAAGGAGAGAAGGACATAAAGAAAAGAAGACAAGGACATAAAGACGATATAAAGTAACCATGGTCATTTAAATATAACCATGGTAATACAACCACGGTTAATTTTCTGCTTCTATATAAAGGGCTGTAATCGATTGTTTCAATTGAACTGAATGAGAACTTCTCTCTAACTTCTCTCTAGAAATTCTATAATCCTTTCTCTGGATTCTATCAATCTTCTCTCTTATCACATATACTTTTATAACAACGTGTAGTTAATCACGGACCTTCCCAAGTTCAAGTTCTTCTTCCAGGGTACAAAAATTCCCCTTTCTTTTTACTAACTTGTAATTAGCTAGTTACGATTAATAAGCACACCATTTTTTCAAATTTAATTAATTTTTATCATTTAACAATCCTGGGGCTGTTTTAATCTAATTTAGACTCTTCAAATCAAATATAGAGGAGAAAAATGAACGGTAATTGTTCGGATTTTGAAGCTTCCTTTGAAATACAGGCGAAGATAAGATTAAAAATAGCGTTTATAAATATTTCAAAAAATATTTATTGTGCTTTATAAAATGAAAAATACTCCTTTTTATTCAATATTAAATAATAAAAATATTATAGATACCCCTTTTCATCTTTCTATATTGTAATTAATAATCCAACACGAGAATATTTTTGGATTTAGCTAGGCTGTTTATATTGGGCTAGTTGTCATGATTTTCTGGACAACGGTAAGGCCTAAGGTTGTCCTGGAAATAGTATGGGCTTTTACATCGCCCAAAGTTTTGTAGAGTTTTCTTGTAAAATTAATTTTGTAGTCCAATTTGTAATTAAATTTTGGGAACATTTCCCTGGTACCTAAGCAAATTATTTTCAAACAGCCCCAAAATTTTCAGAAATTTCACTGCACTCCTAGAACTAAATTGATATAAAGTTTTGTGGTTGAAAAAACATTTATGCCCTTGTATTGTACATGACCGAGATAATTTTGTAAATTCTCACATGTTTCTTGTAAATAACATGTATTCTTGTGAATATGTTCTTTATCTTGTATATGGTTGACATGGTATTGTAATTTCATTTGTTTGAATTGTAAATAAGCATATTTGATTTGTAAATTCCCACACCTATCTCATAAAGAATCATATTTGATTTGTAAAGTAATGATACAATTGTCTTTTCACCCACAAATTTTGTTTTCAGGTTAGCCCCATGAGATGTTGTGAAGTTTCAAAAAGTTTTGAAGTTGTTTCAAAAATGTTAGCCAACGAGGTTTGGCACAGTTGGTTAAAGTCTTGCCACCCCGATCACAAGGGAGTATGTTCGAACCCTCTGACCGATGAGGAGACCTCGTTAGTAGGCGATCTCGTAAGTCCTTTGTAAGTACTCGAAGAGCATTGGGGCCGTGCCCTGACTTTGATAGGGGACTGGTGCCGAACCTACCTATACTTTTCAATAACAAAAAAAATTTTCTTGTGCATTTTGGTCTATCTTATAAAAATTATTTTAACCATCTCGTTCCTATCAGGCATATTATAAATGAGAAATCCATAATAATGAACAATTTATCCATTGAGAGTTCTTAAAGCCAGTTTAAAATTTATTAAAAAAATTATTTTTTATGTAAAATATACTATTTGGTTTTGCGTCTATTTTTTTAAATAAATTGTTAAGGATTTTTTTTTTTTTTTTTTTTGCTTGAATTTGATGTAACCATTCTAAGAATAAGTTAAGATACAAGGCTGCCTTCACAAGAAGCAATTTATTGTTCATACCCAGAAAAAACGAAGTTGGGGAAATGAGTGCAAGAAATTAAACGAAGTGAAAGCGACACGTAATTATGATAAAAATGGCTAAAAAAAAAACCATTAACCGCACAAAGAAAAATTAGGTGGGGGCAAAGGTTGAATAGATAAATGTTGCAAATAATAGTGCCAAAAGTTGCTGCATTTTTAATATGTGACAAAAATCAAATGGGTTGGCAAAAAAAAAAAAAAAGACAAAAATCCAATGGACGTAAAAGAAATGTAATTGGAGGTGAATATCTCGTCACTTTACTTTTTCATGAATAATTTTCAAGTCACAATTATTAGGCCCACTCATGAGAAAAATTCAATTGTGGTTAGAGAGCCTTCACCAGCCTAAACCTAACTTCTCATTTTATAAATAATATATATATATATATATATATATATTTCTTCTTTACCATCTCAACTCACGTGTCTGGCTACTTTTTGTTATTATTTATGTATGTATCACTTTAGTTCTATTTATAAATTTAGATTGGAAAAAAAATTTTGTTCTAATTGTAAGTTCATTTTTAGAGTGATAAATAAGAGTGTTATAATTTTCCCAGGTTAATTGTAATAAATGTAAAAAGAGAAGAAAAGGGTTAAAAATACAAATTCATAAATAAAAGAAAAATTAAAAATTTAGTCCATTATTATTAAATTCACTAATTCTTCTTAATATATGAGAATTATATAATTTAAATCAATAAATAAAAAGTATAAGATTTTATCTAAATGGAGCTCTGCGTCAACTTAATGGAGGGCGTGTCAGTGCGGTCAATTGCTCATGTATTGTCACTATTACTACTAGTTATTTAGACCAACTTAATTTATTGCATTTTAGTTCAATTTATTTAGCATCATTGTAAACTTTATGGTTATTTGTCTTTTTATAAAAAAAAATTAAGTCTTATATAAAAAAATATTTGGTTAAAGTTGTGTTTAATAACAAGATATAAATTAAAAGACATTTTGGGTTAAAATGGAGTGTCAAATCTTTTTTTTTTTTTACAAGCACATGTATTTTTCTTTTGTCCATTTGAGGCACAACTTGGCACTAACATACTATGAGTGTGTTTGGAACAGCGATAGGAAAAATGGAGTTTTTCAATTTAGCTTTTGGTAATTTTATTTTTGATAAAAGCCCGATTGTGTAATGTGATTTATGTTTGGAATAGCGATTGTATAAATGACTTTTGTAAAAGTAAAACTTGTTTGGATTGACTTAAGCACAAGTGCCTTTTGTGATAATAGTAAGAGAGAGTAGATGAAAAAATATTTTAAAGGGTTAAAAACACCAAAATATAGTTTAAAATAATTTTTGGAACTGAAAAAGTACATTAAAAATAAAAAATTGCAATCAGTCTGATAACACACTGAGTATAGTAAAAAAAAATTTAAGGGTTAAAAGCACCAAATAATAGTTGAAATTAATTTTTGTAGCAAAAAAAGTACATTAAGGGTAAAATTGCAATAAGTCTGATAGTACACTGGACACAACTGAAAAAATATTTTAATCATTCTCACTCTCCCCAAAAGCTAAATCAGTAAAAGCTGAGAAATGGAGCTTATGGCAAAAGCTATTAAGATAGAACTAAACTCGATTGCTCACTTTGGAAAACAAACATTCAAATTTTTTTTTCTAAATTGTCGATTGAGCTTATAAACTCAATTGAGCGTTTGGGGATTCAAACGCTCCCCCCAAACACACACTTATAAGATTTGACTTTAAGCTCGATTTGTAACACCAAAGTTTATATGTTTCAAAAAATAAAAAAGATCAAGGGTTGATAAAAATGGAGTCATGAACCATCAGCGTGTGTGTAGTATTTTAATATGTAAAATACATACATGAATTTAATTAATATAACTTCAACCAAAACATGACTATAGTTGTATAAACTCCTTTGTTCATACAAAATTAATATTTTACCACAAAAAAAAAACAGAGGGACTATAGCTGGACTAATAAGCGTTGGACCAATGTCAACTCAATTTTAACAAACGTAGCTTGGAAGTATCCAAAAAAGAAGAAGAAGAAGAAGAAGTATCTTATTTGGCTGGTTTACGACAGATAGTTAAAAGATAAATCATGATATGATTAGGTTTTTTACCTTTCATAATGCAAAAGTTGATATTATATTTGTATATATCCCGTAAGCTTTACTCTGATTTTATTTCAGTTCAAATTTATATTCTGAAAAAGTTAAAAATCAAAAAGTAGTTCGATGTAATAGCATCGTTTCTCCATTTGATAATGACTGACTTAGAACCCTAACATAATACTTCGAATGGGGGCAATCCAATCTTTTCTGAGCTAATAGCAGTTGTACCTGATTGTGAACGTTCAGAATTAGGAAATATAAATAATACTCCTCGATTTTTAATATAAGCATGATTAACTTTTTTTTCAGAGAGATTAAGAAAGCTAAATAAGTTAATTAATCATAACATATATTGTGTATCATTTAATTATATGTTAGTTCATAAGCCAAACAAATTAATTTAGTATAAAAAAAATAAATATCAATACTTTTTTTTTTTTGGACATAAAAATATCAATACTTTAAAATAATTTATTTAGTTTTTTTAATCTCTCCAAAAAAAACTAGTTATATCTTATATGAAGGATCGAGGAGTAATATATTAAATATTTGTATATTTAACATTCTATTAAACAGATTTATTTTTAACACCACAAAAAAAATACACGATAAAAACTTCAAGGGATTGCTTTGGTCTAAAGTCAGTTTAATAATTTTATTATATCAAAAATTACTTCAAGAAAAATTTAAAGGTTGGGTTTTGATTCTATTGTCATCGAATTTAGACGATTTCTTAATCTGAATAAAAATTATATATAGTTAGAAACAAGTAATTTATAGGTCCGCAAAATTGAATCAAAGCAATTTTAAATATCCACTTAAACGCAAAAAAAGAGAGAAAATAGAACACAATGATCTCCCTTACCAAAGTTACATAGACCTCCCCTCACTTTTCAAAACCAATATTATAGTCCAATTTTAAGACCGTTAAGAATATTTCATTAACTGTCATAAAATAATTAATTTTATTAATTATCAACATGTTAGAATATTTAAGCTTACTATTTTGTCTATATAATCTAATTGTATATATATCCTGTCTCCAATATAAAACATTTTTAAAAAAAAATTGATAATATTTTAATACGTGATTCAAACAATAATATCTCAAAACTAACAAAAAAAATTCAAAGTAAAATAAATATAAACTATAATTAATAGTTTACCCTTATTATATTAAAATATGAATTCATTGAGTTTTAAAAATTTTATAAACCCATTTTTAAAATATTATTTTTGCCAACTTATATATTTAAGTTTTTTAAAAAATTAACAAAATAAATTTACATAACTAAAACTATTATAATGTAATAAAAAGTTTTAAAATATGCACAATAGAATTATTTTTTTATAACATGTTATAAATTTTTAAAATACATGTATTATAATTATATTTGGATTGTATAAAAAGTATTTTTTTGGTAACTAAATATGTTTAAATAATTCTTGTGTTAATTGCATCAACAGAAAAACTCTTGTGTTAAATAGGAGTATTTTAGTCAAAATAACAGTTTGAAAGTCAAATTTAACAGTCAACTAACATGTCAACACCCGTTTCCATTTTGATATGCGCAGGGCAATAATGAACAAGTTCCATAGGCAAACAGAAAAGTACAGTTATACTGATAATAAGTATTTGTTTACAGACAGACATTAACAGAGCAAAATTCACTAATAATTACAAATATATACAGAATATCCCAAAATATTCCAAGTACAGGCTAAATGTAACCACCAACTGTGTCTCGAGAAACATGCCCGTCAGTTTCCCGGAACTATGTCCTTGCCTTTTGAACCGCTGGCACCCGCTGAGACATTTGGATTAGAAAAAGGGGTGAGATTCCGAGGAATCTCAGTAGAAACATACGATCAACATATAAAATGAGAAAATTAAATATGCAATGCACCGTATCAAGTAAAATGAAAATTCATATCATCCGTGTGTGTACACAAAATTCAGGGCCAACTAACCCGTTGAAACCCCTGCATGTACCTCAGCCGAGTCCTTGACTACAGCTAGGTAAGACCAGTGTACCTCAGCTAGGTCCTAGACCACAGCTAGGTAATGTGCCTCCAGCACGTGTTCAAATCACAAAATACAGTAACACGCATCATACAAATAGTCACATAGTATATGAGAGATAGTAATCCCTACCTTAACCTCTTTCCTGTCTCAAAGGGTCCACCCCGTAAAACGTGTCAACTAAAGGCGTCCAACTCGGTCCTAAAACATCAAATATACAAGAAATAGGTCATAACCTATCCAAGTATCATTTTAGACACTTCCATAGTGTTTCTTGTGGTTATATTAGCCTATGGTGAAAATTTACCAAAATGCCCCCGGGACCCCGGCCCCGCCGTACCCGGCCCGATGGCACGTTTTTCCAAATTTTTGACTAGGGCTATCCTGACGTATTTTCGTCCAAGGAATCCATTTCCGGACTCAAAAATACCAAATTCAATGTCAAATTACGAAATTGCCCTTGGCAGCCCTACTTTTAGGGTTTTAGGGGCGTTCCCGTAATTATGCTTTCTCAGCCTTTTCTGAAAAAGTGCCCAACTGTAACCCCACCTATTTTCGCCCACTGAATCCAATGGAACCATAAAATCATTGAAAATCCAACTCTAAGGCCCTCAAACATCCCTGGCCGAAATAATTGTGTTCTCCGGGAAAAAATCGGGGTTTTACGATTTCGGCTCCGTAAACACGTTCCTTTCTACTCCTAAACACTTTATTAACAATCTAATTGAGTTATAACAACCATTTGAACTAAAATTGGGCAGCACAACCCTTAGATATACACTTTTCCAAAATTTAAAACCAATGGCAATCCGGCGAAATTTCACCGATTAAATTGCCCACAGCAGCCAGAATAGTTAATATACGAAGGTTTGGAAGTTACCTCAAGCTCCAACAAGCTTTTCCCAAAAATGGCAGCAAACCCTAACTTTTAAAACACCCAATTTGAGCTTTCCAAACCTTAAAGAACAAAGAGGAGTAGTTTAGAATCGGAGTTATACGCGTTAGGAGCGAAATCGCCGGAGAAATCGGCTTACCTTGTGATTTTTCTTCTATTTCTCTCTCTAAACTCTCTCAACCTTCTCTCTCTCTATTTCAGGTTGCTGAGCACGAAATGGGGCTGAAGAGGATGATGAAGTTTATATTATCATATTTCATAATATAATAATAATTGGTTTAATTTTCCAAAATTGCTAAAATCCAATTTTATGTACATAACTTCCTACATTCACGTAACCATGCCATCATGTCCAACCAATATTTTCTTCTTTATGCCACATGTAGGAGACACCTAGGGGTCCCTCCCTATGGTCTCAATTGGCTTCACAACTTATTTCGGTTACGTATACACGTAAAGTCTCAATTTTGGTCAAAATTGCACTTTTTGCTCAAATTTTCCATAAATTCATATTAAATTGACCAAAATATTCTAAATATATTTTTAAACTTTATTTCCCTTAATTAATTGAAATTAACTTCAATTAATTGAAAAATAATTAATTTTGTGATATTTTGGCAAAATTACGATTTTGCCAATACCTTTCTAATCCAATTTCTTCTCTTATTTTTCTTTGGCCAATTTCCATCTATTTTTGGACCAAATATTTTCTCTAATATTCCTTCATTTTTGGACCTTAATATTGGGCTTTTTAAATTACCCAAATTAATTCCATAATTATTTTTTGCCCAATTTCCCATGAAATTGAACATTTATAAATTCATAAATTCCAAATTCATGAATATTCACCATTTTATTGAATTTCCCAAATAATTACAATATATTTGGTGAATATAAAATTTGGGGTGTTACAGTTCTCCCCCACTTAAATAAATTTCGTCCCCGAAATTTGCTACACCTGATCAGCCATAAATTCCGGGTAACGTTTCTTTACACTTTCTTCTGTTTCCCATGTAGCCTCTCTGGGCGATAACCCTTTCCAGACAATCTTGACGAATGGAATGCTCTTGTTTCTGAGATGCTTTTCTTGCCGATCGATGATTCGGTCAGGTGTGACTTCGTAAGTCAAATCGTCGCGCATTTCCACATCTTCGTACTCTATTATGTGTTCTGGATCAGGTTGATACTTTTTCATTTGGGAAACATGAAAAACATCATGTAGTCTGCTCAGATTCGGTGGCAAAGCGATACGATATGCTACAGGCCCAATCTTCTCTAAGATCTCAAACGGACCAATGTATCTTGATTGTAGCTTCTTTGCTTTCAATGCCCTGCCAATACCCGTAACAGGTGATACTTTCATGAATACGTGGTCACCGACTTCAAATTCCAGAGGTTTTCGCCTCTTATCCGCATAACTTTTCTGTCGGCTCTGAGCAGCTAGCAATCTCTGCTTGATCAATTTTATCTGCTCCGTTGTCTGATCAACAAGATCTGGCCCTAGCAATTCCCTCTCAGACAACTCAGTCCAGCATATTGGCGATTGACACTTCCTCCCGTAAAGTGCCTCGTATGGAGCCATTTGAATGCTCGAATGATAACTATTGTTGTAGGCAAACTCTGCTAATGGAAGGAATTTGTCCCAGCTACCTTTATAATCAAGCACACACGCCCTTAGCATATCCTCAAGGGTTTGAATCGTTCGCTCTGTCTGCCCATCTGTTTGAGGATGATATGCCATACTGAATCGGAGCTTGGTACCTAAAGCTTCATGAACCGCCTTCCAAAATTTGGAAGTGAATCGTGGATCTCGATCAGAGATGATGTTCTTCGGAATACCATGCAATCTCACAATCTCTTGAATGTAAATTTCTGCTAGTCTATCAGGAGAATAGTGAATGCTAATTGGTAGGAAGTGAGCTGTCTTCGTGAATCTATCAACTATCACCCATATAGCGTCATGGTTTCTAACTTTTGGCAATCCTGTCACGAAATCCATGGTAACGCTTTCCCACTTCCACTCAGGTATCGCAGGATTCGTCAAAAGCCCCGATGGTCGTTGATGTTCGATTTTTACTTTCTGACATGTAAAGCAACGAGCAACGAACTCAGTCACCTCTCTTTTCATTCCCGGCCAATAGTATTGAGCCTTCAAGTCATGGTACATCTTTGTGGCTCCTGGATGCAGAGTATACTTACTCTTATGTGCCTCCTCCAGGATTTGTCGTTTTAGTTCTTGTTGTGGTGGAATATAAATCCGCTTCTTGTACCTGACTAGCCCACTGGGAGACAAGTCGTAATCCTGAGTCTCGCCCCTATCAATCATACCTCTGATATAAAATGCTTCATCATCATGTTGTTGGGCTTCTTCAATTGCCGCCCTCAGATCATTGTATATCTGACTGACTCCACTGCCTAACAGAATTTGACTAGACAGATTTAGGTCTCTGAAATCCTCGATCAGTTTCTGCTCATAAATCATTATGGCTGCCACCTGCACTGATTTCCGGCTTAATGCGTCAGCGACAACATTAGCCTTACCAGGATGATATTTTATTTCTAAGTTGTAGTCCTTCAGCAACTCCATCCATCTGCGCTGTCTCATGTTGAGCTCTTTCTGATCATACAAGTACTTCAAGCTCTTGTGGTCGCAGAACAACTCTACAGTCTCACCATAGAGATAGTGTCTCCAGATCTTCAAAGCAAACACAATTGCCGCTAACTCAAGATCGTGAGTGGGATAGTTCAATTCATGAGGTTTCAGCTGTCTGGATGCATATGCCACCACTCGGCCATGCTGCATCAACACGCATCCCAATCCCTGCCCACTGGCATCTGTATACACAACATACGTAAACTGTGGATCTGGGATCGTCAGCACTGGTGCTGTAGTTAACCTCTGCTTCAACTCTAGGAAGCTCTTCTCACAATTCTCATCCCACACAAAATGTTGAGCTTTCCGCGTCAATTTTGTCAACGGTAAAGCAATTCTGGAGAAATTCGGAATAAATCTTCGATAGTAGCCAGCTAGACCCAGAAAACTGCGCACTTCAAATACAGTCTCTGGCCTCTTCCAGCTCAGTACTGCTTCCACTTTGCTAGGATCAACAGAGACCCCTTGTTGTGAGACAACGTGGCCCAGAAACTTTACCTCTGAAAGCCAGAATTCACACTTGCTCAGTTTGGCATAGAGTTGCCTATCTCGCAATATGTTCAACACCGTTTTCAGATGCTGCTCGTGTTCAGCTTGACTCCGTGAATACACTAGTATATCATCAATAAAGACTACAACGAACTGGTCCAGATACGGACGGAAGATTCGATTCATGTAGTCCATGAACACGGCAGGTGCATTGGTCAGCCCAAATGGCATCACAAGAAACTCGTAATGCCCATATCTGGTCCTGAAAGCAGTCTTCGATACATCTTCTGGTTTGACTCTCAATTGATGGTATCCCGATCGCAAATCGATCTTCGAGAATACACAGGAACCAGACAACTGATCGAGCAAATCATCAATTCTAGGAAGTGGATACTTGTTCTTGACGGTCACCTTGTTCAGCTCTCGATAATCGATACAGAGACGCAGGCTTCCGTCTTTCTTCTTGACGAAGAGTACTGGAGCACCCCAAGGCGATACGCTAGGTCGTATGAACCCTTTCTCAAGTAGTTCCTCGATTTGCTTCTTCAGCTCTGCCATTTCACTTGGAGCCATACGGTATGGGGTTTTAGAAATTGGACCCGCTCCAGGCTTCAAATCAATCGAGAACTCCACTTCCCTATCTGGAGGTAGTCCACCGACATCCTCCGGAAAAACATCAGGGAATTCGTTTGCCACAGGGATACTTTCCAAGGCTACACCAGCCTCTGATTGCATAGAGCAAAATACCATGTACCCCTGACATCCCTTCTGCAAATACCTCTCAACCTTAGCCGCAGATAAAAGGTTAAGAGTAATTTCAGTGTCAGCTTGTGGCTGTGGATTCAGATATAAGACTCTCTTCTGTTTACAATCCAACAACACACCATTTGCTGTTAGCCAGTCAATCCCCAAAATTACTTCCAACCCTTGCAGTGGCAAACAAATCAGATTTACAGTTGACTCATGCCCCTCAGCGTTTATCCCGCAATTCAAACAAACATCAGTCGTCACAATTCGTGTGCCCATAGGTGTAGATACAACCAAATCATAGGGGGATTTATGCATATGTAAATTCAATCGTCTCACACAGTCATATGCAATAAATGAATGGCTAGCACCAGAATCATACATAACATGCACTAGACTGCCATTGAGAGAAATCATACCTTGAATCAGCTCCGGAGATTTTCGAGCTTCTTCCTGTGTCAGTGTATAGACCCTTCCTGGAACCCTGGGTCTAGTCCCCTCCGGTTGCTGCTTCTGTGGACAATCTTTCGAAAAGTGCCCTGGCTTTCCACAGTTAAAGCAAGTGAGTGGTTTGTTAGGATCCATTCTAAATGGGGCTCCACTACACGTCTTGCCAGGATGAAATGGCTTGCGGCAATGCCAACATGTTCCGCCTCTTGGGAAACCCTGGCCCCCACGACCTCCAGCTTGATTCGGCCTCTTATTATCGCCCCTAGAAGGTCCACCCTGTTCTTTTCTTTTCTGTGAGGAACTTATACTCCCAGAAGCACCTTTATTACCAGTCTGAGTTGCCAGGCTCGACATACGCTTCTCAATGTATCGGCACTCTTCTGCCGCTTTACTGAAATCAGTAAAGTCTTGGGAGATCAGTCTATCCTTGAACTCAGGTCTCAGCCCCTCTATCATCATATCCGAATTCCACTCATCATTGTCGTTCAGCTTGGCATATGACGAGTAGCGTGACAGTCGGATATACCGGGCCAGATAGTCATCAAAACTCTCCCGGTCGTACTGCTTGATGCTGAGGAACTCTTTCTCTTTCTCCCTCTTGACAGTCGGAGGAAAATACTTCTTGTTAAATTCCTCTTGAAATAGTTCCCACGTGATAGGAACATTCTTCCCTTTTAGGATGAGGTCCATCCCTTTCCACCAGCTATCGGCATCACCTTCCAGCTTGTATATGTCTAACCGGGCTTTCATCTCATCTGGACATTGCAGCATATCAAAAATCTTTTCCAAACGAGCTAACCAGGTTTCCGCTTGTTGAGGATCAAACTTCCCCTTGAACATAGGTGGTTGTTGCTTACTGAATCTACTCAGCCAAGCTTGGATATCTACCTCAGGCTCTGGTGGTAAATCCTCTGGTTGGGGTTCCTCCGGTATTTCTTCATAATTTCCCCACATAAATTCATCCATGCGGTTCTCTAGGTGGTCCTGTCTCTGCTGTACTCCCTGTAGGTCAACTCTTATCTCATTCATAGTTTGTTGTTGTTGTTCCAATACATCTAGGATTCGCTGTTGGATAGGGTCAGGCCTTGGTTCTCCCTCATTGGTACCATGTCTACCACGACCTCGGCCTCGACCTCTACCTCGGCCCCTACCGCCTTCTCCTGGTTGTACCATCTCCATAATTCTCTCTACATGAAATTAGAGAAGAGTAAATTTTGATACAAAAGCAAGGGCATCTTTATCATTTCATAAACGGTCAGGGTACACATATATGTCATACATAGCATACACAACTATTTACAGTAGTTACATAGAAATAAAACATCAGATAACCTATAAACTACTGTATATGACATACTGTTCCTTATTACATTACATTTTCCTATCTGTACCCTCCTCAAAATACCGACTCTAGCTAAATCATTTCTGTCTGTCGGTTCCGCCTGTCTGCCCTTGTCTCATAATATGTGCCGGTCAGCTCCGGTCACCCAAAATATACCACGTGGGTCCCACATCAACCTAGATACATATATTTCGATACGAGGGTGTTCACGTGATTCAGGAACTCCCAAAAGTTCCTACTCGGACCTCTCTCTACAATGTCATTCTTCTTTCTGTTCCAGTACGCTGTATCTGGAAAGAAGCCCATAGTAGTATATGCCCAGACCTCATTCGTGAACCTGACTCCCATATCCTCCTGAAGCCTATACATCGTTACCACACCTACCAAGAACATAAGATACTGATTGCGGGGAGTGTCATAGTCCCGTACCGCTCGGATATATCGGCCCTGCAGATAGTGCCACAACTCGAGGTTCGGCTGCAGGTTATATAACACCTGCACTGGCTCTGCCTGAGACTCACGATCGCTCGACTCATCCTCGAGCATCTCCTCTAGATCATCATCAGGATCCCACTCTGGATCCTCCTCTGGATCCTCCTCAGAGTCTTCTTCGGGATACTCATCGGTCTCTCCTACCCGAGACTGCCCTGGAGAAGCCGGCCTGGGTTCAGGTCCAAATACAGGTAGCTGTGGCACACTCTTTCGTGCCGTCCGCCTCATACGAACGCCTCCAGGTCCAAAGTACTCTATGAAAAGTCGCCCGTCTGGTATCCGCTGCTCTGGAGGGCTTTGGTTGACGGACACCTCTGACCCCTCAAATGGTACACTCGAACTGGTCATAGGCTCCCTCGAACTGCTCATGATGTCCTGTCGCCAGCAAACAAAACTATATCAGTATACCATTCTGATAATGCCAGAACCGCTTATTAGCTCTGATACCAAAAATGTCAACACCCGTTTCCATTTTGATATGCGCAGGGCAATAATGAACAAGTTCCATAGGCAAACAGAAAAGTACAGTTATACTGATAATAAGTATTTGTTTACAGACAGACATTAACAGAGCAAAATTCACTAATAATTACAAATATATACAGAATATCCCAAAATATTCCAAGTACAGGCTAAATGTAACCACCAACTGTGTCTCGAGAAACATGCCCGTCAGTTTCCCGGAACTATGTCCTTGCCTTTTGAACCGCTGGCACCCGCTGAGACATTTGGATTAGAAAAAGGGGTGAGATTCCGAGGAATCTCAGTAGAAACATACGATCAACATATAAAATGAGAAAATTAAATATGCAATGCACCGTATCAAGTAAAATGAAAATTCATATCATCTGTGTGTGTACACAAAATTCAGGGCCAACTAACCCGTTGAAACCCCTGCATGTACCTCAGCCGAGTCCTTGACTACAGCTAGGTAAGACCAGTGTACCTCAGCTAGGTCCTAGACCACAGCTAGGTAATGTGCCTCCAGCACGTGTTCAAATCACAAAATACAGTAACACGCATCATACAAATAGTCACATAGTATATGAGAGATAGTAGTCCCTACCTTAACCTCTTTCCTGTCTCAAAGGGTCCGCCCCGTAAAACGTGTCAACTAAAGGCGTCCAACTCGGTCCTAAAACATCAAATATACAAGAAATAGGTCATAACCTATCCAAGTATCATTTTAGACACTTCCATAGTGTTTCTTGTGGTTATATTAGCCTATGGTGAAAATTTACCAAAATGCCCCCGGGACCCCGGCCCCGCCGTACCCGGCCCGATGGCACGTTTTTCCAAATTTTTGACTAGGGCTATCCTGACGTATTTTCGTCCAAGGAATCCATTTCCGGACTCAAAAATACCAAATTCAATGTCAAATTACGAAATTGCCCTTGGCAGCCCTACTTTTAGGGTTTTAGGGGCGTTCCCGTAATTATGCTTTCTCAGCCTTTTCTGAAAAAGTGCCCAACTGTAACCCCACCTATTTTCGCCCACTGAATCCAATGGAACCATAAAATCATTGAAAATCCAACTCTAAGGCCCTCAAACATCCCTGGCCGAAATAATTGTGTTCTCCGGGAAAAAATCGGGGTTTTACGATTTCGGCTCCGTAAACACGTTCCTTTCTACTCCTAAACACTTTATTAACAATCTAATTGAGTTATAACAACCATTTGAACTAAAATTGGGCAGCACAACCCTTAGATATACACTTTTCCAAAATTTAAAACCAATGGCAATCCGGCGAAATTTCACCGATTAAATTGCCCACAGCAGCCAGAATAGTTAATATACGAAGGTTTGGAAGTTACCTCAAGCTCCAACAAGCTTTTCCCAAAAATGGCAGCAAACCCTAACTTTTAAAACACCCAATTTGAGCTTTCCAAACCTTAAAGAACAAAGAGGAGTAGTTTAGAATCGGAGTTATACGCGTTAGGAGCGAAATCGCCGGAGAAATCGGCTTACCTTGTGATTTTTCTTCTATTTCTCTCTCTAAACTCTCTCAACCTTCTCTCTCTCTATTTCAGGTTGCTGAGCACGAAATGGGGCTGAAGAGGATGATGAAGTTTATATTATCATATTTCATAATATAATAATAATTGGTTTAATTTTCCAAAATTGCTAAAATCCAATTTTATGTACATAACTTCCTACATTCACGTAACCATGCCATCATGTCCAACCAATATTTTCTTCTTTATGCCACATGTAGGAGACACCTAGGGGTCCCTCCCTATGGTCTCAATTGGCTTCACAACTTATTTCGGTTACGTATACACGTAAAGTCTCAATTTTGGTCAAAATTGCACTTTTTGCTCAAATTTTCCATAAATTCATATTAAATTGACCAAAATATTCTAAATATATTTTTAAACTTTATTTCCCTTAATTAATTGAAATTAACTTCAATTAATTGAAAAATAATTAATTTTGTGATATTTTGGCAAAATTACGATTTTGCCAATACCTTTCTAATCCAATTTCTTCTCTTATTTTTCTTTGGCCAATTTCCATCTATTTTTGGACCAAATATTTTCTCTAATATTCCTTCATTTTTGGACCTTAATATTGGGCTTTTTAAATTACCCAAATTAATTCCATAATTATTTTTTGCCCAATTTCCCATGAAATTGAACATTTATAAATTCATAAATTCCAAATTCATGAATATTCACCATTTTATTGAATTTCCCAAATAATTACAATATATTTGGTGAATATAAAATTTGGGGTGTTACATAACAGGTAGATGGGTGGAAAGAAAATTTTAAATATATAAGAAAGGTTCATATAACGCATATTCTAATTTTAAGAAAGTTTTATATAAATTTTTAAAATAAAAAGGGTCGTAATTTAAATAAAATAAAAAGATTATCAGAGTATTTCACTTTAAAATAAATAATTTGCACTTTGCAGGATCCACAACGATAATTGTATACATTATTTTGGATGATTCTTATGTTGATCGGAGTGATTAGATGGCACGACCTGTGCGTAGTGGGGGTTGTTGAGGAGCCACCTTATTGTGCTTGATATTAGTTGTGAATGATCAGAGTTTAATTACTGTGATGGGAAGGCTTTTACTACTCTATCATTTAACTTAACCGGTGAAAATAACGACTCTTTTGTATTAATTAGTGGTAGTACTCATAACCATAAAAGAGTTACTAGAAGTTATGACAATTAAATAACCACACATTTTGACCAAAAAAATTAAATAACCACACACCATTAATTTTTTCCACCTAATTGTAACAAGTATATACCACTTTAATTTAGTTCTATTTTATAAGTTCAAATTACCTAATTTGTACATACTAAAGAGGGTTTGTTGACACGATAAATATAGACTTAATTGATGATTTTATTTTTATTTTTCCGTCATTTATGTCTTTATGAATGGGTACTTCTTTCAATCTTTTTTTATAAGAGCACAAAATTTAAATTGCTTTAGTTTTTTATAAAAATCCAACAAGAATTATTAAGACATTTAATGAATTGTTTTCATTTTTTACCCTCATTAAATATACATTGCATTAATTAAAATATTGTTGATACTTGTATTTACTCTGTTTTTCTCTCACATTTGCCCTTAATAAATAATGGCATACTTAAATAAAATGTTTATTTCAAACATATTGTTAACTAATTTTACTTGTTTTCTTAAATTGCGTAATTAAATTATTTGACTCTTATAGATAAATCTAGAGGGAGTATTTTTCACCTTTTTCTTCTCCCTCTATCATTAATAAAAGCAAAATTGTAACACTTATCTATTATTCTGAAAGTGAACTTATAATAAGAATCAAAATTTATTCCCTAACTAAACTTATAAATAGAACCATGGCTATAATTTGGGACTAATCACAGTTTCCCATCTTTCTCATCTTGCAGAGTATATCAACTATATATCATTGTTGTATTTACGACACATCACTTCTAAGGAGTAAGGGTGTTCAAAACTTGGGCTTGGGACGGGACTGGATACCCCAATCCCGATTTTTGGCCTGGATGCAGTTTGCATCCTGGTCCTGGTAATACCGGAAAAATCCGGTTTATTTTTTTTAAATAATAAACTTAAAAAATATCATTATATTAGTTAAATCCTCCATATTATATTATTTAAAGTGATCATTTAACAATTAATAAGACCATAATGATTGATCTATAATTAAAGAATAACATTTTATTATTATTGTTAACATTATCTTTGTTATTATTTTTATACAGTATATAGTTAAGATTAGTATCACGATATACATGGTTTAATTCCAACTAAAGATATGATACACATCTTATCAAATAATAACTTAATATATGAGGTAAAAAATGCAAAAATAAATTGATAACTTAATTTATAAGATAAGAAAAAAATGGGACCGGAATTTCAAGGGTAATCCCATCTTAGTCCAAGTCCCAGTCCCGGACAGGAGATTCCGAGATCAAAATATTCGAGATCGGGATACTTTGAATGCTTCTACTAAAAATGTGTGTTTGGATTAGTTTTTGAGAATTGTCACGCCCTTATTTTAATTTCAACCTTTTTCAGAGTATTTGCGGAAAACGATATGCAGTTCGGTAGGCAACTCAGGAATAACATAACTATATTGATAATATGTGCATGATTACATAAATTCCCCATAGGAGTTTGTACATGATACTTACGATTAAGGTAGCCGCACAAGGCTACTAGGGTGTCTAAACTCATCCCAGTGCAACAGAGACTTCTTCCTGTCTTCGTTCCACTACTGTAATCCCTCATACGGTACTCTGCATTGTTGTTTGCATATCTTCTATTGTCTCCTGTCTAAGTTGTTGGTAGGGGAGGGTGAGATTCGAAAGAATCTCAGTAGGAAACATATACCATAATGCATGCATGATTGATGCTATGTGTATGACATGTTAGCTTTATATAGATATATGCCTCATAATGACATTTCTGCATGCTTAATGTTTCATACAACAAGATTATGGCCACATCGAAAACAAAAACAGAACTTCATTTATTCAAATATGCTCTACACAATCAAGTAAAGCAATAACATACATCATTACATAAGCAAAGATATCAAATACATGCAAGTAAGGTAAGTCCCCTACCTCCAGCTTTTCTCCTCGATTTGCGTGTCTCGATCTACGTGCAAACAGCTCGGGGCTCCATATTCGATCCTACAATATCCAATGTACTATTTAGACACTTCCATAGTATTTCTGGGAGTTATATGAGTCTATCTTGAAAAATTACTAAAATACCCTCGGGGACCCAGCCCCATCGTATTCGGTCCGGCTGTACTTTTCTCGAAATTCTAACTTGGGCTATTCTAATATATTTTCGCCCAAGGAATCCATTTCAAGATTCGGAATTACCAAATTCACTGCCAAAAGATGAAATTACCCTTAGCAGCCCTTATTTCAGTGTTTTAGGGGCATTTTCGTAATTATGTTTTCTCGTCTTTTTCCGAAAAAGTGACCAACTGTAACCCTATATAATTTTCCCTCCTGAATCCAATGGAACCATCAAATCATTGAAAATCCAACTTTAAGGTCCTCAAACATCCCTGGCCGAAATTATAGTGTTCTCCGGAAAAAATCAGGGTTTTGCGATTTCGGCTCCGAAACGCATTCATTTCTACTCCTAACCACCTTATTGACTATTCCATTAGGTTACAACTACCATTTAGTACCAATTTGGGCAGCATAACCCCTAGGAAAACCCATTTTCCATTTTTAGAACCAAAAACAATCCGGCGAAATTTCACCGATTAAATTGTCTACGGCAGTTAGAATGGTCAATATACAAAAATTTGGAAGTTGCCTCAAGCTCCCACTAGCTTTTCTCAAGAGTGGCTGAAACCCTAGCTTCCGTAACACCAAATTGAGCTTCACAACCTTAAATTACATGAATAGGAAGCTTAAGAACGGAGTTATGCGCATTAGGAACCGATTTACCGAAGAAATCACTTACCTTTGCAAGTTTTCCCCCCTCATTCTCTCTCTAAAACTGAAAATGGCGTCAGTTATGGCTGCTGGAAGGAGATGATCACTTTTTATTTTAATATCTAATATCATATTTCATTTATTTGATAATTTCCCAATTTTCGGATTTTTACAAAATGTTGGCAGATTTCTGCCAAAACTTTGAAAAATCATAACTAATTCTAGAAAAATCTAATTGGAGTGATTCCAAAGCCTATAGAACCCTTATTGAGTCTAGTTTCAAGAAAAAATATAACATTTTGCTTTCTGGAATCACAAGATTCCCAGAATTTTAATCTTCACATATTGTTCAAGAAATTTCACAGTTTTTATGCTGACTTCAAAAATTCATATCTTTTTGTATATAGCTCTAATTGAGTCATAGACCTATCAAATTAAAACTTAGGATGTTTGCTTCCATCCTATAAAATTTCATAATTTTTGCTCATTATTTGATTATTCAAAATCATATGACAAGCTCACTACCTCATAGGCGATTTCACCGAAAACATAATTATATTCTCCAAAATTCACCATTTTACTTTCTTAATACCCCAAAGATATAGAAATCATTAGGCGATAAATTTGGGCTCCTGCTAAATTGGAGCTTAGCAATTCACATAATTTAGGCTTATTCCTAAGCCTCCAATCCCAAATTTTGGGGTATTACAAGAATAGCTTTTACGATTTATGAAGTAAGTATGTGAGATGAGTTTTATTTCAATTTGTGCAAACCTAGGTTTAGGTAATTATCAAACACTCACTAAGGAGTTTTTGACTAAAGTTGACTATAATTCAAAAGACTAATTTCTTAATGAAAAAAAGAGAGAATGACATAAAAAGAATTTTGAAATTATAAAATCTTAAATCAAATTTGTTACCAATAATTTATAATGTGATGATGAGATTTGATTTTACGATTTTAGAATTCTTCTGTTTTTTTGGTCACTGTCCCATGAAAAAACTCTAAAAAAGTTTACCCAAATTGACCAAATCTCTAAGAGCCAAAAAAAACCATGTGCTTCGCAAATAATCAAGAATCATATTATTTAAATAAGTTATCTACAACATAGTTTATCCCAAAGTCTTTACCTTCTCTCCCAATTGCTAGATTAGGTGCAACTTAATTTTTATCAATTCAATACACTTTTTCATTTGTATGTATATTTTTAATGAATCTTTCACCTGAATTATTTAATGAAATTTAAATATTATAAAATATATATTTCATCCGGGTCGAACTTGAAAGAAAGAATTTTATCTTTTTCTTAGGCATCAAAGTATAAGATATCTATTAGGACCAATTTCTCTGTCTATTCTTTGGATAGGCAGGTGGAGCTAATTTCATTTGGATCATTTAGATGAGATCTATACGGTCTAAATTTATTTTTTTTAGCTGCTGATTTTTAAATAAAAAGACATTTTTTGAAAAAAAAAAAATGTGAGTTAAGAGATTAATTTTATTTTAAATTCTCTATCCATTAATTTTTTTAAAAAAACAAAAAAAAATTAAAATATGATATGGACGATCCAAATGACCTAAGCTCCACCCACTTATCCTTTATGATAAGCAAGAAACTGGTTCTAATATTTATTATAATGTTCGTCTATATTTTTTAAAACTTGACCCTTCATTTTATGCAATGATGGTTTTAATAAGAATAAATTTAAAGATTTAAAAGAAAGTTAATAAATCTCAAACCTCTTATTGATTTCGATAAGAGTGCTAAAAGGGGATCAGATTTTTTTTTTCTTGTAAAAGATCAAAATTCCTTGAAAAAATATAAAAAATTCCACATTTCATCTCCAAAAAATCAGAGTATAAATGAGAATGAGCTGAAAAACAAAACATAAAAACATAAAACTATTAAGAAATTACTCGCATGCATGGGGATGATTTGATAAAAGTATGAAGATAGTAGGGCAACAAAAATCTGAGTGGATAAATAATTGAAGGATATATATATATATATATACCAATTATTGAAATATTGAAATGAGATTAGACACAAAGGATTGATAAGGTTGGGAAGGAGGATGAGCGAATTAGGATTAGGGTGCCTGTTTCAAATCACATATGGATGGGGCCCACTTTTCATCGGGACCTAGGTCTCGCCCTCCTTGCCCTTCGGCTTCGAGTCATCCACCCTTGCGTCAATGCGTTGACCGATGCCTGCGCCTACAATCATCTTTGTCCCCTTATTCACTAAAAAATACGTAATTCAAAAACTTATTTATTTAAAAAAAAAAAAAAAAAGACTCGCGTTCCAAAGCTTGACAATGGCCCTCTCTTTGTTATAGTGTAGGTACTCCTTTCTATCTTTTTTACGAGTAACTTTTCTTTTTATTGAGATGGGTGATTTTTTATTCTTATTAAATATAAATCTTCATATCAATGATCCTCTATTTATCATTAATTCTTTTATATTTATTTATTTATTATATATTTTCTCTCATATTTTATATTCATATTCTGTCGTATTTGTTTTCCATTCTTTCTTCTATGCTCTTTTCATAAATAAAGATATATTTGGAAGAAATATGACATTTTTGACACATTTATTATTTTTTAATTAATCTTAACTGTCAATTAGTTTTACATAATAAGGATAAATATTGCTTATAAAAAAGATAAGAGGGAGTGGTATATATAACATTCGAGTATCCTCCTCTAATCCTATATTTATAAGACATTTTTACATGTTTCACGCGGGTAAAAAAGATCTTAAACTTCATTATTCTTTCTTAAAGTTCAAAATCTTTTCAATTTTATTTTTATTTAATACAAAATTATAATAAAATCAATATCAAAATAAATGAAAGATAAGATTACATATTTATATAAACATTTTTCAATCTGTTTGTTATCAAATTTTTTTTTTCTGTCCTTTAAATAATGAGTATATTAACTTGGTCAACATTAAATGCTTCCATCATATTTAACCAAATGAAGACCCTAGCCTTATTAATCAATTCTCATTTCCTCTTCTTTTATCAATCCACACATTTCTATTTAAAGCTTTTTTTTTTAAATTTTGACCGTAAATATTAATTAACCACACCAACTTTTCCCCCATATTAATAATAATAATACTATCAACACCATTTAAAGGATATATTTAACCATCATCCACATGCATGTGAATCTTTTCCCCAATTATTTAATTTCTGGGGACGAGCGAGGCCCATCCTATATGCAAAATCAGCTCATTCCCAGAAGAGCACGCAACCAAATAGGACGGTGTTATATGCTCTTTCTCGTTCCAAATTAAGGGCATCTATTGTAATTTATTAACAACAAATTTGAAGCCTAATACAATATTTTTCTGTGTACGAGTATTAAATATGGGTAATAAAGTTAATGAGTTACTAATAATTATGTATAACGAATAACATAATATATATATATATATATATATATATATCTTTGCATGCTTTTTTTTTTTTTTTGTTCAAAAGGGTACTTCTATTAATATTGTAAAAACATGTCTAATACAATACAGAAAGCCAATCCCACAAATAACAGAAGAAAATTAACATCGTAAACAACACAACAAAATAGCATAAAACCGAGAAAAATAGGCCAAAGACTGATCTGGTTCATGGAGTGATGGAGAAGCAGTAGCATCAAAATGACGACCCGCCTTCTGAGCATCCAAAATCAGTATAGAAGACAAAAAGAGTGATGGTTGTGACACCCATCCCATAGGGCACACTCCCTTAAAAGTATCAGCTGCAATAAGGTCAGCTGTGAAATTACCCCTACGAGGAGTAAAAGTAAGAGAGAACCCGACTCGAGAAGCAAGAAGGTTGATAATGTCTTAAATGATACTCCGACATTTCCAGTTATACAGATCCAACTGTTTGCATGCTTTAGGTTGCTTGAAAGATGAATATTCATATATCGATGATGGGCACAGGTTTATAGGAATACATTAGTGTGTGCGTTTGTGTAATATGTTATTCCTTCCGGTTCTAATTATAAGATAAAACTGATTTTTTTGGAGAAATTAAGGAAGATAATTAAATTACTTTAGAGTCTTTATAATTTTATTTTTTTCTTTAAACTAATTAGTTTAACTAATAAATTTATATATGATTAAGTAACTTATTTAACTTCCTTAATCTCCCTAAAAAAATCAATTTTATCTTATATTTAGGATAGGATAGTAACAACTTTTTGACAGCTCACAATCATGATCATCATGAACTAAAAGTTTTCCTTTTGGATTATATATAATCTGTTTTTTAAGTAAGCCCCACATTATAAAAAAGAAATAGAGAGAATGACTTGGATTGCATGATGGCATTTAATGTTGACAATTAAAGTCTTTTTAAATCTTAAGTCGATTACATGTACATATGACCATTTACTCATTCACATGACGATTGTGAATTCTTATATAAATAATACATATTGAAATTTGAAAGCAAACCACTCACATATCTTGTGTTAATACTCCCTCCCACCGCCTTTATATATAAGAATCTTTTAACTAAATTTTTAGATTTTAAAAAATAGTTAAATATAATAATTATATAATAATTTTTTTTTTGAAAATGCCTCTGTTCATGAATGGGTGAGACAGAGAGAGTAATAATGAGAAGAGCATAAAAGATAATATATATATATATATATATATATATATAGTATAAGAATTAATTGAGGATAAAATGAAAATGAATGCATTTATTATTAAGATAAATTCAAAATGGACATTACATTTAGAGACAATCCCATTAAAAAAAGGGAAAATTACACTAAGGTCCCAAAGAAGAAGAGAAATGAAAAAATAGTCCCAATAGATTGTAAAATGAAAAAATGGTCACATGGAGTTGTTAATACAGGCTCCTAGAGTTGTTAACGAGTTGTCAATACAAGTTCATGGAGTTGTTAATGGGACCATTTTTTCATTTTACAATTTATAGGGACCATTTCTTCATTTTTTTTTCTTCCTTAGGACCTCATTATAATTCTCTCTTAAAAAAACTTTTATATATAAGCCCGGTGGGAATATTAAATTATTGCTTTATCAACGCTTTCAAGTGAGTCTTACTCACCCCTGGATAAAGATATGCCAATTTATTTCTAGTTTTTTTACCTTCAAAGAAATACTCCTAAATTTGAGTGTTATGTAGTGAGTACTTAACCCAGCAAATAGTTTATTTACACGCAAAAAATAACTTTGAGTAAGGCACTAATGGAAACTCAACTATGAGTAAATGATTAGCAAGACATAGAAATTAAAGAAAGCACAAAATATTATATATATATATATATATTGATAGCGTACCAAAACTTTAATAATACAATGGGGTTGGGTTAGGTATGAATGTATGATTCATGATTCATTTTCTGCTATCAAATCTTTTGTGTGGAATTGTTAATTGTTAACACGTCATTAAGGAAACTTAATCCATCATATGTAACTATTTAATCAACTGGGGTGAATAATATTCTGCCTAATTTTCAACTATAATATCCCGGCCAAAAAAAAAAAAAGAAGAAGTCCAACTGCAATATGGAACAGGTTTAATTGACAATGGCCCAAAGTTTGATTCCCCCACATTCCTAACTCAACTGCGCTTTTTGTTGTTGTAATCAAGGTTTTGAAATCTAGATCGATCAGGATATTGGGTTAAGGGTTAGTAGGTCAGATAGGAGCTAACTCGAGGTCAAACTGGTGAGAAATTAAATATTTTAGACTTATTAATACAAAATTCTATAAAAAATAAAAAAAATGGTTTTTTTTTTAAAAAAAAACTGGACCTGCTAGTTCCATGCCAGCAGCCCAGTCCACGTTTTAAAATATTGGTTGTGATATATGTTTTCATTAAATTTATGAAATGTCACATTGTTTAATTGTCAACAATGACTCACCCCAAATTCCTTACTAAACACGAATTTGATAATCAAGTTTTTTTCAATGATGATGCAAGTGTATTTAACTTTAAGAGAAATAATATTATTTACTCCCTCCGGTCCTAATTATAGGACAATATTTGGAAGTTGATCTTGGTCCTAATTATAGGACAAAATTTTAATTTTTGTCAATTTGTTCCCAAAATACCCCCATTGCTTTAGATAATGGTTGGATTGTTTCATGGTAGACTCATGTAATATTCCTAAATCACCCCTATTAAATAAAGGCATTTTTGGAAAATCAATAAAATTAACTAATTTAACTCCTATCCTTAATTTCTTCAAAGTTAGGTAAATATGTCCTATAATTAGGACCGGAGGGAGTATTTTTTTATAATTTTTATATATTTTAATGATATACTACGTTCACTTTTAAATTTCTCCCTTTTTTAGAAAAATATTTAAAATATCGTGTAAGTACTTACAGTGAAAGGACCTTATAAAGACACACGCACAAACACACAGTATTCCCCAGCAACCACAGGTAACCCAAGATCCCGCAATAACAATTAACAACAATAAATATAATTAATCTATTATCCGTTATAAACTTCTAATCCAATTATTTCAAAAGTTTTATTTCCATGATGAATATTTCAGAAAGTGATTGGAGACGTTTTTCAGTTCATAATTATGAGTACTAAGTATGGTCAGGGGTTATGGTTATTCATTTGTTAATATATACGGTATTATCTAACTAATTCATTTCTTTAAATGTCAATAACATTTGTATCAATATTCTTTTTTTTTTTTTATAACATTTGTATCAATATTCTTAATAGTCAATACAATAAAATTATGACATTTTTGGCTGAAGATACTTTTGTTCAATCAGGTAAATTTCCGGTCATGGTCAAAAACAAAAAAATCAGGTAACTTTCCGGTCAAACAAAATCGGGGTAAATTTTTGGGTGAAATCTAAAGAGAGTCTCACCTTGAGTTAAAATCCTTAAAATAGAATAAAATATTCTTAATAATTCAATCATGAACAATAATTTAATCCACTTTTTTTTTCATAAATTTATAATTTTTTCAAACTAAAAAGGGGATTTTCGTAATTTTAATGTAAATGATTACAAGAGTATTTTAGAAAAATCAATATATATTTTTAAAATAACTAACTAGACTAATTTTCTAAATATAAGTAAATTAGTTATCTATCTTGTTGCACTACGACTGTATGAATATATTTTAATGAATACTTGGGGGAAAATTAATGTTCTTGTTTTTACCATTTTAATTAGGTTGTAACTCAATTTTTAAAATTTTAATTTAGTTGTCATTTAATTCCTATAGTTTAAAAATCAAAACATTAGTTCCTATATTTTTAGGAAATTAAATTATCATAGTCGTTTTCCTATCTACAGTAAACTAGTTAAACTATCACACATTAAAACACTTATTTAGACTATGAATGTTTGTTGGACTTTACAATATCTTCTCCAAGGCGTCTTTGTATTACTCATATACTTTGTAACTTATGTTTTATCAGGTTAAATGTATGGTTATATGTTATCAAAAAGAAAATAAAATTATATATTTTCTAGATAAAGCCTTAAGTTAAAACTATAAATACTGAGTTGTGATAAGTTAAAGTTTAAAGAGCAAATCTCAATTAAGTTAAAACTACATAGAATTAAAAATAAATTACACAAAGTCAAATGCTTAAAGAACGAGTAGCTACAATCAAATAAAAAATATAAAGCAAATACTACTCACAGAATAATATTTGGAGTAATCACTGTAAAATCCGAAAAGTAAAAAAGCATAGTAATAACCAGTAAGTGTGAGCAACATGCATGAAGCTGTCGTTATTGAAGCTTGTCGGCGCATACTGTTCACTTATAATAGTTAATGGTGATTTCTCCATGATACTTCCTCTTATCTTAATTATAAGATAAAATTGATTTTTTTTGGAGAAATTAAGGAATCCAATTAAATTACTTTAGAGTATTCATATTTTTATTTTTTTCTTCAAATTAATTAATTTGACTAATAAACTAATATATAATCTAAGGATACTAAAAATATAAATATTCTACAGTAATTTAATTGGCTTCCTTACTTTCTTCAAAAAAATCAACTTTATCTTATAATTAGATCGGAGGAGTATTTATATTTATAAGTGTTAAACTGTGAGGGAGACGGCCGGGTGGGATCCAATGGATTTGTTTGGTTATGACTTACGAGGATCGGAGGATGATGATTCTTAAGAGTCTTTACGTTTGGCTCTCCGTCTTCGTTGCTTTCAATATCAACTGGTGGCGGCCATATTCGCCTCTCCCAATAAACAATGCCCCATTTTATCTCTACGCGTGTCACTCTATCACTCGTCACATAAATCCAGCTCAGCTCATCATATTAAGAAACGAATTTTCGCATAAACATATATTGGCATATTTCTTTTGTTTTTGTCCCCCACACTCTTGATACCGTTTCCATTGATTCTTGATCTGGTCTCATAATTTAAAATACACTCTTGCATTTTTTGAGTAAATATAAAATTGAATCTCAGTCTCAACCAACGCGCGTGCAAGTTATTCGAGTTTTTAGATTATGTAAGAACGAAACGTGATTGACCACCGTTTGTGCTATAAAAAGCTAGAAAGCGCCAAGTTCTCTGATAAGCGTCTGTTGAAGGGGCTAATGTGATTGGCAATACTCTGTTTTCTCTGTTAACCCATTTCACAATCTCAAGTTGTGCTCTGAATATCCTCACTTCGTATCCGATACTCTGTTGAGAATCTCTGCTAGATTTCAAACACGGAGCTGAAAGTCGTCAACTTCACGTGGTAAGTTTTTGGTCTTGTGAATAGTATTTTAATAAAGACACGGGTGCATTTGATCCCCGTGTGAATTAAAAATGGAAATGGAAATCTATGGTGAAAGATCGAGATTAGGGGGGGAAACAAAGGGAAACGTCAGGGGAAGAAGAAATTACTCAGATCAGCAAGACAAGGGCTCAGAGGTACAGACGCCGTGGTTCTTGCGAAAACTAGAGATCAAAATCATTGAAGTTTTGATCTTTAGAATACAAATAATGGACACGACTACAGGGGAGGGAAAGGGGTAGGTATCATGGAACTGGTAATTTGGTCTCTCATCGTCGGTAACCAAAATATATAATCCTTAAAAGCCACAGCAAAGACACGCATGCACTTGAGGGTCTCTGTCTCTCTCTCCATTTAAACGTGGCTTTTCCGACACCTGCGTTTTGTGGATTCTTTCTAGCTCCCAGCCTTAGAGGAGCTCCTTTTCTCGTCCTTATCCTCTTCCCTGTCAGTTTGTTTCTGCGTTTTGGGTTTCACACACACACACACACACACACACACTCTCTCTCTCTCTCTCTCTCTCTGGCACTTGTGATTTTGTGTCGAATCGGAGACGCCATAGTTTTGGATCGTTCGAGCTCTCTGTTTTTCCATTTTCCCAGCTGGGTTCAGCTGCCGCGATTCCTTCTCTATCTGGGGTATGCAAATGTGATCTTTATGACTCTTTCATGGCTCTGATTTTTTTTTTCGCCCCCTTGATTATTTGGGCGCCCATGAGAATTTTCTGGGTTCTTCTATGTGGGCACTGCCTTTTCTGACAAGAACAATCCGGATTTCAAAACCGCACTTAAACGTCGAGAATTTTCAGGCCGTTGTCTGAATTTTATCAATGGACAGCGGTCAATGAAGGATTTTCATTAGTCACTGTTACGTGAGGGCGTAACTTTACTCTTCGCTGAAATAACGGGCAACAAAAGTCATAGAGTGGTTAGATCTGATTCAAATGGTTGAAATGGTGTTTACGTGTTCTTCGATTTCTTCCTATGAAATACAAAGACCCCATGTTTTCGGCGAGTGTTATTTTCGATCGATTGAAATCAAAAATTTGTAGTTTTGAAGATTTCACGTCTAGTTAAATCTTGTGACCACCTGCTTTCTTTCTCTTTTCTTCCCTTTTTCCTTTAAACGATTCTCGTTGTCCGGAGAATTCATAGTGTGTATGTCTGTTTCCGTATTCTTCGGTGCTTCTGTCGTAAGACATTTGATTCTGGTCTTGAAAATTGATTTGGTAGCTTCCTTTAGATGGCCGGTGGGGTTTAATTGTCATTTTATCTGCAAGTTTTGTTAGTTTCGATTGAGAGTGCTCATTCAACAATCCGAATCATGCTTTCCCATATTTATCTATATCTCAGTCATGTTTGGTACTTGTTGTCTCGAGTCCCAAGCTTTCTCATTTTTTCTTTCTTGACGCACTTCATGTGCATCATATCGCGCAATTCCTATTGTTAATCCTAGGTTCAGTTCCGTGCTAGCTGGCCAAGGAAAGAAAAGTTCGGTGCTAAATGGTTTAAGAGAAGCTCAATTACAATCCTGTGTCCTGTTTTATACCAACTGAAGTTAGGCTTTGTTTTTTGCCCTTGGAAATTCTGCATCTGACACCAGATCATAGTCACATGGGATTTGTATCAATGATTTGATTGGAATATTAAATATGTTGAACTTTGGCTTGAACTAGCATCTGATACCCTCTACAATGGCAGTTTGTATGAAGACTAAATAAGAGATTCAGCTTTCTATGAAGCGGATCAAATCATGGAGGTTATGACCAGAAAAAAGAGTGGCTTGTCTGATGGGGTTGGTCTTCCTGTCTTCCAATCATTTTTAAATTTGATGGATTATTTCCAGAAGAAAATTTGGATTCTGGACACAAGTTTGTGACTTTATCATCTGTGCATGCATGTTTTTGGCAGCAGGGAAAATCAAATTTCAAGATTAAACAGTTGCCTTTTATGGCAATTCTGTGTACAGTGATGTTGTTTATTGTGTATAGAACTACAAAGTATCAATATCATGAAGTAGAGGTACGTGCCATAAGAAATCTTTTGGATATCATTATACGTCTTAGCAAAGGTCTGAAATGCTAGTGTATCTTCCTGATGCTTTATTTTAAAAATCCTTGTACAGTTTCAGTGTTCTTCTTATCAGAAAATGTGTCAAGCGGTTCCCAAAACTAATAAACTGAACTCTTGTAATCATCTTAAAATGTTACTCCTTCCAGTCCTTAATGTAAGACTTATTCACCTAATTTGATTATACTAAGGAATTAGTTAATCTAGTTAATATGACTTTTTTTTTTCTAAAACGGCATAATAATTTTCCTAATTCACTCCATCTCTTTCCTACTTGATCATTGTTGAGGGAGCTTTAATAGAGGTAAATTAGGAAAAGATTGTCAAATATGGGAAACGGGTCTTGCATAAGGATCAAGACCAGTTCGTCAATTAAGCCCTACATTATTGACCGGAAGGAGGATAATGTTACTACCTTAGTTTGAAAACCTTTGATCTTATTTGTACTCTTGTCCTCTTCTTTAGCTGCTAGCATGCTTTAGATTAATTTGAAGCCACTTTTCATTTGATTGAAGAAGGAACATGGCTCAAAGTTGCGTGTCTTGTACAATAAAATGGTACATGAGATTTTTTGTTCAGAGTGTGCTGATTTTTTCCCCTTTTCACACGATGATCTATTTTCAGATAGACAGAAAGTGGAGTCTTTGGGGAGAAACAAAGGTAAACACTCTGACTTTAGTTTTGCTCACCAGACTAGATCCCTGACTTTCTTTTGCTCCAAAAATTTGAGACTCGATGTGTTTAAAATGATGTGTAATAATTTCTTTGAGAATTTGTGATGCACCTGGCATCTCTAAATTTTTGCACAGATTCGGATGTATATTTTGTATTCACATGACACTTGTTATGTCATTGTGTAGCGTTATTCTGCAGCTTCTGAAAGGTTGAAAGGCTTGCCACAAGGTATTATACAGGCTACTTCAGATCTTGAATTAAGACCTTTATGGTCGAGAAGTAGTTCTAGGTCGAAGGTTAGCATCCCCGAGCTATGTCACCTGAGCTAATGAAAAGTTAAGCTGAATATGATATATGATTATGTGAATTTGCGGCGATTATGGAATTGCAGGTTAGTGATTATTCCAATCGGAATTTGCTGGCGATTCCTGTTGGTATTACGCAAAAGCAGAATGTCAATGTAATGGTGCAAATGGTATGCTATCAAATCATAAGATGGTATTAAAAATTAATTGTACCAGGATAACTTATCTAATTTTATTTATTTCAGTTTCTTCGAGCGAATTTTTCAATCATTTTGTTCCATTACGATGGTAATGTGAATGGATGGTGGGATCTCAAGTGGAGTAGCAAGGTGATACACTTAGTTGCTCATAACCAAACAAAATGGTAAGGATGTTAATGATCATTGATTGCTGTACTTTTCCATAACTCTTAGTTTTGAATTGTATGGCCAGTAGAAGTCTGAGGGGGGTTGCTTTTACTCTACCAATGGAACTAGGAACACATAGTGCATGTTTGTTCTATATCATGGAAAAGATTTTTTTTTTTTGAAATTCAAAGCGTCTTCTTGGACTTAGAATGAGCTAATCTAGCTATTTAAGAATCAGAAATTGGGAGAATGTTTTGGTTCTTGTTAACTTAATAAAATCAGTCTTTAGTTTTATTCCTGGGAACCACTTCTGAACTTGAAAAAAGTGTCATGAAAGCATTTCTGCCTTAGATGTGTACTTTACTTTTTGATGACATGCAAATGGGTGTGCACATTTTTCTGATGTCTATGCCTATATCGTTTATTTGTTTTAACTGTATGTTAATATTTGAGTCCCTTTTCAGGTGGTTTGCAAAGAGATTTCTACATCCGGATATAGTTTCTATTTATGATTATATATTTCTCTGGGATGAAGATTTAGGGGTAGAGCATTTTTCCCCTTCAAGGTCAGGCAGATTCTTTTGCATCTTATACTTGTTGTTGACATATTAACATGTTACGTTTTAGCCTGTTCATTTTTTTTGTGTCTGAAACATTTCATATGCTATTTTGTTGAATCTATATTTCATCTGCCTCATTACATGAAAGCGATAGAATTGATATTGGTCTTCTTCTTCTTTTTTGCAGATACCTTGAAATTATAAAAGAGGAAGGATTGGAAATTTCTCAACCGGCTCTTGACCCGAATTCAACGGAGATTCATCATAGAATTACTGTTAGAGCAAGAAACAAGAAATTTCATAGGTTAGTTGCTAGAGACTAGTGAAGGGCACCTCTTAAAATGCTAATCAATACCTGTCATATAAAAACACTGAACCGTACACGCTTGTACATACATGCAGGAGGTTGTATGAACGCAGAGGCAGTACAAAGTGTACAGAGGCTAGTGAAGGGCCACCATGCACAGGGTAAATAGTTACTTTAGACCTGTTAGAGAAGCTTAATTTCTGTTATCCGGTTATCCTTGCATGATCTCGTCAAGTGTTTTTGTCCATCTTCTGCCTGCTTTATTGTGTTGACATACATCGGGGTTATAGGAATTTCTTTCAACCAAGAAGGACTAGATTTGGATATATCATCAAAATTTTAATTCCGTCTATACATCTTTTACATCCAAATTCGAATAATTCTGAGAATTGGTATGAGTTTGTCTCAAATGCAACTTTTTCAGTCAGTATAGCTTTTTTCAGAATGTTTATAGCGTTCTTTTTCTATAATCCTTATTCATCTCTACAAAGTCTCAACCTGATTTACTTCATTGTATACCATTATATGTCAAGTTAAATATCTTGTCTTCATCTCTCTGTTTCCCCATGCAAATTGATATTTCACCTCGGAAATTCTTGTGCTTTTGAACACATCATTCATTGATATGCTAGGCTACTTGTCATTTGGGGGCTACATTATAGAAAAGTTTGGCCTGCCTTTGATTTGTTAGTTCAGGATGATCATGTGGAATAAGTTTGGAAAGATTGGTGTAAACCTCTGTTTCTGTACCTTGATGAAGAAATGACCCTGGAGTACACTATTTTTGTGTTCAGCCCTGTTGATGTTCTCCTTCATCTCAGGCTTTCAAAAGAAGAATCAGAAAGAACAAGAACACTTCTAAACTGAAATTCTCTCTGTTCATATTTCATAATGTGATGGTTCATGACAAGTTTTGGTATTTACATATTCTATAATGACATTATGATTGAAACAGAATCTTGAAACACAACTTTTGTAGGTTTGTGGAAGGTATGGCTCCTGTTTTTTCTCGGTCTGCTTGGTATTGTGCCTGGCATCTTATTCAGGTAATATTATTCCCATGGTCCATATTAGTGTCGTACGTTTTTGCTTGTGACAAGTCAATTGCTCTCAAACTCATCATTATCTTGCGACAAAATATGTCTTACATATTGCTTTTTGTCACACAAATTCACTAGTTGATTCTATGAATCGATCCAAGTTTGCAAAGGTCCCAAGAGGCTTTTAACTAGGCTTTTAGATGTTAGGCAAATTACAGGCAAATCAAAATATTGGTCGTAAACATGTTCAAACTTAGTTTTGTAATTTTCAGTAGTTCAAATTCTCTTTGGCATGCGAACAAATAGAAACACACAAATTTTGTTTGGTATTTTTGCAAACTCATCATCATCATCATTTTTCTTTTGTCCAGAATGACCTTGTTCATGGATGGGGAATGGATATGAAGCTAGGATACTGTGCACAGGTGAGACAAATCATAGTTTTAGGACAAGTTTCATTGCTTCTGATGATCCTGGAAATTTTTTTCCTTCTTAGTTCTCTGTGTGATGGGAGCTTCTTTCTGTTTCTTGTTGCATCTGCTTTTCGTTCCTCGAGATAACTATGTAACCAATCAAGTCTCATAATCTCTTCCCTCATGACTATATCATTAGGATTGAATTAAATTTCTTTTTTTTTTTCAGGGCGACCGGACGAAGAATGTGGGAGTCGTCGATGCTGTGTATGTGGTTCACAAGGGAATACAAACTTTGGGTGGGGATGGTCATGATACCACAAAGGTACTCTCCTTCTTTCCTCTCTTCTTTATAGATTTCTTTTGGTACAGAGAAATTAAAATAACTTGATTGCCATGGCCTTCTGCAAAATGATTGATAATTTTTTTTCTTTTCTTTTCACAGGGTTCAGATTCTAGAAAGTCAACCAAGGTACAAATTTTTTTTTGGGGTTTCATTTAATGTTTTAGGTTGATTCTGTCTGATACTCTTGTTTGGCTAATACAATATTTAATCTCTTAAGTTTGCTATCACTTTGTTTATGGTCCCTCAAGTGGTTTTTTTTTGTGACTAGAGGTCCCTCAGGCTTCAAACCATGGGTTTCGGTCTCTCAAGTTTTCTTATGTTTAAAACATTAATCCTTATAATTTAATAAAAACCTAGATCATTTTGCCTCTCGAGGGACTAGAAGATAAACTTGAGAGATTAAAGATTGTATTCATCCTTTACTATTTCATAAACTTTGTGGTCTTTCACTCACCTTTTACTGACAATTTCCTTCATAATCAGAAACCCAGTTCATCATCAATTGATTTGCGAAGCGAGGTGAGGGTCAGACACACACACACACACCACTCTTACCATTTGAGCTAGTCTCCAGCGTCTTCTTTAAGCCGGCGCTTTGTTTACGGTTAAACCGGGATTTTGCAGATACGAAGGCAATCAACATGGGAGCTGGAAATCTTTAAGAAGAGATGGAACCAAGCCGTGGCTGAAGATAGAAACTGGGTTGATCCGTTTAAGGGTACTAAAAAAATCTTTACAAGGCGCAGCCGCCACAACCGATGATGGTAGCCCCTTGTTCAAGTTATTATATAAGCTTCACTGCACACTTCACACTTCACAGGCATTAATTAAGTCTTCTTTATATATAAATTATAGGTATATACATTTTAGTCTGTGTAGCTCGCAATGAATTCAATTCTTGAAAAGAAAAAAAGAAATCTCATTTTTTGTTCTTATTGCTTTTGGCATCCCTCTTTGTCCATTTTATTGTTTGTGAGTATTAGCAATCTGGTAATTTTAACTGTACATAATCTAATCACAGACACGTAAGAGAAATAAGAGCATATATATATATATATATATATATAATATTTAGTTTCAATTTTATGAGATGTCCTTGAAGGCACTGGAGAGTGGAGATGACAAACTAATATTTGATCAGAGGGGGAGAAAATAAATTTTACATACTAGTTTTCTTTTGGTTCTCCCTCTTTAAATATATACAGTACGTACGTCCTTAATACGAAACTCTACTACAAAATTTAATAGAATGTTTATGACACATTTTTAAAAGTATTCTTGTATATTTTTCATTCCCTCCTTCTCCAACTAATTTCAAAGGGTTGTTTTTGAAGGTAGTACAATTTTTTTTTTAATTTTACTACTTTTAACTATTTTTTTAATTTCATGAAAGGAACTAAATATGAACTTGTAACATAAATGGAAGAATATAAGATTTTTTTGTTAATTAGAGCACCATAAACCAGCGGTATATAGTTATAAATGGGATTAAGCTCGTAGGCTTCTATTTATAGTGTTTGTTTGGAATAATTTATTTTTGGGTAATAAGTGCTTATAAATCGTGATTCACGGTATACGAGATAAATATGTGAGATGAGTTTTATTTCGATTTGCGTAATAAAAACTTATTGTCTAAAATTAAAATTAAGTGAAGTCAAACCCATGCATAGAAGATGATAATAAGTCCATGGAAAATTGCTTGTGTCATTCTATAATCTTGGGGAACCAAATTCCTGGACCCGTCAAAGAACACCACCACTTTGTCAGTGAGAACATGAGAGATCCCTTTCTAATTGCTTCTATTTCTGACCAATTCTTCTAGAATTCCTAATATTAAAAGAATTTCCCATGCTCATTGAAATATATTATAAAGGAATGACATGTGTAATTTAATAAGCTAAATATTTCAAATTATGATACCACTTATTTTGTGCAGAAATCATCTAATTCTCCCACATCTCTTTTTTTAGGTTCTAATTAATTACTTTATATAAGTTCAAAAAATTATTTTTTTAATAACGTCTCATGATTACCCTTATTAGGTGGCTAAAAGTGACATTAGTCATTGTATAAAAAAGTGACAATTGGAATTTGGAAGAGGTTTCATATCAAATTGAATATTTGCCCCCCAAAAACAAGTTTAACTGCTTGGTTCTAATCATAGAAGTTAATTAAGGAGAAGTTAATAAGGGGATGGTCTTGTCCTAAATACAAGACTAGTATCTATTTTCTCTTTAATAGTACAAGTATAATTTGTTTCCAAACTTTTTTGGCCAAAAAAAAAACATTGTTTCCGAACTAATCTACTTAAATTTGATATATAATCTAATGTTAAACATGAGCATTATGGTGAGATCATGTTATATTTGTTGTAATTAAGTGATTTTTTTGGATCAATTCATCAGTATCTAAAGCGTTACTAGTGACCAACTAATCCGGTTTGCGGGAATGTAAACTCAAAATGGGGAGAACCTCACTACCTCTAAATAATTATAGGGGTTGCATACTTAAGACTCAAATATGATATCATTGGATATTAGTGAAATAGGAACAACCGACTGCTCGTTGATTCAAGCACTTGATGGTAGTTTCTTATTACTTTAATAAAAGGATTATTTAATGGCGAAATTTAATTAAATAAAAAATGAAGAAGGATTACTTGATCGTAACCTCCATAGCTTTAACATGAAGGCAAAGTACTCAAAAAAATTTTAAAAGCAGAGTGGTTGACCTGTAATTTAAGCGGAGGATTTGGCATAAAGTATGATACATTAATAAATATTAATATGCTAAGGCCAATAAGAAAATACCATTTAAATTAATAAAATATAGGGCCAGTGCCCTTTTCAATACGTGTATGGGTTGCACTAAGCTCGCACACACAACAAAACATATTATTAAATAAAATATATAAAAAAAAAACGTCTCAGCAGGACACGATTTGAATATTACCCCTTAACAGCCATTAATATCACATCAACTTCTAAATACAACGAATTCATCAGTTCAACATTTTCAATATGGTTTTTCTTTATAAAATACAACATTTAGACATGTAAGTGTAACTACAATTTAATTTCAGTTAAAAGAGTTGAAAATAATATAATATTTAAATTTAAATTTTCGTTGAGTTTATGCATTTGAATAATCTTGTCGGTCACGAAAGGAATGCTATTTTGGCTTGTTTCTGGTAATCAGTGCGTGACTGATGATAAGAATTAAGAACACACATATTTACATTTTATTTTTAACTTTGGGTAAGATGTTTTTTTCAATTGAAACGAACAACGAATAAGACTTTAAAAAATGGAATGATTAATTCATGTGAACATAGGAAATCATGCTTTTTTGTTTTTGATTATTCAGAGCATGAAGAATTCTTACTTCTTACCATGAATCAGCAACTAATCCATTTATTACAGGCCAAAAAAAAAAAAACAACTAATCCATTTATGTTTATAAAATTTAAAACTTTTTCAAATTATATCTATATATATAGCTATCTTCATAATTAATGAGAGCGAAGCCGAAATTGAAAGTAGAGGTTCACTCCCCCCCGCTGTTTCCTTTGTTTTTCGTAATTTATTGAAAGGTGTATTATGCTATTGCTGACCAAAGACAATTTCGTCTCGTTCCTACAAATTTTTGATTTTCTCCTTCTCTTGCCTCTTCTTCTTTTGACCTTTCTCTTGCACTAGAAGAAATCCAAAATTCCAAATCTCAACATTTCTAAGTCCTTACAATTTTAGATCCTTCTAATTTTATTTCCTCTGTAAACTTCCTGATCTTCGCCTTTTCAGTTTCCGATTCTTGGGACTTGTAACCTGTGACGGTTAACCTTTTCTGATGGCTGGTCGCTACGACAGTAACCCCTTCGACGAAGAAGAGGTTAATCCATTCTCTGTAAGTTCTTCTCTCCCTTCCTCGTCTATTTCTGCTTTTGCAGTGGAGTTACTTTTGAATTGTGTTTTTTGGGTGTGAATTTGTTCCTTTTTTTGTGGTGTTCTTGAGTTTGGAACAGTGGATAGATAATTTTAGGGATTTAGGCTGTTGGTCTTCCTCTAATTGAGTAACGGTTGACTTGTTTGATGACTTAATTTTCGGCTTTGTATGTTGATATCAGTCATGTCTCGCTTTTGTTTTATCTGGTATTCGATTTAGGATTTGATGTTTTCAGCTAAAGTTTGTGCTCTCGAGATGGTGCCTTTGGGATTAAGTATATAACTTGCGGCCGCAGCTTTTACTTGACTTTGGTCTTAGTTTCTGTTGTCATCAATGTTTAATATGCTTCGGTGATGCATCATGAAGATAATCTATCACGCCGGTTCTCAAATTTCATTCGCAAGATAAAAGCTAGCTATAATTTAAGATTTAGTTTCTATTATGTATTATTTATTTATTATCATACTGTTCTGATAATGATATGAAAAGAGAGCGAGGCATTCCCCACTGATGGAGTGTACATTTGGAATGGCTGTAAAATTAATTGAAAGTATACATTATCACTCAGTTGAAGCTTAAGTCTATATTTTTGTGGAAGTCTAACTTAGATTTGGGATAGCTGATGGACAAATGATCTATGTTTAAACACTTAACAATCTTATATGAGCAGAAAAATGCTCTGAAATGCTTGGTTTGCTGGTTTACGACTTATTTAGCACTTCTGGGCAGTTGGCTTATCCAGTTCGATATGATGAATTTTCAAATTTTCACAATCACTGTTGGGCTATTGTTGTTCAGCGATTACACTCAGCACCTTACCTAAAATTTAATATCTACTTATATTTAATTGCTCATAAATTTCGTAAGGTTCAATTATTCCAAAGCTCCAAAGGTAGTTTGGTATAGCTCATGGAGAGTGGAGGTCTTGCTACTTCAGATGCAATGCTAGATATCATTTTGTTGGCAGACAATAATATTTTGTATAATTTTCCATTTGCAAATGTATTGTTGATCTAAAATGAATTGATGCTCATGAAAATTCCTGTGATATAAATTTGCAGGACGCAGCAGTAAGGGGAAAAGCATCAAACCAGTCAAACTACGGCGGGGGTGCATTTTACACAACTGTGAGTTTATAAATTGAAGCCTGCCAATGCATGATTTTACTCATGCGTGGCGTTGTTTCTTTAAGCTTTAACATAACCATCGGTGATGGTGCATGGGAAGAATAGATGAACAATCTCAGCTATTCAAATTTTTTGAGGCCCTCCTCACCCTTTTTTCCTCCCTTTCAGCTTTGCCCCGTATATTCACTTATCTCGTTCTCATCCTTTGCAAAGTATCGGGACAGTCACTAAATGTTTTTTGCCTCTATATTTGCCCTGGCTGTTTTGAAATGTTCTATCTCTCAACTAATCCTTCATAATGGATGAAAAACCCTGTGAAAGGCTTCCAGCTTCTTGCCTATATCTCATGCAACTTATTTTTGTATCATTGTTAGAATCCTGGAAGCGTCGCCCCTGCCGCAAATTCAAGGCTCGCACCTCTTAATCCAGAACCTGCTGATTATGGCTTTGGCACAACAATTGATATACCTCTTGATAATTCATCAACGGTATGGATGAAATCAAGTTTGTTGAAAACCTTACCCCTCTCTTTCCATCTGTTACTCTCTAATATGTGTTGCTGAAGAACTGCTGTGGGCTTTTCTCATTATCATCTTTTTCATCACCAGGATTTGAAAAAGAAGGAGAGGGAACTCCAAGCCAAGGAGGCTGAATTGAAAAGGAGGGAGAAGGTTTGCCATTTTTTTTGTGGAAGCTTTAGTGTTTTTATGGGAGTTTCTTTAATTGATATCCAATGAGACTGGGGCACTATTTTGTTGCATGCTGTCTTTTGTTTCCTTGTTTCTTTTCTTATCCCCTCCCTCTCTTACAACCTTTTCTCAGGTGAGGGCATTTTATCGTCCTAAATGTGATCTTTCTTTTTTTCTTCTATCTATCAGAATTTCTTTTCTTTTTTGTTTTTTGGGGGTGGGGAACCGGGATTCATTAAGCCTCGCATATTCCTAACTCTGCTCCATGATAATGCTTCATTCTATTCTTTTAAACTGCATATGCATTTAATTGGTATTCTATCTAGAGAATGTCTCATCTGTTGAATTTCTTATTTATCAATGAGACTGGAAATTCAAATTGTATCTATCATTTTCTCTTTTATTTTCATAACTGTTTATTTATCTATTAAAATGCAGGAAGTAAGACGTAAAGAGGAAGCTGCTGCTCGAGGTGATTTACTTTCCTTCTTTAAATATACCTGACTATTGAGTATCACTCTTGTTTATCATGTCTTTTAAATATTTTCCCTGCATTGTACTTCTAGTTTGCAGAAATTAAAGTTAGGGAGAGATTACTCAGTTTTGGATCTTAAAGGAGACAAAAAGGGTTGATAGTGAATTATTGAATATAAGCTGAACAAAATGTTTCCTATGTTCCCCCTCTGTTGTAATTCCAGTGTATGTGGGGTCAATTTTTGAAGTCACTAACGAGTCAATTTTTGTTTTGCAGCTGGCATTGTTCTTGAGGAGAAGAACTGGCCACCATTTTTTCCAATTTTCCATCATGATATTGCTAACGAAATACCAATTCATCTCCAAAGACTGCAGTATGTTGCATTCACTACATTGTTAGGTACAGTATTTTCAATTCTATTATTTTGATTCATTTTTACAAATATGACATAGGTTGCTTGTCCAACAAGGCTTTACTACTTGGATATAATGATTATGTAATGCATAAAATTGTTTCTATAGGAACTTAAAGGAAAAACATATTTTGGGAAAGCTGCTGTTTTCAAAAGCTTTTGTTGGATTTTTTTTGCCCTTCACTTGCATTCATGCATGCCTACAAAAGTCTGAAGGGTATTGGGTAAAGTTATTTCTTGTTATTTTTCCCCAGCTAAAGGGTTGTGAGACCCCACACCTCACCAACTTCTGTAAATCTTAAATTTTATGCGGGAAGTTAGGAGGAAAAAAGGTTTCTTTATGCTCAGCGATTAACTTTTTAATACCTGTGCTGATTTATAACAATAAAAATTTATTTTCCTTCTAAAGCACAAATTTAAGTGCAATTAGAGAAGTAAAAGCTCTAAGGCAACTTAAATGCATTGAAATAATTAGTTAGAGACTGACCTATCTCCCTCGTGGCTATCTGGAACATTCTTTATGAATGGTTTAAGATGTTATGGTTTCAAGACATGGTATGATATACTCTCTCCGTTGAACCCAATAGTTAGCGACTGATGCTTTGTTTTTTCCGTTTGATTTGAAATTCTTACCTGGCATGAAAAATAGCCCATATTTAATGACAAATAATGATATAATTCAGGATTGTGGCTGTGCCTTTTCTGGAATGTCATAGCTGTCAGTGGAGCTTGGATTAAGGGGGCAGGTTAGTTTATTATATATGTGGAACAAGCAGCTAGTTTCAGGTTTCATCGGCTGGAACAATAATCTTATGTTTTCAAAGTCTGTGATGTTGAACCTTTATTTGCTTGTTGTAGGTGTGAAAATCTGGTTTCTTTCTATCATCTACTTCATAGCAGGGGTTCCCGGATCCTATTTCCTGTGGTATCGCCCATTGTATCGTGCTTTCAGGTATCTGTTTCTTGTGTTGCATGCATGCAATTGTTTTTGAATTTTAATATAAACTTACTAATTTCAAGCATCTTTACTTGTTGTTGCACTCTTTGAAAGTGTTTGAGAAACTGTGGTAGTGTGGGGTCTTAAAGGAACAACTATATTTCAAAATATTTAGCTTGGGAAGCTAAGTCTTAATTTGCACCAGGGGTTATCGATATCAATAATGTAGAAAAACTTATCAGAGGTAGCTTAGTCGTCCTTTGTTTCCTGGGGTTATTTAGTCCTCTGCCACCTACCTTTTCGGATCATTTTTTAGTAACATTTTCTATGAAAAGTAGAAATTCTATTTTTTTGTGCTCTTTTTTGTTAGAGATGTATTTTTTTAAATCCACATGCGTATATGTGCACATTTATGGACAATTACACTAACATTTAAACCTTTATGCGCATATACTCACATTTGCACATGTTGAAATATACAATGTATAAATACATATATGCATACATTTGTGTGTACACATGCACCAGGTTGTGCATGTACACATGCACCAGACATATACCTATGTTCATGAATATATTACGTGTGCATGTGGATATACCACATGAATACTAGGTTGTGCCATATAAATCTTTGCTTGTATCCACTCATAGACATGTTCATATAAATCTTTGTGCACTCATGGGCATTCGTATGCCCATACCAATATATGCTCGTGTCCTAGCGTGTCTGAAAGTGTATACATGTGTCTCTGCATGCACACGTGGACACATAATGTATATACGCATATCCCCGTGTGTGTAATTACACAAATGGATGTAAAAAATGTCGTGAATTTGAATTTGGGCATTCACATTCCCCGCATCTTAAATTCCATGGAATTCAAAATATTACTTCCAGACACAACCTCAGTTTTCTCTTGTTTCATGCTTCACTTAATTTATGTCTGTTTCTTTGTTATTTTCCAGGAGTGAAGGTGCTATGAAGTTTGCATGGTTTTTTCTGTTCTACCTGGTAAAGTGATTATACTTAACACCCATAGGGACTTAAAAATAGAAAAACGAAAAGCTAATTATCCTCGTTCCCTTTTCTGGTTACAGGTTCACATTGGATTTTGCATACTTGCTGCAGTTGCTCCTCCTATTGTCTTCAAAGGAAAATCCCTGACGTACGTTTGTCCTTTAAAATATATTTTCTAAGGGTGTGTTTGGTTTGAGGGGAGGGGAGGGGAGGGGAGGAGGATAAATTACAATTTTGTCCAACTAAAACCCAAAATTTACCTTCTCATTTTTTAAAATTTTGGATTCCCGCCTAAAATTTATGTTCTCATTCCTTTTAAATTTTAGGTTCCTGCCTAAAATTTAAATACCTTCAACCCAAAAAGGTAATTTAACCCCCCTCTCCTTTCGTCCCTACCTACCCTCCCCTCAAACCAAACACACCCTAAGTGATTCCTTAACATTGCATAAGAGGAGTATAATAATGAAATATCATCTATTATCTACTTACACACTTGTATCAAAAGAAAACTGCATACAAATATGATTTAACAAGACTTGGATATAAGGTAACCATAATAATCAGGTAAGCTGCTTCTGTTTGCGTTTTCTCTAATTTTCATCCGATGTTGTTCTGCGAACTCATGGGTACAGGGGCATTCTGGCTGCAATAGATGTGCTGGGCGACAATGTTTTGATTGGAGTAAGTATACTTGTGCTGAGGCATTTCTTATTTTTTTAATCCTCTCTGCTGTTTAATTATACGCATTATTCATAACAATTTTATTTCTTTTAGAGTAGCTCAATCGATTCAAGATTTGTAGTAAAAGATTATGAAACATGGTCTCTTGCTGATAATGCAGGAACCAAGGAACATATTCTTCCACTTTTTGAATGGTTGATCATTTTTTTTTTCTTTTCTCCATTTTGTTTGCAGATTTTCTACTTCGTCGGATTTGGATTATTCTGTCTTGAATCATTGATCAGCATCTGGGTCCTTCAGGTTATACACTTGAAAACTAGAGCTATTCCCCTGTAGTTATAGGTGTTAAAAGGGGGCAAAAAAACAAAAACTAATCAAGAGTTAACAGTACAGTACTGTTTACTTATTTTATTTTGTTTATATAATATAACGATAATAATTCTTAGGAAAACTCAAACAGCCAAAGATAGGCAGACAACAAAATTTTTAATGAAGACCTACCTCTGATATTATTGTCTGTTCATGACATGATTCGTTTGAGCTTGGAACGACCAATCTTTTACAGATGGATGCCCTCAATAGTTTCTACTGTATTAATGTTGACCCTAACAGCTTGTTGTTGGTTGTGTACACAGCAAGTGTATTTGTACTTCCGTGGGAGTGGAAAGGCTGCTGAGATGAAACGGGAGGCTGCAAGAGGAGCAATGAGGGCTGCACTGTGATGATTCACTGTGTATTGGGAATGGCTGTTTGCTGAATACATATGCATTTACCCATCTATCTATCTATGTTGTAAATTAGTAGTCTCAGTAAATTGCTGGTCCGAGCACTGTATTGAGCGTGATTTTGTTTGTAACATGCTTTATTAGCCTCTTGTTATCCTTTAACAAGTGGTTTGTTAGCCTTTAATCGGATCCATACCTGAACACATAGTAGGAACATGCTATAAATTCGTTTGTTGTTGACGTGTATCTACTGTAATGCTTTCTTTTTTGATTCCTAGTTTGTTGGCTGTCACCTCTTTACGACATTTTCCAAACTGAGGTCTAAACATTCTTTTTATGGTTGGTATGTTTGGCTTGGCTGGAGGGATTCGAAGAGAAGTGGAGGAATTTTGCTCCACTTCCTTGTTTGGTTAAATGAAATAAGAGAGGATTATTCCCCTTTTTCTTGTTTGGTTTTAAATAAAAATGAAAAGGCCCTCCCATCCCTATCAAAATTTGTTTTTCCTTCTTTTCCATAAAATTCCTCTTTACTCCAGTTTAGATCACTCCCCTTGCTATGTTTAGACTTCAGAGACACAAGTTGTTTGTGAGGCCTACTCATTTTTTGTAAGAGTTAGAAAGACAGATACTAACGATTTGAAATTATAAGCGGAGTTGAATTGTGACCTCCTATTTATACGTTTGTGCTTTGGGGGGGGGGGTGTGGGTGGTTGGTTTCGTTTCTGGCTAATCGGACCTTATTTAATTGTTTTTGCTTTTGGGCCAACTACCTGATTTAAAACCTCAATCTTTCAAACTAATTTCAGGTCATACATCATTCTGTGGATTTGCTTTCGCGACAACGTGATATGTAGAGCTTCTAGACGAAAGCACAATATTCACAAACAGTATAACGTTACTTTCATTCTTAAAAAACCAAACTAGCATATATATAAACTTTAATTTATAGTGACCTGAAGAAGGAAATAGTCCTCCTTGGCTTAAACGCACACGAAAGAATTTAGATCAAGGCATCTCATTGACTTACACGCATCAAGTAGAGATGCATGATCGCTTCACATAGAAACTAACTTATCTTTTAAATTTAGTTTTTTTGTTAAATGAATATACTTAAGTGAGTATATATATTGAGAATGATATTAAGAGAAGAATAGGTCGAGAGAGAGATGCAAGAGCAAATTAATCAATAGTAACATACAGATACTCTTTTAATATAATTTATTATAGCACAAAATAAGTCCATCTCAAACCCTCTCTGTCATCACATAATCTCCCATACATAATCTTCCTATAGAGATAATCATAAGCAAATCCCCAAAACAAGCCAACCTATAAACATATATATATATAGAGAGAGAGAGAGAGAGATGATTAAGCACGGATAAAGTAGCCTAAGCGAGTACTAATCATAGTATATATAACTACGATGATACCATATATATATATATATAAAAGTTCGGTCAAGGCTTATTATTCCTTAACAATAAGCGGTGCATTTCTTCTTGCAATCGATGGTGCAGCCTCCGCCGCCGCCGCCGGAGCCGTATCCCTTGCCGGAGCGACTGAAGGAGGAGAAGCACTTGGCAGGGCACGTGACCTTCTTCTGGTAACAAGGGCCTTTATCTTTGCACACAACGCTTGGCCTTATCACACCACCTTTGGAGTACCCTCCATTCGGACCTCCATAACCCGCGCCGTATCCCCCTCCCACAATCCCGTCCCCAAATCCATTTCCGAATCCGGGTATAAACCCGGCCCCAGGCCCCAAATACCCGCCCGCACCGCCATAGTTATCCCCTCCTGCTCCTCCTTCTTTGCTGCTTTCCCCCTTGAAGAGATCAGAAGCGGGTCGGGTCGCCAGACAGAAGGAAGATATGAACCAGAGAATCAGGAAGACAAAGGTGGCGGTGGTGGTGAGGGTTTTCATTTTTTTGGAGTACCAAAGTAGGAATATAGTCTTGTGTTGTATGAGAAAATGGTGTTTAGTGTGCGTGGGGATATATGATAATGAGATGGAGGAAGTAAATGGGAGAGATATATAATATATATATAATGAATGAAAGTGATGAGAAGCAATATTATATTATAGTGGGGGGTGATTAAGAAAAGAGGCTAAAGAGCATTAATTGGGAGGGTGTGGAGGACAGTTGCTAGAGATTTATGATCTCACGAGTTGGTGGGATGCAATAATGATACTCACTTTTGCCCATCTCTCTCTCTCTCACACACATATATGAAATGAGATGGACCATTACCATAAACTGATAAACAGGTCAAAATGGATCATGTGCGACGTAAACAAGATCTCATTCTTTTCTCCTTCTTGGTTATATATACGTGGATACGAAGGTAATTAAATCCGGATCGTTCAGTGAATCGGTCGGGGTATTGGGTTAAGGGTCAGTGGATCAGATCAGAATTAAATCGGGACCAAACCAGTGAAAAATGAAATATTTTAGGCTTATAATATGAAATTTAAAAAAAAATTTAAAAAAAAAAAGATTTAAAAAAATAAAAAAATTTTGACCCGGACCGGGTCACCAAACTGAACTGATTTAGTGCCTGGGTCGCCGGTTTCCGGTCCGATTTGGCCGGTCCAATCCAAGTCAAATAACCTGGGTGGATACTTCATTCATTGTTTCTGATAATACGTAGTATTTCCCATTTTTTTGGCGTAAGAGCCTAAAGTTTAGTAAGTCTTCCCCTTTCATTTTTACCCTTATTTTATTTTATATATATATATATATATATTGTATTAATTAAAAGATTAATAATACTTATACTTACTATTCCTCTTATCCTTTTTATAAAAAACATTCGCTCTCATAGAGGTGGTCCTTAATATAGAAAACAAATGATCTTTGTCTAAAATTTTAAACTTTCCATTTTTATCGTTATTAAATTCATGTTACTCATTATCCCTCATGCACACTTTTTCTAAGTAAGGGTATAATTGAGAAAAAAAGTATAAAAATTACGTATTTATTACTTTTAACTAATATTTTAAACATTATGAATTTGATAGTTGCTTCAAATATAAAAGACTTGTACTTTATTTATCTCTTTTACTTGCCCTTTCAAAAACAAGAACATACTTATAAAATAAAGTTTATTTCTAACATATTTATTATTTTTAATTAAATAATGTTAATTATTTTTTTAAATCATATAATTCAGTTATTAAACTCTTATATATAAGTGGGAAGGGAGTATGTACATGGCTGTAAATGATTGCGTAAAGCTTTTTGATTTTCCTGCTCCTATACGATTCTGTTAGGGGTATGAGTTTTTGGCGGCAGAGATTTCTGCAGTTATCTTCAACGCTTACAACTTTGAAAAAAAAGCTCGAAAAACTTGAACGAATTATTATTATTATTATTAATATTATGTGGGATATATAGTATGGCTTTGTTTGTTTCGTATGGTCGATGATATTTTGAGGTGAACTCTTGCACGACTTTGGTGAAACTGTCATTAAACAGAGAAATTAGAAGAAAGAGAGAAACTGAGTGATTTTGGGAATACAGAATTACAGATGATGCAGCGTAAGAATCGGCAGATAATGATATATGAGGACACTTGTGAGTTGTAAGTCAAATATTCTGATGATGTGTGACATTATCAGCCAGAATCAGAGGAGAGGATAATGTGATATTATCAAGGTATTAAAATCCGGACAAGGTATTGAACCAGTCGGGGTATTAGGTTAAGGGTCAGTGGGTCAGACCGAGGCCAAACCGGGACCAAAACGGTGAGAAATTGAAAATTTTAGGTTTAAATTATAAAATTCTAAAGAAAAAACAAATTTTTTTTTTTAAATTAGTAATCCAGACCGATCTATCGGCCGGTTCACCGGTTTTCGGGCCGAACCGACCGGTCCGGTCCGGATTAATGAATCCTGCATATTATAGATTATCAGCCAGAACCTGCATGATCTTCTCTTGATTTTGTAATCTGTCTTTTTCGTGTTATGGTGCCTATCAGATATTGACAAATAACAACCACCACCCTCTCCATTAGTAGTGTTGCTTTTCACCCTGTATCTGTCTTAAGTTATTATTATAATACTCCTTGATTCTAGCCTTTTGATTTTGTATGTTTTTGAATTTTTCTTGAAAGGTAAGGGCTTTCGTAATTTATTAGTATGAAAACTTTCATGTAAATAAGAGCTTGTGAGACTTTAGGGCCTGTTGGGTTTAAAGGGAGGGGATGGGATGGGAGGGGATGGAATGGGAGGAGGGAGAATCACCTTGTTTGGTTTGGTTGAAGGGGGAGGAAGGGAAAGGTTTTTTAATGATCCTTTGTTTGGTTTAAGAGGGGAGGGGAGGGAAGATAATATTTAATTTACCATTTTATCCTTAAACATTAGTTTATATATTTTTCCTTATATAAATTATTTAAATTAGTTTACACCTCAATATGAATTATATAATTTATAAAAAAAAGATGAAGATATAAAATAGAAATAGTTTTCAATTTCCCTCAACTTAATTTCTTATTATATGAATATTCCAGTAATTATCATATTAAATTAAATAAAAAATTCCTTCTATTGAAAAACAATGCAGAGGAGTTGCAAAAAAAAAAAAAAAAATAGATGTCATGCGCTCACACTTGTATTATAGATTTATGGATAACTCTGGTAAAAAAAAAAAAGATTTATGGATAACATTTTACAGTCGAATTCACCTGCGAAAATATCATCACCAAAATTATATTTTAATCGCCATTCATTCCGCTGGAGATATTTATACTCATGATTTGGTTGAACTACAAGGTTGGAAAAAAACACACACAAGCGTGAAACACTGGAGATGATAAAAGAAGTTATATTTTTATTGAAGACTCATAGGGTATAATTAGGAATATGAAAAGATTATGGGGGTAAAATAGTCTCAAATTTTTTGCTCCCTCCAAAACCCCCCAATTTGGAGGGAGCCAATATGAGGGAGTGAGAGGGATTTGGAGCCCCTTTTTTGGGACCCCTCCCCTCTTACTTTTCATACCAAACAAGGGGAGGGGCTCATTTTTCATTCCCTCCCCTCCCCTCCCCTTCCCTCCAACCAAACAGACCCTTAGAGGCTCAGACAGTTAATGCTTACCTCCTTAATTAAAAAAAAAAAAAAAGGGTTCTTAAAAAGTATTTTTTTATAGGGACTTGCTTTTAAATCTGAATAACTTGAAAATTGGAAATGTCAAAACATGCATTAATTAATAAAAAGGACTAAAGTCTGAAGTATCCATAAATTTTGAATTGTATCTGTACGTACAACAGTACACTCATCTGAGCAAATTTGTCAACTTTGGGTTACAGGTGGAATGGCGGAGTAGGTTTTGCAGTCAATTAAGAGTGATGAGCTGTAGTAAATTAACTTCAGGTCTTGTGATTTGTGAAGAGAAGTCAAATTTATATCAATCTGGATACTATTTATAAATCTAAATTTTATAATTCTCATTTATAAGAAAATAGTCAGTTAGCTTAATAAATATAAATTAAATTAATAATTTTTTTAATGTTGTCTTCATTTATGAATAAGGTATTAAAATTCGGACTGGGTATTGAACCGGTAGGAGTACTAGGTTAAGGGTCAGTGGATCAAATCAGGACCAAACCGAGGCCAAATCGATGAGAAATTGAAAATGTTAGGTTTATTAATTTCAAATTCTAAATAAAATTTTTTTAAAAAAAAATTAATAGGAACCTGGACCGGACCGGTCTACAGGCCGATTCACCGGTTTCCGGGCTTGACCGACCGGTCCAGTCTAGGTTCGACAACCTGGTTTATGAATGAATATTTTTCACCTGTCTTTCTTCTTTCCCTATCTTTAATAAAAGTAAAATTGTAATTAAGGGTGGAAATAAATTAAGCTAAGTTAGGCTTTGCCTAAATAGGCTTAGGCCTACAATAGAGATTCAAAGCCTAAGTATGAGGCTGAGCTTGTATGTAGGCTTTTTTTTTAGGCCTAAGCCTAGGCCTTCAAAAGGCCTGACAAGGCCTAAAGCCTATTTAAAAGCCTACTTAAATAATTAGGCTTTTAAATAGCCTTTAAAGCCTATGTCTTCGAATTCATATATAACCCTCCACAGCTATATACAATCCTATATTATGTCATAAAAACCTAATATCCATTCTCATAGTAATATTAGGGCTTAGTAAGAAAGGCAAGGGTGAATGAATTGTGCTAAAATAATGGTTGAGTGTAATGATGATGTGATATGAAACTTAGAATTAAGGTTAAGTTGATAAATTTATAAAATTATTTAGATTATATTATATATACTTATGTCATAGTATACATTAAAAAAAAAACTAAATAGGTTAGGCTTGTAGGCTAGGCCTAATGAAAATAGGCCTGGCCTGTTTATCTAAATAGGCCTCGCAATATGCCTGAGCCTGACCTATTTACTAAATAGACTAGGTTAGGTTTTATGTAGGTTAGGCCGTAGGCCCCTATCAGAGGCCTAGTCTATTTCCATCCCTAATTGTAATGCTATCATTTATTACTCTAAAAATAGACCTAATAATGACTAAAAATTTTTCTTAAAATGGATTTATAAATAAAACCAGAATGATATATTATAATACCAACAACAGAAAATTGAGATAAATTAAATAAATTATACTATAACAAACTTATATAAAGAAAAAAAAATTTCTTTGAGAAGCAAATTTGATACGCTACTATATAAAATTTGAAAGCAATATTTTTTTACGGGAAAAAATAGTATTAAGAAGATGGGTGATGGGAAAATGAGTTAATGAATGAATACAAAAAGGGAGAGACAGGGTTTGAATTGTCATGTGACGGCAAGGGACAGTGAGTTGGAACTCTTTTTTTTTTTTTGATACAATACAGTGAGTTGGAACTCTCAGCACAGAGAGTCCATGAGAGTTTTTATAATGTTGGATGATGATGAAGAGGAGTTAATGGGATACATATATATACATATTTTACATATATATATATATATATATATATTTTGACACCTCCTTTCTTTTTCCAAACAAATAACACCTCCTTTTAGTCCTTATTAGTTATTATAATTATAAAGTAGTAGTTTTCAAGATGGAAAAACTAAGATACTTTTCAAAAGAAATACATAGTTATCCTTATAACCAAGTGAGTGTTAATTGCATCCTTTGATATTGTATCTATTTAAAATCTCGTTGATTATATTTTCTCTGGCTTCTATGAAATATAATTTATGATATTAAATATGGGTAAATTTGATTTCTTTTTCTTTTTCAAACAAAAGTTTATATTATTCAAACCGCTTTTTTATTTTGATGAGATGACTAGAGCCTAGAGGTGCTTCATATTAAAAATCAGGGATATATATATATATATATAGAGTGTGTGTGTGTAGAGAGAGCGAGAGAGAGAGAGAGGGGAGCAAAACATGTGAAATGGTCAAGCTATATGCCTTGCATATGTCGTCCTTAACTTTGAACCTTGATAAAAACACACATTCTATTTATAAATTCTTTTTAATTAAATTATATATACTAAAAAAAATAATTAGCTCAATAATTATAGAGTAAATTTTTAATTATACCCTTATTTATGAATAAATATTTTTTAATTCTTTCTTTTCTATTTATTTTTAAATTATTTTTTTATTGGTATAATAAAAAAGGGGCAAAATTATCATAATCTCATTTACTACACTGAAATTGGATTTATAAATAAGACCAAATTTTTTAATAAAAAAAACTTATAAATAGAAGTAGAGTAGTACACTAGAGAGAAGCTTGCATAACATGGAAGCAATAAATAATAGGCCTAACTTCTTAATAATGCAATAAATTCAAAAGTTTTCAATTATGTTTGCTTATCTATCTTGGCAATCTCACATTCATTTGTTATTGAATTGTTCCGCTAAGATAAGATAAAGTAGTGCTACCGATAGTGTGCATTAAAATTTAGTCTTTAGCCGTCAATATTAAAGGCTCAAGCAAAAAATTTTCTAGCTTTAATGGTCCCCAAAAACAAAAACAAATATATATATATATATATATATAAAAGAAAAGAAAGCTCAAATAATTTGGTTAAACTTCAACCTGAAAAACAAAGCAGGGCTTAGCAAGGGTGATTGGAAGGGTCTTTTCTTACATATCTGTTGGCTTCTATGGCGGAACCGAAATGAATGTATCCATATTAGGTCAGATGCGAAGCTAAATACGGTTCCATTGTGAGCCTCTGCAATTTTGGGATGCATGTTGCACACATCTACTAAGCTCCAAGGAGTTATGACGAACTCGCAACAACTCCAATCTCTTGCTTTGGCCACTGAAGAGATGAATGGGACGTACGTGATCGAGGTCGATGGTGAATTCTCATACTATTTTGACAAAGCAGCAGCGTGCAGTGTTGTTTTGAAAGAAAGAAATTAATATCTCTTTGGCAGAAGACTTTCTATTTAGATTGTAATAAGGTCATTACCTCACAGTCGAATTGTGGGGTTGTTTAATGAGGCCAAAAAGAGCTTAGGATTGAGGTGCTAGAAACATGATCTTAGAAGTGATTCCGCTGAAATTGTTCACCTTATTCTTAATGAGATTCCAGCAATGTACACATGATGATTGCAGAGTGATTTCTGAAATTAAAGGCATGATGCAACGATCTTGACAAAGTGAAAATTCAACAGATAAGCAAAGACGCAAATGTCTTGCAAAAAACGTACTGGAGGGAGCAATTGAACTGCAAATTCTCAATCTAGAGCTGCTGATGGATCTTTTAGCTTCTGATACTAGTTCTTAAATTTCTTGTTACTTAGTTTGTCTTTATTTTCTGTGTATATAAAAACAGAAAAGAAAAATCAGTCTATCCATGTATGTGTCATACTAGCATCACTTCATGAATAAATATTCCATAAGTTTCGGAGTAATTTTAGTTCGTGTGATGACTTAACAAGAAGACATCAAACCTGATCCCAAGACAATAATATCTCTAAAATATTACTAAAAAAAAAAAGAAAGAAAATCAACTATAGCTTTACTTAATTGTCACTGAACATATCAAGAATTAATGTTTGGGACAAGTTTTCAAACCCAGTTGCGTCAAACAACGCATAACCAAACCCCACTTTAGCGTTGAGGCCATTTATTAACGATATTTAAATACTGGAGTGAGTCCACACAATTAAAAACTTAAGGCTGCTTAACTTGTTGCCGTTCTTAATCACAAAGCGCATGTTTAAAATAATTTAAAGGCTAAATTCCAAGGAGTTATTTTAATATATTTTAAATAATTAGAATTTTATTTCATACCATGCCATGCTAATACTAAATTGCTTCATTGTATTAAATGATTTAAATCTTATTTTATTCTCATTTTTCCCAAAAAAAAAAAAAACATTCCACTAAGTCACCAACCAAAGGCGGCAATGATCTGCTTCCCACTAAGTTCTTTAGCCTTTAATAATATGGTTAGAATAAATTAAGTACGGGTATATATTTTGTGGGCTCTTAAGCCCAATTACAAAAGGATTAGGCTCACAAACAATACTAAAATGAATTTGAATCCTCGACTCTGTTTAGCTGATCTTAAATCTAATATTTTATATATATATATATATATATATATTTTTTTTTACACCCCTCCATCCATAAATATAATACTTAATTTTTTTTTTGTCTCCGTCACTTTTTGCAATACATATTTTGGAGTTCTATTATGTTTTGAAAGATCTTTTCAAAAATACCTCTATTTTAATAAGAAACAGACTCCTTGTTCTGCAGATGGATAGTGCATTGAATTAAGACTCTAGTTTTTCTTTAAACAGTGAATTGAATTTTTTTTCAAATTCTCCATGCTCCGACTAGACATGATAAAAAAAGCAGGATCATTAACTCTAGTAGTAGATTTCAAAAAGATTGATGAGTGGACAAATTTCTTTTTATTTTTTTATTTTTTTGGTCTCTCATCTTGCATCAGACAATATGGCCTATTTTTCAGCAATTTTGACATTAGAATAGGTGAACAGGTTCATGGGATCCACATCCAGGTACAAATTTTTCTCCATTTTGAAATACCATGTCGGTTTATGCTTCTGTTTCCTATTATAATTGCACTCAAAGTCTAGTCTCTTCTACTTCCACCACAAACTTGTTTATATCTCTATAATCCTCAAGATAAATTCAAGTGCCATCAACTAGAATGCATATGATCTTGATTTTAACATTCTGTTCGTTATATAATCCATTGTTTATATTCAGAATAATATATCATTTAAAATAATAAATGTTAATAATGGAGATATTATTATGATAGAAAGAGCATTGAATTGGTCGAAAGCTAAGAAGGGCCAACACTGAAGTATGGGCCCACCTCTGATTCTTTGTATGGTACAAATGACAATGAATCCACCATCCGCCAGCGATTCATGCACCCAACCACCCGTCCATCAGCCCTGCCTCCTTCTTCATGATCATCTCTGTCAACTGAGAGATTAATAAGACATTTCCCATTTTATCCCTGATCTGAGTCCCACCAATAAATGAAGTTCTTGACTTCTCTGTTCTCAGTTTCTCCACAGGAAGAAGAAAGAAACCCTCTCACCATTTGTTCACTCATTTCAACTATATTTCATTGCACGTTTGTGAATGTGTTACTTCACAGTTTACTTATGGCTTCCTTATGAGATATATCTGTTATTTTGCACTACTTACTACCTTTATTCATACACTTGTCTTACTGACTGTAATTAAATATCTGTATTCAAAATGAATTGGCCCACCGAGTAGGTCTATTCATCTATGTTGATGAAACATAAACCTTGAAAAGTTCAAGGTTGATGTTTCATCAACATAGTTGAAATTATTAGTGAAACCATCCATTTACATTTGATCTATCCCTGAGATGAAGATTCTTATAATGTTTAGTAACGTCTCTCTATATCAGGCTTTACTTCAAATCCCCAGTTGATCTTTTGAAGCATCTTTCTTTCATTCGATACTATATTGCAGCATCAGATAGTGAGACATGGAGGGCTGGGTTTTTATCTGTCGTGAAAAGTCTTTTGTAACTACTAGGAAATATAGATAATTGGATAGATTTGGATAGATTTTCACTTTTTCAGTAGTATGCACAAGTCCATTACAGATGTTCCCAGCTTATGTCACTTAGAACTCAGAATGCAATGGAATTATAAATTTACAATAACTTCATTATTCATATAATGCCAAACAATAGTAAATTGCAGATTCACAAACTGACACCAGCAACAACACTAACAGGAAAAACAAGACAGATTTTATCCGATGCTGCAGAAGCTTATGAAGAAAACAAGGTTAAGATAATCTTAGTACGTTCTGTATGACTGTGTATACACATTAGATTTATAATAACATCCTCAAAGGCAAGAAGAACCCCAGCTAGCATCAACAGCATCTATAATCTTTTCATGTAGTAAGGCTCCAGCGCAAGCAACTATTCCCCGGTCAAGACCTTCTAAGTATGCGCCTTTGGAGAAGTCTAGTGGACGGCCTCTGGCGTCTGTCACCACGCCACCCGCCTCTTGTATGATGACAACACCGGCGGCATGATCCCATATCTTCTCCTTGTAACCAGACCTTGGAAACTTCATGAAAACCTCGGCATCACCACGAGCTATCGCTGCATATTTCACCATGCTGTACACTCTCAGTGGCTGCTTCCTGCATTGCATACAAGTGAATCAATGATTGATTCATAAATGACAGCTACACATAGATTCTCTTAGAACATTATTTTTACTCAATAGGCATCTAATACCAACTTAATATAGATATATTCTGAGAGATCAAAAGATCATAAAAAATAAAGCCCATGAAAATCCCACAAAGTTAAAACAAGCCAATTGTGAGGAAAAGGAATACACACACACACACACACACACACCTGAGACCAACACTATGGGCTAGTCCCTCAGTGAAAGAGTGGCTTGAATTTGCCTTCTCAACAGGTTCACAAAAAGTTGCCAACGCCGGGTCGTCAATGGAAGAAACTGAAACTTGTATTGCATAATTTGGCCACACAAACTTCTTGTTGAACTGGACCAGTGGTTGCATCCAAGCCCTGCCACTTCCCTTTCCAGCATATAGCACACAACCTTTGTCCCAAGTTTCAGAAGTTGGAGGAGTGAGCTTAGATATAATCCTATGATAGCGATGATGATAGGTTAACCATTCCTTTCTCAATGGGTAGTTAGGACACCCAAGAACTCCAAGCATTACTTCTCCATCCTCTATGAGTGCAAGAGCTATAGCATATTGATCTCCACGTACAAACCCCAGCGTGCCATCAACAGGATCGAGCGCCCAAAATCTTCCGGTAGGACCACCAACCGAGTTGCAGCGGCTGATGATTTCAAGAACTTCGGAAGCACTGAGAGCTGATTTTGGGGCTTCAACCCCGAATTGAGGCGCCTTAGCTAGACATTCATTCACAGTCTTAACCACAGCTTCCAACAGTCCAGATGAACTAGTCTTGGAGAGAGTTTCAACATCTTCTTCAGCAAGAATTGAGATGTTTTTACTCCCTAAGCACTCGGACAATGTCCAGCTGACAACTGCTTGGACACTCCAATCTGATTTAACAGGGATAATGAAAGAGTTCCAAATGATCAATATCTTGAGTATGCAAATAAATACAAGATAACAGAAAAAGTCTTATCAATCACGCCATCATGTGTAAACTGTAAAATAATAGAAACAAAGCACACAGGATAAATCTTATCATAGCAAGCAAATATGATATTTTTTTGTGACAGGGAGATGTATGGCCCTGCTTTTATGCAACAGAGCGAGAATTCTAGGCAAACATGCAGCAGTTAATTTGTATTAAGCGTTCTGTTTTGTCCTGTAAATTTTTTTTTTTTTTTGGGGTCTTTTTGGGAGTACCTAGATTAAGCAGGTACCTAGGTTTTGTTAGACTTCTGCACACATAGGACAAACAACTAAGACAAGATTCTAAAAGAGGTGACATGTTATTGTAACATGAACTGTTTTATAGATATCTCAGAAAGATAAGCCTTAGAAAAGATATCCCAGGAAAAGTATTTGAAGACTGTTTCATCAAGCATTTTTTCCCCTCTATTGGAACTTAAACTTTCGAAAACCCAGGAAAATAATTCAGTTTCCCGGCCAAAACTTTTGACTTTGACTTCAAAGCAGTCTAGAAGACAGGAAAACTCTTTCATTGATTGGATTATTTGTCCCTGAGTAGCAGACAAAGTTTTCATTTTTCTCAATAACTTCTGACCTCAAATAAACAAGTTGTATATTAGGATCATGAACAAACTAAGTATGAACGCAATTTTAGAACTTCTTTCTTCTATCCATAATAATTATAGAACTTTCCTGGAAAACCAAGTAACACGTGTTTAGCTGGAACTTAGTATGCACACTACTGAAGTCCCTGGACTTGCATGCTACAGAAACCTCGTCCACTCCAAACTTCTAGCAAGCTAAAATAACACTAAATGCACAACTCAAAACGATAAAAATGAGTTGAATTGTACCCATTAGTTTATAACAGAACATGTTTGGAATCATTCAGAAAATACTACTCCATCAACAATCAGAAACAGAACTTCCAAAACAATATTCCAATTCAGAAACATATACCTGCGACAGTGACTGGAGAATTGTCGTCCTTGGAATGGACCTGAGTGTCACTCTTGGACTGAACAATCAAATTTTCCTGCACTTTCTGGCAGAGGGAGCAAGCCATCTGAACCGCTCTAACAGCAACATCCAATTCGTTCGAATAGTCCTCTGCTTCGGACACAAAACCCAGGTTTTTATGGTCCTCCTCCATCACAGAAGAAGAAGAAGAACAAGAACAAGAAGTAAGGTCGAATTTTGGTACAAACCCAATGTGCCTTGACAAGTTATGGGGTAATTTATAATGGAAGGAGAAGGAGCTTGGTGCTTCGAAGCCGCTATTTCTTCTTCCTTTTCCCACGAGGGAACATGGGATTATTGTACCAGAGCTGGAACAATATAAGGACATGACAATTATTGAACGATTTCTCAATTTCTTTGTATGGATAGTTAGTTTCGTGGAGGAAAGTAAAAACGGACTCTTAGGAGTTTGGATGACTCCCCAGTTGAGAGTTCTGAGAGCGATATATTTATGGGACAAATTTCCCTCGTTAAAACTTAAAACAATAGTTGAGTGACTGATGGTCCAACTAGGGCTTTTGCTTTTGTGGATCAAATTCAACTCAGCTTTTTCGGTCTTTCCCACTAATACCGAACCTAATTTCAAGTTTAGAAGCACCGTTTAATCCACAGGGCCACACCTGCAAAGTTTCAAACTTTGAACCTCGTCGACTGGAAAAAGGAAATTTGGGATTAATTGAATTTATGTTTTCACTCGAAAATATTGTTAATTCAAGCTTCCAAGCGAACCCAAAAAAAAAGTTAGCACATATTTGGGTTAACGGTAAAAACTGTTTTTCCAAAGTAATTTATGGTATACGAGATAAGTATGTAAGAAGAGTTTTATCTAGATTTATATAAACGTACACCTTAAATACTAATTCAAACAGACACTTATACGTAGGCCAATACTATATAGATATAAGAGTCTTATCTATATATACTACTTCCTCCAATTTTAAATATAGGATATAATTTATAATATAATTTGTATTACAAATTATGTCTTATATTTAGGACATGATATACTATATCAATTAGCTACTAACAATTTGACTCATATCGTTGAGTGAAAAAAAAAAAAAAAAAAGACTCATCTCATATTGTAACCAAAATAATGGAGACACGCCGGTCAAATTATCGTGACGAATTAATTTGACATATTCTGTAAGCGCTTTAGCGCATGCTTTGACTACAGTGATATGTCACTGCTTACGGAAAAGGCCGTGAAATTAAATATATAGTGACACTCAAATCAAGATGGTCATATTTATTTACATAGATCGATATATTCAAATCAAGGTCTTCGACCAAAAAAAAAAAAATCATGGTCTGCAAATGTGCGTTTTATTTATTATTTTTTTATAAGCAAAGAAAGTAATGAAAACTATATATTATAAGAAAGAAACAAACAAAAATCATCTCAAATGAATTCATTAAAGTATGTTTGACAAGTATATCAACTTGAAAGTCCTTTTCTCTTCTACCCGCTTAAGATCAATCAACCAATTCGTTCAAGTATGTTGTAACTTCCATGATTAAATTTCAATTATCATAAAGCTAGTCATTTCCATCTTTGATAAGCTTAATTGTATATGAATGGTCACTTTTCAAGCAAACTCATCTATAGTTCTCATCTCAAATTCTTTTAAGTCTAATAAGGCACGCCCAAAGTTCCCAACTAAAAAATCTCCATTTGGTATATTAACCATAAATTTTCCAATAAGGCATGCTCTTTTAAGAGTAGTTATTTATTCCTTTTTTATCTCAGCATTTGTGGGTTCTTCACAAATTAATGAAATTATTAAGGTTTCAAGCAAAAACAATAAATAAATAACGGGTAAAAGAACATATGGTGCCCTAATATTATTTTCTAATTGCATGCACCATAATCTTATTTATAGTGCATACAACATCCTAATGTAATTTTTCAATTTTCATGTGCTTTCAGCACTCTAATTTATTTATGGTGCATCCAACACCATAAAGCATTGATAAGATTCAAGTGTTAAATACCATTGGAAAATAATACTACTATTATGGGGGTTTTATATGCACTTAGAAAATTAACATCAAGATGCTGGGAAGTCCATTTTGGGAAAACATTTTTATCCTTATTATAAGTCCACTCTCAGAGTAACAAATAAGAATGTTACAATTTTACCCCTATTAAAGATAAAGAGAGAAAAAATAGGTGATAATACTCATTCATATATGAAGATAAAATTGAAAAAAAAATTTCAATTTAGCCTGCATTTATTAAGTTGATTAAATTTTTTAGATATGAGAGAATTAAGTAATTTAGAGTTATAAATAAAATCAAGGTGAAATCCTATCATCACAAAATTAATAAAGCACATGTTTTTAAAAAATGCTCAGTTTATTCGACCAAAAGAAAAAGGCCCAATACGACTTGGAGTTCATGTAGCGGGCATCACTTTCAGATTTTGGCCTCTCCATTAACAAAAGGGAAACACGTTTGATGCCCACATCTCCAAATTCACGCTTCCGGAAGTGTTATTTGTCTATTTCTTGAAGCAGAATATTTTTTTCAAAAAAAAAATAATCACATTAACATCTTTTAAATTTTGCAACCGAAGAAGATTGGAGAGACATCTTTGTCAAGTACCATTCTTTCTAAATACTATATTCCAACTTTTTCCTTGTCGGCATATAAGTTAATATATTCACAACAAGACTAAGATATCAAACATTTTCTTTTGTTCTTGTTTATTGGATTGTTATCATTGTTAAGATTAGAAAGTTTAAAATTAGGAAAACAATTAATATTATTATGATTGATCTTTTATTACTTAATATATATCAGGATTTGATATGAATATTATATCATTATGATTATATTTGATTAGTTTATTGGGTTATACTTATAGGTTAGTCTATTTGGTTGCTTATATAAAGGCTTTTTTGTATTCTCTTTTATTTTTAAGGATCAATAATATTAGTATTTTTTTTTTACTTTAATGTGTTCCTTCAATATCAACAATCATATTTTCAAATAAACATGCGCATATACTTTCTTATATTCTTAATATAAGATTTAGTTGATTTTTTTTGAAAATGTCAAGGAAATTAAATAAATTATTTTAAAGTATTTATATTTATCATTTTTCTCTAAGTTAATTTATCTTACTTATAAACTAATATATAATATAATGATATATATATATATATGCTATGATTAAATAATTTATTTAGTTTTTTTAATCTCTTTAAAAAAATCAATTAGATCTTATATTAAAGGCAGATGAGATATTAGTTTTTTCAGGTAAAAGAAATTATAAGTCATCCAACAATGAGCGCATTGCTTATCTAGTAAGGGACTTCATATTTGTACAATTGCGTTTTGCCGCCTCATATCTTACTTAATTGGATATTAGATTTATTAGAATCCAATATGAGTTTTAAAATGTTGGGTGATTTGATAGGAAGCAACTTCGGTTCAAAGAACCAACTTTTTTCCTCTCAGAAATGTTGAATGGAGATCTTACCGATCCATATTTAATATATTTTTATAATATATTAAATTTTGATCATTGAGATCTCCATCTGATAGCTTTGAGAGGAGAAAAGACGGTCCTTTTTCTTGAAAGGAGAAGGATCGAAGCCAGATTCAATTTGATATTAGTAGGAGAGAGATTGCATTATAACCTGTAGGTTTTAGTCCTAATGGAAGGGATTCTTTCTATATAAACACTAGTTGTCCCGAATTTAAATCAAGCAAATACAGATAATAATTTTAAGAGAGCAACTGCCAGTTAAATTTGATAATATCTAAATCTGATTGAACCAGATAACCACATGTACAAAGAGGGAGAGTTTTCTTAGCTTTTAAAAAAGAATTAATTATATTTCTTTTTTTTAAGTAATTATATATTTATATACCATGGCAAATGATAATACGCTTATCTAGAAGCAATGTTTGAGAGTTATTGGAGATAAAATGAAGAAATTAAAAGGGGGATTTAAATATGATGTAATAAGTAAGTCAGAATGAGGTGAGCTAGCACATATGCTGCATTCATGTCAAACAAATTTTCGTTGTCATGTTTTATCAAAAAGGGATTAGGAAAAAAAAAAAAACTTCGTAGTCATATATGTAGAAACATAATCATAATCAATTGCATGATATTATTGATTCATGTTATATCTTAGCCGCATTCTCTTTGCTGATATGCACACGTCTCTCACATCAGCTTCCCCCTAAAGCAAATTTAATTTTCCACAATCATATAGCTATAAATTAAATCATTAATAATGTGTGTAAATTTAATACTAAAATTTATTAATAAATAATAAATTTAAATTTAAATTAAAAAATAAAAAATATCTTATGCTCGTGAATATATATATATATATATATTTATATAATATTTTATATGCTCATATATTTTGTTTGAATCCATGATTATATATAATTAGAAAATATTAATTTTTATTCATGATAAAACTATTTTTTTACCAACACCAAATCAACACAAAAAATAAATTAAAAAAAATTAATGGATGGCAAACAATTAATTCAATGGCACAAATCATTTTATATAACCGATGCTTGCAAGAAATGAGCATATTCAGTAGTCTTATCATCTTAGATTAATACAATATTTAGTCCCTCAAGAGACAAAATAGTTCATGATTTTATTAAATTACAGGGACAAATATTTAAGGAAAGGAAATTTGAGAGACCAAAACTAAAATAAAGGTGCGTAAACTTGAAAGACTAAATATTGTATTAAGCCTTTTTTCCCCTATGTTTTCCTGAACAAATGGCCCTAAATTAAACCAGCTAGCATCATCCAAGACCAAACAACTCCCTTATATTTAATTAATATTAATCAAAATCACATTTTTCTTAATTTTAAACAAAGTCACCCTTAGTATTATCAATTGATTGATTAGTTTAAACAAATAAAGGTGAGTCTTAATTGGCTAACTAATGTAATTAATTTTAATATTGATAAACTTCAAACTCTCAAAATTAGAGTTATCAAGTTGTTTTCTCAGAACCAATAAATCATGTAGCTGTGTCTAATATTTAATTAATTTGAACAAGAATGAATCATGTGGGATGAACCAAGACTCAATCTTGGGGCTAGTGTGAATCACCACAACTCTAGTTTTCATATAATTAATTCACATATTTTGGCTGAACTTAATTAAAAGTTGTGTGTTTGATTGAGTGAATGAGTGTGAAAGGAAGGAAATAAAAAAGCAAAACGCAGCTATTTAGAGAAAGCTATAGAAGAAGAAGAAGAACTGATTTGATGGAAGCATACACACCAAAACCCAATCATTTTCTGCTGAAAGTTAGATACTGGCCTTCCAACTCTGAACATTATTATTTCATTGGACGGTGCTATTCTTTCTTTCTTGTTTTTAGCTTTTTAATTTGATTGGGCTAATCAATATTCCAACATGAAAATGATATCACCACCTTATCTTTTCAAATTTAACTGCTCTTCTTATACTGCCTCCTGCTGTGCTGCATGATGCCATGCATACTCACCTATGATCTCATATATTTACTATTTATTTATATATCCGTCTCAAATAATGAAGGGTAAGGTGTAAATATAGTAACGAACTATTTTCGTATAGGCACCGAATACAATTAACTATTTCTAGGTGTAAAAGTAAACATAATTAATTTTTTTGGTAGCATATATAGCAACACCGTTAATCCTAGTTAATTTTCGTTGCTTTTTGTATTGTGTATCTCACTCTCTATTATTTTAATATATTTTTAGAAATATATATCTTTTTTAATGAGAAAATATCACTTAAACTCTGTGAAAATAATTTTATTTTAGTCAACTCCCAAAAGATTCTAAAATTTCACTGCACCCCTTGAATCAAAATGAAATTAAGTTTTGTTAGTGAAAAGGCAGTAATGACCTTACTTAATTTTTTTTCATGAGAACATTTACAAGACAAATAAAAGTATTTACAAGACAAATATAAATATTTACAAGATAAATAAAGAAACTGAAAAGAAACCTGGGAGTTAAAATATTTTGGTAATTCACATATTTGTCTTGTAAAAATTTTGTTAACTCCATGGATTCATTTAAATCCCTTTATTTGTCTTGTAAATACATTTATTTGTCTTATAAATATTCTTATTTATCTTATAAATTCTCTTATAAAAAAAATAAATTAAGGGCATTATTATCTTTTCACTGACAAAACTTAATTTTATTTTAATCCAAACGGGTGCAGTGAAATTTCAGAATCTTTTGGGAGTTGATTGAAATAAAATTGTTTCTATGAGGTTTAAGTGATATTTTTCAATTAAAAAAGGCAAATATTCCTAAAAATATGTTAAAATAATAGGGAGTGAGAAGACTTATGGGACCCAATGTAAAAAGTAACGAAAGTTGATCAGAATTAACGGCATTAATATATATACTCTCAAAAAAATTAATTGTCTACTTTTACATTAAAAAATAGTTAGTTGTGTTAGATGCTCATAAGAAAATAATTCTTTACTAAATTTGCCCTTTAGCCCAATAATAAATTAAATTATATATTATATACGCAGTTAATATAGTTAATAATTAGGTCAGCTTTCGTTAGCATGATGTAGTGGTAGGATTTGAAGTTGCGGGTATCTATCTTATCTGCTTGGTAGTTCATGTATGTTCATTACTTTTACGAGTTTATTTGCTTTAGGTCACTTCATTGGACTTCTTGTGACTTATAAGCCTATTAGATTGATGTGTACAGGCACGATTTATAACCTGCCTTCAAGTTATAGTTTTTCTGTCATCATATATTTTTAATTGATGTATAAACTCGATCTCACGTCTCTTTGATGATCAACTTAATTGTAACTTTTTGTTTAATAATTACATCTTTTTAGTGTTCGCTTTAGTCCATAACAGAGTGAAGTTTTGGCTTCTGGCTTTACAACTCATGACACTTAGGGCTTGTTTGGTCTGAGGGGAGGGGAAGGAAAATAGGGGAGGAAAAATTTTTTTGAGTTGAATTTAAAAAAAATTAGAAAAGTGGGGTTAAAAGTTTTTAATTAATTTTTCTTACTCTTTTATCTTATATATTCTTTTTATTAAAATTTTATTACCCCACTTCTTTAATCTTTTAAAATTCAACTCATAAAAATTTTCCCTTCTCTCCCTTTCCCTCCAAATCCCTCTCACCAAACAGACCATTAATAATTAAAGGGTTCTGAAACCATTGAAGTTGAGGTAAAAGTGAATTAATGCAATGTGATAAAGTCAAAAGCCTTTAGCCATAAGCCAAAAAAGTTAGTGTTTATTTAGAATAGAGATTGGAGTTTTCAAAAATAATTTTTTAATCATGATTTATGATATGTGAGATATGTTTTATCCTGATTTACATGAATAAATAATTTTTGGATCACAAATATGACCTTTAAAGTGACTTTTGTGTAAAAAGTTAGTTGCTCTCAAAACTACGTTAAACATCATTTTCTTTTTCATTTTAGTGGAGTCTAAATTGCTTTTCATGCTTATAAATCAATTTGAGATGACTGCAAACGCATCCTAAACAAGCCCTAAGCTGAACTTTTGCACTATATTTTCAGTCAATATTGTTGTCGTTAATCCCCTACGCTTGATGTAAAAAGAATTGGTCTTAAATATAAAAGGGTTAATATAACTTTTGATCTCTAAAGTTTGATCCAATTTTGATTTTGGTCCCTCAAGTTTGAAATAGGTGGTTTTGGTCCCTGAAATTTCACCCGATTTTTATTTTGGTCTCTCAAGTTTGAAAAGGACTTGGTTTTTTTTTCCGAGTCGGGTTTCAAAAACGGGTCGCTAAGTCCTTTTCAAACTTGAGGGACCAAAACCAAAATGGGGTAAAACTTCAGGGATCAAAACCACCGATTTCAAACTTGAGGAATCAAAACCAAAATTGGATCAAACTTCAGGGATCAAAAGTTATATTAACCCAATATAAAATATATTTCATAATTTTATCAATTTTCCTTCAGATTAATTCTATTGATATTATTTTAACAATAATCAAGCATAGAAGTGAAAGAGAGATGGAATTAAGAGAGATTATTAGCTTATTATAGGGGGAAAACATATCATTTTTTTTATGAGAACATATCATATTAATTAACCCATAATTTATTTAAATTAGTTAATTAAGTTTTACATTCATAGGAGTATAGTTATTTTTATTATTTAATAATTGAACATCAATAAACTAACATAATGCAAAATAATAAGTGTCCATATGAATTAATAACATTTTTTATCATTTACCATTAAAATATAATTTCACTTTGCGTTGGGTAAAAGTTATAGGGGACAAGCAAATGGAATCTTAAACACCGACGATATTATCTGGCCCAGATTACCAATATTGCATTTATTTAAGCCCATTTAAATCTGAGCCTGATAGCTTTTCCCTCCCCCATTCTTTCCCACTTTTTTCATCTAACTAACCCACGACCCTATGCATGACAAAAAATCTAAGAAAAATTCTTTTCTTAAAATGTGCTAGCCCTGCCCATTTTGGTCCTTACAAACATTTGGGCTTGTTTGGGCTACGGGCCAGGATGGACACAACCTGAAAAATTCAGCCTTTGTCATTACAAGACAAGCTCCAGGCAGTTTCTCGTGTTGTTAGCCCGTCCTCAGCCGAGGTCACCCCAATAAATAATGCTACCGTTTTAGGGGAAATTATAGCGAGAAATAAATTTAATTATCAACAAATCCTAATAATAAGTAAGGAGTATAAATATGTTGTCATTTTTACACCAACACTTACTATTGCATACCCTCAGTTGTTATTAGACTTCTAGGCAATGTTTTAAAAGTTGGACCGGACGTCGAGTCAAAAAAGTCAGCGGGTCATGGTTCAAACGGTTGGAACGGTCAAACCGTTCGGTCGGATCGGTGACATAATAATTAAATTTAAAAATTATATATATATATATATATTACAATTAGTCTTTAGTCTAATTTCATACGAATTAATAAAGTCACAAAATATTATTTAAAGAAGAACATTAAGTCAATCATCAACTCAACAAAATGCATTAACAATAATGATTTCATGACTTATTAAACATTGGTAACTCTTGATTGATCCAAGCATGAGTTTCTTGAAAAGCATTTGGACCATACCACTTTAGTCTTATTTATAAGTCATTTCTGACTAAAACATTTGGCCCTATTTATAAGTTTAGTTTTAGTGTAATAAATAAGATTGTGACAATTTTACCCCTATTTATTATACAAATGAAGAAATAATTTAAAGACAGATAGGAAAAAAAGAGAGTTGAAAAGTACACATTCATAAATGAGGGCATAATTGTAAATTTACCTATAATAATTGAATTAACTACTTTTCCTTAATATGTGACATTTAATTAAAATGGACTTATAAATAGGATTAGAGTGGTAAATGTCATCATCTTCTTGAGAAAATGACCCAAAATCAAGATATTCAACTCCAATCCTAGTACTTCCAATTTCATCCTTAGCTTGAGGATGAACCTCATTACCTTTCTCTTCAAAAGAAGCTTTATAAAATAGTTTGCAACAAACTAAATTATTAAAATTAGTAACATATAATATAAATAAAATAAAGTAACATGTCTAAAATTTATATGCCATTTTTTTTTGCAACATCAATTTTTTTTTAAAAAAAAATCTACAACAAAAAAAATTCCTTGTTTTTATTGGGCTGGACAGCTTTTGAAAAACCGGTCCGGTTTCTGGCCCAACAACTAACAAACAACGGCCCAAAACGGCTCCCTCAGAAAACGGTCCAACATACATATCCAGCCCTGTCTCAATGACCGGCCGACGGTCCAACCATCCGGTTTGGTCCTCTAAACAGTGCTTCTCGGTAGCTAAGGACCCATTTGGTAGGGGTGTTCAAAGTATTCCAGTCCCAGTCGTCCCGATCTGGTCACGGATATTTTGATTCTAGGAATTTTCCTTCTCGGCCAGGATCGGGATCACTCTTGAGATTCCAGTCCCCCCTTTTTTACTTTATAAATTAAGTTATCCTTTTATTTCTGTATTTTTTGTCCCATAAATTAAATTATCATTTGAAAATATAGTTGGAGTTAAACCGTATATATCGTGATACTAATCCTAACTATATAATGTATAAAGATAATAAGGAAGATGACGATGACAACGACGGTGATAAAATGATTCTTCAATTTTAGATCAATTTGTGTACTTATTATGGCCTTGTTAATTATTAAATGATCACTTTAAACAATGGAATATAAAAAAATTAACTAATGGAATATAACAAACTTAACTAATATAATGATATTTTAAAAAAAAAATTTAAACAAAAGAGCTGGGATATCCCAGTCCCAGGACTATCGAGAACCGGGATTGGGGTATTCATGTCCTTTCTAGGGTTTTGAACACCCTTATCATTTGGTTTAATTACAGACCGTTTTGGTAATGCATGGACTACAATGTAATGGGGTGCAATGCAATGCTTTTCACCATTAGAATATTTGGTTTGTTATTAGCAAAATGGATTGAAATTATTGTTTATGTTTAATTGGAATTGAAAAGGTCTAAAATATCCTTCAAACAAAAACAACTCCAATCATCCTCTTCCTCAATCAAAACAACCAGAATCAGCGTCAATCTTCTTCTTGGCAAGATCTAACAGCACAAAGGAACATGTGAAAATTAAAAAGAATGACTTACGGTCCAGTTGGTACAATGGAATTGGGGAGGTTGGAAATGGAATTGGATCTCAATTCCATAAAGAGACTTGTTTGGTATAATGGAATTGGGTCTCAATTCCATTTTCATGTGGAAGCCAAATGACCCAATTCCATCAAAATGAAATCCATTCAAAAAGCTAAGTTTTGTAATTCCACATTGATCTTTTCATCCATTACCCTCATCTTTACTTTACCCTCTTACCTTCACCAAGCCATCACCAGTCCGGTAACTCAATGAAGACAGCGACGACAATGAGGATAACAGTGGCGGCGACGACTAGCTCCATCATTCTTCATTCATATGAGATCTGACCATCGTTGTCCGACCCTTGTGCGATGATGACTTCGGTGGCCAACACTGGCTGGGTTCATGTGCTTCGTCTTCTTCCCCACGCAAATCTAAAAATTGGATCTAGAACGGTGGTTGAAGGTCGAAGACGACCCGTCTTCGTGCTGAAGCATGATGATGGTTAGATCTTCATCTTCTCCAATATCTCTAGCTTCGTCTTTGTCCATCACCATATTTCCTTTTTCTTCTTCTCCATTTTCTCGTCCTCTCCTCCATCATGTTGAAGCATGATGATTTGCAAATCTGTGGTCTCCTTTTTCTTGTTTATGCTAAGTGGGTTGTAAAAAGTTTTAAAGAAGATAAGGTATAGGGCTTTTTTTAAAAAAAATTTAATTAGATGGGTATTTTGGAATTTTCATATAAAAATCAAGTCTCATTTCCATAACATACCAAACATACTTTTAAACTCTATCTCCATTTCTATATCCATCTCCATTTTCATGTCTATTTTTCTCAAAATCAATTCCAATATACCAAACAGACTCTTAGAATTGCTACAGCTTGAGAGGAAGGAAAAGATTCATCAATAATTGATGATTGCTATGGGTGTTTGCAACATTAATTATTTTGATTTTAGTGGCAGAAAGCTGAAATTTAACATGGGTAGAGTTTTTGTACAAAATGTTAAATTTGCATCCCTTCCTTAGGGTTTTGCCATCGTGGTTTTTTCCCCTACAAATCAAACACCCAACTAATATTGGTTCACAAAAATCACATAAAATAATCAAAGCCATAATCAAAGCAAATAATCAAAGACCATAAAATCACATAAACTATAGGAAAAAAGATTAAAAAAAAATACTATCAAAATTGATAAAAGATAAATAAGTATGTTGAATTTCAATAATTCTAAAGGGACTGACTTAAAATTTTAAAATATTACAAAATTTGAGAAATTACCTAAATAACTTTAGCCTTTTTTCAAATAAAAAATCCTCAACCCCTTGCCGATCGTCAGAGCTTTTGCTTTAGTGACTGGCGGTGGCCGCCATCACCGAAGCTCCGGTGACCGTGCCAGCGACCAACTGTTAGAGCTTCGGTAAAGATTATTAACAACTCAAATATTTATATCAACAACTCAAGTATCTATATTAACAAATTTAGTCTGAGAAATTCAAAAAAAGGTATTAGCTGCCGGAGCTCCAATGAAGGTTATTAACAACTCAAGTATCTATATTAACAACTTTAGTGTCGCTATCAACAACTCAAGTATGTATATTAACAACTTTAGTTAGAGAAATTTAAAAAAAAAAGATATTACCCGTTAGAGCTCTGATGAAGGTTATTAGGAAATATTTAACAAATACCATGTTTATAACTTTTGTATCGCTATTAACAACTTAAGTATTTGTATTAACAACTTTAGCTAGAGAAATTCCAAAAAAAAAAAATTAGCCACTGGAGTTCCGGTGAAGGTTATTAACTCAAGTATTTATATTAATAACTTTAGTCAGAGAAATTCAAAAAAAGATATTAGTCGCGGGAGCTCTGGTAAAGGTTATTAACAATTCAAGTATTTATATTAACAACTTTAGTATCGTTATTATCAACTCAAGTATCTATATTAACAACTTTAGTATAAGAAATTCAAAAAAAGATATTAGCCATCGGAGTTCTGGTGAAGGTTATTAACAACTCAAGTATCTATATTAACTACTTTAGTATCGATCTTACAAAAAAATGTACAATTTGTTTTACTATTGCAATATGTATTATCGTCATAGTTCTCTAACCCGGACCGGCCCGGAAACCGGTGACCCGGGCACTAAACCGGTCCGGGTCAACTTTTTTATTTTTTTAAAAAAATTTTATTTTTTTAAAAAAAGTTTCCTTTAGAATTTCATACTATAAGTTTAAAATATTATATTTCTCACCGGTTTGGTCCCGGTTTAGCTCCGGTTTGACTCCGATCTGACCCACTGACCCTTGACCCAGTACCCCGACCGGTTCACTGACCAGTCCGGGTTTAATTACCTTGATTATCGTCAATAAGCCCAACCAAATAGGCAACTTATGGTAATGCGATTAAGATTACCATTATAGCAAGGTTGTCAAACACACGAGTTTAAGTAAACTCATAGTAGTGACATAAACTCGAATCGTGAACTCAAATAATAAATTCGTAAGGTTTACTTTTATTATTAAATAGGTGTTAACAGTGTATAATTAAATAATTAAAATATAAAAATGACAACAATTTGATTTCAGTATATTTTGAATTTAAATAATTGAAATTAAATCCATCAACATTCGTAATTTATCATACCTAACAAAGAATTTTCTATAAAATTCATATATAAAACCACTGAGCATGCTAAAGTAAAAAAAAACTAACATGAATTTAAGAGCGAGTTCATAGGATTTTGTAAGTTAGAAACGCAAAAACGGTAAACTCGATGTATAAACTTACGAGTTTAACTGAGTTTACAACTAGCACAAGTTTATCAGCTACTCAACATGATTTTGTAAGATAGCAACATAAAAATGGTAAATTCAAAGAGTCAACTGATGAGTATGATAACAATATGACAACAATTATCACAGGCGTGTAATGCGGTCAAATCAAATAGACTCTAAATTTTTTCCTCAAGCCCTCATTGTAATTCCCCAGGTTATGAAAACCGGACCGGACCGGCCGGTCCGGCCCGATAACCGGCGAACCGGCCGGAAAACCAGTCCGGTCCGGGTTGGAGTTTTCAAAAAAAAAAAAAAAAATTTCCTTTAGAATTTCATACTATAAGTCTAAAATTTTCAATTTTTCACCGGTTTGGTCCCGGTTTAGCTCCGGTTTGGTCCCGGTTTGACCCACTGACCCTTAACCCAGTACCCCGACCGGTTCAATGACCGGTCCGAGTTTTAATACCTTGGTAATTCCTTTTTTTTTTTTATGTATTTTACTCTTTATAGATGCTTCCTCAAGCCCTCATTGTAATTCCTGTTTTTATGTATTTTACTCTTTATATATGAATTATTATTATCTTTGCTGAGATTATATTTAGAAAATATTTATTATGGCTACTTTAACACCCACAAAGATATGATCTTGGATTTTCAAAGGATGAACTAGATCCCCTCCTTCATAAAATTTACTAGTATACTCTTTTGAACCTACTTATAAGGTAGTTTTAATATATTTCGTCATAATTGAGAAAAATATTAAACTCCATTAATTTTATCTTAAAATTTAATAACTTTTTATCTTTATTCATATTTACTATGCATTATAGATCTATACCCCACAAGAATAAAGCCAATACAATATTCAATGAAAGATATCATAAGAAAATTTAATGATGTAGCTTGTAAGTATTAAAAAAAAAAAATCTTTCCCTACCTCAGAAATAAGAGTAGAAAGAGTGTGTTACAAGCTAAGTTCTCCCACAAACCATATTTCTCGTTATATTATGTGTTTGTTTGGAATAATAATTGAAGCCTTTAAAAATAAATTTTCAATCATGATTTATAATATAAAGGGTAAGTATGTAGGAGAAGTTTTGTCTCGATTTTTCTAAATAAGTATTTTTGAAAGTTCCAAACTTAGTCTCAAACAAGCACTAAATTCCACACTCTATCGTTTCGCCGCTGAAGAAGTGAGATTCTCTCCACTAAACCTCTAAGTAATTAAAGAGGATACTCATATAATAGTTTTTCTCTTATTCTTCTCAGAATCCCATCTGCACTCTCATATCAAAAAATAAATGGTTCAAATTTAATATATTCTAAAACTATTATTATAGTATTTTAAAATTTAGTTTTTAAAAATTTTGTTTATGTTGCAGTTATGAATTGTATAGATTGTATTTTAACATGTTAAATTTATTTATTTATGTTTGAAATAATAATTTTATAAAATATAAAAATTTGAAGCATATATATTTTTTAATCTGAAGATGGAGATAAGATTCTAAAAAGAAAATGAAACAAATAATTTGAGAGAAACCGAACCCTCAACTAACACCCAAAAAAACAAAATGTTCGGTCATGTAAATATTATCACATCATGGAGATTGAGATCCAATTCATCCTCCCAGGATATTAAAAAATAATGTCTTTGTTCAATGTAACATCCTAATCAAACAGAAACAATGCATTTATTATATTAATTCATCCAAACTCTCCCCTTCTTTGTGGGGATTGCGTATTAATTAAGTGAACTCATATTTAATTTACATCAGATTTGAGTCATTTAACAACTAATTTATGCTGACATTTGTTAGTTAATTAATTAATGGTTTTTTTTTTGGTAAAAAAAAATAATGGGTTTGTTCTGTTAGTGTTGGGTTGTCATATCTCAGAAGTGGTTTTCAAAACGCAAATCAAAGCATAATCAATTGGATTTGGAAATAAAAACAAAATTAAGATTGTGGAAAGTGTGAGTGTGAGTTGGCAGGCTGCGAGTACTTTTGTTTGAACCAATGCAAAGGAGATTCTCCACGTGATTAATATGCATTATCGCACTAAACACCAATATTATTGGATCTTTAAAGAAGGCAATAATGTCGGGTTTTAATTATCTTTTAACATATGCTTGATTATTGTAATTATTTGAAGTGAACTCCCTAATGCGGTGTCAAGATTTAATTGTCATGTTACATCACATTGTTTGTGTAGTAGTTGATCTCTTTTTCTCTCCCACACTTTCACTTCATTAATACAGTCTCCATAAAAGTGGATAGGAATTGTCCAAGTGCAATGTTCTAGCAGCCGTGTGGGGTCCAAAAGGGGAATGAATTGAGCATATCCCATATTTGGAATCTGTTTACTTAGTGCAATAAATCTTTTAATTTGATTTGAGAATTTAAGGAAAAAACAAAAACACAAATGGGGCTCACGTGATAAAAGAATTCAAGATATAACCCAAACAAAAGGTAATGGGTTGTGATGGGTGGGAGGGAGATATGTACATGAATATTAATATTAATAATAGTAATAGTGTGGGTTTTTTCTTGCAAAAAGAATCACTATAAAACCTTATTTAATAAATGAACGTCATCAAATAATCAAATAATTTTAATATAAACTTGTTATCATTTTTTATTTTGGAATTTATCATTACATGATGCTCACTAGTTATAAGTTTTTTTGGGTGATTACATTCTTTCTTTAAAAATTTTATAATAATTCACCCACAAAATCATATGAGTTGAGCCCCAAGGATAAAAAAATCATAACATACCATGGAGCTTAAAAATAAAGGGAAAATTGGGAAAAATATGTTTCCCATTTAAAAATTTATTAGTGACAATAATATGAATTAGATTTCTAATACTGTGTATACAAAATTTGCAAAAATCCAATACTTTTAAAATATAAAAAATTCTTAGATCCTTTTAACAATAATTTTTTTGATGGGAAACTTTTCTCCAATTTTCGCGGAAATTAAAAACCTTTAAATTTACTATCTAACAAAATTCTAGTATAAAATTATCCATTGCCAAAGAAGGGTGCTTTCACACCCACGTAGTGGGTAGTCAACTAAAAAGCAATAATACAAAAAAGTCGCTTCCCAATTCCCATTCAGATTGGCCAAAAAAAAAAAAAATTCCCATTCAGACAAAATTAATTTGGGCCACACAAAGGATGCCATCCACGTGATTAATATGACTGCTCCAACTCAACTATCAAACGTTTCACATTTACTAAAAGCATAAAGTGAGAAGGTAATACTCAGATGGTGGAGAACTAGATATTGAATCTAATACCTTTGAAAATAAGTCCAATAACTTGTGTCAAGAAAGCACGCGTGGCTGTGTCCCATAGGGCCACTTGGAACCATCCAATTCCTTCTTTGCTGAAATGATGAGTGGTGGCTAGGGAGACTGATAAATCTACCACTTACTAGTAGACGTGAAAATAGAACAGTCCATGGAGCTATATATGCCCTTAAGACCTTTATTAGAATTACTTCGATTTAGCAAATAAACAAGGGAGCAAAAATATCATATGAAAGTAGCTGTTGAGTTAAATTATGTGTTTGATACGTGAATAATTAAAACACTTTGTGTTTTGTAGAAACTAAACCCATTTTAACCCACTCCAGATATTTCAAACTCCACTGATCCAAAGTGTGTGTTTGGGGAGCGTTTGAGCCCCAAACGCTCAATTGATGAGTAAAAACCAATTGGCAATTTGAGAAAAAAAAGTGAGTGTTTGGTGATGTAAGTAATCAATTAAATTTTTTTCAATTTTAATAGCTTTTGCCATAAGCTCTATTTCTTAGCTTTTCCTGATTTAGCGTTTAGGGAAAGTGTGAATGATTAAAATATTTTTTCAGTTGTATCCAGTGTGCTATCAGACTGATTGCAATTTTACCCTTAATGTACTTTTTTGGCTACAAAAATTAATTTAAACTATTTTTTGGTGTTTTTAACCCTTAAAATATTTTTTCAACTGTACCCGGTGTGTTATCAGACTAATTGCAATTTTATCCTTAATGTACTTTTTCAGTTCCAAGAATTATTTTAAAATATTTTTTGGTGTTTTTAACCCTTTAAAATATTTTTTCACCCCTCTCTGTTACTATTATCACAAAATTCATTTGTGCTTAATCCAATCCAAACAAGTTTTACTTTTACAAAAATCATTTATATAATCGCTGTTCCAAACATAAATCACATTACACAATCGGGCTTTTACTAAAAATAAAATTACCAAAAACTAAATTGAGAAACTCTATTTTTTAATCGATGTTCCAAACACACTAAAAATATTTCAGCTTAGCCTGGTCCTGCCTCCCCTAAATATCATAACACGTATGCTCTTTTCAACTTAGTGCCCATTTGTTTTTAGGGAGAATCACTCCTAGATCCTAAGGAAGGAAGATATTATTAGAAAGGTCCCTGGTTACAACCTTCAAAATAGAGCCGGTAATTCGGGCCGAGCTGACGGGCCAGCCCACCAGCCCATAAAAAACAATCGGGTTCTGGTTGCTCGTTTGAAAATGGGCTAAACGGCTCAACCCACTTAAATTTTTTTTTTTAGTTTTTTTAAATACCCTTGGTCCCTTATCTCTTTTTCTTTGATGATATGTTTAATTAATTCCCCATATTTTCTATTTGACACTTATTTTCATATTATATTTATTTATTCTACTATTATTAAATTTAAAAGAGATGTATTTATATAGTTTTATGATGTGAATATAAAAAAAAAAGAAAGTAAGAATGAAATTGACTTCATTACACAAATGCATAAAAGAAAATAAGTGTGATATGAGTGAGTAAAAGAGAAAGAGAGTAAAAATTTAAAACAAAAAAAAAAACCGCCAGTCCGCTTAAACGGGCTTGGGCTGGCAAAAGTCAGCCCACGAAGGGGGCGGGTTACACCAACCTGCCTCGCGCGGGCTGGCCCGCAACCTACGGGCCAGCTCGCATTACCAGCTTTATCTCAAAATGTGTATTCACAACATGTTGTATGTGTTTTACAACATCGAAAGACTTTTCTGATAATATCTTCCTTCCTTAAAACTTAAGAGTGATTCTCCCTTGTTTTTAACTTTTTTGAAGTACATTTACTAGATATAAGGGAATGACTTGAGAGAAGTTTTGCCTCCGCTCATGAAAAAGTGCTTAAATAATCAAAAATTGTGTATATGTGTGTGCCTGTGATGGTTCTGTGAGTAAGTTTTTAAACTGTTAAAATTAAAAAAAGAAAACTAAACCGACTCTACACAGTGAGCCATTCAACCATGCTATAAGATATTGTAGATTAGATTTTGTGCTAGATATTGTGGGTTCTCTCAACGTGGGTGCTATTAGACAAAAGCCAACCGAACGCTTCATAAATTACACACAGAAATGACTAATCCGTTCCTCCATTGTACTCCCTCACTTTCTCTGTCCACACACACGCTTTCACTTCAACAAAATAACATTATTTTATAAATTAAAAAACTACTATCATATACTCTATTTTATTTAACAGAGAAGGGCACTTCTCATTTCCCAGGTGGCTGCAACAGGAAGAAGACAAGGTCAAAACCGTCAAAGTATTAGTCCCGATGAGGAAACAGCGAAGACTTCAAAATGGACGGTGGGCGGTGGCTGCACTTGTAATTTTTAGGCTAAACCAGTGGCATTTTAGTGACACTGATCCTATATAACCCATCGCCACTTCCACTTCCAGAAGCAGTAGCGTGCAGATCTGAGATTTCAGAAGCGAAGCAGCGAATTCGTTCTCTTGGGCTCCTTGCCAAAGCCGATCAAGAAAAGAAGAGAGAGTAGAAGAAATCGATGGAGATGGAAGGTGGAAGAAGAAGCTTCATCAACGGCAGAAACAGCTTTGGTCGGAGGGATTCTGGCCGTTCAATTCCTCTGAGGGGTCAGGTGAAGCTCGCTATAGTGCTCGGCTTGGCCAATTCTGTGGTTTCAATATTCTCTCGTGCTCGTCCTTCTTCTCATCTTGCTCGTTGATATTAGATCCATAGATCGAAATCAGTTCTTCTTCGCCCATTAGAAGTCTTTTTTGTTTCTCGTGTACAAATTTGGGGGTTTTCTTCTCATATTTCTGTACAATTAATTACTTAATTTTTGTTAGTGAATCCAGTTGGTTGGTTTTTGATTAAAAAAAACAAAGTTGGTTGGTTCATGTTTTATTTTTGAGACCACTCGGATCTGCGAATTCCACTTTTCTTCTATGTTTATCGATCGTCTTGATTGAAGGTTACAATCGTCTCGTGTTGATCCGTATGAGAAGCGAAACACAGATCGGATGGAAATAAAATTGTAGCCAAAGAAACGGGGAAAGAAAATCGTTTGCTCTCAAATTTTATTATTGATATTCCGATCGGCGTTTATAACTTTTGAATACAAAAAATATCGTGGGTTAACTTCTTGTCCCAAAAGTTTATATAGGAGTAGTTTTAAAAAATGAAATAATGTTATCCCGTGGTTATTTAAATTAATTTTGATTATTAGTTGATTAAATATATTAAGCTCATAATTTATATATTATCACATCATTTTTATTAAAATGTAATTTTAGTCAATAGTTTTAAATTTAATTTTAAAAAAAGATGGAGTAGATGACATGTGAATTACTCTGGTCCTTCCAGCACTTATAGATGACCCTTTGTTTTCGGAATTCTACTTCCTCCAAGTTGAAAATGGAGCAATTTTGTTTTTACTATTATTTTAGTTAATTTTAACCGTTAGTTGACTAAATATGTTAAGCTGACACTTCACATATCATTATGTCATTTTTATTAAGGTGTAAATTTGTACCGAAAGTCCATATATCTTTTTCTTCATCTTTTTTTCAAAGTTAGATTTAAAATTTCTGGGGTAAATTTGCACCTTAACAAAAATGACATGGATGACATGTGAACTGAAAACTCAACATATTTAGTTAACTAATGATCAAAATTAATTGGAATAACAGTAAAGGCAAAATTACCTCATGAAAAACTTTCAGAATAAAATTACCTCTATGTAAAAACATCTGGGATAAAAATGCTCTTTAACCCAATATTGTATTTCTCATGACTGGTTTTCGTGATTCGAGTTTCCAAGTCCTATAGGTCCCCGGTTCTATTAGTCCTCTAGTAAATATTGTATTTCTTGGCAACTATAATTAGATCAACCTCCTTGGCCCTTGCAGGGCTTACGGTTACAAATAATGAATTATATATATATATATATATAAAAAAGAAGAATTATATTATAGTCCCATAGAAAGAAATATATAAAGAAATGGTCCCGAGAAATGCTAAAATTACTGTCAAGTTCTATAAAACCATTTTATAATAAATTACAGGTGAGAAATGTCTGAAATACCCTTAAGAAGAGGGTAAAAAGGCAGACAGATTGGAGCTTCTTTCCTCATTGGATTACACCTGAGATTTAGCCAAATCTGTAAAACCCGAGAGGCGACATCTTCAGCAAACGGAAGGAAAAAGAAACCCTTCGAGCAGCTAGTGATGCAACTGATGGAAAAGACTCCTATGCTACTCCCTGGTATGTCTACTCTTCCATGTTTATTCTACTTCATAATTTCTTTTTTCCAAATTCCTGTAAAGCAAGTTTCTTCATCATTAGGTTATGCTACTGATGGTAGAAATTGAATTACAATTGGGCCAGGACTTCATTATATTTATACATGTGGTTGCTTTTGATGTTGCTCATCCCACTGTAGGATCAAATAATATTTGTTCTTAACTATGTTACCTCTCATGAATTTGTTTGATGTGAATAAGGAAACTAGAACTACTTTGCGGCAGTTCGTAATGAGAAGAGAAATCCAAAGCTGGAAGCTACTCACTTGGAAAAGTCCAAGGAACTTTATACCAGAGTATGACTTTTTCATCTTTCTAATTGTTCTTTTATGAGCTATTATCTTCAATGCCTAAAATTGTGCTTTTCTCAGCTTTTATTCTCTAGAGTGACATCTAATTCCATTTTTTTTTGGAATTAAAATGACAAGATTTACTCTTGGTAAAGGGTCCTTACAGCGTATATATCACTCATACAAACCAAAAACAGAAAACAAACATCACCGAGTTAGCCAGTGTCGCGCACTAGCTGCTGTTCGCAATAGTCAGGTGCCTCACCCATATAGCACCAATCTGTATCCATGCTCAGTTCTCTTTTTGCTAGTATATCAGCACAACCCAGAGTTTCCCTCTTGGCATGAACGATCACCAGATCTCTGCAAGAGATTACCCAATCTTGAACTTCCTCTATCTCTTCCCTATACGGATGATCGGGACTGCTAAATGTAGATAGCATTTGAATCGCCTCCATCGAGTCAGAGTAAAGCTTAACTTTCCTAAAGCCCATCTCACGGCAGGCGTGTACTCCCGTTTCAATGGCTTTAAGTTCTGCCATAACTATTGGTATACAACCTAATTTTCTTTGAAAACCCATGATCCAGTTACCGCTGCTGTCACGAATCAGACCCCCACATCCCGCTAATCCTTGACGAGTTCGAGCTCCATCCACGTCGACCCTAACGTAGTCTATTGGCGGCTTGCTCCATCTCTCCTCCGGTTTGTCTGGGAACTTAAAGAGTTGATGTTGCAGCTTTCCATTTTCTACCTCTTCCATAAGCTGATATAAGCATCTGTGTAGCAACCCTTGAGTAGAAACACAGTTTCCTTCAAATGCTCTTTGACACCTATTCCTCCATATGGTCCAGCAGACTGTCCCGAACACTTTCAGCCATGGCCACTTTGTAACTTTCAGACCACCTGGTGAGTGTGTCTCGTTCCAACGAAGCCATCCCTGCAAATCACTAGAAAAGAAAGTACTATAGTATAAGGGGTTAATTAAGGCTAGCCACAAACTGTTTGCAATCTCACAGTCTCTCAAAGTGTGTAAAATTGATTCCTCACTTTGGCACTCAAAAGGACACTCTTTATTCTCACTAATATTCCTCTGCACTCTCATTAAGTTTGTTGGGATTCTCTCATAGAAAACTTGCCACATGAAATACTTCACTTTCTCCGGTATTGGCCACTTCCATAGATTGTTCCACCTTGGATCTCTCAAGTGCCTTTGTTGATTTGACACCATTTTATAAGCTGAGCCAACACTGAAATTTCCATCTAATGATGGTCTCCAGTAGTACATGTCCATTCCAGTCAAGAAAGGTGGATTCACCCGCAATATCTTCTCCACTACCCAATCTGACAGATACATCTTCCACTTCTCTACATTCCAGGTGCCATCCGTGTTCACAAATTGTTTCACTGTGGCCTCTGGTTGAATGAATTGATGATTTTTTTCCACAAACAGCATCAAGGGACCATGTATAGGGGTCCACTGACCCCACCAAGCTTTTGTCGTGTCACCATCCCGCAGCTTCTTAGCTAGCCCGTTACAGAAACTATCCCATACCTTTGTAATGCTTCCCCAAATGGCTGATTACTTTGATTTTTTCCTCACAATTGGTAGCATTCCTTCCCCACATTTATACTTGTATCTTAGGCATCTAACCCAGAGTGCATTCGGTTTGCAAACAAGCCCCCAACACAGTTTCATTATGAAAGCCACATTCTGGCATAAGTGATCCTTGATACCCAGCCCGCTGGTGTCTTTTTCATTTTTAACTCGATCCCATGCAACCAGATGTAATTTCTGGCTATTCTGCCCCTGATTCCAGAAGAAGCCTCTACTCATTCTATCAATATCATTGATGATGTTCTTGGGAATAAGAAGGGTTTGCATCTGATAATACGGAAGAGTAGACAAGACTGACTTTATTAGTACTGTTCTACCTGCCATGTTTAGGAAACATCCCTTCCAACCGGATAATCTTTCCTGGACCCGTTACACTAAAGGGGCAAAGGTTTGTCGGGTAGCTCGTTTATGAAGTAACGGAACCCCAAGGTATTTGCCCAGATCACACGTGAGACTTATGTTAAGCATCCTACTGAATTCATGTGCCCTGTTAAAATGAACATTTCGAGAGACAAACATTTTCGTTTTCTGAAGATTGATTCTATGTCCCGAAACACTACAGAAAAATGCCATCATGTCTCTAATCCTCTCCAACTGGTCTTGAGAAGCTTCGCAGAACAAAAATAAGTCATCCGCAAAAAATAGGTGAGATAGCATTGGCCCTCTTCTACTTAACATCAGTGGTTTCCAGAGTTTCTCTTCCACTGCCTTCGAAATCAGTTGTCCTAGCCTTTCCATGCAAATGATGAACAGATATGGGCTTAGAGGATCCCCTTGCCGAACTCCTCTAGATGGGTTGAACTCTTCATACAACTTACCATTCCATGCTACCTTCATAGACGTCGAAGTCACACATTGCATGATTAGTTGAACAAAGTGGTTACTCAGTCCTAGACTGCGTAAATTGAAATCAATGAACCCCCAGTCAAGTCGATCATATGCTTTCTCCATGTCTATCTTAAGAGCTACATAGCCTCTTCTCCCAGTTTTTGTACGCATAGTATGAATTTCTTCTTGTGCTAGAATCACATTATCACTCCCTTGTCGTCCACTTATGAAGCTACATTGATTTGGTTGGATAAGGTAATCCATAACACTTCTCAATCTGTTTGAAAGCACTTTAGTAATGATTTTAAAACTGACATTACATAGTGAGATAGGTCTAAAGTCCTTTATCGAGCTTGGGTATTCAACTTTTGGGATCAATACCATATTTGTCTGATTTACATCCTTGACTAAATATGGAAATTGGAACACCCTGTGAATCAGTTCACATACTTTAGCTCCTATCACCTCCCATTGCGTCTGGAAGAAATGAGGTTGTAGGCCGTCGGGACCCGGAGCCTTAAATGCTCCCATCTCAAAAGCCACATTCTTAATCTCAATGTTATTCACCTCTCTTTGGAGCCAATTCAACTTAGCCTCATTTAGTGGAGGGAACGCTTCTGGACAACTTGTCATTGGCTGAACATTTTGATCTTTCGTGTATAAAGTTCTGAAGAAGTCACAAGCCATGTGTTGTAGAGAATCTTGATTGGTCACCCAAGTGCCATGTTAGCCATTTAGCTTTACCGCAAGCGTACGGGTCGCAAGTAATATAAAAAGATCGTTCCCACGAGGACTATGACAAAAATGAATTAATTATCTCAATTAAGTTATCAATCAGATTAAGTGAGAATGTTTTGAAAGAAATTTTATACTAAAAAATTAATTAATTAAATTGAGAACTTCAAGATAGGAGGAACCTAGGATTATCTATCCCCTATTTATTTCATGAACTAATTAATTTACCCTCAATAAGCAATCAAACGAAAATATGTATTTGTCTAAGATTCAAAAGTATTCGATAACGCTCGCTCGAGTCAAAACCAAATATTTATCCTAATAAACTAATCAATCTCTTGTATTAATTTATAAGGACTAACTTTAAACACCAATCTTAATCTGACAATGTTAGGTTAGTAACTATATCTCTATGATACTAACAAACCATCCGTTTAATATATCTAAACTTCAAGTCTAACATGATTTTACCCAAGTTCTACACTTAAATTATCTTTCTCAAGATTAATTTTAAATGAACAAGACAACTAAATGGTGATCAGGCATTTAGAGGCATTAAGAGCAAGATAAAATCAATACAAAAATTTATTCGATCCAAAAAGAGAGTAAATAAATAATTCAATCCATAAATAGGTTCAAGAAAATCCTAGAACGAGAAAATTAGCTACTCATGTTCATCAACAAATCAAAACCATAAATAATAATTTTGTTCATATCAGAAACTAAGAAAAAGAGAGAAGAAAAATTAATGGAAAACCAAATTTTAAAGCTCCAAATCTCTTTGAATCTTCAAGCCCTAGCTCCTCAAAATTCTGCTTCTCGCCCTCCTCTCGCGTCCGAATCTGAATCTATGCTTCTCAGCGTTCTCGTCTCTCAGTGTTCTGTCTCGGCATTCTGTGCCTTCTGTGTTCAGCGTTTAGTTCCTTTTATAGATGTATTTTCGGGCTGCCTTTTCTGCCTGTGGGGTCCACGCTTTGCTATCCGAATTTGAAGATATCACATGCATTTGAAGATATGATATATCAATATATAGTACTGGGAAAACGGGCCGGCCCGTGACGGGCTCGGGCCTAAACGGGCCGGCCCGTTTAGGCCCGAGTCCAAATCCGTACTCCTGGAGGGCGGCCCGGCCCGTTTAAGTTAGGCCCGCGGGCTTTTGGCCCGTTTATATATATATTTTTTTTTTGCCATTCCTTTTTTTGTTTCTTATTCTCATAAAGACTAAAAATACCTAATTTAAAACATAAATATCATCAATACTAATTTAAAACATAAATATTATCCAAGTTTAATAGAACACAAACACTAAAACTTAAGTCCAAACCAAAATTAATGTTTATAACCAATTAAATAAGTTCACAGCCACAATCAAACAAGCCTACAAGCTTCAAATGTCAGTAATAATATAACACCTGATTTGGATTTTGGCGTATACATGCAAAAAAAGAAAAAAGAAAATCAAAGAAGAGAAGCTTTAAATGATGTCTGAATCAATGTGAGAGCATTTTTGATATGAGGGTTAGGTTAGGTTAACTCTACCTCTGACCAATGCTTACTGCCCATTATCTTGTGCACATTTAAAAAAAAAAAAGTTAAACAGGGCTTGCGGCCCTACAGGGCCGGCCCTTTTAGGCCCGCTTCCATTTTCAGCCTCCAAATCATAGGTCCGGCCCTTGACGGGCTTGAGCCTAAACGGGCCGGCCCGACGGGCTCGGCCCGAATTCCCGGCTCTATCAATATATCATATATGTTTGGATCAGCATCTTCCTGTTGATTTTTCTTTCATTCACGTGGGACCCGTGACTTTCCTTTAGCCTTCTATTTGCTTTTCTCTCTTCCAATATCCTTCATATTATTATTCATCCTTTCATAACGTGGGGTCCACGTTTTTTTTGCCTTTTCTTTTTTTTTGCCAACAGTTTTTTTTTTTTTTTTTTTTTTTTTTTTTTTTTGCCTTTTCTAATCCAAGATATCCTTTGCAATACATCTTATAATATAATATATATATATATACACACACAATCTTCAAATGCGCATGGATTCATGTAAATGTGATATATATATATATATATATATTATGTTTCTAACTTTTCACCTCCTAATTCTCACAATAATATTTTCAGCAAAAATCAAATAGGATATGAGTAGATCTTCTATTAAAATCTCTTATTAACTCATATTTGATTTAAGAGAGGAAAATATATAAAAAGATAATTAAATAGGTATAAAATATTAATAAATCCAGTGAATATATCCAAAATATATACCTATTTAATTATAAAATATATACTTATCAAACTCCCCCACACTAAATCTTTTGCACTCCTGGGCAAAGAAAAATCAATCTTGAAAATAGGTTGAAGAAAGAAGAGAGACAAATTGAATTGACTAAGAAACTGCAAGAACTCGAGTAAACATAGCATCGGAACTAAGTGTACAATATGGGTTGTCAATCACATATAAAGAAATTTTTATTAAGATATGAAATTTAACAAGATTAAATTCAGGTAAAATAGTCACACAAGGGTATAAAGTGTATCACTCAATCTCACTAGCATATGGGTTTTCTTTCGCTCAATTCACTTGTTCAATCACCCTACCATAGGCTTGTAATAGTTCTAATTTTTCACCACCATTCACATGTGCATTCAAAAATCAGGAGGACTTTATGGCTTGTAATGTTGGAATATAGGCTACATGGAGTAGATGATGGATACTAAGCAATATGCATGTAGATCATGTAATACAGATAATTTAATGTAATAGTGATATGTGTGCTATTCTTCAAGATTCAAGAAGGATATTCTTTCTCTCTATATTTTTTTTCTTTTTCTTTTTTTTTTCAAATTTTTTTTTTCCATCTTGAGCTTGTTGTAGGTTCCCTTTTGACGCGACCCTGCACATGGGTGATGCAGCACCGGTTACTTAGTTACTCCAACAAGTGCCTCAAGAGGCTTTTAGCCCAACTCATAGCCCTCTTTGGCTTCACCGTTTGACGCGAGTGCCAACATTGGTGATGAAGTGCCCCCGATTACTAAGTGAGGTCGAGAGAAGCCATTGGAGTTGTGTTGTTTTTTTTTTTCTTCTTCTTCTTTTTTTTTTTGAAATACCCTCCAACATAAAGCACTAATAGCAACAATACCACATCTTGTGATTTGATAACATGATCAAACTACTGTAATAATGATGGTACATGCATATTAACTTAATATATATATGATAGATGAAAAGAAAAAAAATTGATGGGCTCAAAGGGGTAGCAATGGATGAAGTGGTTGCAGCTTGTGTTTAGGATTCAAGGGTATAAAAATGAATGCCTCTATCCTATTAAAGAATTGCACATGTATTAGGTAGTAGTGAAAAGAAATAAGACAAGTTCTGAAGAGTAAGTTGAGACAAGTGAAATATCACACTAGAATTGAATGTTTTAGGCTCAAATTTCCTTCCAACAGGGCTATACTATCTCACCCAATTTAATCAAGTTAAACAATATATCATCATATAAATTGCAATATATGTAATCAACTTTGCTTCATGCAACTAGTAACTAAGCTATATCTATTCAAATTCAACAATCTCAAAATCAAGACAAAGTATCTCTTTTCCCTTCATTATTTTTTTTTTTTTTGAAACAAATGTCAATTAAATTGTGAATCCTAATTCTCTCCCCCACACTTAAATCAAGCATTGTCCTCAATGTTGCAAAAATTAATAAAGGAGAAAGAAACTAGTACTCCCCTGGTTTAGATCTCAGATTCTGATGTGGAGTTATTCCTCTGATGTTTCAAAATTGAAGGAGAAAAGAGCGCACGAGCCAGAACTTGGAGCTGCGAGAGGAGCGATCACCCTAAAGCCTGAATAACAATAAGAAAAAGAAAAGAAAAAAAAAATAGTAAATGAAAATCAAATCATTGGGTTGCCTCCCAACAAGCGCTAAGTTTATAGTCTTCAGCCAGACTATGGCAACGTCTCAAGATTCAACTGTTAGAGGTAATGTAGTGGTCTGACAGCCCATTCCACCACCCCAATAGTGCTTCAATCTTTTCCCATTGACTTTGAATTTCTCTCCACTTTTGCCTTCCAACTCCACTGTGCCAGGATCAAACACTTGAACCACAATGAATGGTCCAGACCAACGAGATTTTAGCTTTCCCGGAAACAACCTCAGCCTGGAATTATACAAGAGCACCTGTTGTCCTGGATCAAAGGTCTTGAATATGATCTTCTTATCATACCACTTCTTAGATGATTCAAATTGCATTCGTCCTTGAGGACAAGGAATTGATGCATCCATGATAGCTTTACATTCCTCTATTATAAATTTTTCTGAATCAATCTCAGGTATCACAGCTTCAAGTGGTTCATTAGTCATTACTTTTTCACATTCATTTTGTACCACAGGATCAAGCATGTCAATGAAAAAACAGTCCTCTGGAATATTATGAGATTTAATCAACGGAGTCATATTGAAGGTGACCTGCTCATCAGCTACTCTCATAGTTAACTCACCTTTCTCTACGTCAATCAATGTTCTTGCTGTTGCCAAAAATGGTCTCCCTAACAGCAAAGGTAATTCTTTATCTGCCTCAAAGTCCAGTACAATGAAGTCTGTTGGAAAGATAAACTTGTCAACCTTCACTAATACATCTTCAATGATTCCACGAGGTTGAGATAGACTTCTATCAGCAAATTGAAGGGTAACCGTCGTTGGTCGAGCTTCACCCAATCCCAACTGGTTGAAGACAGATAAAGGCATGAGGTTAATACTAGCTCCAAGGTCACACATTCCTTTTCCCAAGAATTTATCTCCAATATGGCAAGGAACAGGAAAGCTCCCAGGATCTTTTAACTTTGGAGGCATCTGCTTAATGATATCAGTGAAACTTTTGGTTACAGCAACTGTCTCAAACTCACGGAATCGTCGCTTCTTAGATAGAATATCCTTCATAAACTTGGCATATTTAGGCATGTGTTCTAAAGCTTCAGCAAATGGAATGTTGATGTGGAGTTGTTTGAAGATCTGAATGAACTTCTTGAACTGCGAATCTTCTTGATGTTTCTTAAGTCGCTGAGGGAATGGTGGTTGAGGCACATATTTTAAAGGAGAAGTGCAGGTCTTCTCCTTATTTTCATCTATTTTCTCAAGAGCAATAGATTGCTCTCTAGCCACCTCATCAATATCTGTCTGTATTTCATCTTCTTGCCTAGTAGTAACCTCATTACTTGCACTCTTTTTCTTTCCACTTTGGTTAGGAATGTCAGCAAGTTGCTTTCCACTTCTCAAGGTTACTGCTTTGTAATCTTCCTTACCATCCCTTCTAGGATTAGGAATGGTGTCACTAGGTAGACTATTTCTGTTGAATGTGTTTATTTGAGATGCTATCTGGCCCACTTGTATCTCAAGATTTCTGATGGAAGTATCATGAAAATTAACCTTGCTTATTATACCTTCCTGGCTCTTAAGAATCTGTCTCAAGAGCTGGTTTGTCTCTGAATCACTTTCTCTAGATTGTTGTTGCTCAAAACCTGGTGGTGCCATTGGCTTGCTAGCATAGTGATTAGGTGGATTCTCACTTGGTCCATTCTTCCAAGAGAAATTTGGATGATCCCTCATACCTTGGTTGTAGGTGTTAGAATAGGGATTGCCACGAGGATATCTTTGATTGTTGTTCAAGTAATGGACTGTCTCCATAGTATGTGGGCAATCTTTATAAGAATGTGCTTCTCCACAAGTTTCACAAGAGAGGCGTGAGGCCTGGATAGCGTGAATACCCTTAGAAGATGTCTTCTCTATCTTTATTTCAAGTTGATCAAACCTCTTGACCATAGCTGCAAGTTGAGTGGCAATATCTTTAGACATACTAGAAGCATTAGAAATAATTGGCTCTTTATAAGTCCTATACCCAGAGCGTGCTTTATCAGATTGTTGCAGAGTGCTAAAAGCAATTTCATCATATAACTTTAATAATTCAGACACTTTCTTCTTGCCAATCCCACCGTTGCAAGCATTCTCGACCACAGAAACGGTAGGACCATCCAATCCAGCCCAAAAAGCTTCCAATAACACATAAGTCTTCTGCTCATGATTAGGACAGTTGCGCCACATTTCTTTGAATCTCTCCCATGCCTCAAGAAAGAGTTCACCTGGTTCTTGTGCAAAGCCCAATAATTCAGCTCTTTGCACTGCTCGTTTACCCCTTGGAATGAATCTTGCTTTGAATAGAGAAGCCAGGGTGTCCCATGTAGAAATAGAATTGGGAGGTAAAGCTGTGAGCCAAGCTGTTGCCTTTTTATCTAAAGACATGGGGAAGAGTCTCAATCTCAGTGCATCAGAAGACACTCCCTGCTGTTTGAAATTTTCACACATTTGAACAAATTTTGTCAAATGCTCAATTGGGTCTTCATTCTGATTTCCTGTGAATGTACCAATCATCTGGAGCATCTGCAGCATAATTGGTCTCACCTCAAAATTTCTAGCAGTAATAGCTGGGAATTGAATGCTAGATTGATAGGTGGTGCTCTCCTGTTCCATATATTCATCCAAAGTACGATCCATATCCTCGTCATTAGGGTGTGCCATAATCTTTGGATTAGGTGACGTCGGTTCTTCTGATGATTCTGATTCAGACTTAAGTTCCTTTTCTTCAGAATGATGCTCGTCGTCTAGGTTGTTAGGGTGGACTACCAATGCGCCACTCATAAGTCGAGAGGTACCTGCAAATTCAAACAACAACCGAGGAGTATCGAAAAATAATAATAATAATAATAAAAATCAAGAAAAGAACGAAAATACTCAAACGTGATTAATCACACAATTAAGATAACTAGTTCAATGAGCTTTTTGCCAAAGTCCCCGGCAACGGCGCCAAAAACTTGTTAGCCGTTTAGCTTTACTGCAAGCGTACGGGTCACAAGTAATATAAAAAGATCGTTCCCACGAGGACTATGACAAAAATGAATTAATTATCTCAATTAAGTTATCAATCAGATTAAGTGAGAATGTTTTGAAAGAAATTTTATACTAAAAAATTAATTAATTAAATCGAGAACTTCAAGATAGGAGGAACCTAGGATTATCTATCCCCTATTTATTTCATGAACTAAATAATTTACCCTCAATAAGCAATCAAACGAAAATATGTATTTGTCTAAGATTCAAAAGTATTCGATAACGCTCTCTCGAGTCAAAACCAAATATTTATCCTAATAAACTAATCAATCTCTTGTATTAATTTATAAGGACTAACTTTAAACACCAATCTTAATCTGACAATGTTAGGTTAGTAACTATATCTCTATGATACTAACAAACCATCCGTTTAATATATCTAAACTTCAAGTCTAACATGATTTTACCCAAGTTCTACACTTAAATTATCTTTCTCAAGATTAATTTTAAATGAACAAGACAACTAAATGGTGATCAGGCATTTAGAGGCATTAAGAGCAAGATAAAATCAATACAAAAATTTATTCGATCCAAAAAGAGAGTAAATAAATAATTCAATCCATAAATAGGTTCAAGAAAATCCTAGAACAAGAAAATTAGCTACTCATGTTCATCAACAAATCAAAACCATAAATAATAATTTTGTTCATATCAGAAACTAAGAAAAAGAGAGAAGAAAAATTAATGGAAAACCAAATTTTAAAGCTCCAAATCTCTTTGAATCTTCAAGCCCTAGCTCCTCAAAATTCTCCTTCTCGCCCTCCTCTCGCGTCCGAATCTGAATCTATGCTTCTCAGCGTTCTCGTCTCTCAGTGTTCTGTCTCGGCATTCTGTGCCTTCCGTGCTCAGCGTTTAGTTCCTTTTATAGATGTATTTTCGGGCTGCCTTTTCTGCCTGCGGGGTCCACGCTTTGCTATCCGAATTTGAAGATATCACATGCATTTGAAGATATGATATATCAATATATCATATATGTTTGGATCAGCATCTTCCTGTTGATTTTTCTTTCATTCACGTGGGACTCGTGACTTTCCTTTAGCCTTCTATTTGCTTTTCTCTCTTCCAATATCCTTCATATTATTATTCATCCTTTCATAACGTGGGGTCCACGTTTTTTTTGCCTTTTCTAATCCAAGATCTCCTTTGCAATACATCTTATAATATAATATATATATATATATATACACACACACAATCTTCAAATGCGCATGGATTCATGTAAATGTGATATATATATATATATATATATATTATATTATGTTTCTAACTTTTCACCTCCTAATTCTCACAATAATATTTTCAGCAAAAATCAAATAGGATATGAGTATATCTTCTATTAAAATCTCTTATTAACTCATATTTGATTTAAGAGAGGAAAATATATAAAAAGATAATTAAATAGGTATAAAATATTAATAAATCCAGTGAATATATCCAAAATATATACCTATTTAATTATAAAATATATACTTATCATGCCAGCTGTGTCTTGTAGAGCTTCAATAGTACTTCTTTTTCGCTTAATCATTGCGGTCACATGAAAGAATCTTGTATTCTTATCCCCAAATTGGAGCCATTGACACCTGGATTTTTGTAGCCATAAAAGTTCCTCTTGATTACACACTTTGATATATTCTTTCCAAAGTCTCTTCTCAAGACGTTCTAGGCCTTGGTGATATTGTTGTTGTTGTTTGGTCTTGTCTATGCCCTCCAGCCTTTTCAATAGCTTTTTCCTCTTCCTTGGAATGCTGCCCATTACTTGTGAGTTCCAATCTGAGACTTTTGTTTCAAAACAATTTTTCCCTTCCAACCAGTTTCTGTTCTCCCACGCATCATGAACCAATTTAGGGAAATCATCTTCTAGACACCACCCCGCTTGATATCGAAATACACTAGTTCTTTCCCTTTCTTGATTGTGATTGGAATTGGTCACCACCACCACTCTATGATCCGATTTAAACCGGAGATTATTTGCAGCTTTGAAATGAGGGTGAGATAGTTCCCATTCAATGTTACAAAATGCCCAGTCTAATCTTTCCTTTATGCCATTCCATTCCCAAGTGAATTTGTCACCTATAATAGGTAATTCCATCAGTCCACAAATATCTAAACACTCCTGGAACTGAGCAATACTCTGAGAATTTGGTAGAGCCCCACCACATTTATCTGAAGAGTTTAACATTGCATTGAAGTCACCTAGGACTAACTAGGCCCCTTCTACCGTCTCAGCAACTGACTTTAGGGATTCCCATAATTGCATTCTCTTATTTGCCGTGGTCTCTCCATACACAAATGACACATGGGCTGATTCAGTAGATACTTTTTCAGTAATTCTGCAGTGGAGTAATTGAGTGGATGAGGTAACATATTCTACAGAAACATCCCAGTCATTCCACAGTATCCAAATGCCACCCGCAAACCCTGTGGCTTCAACTCTGATCCAGCTATTGAATCCTAATCTTCGGATCACCTGATCAGCTCTAGTCCCGCTCACTCTTGTTTCCAACAGCCCCATAACCTGGATATTATACTTCTTAACCACATCCTTAAATATTCGCGGAAACGATTTACCCCCCGCTCCACGACAATTCCATGTTGATATAATCATTAAATAGATGTAAATTAAACACATAAAAAGCATGGTTGATATCACTTATCTGGAGGGATATTCTCAGTTGCAGCTTCCTTCCTTGCCAGCTGCTCTCTCGCCTTTTCAAAAGCCTTCCTAACCGTTAACTTTGTTTGATTCGGCATCTCATCAGGACCTTCCTTCTCTGCATTATCACTGGCCGTCATGCCCAGAGTTATATCCATACTCGACTCTGTTTTTCTATTGGGTATTTTTGGAGTGCTAAGTTCCGTGTCGGGCTCCAACCGATTAGATGTTGAGTCTGCTTCACCATGTTTCCCAGGCTCTGTCACTACAATATCTTGTACATTGTCCAACTTTCCACTAACCACATGATGTGTCCTTTGACCCACTTCTTTTTTTGCTTTTCTCGTTCCTGGGCTAGCTTGCTGAGGCTCAATTGTTCCACTTGATTCCCCAATAGCATGAGGCATTAGGTGGCCCACTTTGATTTTTGGCTTCATATTCTCTTTCCCTTTCTGTACATAGGCAGCCTTCAATTGTAATTGACTTTTTGTTTTACTTTTAACTTTACCCCGTGACCCAAGATCCGAATCCCTCACCTTCATATCTTTCTCATACAGTACAATCTCCTTTCCCACTGCACCATTTTCCCGAGGTTGCTCCCTTAACGCTAGTATCTGACAATCGGCGCCCCTATCCTCCTCTTCCAAATCTGATATTGCAGCGAAACGTGAGGGGGATGTTCCGAGATCTGTTTTCTTGCCCATCCTATTCTGATTACCGTAACCCTCCTGTCCACGTCTGGCATAGTCTTTCCTTGGGAATCGTGACCGACTTGACCCTCCGACATACATCCATGGCCCAAACTCCTCACCTTTCCCTGGCAAAGTAGCTTCCGGCGAACTCTGTGGCATCTCCGGCGATTGTTTTTGTTTCTCCTATTGTTCCCCTGTATCATTCGGCCTGCACCTCCAGGGGCACACCTCTTTCTTATGACCGTACCTACCACAGGCAAAGCAAATAAGATCCAGCCTTTCGTACTTAATGTTAAGGATTGATGAAGCTAAAATTACTCTTGGAATCAACTTCTTTCGCAGGACAATTTCAACACAGATTCTTGCATACTTCCCCCTTCCCACTCGTTGGTTTTCGCCTTCATTTGACAGGGTATGCATGTCAATTTTCAGAGTCTTTCCTACCATATCTCCCAGTCTCCATATATGGTTTTTTGTGTAATAATGCAGCCATATGTTTGGAACCCTGATCCATGTTGCTATGCGACCCAGTTGATTATGAAACGGATCGAAATAAGGTGACCATCGCTGGACCAGAACACTGTGTTGGAACACTACCCACGGCCCTTCAAACAATACCTTTTTATACTTTTGTCCCCAGTTATGTTCATCCATGAATCTGATAACATAGTAGTTATTTGGCATATCCACCAAATCAAAGTCATTAAATCCCCAAAGCTTGCCTAGCTTCTCCTTCAGTTTATAGTAATTCACACAGCACCCAGCACTGTGATGATGAGTGCATTATTCCATTGTTTGCATCCCTCGTTAAATTCTTCCTGGCTTAGTGACATGGTAGGGTAAATATTCATCAGCTCTTTCAGTTCCTCCGACACTTCTGGAATAGTCCACTCTTTGTCTAATAACTCCGAAAGCAATGGGTCTTCCTCCATGTCTGACGATCCGTGGGCTACTCCATTATACCCCGCGCTCTTAAATCCAATTAACGAGTCTCTGTATGAGACTTGTTGTTTCCCCGCGTTCACAATGCTCTGTTCCTTATGCAGTTCACTCTCCTCATCACCATCTTCTACGTCAACCATTTGGTCCGACATGATACAGTCTTCTTTTACCTCCTTTTTTGATTTCTTGGCTCGGGATTCCGATTCACTATCAAGGCTTGGCCGGTCTAGTGGAACTTTCCGGTCAGTGGTTTCCTCCATTGAAATTTCCAAGTGGCACTTATCCCAAGAGAGAGAAAAAACTTGACTAACCCTTCAAAGATGTGACATCTAATTCCTTTGATATTGGTATTTGGTCTACATAATGTACGTTGAATTGAGAACCAACAGGGAGAAAAGAATATGAAGTGTGAGGTGTTGTATTTTTTTCCCCCTTCAACTAAAGGATTTTCTAGGCTCCTCTACATGTATATATTTCTTACCTCGGCATGAGGAAGAGTATGTAGAACATACTTGTTTTGAGAGAAAAATGGGAAAAGGATATGGAATCTCAATTAGATTAGGTGTCTTTTATGGGGTCAAACTTACCTGTTCATGTTTCTTCCTTTACTGTGTATTAACATTGTCCTGACAATATTTGTTGATATATTTTTTATTTGTTAATTATTTTCAAAAATTTGTAGGTTTTGATTCGTCATTCTGCAAATTTATATGCTGCCAATGGTGTTGGGGTAGTCTTAGCGGAAAAAGGTCATTTTGATGTTTCAAAGGATATCTTTACACACGTCCTTTTGATATACTATTGATCTTTGGGCCATGAAGGATATAGACTTTGAAGCTTCAAATGCTAATTACTTAAATTGCTATAGGTTCAAGAAGCTACAAGTGGGAGTGTTTTTGTGCAGATGCCTGATGTGTGGATAAACTTGGCCCATGTTTACTTTGCTCAGGGAAATTTTGCATTGGCTGTGAAAATGGTTAGCAATTCAGCATGACCTATATTCACTCTAATCCTTAGTATCTCTTGTAGTATTTTACAGTGTAAATTATATGCAAATAATTACCCTTGGTTCATGCAGTACCAAAACTGCTTACGGAAGTTTTATCATGACACAGATTCACAAATACTTCTATATGTAGCTCATATCCATTATGAAGCTGAACAATGGCAAGACCGTATAAAAACTCTATTAAGAGCTATCCATTTAGCACCCTCAAATTATACACTAAGATTTGATGCCGGTGTCGCAATGCAAAAGTTTTTAGCATCAACACTACAAAAGGCTAAGAGGACTGCAGATGAGGTTTTTTCTTAGACACCTTGAATCTTTTGATGAAAGCTGATCGATCATGTAGCATTCTATTCTCCAACCTCAATTGTAGCAGTGTTCTTTAAGAGAAAACACATGGAGTGCGTTGTGTCATAAGTATCAGCCTAATTGGTTAGGGAAAACTTTTTCTTACTGCACTAGGCCAGTTATTATTTCTGTTCAAGTCATTATCTACGGTCTAGTAGTGAGGGGTTTTGTGGGGGCATTGGTTTAAATATTTTTAATTTTGCTATGCCAAGTATTTAGGAAAAGCATTCTTTTTTATTAAGATTTAAGATGGTTTTGTGCTTTAGCGTCTTAATCTGTTGCATTATTTTGAAGAGGTTTCTAGCTTATTTCTGAGTGCAAGCTTCCTGGGTTGTTAATTTGATTTATTTCTCTCTAAGTACCTTATTCTTTTTATTTGCAGATCACACTGAGCAAGGTCATGACAGTTATCCCATGCTTTACTATTTTCTAGATCAATTTGTGTAATTATTATGGCATTGTTAGTTGTTAAATAATCACTTTAAAAAATAAAATATGAAAAATTTAAATAATATAATGATATTTTTTAAAATTTATTTTTTTAAACAAAAGAGCTTAGATACGCCGGTTTCGTCCCGGGACTACCGGGAACCAAGATTGGGGTATTTAATTCTGTCTCAGGTTTTAAACACCCTTGTCATTTGGTTAAATTGCAGTCCCTCTTGGTAATGCATGGACTACAGTGTAATTGGGTGCAATGTAATGCTTTTCATCATTAGAATGTTTGGTTTGTTATTAACAAAACGGATAGAAATTATTTTTTTATGTTTAATTGGAATTGAAAAGGTCAAAAATGTCCTTCAAACAAAAACATCTCTATTCATCATCTTCTTCCTCAATCAAAACAAGCTGAATCAGAGTCAATCTTCTTCTTGGCAAGATCTAACAGCAAAAAGGAACATGTGAAAATTAAGAAGAATGACTTAGAATCGATAAAGTCGGGTCTTTGAGAGGAAGGGAAAGATTCATCAATAATTGATAATTGCTATGGGTATCGGCAACATTAATTATTTCTATTTTAGTGGCAGAGAGCTGAAATTTAACATGCGTAGAATCTTTATCCAAAATGTTAAATTTGCATCCCGTCCTTAAGGTTTTGCCATCGTGGTTTGTTTTCTACAAATCAAACACCCAACTAATATTGGTTCGCAAAAATCACAGAAAATAGTCAAAGCAAACAATCAAAGACCATAAAATCACATAAACTATCGGGAAAAAGATAAAAAAATACTATCAAAATTGGTAAGAGACAAATAATTATGTTGAATTTTAATAATTCTAATGACACTGATTTAAAATTTTGAAATATTGTAAACTTTGAGAAATTACCTAACTATTTTTAATTTTTTTAAATAAAAAATCCTCTACCCCTTTTTTTCCCAACTCAAACTTATAAGGTGATGTGATATTTAGACTTGTAAGTTTGAGTTGGCGAAAAAAGGTAAGGTGATGCTACATGAGTATGCCACCTCAATAAAATCGTTTAACAAACATTGATCGTTTAAGCTTGTTAAGGTTAGGGTGACATTATTATGTTTTGGAGACTTTCAAAGCAACATTACTCAAAAAAAAAAAATTCCGGATATCCAGTGCCCCTAAATTGAAACTTTTGGGGAAAAAATGGTACATAACCCTTTTTTTATTGAGGGCAACTCTGGTCTTTCATTATGTTATTGAGGTTAAAATTGAGATTTCGTTAAGGATGCAGGCGTGCAATGAATATTTATAGAGGCCCTATTAATGGACATTACCAAAAAATGCATAATATATTTTACCATTGCAATATATATTACTGTCAATAAGCCCAACCAAACAGATAACTTATGATAATGCGATTAAGATTACCATCACAGGTAAGATTGTTAAACTCACAAGTTTAATCAAACTTGTAATAGTGACGTAAACTCGTATCATGAACTCGAATTGTAAACTCGTAAGAATTTACTTTTATTATTAAATAGGTATTAATGTGTATAATTAAATAATTAAAATATAAAAAGTGATAAAAATTTGATTTAAATATATTTTAAATCTAAATAGTTGAAATTAAATCTATCAACATTCGTAATTTATCATACTTAACAAAAAATTTTCTATAAAATTCATATATAAAACCACTGAGCATGATGAAGTTGAAAAAGTTAACATAAATTTAAAAGCGAGTTCATACGATTTTGTAAGCTGAAAACATAAAATCAGTAAACTTAATGTGTAAACTCATGAGTTTAACCGAGTTTACAACTAACACGAGTTTACCAAAAATTCAACACAATTTTGTAAGATAGCAACATAAAAACGGTAAATTCAGAGGTCAACTCACAAATTTGACAACAATAATCGCAAGTGTGCAATGCGATTGAACCAAACAGCTCTAAATTTCTTCCTCAAGCCCTCATTGTATTTCCTATTTTTATGTATTTAGAAAATATTTATTATGGCTACTTCAACACCCACAAAGATACGATCTTAGATTTTCAAAGGATGAACTAGATCCCTCCCTCATAAAATTTACTAGTATACTCTTTTGGACCTATTTATAAGGTAGTTTTAATATATTTCGTCATAATTAAAAAAATAATAAACATCGCTAACTTTATCTTAAAACTTAACAACTTTTTATCTTTATCTATATTTGATATACACTATAGGTATATACCCCATAAGAATAAAGCCTACACAATATTTAATGAAAGATAAAATGTACATTCATAAGAAAATTAAATGATGTAGCTTATAAGTATTAAAAAATTTCTCTCCCTATCTTGTAAATAAGAACAGATGAGTGTGTTACAAGCTAAGTTCTCCGACAAACCATATTTCTCATATTATTAAATTCCACACTCTAGCGTTTTGCCGCTAAAGAAGTGAGATTCTCTCCACTAAACCTCAAACTAATGAAGGAGGATACTTTTATAATCATTTTTCTTCTGTTCTTTTCATAAGCTCATCTCCACTCTTATATCAAAATATAAATGGTTCAAATTTAATATATTCTGAAACTATTATTATAGTATTTTAAAATTTTATTTTTAAAATTTTGTTTGTATTGCAGTTATGAATTGTGTAGATCGTACTTTAACACGTTAAATTTCTTTATTTATGTTTGAAATAATAGTTTTATAAAATATGAAATCTGAACCATCTATTCCTTTAATCTAAAGATGAAAATGAGATTCTAATAAGCAAATGAAACAAAAGATTTTGAGAGAACCCAAATCGTTAACTAATACCCAAAAAAAAACCAAAATGTTTGGTCATGTAAATATTATCACATCATGGAGACTGAGATCCAATTCGTCCTCCCAGGACATTCAAAAATAATGTCTTTGTTCAATGTAACATCCTAATGAAACAAAAACAATGCACTTATTATATTGATTCATCCAAACTCTCCCTTTCTTTGTGGGGATTGCGTGTTAATTAATTGAACTCATATATTCCATCAGATTTTAGTCATTAAACAACTACTTTATGGTGATATCAGTTAGTTAATTAATTAATGGGTTTTTTTTTTGGTAAAAAAAAATTAATGGGTTTGTTCTGTTAGCGTTGCGTTGTCATATCTCAGAAGTGGTTTTCAAAACGCAAATCAAAGCATAATCAGTTGAATTTGGAAATAAAAACAAAATTAAGATTGTGGAAAGTATGTGAGTGTGAGTTGGCAGGTCGCAAGTACTTTTGTTTGAACCAATGCAAAGGAGATTCTCCACGTGATTAAATATGCATTATCGCACTAAACACCAAAATTATTGGATCTTTAAAGAAGGCAATAATGTCGGGTTTTAATTATCTTTTAACATATGCTTGATTATTGTAATTATTTGAAGTGAACTCCCTAATGCGGTGTCAACATTTAATTGTCATGTTACATCACATTGTTTGTGTAGTTGATCTCTTTTTCTCTCCCACACTTTCACTTCATTAATACAGTCTCCATAAAAGTGGATAGGAATTGTCCAAGTGCAATGTTCTAGCCGTGTGGGGTCCAAAAGGGGAATGAATTGAGCATATCCCATATTTGGAATCTTTTTACTTAGTGCAATAAATCTTTTAATTTGATTTGAGAATTTAAGGGAAAAGCAAAAACACAAATGGGCTCACATGATAAAAGAATTCAAGATATAACCCAAACAAAAGGTAATGTTGTAATATCCCGAATTTTGGGATTGGAGCTTTGGAATAAGCCTAAATTGAGTGGACTACTAAGCCCTGATTTAGTAGATGTCCCAAATATATTCCCTAATGATTCTAATATCTTTGGAGTATTAAGAAAGTAAAATGGTGAATTTTGGAGAAAGTAATTATGTTTTTGGTGAAATCGCTTATGAGGTAGTAAGCTTGTCATGTTCATTTGAATGACCAAATGATAATAAAAAATTATGAGATTTTACAGGATGAAAGTAGACATTCTAAGCTTTAATTTGATATGTCATATGAATCAATTAGAGCTATACACAAAAATATATGAATTTTTGAAGTCAGCACAGATAAACTGTGAAATTTCTGGAACAATATGCAAAGATTGAAATTCTGAGAATTTTGTGATTCCAGAAAGCAAAATTCTATATTTTTCCGTGAAACTAGACTCAATAAGGGTTCTATAGGCTTTGGAATCACCTCATTTCGATTTTTCTAGAATTAGTTATGATTTTTCAAAATTTGGGTAGAAATCTGCCAGAATTTTGCAAAAATCCGAAAATTGGGAAAATTAATTAATTAAATTGGATATATCATTATAATCATCCTCCTCCTTCTTCAGCTCATTTCTGACGTTCTGCACAGCTGCATATAGAGAGAGAAGGTGTGGAATTGTAGAGAGAGAAAGGAGAAGGAAACTCTCAAGGTAAGCCGATTCCTCCGACAATTTAGCTCCTAACTCGTATAACTCTACTCCTAATCTACTCTTTTTGGTCTTTCACAAATTTTGCAGCCCAAATATGTGTTGAGAGTTAGGGTTTTGCAGCCATTATTGGAAAAGGCAAAAGGAAGTAAAAGGTAACTTCCAAACTTTTGTATATTGTTTATTTTGGCTGTTGTGGGCAATTTAATCGGTGATATTTCACTGAATTGCCATTGGTTTTAATTTTTGGAAATGGGTATGTGGGGCTGTTATGCTGCCCAAATTGGTACTAAATGGTAGTTGTAACCTAATGGAATAGTCAATAAAGTGGTTTGGAGTAGAAAGGAACGTGTTTACGGAGCCGAAACCGAAAAACCCCAATTTTCCCCTTAAAACCTATATATTTCGGTTAGCATGGTAAATGGGTCTTAGAGTTGGATTTTCAATGATTTGATGGTTTCATTGAGTTCAGGAGCGAAAATTAGGTGGGGTTACAGTTGGGCACTTTTTCGGAAAAGGCCGAGAAAGCATAATTACGGAAATGCTCCTAAAACACTGAAATAAGGGCTGCCAAGGGCAATTTTGTCTTTTGGCAGTGAATTTGGTAATTCCGAGTACGGAAATAGATTCCTTGGGCGAAAATATGTCAGAATAGCCTAGGTTATAATTTCGAGAAAAGTACAGCCGAACCGGGTAAGGCGGGGCCGGGCCGGGGTCCCGGGGGCATTTTGGTAAATTTTCCAGATAGACTCATATAACCCCTAGAAACACTATGGAAGTGTTTAAATAGTACATTTAACATTGTAGGATCGAAAATGGAGCCCCAAGTTATTTGCACGTAGATCGAGGCACGCAAATCGAGGAGAAAAGACTGGAGGTAGGGGACTTACCTTACTTGCATGTATTTGATATCTTTGCTTGTGTAATGATGTATGTGATTGCTTTACTTGATTATGTAGAGCATATTTGAATAAATGAAGCTCTGTTTCTGTTTTCGCTGTGGCCATAGTCTTGTTGTATGAAACATTGAGCATGCAGAAATGTCATTATGGGGCATACATCTAGATAAAGCTAACATGTCATACATATAGCATCAATCATGCATGCATTATGGTATCTGTTTCATACTGAGATTCTCTCGAATCTCACCCTCCCCTACCAACAATTTAGACATGAGACGACAGAAGATATGCAAACAACAATGCAGAGAATCGTACGAGGGGATTACAGTGGTGGAATGAAGACGAGAAGATGTCTCTGTTTCACTGGGACGAGTTTAGACACCCTAGTAGCCTTGTGCGGCTACCTTAATCGTAAGTATCATATACAAACCCCTATGGGGAATTTATGTAATCATGTACATATTATCAGTATAGTTATACTATTCCTATGTTGCCTACCGAACCGCATATCGTTTTCCGCTAATACTCTGGTAAATGTGAAATTAAAATAAGGGCGTGACAAATGGGTTGTGATAGGTGGGAGGGAGATATGAACATGAATATTAATAGTAATAATGTGGGTTTTTTCTTGCAAAAAGAATCACTATAAAACCCTATTTAATAAATGAAAGTCATCAAATAATCAAATAATTTTAATATAAACTTGTTATCATTTTTTATTTTGGAATTTATCATTACATGATGCTCACTAGTTATAAGTTTTTTTGGGTGATTACATTCTTTCTTTAAAAATTTTATAATAATTCTCCCACAAAATCATATGAGTTGAGCCCCAAGGATAAAAAATCATAACATACCATGGAGCTTAAAAATAAAGGGAAAATTGGGAAAAATATGTTTCCCATTTAAAAATTTATTAGTGCCAATAATATGAATTAGATTTCTAATACTGTGTATACAAAATTTGCAAAAATCCAATACTTTTAAAATATAAAAAATTCTTAGATCCTTTTAACAATAAGTTTTTTGATGCGAGACTTTTCTCCAATTTTCGCGGAAATTAAAAACCTTTAAATTTACTATCTAACAAAATTCTAGGATCAAATTATCCATTGCCAAATAAGGATGGCTTTCACACCCAAATAGTGGGTAGTCAACTCAAAAGCAAAAATAGAAAAAAGTCGCTTCCCCATTCCCATTCAGACAAAATTAATTTGGGCCACACAAAGGATGCCATCCACGTGATTAATATGACTGCTCCAACTCAACTATCTAACGTTTCACATTTACTAAAAGCATAAAGTGAGAAGGTAATACTCAGATGGTGGAGAACTAGATATTGAATCTAATACCTTTGAAAATAAGTCCAACAACTTGTGTCAAGAAAGCACGCGTGGCTGTGTCCCATAGGGCCACTTGGAACCATCCTATTCCTTCTTTGCTGAAATGATGAGTGGTGGCTAGGGAGACTGATAAATCTACCACTTACCAGTAGACGTGAAAATAGAACAGTCCATGGAGCTATATATTAGAGCCGGTAATTCGGGCCAACCCTGGCCCGCCAGCCCGCCAAAAAAACCCTTAAACGGGCTGCCATTTTGGCAGCCCGCGGGCGGGCGGGCTGGCCCGCTTTTTTTTTTTTTAGTTTTTTGGTTTTTTGTTTGTTTTTTAAATAAAATAAATTCAAATACCCTTATTATAACCTTTCATTTGATGCCGTGTTTAATTAATTTCTCATACTTTTTACTTGACATTTTTATTTTCATATTATATTTATTTATTCTATTATTATTAAATTTAAAAGAGATGTATTTATATGTTTTTGTTATGTGAGTAGATGAAAAAAAATGAAAGAAAGAAAAAAATTGACTTCATAACACAAATGTATAAAAAAAGAAGTGTAATATGAGCGGGTGAAAAAGAAAGAGAGTAAATATTTTTTAAAAAAATGAAATTAAAAAAAAAAAAAAAGAGGCCAGCCGGCCAGCCCGCCTAAACAGGCTCGGGTTGGCAAAAGCCAGCCCGCCCCGCGAAGCATTCCAGCCCGCATTCCCAGTCCTACTATATATGCCCTTAAGACCTTTATTAGAATTACTTCAATTTAGCAAATAAACAAGGGAGCAAAAATATCATATGAAAGTATAATATTTTTTAAATACCCTTAATCTCTTATCTCCTTTTCTTTGATGACGTGTTTAATTAATTCCTCACACTTTCTATTTGACACTTATTTTCATATTATATTTATTTATTCTACTATTATTAAATTTAAAAGAGATGTATTTATATAGTTTTGTGATGTGAATATATGGAAAAAAAAAAGAAAGTAAAAATGAAATTGACTTCATAACACAAATACATCAAAAAAAGAAGAAGTATGATATGATCGAGTAAAAGAGAAAGAGAGTGAAATTTTAAAACAAAAAAAAAACCGCCAACCCGCCTAAACGGGCTGGGGCTGGCAAAAGCCAGACCACGAAGGGGGAAGGCTACACCAACCTGCCCCATCCCAGCCCGTAGCCCGCGCGGGTTGACCCGCAACCTATGAGCCAGCCTACATTACCAGCACTATCTCAAAGTATGTATTCACAACTTGTTGTGTGTGTTTTACAATATTAAAGGACCTTTTTGATAATATCTTCTTTCCTTGAGACTTAGGAGTGATTCTCCCTTGTTTTTAACATTTTTGAAGTACATTTACTAAATTTAAGGGAATGACTTGAGAGAAGTTTTGCCTCCCCTCAAAAAGTGCTTAAATAACCAAAAATTGTGTATATGTGTGTGTGCCTGTGATGGTTCTGTGAGTAAGAGTTTTTAAACTGTTAAAATTAAAAAAAAAAAACTAAATCGACATTACACACTATGCCTCCCGGAACGTTCATTTTCACAGAGCTCTTCAGCTGGGCCAAACCTTGGGAATCAATATATCTGGGGGATCTTGGGAAATACTTAGGTGTTCCCCTGCTTCATAAAAGAACTACTAAACTGACATTCGCCCCTTTGGTTTCCAAAGTTCGTAAGAAGTTATCCTCTTGGAAAGGAAAATTCTTGAACATGGTCGGGAGAACAGTACTGATAAATTCTGTCCTCTCTACTCTGCCGTTTTACCATATGCAAACTACCCTGCTTCCTAAAGGTGTTTTGCAGGACCTTGAGAAATTAAATAGAAATTTTTTCTGAAATCAGGGGCAGGATAGAAAGAAAATGCACCTTATCGCTTGGGAGAAAATAAAGTTAGATAAAAAAGAGGGTGGCCTGGGAATCAAAGATTTTTCTAGCCAAAACGAGGCTCTCATCATGAAGCTGTGCTGGAACCTCATCACAAAACCTGACGCCTTATGGGTGAAGGTTCTCAGATCAAAATATGATTACGGAGAAAGCAAAATCCCAAGAGTTGAGAGGAAAAAGAATCAGTCTGCTGTCTGGAATGCAATTACAACTGTTTGGGATGCTTTTAGGAAAGCTGTGGGAAGAAAGCTTAGAAGCGGGCAGTCTACAAATGCTTGGTGGGATTTATGGACAAGTCTTGATCAACCCCTCATCTACTATGTGAATAACAATCAAGTCTTAATAAATCCTGAGGAAGAGGTGAAAAATTTTGTGGGCCCAGATGGGGAATGGGATCTCCAGAGATGGAGTATGTTCTTGCCAAGGTGGGTGATTGAAAGAATCAAGCAAGTCTATCCTCCTTCTCAAACAGGTGATGATTTATTTTGGTGGAGGAAATCTTCTGATGGAAATTTTAGCGTCAAATCAGCTTATTCAATGATTTATTCATCGCTTTCGGAATCCTCAGATTCGTTCTGGCAACGTATTTGAAGATGGCCTATTCCAGAAAAAGTAAAATTCTTTATGTGGCAATTGTTCCAAGAGAGAGTCCCTACAAATTCAATTCGCGCTATGAGAGATGCAAGGATAAACCCTGAGTGTCCTTTCGAGTGTAATTGTGAGGAGTCAGCGATTCATACACTGAGAGACTGTGAGTTTGCAAGTTCTGTGTGGCTTTCTTGTACTAACCCCATTTATCACTCTGCTTTTTTTCTGGAAATTTACAGGTATGGATCAAATGGAACATGCAACACTCACCGGGTGATCGTAAGACATCCAAATGGCCCTGGCTGAGAGTCTTCAGTTCTCTACGCTGGCTAATCTGGAAAAACAGATGTAGAAGAGTGTTTGAAGGAAACTCTGAACTTCCTAATCAACTACTCCACAGAGGGCTTCATTTTCTTCATAAAGGCATTGAAGAGGGCAGGTTTCAACACAAGATCTTTAGAGTTCCAGACAGATATACAGTGGGTTGGAATGCCCCACCGGAAGGCTATGTTCTGATCGATGTAGACGCTGCAGTAGATGAACACAGAAACTCTGCTGTTGGAGGAGTAGTACGGGACAACTCAAGAGCTTGGATCTGGGGTTTCCAACAAAACACGAGTTTCAGTTTCGGCTCAACTGCCTCGGAGATTCAAGCTATCAGCATTGGCCTAAAGTTCTGTAAATCCAGAAATTTCAGAAGGATCAGGCTTTACATTGACTCATTAGAAGCAATTCAACTGCTATACCAGACTGGGGGTCATTATCACCCGCTACAGTACGAGGTGGAGGAAGTCAGGAAATTAATCTTCAGGGATTGGGATTTAGAGATTCATCATTGCCACAGAGAAGCCCTTAAATGTGTCGATGCTTTGGCAAAAAGGGCCCTAGATTTGAACAGCGATCTGCATCTATTGCATTTCCCATCAGATTTTTGTTCGGCCCAACTGTTAGTTGACCTCAGCTGATCTTTGGGCTTCGTAGTTTTTCTTTCTTTAGTTTTTGTTCGGTTCCTGTACTTTTTGGCCCGCTGTGGCCTTAAGAGGTTTCCTCTCTAGTCACTGTAAACCCAAAAAAGATATTGTAGATTAGATTTTGTGCTAGATATTGTGGGTTCTCTCAACGTGGGTGCTATTAGACAAAAGCCAACCCAACGCTTCATAAATTACACACAAAAATGACAAATCCGTTCCTCCATTGTACTCCCTCGCTTTCTCTGTCCACACCCACGGTTTAACTTCAACAAAATAACATTATTTTATAAATTAAAAAACTAATATCGTATACTCTATTTTATTTAACAAAGGAGGGCACTTCTCATTTCCCAGGTGGCTCCAACCAAAGAAGACAAGGTCAAAACCGTCAAAGTATTAGTCCCGATGAGTAAACAGCGGAGACTTCAAAATGGACGGTGGGCGGTGGCTGCACTTGTAATTTTTAGTCTAAACCAGTGGCATTTTAGTGACACTGATCCTATATAACCCATCTCCACTTCCACTTCCACTTCTAGAAGCAGAAGCGTGTAGATCTGAGAATTCAGAAGCGAAGCAGCGAATTCGTTCTCCTAGGCTCCTTGCCAAAGCCGATCAAGAAAAGAAGAGAGAGTAGAAGAAATCGATGGAGATGGAAGGTGGAAGAAGAAGCTTCATCAACGGCAGAAATAGCTTTGGTCGGAGGGATTCTGGCCGTCCAATTCCTCTGAGGGGTCAGGTGAAGCTCGCTATAGTGCTCGGCTTGGCCAATTCTGTGGTTTCAATATTCTCTCGTGCTCGTCCTTCTTCTCATCTCGCTTGTTGATATTAGATCCATAGATCGAAATCAGTTCTTCTTCGCCCATGAGAAGTCTTTTTTGTTTCTCATGTACAAATTTGGGGGTTTTCTTCTCATATTTCTGTACAATTAATTACTTAATTTTTGTTAGTGAATCCAGTTGGTTGGTTTGTGATTAAAAAAAAAAAAGTTGGTTGGTTCATGTTTTATTTTTGAGTCCACTCGGATCTGCGAATTCCACTTTTCTTCTATGTTTATCGATCGTCTTGATTGAAGGTTACAATCGTCTCGTGTTGATCCGTATGAGAAGCGAAACACAGATCGGAAAAGGGGTGGGCATGGGCAGTGCGAGACCCTTGTCCTATGTCCTGCCCAAAGATAAACGGGTTGTATTTTGCAGTCCGATGTCCGACCTTGCCCGCTCAAAGCCTTAATAATTTTGGGCTGGTTAAGGGTGGGCTTCCCTGTCTAAGTGATAACACCTTATCTTTGCCTTATCTTGTCCACTTATGAAAAAAAATAATTCATTATGAATTTCATAAACATTCTTGTAGTTACTAATACCATATATGTCTTAACTTCGTCCTAAGTAATATAAACTTCAAATACATTCGATGATTTCACATCTTGAGATATTTCAAAATAAATCTACAATTTGAGTTTTGAAATTTAAAAAATACCATATGTCTTAATAAATATCCATACTTTAAAGCCGTAATTCATTATAAATAAGAAAACAAAATGATTGTAATTAAAGCCGTGAAGTCAAAGTAGTTTGCATCAATTCAATGTCTCAAAAGTTGATCAAATGATAAAGCATCTGGAAAGAAAATAAAAAATAACTATAATTTAATACAGGATAAAGTAAAGAAGAAAGGAAGAAATCTACTTGTAAATAGTGTTTAGTGGTTAGGGCAAAAAAGAAAAGATCAGAAGAGTATTATACATTAGACAATATATATTTTATATAAAAATATATATATGAAATAATATTTAATTGATATAAAATTTTATATTTTAAATAAATAAAAATAATTTTCAGGGCATGGCCAAATGGGTAGGGCAGCACCCCTTGCCCGATGCCCGGTCTTGCCCGGTTATTAGCCCGCCCAAAGCTGCCCAAAATTTTTTCGGGCCACTTTTTTAGGGCTGGGCTGGGCAATTTTTTACAGGGTCAGGGTGGGCGCACCGGGCTACTGGGCACCATGCTCACCCCTAGATCGGATGGAAAGAAAATTGTAGCCCAAAAAAACGGAGAAAGAAAATTGTTTGCTCTCAAATTTTATTGATTATGTTTGGGTTGAGGATTGTATGAGTAACTTATTTTTATTTAGACTTATGGAATCTTAAAATTGAAAAAAAAAATAGATTGAATAAAATGATGAGTGTTTGGATTGACGATTGAATAAGTAACTTATATAAAAGTGAATTATATTTGGTTTGGTTTTGTATAAGTGGCTTTTGTATTATTTAAGAGAAAAAGTTATAAAAATTATGAAAAATGAAAAATGAAGGGATAATTGTGAAAAAAGTCTACATTGGTAACTTAATTGTTAAATGGGACCTGAAAAGATAATTTACACATGGAGGGATTTTTTCACAATTTTCTCAAAAATTAACTTTGAAAATTTGGCAATGGTACAATTTTAATAAAAGTATATCAAACTCTAATTTAAATTGATACACTTCTAAAATCTTTTCTATTGTGCACCTCAAGCTTAAATTTTATAAATTATATCAAACTCTAATTTAAATATTAAATCCTAACTCATATTTTCACATAGCTTAAAATCTAATAAAATAAACCGATTAAAACATCAATAATACCTTCAATAATCTAAATAAATTATTTAAACTAGATTTAATAGGTAAAAACGTCATATAGAAACTAATTTATGATATATTTATAAAAGAAATTGATTATAAAATCATAAAATAACTAAATAATAAATCTAAAATGATTAAAATTAATTATTAATTATTATCTACATTTCTACAGTCATATATTGACAAAACTCAAAACTTGCCTAAACTCTTATCCCAAAGTATTCTCTAATTAGCATAAGATTACTATCTAAAGAAAGAAAAAATTATTTAGATCATTTTTCATAAAAGAAGTTTTGTGATTAGAAGTGATTTTGAGTACCTCATTGATCCCAAAGATATGAAAATACTCCTATCAATATTATTTTATACATACACACATAAGCTCCAAATAAGCTTCATTTTGAGGCTTATTATTTTTTCCAACTTAAGACTTTTTTTACTTCAAATCCCATCGCTGAACCAAACACCCATTTTAGCTTTTTCACTGTTCAAGTCCATTTTTGCCACTGTTTAAGTCTGATTTCACGAGCAAACGTCAAAACAAACGAGCCCATTATTGGTATTCCGATCGGCGTTTATGACTTATGAATACACAGAATATTGTGGGGTTAACTTTTTGTCCTGAAGTTTTCGTGGAGGTAATTTTGTCTTGAAATTATTAGAAATGGAATAATTTTGGCGTCATTTTTATTTTAATTAATTTTGACTGTTAGTTGATCAAATATGTTGAGCTAACAGTTTACATATCATCTCATCATTTTTATTAAGATGTTGCCTCGAATGTTTTAAATCTAATTTTGAAAAAAAAAAATGAGGTGGATAGACAGATGAACTCCTCAAGCCCTTCTAGCACTTATGGATGACCCTTTGTACCCATATTCAGAATTCTAATTCCTCCAAGTCTAAAATGGAGCAATTTTGTTTTCACTGTTATCTCAGTTAATTTTAACTATTAGTTGATTAAATATGCTGAACTGGTAGTTTACATATCATCACGTCATTTTTATTAAGATGTAAATTTGCGCCGAACGTCCATATGCCATCTACTTCATTTTTTTTCAAAGTTAGATTTAAAACTTTCGGGATTAATTTATACCTTAACAAAAATGATATAGATGACACATGGACTGAAAGCTCAACATATTTGATCAACTAACGATCAAAATTAGCTGGAAGAATGGTTAGGGCAAAATTGCTCTCTTTTTGACATATATGGAGCAAAATTATTTCCTGAAAAGCTTTCGGGGCAAAATTACCTCTCCGTAAAAACTTTCAGGCTAAAAATATCCCTTAGTCCAATATTATATTTCCCATGATTGGTTTTCGTGATTTGAGTTTCCAAGTCCTAAAGGTCCCAAGTTCTATTAGTCACGCCTCTAGTAAATATTGTATTTCTTGGCAACTATAATTAGATCAACCTCCTTGGCCCTTGCAAGGCTTACTGTTACAAATAATGAATTATGTAAAAAAAAAAAAAGAGGACCTCTCTCAATTCTGGATTTTAGGAGTTTTATTCCATGTTTTAAAAAGCTACAAATTGTGAATTTATGTGAATTAATTTTGTTATTTATTTAATTATGTTATCAAACCCTTAGGTAAAATTAGATATCTATAAATAGAAAGTTGTGCAATACGTATTTTTTTGATCAAAAGTTATGCAATACATATTACAGTACATATTTTGTACATATATGTGAGTAAAAATCGTTTCGTCCTTCTCTCTTCAATTATTTATTGTATTCTTCATCCCCATTATTCTAATATTACTCATCTTGCCTTGTTGGTTTCTCTTGTAGTACTTTGGTTTTTGCAATCTTCAGTTTCACAAGATAGGGAAAAAAATAAAATTACAGGAAAAAATACGAAAGAGACAAAAGATTACAACATTCAATGTGCCGGTAAGAACGTTCTAATTTATAACTTGTTTGGGAAAGCGGCCCAAAGGTCCAAATGTGTGATCACTTTCCCAAAATTACAGTGGGTAAATTTTTGATGTTGGGGAAAGCGTCTGGTCCCACTACACTTCTTTTTCAAACATGGCTTCTTCAATAAACCCAACGAAATTACTTTTTTTTTTTTTTCCCTTTCCCATGTGGTGAGGCAGTCAGTCAGAGAGATAGTTGGATATTACTTTCTTCTTAAGGTCTGGATATTTCTCGTTGGGTACCTTTTTTTTTTTTGTTTATACGCTTTAATTTTTCTATGAAGCGATATGCTTTTTCAAAGAATTTTTTTTCCCTTCATAGAAAGATGCATTTTTTTTCTATGTACTCAGAATATAGGATTTTTTTGGGCACTGTGCAATGGATTTTCTGATCTTTTCCCTTCATTTTGGTCTCAAAGAAATCCGTTTTCACTTTATTTACCATAAAATATACAAATAATATATATATATATATATATGTAGTATTTAATAAGATTCATACTATTTTCAGTTATTTTCTATCTAAACTGATTTTTCAAATAATAATCCAAACATGTTTAAAGTTAGAAAAAAAAAAGACACTTCTACTACTATCAATCCAAACACAAATAACATTTACAATAATATGACTTTTATCCTATCTTACTTTTACAAAAATCAGATTACAAAAAAGCTACTTCTGCCACCTCTAATCTACATTGGCACTTAAAGTTTTATTATACATCAATATATTCAATATATTGGTAATTGATATACATTAGTTTTACATTCCAAAAAGAAAAAAAAATATGAAGAAAAGTCATGGGAACACAAGCATGAACCAATACTAAGCAAACTTTAATTTTTTAAAGAACAATATTTAATTTATTTTATTATCAGAGTCTCTTTTAATTGAATGATTATATATTGCTTCATAATATTTGTTTGGGATAAATTTTTCTCTTTTATTTATTATAAAGTCACGAGTGGAAGTTCTAACAAAATTTGGAATGTGATGATGGTGAAGATGCTTCAAATTTGGACTACTTGTCACGCCCTTATTTTAATTTCACATTTATCAGAGTATTCGCGGAAAACGATATGCGGTTCGGTAGGCAACACAGGAATAGCATAACTATACTGATAATATGTACATAATTACATAATATCCCCCGAGGGGTTCATACCTGATAAATTCAAATAATGTAGCCGTACAAGGCTACTAGGGTATTTAAACCCATCCCAGTAAAACAGAGACATATTCCTGGCTTTGTTCCGCCACTGCAATCCCCTCGTGTAGTTCTCTTCTCTGCTCTCAACATATCTTTTGTCTTCTCCTGTCTAAATTGTTGGTAGGGGAGGGTGAGATTCGAGAGAATCTCAGTAGGAAACAGATACCATAATGCATGCATGATTGATGCTATGTGTATGACATGTTAGCTTTATCTAGATGTATGCCCCATAATGACATTTCTGCATGCTCAATATTTCATGTAACAAAACTATGGCCACAGTAAAACAGAAACAGAGCTTCATTTATTCAAATATGCTCTACACAATCAAGTAAAGCAATCACATACATCACTACACAAGCAAAGATATCAAATACATGCAAGTAAGGCAAGTCCCCTACCTTAACCCGTTCCCGCCTCGAAACGCGTGCCTCGATCTACGTGCAAACAGCTCGGGGCTCCATATTCGATCCTACAATATCAAATGTATTATTTAGACACTTCCATAGTGTTTCTGGGGGTTATATGAGTCTATCTTGAAAATTACTAAAATACCCCCGGGGACCCAGCCCCATCATACCCGGTCCGGTTGTACTTTTCCCGAAATTTTGACATGGGCTATTCTTACATATTTTCACCCAAAGAATCCATTTCCGGACTCGAAATTATCAAATTCAATGTCAAATTACGAAAATGCCCTTGGCAGCCCTACTTTTAGGGTTTTAGGGGCGTTTCCGTAATTATGCTTTCTCTGCCTTTTCTGAAAAAGTGCCCAACTGCAACCCCACCTATTTTCGCCCACTGAATCCAATGGAATCATCAAATTATTGAAAATCCAACTCTAAGACCCATTTAGACCCCTGACTGAAATATATGGGTTTTCCAGGGAAAATCGGGGTTTTTCGGTTTCGGCTCCGTAAACACGTTCCTTTCTACTCCTAACCACTTTATTGACTATTCCATTAGGTTACAACTACAATTTAGTACCAATTTGGGCAGCATAACAGCCCCACATACCCATTTCCAAAAATTAAAACCAATGGCAATCCGGCGAAATTTCACCGATTAAATTGCCCACAGCAGCTAGAATAGTCAATATACAAGAGTTTGGAAGTTACCTCAAGCTCCCACTGGCTTTTCCTCTTCTTGGTTGAAAACCCTAACTTCAAAACACCATAAATCTTGCTTCAAACACCTCAAACAACATAGAAGATAAGCTTAGGAGAAGAAGTATACACGTTAGGTACGAATTCACCGAAGAAATCGACCTATTTTGTGAGATTTCTTCTCTTCTTCTCTCTCTAAAATCTCAACTTTCTCTCTCTCCAAATACTGAACTTCACGTCAGAAATGAGGCTTGGAGGAAGGAGGAGATGATTTATAATATATATCAATTTAATTAATTCATTTTCTCAATTTCGGATTTTTTACAAAATTCTGGCAGATTTCTGCCCAAACTTTGAAAAATCATAACTAATTCTAGAAAAATCGAAATGAGGTGATTCCAAAGCCTATAGAACCCTCATTGAGTCTATTTTCAAGAAAAAATATAGAATTTTACTTTATGGAATCACAAAATTCCCATAATTTCATTTTTTGCATGTAGTTTCAGAAACTTTCCAGTTTTTCTGGGCTAACTTCAAAAATTCATATCTTTTTGTGTATAGCTCTTATTGAGTCATATGACCTATCAAATTAAATCTTAGGATGTCTACTTTCATCCTGTAAAATTTCATAATTTTTACTTATCATTTAGTCTTCCAAACTCTTATGATAAGCTCACTGCCTCATAGGCAATTTTATCGAAAACATAATTATATTCTCCAAAATTCACCATTTTACTTTCTTAATACCCCAAAGATATTAGAATCATTAGGGAATATATTTGGGACATCTACTAAATCGGGGCTTAGTAGTCCACTCAATTTAGGCTTATTCCAAAGCTTCCAATCCCAAAATTCGGGATATTACATTTCTCCCCCCGTTCAATAAATTTCGTCCTCGAAATTTGAACGTCTACAATTTAGGGATTAATCCTATCTCATTCTATTATCACATGCAGACTCATAAGCCATGTAACACCGTAGTCATACTTCCATTACTAATCTCAAATAGTATTCAATATTCATCATCCTTTCTATATACAGTATGTAGCGTGCAATCAAACACAGGTTCCCATAGAGCTTGGTTCCATAGGTCTTACAGCCTCTTCGGGATTTCATCCGGATTCACACAATCATTTCTTTTTTTGTAACGGCCCAATCCTCACCCGAGTACACGATCTTTTGGATGTCCCACACCCCGAGTCCACGAGGTTGGGCTAGTGAGCCAGCCATGGTTCACTTCGTTAGGTTCCTCTCATAGTAGAGTATCGCGCCTCATGTGAGACATGGTACCATTGGACACCAAAACGTTTAGTCACACTGGTCTTACTGCCTCGAGCCTCGGCTCGTCACAATTTTCAGTCACATCACATTTTGCCGACTTATTCGGTGTTTAGGATCAAATGACTAGTTGACCCTTATTGGCCGTACTATGTGCACTATTCACTATGTGACCATCCACTGTTTGCACTATATCACAAGTGAATGATTCATTCTGTGAGGCTATAGCTATGGAGATGCTCATGCCTCTACTCGACCTTGTTGCATCAGAACACATCCCAATCCATGCCTACTTGCATTTGTGTAGACCATAAAGCTCGATGTGGATCTGGGATTGTTATCACTGGTGCTGTTGAGAGGTATTCGCCACCATTCTGCACTACTACACTAGGGTCCATCCCAATTCCAGTTCACATGTGTCACCACAAACTACAAAGGTTGTGTGACTGTTGACCATATAGGTCATCATACTGTACACCACGCAGGGTTTAATACTGTACACCACACAGGATGTAATATTGTACACCACTCAGGGTGTAATACTGTTCATCACATATACTGTAACACTATTGACCATCAAGGCCATATTTTGTTTTGGGATGATCAACAATGGTGCGAACATCAACCCCTCTTGTAAGTTTTGAAATTGCACCTAGATCCATCACACTTCCGCTGCCCACTCTGAGGTCTATCTCCTCATATGAGCTTTAATATTATTAGGATGATTTAATAGGAGTCCTATAGGAACCTCCCATGACACTCAACAACACCCACAATCTATATTCCTCTGTGCCCACTCTTTACCCGTTTGAACTTGAATCATTCTGATCCATATAAACTCTTATCTCAAGAAAACACATTCACTGTGGGATTCATTACAATGCACCATCGTTAAGGGCCAATGTTTTCGTAGCCCTACTCTACGATTCAACTTCATGGCAGCTGTACTCTAGGATTAGTCATCACGGTGGCTGCACTCGCGGGTTTATCATCACGGTAGCTGCACTCTAAGGTTCATCGTCATGGTGGCTACACTCTAGGGTTCTATACTCGGTACTTCACACAGGCGCCCATACACCTGGTTAGCCCCCTTCCGGTCGAACTTTCCTTAGGTAGCCCTCTCCGATCAGATTTCGCCGTAGGTAGCCCTCTCCGATCAAATTTCGCCGTAGGTAGCCCTTTCCGATCAGAACTTTCAATCTTTGTGGTCGCAGTACAACTCCACAATTATGCCATAAAGGCAACGTTTCTTGATTCAATACAAACATTCTTATCATCAACTCAAGATTATGGATGGAATAGTTCAATTTCTGAAGTTTCAGCTGACGAGATGCGTATGCCCTCACTCGGCTCAATTATCATCTCGATCTATGCCTGCTCGCATCTGGGAATTCAATTCCCTTCCCAATCCATGCCATCTGGCATCAGTGAAGACAACAAAGGCCCACTATGGATCTGGGATTATCAGTGTTGGTACTTTAATAAATTTTCATCATCAGCTCTCTGAAGCTCCTCTCACAATCATCATCCCATGCATAATGCTGAGTTCTGGGAAATTTCGATATAAACATCTCATCCCTTTTTTTTCATTATTGTCACACCCGTAGCCCTTCTTGGCCTCGTACCTGAGTCCCTTAGGACGTGGCTAGCAACCTCATCGGGTAGGGTGCCTTTTTATTCACACCACATGGCCCTCCATAGTAACCCACAATCATCCATAGAAAATGTGATAGATAAATATGTCATGCACCATATAGTGTAAAATGAAAATCACATCAATTCGTGTGTGTACACAAAGTTCAGGGCCAAACACCCAGTTAAAACAACAATCCGTGTGTGTACATAAGGTTTAGGGCCAACCATCCAGTTGAAACCCTTACGTGTACCTCAGCCGAGTCACCGACTACAGCTAGGTAAATCGTGTATCATAGCTGGGTCCTTACTAGGCCGAATGGTACATATACACTTCCCGCACCACAGCTAGATAATATTCGTGTACCTCGGCTGGGCACCAACCACAACCAGGTAATGTTCGTGTACTTCAGCTAAGTCCCAGACTACAGCTAGGTAATATGCCCTAGGCACCTGTTCATTCACAGAATATAGAACATACAACATATTAATCATCACATAATGTACGAGAGATTATAGTTACTATATTGGCCTTTCCAGGATAACCTTCCTGATGATCGTTGATCATTGTTTGCTATTCTATTCTCTTGCCCTGTGTTTGCTGTATTAGGCTAGGTCTAACTTCCTGACTTTGCCCAGCATCTAAACCTCTTAGTCTTACCACCTTTATGTTTCACTATATGAAGCAAAAAAGAGGTAAATTACGCATAAACACATGGGCTTATCTATCATTTCACAAATTTTTGAGTTCATAGGTACCCCAAAAACAACATATCACAGATGTTTACAGTAGTCAAGGAAAGACTGCAACAACATACAACCTCTGAACTACTGTACAACATGTCTTACTCTTTTTTCATAATATGACATAACATGTGAAACAACTTCCCAGGGGGTCACCCATCATGGCATTTCCCTGGGTTGAGCACGCTTAACTCTTTTGTACTAGTGCCCAAATGTAGATACCGGCTTCTACTGTTTCCATCCATGGGTACCCTGTGACTACTCTCGTCTCAAAAGACATGCCGGCTATCTCCGGTCACCAAAATATTGAGTGTAGACCGCACATTAGCCTTGGCCGTACCCATATCCTTGGGTTCCGCAATATCCTTAGACCATTCTCGTCTAATATTACACCACTAGCGGCCCTTCAGTACTCGCCATTTCTCAGGGCAGATTCATAAATCGGAAAGATACCCTCCTTTGGTACTTTCTATCCATGCATATTTCCTATCACTGTGTAATCAAGACCTTATCAGTATACCATCCTGTTGCCAGAACCACCGCACTTACTCTGAGCAGACAATTCTGTGGCCAGAATCCTTGCTCTGATACCAAAATGTCACGCCCTTATCTTAATTTCACATTTATCAGAGTATTCGCGGAAAACGATATGCGGTTCGGTAGGCAACACAGGAATAGCATAACTATACTGATAATATGTACATAATTACATAATATCCCCCGAGGGGTTCATACCTGATAAATTCAAATAATGTAGCCGTACAAGGCTACTAGGGTATTTAAACCCATCCCAGTAAAACAGAGACATATTCCTGGCTTTGTTCCGCCACTGCAATCCCCTCGTGTAGTTCTCTTCTTTGCTCTCAACATATCTTTTGTCTTCTCCTGTCTAAATTGTTGGTAGGGGAGGGTGAGATTCGAGAGAATCTCAGTAGGAAACAGATACCATAATGCATGCATGATTGATGCTATGTGTATGACATGTTAGCTTTATCTAGATGTATGCCCCATAATGACATTTCTGCATGCTCAATATTTCATGTAACAAAACTATGGCCACAGTAAAACAGAAACAGAGCTTCATTTATTCAAATATGCTCTACACAATCAAGTAAAGCAATCACATACATCACTACACAAGCAAAGATATCAAATACATGCAAGTAAGGCAAGTCCCCTACCTTAACCCGTTCCCGCCTCGAAACGCGTGCCTCGATCTACGTGCAAACAGCTCGGGGCTCCATATTCGATCCTACAATATCAAATGTATTATTTAGACACTTCCATAGTGTTTCTGGGGGTTATATGAGTCTATCTTGAAAATTACTAAAATACCCCCGGGGACCCAGCCCCATCATACCCGGTCCGGTTGTACTTTTCCCGAAATTTTGACATGGGCTATTCTTACATATTTTCACCCAAAGAATCCATTTCCGGACTCGAAATTATCAAATTCAATGTCAAATTACGAAAATGCCCTTGGCAGCCCTACTTTTAGGGTTTTAGGGGCGTTTCCGTAATTATGCTTTCTCTGCCTTTTCTGAAAAAGTGCCCAACTGCAACCCCACCTATTTTCGCCCACTGAATCCAATGGAATCATCAAATTATTGAAAATCCAACTCTAAGACCCATTTAGACCCCTGACTGAAATATATGGGTTTTCCAGGGAAAATCGGGGTTTTTCGGTTTCGGCTCCGTAAACACGTTCCTTTCTACTCCTAACCACTTTATTGACTATTCCATTAGGTTACAACTACAATTTAGTACCAATTTGGGCAGCATAACAGCCCCACATACCCATTTCCAAAAATTAAAACCAATGGCAATCCGGCGAAATTTCACCGATTAAATTGCCCACAGCAGCTAGAATAGTCAATATACAAGAGTTTGGAAGTTACCTCAAGCTCCCACTGGCTTTTCCTCTTCTTGGTTGAAAACCCTAACTTCAAAACACCATAAATCTTGCTTCAAACACCTCAAACAACATAGAAGATAAGCTTAGGAGAAGAAGTATACACGTTAGGTACGAATTCACCGAAGAAATCGACCTATTTTGTGAGATTTCTTCTCTTCTTCTCTCTCTAAAATCTCAACTTTCTCTCTCTCCAAATACTGAACTTCACGTCAGAAATGAGGCTTGGAGGAAGGAGGAGATGATTTATAATATATATCAATTTAATTAATTCATTTTCTCAATTTCGGATTTTTTACAAAATTCTGGCAGATTTCTGCCCAAACTTTGAAAAATCATAACTAATTCTAGAAAAATCGAAATGAGGTGATTCCAAAGCCTATAGAACCCTCATTGAGTCTATTTTCAAGAAAAAATATAGAATTTTACTTTATGGAATCACAAAATTCCCATAATTTCATTTTTTGCATGTAGTTTCAGAAACTTTCCAGTTTTTCTGGGCTAACTTCAAAAATTCATATCTTTTTGTGTATAGCTCTTATTGAGTCATATGACCTATCAAATTAAATCTTAGGATGTCTACTTTCATCCTGTAAAATTTCATAATTTTTACTTATCATTTAGTCTTCCAAACTCTTATGATAAGCTCACTGCCTCATAGGCAATTTTATCGAAAACATAATTATATTCTCCAAAATTCACCATTTTACTTTCTTAATACCCCAAAGATATTAGAATCATTAGGGAATATATTTGGGACATCTACTAAATCGGGGCTTAGTAGTCCACTCAATTTAGGCTTATTCCAAAGCTTCCAATCCCAAAATTCGGGATATTACACTACTTCTATTGATAAAGTGATAATGTACACATAAAAATAGGCCAGGAAGAGTAATGTGAGACAAATGCGGTGTCCTGATAAAGAATTGAATTATTAGTTGATAATCTCTGTTTGTGTTTCGTTATTTCATGTTAGTGATAGAAGTAGTTTTATTCTGCGTTTTCTGTATTTTATGCGATATTGTTTTTAATTTCATTTGGCATGTGGGGTTTTACCGTGTAAATTATTTTGTACTCCCTCCGGTCCTAATTATAAGATAAAGTTAACTTTTTTAGAGAAATTAAGGAAGCTAATTAAATTACTCTAAAGTATTTTTTTTCTCCAAACTAATTAGTTTGACTAATAAACTAATATATAATCTAAAGATACATAATATATGATGTGATTAAGTAATTTATTTAGCTTCTTTAATCCCTTCAAAAAAAGTCAACTTTATCTTATAATTAAGACTGGAAGTAGTATTAGCTTTAGCATGTCAGTGAAGTGTGCTTTCATGTTAAAAAAAAAAAAAAGCATATCTCATTATTTTGGAATCTTTCACTAATGGAAGTAATCAATTTGGCTCGAGACTAAATATCAAAAAAAAATAAAATAAATGGGGCCCCCATAAAGATAAAGATATCAGTGTAAAAATTAGAGGCTGATCATGATAAAGATAATAAAGGGGAGGATAATAAATCTACCAATCCATAAAATGCTGGTTTCACACTAATGGGGAAGGGCCCCACAAAAAGCTGATTCGTTTAATTTTACCCACACCAACTTTGTTCCCCACGTGGTCAATATGACTCTCACTACTAAAACTTTATTAACGTGTTCACATTACAAAAAGTGAACAGGATCTATACATTGAATGTGAACATATCTTTTGGTCCCATAGTATTTTGGAAGCAATATTACGAGATAAGATTGCTGTTAGATCCTATGGCAGCCTACATAACATGAGTGCCATACAAAGCCAACCTAATCCGCAGTAAAATATACACAACCTGGCATATTATATTTATAATTAAATAGAGTAAAATAAAATAAATATAAAAACCACCAACCTTCTAATTAATATATTATATATAATTAATGAGGAATAAAAATAAAAAAGAAATCATTAAATATTTAAATAATTTTTATTAAATTTTTATAAAAAATATTAATGTAATTTAAATTTTTAACTTTTATAAAAAGAACGGGAGAAAGTATTGTATTGTATTTGTAGTACCAATCTGTTCGTCCTTTGTACTTTTAAAAGGCTAGATTAAAAATTCAGAAACAATTTTTTAATTATTACTAATCTGCTTTTTTTTTTTATTTAATAGATATGGGTATACGACGAAAATGTTAAAAAATTCCATTTTACTATTCAAGAAGACAAGGTCAAAACCGTCAAAGTATTAGTCCGAAGGACTTCAAGAACAAAAGACCAGAGCCTCACCTAACGTCATCAGTGGTAATGCCTGTAATTTAAGTCTACAAGAAGGGCATTTTCGTAACATAGTTTCTATATAATCAACCGTCCCTCCCATTGCAAGCAGTACAGCCATCTGGTCAGGATCTATCGGACTATCAGAACTCAGAAGCGTGGCGGCGAACTAGTTCTAATCTACTAACCGAAGCGGATCAAGAAAAGAAAGTAGAAGAAAGTGATAGAGATGGAAGGTGGAAAAAGCAGCATGATCAACGGCGGCAACATCTTTGGTCGGAGGGATTCTGGCCGTCCGATTCCTGTGAGAGGTCAGGTGAAGGTGGCGATAGTGGTGGGCTTGGCCAACTTGGTGGCTTCCATCTTCTCCCGCCCTCGTCCTTCATCTTCTTCTCATCTCGCTCGTTGTTTGTAGATCCAGACTAGAGCAAAAGCAATTTATCCGATGAGAAATTTTTGTCTCTTCTGTGCAAATTTGGGGTTTTTTTCTTCTTTCCAGATTTTTGTATAATCAGTTTTGCTTAATGAATCCGATTGCCTGGTTCATGTTTTATTGATGAGTCCACTCGATGTTCGCGAATTTGATTTTCTCTGTTTAAGTTCATTGGTCATCTTGATTGAAATGTTTAAATCGTCATGTGCTGACCCTAATGAGAATTGCCGGAAACACGCAAAGACTTTGGACTAAATTCCGATCACGGCGGTTAGTTCCACCTTAACGACATGAAAAAACATAAAATTGAATAAACATTTACAGAAAACAAAAACAAACTAGCCAATGCCAGAATTCTCAGTTTGAGATTTCAAATCCTTCTCCAATAAAACTTGCAACTGTGTAGGAGGTCTCCAAGTCCTGAATATAGAATCTTGTCCAAGACTTTTGTTTGACATAAATTAATTGTTACCCTTGTTTGGTGGTATAAATTAATTGCACTTAGAATAAAATGTATTATTAAATAGGGAAAAATTGAAAAAATATTAATTTTAAGACATAATTAATAAAATTTAAAATTTTATATAGTTATGGTAAAATATGTTTGTAAGTTTTATTTTAAAGAAATATGTTTGGAAGTTATTTAATATTTATATAAAAAGGACGAAAGGAGTACTAATGAAAATGGATTGGTTTGAAGAGCTTCTTTTATCCGACTTCACTCTTTCATTTAAGAACAACTCAAGTTCAGATTAGTGATGGTTTTGCGGTTTTGCCCCATTACTGAAAGGTATTAGCAAATTATTGTTTTTTTGAAAAACATATTATCTATTATAAAACATAAAACCACTCTACGAAATATTATAAATCAAAAGGGGATGGAGTACTATTTACCGATGAACATTGTCAATTTAACTGCTATTTATGATGTATTATTAATTAATAATTAATTCCATGTCCTACAAGCCAAGCCACGTTGTGGACGGTCAACAACCAAGATGGGGATCTGTCCCACAAGAATCCAAGTTGCCTTAAAAAGGGGGGGAAAACAAAAAAGAGAGGAGAGTACTATGGGGGTGTTTGTTTCAGTGTTTTATACAGTAAAAACGCACTTATTACGCAAGCCGAGAAAAAACTCTTCTCACATACTTGCCTCGTATACCGTGAATCACGAATTATAAGCACGTTTTGGACAAAAATAAGCCATTCCAAACGCACACTATATTTGATAAACACTAATAAATCAGAGTTCCTATTTTAGTTGTCTTCTCCCTAATATTATAATTCCACTGTTTATATTCAAAATATAAGAAACCCTACATAATCCGACATAATTGATGTCTGGCGTTGACAATTCAAAAACGTTGTCTGAAGAACGAAAGAGGCAGTTCCTATCTCAAGATTCATTGCATGTATAGGATTTTCTCCTTTTAAATAAGGGTAGCTAGAAATTTATCCTAAAAATTTTCATTAAGTAATGACATTATCTTAGAAGTTTTTTAAATTTAATATCAATATGTCACTCTGAAAGTTTTAAAATGTAGTAATGTTGTTTCATACAGTTAAAAAAATAACGTTCACTATTAAAAAATTGACGTTAACCGTTAAATTTTTAACGAGAAAAGGTAATATTTTTCTATTTTAACACTTTCAAAATAATATTAGACCTGAAAAACTTTTAGGGTAGTGTTTCTTCTCAACGAAAATTTTTCTTACAAATTTGCACCTTAACACTTTAAATAATGACATTGCTTAATTATTAGTCTATGCCTAAATTATATGTTTTCCACTTTGCAAAAACGTCAATAACATGGGGATCCATTTCTTTTGGTGCCCACTTGAAAAACAAAAGACGCATGTCTAAATTGAAATCGATATTGGAGGTGTAGCCATCTATAAGTACATAATTATGCTAATATGATTATATATGCAGGTCAGTGACAAATGAATAATATCAATATGTCTTTTTTTTTAAGGTTGTTTATTTGTTTTCCCTTAATTTTTTACGTACTTGTTTTCTCTTATACTTTTTATCAAATACATATTAATTATATATTTTCTATTTTTATCATGCTTTTCTACAATATTTTTATTACTTTTCATTTGTAAGAGCGTCTGGACCGGTCTTAACTGGTCCTTTAGCTTTGTGTAGTGTTGACCGTTGACTGCAGCCCCCCTCTGCTCCCATTTTCTAATCACTGAATTTTTATAGTAATTTCAAAATTTGAGACCCTATAACATAAAAATAAATATTGCCATCATATTTGGGGTAAAATGATAGAGTATTTTTTTGTCATCCACGTCAACATAAGATTTTGAAGGACAGCTAGAGCCACACGATTAATTTTTAGAATCCATCAACGTTTTTATCTTTATCTTATTTACTTACTTTTCAATGCCTACCTAATACTCCCTCCGGTCCTAATTATAAGACAGAGTTGACTTTTTTTAGAGAAATTAAGGAAACCAATTAAATTACTTTAGAGTGTTTATATTTTTAGTATCTTTATATTATATATTAGTTTATTAGTCAAATTAATTAGTTTGGAGAAAAAAAATAAAAATATAAACACTCTAAAGTAATTTAATTGGCTTCCTTAATTTCTCCAAAAAAAATCAACTTTATCTTATAATTAGGACTGAAGGGAGTATTACTTTTCATACTTTTCCCTTAAAGTCTGTCAAAACTCAAACGTTACCTTTAGGTGTTTATAATATTTTTTTAACATCAAAACACCACACGTGAATGAAGTTATTCAATCATGAAACCGTATATTCCTTAACAGTGAAGGATTTGTATTTTCGGAATTTTTTTATAACCTGATATCAATTGGTCAAGAGCCTTAACATGTGCAACAATTGTTTTTTTATCATCCGAACATATATAATTCTTTAAGGATTATAACAATAATAATAAAAGAACTAGTGTTTTATGCTGTCGAGTCGTTGCAAAAAGCCTATTGTCATTGCACCATGTCAATGGGCTGATAACATAATGAGCGCATAATATTCTTTCCCAGAAAATAAATTTGAATTTATAACTAATAATAAGAGAGTTGTTTTTAAACAAATACTAACAATTACTTATTAAAATTTCTGTCGTTGGTCCCGCATGTCAGAAGTTTGAGAAATGCATTATATTATATTACATTACATCGTCAATAAACAACGTGTCATAATGCTTGATATTGTGATTATTTATATGTAAATATGATAAACTTTTATGAAGTTAAATAACATAATGTTAATTTGGCTTTCTCTGGAGCTTTTATCTGTTTTCTTTAGGGAAAATTCTATATAAAGTTGACTGAAATAGGAAAATTCAAAATCAAGTTGTTCAACTTAACAAATCCCTAATTAAGTTATTGACCCAATTTAGAATTTTAAAATACGGGTGAAATAACTTTATTGCCCTCTCTTAGTCTCCTCTATCATCTTAAAAGAGTTTTATTGCTTCTTAACTTAATTTTTCAATAAATATATATCAACACTAATACATAATAAAAAAAATGAAAGGAGTTGGACGTTAGCTTAAATTAAAGGAATATTTTTTGTTTTAGAAGAATCATTAAGAATAATTAAAACCAAAAAATGAAAAGAAAATCATAACCCAAATATTAAGTAAATGATTTTTAGTTAAATACTGTGAACAGTAAATTTTATTTTTGGAAGAACTTGATTTTTTTTTTTTTTTTGAAAAAGAAAATCAAACTACATTAATCACACAATTTTGACTTGTGTGATACATATGTTTTTTTTTTTTTTAATGATGATGAAACACTTTTTTTACGTTGTTAATGAAACTCTTTTTTATTATATGGAGTTAATGAACTCTTTAATATATACATTTTGATAAATCACACATGTATCAGATTTTTTTTTCTTGGGATTATCATAGCTTGATTTTTTTCTAGTAAAAAAAATCAATTTCAAGAATAAATTTTTTAATTTTTAATATTAAACTTAAAATCGTTTAATTGATATTGGGGTTAAAGCTTCCTTTTTTAACTTGAATTGTTCTTGATCATCCTTCAGGAACACAACAAATTTCTTTAATTCAAGCGAGTCATAGTTTATTTTATTATATGTTAATGTTTATATATGTATATATGTATATACTTGTTGAAAAAAAACAATTTACAAAGCAATGACACTCTTTTAATAGGAGAGAAGAAACTGGAGGGCAGTAAAGTTATTTGATACATATTTTGAAATCCTAAATCGAGTCGATAACTTAATTAAGGATTTATTGAATTTAGCAACCTGATTTAAAATATTTCTATTTTAGGCAACTTTATATGGGATTTTCCCTTTTCTTTAATTGATAAAATAACAATTATGGTCAAATTATGGATGCGGTGGGCAGGAGCATGTGAGCCTCTCTGACAAGAGCGTGTCTGCCGTCCATAATTGACCCTTCATTCTTCCAAATCAGCGGTCCTCATCTTTTTTCGGTAGAATTACATTTAGATCCCATAGAAGAGAAAAAATGAAGAAATGGTCTCTGTAGATTGCAAAATAAAAAAATAGTCCTATTAACAACTCTATGAGTCTGTATTGACAACTCATTAACAACTTCAGGAGCCTGTATTGACAACTTCATGGGACCATTTTTTCATTTTGCAATTTATAGGGACCATTTCTTTATTTATCCTTTTATTTGGGACCTTAATGTAATTCTCCCCTTTTTTTTTACATTCTCTCTCTCTCTCTCTCTCTCTCTCGCTTTTTCTAATTCCTATTCTTCACTTTTGGGTTTTGGCCCCAAAAGAAAAAAATCCTAGTCTTCACTCTTGACCCGCCATCTCTTTTTATATTATCTTTCAGCTTTTCCTAATTTGTAGTCTTCACCTTGACCCAATATCTCTCCTTAACTTACACCTATTATAAAAGATAATTTCAAATTTTCAACTATTTTGTGTGGGGTATTCTAAACTATTTATTAAAGTAATCTCGTTTTTTTTAACTTCTAAAATTGTTATAATATGACTTTTTGACAGATAGATATTATTGTGTTTGTTTGAAATAGCGATTGGAGTCTTCAAAAGTAGCTTTTCAATCTTGATTTACGATATACGAGGTAAATATATGAAAGAAATTTTATCTCGATTTACTTGAATAAAAACTTTAAAGGGCCCCAAACGTGATCCCAAACATATATATCGATTGCTAGCTTCATATTAGCTTTAAACTGAACATTATTTTTCCTCTAAAATTTTTGAAGAAGAGTAATCAGTATCCTAGAGTTTAATAATGTTAAGCAGTTGGTTCCCTTTCTTTGTTGATTTTTTTTCCATCAAAACATTCGGTATCAAGTTGAAGGTGTTACATGTTTTGCTAATTAGATATTTTTATAAATTGATGGTGTCATTCCAAATTATGCATGCTTACCTTGAATAATTATAAGATAGATTGTAGTATTATATTTCTATATATATAATCTTTAATAGTACAGACATATATAATCTATGATAGCATTGTGAGTGTTTATTTAGAATCATAATTTATAAGTACGTTCATATAAATTGAAATAAAATTTCTCTCATATAATTATTTTATATGTGATAAATTATGATTAAAAAATTACTTTTAAAATATTCAATCGTGATTGATTATTTATATACACTGACAGTATTTTTTCATTGATAGATGCCTAATTCGCGAGCCATGTGACATTCCTCCAATAATGTAATACTATTAAGCATCATTATCAACTCTAATTATGCGTGTGCTTTTGTCACTAGCTACTTATTTAATACGATTAGTAATCACTATCAACTTCAATTACGTGTGTGCTTATGCCATTATCCTTGTACTTATCTTATGCTCCCTGTTCCTTTTTTTCTAACGGGCACATATGATCCCTAATTCAGACCACCAACTTTAATATTTATTTATAACTTTTAACTATATAGTATTCTCAAACTACATGATAATTTTCAATGATCGTTATTATACTTTCATTGAGATGCTTTATAGACCATAATCCACCGGTAAAATTGTTTCTAGTTTGGCTGGATTATCATTGTTTATTACTAATCAATTCATATTGCTGAAATTAACACCTAATTGGATTGAATGACATCAAACTCCATATTCTAGTGTGTTCACCAAAAAAGGAAATTTACTTGAAAGCAAATTTGTAGTATCTTCACAATGTAGAAATAGTACTGATGTAGTTTGGTACTGACTGATGTTAGTATTGCCAGAAAGCTCTGAGGTAGTTTGGTTTTGCTCTCTCTTGGGATTCACGTCGGGTTTTTTCTGTTCTGATACGGCATGGGAGATATCCACCACCGGAAACTGCCACCGGATCGGCCTTCCGATCTCCTAGCTTGTGGAAGTAACAAGAAGAAGAAAAATTCCTCTTCTTCACAGGTGGAAACGGACATTCAAATGGCTGTCGAGGTTACTCCAGAAAACATATCAGAGGATGATACCCTCATGGATCAAGGAAATAATGATATCAGTATGCCGAATAGTCCAGCAAAGAAGCATACTTCCTATAAGGATTCTCTGATGGGATTTAATGGCATTGAGAATTCGGGGGATTGTCTGGAGGATGAGGATTTATCGTCCAAGATTATTAATAAGGAATGGGAAATGCCTGAACTTACGGAGGAAGTTCAGAAGCTGATGGAAATTCATCCAGTGGTCCCGGTTTCTGCAGAGGAATACAGTGAATGGTGCAAGCCGTGGAATGGAGCTTTGATTCTTACTGCGCTAGGAAAGAAATTTAACATTTACAATCTCAAGGCTCATCTGAGCAAACTATGGAAAACATCTGCCTTTGATATAATAGACTCAGCGAATAATTATTTTATCATTCGTTTTCTACAGAAGGAGGGATGGGCTCAGCTATATCATAAAGTTTTGTATGAGGGACCGTGGGTGATTCAACAACATACAGTGATTGTACAACGTTGATCACCTCATTTTGATCCTTTCAACAATCCTCTGGGACGTGTGGTGACTTGGGTCAGGATCCCCAACATACCAATGCAATGCTATAATACCACTTTCATCACTAGATTGGGAAATCGGATTGGAAGAACAGTTAAGGTGGATCTGCTTACCCCTTCAGAGCTACCATCCGATGCTGCCAAGGTTGAACGGGGAAGATATGCGCGCATTTGTGTGGAGTTAGACCTGCGCAAGCGTCTTGTGTCGAGGATTATTGCGGCGAATCTGGCTTATCAGGTGGAGTATGAAGGGTTAAATCAAATTTGCTTTGCGTGTGGACGCTATGGTCACCGGAAAGAGGCATGCTCCTGGACCTATGTGCATGAAGGCCAAACCAAGGAAAAGACTCCAAGCACGAATAATCAGAGTAATCATAAGGCACCACTGGAAAGGAAGGAACCGAAGGTGGAGGAGAACTTTGGGTCTTGGATGATTGTGAGTAGATCTCACCGTCCGCGAAATGGGAAGGGCGTCAATGTTAAGCAGGGGAACGCGGAACAGGGTACGAGTATGAAGGGAAATAGGGGGATGAGGAAGACACCTCCGGTTCGAGGTTCAGCATCCTCACGGAGCTTGCGGAGGAGGAGCCGGCTGTAGAAGAAGACCGGCGACGGCAGGTCTGGGTTCAGTTGGGTGATGGGTCGCTGCAGAATAGGCCGAGCGTGGTTTGCGAGGGAGATGCAATGATGACCGACCAGCATAGGGGTATGGTAAACGCAGAGCAAGTGCAGAAGGCAATTCACAAAGGGAAGGCAGTGGAGGGGCCCACAAGGAAAGGAAAAGTCAACAATAATGGGAATAGACCAACACGTGGCCCAAGGCAAGTGGAGGCCCTTAAATCTCATGAAAACCGAATGGAGATAAGTGGGAGTCAGAAAGCTATTACCCAAGCTAAAGTGGACCGAAAAACATTGACTGGGCCTAAATCACTAATGGGCCGAAGGGAGCATCGAATAGTGGGAGGGAATGCTATGCAAGTGGGCTCAATGCTTTTAGTGCCAAATAATAGAGAGAATTTAACAGCCAATGGACTTCTACTTTTAGAGGGCCCAACTCCAACAGAAGGGGATCCGGATGCATGGTTGAAGGCAAAATTTGAGCATGCTAGTAGTAATGGCATGGAGACAGTAGCAAGCACATATTTAGAGGATGATATCGGGGATGATTTCATGCAAGCGGCACAACAGAATGAGGCTTTTGACACCGGGGGGGATCCAGGAGGCACAGCTTCAGGGTCATTTAGGTGATTTGGTAAGTTCTGTCTGTACCCCATCATTTTATCAATGATTATAGCTTCATGGAATTGTAGGGGTGCTGGGAATAAGATTTTTCCAAGCACTGTAAAGCATGTGGTTCAAAAATACAATATTGACATCTTATGTTTAATTGAGACTAGAGTTAGTGGTACTAGGGCGGATAGTGTTTCGCGCAAGCTGGGATTTAGTAATTGGATCCGGCTGGAAGCCTCGGGTTTTGCGGGGGGTATTTGGCTTTTGTGGGATGATAGGAACACTTCGGTGAATTATATAAGTTCTAGTACACAATTTATCCACTGTAAGCTTGAGGATAAAAGGAATCATGACTCTTTTGTGGGTACCTTTGTGTATGGGGAGCCAATAGGAAATAGAAGAATGGCTCTTTGGGAATCTCTTGAACAGATTGCTTTTAATAATGTAGAGCCTTGGGTGGTGTTAGGGGATTTTAACATATTTCTTGAGCCTACGGATAAATTAGGAGGTGCTGAACCCTCTGTTAGGGCCATGGATCAATTTTCAGAATGTGTTAGAGCCTCACATCTTATGAAAATTCCTTATGAGGGGGAGAGGTTTACATGGGAAAAGAGAGGGGTAAAAGAAAGACTTGACTGGGGGTTTTGTAATCCCCTGTAGGAATTGAGCCATCCCCGTAGTAAAGTCTTTCACTACCTTAGGTTTAAATCTGACCATCGAATTTTGGTGATTGTTGAGGAGCCCATTCACCATAATCACAGGAGGGAGTTTCCCTTTAAATACCAGCCTGCATAGACCTTAGAGAAGACTTTCCCTGAGCTAGTTACAAAGTCCTGGGAAAATGAGGATTGGTGTGGAGGAGCAAATAAATTTGCAAAAGAGGCTATATCTTGGAAATCGGAAGTGATTGGTAATATTCCTAGGAAGAAGCAGAACATAATTAGACGGTTGGAGGGCATTGATAGAGCTTGAGCTAGTAATAACTCCAATGGTCTGTATAAATTGGAGAGAGCACTCTGGCAGGAATACAGTAAATTGAGCGCTCAGGAGGAATTAGAATGGTACCAGCAATCTAGGAGTAAATGGCTGGCTTGTGGAGATAAAAATACCAGGTTTTTTCATGCTTCGACAGTTATCCAGCGGAAAAGGAGCAATATTCGAACTCTCCAGGATAACAACGGGAATTGGACTTCCGATCAGGAGGACCTCAGGACCATGGTTGATAGTTTCTTTCAGGACTTGTATACTAAGGATAATTCCCTTACGGCTCCAGGGGATTGGCCTATGGATTTTCCTCCTTTGACAAGTCAGGATGATAATCGTATCCATAAGGATGTTGATGAGTTTGAGATAAAAAATGCGGCGTTCACAATTGGCGCCTTTAAAGCGCCAGGACCCGATGGACTGAACACACATTTTTTTCAATCTCAATGGGATCGGATTGGTACAAAGGTGTGTGATTATGTGAAGGATATTTGGCAGAATCCTTCGCTGGTCAAGGACATTAATCATACAAACATTGTGCTTATCCCGAAAATTGATAGCCCTAAGACAGTGCGTGATTTCCGGCCTATATCTCTGTGCAACGTTGTTTTCAAAATAATCACAAAGATTATAGCTGGTCGTTTGAAGAGAGCCATGAACTATCTGGTTGATGTACAACAGTGTAGCTTTATTGAAGGAAGACAAAGCTCAGATAATGTTATCATAGCACAAGAGGTTATCCACACAATGCGTAAGAGGAATAGGTAGAAAGGGTATGTGGTTGTGAAGGTCGACATGGAGAAAGCGTACGATCACCTTGATTGGGAGTTCTTGCGTTCGACCCTCATTGGGCTTGGAATACGAGAGCATATCCTTACCCTCATCATGAAATGCATCTCGACAGTGTCAATGAAGATTCTCTGGAACGGGGTGGGATCACCACCTTTCTCACTGTCTCGTGGGCTTCGACAAGGGGATCTGCTTAGCCCCTACCTGTTTGTCCTATGTATGGAAAGGTTGGGCCACCAAATCCAGAGAGAGGTGATCTCTGGTCGATGGAAGGGATTCAAATTCGGGCGCAATTCCCCAGTACTATCACATTTGTTCTTTGTCGATGATCTACTTCTTTTTGGGGAAGCATCTTCTCATCAGATTTCAGTAATCAAGGAAGTCATGAAAGCTTTTTGCGGGGTTTCAGGACATCGGGTCAATCTGGATAAATCCAAGGTGTTTTTCTCTAGGAATGTGAACTTCCCTCGGGCGGCTCAGCTTAGTGAGGAACTGGGGATTTAGGGAAGTATTTAGGAGTCCCTCTACTTCACGGTCGAGCCACGAAGCTCATTTATTTCCCAATCATCCAGAGAATCAGGACGAGATTGGCGGGTTGGAAGGCTAGGTTCCTTAATATGGCAGGCCGATCGGTCCTCATTAAGGCGGTTCTTTCGGCCTTACCCGCTTATCAGATGCAAACTACCTTATTACCGAAGAGTGTCCTCCAAGAGTTAGAAAAAACAAGTAGATCTTTTCTATGGAACCAAGGGCACGAGGGTAAGAAGATGCATCTCATCGCATGGGACCAAATTAAGCAAGGTAAGGATAAGGGCGGCCTGGGAATAAAAGATCTTCATACCCAGAACGTCGCTTTTATGATGAAACTCTGTTGGGGGTTATTGACAAAATCGGACGCCCTCTGGGTAAAGTGTCTCAAGGCAAAATACAGGTGTACGAATGGGATTTATCCTATGGTACATACTAGTCAGAATGTTTCCCGAGTATGGCGTGGTATCTCCACAGTGTGGGGACGCTTCTATGCTGGAATGGGAACGAAACTGAATGATGGCCGGTCGAGTAGTGCGTTGTGGGACCTGTGGACCCCAATCGATGTGCCTCTTATTCACTTGGTTGACCAGAATGTGCATGAGATAGATCCAGGAGCCAATGTTCGCGACTTTGTGCTACCAGATGGTAGGTGGAACATCAGAAAATGGAGACATTATCTTCCACATTGGGTGATTGATATCATTTCCCAAACTACCCCTCCGAGGGGGAACGTTCCTGATAGTTTCTACTGGAGACCAGCCTCAGACGGGAATTTTAGTGTTCGGGCTTCTTATACATTTCTTTCCACGAACTGGGAACCGAAAGTGCAGTTCCAGTGGCAGAAGGTGTGGAAGCTTCATGTTCCGAAAAAAGTAAAGTTTTTCCTTTGGCAAATGATTCAGGAGCGTCTTCCGACAAATTACCTCAGAGCCAGGCGAGGGATTGCCCAGAGTGAGGAGTGTCCTTTTCAATGCCAGAGAGTGGAAGATACATTACATATCCTTCGTGATTGTGAGCTTTCCAGAGAGGTGTGGCTATATTTTGTTCACCCTAACTTTCGTTTTCGCTTTTTTCAATCTGATTTGCAGGAGTGGCTTAGGATGAATACTGTTCGCAATATGGGTTTAGGACGATTCAAAAGGTGGCCTTGGTTCAAGATTTTTGGTCTCATTTGCTGGCTATTATGGAAGAATAGATGCATGGGAGTGATGGAAGGGAAACGCCTTCAAGCTCAGGCGGTTATACAACAGGGGGTTTTCTCCCTCCTGGATGGTACTATGCTAGGTCCTGGAACAAATAGCTTGTTTCAGGTGGAGCGCAATATCAATACGTGTTGGCATCCACCGCCGACTGGGTTCGTTCGTTTGGATACAGATGCTTCTGTATATGTAGCAGGATGGGCGTCGTGTGGCGGGGTTATTCGTGACGACCATGGCAACTGGATTGTGGGATTCCAATGTCAGTTAGGAGCTATTCCAATCACAGGTGCAGAACTATTAGGGATACTCACAGGATTGAAACTGTGTAATCAGTTCAGCTTTCAGCAGGTGCAGGCTTACACGGATTCGTTAGAGGCTTATCAGCTGGTTTTTCGGGATAGTGGAAATCCTTCTTATCATCCATTTAAGGAGGATATTCAGGCAATTCGGGAATTACTCCTTTCGAATGGGAAGGTTCAGTTGCAGTACGCGGCACGAGAAGCAATTAGATGTGCAAATTTTTTGGCTAGGGATGCGCATAATAATGTAGGTGGGCTGGTAGTGTTACCAGTGGTGCATCCAGGGTGTACGGGGTTCATGCGGGATGACATGACTGGTTAGTGTACATGTCGTCTTGTGGTCTAGTTTATTCTAAGACTTAGTCTTGGCCTTGTTGTTGTAAAAAAAAAAAGAAATAGTACTGATGTGATCCAAAACAAGAAGCGTCATCAATGACGTTGATAATGTTACAAACAAACAAACAAAAATTCTCAAATATTACCCAGTGTGACAAACAATGATTGGCTTTTTTAATAATATGCTGGAAACAGTGAAAGTTATTTATCAATATACTACATCGTAGACAATATTTATCAAAATGCTATACTGAAAATCGTTCTTCAGGTGATGAATTTTAGAAATCGTTCACCTGAAGAACGATTTCTTCACTAACATAGCTCTAGCGCGTAATTTTATGCAAATGAAAATCGTTCTTTAGGTGAATGATTTTTAAAATTCATCACCTGAAGAATGATTTCAGTGCATTTTCTCTCTTGTGCCCCCCTCTCCTCATCATTGCCTAGTGTTTGTTTACATACATACAAAAATAAATAGTGACGCGCACAGGAAAAAAAAGGTACAATTTTTTATTACAAGAATTTTTAGGTTAGGAGGTGTCTATATAAACACTCTGCACCCCTTGAAGCTTTCACTACTTCAGAATATATATTCTGTTACCCTAAAAAACATCCCTTTTTAAATTAGGGACGCCTAAAACATAGGCGGTGTCATTTTTGTAATTATGTGTGTGAACTGAGTAGCTTTAGACGTTCCAAATTGAATTTAGGATGTCTAAAGTTAAAAAAAACAAAATTTAATTTTTTTTTTTACACTTTAGATGTCCCAAATTCCATTTGGGATGTCTAAAGTGGGACTTTAGATGTTCCAAATTCAATTTAGGACGTCTAAAATAAAAAAAATAAAATTTTTTTACACTTTAGATGTCCCAAATGTTAAAAAAAAATCAATTTTTTTTTTTTTACTTTAGACGTCCCAAATTGAATTTGGGACGTCTAAAGTGACATCTAAAATATAAAAAAAAACATTTACACTTTAGAAGTCCCAAATTCCATTTAGGACGTCTAAAGTAATTTAAAAATTTTCTTGCGACTTGTATTGAATATAAGGGACACTCGTGCCTTATATTAAATAAAGGGACGATTTTCTTCCTCTCTCTCTCTCTCTCTCCCCCTCCCACAGCATTTTTTAATTTCTTTGATAGAAGTTGCAGAGAGAGACCCACATTCTATAGATTCAAATAGCTTTTTCCTTCAGTGTTTTCGCCATCGTCCCCCTTTCATCATGCCCTTCGGTGCCCCTATTTACGACGGTAACTCTCTCTTTATCACTTCTCAAATCTTACATGCTTGTCTGTTTATTATTATTATTATTATATAAGTTTGTCTCTTTTTTCACAATCAGATCTGGTACAGTGCATCTGGGTAAAAAATGGATTTTTTGAATTTAAAAGTTTGACTAAAAGAAGTTTGAACAAAGCTAGCAAAGTGGTGGAAGTGTGGTGATGCCAAAAAAGGAAATTCCGGAGCTAAAAAGAGAATGGAGAAAGCTAGCATTTATGTTCAACAAAACTATTGCAGAGGATTCTCGTATGGAACTTGTGTTTGCTTTCGTAATTGATGACCTCAACATCTACAAGAAATTTGAAATTCAAATGACTTTAGACGTCCCTTTTTAAAAAAAGGGACATCTAAAGTGGAGACTTTAGACGTCCCAAATTGAGATTTGGGACGTCTAAAGTCCTATACAGGGGGACTTTAGACGTCCCAGTTTTAGATTTGGGACGTCTAAAGTGGGGGACTTTAGACGTCACAATTCTTAATTTAGGACGTCTAAGGTCTTCCCTTTAGACGTCCCATTTTTTCCGGACGTCTTTTCTTAAAACATACTACGCCTCCCACATAGACATCCTCTAATTTTTGGACGTTAAAAGTGTCAAAATAGGGACGTTAAAACCCCTTGTTGTAGTAGTGTTTCTACGAAGATTTCTTCTGTGTCCTTTGCATTGCGAAAGAGAGAATTATACTGTCTCTGTTTCGCTCTCTGAGGTTGTACCTAGAGAGAGGGGGTCAAAGATGGCAGAAATGAGGGCTACAAGAAGAAATGTGATCAACGGCGGTGGTTTTTCGAACAGATTCTCCGGTCGCCGTCTGATACCGCATAGGGGTCAAGTGAAGATAGGGATCGTGGTGGATTTGTTTCACTCTCTCTCTCTTCGGCCGTCTCCTTCACTTCCAGTTGTGTTCACTTCTCTTGATTCATTCCCTTGCTTCTAAATCCATCCCCTATTCTATTAGCTGATGAGTTATTCGCAAACACAAACATATATATATATATAGAGAGAGAGAGAGAGAGAGAGAGAGAGTTTTTTTATATATACATTTTGTTTTTTACCAAAAGTTGTGCAATACATATTGCTGTACATATAAGTGAGTAAAAATTGTTTCATCCTTCGTTCTTCAATTCTTTATTGTATTCTTCATCCCCATTATTCTAATGTTACTCATCTTGCCTTATTGGTTTCTCTTATAGTATTTTGGTTTTTGCAATCTTCATTTTTACAAGGTAGGGAAAAAATAAAATTACAAGACAAAATAGGCAAAGGACAAAAAATTACAACATTCCAAAAAGAACAAAAATATGAAGAAAAGTAATGGGAACACAAGCATTAACCAATACTAAGCAACTTTAATTTTTTAAAGAACAATCTTTAATTTATTTAATTATTAGAGTCTCTTTTAATTGAATGATTATATATTGCTTCATAATATTTGTTTGGGATAAAATTTTCTCTTTTATTTATTATAAAGTCAGTATAAGTGATATTTCTATGCTCAGTGGAACTTCTAAAAAAATTTGGAATGCGATGATGGTGAAGATGCTTCAAATTTGGACTACTTTTATTGATAAAGTGATAATGTACACATAAAAATAGTCCAGGCAGAGTAATGTGAGACAAATGCGGCGTCCTGAGAAGGAGTTGAATTATTAGTTGATAATCTCTGTTTGTGTTTTGTTATTTTATGTTAGTGATATAGTTTTATTGTGTGTTTTCTATATTTTATGCGATATTGTTTTTTATTTCATTTGGCATGTGGTGTATTACCGTGCAAATTATATTGCACTAGCTTGCACAGAGGAAACTATTGAGCACTTATTTTTTCATTGCCCATGGACCAGGTGTATTTGGTTTGGCTGCACGCTATCTGCTAGAATTGATGTATCTAATGTGTCCAATTTTAATGCCTGGTGGATACATATGAGTGGCATGGAGTTGTTGAAGAAGCAGGATATTTCTTTAACCTGTTGGATCTTGTGGTTCATATGGAAGCAACGAAATGATAAGGTATTCAACCAGAAAGAACCCAACCCCTCTGTTGTTATTGAAATGGCTATGAAGAGCAATGTTGAATACTGGATTACCTGTGATAAATTGAACTTGGGGACGGAGTCACTGAGGTGTACTAATCATTCTCCCATTACTTGGATCCCTCCCTCTACAGGTAACTTGAAAGTCAATTGTGATGGAGCATTCAAACCTGGTAATGAAGATGCTGTTATTGGGGTGATATGCCGAGATAACCTTGGACAGTTCAAATGGGGTTATGTGGATAAATTGAAATCTATTTCTGCATTCATGACTGAAGCTTTGGCTTTAAAAAGAGCATTGCTGTTAGTTATAGACTTGGGACATAATAAAGCTGTTTTTGAAACGGATTGCCTTCCCTTGCTCACTTGTGTTGTTTCTAAAGCACCAGATTTGTTTGACTGGACGAGCAGAAGTATTGTTCAGGATATCATATGCCTTCTTTCTTCTGAGGTTGGGTTCTCTCTGTCATTTACCCCAAGACGAGGTAATCGTGTAGCTGATCTACTCGCAGCTAATGCTTATAAGGGGGTGTGCCCTATAGGGTGGGTACTTGAACCAACACCTTCTTTGATGTCACTTCTAACCTTGGATGCCCAGGAGGCCTGTGAAGATGCTGATGGTACTTCTATTCCCACCTCTTGAATGGGTGGTGACTAGTTTTAATTTGCTTTTAGACTTGATTTGTTTGGTTTGTCATGTTAATTTTATGTTGTTATTTTGAGAGTGACTTCCTTATTGTATTAGATATGCTTTTACAATATTAATAGAAGTACCTTTTGAGCAAAAAAAAAAAGTGTGCTTTCATGTAAAGTAAAAAAAAAAAGCATATGTTGGAATCTTTCACTAATGGAAGCGATCAATTCGGCTTGAGAATAAAATACGAAAAAAAAACAGAAACAAAAACAAATAGGGCCCACATAAAGATAAAGATATCTAGGAATGAGCAAAAACTCGGTGGTCTGGTTCAGTCTGATCTGACCCGAGTGGTCCGGTTTAGTCTGGTTCAGTCCAAATAAACAATATAATGAAATCGGACTAGACTGAATCAGACTGACTAGTCAAGTTGGACTGGGTTCCATACTGGGGGACCAAACCACCTAGACTGGTTTGGTCTTCTCCAAGTCAATTTCTTAAAAAATATTTTTATAATTTAGATATTATTTTTATTTTTTAATTAATGTTATTAGAGTTTTTTTAAGGATTTATAATCAAGTTTTATTTTTTATGATGCTTTTTATATGATTATAGGTATTTTTATTATCTTAATTACATTTATCATGTTTAAATCTTTTTTCTCAACATATTTTTTTATTGGTGTTGAATGTTGTTGGATATTCTTATAGATTTATGATGTTTTAATTTTGGTGACATATTTTATATTATTATAGGTACTTTTGTTGTCCTAATTGTGTTTAATATGTTTAAATTTTGCCTTCCAAAGATGACAAGATAAAAATAAAAAAAAAATATTAAATTTAGGTCCTGGAGGTAGTCCACCAGACCTAGTCTGGTCCAGCCCGACCTCGGGTTGGTGCTGGACCAGACTAGACTACGGACTATTTTGTACAACCCGAGATCTTCTTAAGACCAGACCTCGGGTTGGTGTCAAACCTGATTCAGTCCAGTCCATGCTCATCCCTAAAGATATCAGTGCAAAAGTTAAAGGCCGATCAATATCCAGATTTATGGACCTGGCTTCTCTCACTAACAGCTCCGTCCGCTGCCTTCATTTTTTTAAAAAGTATTACATCGTTTTGGTATAGTTTTGAGAGTAAAAGGGGGTTGAAATTTTTTTTTATTTTAAAAAATGGTATCTAGTATTTTAAAATATTTTTTTTTGTCTTATCTAATATCTTAAAATATTTTTGAAGTATTATATTTAGTATCTTAAAATAATTTTTAATGTTTTTAATCCTTTAAAATATTTTTTCAGCTGTACTCAGTGTGTTAGCAGACTAATTGCAATTTTACCCTTACTATATATTTTCAACTCCAAAAATTAATTTAAAGCATTTTTGGTGTTTTTAACCTTTTAAAATATTTTTTCAGTTGTAACCAGTTTCTTAGGAGACTGACTATAATTTTTCCGTTAATGTATTTTTTTTAATAGTAATGAGCACCCAAAACTTAGGATACTGGTTTATTAATTTCCACCCAGTTTAAAATATTTTTCCAGTAGCACCTAATATTTTAAAGTAATTTTTGGAGCAGAAAAAATATATTAAGGGTAAAATTGCAATCAGTATGCTAATACACTGGGTACAACTAAAAAAATATTTTAAGAAGCTAAAAGCACTTAAAGTTATTTTAAGATACTGCATAGCAGTTAAAAAATATTTTAAAATACTGGATAAGACCAGAAAAATATTTCAAAATACTAGATACTATTTTTTTAGAGGAAAAAAAATTTAAGCCTCCTCCTCCTCTCAAAACTACACCAAAACGATGTAGTTTTTAATAAAATGAAGGCAGCGAACGGAACCTGACAGCAAAGAGAAACCAGGTCCGAGGTTTATATAGGAGAGAATGTGTTAGTTTGAAACAGTGATTGAAATGCTTAAAAATAGGTTTTCAATCGTAATTTACGACATACGATATAAATATATCAAAAAAATTTTATCTCAATTTACATAAAAAATAACTTATCAACAATCTCAATACTAAAACAAACATAGTGCATGTTTGTTTAAGCTTTTTGCACAGTAAATAAGTCCTTATTACGCAAGCCGAGAAAAAACTCCTCTCACATACTTACCTCGTATACTGTGAATCACGAATTATAAGCACTTATTACCCAAAAATAAGCTATTTCAAAAGCACACATAACCATTAATAAATCTACCAATCCATAAAAAGTTGGTTTCACACGCATGTTCAGCACTGAAGAGGGAAGGGCCCCACAAAAAGCTGATTCATTTAATTTAACCCACACCAAGTTTATTCCCCACGTGGTCAAGATGACTCTAACTACTAAAACTATATTAACGTGTTCACATTACAAAAAGTGAACAGGATCCATACATGTGAACATATCTTTTGGTTCAATAGTTTTTTGGAAGCAGTTCCTAAATGATAAATAAGGATCACAAACACTAAGTACACAAAACATGATTCCAAATAGTTTAATTTTACGAGATAAGATTACTGTTACATGACATGAGTGTCATAAGAAGACAACCTAATCCTCAATAAAATAGACACAACGTGGCATACTATATTTATAATTAAGTAGAGATTATTGTACTCGGCTTACGGTCCTTTCTATAAAAACTTAAAGATCGAAATATTTGATTTAAAAAAGTGGTTAAAGTTAATTAAAAATGATAAATATGTTTAAAATAAATTTCATTTTTCAAACATGTCCTTATCTATGAGAGGAAAAAAAATAAAGTAGTCATAATCACCATCAACTTTCTAATTAATGTATTACATATACTTAATATGGGGTAAAAAAAAATCCCACTAAATGTTTAACGAGCTCTTATTAGATTTTTATAAAAATAATTAAGTCAATTTAAATTTTTAACTCATATGAAAAGAAGATGAGGGAGGATTGTATTGTATTTGTATTTTGTAGTACCAACCTCTTCGTCCTTTATACTTTTAAAAGGCTAAATTAAAAATTCAGAAACAATGTTTTAACTCTTACTAATCTGTTTTTTGTTATTATTATTTTTGGTTTTAAATATAAAATAAAATTGATTTTTTTTTAGAAATTAAGAAAGCTAAATAAGTTATTTAATTATATCATATGTTATATATCCTTATATTATATATTAGTTTATTAATCAAATTAATTATTGTAGGGAACAAAATAAAAATAAAAATAATTTAAAGTAATTTAATTAGCTTCCTTAATTTTTTCAAAAAGCTAACTTTATCTTATAATTAGGATAAAAAAAATAATAATAGATATGGGTATTTGACAAAAATATTAAAAAAAATTCCATTTTACTATACAAGAAGACAAGGTCAAAACCGTCAAAGTATTAGTCCGAAGGACTTCAAAGAGCAAAAGGCCAGGAGTCCAGAACCTCACCGAACAGCATCAGTGGTAATGCCTGTAATTGAAGTCTACAAGAAGGGCATTTTTGTAACATAGTTCCTATATAAGCAAGTAAGCAACCGTCCCTGCCATTTCAAGCAGCGCAGCCATCTGGTCCAGATCCAACAGAACTCAGAAGCGAGGCGGCGAACTTGTTCTATTCTACTCACCGAAGCGGATCAAGAGAAGACAGTAGAAGAAAGTGATAGAGATGGAAGGTGGAAGAAGAAGCATGATCAACGGCGGCAACAGCTTTGGTGGGAGGGATTCTGGCCGTCCGATTCCTGTGAGAGGTCAGGTGAAGGTGGCGATAGTGGTGGGCTTGGCCAACTCGGTGGCTTCCATCTTCTCCCGCCCTCGCCCTTCATCTTCTTCTCATCTCGCTCGTTGTTAGTAGATGCAGACTAGAGCAAAAGCAATTTATCCGATGAGAAAATTTTGTCTCTTCTGTACAAATTTGGGGGTTTTTTTCTTGTTTCCAGATTTTTGTACAATCAGTTTTGCTTAATGAACCGATTGCCTGGTTCATGTTTTATTGATGAGCCCACTCGATGTTCGCGAATTCGATTTTCTCTTTTTAAGTTCATTGGTCATCTTGATTGAAATGTTTAAATCGTCATGTGCTGACCCTAATGAGAATTGCCGGAAAGAAACAAAGACTTTGGACTAAATTCCGATCACGGCGGTTAATTCTTCACAGCGGAAGGTTTTTCTTTTGGCCGGGAACCGCTGGAGTTTTACGAATTCAGAGTTAAAAAACATATAAATTTAAATTTAAAACATGTATATCGGCAAAAGAAAATTAAAATAGGTGCTCTCCATCCTGAATATAGAATTCTGTCCAAGACTTTAGTTTGGCATAAATTAATTGTTACACTGTTTGGTGGTATAAATTAATTGCACTTAGAACAAATGTATTATTAAATAGGGAAAATTTGAAAAATTATTACTCCCTCCGGTCCTAATTATAAGATAAAGTTGACTTTTTTTGAGAAATTAAGATAGCCAATTAAATTACTTTAGAATATTTTTATTTTTATTTTTTTCTCCAAACTAATTAATTTGATTAATAAATTAATATATAATCTAAGGATACTTAAAATATAAATACTCTAAAGTAATTTAATTTACTTCCTTAATTTCTCTAAAAAAATCAACTTTATCATATAATTAGGAGTACTTTTTAAGACATAATTAATAAAATATGTTTGGAAGTTTTATTTTGAAAAAATATGATTGGAAGTTATTTGTATAAAAAGGACGAAAGGAGTATCAATGAAAATGGCTTGGTTTGAAGAGCTTTCAAACCAGCTAATCCGATTTCACTCTTGCATTTCAGAACAACTCTTCAGATTAATGATGGTTTTGCCCCATCACTGAATGGTATTAGTAAATTATTGTTTTTTAAAAACATATTATCTATCTATTATAAAACATAAAACCACTACAAGAAATATTATAAATCAAAACTGGATGGAGTACTATTTATGTAATACCCCAAATTTTATATTTACTAAGAGTGTATTGTGATTATTTTATATATTCAATAAAATGGTGAATATTTAATGTCAAAGAAATTAAATATTGAAAATTGAAACTTAAATGGTGTTTTCAGTGAAATTGCCTGCGAGGCAGTGAGTTTATCATGTGGGTTTGGAAGAGCAAAATGATGAACAAAAATTATAATATTTTATAGGGTAAAAGTAGACATCCTAAGCTTTAATTTGATAGGTCATATGAATCAATTGAAGCTATGTACAAAAATATATGAATTTTTGAAGTTAGTCCAGAAAATCTGGAAAGTTTCTGGAACAGCGGTCGAAAATTGAAAATCTGGGAATAATACGATCCTAGCTAGTAAAATTCCATATTTTTCCTTGAAATTAAACTCAATAACGATTCCATAACCTTTAGAATCACTCCAAAATTATGTGTATAAAATTAGTTATGATTTTTCAAAGTTAGGCCAAAAAATATATCAGAATTGACATTATTCCGAAAATTGAAAATAAAATGTGTTAGAAATTGATTGATGGAATTAAAATGCCAAGAGTCATGATTATATGAGGAGTGGATTAAATTATAATGGATTTGTATGAGCACATGTCAAATTGCATTAAAATAATGCTACATGGATAAATAATAATAAAATGGTATGCTGCCTTAAGTACAATAATTGGTCTAGTTTGAAGAGTAATGGTTTAGTTGGAGCATGAGAAGGGGGAGTACGTTTTTTTTTTTAAAAACTAACCAAGGGAGAAGGCTAGTTCAATGTTAAGGAGAGTCAAAGGGAGCAATTATAAAGGGAGTATGGGTGAAAGCATGGAGAGAAGTATGGTGGTTGGCAAGTGTCACCATGTCAACCCTTGATGAGATCAATGAAGTAGAATGAATGGAGAAAAATTTATGAAGCCTCATCCTCTTTCTCTTGCCTACATTTCAATCACACTAAAGGAAAGAAGAGAGAGAGTGTCAACACCCATTTCCATTTCGATATACACAGAGTAATAAAGACCAAGTTCCACAGGCATACAGAAGAGTACATATATACTGATAAAAGTATTTGTTTACAGTCCAAAGTCAACCCTAGAGAATGCGATAATATACACCACTATTACAAAATATCCAAAAGTATTTTAGACATAGACTATCTATAACCACGAACTTTATATTTTCCTCGAAGCACATGACAGTCACTTCCCTTGGTCTATATTCTTGCCTTTTGATCCACTGGCGCCCGCTGAGATGTTTGGTTTAGAAAAAGGGGTGAGATTCTGAAGAATCCCAGTAGAAACATGCTATCGTTCATAGAAAATGCGAAAAGTAAATATGATATATGCCATGTATGCACCAATTAATGAACAATATAAACATATCATATGCATATATATATGAGTAGGGCCAAGCCCCACTATTCTGCACCGGTTGGTCTTCCGCCAACTCCAGTGTAAGTGCCTCTAGCACTACTGGCCCCTCTCTGGGCAAAACATGTTGATTAATAAAGCGCATTTACAAACATTGGCATTCACACAATCATATAACTATGGCATAATGTATGAAGGATAATGTCCCTACCTCAAAGTTCTATCGACCCCTTTCTGTGCGCCTCGTGAAACGTGTTGACTTTCGGCTCCCAATTCGATCCTAAAATATTAAATGTACAAGAAATAGGTTATAACCTATCCAAGTATCATTTTAGACACTTCCATAGTGTTTCTTGTGGTTATATTAGCCTATGGTGAAAATTTACCAAAATGCCCCCGGGACCCCGGCTCGGCCCCGCCGTACCTGGCCCGATTGCACGTTTTCCCAAAATTTTGACTAGGGCTATCCTGACGTATTTTCATCCAAGGAATCCATTTCCGGACTCAAAATTACCAAATTCAATGTCAAATTACGAAATTGCCCTTGGCAACCCTACTTTTAGGGTTTTAGGGGCGTTTCCGTAATTATGCTTTCTCAGCCTTTTCTGAAAAAGTGCCCAACTGTAACCCCACCTATTTTTGGCCACTGAATCCAATGGAACCATCAAATCATTGAAAATCCAACTCCTACCCCTAGATCTGGCCCTGACCGAAATTATGGAGTCCTCCGGGCAAAATCGGTGTTTTGTGTTTTCGGCTCCGTAAACGCGTTCCTTTATACTCCTAACCACTTTATTAACCATCTAATTGAGTTATAACAACCATTTGAACTAAAATTGGGCAGCATAACCCTTATATACATACTTTTCCAAAATTTAAAACCAATGGCAATCCGGTGAAATTTCACCGATTAAATTGCCCACAGCAACCAGAATAGTTAATATACGAAGGTTTGGAAGTTACCTCAAGCTCCCACAAGATTTTCCCAAAAGTGGCTGAAAACCCTAACTTGTAAAACACCAAATTTAAGCTTTCCAAACCTTAAAGAACAAAGAGGAGTAGCTTAGGATCGGAGATATACGCGTTAGGAGCGAAATCGTCGGAGAAATCGGCTTACCTTGTGATTTTTCTTCTTCTCTCTCTCTCTAAAACTTGAACCTCTCTCTCTCACGTTCAGGTCTGTGCTGTGCGTGCAAATGGGCTGAAGATGAAGATGCTCATGTGTTTTATAATATATATAAGATTATACTTTAATTATTTAACCATTTCCAAAACTTTCAAAAATCACTTTTATGTAAATAAACCCTATGTATGTGTAACCAAGCTCATTAATCCCAACCAATATTTTCTTCCTCTTGCAACATGTAGGAGACACCTAGGGGTCCCTCCCTTTGGTCTCAATTGGCTACACAACTTGTTCCGGTTACGTATACACGTAAAGTCTCAATTTTGGTCAAAATTGCACTTTTTGCTCAAATTTTCCATAAATTCATATTAAATTGAACAAAATATTCTAAATATATTTTTAACCTTTATTTTTCTTAATTAATTGAAATTAACTTCAATTAATTGAAAAATAATTTATTTTGTGCTATTTTGGCAAAATTACGATTTTGCCATTACCTTTCTAATCCAATTTCTTCTCTTATTTTTCCTTGGCCAATTTCCATCTATTTTTGGACCAAATATTTTCTCTAATATTCCTTCATTTTTTGACCTTAATATAGGGATTTTTTAATTACCCAAATTAATTCCATAATTATTTTTGCCCAATTTCCATGAAATTGAACATTTATAAATTCATAAATTCCAAATTCATGAATATTCACCATTTTATTGAATTTCCCAAATAATTACAATATATTTGGTGAATATAAAATTTGGGGTGTTACAGAGAGAGCTTGGAGACCTTGAAAGGTAGAGAGAAGAGGAAGAAGAAAACTAAGGTAAGAAGTGATTTTTTAAGCTTCCCTTGTGATTTTTGTCATGAAATCCTTCTCTAAACCTTGTTTCTTTATGAATTCTTGATCTTCAAGACTCATTGTGGGCTCAAGGAGAAGAGAGAGAGGACGCATAGGGATAGAAGATCTAAGAAGCATAAAAGGTAACTACACCAAACTCAAATCTACACTTGTATGAAGTTAGTTTTGAAGTTTGTTGATTTTTGGTTGAGTTGAAAAATTGGAAAAGCTATAACTATAAGGGGTTATGCTGCATAAATTTCTTTAAATCATAGTTAAAATATGTTCAAATAAGTTAATAAAGGATTATAAGTGAAAAAGTATAAGTTTTGGAAGTTAAAACACAAAACTCTAATTTTTCCATTTTTCTTGAATATTTCGGCCAGCACTGTTTTAGGGGGGTAGGAGCTAGATTTTCATGGCATAAATGGTTCTATTGGATTCAATGGATAAAAATAGGTGGGGTCACAGTTGGTCACTTTTTCGGAAAAAGCCGAAAAAGCATAATTACGAAAACGCTCCTGAAATCCCTAACCCAGGGCTGTCAACGGTATTTTTGTAATTTGACAGTGAATTTAGTGATTTTGAGCCCAGAAATAGATTCCTTGGGCGAAAGTACGTCATGATAGCCCTAATCAAAATTTTAGGAAAACATATCATCGGGCCGAGTTCGATGGGGTCAAGCTGGGTCCTGGGGCATTTTGATAAATGTTCACCATAGACTAATATAATCACAAGAAATACTATGGAAGAGTCTAAAATGATACTTGGATAGATTATGACATATTTCTTGTACATTTAATATTCTAGGACCGAGTCGGAGGCCGGACACGGCACGTTTTATGAGGCATATTTAAAAAGGGGTTTATAAAGCTTTAAGGTAGGAACATTATCCTTCATACATCATGTCATAGTTATATGATTGTGTGGTTGTCATTGTTGTAAATATATTTTATTAATCAACATGCTATGCCTAGAAAAAGGTCAGTAGTACCAGAGGCACTTACACTGGAGTTGGTGAGAACCCAACCGGTGCAGGATAGTGGGGCTAGCCCTATTAATGTATACTTGTAGATGATGTGTTTATATTGTTCATTAATTAGTGCATACATGTCGCATATCATATTTACTTTTCACATTTTCTATGAACGATATCATGTTTTTACTGGGATTCATCGAAATTTCACCCTATTTTTAAATAAACATCTCAGCGAGTGCCAGTGGGTCAAAGGGCAAAGGCGCAGACGCCAGGAAGTGATTGGCACGTGTCGCGAGGCAATGACATGATCGTGGTTATAATTATTTATGTTTAAATATTTTGGAGAATTCTATAAACATTAAGTTTCTGCTGTATTTTCTGTATTTCGTTGATAAACGACGTGGGATTGTAAACGAATATTTTTATCAGTATAATTATACTTTTCTATATGTCCAATTAATTCTGTCTTTATTACTCTTCGATTATCGAAATGAAAATGAGTGTTTATAATTTAACAATGTGCATTGTCAATTTAACTACTATTTATGATGTATTATTAATTAATAATTAACTCCATGTCCCATAATATAATTATGTGTTTGTATTAATTTTTGGAGAATAACTTTTACGATTTCTAAAGTAAATATATTATAGGAGTTTTTTCTCGCTTTACGGAAAAGGACTTATAAAACCACGATTTTAGTGGTTTCCAAACACTCACTGAACCAAGCCACGTTGTGGACAATCAATAACCAAAATGGGGATCTATTCCACAAGAATACACTTTGCCTTAAAACGAGGGAAAAAAACAAAAAAGACAGGAGAGTCCTATATTTGATACTATCTGATCTTAATTATAAGATAAAGTTGATTTTTTTTTAGAAATTAAGAAAACTAAATAAGTTACTTACTTATATTATATGTTATGTATCCTTAGATTATATATTAATTTATTAGTCAAATTAATTAGTTTGAATAAAAAATAAAAATAAAAATATTCTAAAGTAATTTAATTCATTTTCTTAATTTTTTTAAAAAAATTTAACTTTATCTTATAATTAGGATTAGAGAGGGAGTATACAATATTAAATCAGAGTTCCTATTTTATTTGTCTTCTCCCCAACATTATAATCCCACTATTTATATTCAAAATATAAGAAACCGTACATAATCCGACATAATTGATCCCCAGCGGCCAGCGCTGTCAATTCAAAAACAATGTTTGAACGATGAAAGAGTCAGTTCCTATGTCAAGATTGATTGCATATATAGCATTCTCTTGTTTTAAATAAGCGTTAGGTTGTAAATTTATTTTAAAAGATTTTACTTAATAACAATAATGTCCTAAAACTTTTTTCAACTTTAATGTTAGTATGTCATTCTAAAAATTTTAAAACATAATAATAATAGTCTATATCTTTAAAAAATTAACATTAACTGTTAATTTCATTTTAATACTTTTACAGTAATATTGAATATAAAAAAAACTTTCAGGATAACATTATTTCTTAACCAAAATTTTCAGATCAAATTTTCACCTTAACCCTTTAAATAATCACGTTGCTTAATTAGTAGTCTATGCCTGAATTATATGTTTTCCACTTTGTAAAAAACGTCAATAATATGGGGATCCATTTCTTTTGGTGCCCACATGAAAAACAAAAGACGCATGTCTAATTAAATTGATATTGGAGGTGAATCCATCTATAAGTATATAATTGATATTGGAGGTGTATCCATCTATGAGTATATAATTATACTAATGCGATTATATATGCAGTTCAGTGACAAATGAATAATGTCAGTATGTCTTGTTTTCAAGGTTGTTTATTTGTTCTCTCTTAATTTCTCACGTACTTGTTTCTCTTATACTTTTTATCAAATACAAATTAATTAATTTTTTATATATGTGTGTGTATATATTTATCATGTTTTTCTACAATATTTTTTATTACTTTTACTTTTCAATTGTAAGGGCGTCTGGGCCGTTCTTAACTGGTCCTTTAGCTTTGTCTAGTGTTGATCGTTGACTGCATTCCCCCTCCGCTCCCATTTTCTAATCACTGAATTTTTATAGTAATTTTAAAATTTGAGACCCTATGACATAAAAATAAATATTGCCATCATATTTGGGGTAAAATGATAGAGTATTTTTTTGTCATCCCCATCAACATAAGATTTTGATGGACAGCTAGAGCCACACGATTAATTTTAGAATCCATTATCGTTTTTTATCTTTATCTTATTTTTTTATCTCTATCTTTATCTTATTCAAGGAACAAAAAACCGGACCGGGTAATGAACCGGTCACGGAACAGGTTCAAGGGTTAATGGTTTAACCGGGGTCTAACCGGTGGTCAAACCGGTCATATTAAAATATTACAATTTATTAGTAATAATATATATATTAATATATTTTTAAACTTCTATAGATAAAATTAATTGATTATGTTACCATGTTAATATAAGTAGGTAAGTATAATATTATGATGAATATAATTTGAAGATAAATGAAAAAGGAAATTTTGATTTAAATAAATAATAGATTTAGTCATTTATAATTTTATATATGTGAAATATGTTAAACAATGACAACATATGAGATGTGAGTACTTCTCGGCTCTCGCACAGTAAAATATGCCCCACACCCACACATATCTACTGATCATTCTGCGCCTTTCAAGTTTCAACGTATTGGAAGTTGAACAAATAAATAATAAAAAAATATGGAAGGGAGGAGTTCAATGTGAGGAGTCCAATGCAAAATCATTCCCGAGGCAAAATCATCTTGTTCGTTTTTTTTCTGCTTCTTCCATTTTTCTCCTTTCTTTTCTGAGTTTTCTCTCTTCTCCGTCTTCATCTATCTGCAGATCCTCCCTTTTGCAATATCTGCATTTAAAAAAATCATCTTCAGATCCTTTCACGAGATCTTCAGCAACCAGATCTTGGCATCACCTTTTCTTCATCAACCTTCATAGTCTCGGCATCTCCCATCTCCTGCAGGTCGCCGTCGTCGTCTAACGCTGATCTGGGTATAGGGTCGCCGTCGTCGCCGGATGCTGGGCTAGGGCACAGGCTCGCCGTCACCTGATTTTCGTCTGCGAAAGGAGATTGCTTGCCTGAGTTTTAGTCTTTCCTTTTTTGATCTTTCTGAATCCGATCATTTCAGAAAAATCACGTCTTACTCTGTTCTGCTTCTGTTTTTTTTTTTTCAAGTGATTCGGTCAAACCGCTTAGCTCGGCGGTTTTGCCGAGTCACTCAAGAACCGGCCGGGTCGACCGGTTTTGACCGAGTCGACCCTCCTCCCCTCACAAGCAGCGGACCGGACCGGACTTGGGACCGGTTCGCCGGTTTTCCGGTCCGACCGGCCGGTCCGGTCCGGTTTTTCATTCCATGATCTTATTTACTTACTTTTCATCGCCTACCTAATATTTTTTTTTTTCATAATTTTCTCTTACAGTCTGTCAAACGTTACCTTTAGGTGTTTATAATATTTTTTTTAAATCAAAACACCACACGTGAATGAAGTTATTCAAATTTCAAAGTACCGTAACATGTGCAACAATTGTTTTTTATCATCCGAACATATATAATTCTTTAAGGATTATAATAATAATAATAAAAGAACTAGTGTTTTATGTGGTGTTCTCAGACTCGGACCGGACTGACTGGTCCGATCATAAAACCGTCGGACCAGTGGTCTGACCGGTCCGATCTGACTATTGACCTCGGTTTGATCGGTTTTCACGCGGTTTGACCGATTTTCTTATTTTTTTTAATGTTTTATTCAAAATTTCATATAAATAATTATAAAATCTTTCCCTTTCTCACATGTTTAACCCCGATTTGACTTCAATCTGACCCACTGATCCTTAATTCAATACTCTAACCGGTTCAGTGATCAGTCTGATTTTCAGAACCTTCATTTTATACTGTGGAGTCGTTGCAAAAAGCCTATTGTCATTGCACCATGTGAATGGGCTGATAACATAATGAGCGCATAATATTCTTTCCCAGAAAATAAATTTGAATTTATAACTAATAATAAGAGAGTTGTTTTTAAACAAATACTAACAATTACTTATTAAAATTGCTGTCGCTGGCCCCGCATGTCAGAAGTTTGAGAAATGCATTATATTATATTACATGGTCAATAAACAACGTGTCATAATGCTTGATATTGTGATTATTTATATGTAAATATGATAAATTTTTATGAAGTTAAATAACATGACGTGCTTATTCAGGATAATTTATTTTTTATTTATAGGTATTTATAAATCATGATTTACGGTATACGAGATAAATATATGTGAGAAGAGTTCTATCTCGATTTACGTAATAAACACTTATATCCCAAAAAAACGCTATTCCAGACATACATAGCTAATGTTAATTTGGCTTTCTTTGGAGCTTTTGTCTGTTTTCTTTAAGGGAGAATTTTAAAAAAAGACCTTATTGGCAACTTAATTATCAAATGAGAACTGAGAAGATATCTACATACAGAGAGAAGATCAGTGTAAATAAGGAAAAATTTTGTGCACACAAAAGAAGATTTTTACACACGTATAAAAAAGAATGTTGCACACAGGAAAGATCATCTACACACTAAAAAAGATATTCTATACACGCAGAAGATCTTCTACATATAAAAATCCCATTTAATAAATAAATTATCAATGAGAGATTTTTTCATAATATTTTTATGACCTTTAATTGATAAAATAACAAGTATAGTCAAATTACGGATATGGTGGGCACGTGAGCCTCTTTGACAAGGGAGTGTGGGCCGTCCATAATTGACCATTCATTCTTCCAGATCAACGGTCCTCATCTTTTTTTACACTCTCTTTCTGTTGGCTTTTTCTAATTTATAGTCTTCACTCTTGACCCGCCATCTCTTTTTAGCTTTTCCTAATTTGGTATAATAGTCTTCACCCTTGACCCAATATCTCTCCTTAACTTACCCCCTTTATAAAATATAACTTCTACTTTTCAGCTATTTTGTGTGGGTTATTCTAAACTATTTATTAAAGTAATCTCGTTCTTTTAACTTCTAAAACTGTTATAATATGGCTTTTTGACTGATAGATATTAATTGTTAGTTTCATATTAACTTTAAATTGAAGATCATTTTTTCCTCTAAAATTTTTAAGGAAGAGTCATCAGTATCCTAAAGTTTAATAATGCTAAGCAGTTGATTCCCTTTCTTTGTTGATTTTTTTCCCATCAAAACATGTGGTATCAAGTTTAAGGTGTCTAATTAGATACTTTTATAATTTGATGGTGTCACTACAAATTATCCCTGCTTACCTTGAATAATTAAAAGATAGATCGTAGTATTATATATATTTCTATATATATAATCTATAATAGTACAAACATATATATAATCTACAAAAACATTGTTAGTGCTTATTTAAAATCATGATTTATAGTTGATACAAAATTTCTTTCATATAATTATTTTATATATGATGAGTTATGATTAAAAAGTTATTTTTAAAAGAAAGAATCATGATTGGTCATTTATATACATTGACAAGATTTTTTTCAGTGATAGATGCTTAGTTGGCGAGTCATTTGACATTCCTCCGATAATTTAATACTACTAATCATCATTATCAACTCTAATTATTCGTGTGCTTTTGTCACTAGCTACTTATTTAATACGATTAGTAATCATTATCAACTTCAATTACGCGGGTGCTTATGCCATTATCCTTGTACTTATCTTATGCTCCCTGTTCCTTTTTTTTCTACCTGGCACATAAAATCCCTAATTCAGACCACCAACTTTAATATTTATTTATAACTTTTAACTATATAGTATTCTCAAACTACATGATAATTTTCAATGATAGTTATTATACTTTCATTGAGATGCTTTATTGACCATAATCCACTAGTAAAATTGTTTCTATAGTTTGGCTGGCCATCAATGTTCATTACTAATCAATTCATATTGTTTACAATTAACACCTGCTTGGATTGGATGACATCAAACTTCATATTCCAGTGTGGTCACCAAAAACGGAAATTTACTTGACAATAAATTGTAATATCTTCGCAATGTAGAAATAGTAGTGATGTGATCCAAAACAAGAAGCGTCATCAATGACGTTGATATTGTTATAAACAAAAAAAAAAACTCAAATATTACCCAAAATGACAAACGAGGATTTAATGAGGCGGATTCCATGTTTGACTTCAAATTTCCATGGTCTCTGTCAAGCAATACGCACATACAACATGACACGCGCCTGAAACTGCGAAACATAGAACAAAGCTGCCATTTTTTATTATTACCAAAATTCTGGATAGGTTAGGAGGCGTCTATATAATGAATAAACCACTCACACAAACGAATCATTCCACGAACAGTACGAAGATTTGAGATTTCTGTTTTCTTCGCTCTGTGAAAGAGAAAGAGAGAATTATTCAGTATCTGTTTCGCTCTCTGAGATTGTAGCTAGAGAGAGAGAGAGAGAGATAGGCAGAGAGGTGAAAGATGGCTGAAATGAGGACTAGTAGAAGAAATGTGATCAACGGCGGTGGTTTGTCGGACAGATTCTCCGGCAGCCGTCTGATTCCGCAGAGGGGTCAAGTAAAGTTGGGGATCGTGGTGGCTCTGCTTCACTCTCTGTCTTCGGCCGTGTCCTTCACTACCAGATGTGTTCACTCCTCTTGATTCACTCCTCTGCTTCTGAACCCATCCCCTGTTCTGTTAACTGAGAGATTTACACAAACACACACATATAGAGAGAGACTTGTTTAGTTTTCTGGCGCACAGAGAGATAGAGAGAGAGAGACTTGTTTTTTTTTTTCTTTTTTTGTGGAAGGGACATTGTGAGCTTCTGTTAATGTTTTTCTTGTGCCTTTCTCATCCTTTACTTGTGGGTCTGTAATTTCCTTCATGTCTTGATTTTTTTGAGGAAATGAAATTGACTTAGTGTGGCTTTGTATTTCTGTCTATGAACATCAAATATTCTCTTTTGATCACCTTTATGTCACAAATTAGCACTACCCAATCTGATCCCTGCACGGAGTTTTATGAAAAAGAAGAATAAAATGACTATGAATGTGTGATGAACATTGGTGGCTTGTTCTGTTCAGGGAAGAGGAAAAAACCTATCCTCTGTTTTGCAGTGATGGGTGTGGTTGTCCAGTTGAGTGACCCGTAGAAGAACCTGTTCCTTCAGCTTACTGTGTAGAATGAAATTCTACAATTTACCTCATCAATTTGCATTGTTCTTCCTTAAGGTGATGTTTTTTTTTTTTTTTTTGAATATGAAAAAGGTGACGTTTTGAACTTTCATTTTTACAGCCTTTAGTCTTCGCCTTTGACACCAAAAAAAAAAAAAAAACACAGAGAGCTGTATAGTCTCTGCCAAACAGAAGCGTGGTTTCCCAGATAAACTTTTCTTCCTTTCTCAGTACACGTGTCAGTTAGGCTGAGTGCTCTATCAGTATATCACCCAGATTCTTTTGATTTAGCAGCCGTCAATTCTATTGAATCCAATGAAGTATATACAAAACTGAGTAATCTTGATCTTTAGTTCTTGGTTAATTACATGTCTTAATTTTTTAGGCCTAATTAAGTCTAAGTTGCATGTTTTAGCTAAAGAAATATACAAGAGCAAGGATATCCTTATCTATTTTACTGTCATTCAGTACAGCAACCATCAGGCATAATAATAACATTGCAATTATTTAAGTATTAACAATATCCCTCCATGTTACCTATGGTAATGACTTTATTTTACCAACTGCTTTGAATTGCATCTGGTGAATTAGCTTACAAGCGAATGAATCCAACATGATTTTTCCATGGCCAATCGAATTCCTCCTTGAGTATAAATTGATGGTGTTGTTACAAATTATACATGTCTATCTTGACTAATTACAAAATAGAATGATAAATTCTAATCGTAATCTATAATAGCACAAACAGATATAATCCACGAAAGTATTGATAGTTGATCATTTGTACATATTGATGGACTTTTTCTATTGATAAATGCTTCCTTTGCTTCTTAGTGTTTGTTTGAATTAACTTTTTTTAATAGCTTTTATGGCTTACGAGGTAAGTGTGTGGGAGTATTTTTGTCTCGGGTTGCGCAAACCATAGTTTGAAACCATGATTTGGAATGTTGCCAAACACACACTTAATATAATAGTACATATTTAAGAAGTTAATTTTGACTTAAAATATAAAATATAATTTTCATATTTGTTAATATTTTCCTACTTTACCTCTATTGATATTCCTCCAACAATAATAAAAAAACAGAGAAAAACAGAAAATTAAGGAAAATGACTTGAGTATTTTAAAAAATATATGTTATAATTAAATAAATATATCTTATATTAATATTTAGTTTGCAAGCCATTGTGACATTGCTACAATAATCTAATACTGTTTATTGCCATTACCAACTTCAATTATGCGTGTGCATTTTGTCCCTAGCTACTTATTTAATATACCATTAATAACCATTATCAACTGTAATTACGCATGTGCTTATGCCAGGCCTTGTACTTATCTAGTGCTCCCTAATCCTTTTTTCTTTCCCAGCACATACGCTCCCTAATTCAGACCACCAACTTTAATATTTTTTTATAACTTTTAACTAAATATTCTCAAACTATATGATAATTTTTTTTTTTTTTTTGATAAGGGGAAAAAAAAAACACAAAGCCTACACTAAGCAAGATCCAACGAATCCTTCATGACACATTGCTGCACACAGGAGGGGACCGTCGTAAATGCTATAAACCCGCTCATGGACTTCAAGGCCTCCTTCGCAAGAAGATCTGCCGCGCTGTTCGCCTCTCTTGTACACCAAGCGACGCACACTTCCCAGTTCCGATCCAGCAGCTCGCAAACCTGTCTCTCCACGCCACCAAGATCAACATCAGAAATGCCCCTGTTATTCAACCTCTCCACCAGGTCCAAACAATCGGACTCAAGCACCAAATGTCGCCACCCACAATCCCAAGCATATTTCAAGCCACATAACGCACCCCACGCTTCAGCATCGTAGCTCCTTCCAGGACCAATATTCATGAGAAACCCACCCATGACCCTCCCTGCATGATCCCGCACCAATCCACCACAGGCCAAATGATCTTCAGATCGTGAAGCTGCCCCGTCAACATCAACCTTAAAAAATCCTACAGAAGGTGGCCTCCAACTCTCTGACACCTCCGTTGCTTCCCCACTAGCGGGTAGCAAACCTGACCCCCATTTCACACACGCACCGGCCTTCGATATAATACTTGCTGCACTCTCCTGCCGGTGCTCAAAAATAAAGGTGTTCCGAGCCAGCCATAACTGTCTGCAAATCAGCCCAAACACGACATCCCACCTGCCCTCCCTGACTGAGAAATGTTGTCGCAGATTCCACTCAACCCAGGCCTTAATATTCGAGAACGAATGGAATTTCCAAACTAGATGGCTTGGAACCAGACGACTCCATACCTCATCAGCGACCGTACATCCACGCAGAACATGTAAAATATTCTCAATACTATTGGAACAGGCAGCACAACTCGATGATACCGTCAAATGCCTATGAGTCCGAACCTCATTCGTTAGCAACTTGTCCTGCACTCCCAACCAGAGAAACGTCCGACATCGCTGAGGAACCCGTAATCTCCATATCATTTTCCACAAATTCTTACTAGAAGAATCACCCTTCCTCTCAATGCTAGCATAGGCAAACTTTGTAGAGAAATCGCCCGACGAAGTCTCACTCCATAAAGGGACATCATCCCGAGATATATCCGTCCGTGTCCTAATGATCGACGACACCACCTCCCTCGAGAGCAAACCGTTAAGTATATCTGTTTTCCATGCGCCAGAACTATCCATAAACTCATCAACCTTCTGATCCAAATTCGACTCTGATAACTCCAGGAGGGCAGAATCGCGTAGCTGCCTAGCCTCAAGGCACCAATTATCCAACCAAAATCTAATACTCTTCCCATTCCCAACCACCCACCTTAAGACTGTAGTTACTTTAGACCTGCAGCTTCTAATACCCTTCCAGGCTTGTGATTTTATTCGGTATTTCCCAACTTTTGGTAACACATCGCCCCCACAGCGGTATTTTTCCTTCAACATTCTCACCCATAGCGCATCTGGTTTCTTAATCAAGCCCCACCCGAGCTTCATCATGAACGAGTCATTCTGCACCTTGGCCCATTTCAAACTTAATCCACCCTCTTCTTTCCTCCGACAGACCTTATCCCATGATAAGAGATGCAGCTTTCGGTTCTCAGATGAACCACCCCATAGGAACGTCCGACAACGCTTATCAATTTCCGAACAGACAGACCTAGGCAATTGGGCAGATTGCATAGTATATACCGGGATGGAGGACATAACAGAAGCCACTAATGTATGACGCGCCGCTAATGAGAGAGACCGCGCCTTCCACCCACTTAACCTCTTGTCCATTTTCTCTAATAAATAGTCGTAGGTATGCTTTGTTACCCTCTTATGATGAAGAGGGAATTTTAAATGACTGTTGCTATACTTTCAATGAGATGCTTGATTGACCATAATTCATAAGTAAAATTGTTTCAACTCTGTCTTGGGTTATTACTAATAATTCATATTGTTGATAATTAACACGTAATTGGATAGGATGATAGCAAACATAATCTTCCAATGTGTTCATTAAAACGAAAATTCATCTATTGTGTATTTGCTTTGACTATAAATCTATAATATTATGTTCAAAGGGTAGTCCTAGTAAAACAAGAAGCGTCATCAATGATCAATTACGTTGATAATATCATAAACAAAAAATTTCTCAAATATTACACAAAAGGGTAAACGAGGATGATGATTCAATGGGTAGATTCCATGCTGACTTTAAATTTCGATGTTCCTGCAAAACGTGACACGTCACAAGGACCGTTCCTAGGTGGCAAATGATGGGTCAACATCGTCAACAAACAGTCACTGACTCTTAGAAGGTAAATCTAGTTATTTACATATAAAAACAAAAAGTCACGCGCCTGAAACAAAAAAAAAAAAAAAACGCTACAATTTTTTTATTACAAGAATTTTTAGATAGGTTAGGAGCCAGGAGGTGTCTATATAAACCCCCCACACCCCTCGAAGCTTTCTACGGAGATTTCTTGTGTCCTTTGCGTTGCGAAAGAGAGAATTATAGTGTCTCTGTTTCGCTCTGAGGTTGTAGCTAGAGAGAGAGAGAGAGAGAGAGAGAGAGAGAGGTTAAAGATGGCAGAAATGAGGGCTGCAAGAAGAAATGTGATGAACGGCGGTGGTTTGTCGGACAGATTCTCCGGTCGCCGTCTGATACCGCAGAGGGGTCAAGTGAAGATAGGGATCGTGGTGGCTCTGCTTCACTCTCTGTCTTCGGCCGTCTCCTTCACTTCCAGATGTGTTCACTTCTCTTGATTCATTCCCTTGCTTCTGAACCCATCCCCTATTCTGTTAACTGATGAGTCATCCACAAACACACACACACATATAGAGAGAGAGAGAGACTTTTTTTTTTATATATATATATAGTACCTTGTAGTTTTACTATTCTAGCTGATATTTCTCTGTGGGATGGACATTATGAGCTTCTGTTAATGTATTTTCTTGTGCCCTTCTCATCGTCTACTTGTGGTTTTTGTGATTTCCTTTGTGTCTTTTTTTTTGCCCCCTAGGAAATGAAAATCGACTTATTGTGGCTTTGTATTTCTTCTTCTTATGAACAACATCAAGTACTCTCTTTTGATCACCTTTACGTCACAGATTAGCACTACCCGATCTGATCTCAGCACAAAGTTTTATGAAAAAGAAGAGTAACATAAGTAAATAACCATGAATTTGTGATGAACTTTCGTGAATTATTCTGTTCAGGGGAGGGGAAAAAACCTATCTTCAGTTTTGCAGAGATGGGTGTGGATGTCCAGATGAGTGACACATAGAAGAACCTGTTCTTTCACATTATTGTGTAGAGTGAGATTACTTCTACAATTTACGTCATCAATTTGCATTCTTCTTCCATAAGGTGATATTTTCTACTTTCAATATATCAGCCTTTAGTCTCTGTCTTTGACCAAAAGGTGGAGGGGGAAAAAACGGAGAGCTTATAGTCTCTGCCAAACACTAGGTGTGGTTTCCCAGATAACCTGTTCTACCTGCTCAGTACACGTGTCAGGTAAGCTGAGTCCTATATCAGTATATTATCCAGATTATTAATTTGGTAGCCGTCATTTGAATCTTCAGATCTTGATAAGCTTAATATAACATCAACAATGCGAAGACAGGAACAAGAGAGGAGAGCAAATTGAAAGCTGTAAATGAAAGATTGGATCTTTCTGATTGAAAACTTTTATTGTTGTTAAAAACAGATCAATCAAATCTATTGGAAAGAGGGAGTAAATCTTACTTCCACTCCGTAACTTATTATAAGCCATTTATACATAAAAAGTTATGCTCAAAATATAAGTGACTTGGGGGGTTATAAACGAGGTTTTATTAATTTTACTTTGTTCACTATTGGTTGGGCACATGAGCAAGAGAGAAGAGAGAGCAAGGTGTTAATGTAGAGATAAAATGATGTGAAGGAAAATGTGCACCCTTTCATAAATAAAGATAAATATGAAAAAAATTATCTATTTATTATTTTTCTTGATTTATAAGAATGAGGTAAAAGTCACTTATAGTAACGCAAAGAGTGGTATGCGAGTAGGTACTATTCAAAACAGTATAAAAACATAATGCTTCTGCTGCTTATATCAGTACTCTAGAGGATGTCCTGAATAGGTCATAATTTTTCTCACTTCCATAGCCCCAGAAAGTCGCTCATCATCTTCTCAAGCTGGTCCTCACACTCCCTTACAATGCCATGGTTGGTAAATCAGTACCTCTGAATTCTGATAACAGCTATGTATTCTCTTTGAATTTTACAACAGTCAGGTTAATTTTTTCCTCATATTGTTTGATTAAATGATAGTTACATGTCTTAATTTTTTAGGCCAACAATTAAGTTACATGTCTTTGCTGAAGAAATATATAAGAGCATGTATGTCTCCTCGTCTGATTTACCGTCATTGCGATATAGCAACCATCTGGCTTAATAACATTGCAATTATTAACAATGAAAAAGAATCCCTCCATGCTTTAACTTGCTACTACATGGTATAAAAAGTGTAAATTCAAATCAGGTTTATAACGTAACTTTGTTGCCCATGGTAACAATGGCTTTATCTGATCAACTGCTATGGATTGCATGTGGTGAATTATCTTATTACAAGCGAATGAATCCAACATACTTTGGTTTTTTCACCAGCTAAGTGAAAACTATGATTCACAAATGCCAACATCCGAAAATGACAAGAATTTATTATTGCAATCCCAAATGTGTGGTGGTGGTGGTTAGAGTGGTTAAGCTGCAGCCACAAAACCTTCCTGGGAGGCCCCGAATACGTGGTTCAGAATCATGGCCAATCGAATCCCACCTTGTGCTATTCGTTTCATCACCCATGGCATCCTCGTGTTGAAGTATTCATCTGTATACATAAAACACACACACACACAAGCATAAGCATCTCACAGTTGTGATGAATCAGTGTCCTGCTTTTATTTTGCTGAATAATTCTTACCTGATAGAGTCATACCAGCTTTAACCCCTTTGTAAGCCCACCTGCAAGCTACTTGTATGCTCTCTTTTGCCCACCTGTCCATTCCAACACAAAGCTCACACTTCATATAAATATAATCCTGTGAGGAGTTTTAAGATCTATGTAATCTGGGAGAGACTATTAGAATATGTCATACGTTGAATTATGTCCTATCAATTGGTTTGGGTCATTTTGATAGAAAGATAACCTCAACTTGCATATGTATCTAAAAAATTCAACAGAGACAATAATGTGCTGAGGAAGCTCTCACCCGTCTACACAATTAGAGAGATCTTCACAGTGACTCCATGATGGAACATCATCTGACCAGATACCCTGTTCAAAATAATTCATCATGTAAGTAAATTTGTTAATTGTTAATTTTGTTCTGGGATAGATAACCCAAATTAAGAAACTAGTATGTGTTAAAAGCTTTGACAGGTTGTGTTGTCTTACATCTGTGTAGTTCCTCTGTAAGTCTTTCAAGAGAAGCTCTAAATCCTTGTCATAATAATCTTTTAAAGCATCTACAATGATCTCTCTGTCCCACACCTGAAGTCACACAAGAAAAACCACTTTTCACTTGACGAAGGAACTTCTCTAATGATGATATATGAGCCTTATTTTTTTTAGGCTTGAACATTTGGTATCTGGTCAACTTCTCAGGGCATTGCAAATTAGACTAATCCAAATCGGGTCATGGTAGGACTCATATGAGCGGTGACCTTACTGCCTAGACTGTTGAATTCCTCAAAGGATCAAACCTATGACCTTTGTTTTAGCTGGAACAACTTTTGCTAGTTGATCCAAATCCCCGGTGGTTATATGGTATAGCTTTTTAAGCAAAAGACGTGCAGGTAGCAAGTTTTTTCTTTAATCAAACAAACTGATCGCAGGCATAAAAAATAAGAATGAAAGGTTTTTGATTCTTGTTTCTTAGATTTTCTTCTTCTTCTCTGTTTTCGTAATAATGTTAGAAGTGTTGAAAGATGAAAGTTACATGGTGAAGATTGGATTTGCGCCTGAACCAGCGGAGAGCTATAGTGTTTCCTCCTTCGTCACTGGTGAATCCAACATGCAATGGCTTAAACAACACAAGAATTCCATTAGCAATTGGCAATAAACCATGCAAAAATGAAGAGTTGGAAGGGAAATAATAATAATAATAATAATTGGGAAACCTGGTGAATATCTCCAACGAAGTGAGACAAGAACAACAAGGCCTCAGTCATATTAACTGCAAAATGATGAAGAAGCAATCCATGAACTGAAAAAATTTACAGAGAAATCAAAGGAGAGAGTGAAAGAAAAGGAAAGAAGCATGTATATAATTATACGTCGAGAATCGCCGGTGCCTTGTTGATAATCCTGAAGCTGAGAGGTGAAATTCTTAATGGCGCCAGCAACACACATGTCCTTCACCCCATGGTCGTTATGGCAGTCCCCTGCAGAGAGAGAATGTGAGTGACATTATTGATGAACTAAAGAAGAAGATGAAGAAGAAGAAGAAGAGGAACATACGGGAATAATCGAAAGAACATTCATTATCAGGAGTGTTGATGTAGTGAAGAGGGCTGGTCCATCTATACTTGTACAAAATCCTGATCCTATCAGGCCATACGCACAGTGCTGATAAGTCTCCTTCCACATAATCTGGCAACAATTTCTTCACTGCTTCTTCTGCCTCTGCCTCTAGCAGCGACTGTCTCATCCATTTAAAAAGAAACTACTTGTTTTAAAAAAGATACTCATATCTATATATTGTTCATCTGTTTCTAATTAAATCATCTGGCACAACACATTTCTACACAGACTAGTTCATCAGGGGGAGGAGCCTGTGACCATTGTTCTTCTCAACGTTGTTAAGATTTTACTCATTTTGTGAGGATCTTTAATTATATGTGAGATGCATATCATCGGTTATAAAACCCTATGTTTGAATGGAGAGAAAAGTGAGGGAAAAATAGGAGGAGGGGATACCATGACGAAAAACTTTCAAAAATGGTAAAAAAAATCTACTATTTTTAAGAGTTTTATTAACATCTAAACATAGGGTAAGAGAAAAAACTCATCCTAAAAGATTAATATGTTAGGTGGAAAAGTCTCTTAGCCTTCCAAACCACACTTTTCTGATAAGGTTCTCCAATATATGTCTCATTAATTATAATACTCTCTTTTAGACTTTGACTCATACATGAAATAAATTTGCCAGCTATTGCAGAGTGATTCAAATTCATTGCTTTAAGATCCTTTGAAGTTGTTTGCTGTAAAATATATGGGAATGAAGGTAACCATATCTCTGTGCTGTCTTCTTCAAAGTCAATTTCACAAGTGAATGGAGATTTAGACATACCTTTGAACAGTTTCAGTCACTTGTAATGATCGATTTTAAGCCTTAATGAGGGAAAAATGAAGAGAAGGTGCACCTGAGCAATTCTGCAGGTCAATTCATGTCCCTCTTTGCTCCAAGCAAGAGCTCCTGGCACAGTCATGAACATTACAAACCCCATCGCTAAACATCCCCACACAACCCTACCCATCTTTCTCTCTCTCTGAAGTAAACTTTTATGTCGTCTTCTTCTATAAACTCAGATGCAAAATGAGACAAGCTTTAAGTATCAGACTAAGTCATAACTGAATATATATATAGACACACACACACACACAACTTGAGGGGCTTCTCAATTGATAATTGAGTGCAAGTTTTAATTGTTAAGCACTACCCACCCCTAAATGTTGACTTTGATTAGAGGCATATTCTGGCACGATTAAAGCATCACCAAAGCCAAATAAACTCTATGGCTCTTAATATAATATATATTTACATAGTTTGATTAGATTAAGGAAAATAGTTTAGTTAGTTGATATAACATGTATTTTCTATAATATCATAGTCATTTTCCTTAATTTACTTATTCACTTTCCTCCTTGATTATTGTTGTTATGAGCATCAATAAGGATGAATTAGAAAAATATTGAAAAATATTAAAGCTATGTCTTATGTTAGGATCAACATCAACCTCCCAAATATATCTTATACTCCCTCCGGTCCTAATTATAGGACAACATTTGGAAGTTGATCTTGGTCCTAATTATAAGACAAAATTTTAATTTTTGTCAATTTTTTTCCAAAATACCCCCATTGCTTTAGATAATGGTTGGATTGCCTCATGCCAGACTCATGTAGTATTCCTAAATCACCCCTATTAAATAAGGGCATTTTTGGAAAATAAATAAAATTAACTAATTTAACTACTATCCTTAATTTCTTCAAAGTTAGGTAAATATGTCCTATAATTAGGACCGGAGGGAGTATTAAGGACTAGAGGGAGTAATATTATATATATAGCAGACACAAAGTTCATGTGCAATTAATGCATAATTATCTGATACAAAACTTTATGTGCCTAATTAGATTTGAAAATATTTTATGATCAGTTGAAATGATCATCCAAGATTACTGTCTTTTTTTAGGCACATGTATCCTTCTATTGGAGGTAATTATACTTGAGGTACTGTCGAGCATTAAATGTGGGTACCTCTTTCAACGAGGATTCGAACCTTAATTCGCTACGTTATGAGGGACTAGCCTCTTTTACTAGATCTAACCCCAGTAAGTTAGATCACTTTGTTTAATTTATCCTAGTGTTCTCCCAACACACACCAACCGATCCAAAACCTATCTACAAATATAGAGGAATTCATTATTAAATCATATTAGTTATATATACTGTGATTAATTATTTAATTTTTATGCCTCATGCACGCATGGTTAATTAATTTAATGAGGGAAACATTATTTTCTTAGTTGATTGAAGTGCAAGTTTTAATTGTTAAGTATTACCCCTCAATGCTGACTCTGACGTGGGGCATATTCTATATTAAGTATGATAAGACTATGGCATCAACCAGATCTAAATAACATGCGTGGTAGGCAAGAAGTTCAGTGCAAAGGTACTAAAACTCGGACCGGTCATTGAACCGGTCGGGGTACTGGGTTAAGGGTCAGTGGGTCAAACCGGGACCAAACCGGAGCTAAACCGGGACCAAACCGGTGAAAAATTGAAAATTTTAGACTTATAGTATGAAATTCTAAAGGAAATTTTTTTTTTTTTTTTTTTTTAGTAAAAACCCCAACCCGGACCGGACCGGGAACCGGACCGGTTTTCCGGCCGGTTCGCCGGTTACCGGGCCGGACCGGCCGGTCCGGTCCGGATTTCACAACATGGGTTCAGTGCAATAGAATTATATATATTACCTCATACAACTTTGGGTTTCAAAATTAGTTTTATAATAATGTTGAACTGATCATCGTATCAGTATCGTAGTCATATACAATTCATATAGGTCCCCCGTGACACTGACCTCTCAAAACCTAGCTATTTACAAAAGTAGCCCGCCAAACTCGTGGTAATCTACATATATACATATATATAGAGATGCTCCCTCAAGTTCTTGAGAAGAAATTTTTTATCCTCTAACCCTCTATTATGAGAGATATCTTTTATTATTCCTTCGGCTTATATTAGATGAGCTACATTTGTATAAATTAAAAAAATAGTGATATTGTAAAAAATCTGTATTAGTATTTTTAAAATAATCCTTTTAGTCATTTGTATTAAAAACCATAGTTATCAAACTTGGATCGGACCAGCTGGGTCAACCGAGAAACTGGTGACCTAAACATGAAACCAGTTTGGGCAAGTTCATAAACAGTAGTGTAGCAACCCGGGGTGATCCGGTTTCAATCCGGTCAACCCGGCTGAGTTATTGGGTTGACCCGTTTTTTTTTAAAAAAAAGAATATTTTTTAAGGGATATGAATTGTAGGTATGAATGTTTTGTTATCATTTATCTATTTTGATAATTTACTAGAAAGAATATTTAGTAATTATTGATTATAGTGTCGTTAGATGATAGATTGATACTATAATGTCAATATGTCAAAGAAATTGTAAAGAATGTTATATAAACATATGATTATTTTGTTAGTGATTCAATATATTAATTGATTTTGGATGATATGATACTATAATAAGAATTTAAATTATTTTTTAATTCTTTATTTCTCACCAGTTTGATCCTTAGGTTGACTCTGATTTGACACATTAACTATTGACTTAGCACCTCAATTGGTTCAATGGCCGTTTGAGTTTAATAACCTTGTTAAAAACTACCCATCGATGAAAACTCATTTAAGAAGTGCAATTAATTAATAGGGATAATTAGAAGAAAATTTTGTATTTTTTCTTTTAGGGAGTAAATTAGGGTCTTACGTTTATGACTAAAATAAACTCCTCCACAAAAAGTGAACAGGTTAACCAACGTTATTCTTTTTATTTTATCCTCAAGATTCAGTAAATTGACTAAATTCAGCTTGGAAGCATTTAGCCGCTTAGAAAGAAAATGGTGATGAACTTTAAGAAGTAAAAATAAAATATGAAAAACAAAAATTGACGACAGACTTGTGATGTTGAGATGCCTTTTAATATTTGTTATTGTTTTATGTTGATGATAATTAAGAGTGAAATATAATATTGTGGGAAGCAGAATAAATTATGGAAATAATTATAAAATAAAATGACATGAGTTGGCGTCATGTAAAACCAGCTGCGATTATTCAATGCAAAAGTTAAGGCCATAACTATTTAATCATTCACCATGTGATGGCTTTCGCACTTATTAGAAATTAGTTTAGAACCCGCGTAATGCGCGGGTTCAAAGGAAAAAAAATTATGATTAAAGTATGTTTTTAATCATTTAAATTTAAATGAAGTATATTTTTGGTCTCTTAATTTTATAAAATATACTTTTGATATTATAATTCTAATACCGTTATGTTGTTAACAAAAAACGTTAATACAACAAACTCAAGTAATGACTATATAATTAAATGCTATTAATATTAAATTTAAAATATACGTAAATTGAAAAATATCCAAAAGCCTAATGAGTTAATCAAAATCAAAACTTCCATTATATTAAAAAATTTTAGTTTAATAATCTAAATATTAAAATTTTGATTTATTTGTAGTGATTTGTCGGTTTATTTTAGTTTAATAATCTAAACATATTATATTAAAAAATTAAAACTTAAATATGCTTTGTCAATTATACAATTATAACTTGATTTGCTATGTCAATATTTTCTGTTAGCAATAGTAAGAGTGTTAGAAATTTTAAATAAAATATTTTATATTTTTAAATTGCATAACTCATAGAAAGGAGACGCATTAGCCGATTCCCGATCGATTTAAAAAAAATTTGAAACCATCAAATCTCAAATAAAGTTTTTTAGGAACCCTATTGTATTTGGCTTTGTCGATGAAGACCGCATAGTTGTGGTTCGTAAGCACATTGCATCCCGATTGATATTGAAATTAGAAATTACCAAATATTTGCGTTACACCTTATATCACACTATGACCCAAATGAGCAAGATATATATGTGTCAGAGAAGTTAATATGGTAATAACACAATTGACATGAGATCATACAAAATAATAAAGTAAACAAAAATATTTTTGAAACAAACCTTTGCATCACATAGGATCATTTCCACTATGATGCAAATGTTTGTTTCAAAAATATTTTTGTTTACTCAACAAGGGCAAGCAAGTTGTGGAGGCCTTATTCGGGATAGCAACGACAACTGGCTCTTGGGGTTCCAAAAGAAACTGGGAGGTATACCAATAATCATGGCAAAGTTAAAGGCCATCGAAATGAGAGTACAATTATACCATGAGATGGGTCTTAAGAAGGTCAAGCTTTATTCATATTCTATGGAAGCCATACAATTACTATTTACGATTAGCAATACTGAGCATCCATATATGGAAGATATAGAGGATATTTGGAAGTGGGTATTTACTTTCAAAGAACTTGAGATTACTCATGCCAACAGGGGAGCCTTGAGATGCGCAGACATGTTAGCAAAGAATGCCCTGAACATGGATGAAGAATAGTGCTATATGATTGAGCCAAGTGAATGCTGCACTCAGCAAATGTTATATGATGTTAGGTGATACTATGCTGTTTCTGTTTTTGGCTGCCAAGTGTAGCATGTAATAAGTGTAGACTTTCTGTCAAGATAACTCTTGTCTTTTCAATCCAAAAAAAAGAGAGGATCATTTCTACTGAGGCACCATTACGAACAACCTCATGTTCAGACATCATAAAGTTACGTTAGTCGAATAAATGCAATAAAATCAAAGTTTTATAGGGAACTTTGAGTTGGTTACTAACTCCATGATAGAGGACATGGGGTGGCTAATGGCGTTGAGGCAACGAGTGGAGTGATAGGAATCCGTTCAAAAAATATTTTATGAAATATAAAAATAATTTTTAATTTCTAAAAAGCATTAGTAACGAGATTGAGACAAGTGCAACCTAATCAGGTTTCAAAATATTTTGAAACTACCTTTTCATTATTTATCTATTTTTAATATATTTATTTTAACAATATTTTATTTTATAATTTGATATTTTGAAATATTTTACAATTTTTAATTATCTCCTGGATATCTCTCTCTCTTTTTTAGCATATTCTATTTTTTATCAGTATTTTAGTTGTTACGATATTCATAACAGGAGGAGGGTGTGTGAGGGGGGCTCTCAACATAAAATATTTTATTTTATATTTTAATATTTTGTAATTTCTTGTAATTTATAACTATATTCTGATATCTCTCTTTTTTTTTTAGAATATTTTATTTTATATTTTTAATTTAATTGTTATGATATTTATGACAAGAGGAGAGCGTGCCAGATGGCAGAAGGAGGACTCTCAACGTACATCCTTTTGTATTATCAATATCTCCTTTTCTTTTTGAGCATATTCTATTTTTTATCGCTATTTTAGTTGTTGCAATATTCATAACAGGAGGAGGCCGCGCGAGGGGGACTCTCAATGTAAAATATTTTATTTTATACTCCCTCCGATCCTAAATATAGGACAAAGTTTGTAGTGCAATTTTTGTTTCTAATTGGTCAGGGGCTCTTTTGCCTTGGAAAATCATACAGTTACCTCATGGGGAGTTAGCTGCACCCACAAATGATATAAATACTACTGTTGCATTAGCTTTACTTACGTCGGTAGCATATTTTTATGCGGGTCTTTCAAAAAAAGGATTAGGTTATTTTGGTAAATACATCCAACCAACCCCAATCCTTTTACCGATTAACATATTAGAAGATTTCACAAAACCCTTATCACTTAGTTTTCGACTTTTTGGAAATATATTAGTTGATGAATTAGTAGTTGTTGTTCTTGTTTCTTTAGTACCTTTAGTGGTTCCTATACCTGTCATGTTCCTTGGATTATTTACAAGCGGTATTCAAGCTCTTATTTTTGCAACTTTAGCTGCGGCTTATATAGGTGAATCCATGGAAGGCCATCATTGACTAGTTTTCAAAATAGTCTTTTTTTTTTTAGCTTAGCCCGCCGCAATGTATGTGCGGTTCCAAATAATCTACTTAAGCGAACGGAACAAAAATATAGAAAGAAATTTATAAAAAAGGTTATCCCAAATAAAATAAGAGAGATGCAAATAAGGTCTAAATAAGTATACGATCTTGTCTAAAAGTAAAAAAGATTACCAGGGAATTGTAAAAAAAATAGGAAAAAGATCTTTTAGATGGATCTCTTTCCTATTTTTCCTAAAAAGACTCTTTCTTTGACCAATTTATACTTCCCTCCAATGAATATTCTTTTTTTTTATTGTTTTGGATTTGGATTGTTTTGTTGTATTTTGTTTTGTTGATTCAATTAGAACATTAAATTGAATATTAGATTATTTAGATTATTAGATTTAGATTAGATTATATAAAATATTAATATAATAAATTATTATTAATAAATATTAATATTATTAATAAATATTAATAATTTGTAGTGCAATTTCCACTACAAACTTTGTCCTATATTTAGGACCGGAGGTAGTATTTTAATAGTTTGTAATTTCTTGTAATTTGTAACTATATCCTGATATCTCTCTTTATTTTTTTAGAATATTTTATTTTATATTTTTAATTTTATTGTTATGATATTTATGACAAGAGGAGAACGTGCCAGATGGCAGGAGGAGGACTCTCAACGTCCATCCTTTTATATTATCAATAAATAGATACAATGGCCACATGCTCTTAGATCCGATTGTAGTTCATGATGTGTTGACTTTATTGTCTAAGTAGTGTCAACACCCATTTCCATTTCGATATGTGTAGAGTGATAAAGACCAATTCCATAGGCATACAAAAAAGTACAAATAGACTGATAAAAGTATTTGTTTACATACATGAATCAACAGTGCAAAATTCGATAATATTTACAATTTTAACCAAAATATTCAAATATAACTACATATAACCAAGGAACGAAAAACCGGACCGGGCAATGAACCGGTTACAGCACAGGTTCAAGGATTAATGGGTCAACCGGGGTCTAACCGGTAGTTGAACCGATCATATTAACATATTATAATTTATTAGTGGCAATATATATTAATATATTTTTAAACTTTTATAGATAAAAATGAAGATTTTTAGGAAAAAAATGCTTAAAATCTATTAGTATTAGTTATAATGCCTATACTTATGTAATAATATCTCCTTTCCTATAATTATTATATCTTTTTAAATAATTTTTTTCATTATCTTCTTCATTTTTTTAGATTTGTTCTTTCTTTACTTACTTTTCTCTTTATTTTGGTTTTTAACCTTCCATTTCCCCTTAAAACATAGCACAAAATAACAATTAAAAAAATAAAAAAATGAAACTGGTCCAATCAGTTGAATCACCAGTTTTACCGGTTTCAGACTGGTCCAACCGATCTCACGGTTCAATGAGCAAATCAGACCAGACCACTGACCAGTTTCAGGTTCAATCGGTCGAATCGACCGGTCCGGTCCGATTTTTTGTTCATTACATATAACCACTCATCCTCGCCTCAGGATCCGTGTCTATCAATTCCCCATGTCTGCACCCTTGCCTTCGAATCCGCTAGTTCCTACTGGCACATTTTTGTTTATAAAAAGGGGTGAGATTCCAAGAAATCACAGTAGTAATAGATAATCATTCATAGAAGATACAATAAATAAATATGCCAAATACTAGATAATGCAATATTATTTTAATACAAAACTCAGTTCAGTTGGAAATATATTCAGAGCCAACCACAGTTGCAACCCCTACACTTTCCGCACCTCAGTCCTCGACTGGGTATATCAATGTACTCGTAGGCACTGCCTGTAGGCACTATTCATCAGTGTGCACTGTGTATGATGACATATACAAAGCATATAAAAATTGGCATGGTATATGAAGGATAAAGTTACTACCTTGACCCTTTTCCTCCTCGGAACGTGTGTCTCGTGAAGCGTACCAATGTCTGGGCTCTCAATTTGATCTTAAAATTTAAATGTACAAGAATTAGGTTACAATCCATTCATATATCATTTTAGGTACTTCCATACTGTTTATAGTGGTTATATAAGTCTATTGTGAAAATTTACCAAAATTCCCGCAGGGAATTGGCCTGACCCCTACTTACCTAGTTCGATCGTACTTTTCCCGAAATTCTAACCTAAGCTATTTTGACATATTTTTGCCTAAGGAATCAATTTCCTGACTCGGAATTACCAAAACTGCCAAAAGACCAGAATGCTCTTGGCAGCCTCTATTTCAGTGTTTCAGGAGTGTTTTTCGTAATTATGCTTTTGAAGGCTTTTTCGGAGAAGTGATTAACTGTAAGCCCATCTAATTTTCCCTTCTAAACTCAATGGAACCATTAATTTTATGAAATTCCAACTCCTAGCCCCTCGAACAACCCTGGCCGAAATTTAAGGGTTCTCCGGGAAAAATTGGGGTTTTTTGATTCCGACTTCGTAGACTTACTCCTTTCTACTCCTAATCACTTTATTAACTATTTAATTATGTTAAAACCACCATTTAGACTCAATTTAGGCAGCATAACATTTATAACACATCTTTTCCAAAATTCACATTCAGAGCAAATCAAGCAGAAATCCACCAATTAAATTACTCACAGCAGCCAGAACAGTCAATATTTGAAGTTTATGAAGTTACATCTTCTTCCTTCTAGCTTTTTCCTCTTGTGGCTGAAAACCCTAACCCTTAACACTAAAATTTGCTTCAATAACACCCTAAATCATGTAGAGAACAAGCTTAGAGAAATATTTACGTAAGTTAGGAGCTAATTTATCGAAGTAATCGACTTACTTTATAAAATCTCTTCCTCCTTCTCTCTAGCAAGTTGCTGCAGCTCTCTCTCTCTCCTTTAGGCTGTGTATGGCGTGGAAATGAAGGAGAAAGAAGGAAGGGAAATGTTTATAATTATTCCAAACTTTTCCCGTATTTATTTCATTAATTAATAATCAAATTTTTGACTTTTAAAGCATAATTTCCAAGCTAGCCTCACGTAACTTGGTGTCTTAGGCCCAATTAATATGCAACTAATATTTCTCTCTCTTGTTACATGTAATAGCATGCCAAGAGTTCTTCTTTCATGTCCAAATTGGCTTCGTAACTTGTTCTAGTTATTTGTACATCTTGTGTCACAATTTTGGTCAAATTTGCACTTTTGCTTAATTTTTTCATAAATTCATATTTATTTGACTAAAATACTCCAAATATAATTTTCCCTTTATTTTTCTTAATTAATTGAAATTAAATTCAATTAATTGGAAAATAATTAATTTGGCACTTATTTGACAAAATTACAAATTTGCCATTACATTTTTATTCATTTTCGGATTTTTGGCAGATTTTCTACTCAAACTTTGAAAAATTATAACTAAATTTGTAGAAATTATATCAGAATGATTTCAAAGGCTATAGAACCCTTATTGAGTTTAGTTTTAAGGAAAAATATAACTCTTTTCCAATTAGAAGCACAAAAATCTCAGAATTAATTCCTTTGAATGATGTTCTAGAAAATCAATAGTTTTTTTGGGCTGACTTCAACAATTCATAACTTTTTGTATATAGCTTTAATTGAGTCATATGACCTATCAAATTAAAGCTTAGGATGTCTACTTTTATTCTGAAAAATTTCATAAATTTTTGTCATCGTTTGATCATCTAAAACCACATGACAATCACAATGCCCCACAAGTGATTTCACTAAAAACATTGTTTATCTTTGAATTTCCAATATTTATTTCCTATGACAATGAATATTTACTATTTTATTAAATATCATAATTAATTACAATACATTCTTGGTGAATAAAATTTGGGGTGTGACATAATGTGCTTCTTTTTCTCATCAAAATAAGAAGTATAATGGCCACGGGCTTAGTTATCTAGAATTAATTGGAATTGTGTCTAACATTAATTTTAATAAACTTATTGGAATTAAATATACTTAATGTGTTTCATTTAAGTTTATATAAAGTTATCTAAAAGGAATGTTTTGAGTGTAGAAATGTTATAAAGAAGGAAAAACAATCATTTTTGATAAATTTATTGGAAGTAAATATTTGGGTTAATGATATATCCAAACATTTATATTTAATTATATATACATATAATTTACAATTTCTATACTATTCATTTCCAAATAAAAAGTTAGAGATGAGTATATCATTGTACTCACTAAAATGTCGAAAGGGGTTATACCCGGTCGTCAATTTTTAAGGTAAATTATATGGAGAAAGGGACTGGGGAAACAAATTAATGTATAATTACACAAAATTCATGATACACCTCCACACTTCATTTGTTGGACGATTACGCCCTTTGTGTTCTTTTGGGCCGGTCTCTGGCCCAATCCATTTTTAGCCCAAACAGTGTCATTTAAGTATATCTTTTTTTCCTAATATGAACATGTTCTATTGTAGTTGGTTCTAACGGAAGGAGTTAATCTTTCACAACGTAATGAATCAAAGTTTGAATTCTCACTTGAAAATGTGTTCACATTTAATACCCAACATTATCTCAAATAAGATTGCCTCTAATAGAGGATAACTATATTGGGGGGAAAAAGACCGGTACTTTATCTACATTTCAAAGTTTAAAAGCCTCATTGGAAGAAGAAGCGATAATTATTCTTAAGCTTTTGAGTTTTGACAGATATAAAAAATATTACCTTGGTCAAGTGTTTGACCATGACAATATCTCATTCTCCTACCCAACAGAAATTCGGGTAAAGGTTAATAACATCATATTAATCTCTTCGAACAGAAAACACTTCAAAATGTGCAAACAACTTTGTTGCCAATTTGTAAATTGATAAATCTCAAATTTAATATATTTTATCCCACCTTATTCATTTATTTTGGGGATTATTTTAGGCTAATTTGAATTTATTAGATAATATTTGGATTGTTAGCCAATTTTAAGAAATAATATAAATCTGAATTGATTATGATATTATTGAGCTTAAATTGTTAATATTTTAATTACTATCTTGTAAATGGATAATATTTTTAAACATATGATAGATCACGATTTTATGTAATTCTTGTAGGATAAGAAAAAACATATTAAAAAATTTTACGGTATAGAAATTTTCTTGAAAACTAAAAGAGAATCGAATAATTGAATTTTATTAGATTACTTTAATTTTAATGGGCTCAAGTTATACCCAAAACTCTTTCATTCTTTCTTAAAAGTTAACCTAACGGCCACAAAAGAAAAACAGGCTGAGGCGCGAACGTACAGAGGCAGGAGGACGCTGAAGAAATCACACGGCCGCTTGAATTGGTGTTGGAATCATCATCATCAATTTTCATTCACACACAGCGACGGGCCCACCTCAACAACTCATTCAATACTTCATTCCATATATTTCTCCATTGCATGCGTGGTAACGAGGCAAGTGAATTTATTAATTCTTCTCAACTTTTCCTTATGGCTGTGACGAATTGCTTGGAGGTTGGAGGAGAGAATAAATTTATGGCAGCTTAAGTTATTTTAGGAGATAATTTGAGAGGAGCATGGAGAAAGTTAGAGTCTAAGAGCTTACATTTGAAAACCATAAGGGAGTATCTTTCCTTTTATCAATTTATTTCAAGACTTGAGATTGTTTAGTTTTAAATGATTTTGTGTTATATTAATAGTTTTAGATTGTAGACTTATTATTGATTTAAATTGAATTAATATTTTGGATTTGATTTATTCTTAAATTATTGTTGGGATTTTTGTTTGCAAACCTTTGATTGTCAATTAGATTATTAACTGAATTTTCATTATTAATTTAATTGTCAATTTGAGTTTAATCTCTTGATTGTTTAATGAGGGTGATTAATTGTCAAATTGTTTAATTAGGCAATTGTGAACATAATTTCCAAAACTATCTTAAACTATTATATATGATTGGTTTTTAATGAATTTAATTAGCCACCGCTTATTTCATTATGAGTTTTCTAGTGGAATATGTATTATTGAGCTTGAGGGTTTCTCATGTTTCAATTAGGTGATTAAGTTTATTAATTCCAATTTTTCATCAACCTCCCTTTGGCCTAATAAATTAAATGGCTAAGAAGCTAAATCCATGTAAATACTAAGTTGTTCCCTTCACCATACTTGAAGTAGGCCTTCTTTACCTTTTCTTATTTGATTTTCTTAGATATTAGTTTATTTCTTTTTCCTTAGGATTTAATTTTCCTCTCATAAGAAAAACCTCCAAAAATTGTATTTTCATTATTTAGGTTAGTTTCATTCTCATATAGGTTTTAGAGTCATTTGCATTTTGCATTTAGGTAGTAGAGTCTTGCATTTAGTTTAGGTCTATTCTATTACATTTTTTATCACCTAAATTCAATTCTAGAGAAAACCCGTACATTGCTCCTTAGGAGAATGACCTAAGTTGCCACTATATTGTATTAGTAGGTTGTCCTAATTATTAATTGATTGCTTTAACGACAAAAACAAGCATCAATTTTACCAAAAAAAAAAACTTTGTTGCCAATGGTAATAACTTTATTTGGTCAATTACAAAGAATTGCATCTTGTCATGAATTTCTTATACACTAGTGAATACCACATACACTTTTTTTCCCCCGGCAAGGAATATAATGACATATGATTATAAACTAGGTTAGAAAACTAGATTTTGCAAGTTGCAACCTCTGGGTAGAGTGCTTAAGTGGCAGCAGCAAAACCTTCCTGGGAGTCCCCGAACACCTGGTTTAGAATCATGGCCAATCGAACCCCACCTTGAGCTATTCGTTTCATCACCAATGGCATTCTCGATTCGAAGTAATCATCTGTATATAAAACGCACATATAAGCATCTCACAGTTGTGAAGAATCTGTGTTCAGCTTTTGCCGATGTGAATGTAATAAATAAATTAAAGATTGTGTGTAAACTTGAGATTGTTGCATAACTGTCTTACCTGATAGAGTCATACCAGATTCAACCCCTTTGTAACCCCATTTGCAAGCTATTTGTATGCTCTCTTTTGCCCACCTGCCCATTCAAACACAAAGCTCACACTTCATATAAATATATAATTAATGTGACGAGGAGTTTTAATATCTCTGTATCTGTGAGAGGCAGTGTGATTAAGGAAGCTCTCACCTATTTACACAGTTGGAGAGATCATTGCAGTGATTCCAAGATGGAACATCATCTGACCAAATACCCTGTTCACAATAATAATTCATCATACAAGTGAATTTTGAAGTGGTTGGTTAGTGTAGTTCAGGTATAAGCGCAAATAAAGAAACTAGTATATATGTGTTAAAAAGCTTTGACAGGTTGTGTCTCACATCTGTGTAGTTCCTCTGTATGTCTTCCAACAGAAGAGATACATCCTTCTCATAGTAATCTTTTAAAGCAGTTGCAATGACCTCCTGGTCCCACACCTGAAAAATCTCTCGTCACTTGGACTAACTTGAAAGTTGGCAAAATCTAAGTAACTAACTATCAGATTCTTTATTAGAATAATGTAAAACGTATTAAGTTTTATTAATAAACTGATGACCAACATGCACAAGAGTTAATGATAAAGATGAAAGTTACATGGTGGAGATTGGATTTGTGCCTGAACCAGCGGAGAGCTATGGTGTTTCCTCCTTTGTCACTAGTAAATCCAACATGCATTGGCTGAAACAACAAAAAGAACCCCATGAGATTGGCAAGAAGCTAAGCAAAAAGAACGAAAAAAAAAGGAAGTAGAAGAGAAACAAGTGAGAAATGAAACCTGATGAATATCGCCCATGAAGTGAGACAAGAACAACAAGGCCTCGGTCATATTATCTGCAGAACAAAGCAGGCATTGGAATTGAAGCAATCCATTAACAAGTACAGTGAAAAGTTTTTCAAAGAAAGGGAGGAAGAGTATATACGTCGGCGATCACTGGTGCCTTCTCTATAATGCAGAAGCTGAGAAGTGAAATTCTGGACGGCGCCAGCAACACACATGTCCTGCGCACCATGGGAATCATGGCAATCCCCTGTATGTGCATGAGAGAGTAGAATGTATTAAAAGTCCCACATTGATTAGTTTGGCATTGAGTTAAAGGTATATAAGAAGGTGAAGGATGCCTTCAATATTCATTTGAGTCTTTTGATAGAATGACAACCTCAACCTATACCTACATCTAAAATTATGTCAATACAAATGACAGAAGAAGAACATACGGGAATAATCAAAGGAGCAATCATTGTCAGGAGTGTCGATGAAGTGAAGAGAACTGGTCCACCTGTACTTGTACCAATGTCTGATCTGGTCTGGCCACACGCACAGTGCTGATAAGTCTCCTTTCACATAGTCTGGCAACAAATTCTTCACTGCTTCTTCTGCCTCTCCCTCTAGCAGTGACTGTCATCCCCCATTTAACACCTCTCAATCATAAATTCTAGTCATTTATGTCTAAGATATTATATAAGTCTGGTTTCTAGTGCTTCCTAGCATGATTATTAAAATCCCATGAATCTTGAGTGTATTTCACAATTCAATTAAAAAACAAGTGGAAAAGATATGAATCTATTGATGTATCTTATTTATACATGTATTTTGGGATTTTAGGAGCTATACAAGTTGAAATCGCAGGAATCACCAGGAATCGTGCTACGCTGGTGATTCCTGCGATTCTAGGTGAACCAAGTTGTGCACAGATTGAGTTGGGTTTAGCGTGACCCGACTTTAGAAAACCCCTTTATCTTTTTTTTTTCCTGATTTTGTCTAGATTTAATTAAAAATTTTCTCTTACTTTTATGATTATCCTTGATTTCCTCTCTCTTATCCCTATAAAAACCCTATTTTTTTAATTTTTTTTCCTCAAGTGTTATTTGCCTTTAAAATGCTAATATGTACAAACCTTTTATGTTTTCTTATGAAAAACTTATGATTCACGATACATTTCGATTCATGATTCTGAAAATAAACTTTTCAATTTATGATTCTGAAAATAAACTTTCTGATTCATGATTCGTATCCTGATTTGATAACCTTACTTCTTAAGCTTATAAGGTCTGTCATTGTCTTTATATCTATTAAGGAGAGTTACTGTACAGTCCCACATAAGTACTATAATCACAAAAAAAGTCACTCAACAAGTAAACATGATGCAATGACAAGATCCGGTGTAAAAAATAACAATAGGTCATAGCATATTAATAACTCAAGGGATTTTTTAGCTACTAAATTGCTTATGTGAGATTGCATTGTAATTCTCCCTCAAAATTAGTAATAGGAAGCTATGAAACAGTTCAGTGCATGGACCACTCTACAATTTAGGATTTGTAAAGCATGCTACGCACTGTACTATGTTTCATTGTGATTTTGTTCATATTTCAAAATATCATCACCTATTATTTATGCATATGATTTTGTTTTTAATATTTAACTTCTGCAGGACCATCCTTCTAACTGCTGTTAATTTGGAAAGATAGCCTTATATATACACAAATAACTCAGATTCAGTACGTACAAATGGATAAGTGTGGATATATATATCCAGAAAGAAAAAGGCCCAGAAAAAGTAATACATTCAAAAAAAACAAAAACAAGTGCACAGACAGTCAAGGGAATGGAGACAACCTTATAGTTCCCAACTGAAGAGGCTTTTAAACCATACATGCTTACAATCAATTTCCCAAATCATTGGAGATTCTGATATATATATATATATATATATGTTGAACAGTTTAAACACATGTTATTAATCATTTTAAGGCTCATATTGGTTAATTAATCTATTAAGAAGAAAGAGAAAGAGACCTGTGCAATTTTGCAAGTCATCATATGACCCTCTTTGCTCCAGGCCAGAGCTCCAGGCACAGCCATGAACAAAACAAAACCCAACACAAGAGATCTCCACACAAACCTACCCATCTTCTTCTTCTTCTTCAAGTTATTGGAATGAAACAAGCTTTCAGTATCAGGCTGAAACGATCACAACTCAGAATAATAATATATAGATAAGGAGTGGTGAATTGAGGAAGACGCTGAAGGGATGTCAATCGATTGAGTGCAAGTTTTAAATACCAAGTGCTCACATGGATTACCCTCTCATTGCTGGCTTTTTTTTTTTAAAAAAAATTTAGTTAATATGTTGAAATGATCATCTACTTATGGTGCACTTTTGTATCTTCATTCAATATCCTAGCTATCACTCACCTATCCAAAGCTATTTACGTATGTATATAGTGAAACTCATGGCTATATAATTATATATATTGCGACTTATACAAACGCGAAGGGGCTAACAAAGACGCGTTGTTCTGTTTATTTATCTTAAAGTTTCAGCAGCTTGAATTGGAAGCAATTAGCTTAGAAAGAAAACGATGATCAACTTTAAGAAGTAAAAATAAAATATTCAAAATAAAAGTTGACGAGATACTTGTAATGTAGATAGATGCCTTTTTTCGTTTTTTTTTTTTTTTTTGAAGCTGATGAAAATGAAACCGTAGAATATATTGCGCGAAGAGAATATGATTAACAGAGAGATTAAATGAATTTATTTTCTAATAATCTGGTAGGTGAAGCATATGACTAACAGAGAGATTAAATGAATTTATGTTCTGATAATCTGGTAGGTGGAACATCGTTGGCTATGTGAAAGAGAATAAATTATGCAAATAATTAGAGTTAGATGACAACATATGTTGGCATGTGGACACGCAGCTGCAATTAATTATTCAGCGTTGAAATTAAGAACATTTCTATTTAATTATTCATCATGTGTGGATTTCTTATTATGTATTCTTCAGATAAATTTATCAAAAAGCAATCTTTCTTGGGGTAGAAATGTTATAAATGAGGAAAAGCAATCATTTTTTATGAATTTCTCCGAATTATTTGATTGGGTTCATGTTGTCCAAACATTTATATTTAATTTTATATGCAATTTACAATTTCCGTATCATTCATTTCAAAATAAAATGTTATGCCTCGTTTGGTACGGTGGAAGAGTTTTTTATGGAAGTAGAAGTGGAAATAGAAGTGGAATTGAAAGTGGAACTAGAGGTGGAAATATGGGGTTAAAAATTTGTTTGGTATACTGATGGAAGTGAAGTATTATTTTAATTTAATATTTATATTTATTATATGAAAAGACCTGTTTGCCCTCGAGACAACAAACTGCAGCGAGTCACCTTACCTAAGCCATCAACCAAGATTGAAAGTCAAAACAAGTACTGATCATCATTTAATCTATAAACCAAAATCATAAACCCACTCGCGTTAATCTGTCAAGCAAGTGAAAAGAACTTGTGTATACATTATGAGATGAATCAATTATATATATATATTATATATATAAACAAACATAGAGATTGAAAGTCGAAACATGATACTGTTGATCGTCACTTTTAAGAGTGACGATGAACAGTACTAAACCAGTGCAGTAAAGGGAAATAGGCACAGCTTGGTGAAATCGAAGAAGAATCATGAAGCTGAAGTCGAAATCGTAAAGCACCATGATAAGAGAAACAAAAATAAAAGTTCTGTTATTGTGAACAGAGAGGAGGAGGAGGATGCCATTCTAGGTAAAATCAAAATCGATGATCATAACGGCACATCTCAGTTCACAGCCGCCGCCGCCTAAGGAGTTTGCCATAGCTAGTCGCCATCTCAGTTCATCACTATGGGGTTCACCATCGCCGTCGCAAGATGAATGTGGTGCCAAAGAACCTTAAAGACTGAAGGCTATGCTTGAGAGCTTGAGGGCAAAACCAGAAGAAAAAATGACTTCCATGGAAGCATGGCTGGTTCCACTGGGGGTACGATGGAAGTGACTTCCATCAATTTTGATGGAAGTGACTTCTCTAGAGAACTAGCTTCCAACACACCAAACATGTAAAAATCCCAATTCCACTTCCACCTCCACCTCCCACCTCTCACTTCCATCCAACCAAACGAGGCATTAGAGTTGAGCATACGGTCACATTATGGAAATCACCAAAATGGGTCATCTTTCTTGTTTTGTTTTTTAAAAAAGAATAAATTATATGACCACCCCCTTTTTGTTGTTTTTATAGTACTAAATGATGATACTCATACTTCTCCTGTACTATTTATAAGAGCTCGATAATCGACTTATGTGGTTTAAGAAAGCGATAAAAATTAGTTAAAAATAATAAGTAAATTTAAAATATTTGTTTTTCCTCAAACATGCCCTTATTTGTGAGGGGTAAGTAAGAAAGAGAAATAGAGTAAAAATAAGTATTACAAACCTTTTAATTAATGGAATACATATAATTAATGTGGGACAAAAATTGAAAAAAAAATAAAATAAAATGTTCACACAATTTTTATCGGGTTTTTATAAAAATGATCAAAGCAATTCAAATATTAGACTCTTATAAAAAGAAGTAGAGGGAGTACTGTCTTGATGCATCAACAAATTATCTGAATTTTTTTTTATTAAAATTAGTGAAAAAACGACAAGTCATTTCAGTTTCAACATTAGCAAGCAAAAAATTCCCTTACAACTGGAAACTTTTGTCAAATTCCACAAGAAGCATAATCAACACTCGAGGGGGCAAAAAATCAACTCTGAAATGACATTAAGTCGCGCCAACAAGTTGAGATCACATTAAAATCAACCTTAAAAAATCTATTAAAGATAAAAAATGATTGTTTTTTTTTTATTTACTAATTGGAAATGAAGACATTACAGACGGAACAAGCCAGTTAGGATCAGATTCATTCAATTGCTTTAGTTATTTCATTTCAATGAGCCGATTAACAACGAAACCACGTCATCGTTGAGTGCAAGTTTCAAATACTTGCCTAAATTCAAGTATTCTTTTACAGTTGACCTTAAGCACAAGCAAGGTGATGAGCATATTCTGGTATATCCACAGTGCAATAATTTGTATCCACTTTTTCATCCACTCTGCTGAATTTGTAGGTCACCAATTAATTCTGCCAGTCTTTATACCAAAGACCTGGACTTTGGCAAGCAAAGAAGAAACATCCAAGTATTTGACCCTATTGGCATCCGATTTACCCGACCTGCCAAGTGAGATAAGGTTTTGTTGCTCTTGTATTGGTATCTGATTTACATAATTCAATAGTAAATAATATATACAAACATGTAACTGACTTCACTTGGTAGGATGAAGTTTTTTGTTGTTGGTTTCTAATTTACAAATACTACACATCAGAATAATACACTAATAAATGCCAATATCTATATTTAGCTTTAAGCTTGAGCAATTCTGGTCTGAGGAGCAAATATACGGTTTAGGGTTGCGGCCAACCGTACGCCACCCTGAGCCAGTCTTTTCTCCACTATAGGAAGCCGGGAAAGGAAGTACTCATCTACACAATCAAATACCGTGACACATCAGAGTTTATCAAGAGATGACAAAATTTCCTAAGAAAACAAGCATATACCATATGGGAAAAACTTTCTGGCTAAAGAATCTGCCATTGTTAATGATGATGTAGCATAGTTAGGTAAGCAAGTGGAAATACCTTCCAAAGTGCTTCCTGGCGTGGCATTCTTGTAAGCAAACTTGCATGCTAAACGAACACTCTCAGAAGCATACCTGATTGATAGTTTAGTAACCAAGTTACAGGATGGGAAAAAAAATCCCATAAGCTTTTGAATCCATACAGAAGCAAAGATCTTCTTTCCATCACTTCAGGATCATCCATTAAAAATAGCATGATATATAGAAATACTCCCATAATCTTGTCAATCTCGCAAATCAAGAGTAGACTATAGCTTTCAACTACTCAAGTAAAGAAAATGCAGCAGATAGTTGTGGCAATGAAATAAATCTATTGAATGAGTGCATGTTGGGGATGAGCTTTTCGTATTGGGATTTACTTATAGTTCTTTTTTTCTTTATGATGTTTATAGATATTTATCAGCTTCCTTATATATTATTTACTAGGAAATATTCTGTTTCATTTTCAATTATTATACTGGGGAGTGATCAGGTTGTGATCAAACCTGGTCTCTCATTATGTATCGGTGCTGCTAAATGAGCAAAAATAACGCATCTAAGACTGCCTTTCATCAGTAAATAATATCTATCAATACAAATTCACAAAATAAAGTGCATGTAAAAATATCTATGGTAGGTTGGCAATAGAAAACATAACTAACAAATTACCGTTGTGAGAGTGTAAAGCAATAAGCATTCAGATAGAAAGAGAGACAAGAAAGGTAGAAAGTAAATTATAGTGTATGTACCGATCGGGACAAGCAGTATAGTTATGTGCACAGTGTCCCCAAGTTGACGCATCATTGGACCAAGTATCCTTCAGAAAATTAGTAAAAATAATAGTCAGTCTCTTGCTGTTTATGAGCACATACAAGTTGAGGCAAAATACCAAAAGGGGGAATGAATAAAAAGAAAGCAATCTGTATACAGCATATAAGCACCTGTGGAATTATAGACCTAAAGCAAAGAAACCCTATATCTCAAATATCTGATAGCACAAGTCATTTAGGGATAATGGATTAATAAACTTAGCATATTGAAAAGGATCCCCAATATCACGCAGTCTTCAGTAGATAATTATCACATTCGTAAGCTGTTGTAATAAATGCACACAATATAGAGCATAAAACTTACTGTAATGTTCGTTTGAATGGCTTGTATCATAGTCGAAAGATCTGAGTTGTAGAATTTTTTCAGAGCAGAATCAATAATCATGGTATCCCATACCTGGACCAGAAGCAAATTTACTGAATATGCAGCATCAACATATAACAAGAAAACAGACCACTCAATCCTAATGACCAAACAGATCAAACAGACAAAGAATTAGAAGAGAGCTTAATGGCAAAGTAATTGGCATGCTAGTTCAAAAGCAGATGAATCTTTCACTACAGATACTTGAGCTGCAAAACCTTAGATCCACAACTTTTTTCCATCTCATTTTGCTCACATCCATTAAACAGGTAAATAAAATCCCAAATCAGCCACATAGCAAGATAATAAACAAACACTTACATGATGAAGATTTGTTTTCCTGCGGTACCAACGAACTATTATTGTGTTCCCACCTAGGTCTCCGGTGAAACCAACATGTAAGGGCTGCAGCAGAAAATGGGAAATAGAGTATCCTTTATAGCAGGAGTTTGGGTTACAGGGATAAGCATATCAAAGTAAATTATATTTTTAAAAATTTGCAAGTGAATTGTACATTTACCCCAGGAAATAAACAATAATCCAGCCAAAAGAAGCTGAACTATGTTACTTATAAATTTTTTTCCATTTCATGTATAATATGCTTTGGAGGGTTAAAACCTGTCATTTTTTAACTCATGACTCATCTACCAAATAGGTAAACTCAAACAGTAAAGTGTAATGTGCTGACCAATGGGTTTTGCTTATCAAATATTTTTGACATTCTTATATCAGATTCCAATATGATGATGCCTAAATGCAGATGACAGAGGGACAAACCCAACTGTGGAACAAGACTGGTAAGATAACATATGTAATCTTTAAAACAAGTATATTATGCTGTCCATTAGAGTTCCATTAATCACTTTTTTGAATTGTTTGTATTTTGAACGTGACTTGAAGTGCTCAGCGGTCAAAAGTGCAAAGAAAATCAAACCTGATGAACATCCCCAACAAAATGTGACAAGAACATAAGTGCCTCGGTCAAATTGTCTGTAATTGAGAAAGGAAGAACAGTAAATGTAAAGAAACTATTTGATTATTGAATGAACAAGTTAAGAATCTACCTCCACAAGTGCTTACATCTTAAATCAGAGTTACTGCCAGCATAAGCTGATTTGAGTTGCATTGTATAGTTGTATATTGCTCCGGTGACACATCTATCTTTATGTCCAGAAGAATCATGGCAGTCTCCTATAAGAATTATGACACCCTCAAGTATTTGAGAAGCTCGTTGATATTAAGCAGTCAAAATGAATAAAAAAGTAGAAGCAAAACTTTCAAATCAGGTAAAAAATTAAAGGCCAAAACTTACTGCAGTATTTATAGTTACATTTGAAATCTGGGGTGTCAACATAATGTAAAGGACCACTCCAGTGGTAATGAAACCGAACTGTATCAGCCCAAGGGCAAACTGCAGCAAAATCACCTTCAGCAGAATCAGGAAGCAACTGTTTCACTGCAATTAGAGCATCTTCACTAAGATACTCCTTCAAAACATCAAAAGTTCTGCTTTCAGTATCCCAGATTCTGGAAATTCTTATAGCATGATCCATCCACATGAAATTTATCTAAAATATCAGCACTTATTAATATCTCGAGTCCTACCTTCAGCATATCCCAGTCCCTTTTCAATCATCTTTAGAATGTCAAGAACCAAAAATTGATTGATAAAAACGTAAAATTTCACCATTATAGAACGAAAAATTTGAAGATTAAGCTCACCTCAGCTATTTTACAAATCGCATAGTGGCCTTCATTTCCCCAACACAAAACTCCTGGAATCAAAAGCAGAAGCGTTAACAGTCTTTCATTCCACAATAGTAGTGGCCCTCCCATATGATACAAATGAACGGTGATCTGGGAAAAGTACTCCTTTTTAAAAGTAAAATAAAATAATGGTTCAGTTCAAACAACACTATATACTCTTCGGAACAGAGAAACACAAACAAGGGGTTTCTGCTAATCGCAGAATGGAAGTAGAGGTAAGAGAAGACCTGATGACAAAGCTTGATCAATATAAGTAGTATCTTAAAATTTGATCAACGCAGTACTGAAGTAGAGAAATACTCCAAGCCAATTGGGAAAACGGAGACTGGGAAATAATTCTCCGTTTATTGATTGATAGTCTCTTTGGATATTTATGTGAGAAAATTACATTCAAGTCAAAAAAAATGGGAAATGAAAAAATATTTCTTAAAATTATAAAATGAAAAAATGGTCTCATTGACAATTCTATGAGCGGGTCATTGACAACTTCAGGAGCGGACATTGATAACTGCATAAAATCATTTTTTCATTTTACAATTTTAATGAATCATTTTTTAATTTCTTTTTTTTTTTAGACTTGAGTATAATGTTCCCTATTTAATTTCATATTTTTGGGGTAAGCTTTTTTTGACCTTAATATTTTTTGGAGTAAATTTCAATATAAATCCTAAATAAGAAAATTAAGCATTTTTTCAGTACTATTTTTTTGCCAGCTATTTTTTTCAGTAGTATTTATAGTCAGACTTAAATATTTATAAATCAAATTTCAATATTTATAAGTGGTTAGGACTTTGAATAATTAATTTTTTTTATTTATGACTTACATATAATTTGTAATTCTTCCAAAACAATTCATGTTTTTTAGAGGAAGATTTGAGCGTATTATCGGTAATTACATTTTTTTTTACCATATATTATAAGTAACTACTAATACTTCATTTTATAGAGTTTTAGGTTAAGGGCAAAAATACCCATACACTTTTTTCAAATGTGCACCTAGCACTATATACATTTCTTAAATGCAAAAATGCCTGTAAAGATTACAAAAAGCTACAAAAATACCAACTCCATTTGTTTGAGCTAACGACCGTTAGTGGTGGGCCCCACATTGTTGCACATATGTCAATAAAATAAGATGCAAAAATGCCCATGTACTTTTATTAAATGTGCAATAGACATCATATACATTTTTTGGTGTAAAAATACACACCGTGTCAGTCCCTCCTTTTTCTATGCTCTCTCATCTCTATTAATTCTCTCTTCTCTCTCTCTCCCTACCCTCTCTCTCTCACTCCCTCTCTCTTACTCTCTCACTTGACGCCATCGGATTATTGTTTTGATTCTTGCTTTAGTTGTTGTAGGATTATTGTTGAATAAGACTCATGATGTGATTTTGTGGTAAAGGAGAGAGACGTCTCTCTTCACACAAATAAATCAATAATCTTACAAATTAGGGATTTCCTAAATTAAAACTAGGATTTCCATTATTTAAACCAATACTATAGTGGACAATTTAGCTCATCATGCTCTAGAATCAGAACACGATTTGAAGGTGATATCAACTCTGAGTGAGAATTTATAAGCTTTAATGCAAGCTGATTGTAATGATTTGGGCTTATACGGTGGTTAGAGTTGGTTATCTTTGAATATTTGAAAAAGAAATTTGCTAGAAGAGAGATTATCTGGGTTTCTTACAATGTTAATAGATTAAAAATATCTTCCTTGTTTCTTCCCTCAATTGGTGAATGGAAGAATGGACCAATTAGTGTTAACAGACATGTACGGTAGTTAGAGCTAGTTACCTTTGATAGTATATTTTTGCTCTATTTGAAGAAGTTGGTATGCATTTTTACACCCAAAAAATATACATGGTGCCAGATGCACATTTGAAAAAAGCATATGGACATTTTTGCACCTTAACCATTAAAAATAAATAGTATAGGGCCCATAAAACCAAAAGTTAGTGGACGTTTGACTTAGTTAACGGAGTTAGCATTTTTACCCCATTTAAAGATGTTCATAAGTATTTTTACACCCAAGTAATGTATATAGTGCCAAACGCACATATGAAAAAAGTGTAAGGGTATTTTTGCACCTTAATCCTACATTTATTTTCTTAACAAAATCATAGTACAATTAAAAAATCTTCAAAATAATATTAATTAATTTAATGGAATATACCTTATTGAAACATATCTTTTGAAAATTCATTTCAATAAATCTTAATTTGTCGTGAAATTGTATTTAGTTGGAAATAGACATTTATTGGTTAATCAAGTTTCAAACATAGATTTACAAAGGTTTATAAAATACAATCATGGCCGAAATTAGTGTTTTCTTGAGTTCTGGTTTAAAGTCAAATGAAGTGGGGGAGTTCAGAGGTCATCAGGGGCACTATTTGCTTGGTTCTTGTATTTAAGTGGTCATTTGAGTTTTTTTCCCCTTGGAAGGCACTTAAAGAGGACTAAAAATTAATGGCTAAATACCCTCCATAAATTTTGGACCAGTTGCATATAACCCATTAATATTTCAAAGTTTAAATTTAACCCCCAACCTTTTTTTTAATTACTATAATCACCCTACCGTTAATTAACCGTTATCTTTTTAACTACTACTCTCAATAAACTCTTAAATTATTTATTATATTTTTCATAATACTCAAAAGTATCCCTTATTTAATAGGGTTTACTTAATCACACACTGAAAACACGTTATTCAACCCACATAAACACCCACAGACGCCATTCCAGGCACTCAAAACTAGACTTAAGGACTCTAATACTTCTTAATTAAAGTAACTTTAACATTGATACAATAAGAAATGCCACTGAGCATATATTTCTTCAAGCTTGAGCAACTCTTTTGTGAGGAGCAAAGATGCTGTTTAGGGTTGAAGCCAAGCGCGCACCACCTTGGGCCAGTCTTCTCTCCACTATAGGAAGCCGAGCAAGGAAATACTCATCTACATCACCAAATACACAACAACCAGTTAGAGCTTATCAAGAGATAATGAGAAAACTTCTTAAGATGAAGCAGTTCACTGAAAATAAAAGGTCAAAACAAGAAGAATCTAAGGCATAGGACCTAGATCCCATAATGCAGATTTCACATTTCAACTTGGAGGGAATAACTCTGTGGCTAAAGAATCTCTGGTTGTTCATGATGTTGAATATATATATATATATATAGGTGAGAAAGTGGAAATACCTTCCAAATTGCCTCCTGCTATGATATTTGTGTATGCAAACTTGCATGCTAAACTAACGCTTTCAGAAGCATACCTGATTTGATAGTTACCAACCAAGTTACAAGATGAAAAATATCTGACACAACAAATATTCTAATCTAAACATATGAACATCTTCCAGCTCTTTGGGATTATACAGCAGTAAATTGTTGAGGTAAAGAAAAATGCAGCAGACAGTTTAATCAATACTCTTAGTGCACATGGAAATTCTGACAGGAGGGTGGCAATAAGAGAAGTCACCATCATAATACCATCCGTAAGGGTGTGAAGCAATGAACAACAGACATAAAAAAAGAGGGAAAGTATTGAATGGAAATTAAACAAACCGTTCGGTACAAGCAGTGATGTTATGCCCACATTGTTTTCAAGTGGCTACATCATTGGACCAAACATCCTGCAGAAACCCAGTATAAATAAAAGTCAGTCTCTTGCTATACATGAGCCCATACAAGTCAGAGCAGAGTATTATTATATCATGGTAATAAAGCACAAACTTCACTTTGAAACAACTTGCACAGTAAGATACTCTATATACTTAAAGAATATATTTGGCACAAAAGTCTGCAAAGAAAGAGGAGGTCCAAAAATGATAATTAAATGCTGCACTCTGCAAAATGAATAAAGTACAAATGGGCTATTTTTTCTTGGGAGTTGAAGGATGCAGAAATTGAAATATTTTTATATTAGTTAAAGCACAAGACAGCAATACAAAAATATCTCATTAAAGCACGCCAGCATGTATTAAATAATTCTAGATTCTTCTTTGTGTATACAAGCCACGGCTACAGTAGTTATAGAGAGCTATACATACACATGCATTTCCTGTACGAAACCTTTAAGGGGTGAATTTCAATGAATATTTAGTATTTTATTGCGTTGTCTTATCTTTTTTATTTTCTTTCTAAAATGGTATCAGAGCATAAAGGCACAAAGTCCCACCCACCACAACAAGTGCCTATTAGGAATAGCGATTTGAGCCTTCAAAAATAGTTTTTTAATCATTATTTACGGTATACGAGATAAGTATGTGAGATGAGTTTTGTTTCGATTTACGTGAATAAGCACTTTTGGGATCCCAAACGTGATCCCAAACAAGCACCAAATGTCTCACCAACTACTGCAAAACCTCTAATTTCCATCTTGTGAATACTTCCCTATCTTTATGGTCAACAACTTTTGGAATGGCTCAATAGCTTCAACACCACTGAGAACTCCCTCTGCCTATTAATCGTGAATCCACATCCTGATAAACTCAAAGGGGAGAAGAAATAGAAAGAAATCTGTACAAAGTTGGTACTTTCAAAGGATTCTCAAATATCTTGCAGCCTTTGATAGGGCATTATCACGTTTCTTAAGCTTTTCTAATAAATGCACAAAACTATAGAGCATAACACTTACTGTCATTTTCTCTTGAATGGCTTGTATCATAGTTGAAAGATCTGAGTTGTAAAACCTTTTCATGGCAGAAAGAATAATCTTGTCATCCCATACCTGGACCAAAACCAAATTTACTGAATATCTATAGAATTAATAAGAAAACAGGCTGCTCAATCCTTATAACCAACAGATCACAAAAAGCAAAAGAATTAGAAGATAGCTTGAAGGCAGTGTAATTAACACACAAGTTCAAAGGTAGATGAATCATGGATCTTTCAATACCGATACTTGACCTAAAAGACGTTAGATCCACAACTTTTTTTTTTATCTCATTCTGATCCATGTTTCAAGACAAAAACCAACACTTACATGATGCAGATTTGTTTCATTGCCGTACCAACGAAGTTTTATTTTGTTCCCACCTAAGTCTCCAACGAAACCAAGATGTAACGGCTGCAGCAGAAAATGGGAAATTTTAAAGTTTGGACGACAAGAAAAAGCAGATGAAAGTAAATTACGTTGTTAACCAGACGTGTACAGTAATTTGTACATTGAGCTTCCTGATAAGCAAGAATACAGCCAAAAGAAACTGAACTATGTTACCATTTAATTTCCTTCCATTTCATGTATAATCTATTTTGCAGGGTTCAAAGCTGTCATTTTTGAACTCATACACTAAACTGTAAACCTATGATATGCCAACCAGAGGGTTATGCTTATCAAATATTTTTGAAATTCTTAGACCAGATTCCACTCTGATGATACCCAGAGTCAGGCAATGAAAGGACAAGCTTTAAAGCTAGTATATTATGTTCTTCATTAGTGTTCCAATGAAACCATATTTGAATTGTTTGCGGAAGAAAGTGGCTTCAGGTGAACAGCTGTTATCAAAAAGACAAACCTGATGAGTATCCCCAACAAAGTGTGACAAGAACATAAGTGCTCAGTCAAATTGTCTGTAATGGAGAAAGGAAGAACAGTGAACGTAAAATAAACTATCTGATAATTATTGCTGAATGATCAAGTTAAAAATCCACCGCCCACAAGTGCTTACCTTTCGAAATAGAATCATCGCCTGCATATGATCTGAGCTGCTTTGTATAGTTGTATATTGCAGCAGTGACACATCTCCCTTTAATTCCAGAAGAATCATGGCAGTCTCCTGTAATAAGAATTATAATGTATATAACCTCAAGTTATTTGAGAAGCTCATTACCATTAAAGCAGTCTAAACGAGTCATATAAAATAAAAACTGACACTTGCAAAAAGACCAGAGCTTACTGCAGTATTCATAGTTACACTTGTAATCAGGGGTGTCAGCAAAATGTAAATCATAGCTCCAGCTATAGTCAGGTCCACGTTTAACGGCATCAGGCCAAGTACAAACTGAAGCAAGATTGCCTTCAGCAGAATCAGGAAGCAATTTTCTTACAGCAAGCAAGGCATCTTCACTAAAATATGCCTTCAAAACACCAGAAACATCTCTTTTTAGTATCAAATCTCTGATTAATAAAAACTTAAACATTTCAACTGTTTGAGACTATATTTGGCAAAAAAAGAAGTGGTGAAGATTAAGCTCACCTCTGCTAATTTACAAACTGCATAGTGGCCTTCATTTCCCCAACCCAGAACTGCTGGTATAAACAGCAGAAGCAGCAACAGTGTCCCATTGCACCATACTAGTGGCTTGCCCATCTCTATAATCAAGTACTACCTTTTAGGTGGAAATAGTCCCTGGTGAGTGGGACTGACCTTGGCTTGGTGTAATTTATATGCTGCAAGCCAAGTTTGAAAGGGCAAATTCTATCCGCAGATAGAAAGCTTAATTATTGCATATGGTCAAGAAATGTAAACAAACTTGACACGCGTCATGTCCAATATATTATGGATATCAATATATCACGTGTACTTTTTTTCTCTCAGTTCTCTTTTGTTCATAGATATATTCTCTAGAAAATAAATACTGTGATGGGGCTTCTGTCCAAAAAAGGACATGGAGATGAGTTCAGATTTGATCCTCATCCAGATAAGCTTGTGGGGCTCATTCTGAGATGAGGTTTGGTTCAAACTAAAAGTTCAAAAAAAATTTAAGCTTTTAAATGATGCAAGTGAGTATTAGAAAAGGTGAACCTATGTAAAATTCTGCATATATTGAAGTAGACACTGAGAGAAAGCTCCATACCGATGTGGGGGATCCCATACTTTAATGCTTACAGTACCATACTTTGATCTATTGAAGTACAAACTGAGAGAAAGCTCCATTCCGATGTGTGGGATCCCATACTTTAATACTTACAGCGACAAAAGGCATATAACAAAATTAAAGAGAATCAAACATAATCTAAAGCCTTTAAGAATGTGGGCCCTTTAGCACGTTGGGGCACCAGAAAGGCGTCAACATACAGAGCACTTGACTTTCTTGGGGTTAAATCTGAGTTATCTTGGAAGGGCCAACTCTTCTCAGTACTTTTTCCCCCCTTTTTAACAAGAGGATTATAACAAAGGCCTATAAAGCAATTATAAAGAACGAGTTTTCAATACAAACCATAGCCTAAGCTTTAAGGCATTGGCACTGGAGTATCAAAATAGGGACGCAAATTGAAGATTAAGCTCACCTCTGCTATTTCACAAATCGCATAGTGACCTTCATTTCCCCAACACTAAAACTTCAGGCATCAACAGCAGAAGCGTGAACAGCCGCCCATTCCACAATAGTAGTGGCCCTCCCATATCATAACAAATGAACAGTAATCTGGGAAAAGTACTCCTTTTCAGAAGTAAATAAATTAAAATAGTAGCTTAGTTCAAACAACACCATGTACTTCCGAACAGAGAAACACAATCACGGGGTTTCTGCTAATCGCAGAATGGAATGTAGGGGTACCCATCGTCCGTGGGTTCACTTGGTGAGGGAGCGGACAATGAGTGCCTGGTGACCCCTTGGCATGAGTTCAATCCTGGAGTGGCATTTAGTTATGCCTCCAGTTGCGGTACTTGGGGAGGCATCTCCACAGCTAAGTGAAGCTGGGGTGAAAAAATAGGGGTGAAAGTCCCCTACCTACCTGTGTGGATTGGGCGGCTTGCCAACCAGGAGCCCATAGGGACATGCCTCCAATGGATCATGAGTTAGGGGCCCTACCCTTGGATTGGGTTAAGCCTGAACCCCTTCCTAAAATTAATGTATCAAAAAAAAAAAGAATGGAATGTAGGGTTAAGAGAAGACCTGATGATAAAGCTTGATCCATGTAAGCAGTGTCTTAAAATTTCATCATGATTGTAGTTACTGAAAAATACTCAGGCAAAAAAGAAAGAAATAGTGAAATGCTGCAGGCCAGTTGGGAGGTCAGAGACTTGGAAATAATTCTTAGCATATTGCTAGTTTCCTTTTGAATATTTATTTCATTTTTTTTGGGTAAGGAATTGAGGAAATTATAGTTAAGTTTTAAAGAGAAAACTAATTACTTTTAGTAGAGCTGAGTAAGTCGCTCATAACTTGATGAACCCGCCCAAATCCAATGGAAAATTGCCTATTTTTGCCCTTCCAAAAAAGACCCATAACGAGCGGGTTTAAATAGATAGGCTTCTGTACTAAATGGGACAGGCTACGGCACACCCCTGGGCTGCCCTTGCCCGCTCGTATATGTTTGTGTATAATGTGTGTGTGTTATAATATATATTTTATATAGTTAAGTATAAATTTAGGCAAAAAAAACCCATATTAATTTAATTATATCTCACTTACTCACATAAGTGAGATAAAATATATATTTAAATATAAATACATTATATTATATATAAAGTGAAGTCAAAGTTGCTTTGGAAGCAATTTTTCCTTATCGATACAGTGTGAAGTCAAGTTGAAGCATATTATGGATATCTTATATGGCTTATATAATTGCTTCATTACTTATAATGAAGCATCTGAACCTTAATCTAAGTCAACATTAAAGCAAGTGGATAATATTGTTTATGCTAGAAATGTTTTAGTTCCATAGGTTTAAACTAAAATGTTTTTATCCGCCATTGATCACACGTTAAAGAAGCTTTTAGCCAGTCTAAAGACTGTGACTAAGAGGGTTGAGCTGCTTTTAGAGGTACATGAATATCTTCAAACCGATTTAATTGAATATTGTGAACCAAAATTGAAACAGAGAGCAAATTGACGCATGCAATGACCATGGAAACAGGGAATGACGGCAGGGGTTGGTGAGGCACACCATTTCTGACCTTTGTATTATTTTAGAGAGTTCGATTTTAGTATAAATAGATATCCCATTTTCATTGTAAAACATAGAGAAATTAAATAAACACATTTGAGATTGGTTCCTGAACCATTCTAGTATCAGAGCTGAGTTCCAAAGAGCTAGAGAGCGAAAGAGTAAGGAGTGGGTGAGAAACAAAAATGTGAGAAAATAGAGGGTGTTGGATTTTCACTGTTGGAGTGTTTTTTGAAGAAACTGACCACACCATCGTGTTTAGAAGGCCAAAAAATCTGGGAATAGCCTCAGTCACCACCATGAAATAGTCCCACGCACGTCCACGGAGATCACCGGAAAGTTACCAGAATTTCATGCGCCGTCGCCGGAGTTTAGAGGTTAAAGATGATGACGTCATCAGCCACGTCATCCTAATCTGCTATGTCAACGACTGGTCAACCACCCGTTGACTACCACTTCATCAACCCCAGTTAGTCCAACTTTCCAACATTGCATCTTGACCCCTGAATTTAGTCAAAATTACATTTTCGACCCCAGATTTCTACCAAAATTACATTTCAGCCCCAAACTTTCCGAAATTGAATTTTTACCCCAAATTTTTGCTAAAATTACATTCTTCCTCAAAACTTTTTGAAATTATATTTTGACACCATATTTATGCCAAAATTACATTTTAAACCCCAAACTTTCTTAAATTATATTTAGACCCCAGATTTCTGCCAACATTACATTTCGGCCCCTGAAAGTTACTAAATTACATTCCTAACCCTAATTGTCCAAAATCTCCAGTTTTACCCCTTACTTTTCCATAAATACCGATCTTACCCTTATACCTTTCCACCCTATATCTAATAATTGTGTTCTTTAAGTCCTAACCTCACAAGAACAATTCCAAAATGCCTCCAAGATGTAGAAACACATATGAGATTGAGATGGACGAGATGAGACGCTGGATACAGGAACTCGGAACTACTGTACAAACACAGCAAGCCATGTTAGAATCTCACAGTGAATATCCAAAGGATGATTCGGATAACAACAGTACATCATCCACTGCTTATCGTCGCCGTCCTCAACAACAGCCATTCCGCCTTAATGTCATTAAGGTAGACAAACCTAAATTTGAGGGAAGACTTCAACCAGACGAATTCGTCAATTGGCTTCAAACTTTTGAGTGAGTTTTTGAATGCAAAGAGATTTCTGATGAGCAAAAAGTCAAAATTATCACCATCAAACTAAAGAAACATGCTTCCTTATAGTGGGAGAATCTCAAGAAAAGGCATGAAAGAGAAGGAAAAAGTAAGATCCGAATGTGGGACAAGATGCGACATAAGCTCTCACGTAAGTTTCTTCCTAAAAATTATTATCAAGATAACTTCCTTTAATTACATAATCTCCGCCAAAAGGCTATGTCTGTGGAAGAATATACGAGGGAATTTGAAAAACTCATGATTAAGTGTGATATCCAAGAGACAGAGGAGCAAACAATAGCTCGTTATCTCGGAGGGTTGAATACTAACATTGCACATCCAGTATAGTTTCAACAATATTGGACTTTGGACGATGTCATTCATCTAGCCATCCGTATCGAGAAGTAATTGCCTAAAAGGTTTTTGTACCAACCATCTTCCTCAACCAAAATTCTTTTTGATGGGCGTAAACCACAAATGCCTCAGCTTAGCTCTTCAAGCAAACCTCCATCAAAGGCCGCCAAGAAGTTTAGCTCCAAAGCACCTAAGTGCTTCAAATGTCAAGGGTTCGGTCATATCACTTCAGAATGTACTACTCACAGAGTTGTTACTATTATTGAAGGGGAAACTTCTACAATGTTTGAAGAAGAAGAGGAGCGCATGCTTGACAAAGAGCTAGTGTTTGATGAGGAACCAATTTTTGATGAAGAAGTCACTCCTGCTGATCACGTTGAACCACTTGTGATTAAAAGAAGCCTACATATAGCAACTGTGAAAGAAGAGCCTTGGCTATGTCACAATATTTTTCATACCGGCTGCACTACTCAAAGTAAAGTCTGTGATGTCATTATTGACAATGGAAACTGTGAAAATGTAGTCTCCAGCTATATGGTAGAAAAGTTGCAACTACCAACTCACAACCATCCGTGCTCTTACAAGCTCTAATGGCTTAACCACGACAGCGAGGTAAACATTTCAAAACGTTTCCTTGTTACTTTTTCTAGGTATCATGATGAAGTTTGGTGTGATGTTGTTCTTATGTACGCCTGCCATCTTCTTCTGGGGAAATCTTGGCAATATGATCGACGTGCTCTATACGACGGTCATGCAAATACATATTCCTTCCAGAAGGATGACGTGAAGATTCAGCTTGCACCGTTGCCACCCGATAAACACATCAAAGGCAAAAATGAGTCAAAACCAATAATATCATTAGTCAAGAAGTCACAACTAAAGGTGACCAAATCAGAAAGCTAAATCATGAGTTTTCTTCTATTGCTCGAGGCAAAAAATGGCACTATCATTCCACCAGAAGTTCAGCAGTCGTTAGCTGAGTTTCCTGATGTGATTCCAGATGACATTCCATCGGGACTACCACCCATACGAGACATTCAACATGCCATGGATTTCATCCTAGGAGCAGTAATTTCTAACAAGCTAGCTTATAGGATGAGTCCTCAAGAACATGCTGAAGTGCAAAAGTAAGTTGAAGAATTGCTGAAAAAGGGATTGATCTGTGAAAGTGTTTGCCCATGTGCCGTGCCTATACTCTTGGTACCCAAGAAAGATGGAAGCTGGAGAATATGCGTAGATTGTCATGCAGTAAATAAGATCACAATTAAGTATCGATTTCCGATACCTAGGCTTGATGACATGCTTGACATGACTCCACTACCTTCTATAAGATTGATCTTCATAGCGGATGTCATCAAATCTGAATTCATCCCGAAGATGAATGGAAGACCGCTTTTAAAACCAGAAATGAGTTATACGAATAGAATGTGAAGCCATTTGGGTTGACAAATGCTCTTAGCACGTTTATGCGCCTGATGAACCAGGTCCTTCGCCATTTCATTGGCAAGTTTATTGTTGTTTACTTTAATGACATTCTTATGTATAGCAAGAGCATAACATATCACTTAGAGCACTTACGTCAAGTATTGAAAGCTCTTCGTGAAAAAAACTTTATGCCAATTTGAAGAAATGCAATTTATTGACAAATAAAGTCATTTTTCTAGGCTACATTATCACTGCAGAAGGTGTACGGGTTGACCCGGGTAAAATTGAAGCCATTAACAGTTGGCCAACTCAGCAATCTATCCAAGAAGTTCAGAGCTTCCATGGATTAGCTTCCTTCTATAAGAGGTTCATTCGAAATTTTAGTTCCATTGCCGCACCCCTCACGGATTGCATTATGGGACAAGTTCCAATAGACAGAGAAGGCTCAGAAAAGTTTTGAAGAACTGAAGAAATGCTTGACAAAAAATTCTGTGTTAGCTCTTCCTAATTTTGACCGAGTGTTTGAGGTCAGTTGTGATGCCTCTAACAACGAGATTAGTGCCGTTCTAAGTCAAGAAGGCCATCTAATTGCTTTCTTTAGTGAGAAACTTAATGAAGCTAAGCTCAAATATTCTACCTATAACAAAGAATTCTATGCCGTTGTCAGAGCTTTGCAACATTGAAGCCACTACCTGTTGCATAAAGAGTTTATTCTCTATTCTGACCACGAATCACTTAAGCATTTGAATTCTCAACAGAATATCAATCGAAGGCATGCCGCTTGGAGTGAAATACTGCAGACCTATCCATTTTTACTCAAGCATAAGGCTGGTGTCCTAAATTTAGTAACTGATGCGCTTAATGGTCGCCATGCTTTGTTAATGACTATGCAAACCAAAGTAGTGGGTTTTGAAATACCAAAATGATCCTGATTTCCAGGGTGCCTGGAGTGCCACTGAATCTCAGCCATTTCAGCAGTATTACAGGGAAGAAGGATTTTTATTCAAAGGAAAAACCCTTTGCATTCCCCATTGCTCCCTACGATAAGCTATAATTTGGGAAGCCCATGATGAAGGATTAGCTGGTCATTTCAGTAGAGATAAAACTATGGCATTAGTAAAGGAGAACTTCTATTGGCTAAGACTTAAACAGGATATAAACAAACATATCCAAAGGTGTATAACATGCCATATGACTAAATCCAAAAGCTAAAATACCGGGTTATACATGCCGTTGCTAGTACCTGAAGCACCTTGGGAGGATGTAAGTATGGATTTTGTCCTTAGGTTACCTCGGGCCCAGAGACAAAGGGATTCTATAATAGTGGTTGTTGACCATTTTTCAAAGATGGCTCACTTCATCCCTTGCCAAAAGACTAATGATGTGGTTCAAGTTGCAGATTTGTACTTTAAGGAGATTGTTCGTCTCCATGGAATTTCCAAAATTGTCACATCTGATAGAGACATCAAGTTTGTAAGCCATTTTTGGAGGACTTTATGGAAGAAGATGGGAACTAAGCTTCAATTTAGCAATGCTAGCCATCCACAAACTGATGGACAAACAGAAGCTGTTAACAGAGTTCTTGGAAATCTTTTACGAAGCTTTGTTGGAAAGAACTTGAAGCAGCGGGATCTTATTCTTGCTCAAGTTGAATTTGCTTACAACAATTCCGTTAATCAAGCAACCGAAAAGTGTACATTTGAAGTTGTTTATGGCATCCGTCCTCTTAGCCCACTTGATTTATCGCCATCATCTTATAAGCAACAACATAGTGTTAATGCGGTCCAGCGAGCCAAGGAAATTAAGAAACTACATGAGCAGGTCTGTCATAGGATCTACAAGCAGAATTTGAAAATCAAGGCACAATGGGATAAGCATCGAAAGCAATAAGTCTTTAAAGTAGGAGATTTGGTTTGGATACATTTGAGAAAGGAATGTTTTCCTAAACAACCAAACGCCAAGTTATCTCCTCGAGCTGATAGCCCATTCAAGATCGTACAAAAAATTAACAACAATGCCTACAAAGTGGAATTGTCCGGTGCCTATAGTGTTTCAACCACTTTCAATGTTGCGGATCTATCTCCTTATATTGATGATGTTGATTCTGACTCAAAGACGAGTCCTGTCCAACCCCGAGAGAATGAAATAGAGAGCAAACTAACGCATGCAATGACGATGGAAACAGGGAATGACGACAAGGATTGGTAAGCAGGTGTTGGTGAGCCACACCGTTTTTGACCTTTGTATTATTTTAAAGAGCTTGATTTTAGTATAAATAGATATCTCATTTTCATTGTAAAACATCCATAAATTGAATAAACACATTTGAGATTGGTTCTTGAACAAAAAATTTAACATTTTGGTATGGTGAAAAGTGCATGCCTAGAAATATAAAAATCTAAATTTGATTGCACATGATTTGTTGACAGTATCAATCTCTATAGTGTTTTCAAAATCCATTTTTAGTACTAAGATTCAAGTATTGAATACTTTTAAAAGTTTCTTATCTTCAAAGATGGCCAAGGCACTTGTATGTACTCAAAAATTGCCTACACAAAAGTCCTCTCAAATTGAAGGAGGTTGATGTTGATAACTTTGTACATATCATTTAATGTGTGGTTTCAATAAGGAATGATCAGGGTTATGGTGCCATTTAATGTGTGGTTTCAATGAGGAATGATGAGGGTTATAGTGCTTTATTATTAGTGTTTTTTGTGATTTATATTAAGAAATCAGTTCCAATAATATAGTAGAAGTGTAGCTGCATATTGAGTTTCTCTATTTTTTTTCTTTGAAAGAAAATGCACTATTGGGTTGCCTATACTCATTCAAACCCACACGGGTTCAACCTAATCCAATTGACATGGGTTTCAATGAACATTTGACAAGCATGGGCCCGTGCCCATTAAAAAATAAAAAGTTAAGGAGTAAATTTACTAACAAAGTTTTAAGGAATGAGCGCCTTGCACAATTATATTTTAAAAAGGGACAAAAACACACACAATGAATTAAAAGTGCAAACATCCAGCACAAAACCGTTAAATTTGACGTAACGCTGTTAGGGGTTTTCTTTTCTTATAATTTAACACCGTTAGGTCAAATTTAACGATTTTGTGCTAGATGCTCCACTTTTAATTCCTTATATGTATTTTTACCCCTTTTAAAATATAATTGTATCATACACTCATTCCTTAAAACCTTGTTAGTAAATTTGTTTCTTAACCCAAAAATAAATGGGCGGGCTATGGGCTAACCATCAGGCAGCCCATTGCACAATCCTAATTTTTAGTACTATTTATAAGACAAACTTAAATATTTACAAGTCAAATTTCAGTATTCACATGTAATTAGAAGTAATTACTTTGGGTAAATAATTAATAATATTTTAAAGATTAGTGTGAGTAATTACTTGAATATACTTCTTTTGCCATAATAGAATATACCTTGTTAAAAATATTTTTTTTGAAATGCATTTCAATAAACGTTGAGCAATTTGTTGTGAAAATTGATTTGGATAGAAATAGATAGTTGATTGGGTAATTTATTATTCAAGGTTGAAATTAGTGTGTTCTCATTAATGTAGTTTAAGAATAATCTAGACCTAACCAACATCAACAAAAAAGAACTAACCAATAAATATTGGTATGGCTTTGGCTACTTCATCACAATTCATGAATTTGAGTTTATGTAAATGTAGAAAAAACCTGAGAGAACTATATCCAATTGGATCCAACAATGTTTGAATATAACTCATTCAAATAACCGTTAAAAAAATAATCTAGAACCATACTCGCCTCTTTTTTTAAAAAAAAATAGTAGGAAATGAAGAATATTAAAAACACATATAATAAGACTTCTCTCACAACAATTTCAAACTTCGAACCCCACCCTTCTCCACTCCATATAACACACTAAACTCTCACCCTATTTGTTAGGAGAAATAATTGAATTATCTCTTATTTAATAGTCTTTACCGTATCACACTGAAAACACGTTTCTAAAGCATTAAGATTCACATAAGCAGTTTCACTGGCACAAAATTAAGCTTAAGGACTCAAATACTTGTTTAATACAATAAGAAATGCCATTAAGCATATATTTCTTTAAGCCTGAGCAACTCTTTTGTGAGGAGCAAAGATGATGTTTAAGGTTGCAGCTAAGCGCACACCACCTTGAGCCAATCTTCTCTCCACTATAGGAAGCCGAGAAAGGAAATACTCATCTACATTGTCAAATATACAACAAATGAGAGCTTATCAAGAGATCAGAAACCTTCTTAAGAACACCCAAATCACCGGGAAAAAAAACCAAACAAGAAGAATCAAGCCATATGTAAAAAGTGGAAATACCCTTCAAAGTGCCTCCTGCTATGACATTTGTGTATGAATACTTGCATGCTAAACTAATGCTTTCAGAAGCATACCTGATTTGATAGTTAGCAACCAAGTTACAATATGAAAAACATCTGACAGACTTTCTAATGTAAAGAAATTAAAGATCTTGCAGCTTTTTGAGGATTATATGTAGCAGTAAACTGTTGAAGTTAAAGAAAAATGCAGCAGATAGTTTAACTAAATACTCTTAGAGTTAGCTAAGATTCAAGGCAATGAAATCTTCTGAAAAATCAGACATAAAAAAGAGGGAAAATATTGAAATTATATTATACCCTTCGGTACATGTAGTGATGTTATGAGCACACTGTTTCCAAGTTGCTACATCATTGGACCAAACATCCTGCGGAAACCAAGAAACAATGAAAGTCAGAGTCTCTTGCTGTTCATGAGTAGACCCGGTTTCCCTGCTAAGCAGCACTTTGGTTAGCGATCAACGGACTCTAACTTCATCAATGGCCAGGATGCTGTTAGCGCTCCCTGTTAAGCACTTTGCTTTAGCAGGGAAACCAGTTTCATTCATGAGCACACACAAGTCAAATCAAAGTACTATCACAAATGCACAAAACCATAGAGCATAACACTTACTGTCATTTTATCCTGAATGGCTTGTATCATAGTTGAAAGATCTGAGTTATAGAACCTTTTCATAGCGGAACCAATAATCATGTCATCCCATACCTGAACCAAAACCCAATTCACTGAATTTCTGTAGCATTAATAAGGAAGCAGACTGCTCAAAATCATTATAACCAAGAGCTCAAAAAAGCAAAAGCAGATGAATCATGAATGTTTCACTACTGATACTTGACCTACAAGCTGTTAGATCCCACAACTACTTTTTCATCACATTCTGATACATATATATCAAGACAAGAAACTAACACTTACCTGATGAAGATTTGTTTCATTGTCATACCAGCGAAGTTTTATTCTGTTCCCGCCCAAGTCTCCAAGGAAACCAAGGTGTAAAGGCTGCAGCAGAAAATGGGAAATAGGATATCCTTTAAACCACAAGTTTGGGTAACAAGAATAAGAAAATGAAAGTAAATTATGTGCACAGTAACTTGTACATTGAGCTAAGAAATAAGCAAGAATACAGTCAAAAGAAACTGAACTCGTCCTCCAAATACCCTAACCCATACAGTAAAATGTGAGCCTATGATATGCCAACTAGAGGGTTTTGCTTATCAATTATTTTTGACATTCTTAGACCAGATTTCACTCTGATGATGATGACCAAAGGCAGGCAATGAAAGGACAAGCTTTAAAACTAGTATATTATGTTGTTCATTGGAGCTCCAAAGAAACCATATTTGGACTGATTGCAGAAGCAAGTGGCTTTGAAGTCCTGAGCTATGATCAAAAGGACAAAGGAGAACAAACCTGATGAGCATCCCCCACAAAATGTGACAAGAACAAAAGTGCCTCAGTCAAATTGTCTGTAATTTGAGAAACGAAGAAACAGTGAACGTAAAATGAAACTATCTGACAATTATTACTGAATGAGCAAGTTAATTAAAAAATCCTCCTCCCACAAGTGCTTACATTTCAAAACAGAACTAACCCCTGCATATGATCTGAGCTGCATTGTATAGTTGTATATTGCAGCAGTCACACATCTATCTTTATTTCCATAATAATCATGGCAGTCTCCTGTAACAAGTTATAATTTGAGAAGCTCATTACCATTAGAGCAGTCGATATGAGTCATAAAACAAAAGCAGCACTACCACACCAAGCGCTTGGATCAACCGGCTGGGTTGTTCCAGCTTAACCAGTGGGCTTGTGTTTACTTGGTGGTAGCGAGGTTCCAATGGACTTACATTCTCACGGACTGGACTAGCCGGTTGCTTGTAGCGATGGATACCGGTGGATTAAACAAAAACAAAAAACAAAAACGAAAGCAACACTTTGAAAAAGACCAGAGAGCTTACTGCAGTAATCATAGTTACATTTGTAATCAGGGGTGTCAGCAAAATGTAAAGCAGCGCTCCAGCGATAGTTAGGTTGGCGTTTAATGTCGTCAGGCCAAGTGCAAAGTGAAGCAAGATCTCCTTCTGCTGATTCTGGAAGCAATTTTCTCACAGCAAACAGGGCATCTTCACTAAGGTAGGCCTTCAAAGCAACCAGAAACAGAAACATCTCATTTTTAGCATCCAGATCTCTGATTTAAGAAAGCTCAAACATTTCACCTGCTTGAGACTATATTTGGGGAAAACAAAAGTGAAGGTTAAGCTTACCTCTGCTAATTTACAAACCGCATAATGGCCTTCATCTCCCCAACCCAGAACTGCTGGTATAAACAATGGCAGAAGCAGCAACAGTCTCCCATTACACCATAGTAGTGGCTTGCCCATGGTACTCTTCTTTTGGGGGGAAAATACTTGTGATTGGGGCTGGCCTTGGCTTGGTGTACTTTATAGTTACTTTATACACTGGAAAGCCAATTTTTGGAACTCACTTATTTACATTTGGTTAAAAAAAAAAAATCAGATAACTCGTGACCCACGTTGGTCAAGAAAAGTCATCAATCAGGACAAGAGCTATCTATTCTATTGAGATATCTGTACTTGCGCGCGCGCGCGCGCGCGCGTGTTTTGTCACTAGAAAACAAACACTGCGAAGGGGCTTCTTCTGTTAAAACAGACACTGCGAAGGGGCTTCTTCTGTTAAAACAGAGGACATGGAGATGCGTTCAGATTTGATACTCGTGGAGACAGATGAGCATGGGGGTTGATTCTGGGATGAGATTTGGTTCAGGCTAAAAGTTAAAAATTTTTAATTTTAAATGATTAATGTGATTTTATTAAAAAAAGTGAGCCTATTCAAAATTCTGCATATATTATAATGTGAATGAATATATCTACCTAACGTGGCCTATTTTTTAAAGGGTTAAGTGTAAAAATACACATGTGATTATCCTCGAAGTGCATCCAACACCAAATACTTTTTTTAGGTGCAACAGTGACTATGTGGTTACAAAATAGGTGTAAAAATACCCTTTGACCGTTAGTTTGACTTTTTGACCTTGAAAGTGATGACGTGTACGATGACATGGATGCTAGAGTGACATTTTGGAAAAAAAACTTGCTGACTGGTAAGACATTGCAATTAATATTACCCACATTTCACTATTTTAGTACCACATTCGCTGAAGTAGATTCAAATCTGAGTGCAGAGTGCTTAATTCACTCAGTAGAGCTGTTGCCCTAAAAAACATACTGATTGCTCAATTTTTTTCCAACCCTAGATTCCCAATATTATTAAATTAAAATCATTATAATACATAAATTATATTACTAATTTTTATTAAATTATATGATTTATTAGGAAAATTTTATTTTCAGCAAGTTTTTTTTTTAGGATGTCACTCTAGCGTCCATGTCATCGTACACGTCATCACTTTCAGGATAAAAAAGTCAAACTAATGGTCAAACTAACGGTCAAAGGGTATTTTTGCACCTATTTTGTAACCACATAGTCACTGTTGCACCTAAAAAAACATTTAGTGTTGGATGCACTTCGAGGACAATCACATATATATTTTTACACCTTAACCCTTTTTTAAAACAAAGAAAGTAAAATTATCCTACTAAAAGCGAATCCAAGCCATCCATCATAATGCTATTTTTTTTTATACACAAATTTTAGAAAAAAGGTTAGAATCACCTATAATTTAAGGACAGAATTTTAAGTTAAAATATCTTCCCCAACACCTTAATTAAATCATAACTAAATAGATTTCCCAAGGATCAAACCATTCTCATCATCCAACTCTTTCACCGGCTAAAACCAATAACAGGGATCCGTCGTAATGTTAATGTAAATGAAGAATCTACCTAACGTGGCCCGCACTGTTTAGGTTAGTAGGCCTGTGCGTATGTCAGTATCCTTCCCATCCTTTATCCTTCTTTTCTCTTTTTTTATCATTATATTAAAATTTTTATAGTTCCGATTTAATACCTTATAAAATTATTTTTTTATTTTTAATTTAAGATGCATATAATTAATTTAATTAGATTAAGAAAGTTAGTTAATAAAATAAGTATTTTTTAAAAGATCTTAATCATTTTTCATAATTCCTTTATTCTTTCTCTTCCTTAATTATTATTGAGATAGTATCATAAATTAAGAAAATATTGATAAATATAAAAAATATGTTTTATATTTATAACCAAGATCAACTTCATAAATATGTCTTATGTTAAGAATTGAAGGAGCATTGTTTTTGCTTAAAAATAAAAAATAAATTTAAATTTCTATGCCCCATTTATTACATTTGATTTAAAAACCATACTCCTATCCGATAACTCATGACTCACGTTGGGCAAGAAAAGTCATCAAATAGGACACATGTTATTAAAAAACTCCTATCTTTATGTTTGGTGAGTAGCCATAATCCTGATTGGTAGTTATAACCTCAATTGATAACCATTTTTTTTAAGTGTTTGGAGAGGCTTGCAAGGTAATTGGCTTTTGTTAAAGTTTAATTGGTGAAAACTCAATTGTGAAAAATTGGAGAAAGAAGCTTTTATTAAAAGCTAATGGTATTTTATGTTAGATTGGGTTGTCTGAAAATTAATTATATGATATTGGCTTTTCCTATAAAATGTTTTTTAAATAGTATGTAATATCAAAAAATATTTTTTGAGTGTTTTTAACCCCTTAAAATATTTTTTTAGTTGTACCTACTACCCAGTGTGTTATCAGATTGATTGCAATTTTACCCTTAATGTACTTTTTCAGCTCCAAAACTTACTTTAAAATATTTTTTTGGTGTTTTTAACCCCTTAAAATATTTTTTCAGCTATACCTAATATGTTATCATACTGATGGTAATTTTACCTTTAATGTACTCTTTCAGCTCCAAAAATTACTTTAATATATTTTTTTATTTTTTTAACCATTTAAAATAATTTTTCAGTTGTACCCAGTCTTAGAAGACTGACTATAATTTTACCTTTAATGTATTTTTTTGGTAGTAAAAAGCACCCAAAACTTAGAATACTGATTTATTGATTTCCACCCACTCTAAAATATTTTTTCCATAGCACATAATATTTTAAAGTAATTTTTAAATATTTACTTGATTTTTAAAATATTTTTCCACCCACTCTCTCTTACCGTTATCACAAAAGTCACTTGTATTTAAGTCAATCCAAATAAGTTTTACTTTTACAAAAGTTATTTACAACCGTCAATCCAAATATAAATCACAATGCACAATCTGACTTTTACCAAAAGTAATGTTATCAAAAGTCAAATTGAAATAAGCCCAATTGCCAATCGCTATCCCAAACATACCTAATATCATCACATGCAATTAGAGCCGGGAATTCGGGCCGAGCCCGTCGGGCCGGCCCGTTTAGGCCCGAGCCCGTCAAGGGCCGGGCCTATGATTTAGAGGCTGAAAATGGAAGCGGGCCTAAAAGGGCCGGCCCTGTAGGGCCGCAAGCCCTGTAGGGCCGGCCCTGAAGCCCTGCGGGCCGGCCCTTTTAGGCCCGTTTAACTTTTTTTTTAAAAAATGGGCACAAGGCAATGGGCAACAAGCATTGGTCAGAGAGTAGAGTTAACCTAACCTAACCCTCATATCAGAAATGCTCTCATACTGACTCAAACCTCATTTGAAGCTTCTCTTCTTTGATTTTCTTTTTTTCTTTTTTTTCATGTATACGCCAAAATCCAAATCAGGTGTTATATTATTACTGACATTTGAAGCTTGTAGGCTTGTTTGATTGTGGCTGTGAACTTATTTAATTGGTTATGAACATTAATTATGGTTTGGACTTAAGTTTTAATATTTGTATTATATTAAATTTGGATAATATTTATGTTTTAAATTAGTGTTGATGATATTTATGTTTTAAATTAGGTATTTTAGTTTTTATAAGAATAAGAAATAAAAAAAGAATGGCAAAAAAAAAAAAAAACACACATAAACGGGCCTAAAGCCCGTCGGGCCGGCCCGCGGGCTTACCTTAAACGGGCCGGGCCGCTTCAAACGGGTACGAATTTGAACTCGGGCCTAAACGGGCCGGCCCGTTTAGGCCCGAGCCCGTCACGGGCCGGCCCTGCAGGGCCGGGCCGGCCCGTTTTCCCAGCACTACATGCAATGTACTTATGTGTATATAGTATAATCAGTAGAAATAAATAAAAAATACTGGGAATGGGCTTCTATCAAACAAAGGACATGGAGATATGGTCAGATTTGACACTAATAAACTAATGGTTTTGTAGTTTAATGATATGAATATTGTTATGTAATTTGAAGGAGATAGGTTCAATCTCGCTCGTTATAACTCATGCCACTTGTGTCTGCCCTTATAATTTAAGGGGAAGAAAAAAAAGATTATATACTTATGGAGGACAATAGAGCTGAGAATCAGGGCCGGCCCTTAACGGGCCAGGGCCTAAAAGGGCTCGGGATAAGGAAAATTGCAGTTTTTCAAAGCCCGACCATAGAGCATCAGGGTTAGGAAGTCATTTTCACAATATTTAACTATTTTTTCTGCGTATTTTCTTTTAGAGAGATATACAAAATTCTAATTTAACACATAAATGTTGTCAACATTAAAGTTTAAACATGTCTCACGCAAGAAACAAACGCAGTTACTAATGCATGATTAAAAGTAAAATCATGCCCATAATAACTCACATAAAGACCAAAGTATAAGAAAGCAAGAAACTAAACACTTTAATCTCTACACAACATTAGTATGACGACTATCATTTTCATTTTCTTCACCACTATCATCAATTTTAAGGACATTTGATTGTACTTTACTTTGTATAGTAGGCTTTACTTAAGGAGTAAAAATATCAAGAATTTCTGGACAAGGGGCGACTGGGCAAGGGGCAGGGGCAAAAAAAATTAAAAGGGCCTAACGGGCTGACCCTTTTAGGCTCGACTTCCTTTGAAGGCTCCAATTTACAAGCCCCGCCTGAAACTTAACATGGCTTAAACGGGCCGGCCCAACGGGCTCGGCCCGATTTCCCGACTCTAGAGGACAAGCATGTGGGGCTGATTCTGGGATGAGAGTTGGTTCAGGCTAAAAGTTAAAGAAATTTAATTTTTCAAATGATAAATGTGATTTTACATAAAAGTGAGCCTATTTTAAATTCTAGTATAATAAAAATAAAAAATAAAAAAAGATAAATGAATATCATTTGAACTTACAAAACTCTAAAAAAATCTGTTAAGAAATGAAAAGAATAAATAGGTCTTTAGGTAGGAATATGGAATTTTAAAATTTTGTGTTTTTACCAAAATGCCCCTTAACTTTTTTTGAAATAAGGCACCTGGAGCTCAAGATGTTTTTTGGCCAAGTTTTTTTCCGCCAAACCCCAAGGTGTTGGAGGGAGGGTTTGAACCTCCAACTTTTTGGAGTCACAAAAACATAACCATTGAGCCACCATATGATCTTGCTATATGTATACAAACAAATATAACTTAACACTTAAGGTTTGGCTACATGCAATTGACAACTTTAATAAAACATTTGACAACACTACAATACATATTCATTGTACTTGTATGACCTGTTTGGTTCTTGCAAGCATAATTGTATTACATTACATTACTTTACATTCCATCCGATTCCATAGACCAAATTAGCCATACAAGTACAGTGAATATGTATTATAGTGTTGTCAAATGTTTTATTGAAGTTGTCAATTGTATATGGTCATACCTTAATTGTTAAATTATATTTGTTTGTTTATATATATATATATATATAACAAGATTGCATGGTGACTCAATGGTCACATGCCTTTTATGACTCCAAAGGATTGGAGGTTTAAACTTCAAATCCTCCCTCCAATACCTTGGGTACATTTTGGCCAAAAAAAAACTTGGCCAAAAAACATCCCGCCCCCTGTTGGAGTTCTGGTGCTGATGGCTGGCGAGGGGCAGCGGTAGGAGTTATGGTGCCAGCGGCAGGCGAAGCTTCGGGCGGCAGGGAGGACTGCCTTATTTAAAAAAAAAGTGAGGAACATTTTGATACAAGCATAAAATTTTAAAAATCCAGGACTTATTTATCTTCTTCATTTCTTAACATATTTTTTGAAATTTTGTAAGTTCAAATACTATTTATTTATCTTTTTCCCAATTAAAGACAAATCTGAGCAAACCATCATAATTGTAATGTGAATGAATAAATATACTGAACGTGGCATGCAAAGTTTGAACAACAAATTCGGTTGACAAAAAGAGTATTAAAATGAGTCTTAACATAAAGTCTTGTTTGTAGTGCATTTTATTTCATTAAAATGAATCTTATATATTAAGGATCTGGATTTAATATTAAAGGAAGACTCTTTAATATGATTGTATGACATTGGCAGGTTCAGTGTGTCCCCTTGGGGTCTAACATATTCAAACTATACAGATCAAATATCAACACAAACCATTGTTTAAACAAATCATTTAATATTTTAAAAAAATTGTTAATCATAAATGTATGATCTTATGGTCCCCACATAAACTAATCTTTTTTTATTTTCCATGCCATAACATCATCTCCTGTATACTTTTGATTTTCTTTTTTCTTTGAAAATAACATTTTTTGTGGGCAAAAAAAAATTGAAAATAACAATTTATACTAGTACAAAATATGCTCACTAAAAAGTCTAATAAAATTAGTATGGGCATTGTTTTAAACAAATGAAATAAGAAAAATGACTGAAAAATATCATTTGATCTAAAAAAGTCATAATGTCTACAGAATTACTAAAATGCCAAATAGGTAATTTGTAAGGAATTTGTGTAATGCCCCAATAGGTGTACAAGGACTCATGACTCCAAAAGTGAATGTAATGATTGTTAGACAAACACTTTTAGGGAATAAAGTATGAATTATGACCCAAATTAACAGTAGAAAATGCCCAAACCCAGCATTTAAACTCAATTATGGTGACAAAGCCTAAATTGAAGTAAAAGTGAAGGGGATGGCACATGGAAGGAGAAAATGGAAATAGATAATGTACTAGGTGGCAATCTAATAGAAATTGCCATAGTTAGGGGCAAACGGGAAGAAAGAAATTTATCGGCCAATTAGTCAGCAATTGAAAAAGAAATTGACTATTAATTAAAAGAGTAGGAGTTGTGACTAAATAGTTAATGGAATTTGTTAGAGTAACTAAATAGTTACTTGTTTTTAATGTAGTCATAAGATTGTGACACTTGGCACCATTAGATGGAGTCAACATTTCAAACTTGTAACACCCCAAATTTTATATTCACCAAATATATTGTAATTATTCAAAAAATTCAATAAAATGGTGAATATTCATGAGCAAACGAGCAAATTAATGCAAGAAAGGAATTAAATTATAAAGGTGGTAGTAAAATCATAATTTTGCCAATTTAGCCCAAGGTTAATTATTTTCTGATTAATTAAAATTAATTTTGATTAATCAAGGAAAATAAAGGAAAATGTATAAATTGAATATTCTTGGAGGAATAAATCAAGAATTGTGAAATTAAAGGGAATTATACATAATTCATTTAATTGAATTATGGAATTATTGAAATACATTTTTATTTCTCTTCTCTTCCATAATTTCGCTTAGCATGAGAAGGATGGAGGGCAAAAAATTGATTTCAAGAGCACATGCCTAGTTACCACATGAACATATTCATGATGATAATGCTACATGAATATGGTAATGATGACAATGTTGGAGTGCATTGTTCGATTAGATGATGAGTGCATGGTTGGGTTAGAGGTTGAGTGCATGGCATTTCACTACTTGAGTGCTTGGTGGAGTATGAAGTTGGTCTAGTTGGAAAAGAAATTGTTTTAGTTGGAGCAAGAGAAGGGAGGACATTTTTTGGCCAACTAAGGGAGAAGAAAAGTGGTTCAAATCTAATAGAACACTTAATGGAGTAAGTATGACATAAACATGAAGGAAGGGATGGCTTGTGACAAGTGTCACCACAAGATTTAATCTTGAAAAATCAAGGGCTAAGAGGAAAGGTAAAGCATTTCATTAAAACACTTCATCTTCCCTTCCTTTTGTGCACATTTCAGCCAAGTTAGAGAAAGAGGGGGGAGAGCTTGGGAGAGCAAAGAAGTTCTAGAGAGGAGTGAAAGCTTAAGGTAAGAAGTTGATCCTTAAGCATTTCTCTTGTAGTTTTTCATGAAATCCTTCTCTAAACCTTGTTTCTTCATGAATCCATGATCTTGAAGGCACATTGTTAGCTCAAAGAGAAGAGAGAGAGGACGCATTAAGTGAGAAGAATCAAGAAGCTTAAGAGGTAACTACACCAAACTCAAATCTATACTTATATGAAGTTGATATTGAAGTTTGTTGTTGATTTGGTGATTTTTGGTTGAGTTGTAAATTTGGGAAATCCCTAATCCTAAGGGGTGATGCTACCTAAATTTCTTTGAATCATGGTTAAGATATGTTTAAATGATTTAATGAAGGATTAGAAGTGGAGAAGTATATATTTTGGAAACTAAAACATAAAACTCTATTTTTCCATTTTTTGGAAAAGTTTTGGCCAAGGTTAGAACAGAGGGTAGGAGATGGATTTCCATGAAATAGATGGTTCCATTAGATTCAGTGGGCAAAAATAGGTAGGGTTACAGTTAGTCACTTTTTCGGAAAAGACCGAAAAACCATAATTACGAAAACGCCATTAAAACCCTAAATTGAGGCTGTCAAGGGTATTTTTATAATTTGACACTGAATTTGATAATTTTGAGCTCTGGAATGGATTCCTTGGGCGAAAATATGTCAGAATAGCCCTAGTCAAAATTTTAGGAACGCGTCCCATCGAGCCGGGGTCCTGGGGGCATTTTGGTAAATTTTCACCCTAGATTAATATGACCACAAGAAACACTATGGAAGAGTCTAAAATGATACTTGGATAGGTTATGACCTATTTCTTGTACATTTAATATTTTAGAACTGAGTCGAAGGCCAGACACGACATGTTTTACGATGCACACTAAAAAGGGGTTAAAAGAAATTCGAGGTAGGAACATTATCTTTCATACATCATGCTATAGTTATATGCTTTCATGGATGCCAATGTTTGTAAATGCGCTTTATTAATCAACATGGTTTGCTTAGAGAGGGGTATTTAGTGCTGGGGTGTACTTGCACTGAGAGTTGGCGGAAGTCTAACAGGTGTAGAGTGTGGGGCTGGGCCCTATTCATGTATACATGACGACGATGTATTTATATTGTTTATTAATTAGTGCATACCTTAGTGCATGTCATATTTACTTTTCGCATTTTCTATGAACGATAGCATGTTTCTACGAGGATTTTTCGGAATCTCACCCTATTTTTAAAATAAACATCTCAGTGGGTGCCGGTGGGACAAAAGGAAAAGGTACAAATATGAAGAAGTGACTTGCACGTGTCTTGAGGTGAGGTTGAAGACTGTGGTTATAATTAGTTTATGCTTTAGATATTTTGGGATATCATGTATTTATTAAAACTTCCGCTGTATTTTGTATTTTGTTGATGAACAACGTTGGGATTGTAAACGAATACTTCTATTATTATAATTGTATTTTTCTGTATGCCCATGGAATCTTGTCTTTATTACTCTTCGATTATCGAAATCGAAACGGGTGTTGACAAAACTCACATTCTCTAGTAGATAATGCACTAGGTGGCAATCTAATAGAAATTGCCATAGTTAGGGGCAAAACGGGAAGAAATAAATTTATTGGCTAATTAGTCAGCAATCGAAAAAGAAATTGAGTATTAATTAAAAGAGTAAGAGTTGTGACTAAATAGTTAATGGAATTGGTTAGAGTAACTAAATGGTTTTTTGCTTTTAATGGAGTCACAAGATTATGACAGTTGACACCATTAGATGGAGTCAACATTTCAAACTCACCTTCACTTCCCTCTCTTTTCTCCAAGTTGGCTAAGAGCTTAAGGGGCTAAAAATCTAATCATTCAGCATCATCTCTCTCTCTCTCAAGCTCAAAGTCGTCCAAGGCAAGGAAGAAGAAAGAGAAAGAAGTTAAGCCAAATGTGAGGTATTTATCTTAAGTTTTGACTTTGTAGATGACCTCTATCACTTAAAACCTCTTCTCTAACCTTGTTCCTCTTGATAAGAGCTTATTTATATGGTTTTAGATTTTTAAGAGGAGGTGTTTTGTGTACTCAAGTAAAACTAAAGGTTAGAGAATCAAAGAACAAACTAGAGAAAGTGGCAAAGGTGAGCAAAAGCAACCTCTGTAACACCCAAAATTTCAATTAAGGGATAATGATAATTATTGAAGATAATTATTGAATTAAAGTGGAATAATTATGGGTTTTGGCGGTAATATCAATTATTATGCCATAATTAGTAGGAAATTGAAAGAATGAAACTATTGGTCTTAAATTGGTGATTAATGGAGAAATTAATAACTAACTAAGAGAAAAATGAGAAGGGTGATTAAATGGCTAATGGAAGGATTAGAATGACTGATTGGTTGCTTATTTTATAAGAGCCAATAGAAATGAGACATGTGGCAAAAGTGGGTGTAAAGAGGGAGTATGTGTGAAAGTCAAATCTCATTATTCTAATATATTTCTCTCTCTCTCTCTTTCCCTCATTTTCACTAGAACTGGTATAGGGAAGGGAGTGTAATCATTTTCTCTTCTTCCTCAAGCACTCATCTCTCTCTTCTCTCTCCAAAACCATCAGCCCTTGTTGAAGGAAAAGGGAAGAAGAAAAGCTAGTGGTTTGGGTAAGCAGATGGCTTCTATTGCTCAATCTCATTTCATTAAAGTTGTTCCTTGAGTCGAGAGCTTTACTTTGATGGTTGTAGTTTCTCCATTGGTGGTGATTTAAGGAATCACGAAAATCTGATAGTTGGAGAATCAAGAAGTGTCTTTGAGAAAGTTGATAAGATAAGTGAAACCAACCTTTCTATCTATGTTTTGTGCCATATGATTAAGTTTGGAAATTATGGTATTTTTTGCCTTAATTTTGAAAATGAGAGTTATTGGGGGTATGGCATGTTGTTGGCATAGATTTGGTGCCTTGAGGTGTACCATTGATAGATAGAATTGGTTTGGGAGTGAAATGTGAAGTTTGGTGATTTTGGGATTTTGATGAATTATGTTGCCCAAAATCAAAGCATGATAATGGAATAGGAATTTGGTAATTCTGTTGATTCCATTGAATTCCTTGAGTGTTTTTATGTGAGAATAGCTTAGGTTGAGGTTTTGGGTCTATTGGAATCTCTTGGGCACAAGTTTGGGAAGTGCTGTCAGTTTTCTGTGTTTTTTGATTTCTAATAGCATCACTTGAGTGATCTGGGGTTCACTCGAGTGCGGGATGAACATCACTCGAGTGCTGTAGTGCATTTTCCCTTTTTGTTTCCAGTTTCATGTGGCACTTCCGTGTGTAGAGGCAAGAGTGTTGTCTCACTTACGAGTATTGTGAGTTCTCACTCGAGTGCAGGTGTATTTGACGTCATGAACTCCTGTCTCGGGTTGTCACTCACGGCCAAGTTTCAAGAGTGTGCTTTAACACTGGCGAGTGTTAAGCCATCACTCGAGTGCAAAGGTCTATGCTCGAGTGCTTCTTTTCGTGAAAGTTCTTGTGCTCTCAGGTGAGTACTTCCTGAACCTCACTTCGTGAACTCGGTTGAGCATTAGGCTATCACTCGAGTGAGGTGGATCATGCTCAGGTGAAGCAAGCATTTCTGATTCCTGAAATTATTGTGTGCTCTCGGGTAATCACTTTCTGTCCTTCACTCTCTAGTACTCGAGTGCAGACTGTACCATCACTCGAGTAAGGTCGTCTTCACTCGAGTGTCCGTACATTCTCACTCGAGTAAGGTCATCCTCACTCAAGTGCAACAGTGGAAAAATCATGTCTTGTGCTTCCAAAAGAGGATATCTAGGATAGTTCTTCCAACCTTTTTAGGACTTGTGTTAGAGCCATATGTGAGGGCTGAAGCAACAGTAATGATAACTAACATTAAGTGTTATGAAAGTGAGAACTTGGAGTGGAGAATAACCCGATGTCCTTGATTTGGTTTATAGGGTTCAATATTCTCCCTGATCGTGAGTAGCCGGTGCTGGAGCACACGTGGAAAGAACAAGGGTAGGGAACTTACCTCTCCTGCATGTATTTGATAATTGTGTTGGTGTATTGATGCATGTTATTGCTTTTCCTGATTATGTGAAACATACATGAGTGATTGAAGCTATGTTTAACTAATGCTATGGCCATGAGTATATTGTTTGAACATTGAGCATGCTGATATGTCATTGTGTGAACATGAATTATGTATTGCAAGTATGTCATGCATTAAACACATATCTTGCATGCATATTGGTATTGTTTTCCTACTGAGATTCCCTAGAATCTCACCCTCCCCTACCAACAGTTTAGACAGGGCAAGTGGATCAAGATGGAGCAAGCAACCAAGGGCGACTAGGTCTCCTTATGGGCAAGTGCATTGATAGTTGGTTATCATTATAGGTTGGTAATTGTATATGTTTGGACGTATATATTCAGATGATAGATTGGATTGTGTATTGGGAATGAGTACTGTGTAATTCCCGTATGAGGGCTTGTATGGGCGATTATGCCTTGTAAGGCTTTGATCAATGTATGGAACCCGGGGTTGGCCGGGAATTATTATGTGTACTCTGATATATTTAAAAGTAATTTATCTTCATGTAGTAATTGTATTCGGAATGTGAATGTGAAACCAGATTATAAATGATTTTTGAAAATGTTGTTTGATTGTTATTGGTCTCTATTTCACTTTAATTGCGTAATCCGAATATTAATTATGATAGAGGGTTACAACCTCTTGATATATGAATTGTGATAATTGGTTGAGAACTTTGGCTTGTGGAATTTTGCCCTATTTTTGTGTATATTGGGGTTTAAAGGGTTTTTTATGATCGTAATGGTGTCTTGTGGCATGTTTTGGACCGTTGGAGTCATATGTGGAAAAATTGGAAGTTTGTTAATAAAAATTATGTGCAAGATAGCTAGTTTGCATGGCAGTTTTGAATGAGTAAATGATATCAAAAAATTCTGAAACTTTTTAGTTGAATAGAGGGTGTGTCAAGCTTTAAAATTATATAAAATGAGTGTCATTTTGATTTATATGCTGGAAGTTATGCATTTCCAAAATTTGAGGTTGAAACTAGAGTCTATTCTAGAATAGTATGTAAATTCGTGGAATTCTATAATTTTTTTGGTTGCATATGGCAGTGGTTCATATTTTTCTGTATAGAGGACTTAAAAAGCTTCAAATAGGACTTGGAATCACTTTATTTTGATTTTTGTAGATTTAGTTATGATTTTTAGAAGTTCAGTCAAGAAACATAATTTTTCTTGGTCGCGACCCAAAAGCTTCTGACCTGTTTTTAGCCGCAGCCAAAATGTTTCTGATCATTTCTTGGCCACGGCCTACCCTCAATTTCAGCACCTTACATTTTTGAATGGTGGTAACGGGTCAAGCTCTTCCCAATCCTTTTAGGCTTTTGTTTGAGCTTCTTATAGCCACCAAAGGGATTCAAATGATAACCAACCCCAAGTGTTTTAGAGTTTTAAGAATTGAAATAAGTAGTAACTTGTCGTCTTTAATTCTGATTTATAGGATTTGACATCTTCCCTGAGCGTAGGAAACTTGTGCCCGATCAAGAGCAGAAAGAATAAGGTAGTGACTCTTTTTCTTATATCATGTATAATACTTTGTATGTATGTGCATATCATCTATTGTGACGAATGTCACGAATGTGAATACTCCTGTGAATGTCACGAATTGTGACGGATGTTACAAATGTGTATACTGCTGTAGATGCTGTTGTGAATGTCACGAATTGAGACAAATGTGATGAGTGTCACGAATGTGAATGCTGCCATGAATGCTGCTGTGAATGCTGTTTTGTGATTATTGCTTACATGCTTTATTAAATTATATATCATATGAGTTAAATGTTACTATTGAGATTCATATGAATCTCACTTTTTCCAATGACTAACCTATAGCCAGGGCAAGCGGATCAAATGAGAAGTAGGTAAACAAGAGCGACTAGTGCTCACAACTCAAGGATTAGAGTTTTGTGTTGGTTATCAACTTTTGGATGAATGTATATGATGTAAATATAAGTTCAATGTAGTAGAAGTGAACGTATCCACCATAGACTTGTGAATTTATATGTAATCCTCGGTATGGGAACAAAGACAGGTAATTATGCCCTGTAGACCCTACTAGTTAATGAATATAACTTGAAAATCCGTCCAGAAATTTTGTTGAATACTCTGATATTTATAAATGGAACGTAACCGAACAAGTCAAATAGATTCGAAAAGTGGAAGTGAGACCTTATTAAACAGTTTTTGAAAACTCATTTTATCACAGGACTGAGTCCTATCTTGAAGTCGGAACCTCTATTGAGTTTAAAATTATCCACTGGTATCCCATTTATTTTATGACACATTTTCGAACCATATTCACGGCTTTTAAGTTAAGGGGTTACAATTTGGGATTTTGATGTTTAGGTGTTGACAACTAGAATATAAGAATTAGCAATTGGGTATAGAGATTGTCAATTTGACCTTCTCAAGTTGTCACTGTGTCGACCCAAGTTGTTAAGTGTTATTTTTAAGTTGTCATTGTTTATATTTAAGTTATCAATATCTGAATTTCAAAATCATAAAGTCTTACCAAATCACCAATTTATCCTTTTACTAATTTAATAAACATTCTAAGATATTTGTAATTCAAATGATATTTTTTTATTATTTTTCCAATGAAATATCATTATATCATCATGTTAAAAAACACAAATGAAAAATCACGATTATAAAAAAGTGAAAGGGAAAATAGCTGAAAAGTATAATTTGAATTACAAAAACTTAGAATATCTAGTAAATCAATAAAAGGACAAATAGGTAACTTGATAAAAATATGAGATTTTGCAGTTTAAGTGATGATATTTGAGTATAAGCAATCACAACTTAAAAATAGTAATTAACAACTTGAATCTACATATTGACAATTTAGAGAGCTGAAGTTGCTAATCTCTACATCCAAATTGCTAATTTCTATATTCAAATTATCAATATCCAAACTTCAAAATCTCATATTCCTATCAGATTACCTGTTTCTTCTTTTTGCTAATTTAATAGACATTTGAGATTTTTATAATTCAAATGGTATTTCGGATCATACTTATATTAAGTTCCTTATATCTATTAAATCAAGTTCTCCAATCATATATATGTGTATATGACCATATGTCATTTTTTATTTGTACGATTTTATTGCGAAATGATAATAATACATAAAAATACGCCATATGATGCTTATGATCGGAGGACTTGACCAGATCAATATTTTCCTTTTCTTTCATCTTCCCACATTGAAACCTAATAGTATTTATTTGAGATAGTTTATTTTTGGATAATAAATATTTATAAATCGTGATTTATGATATTCAGGTAAATACGTAAGAGGAGTTTTATCATAACTTATATAATAAGTAGTCATTTTTAAAAAATAAGCTACTACAATCATGCTCGTAATATCGCGATCAGGTTGGCGGAATCATTCATTAGTAAAACGACACCGTAAGCCAGAAGATGTGTGCCGACTGAGGAATAACAAGGAACGCTGCTGGTAAGTTCTGTGATTGACTCTAGGGGTGAGCAAAACCGAACCGAAACCGAAGACCGAATCGAATCAATTTCGGTCTTTTCGGTTCGGTTTTCGGTGCATGTTCGGTTTTCTTCGGTTTTTTTTTAAAAAAATTCGGTTTAAACCGAAAAACCGAAATTATTAAAATAGTATACCACAACTGAAAAACCGGATGCAAGACAAAGAATGATATATCATTGGATATTCATCTTTTTGAATTTTTGTTATACTTTCTTTGGATTAAGTAATATTGAATACAATTATTCTGCATCTATAAAAAACCTTCCTATTTTTTGTTCCATTATTGGAATATTGGGTACTCCAAACTACATTGATCATATTCCAAACTACATTGATCATATATATAATATGTTGTTTATACTTTGTTTTATATAATTTTTCTTTAGATCTTGATGAGGTTATTCAATTTTATAATTTATATTAATTTTTGCTGGTTGAAAATCCAGATATTTGAAGTAAAAAATGAAGGCTAAAAAAAATTCGGTTTTTTCTTACAAAACCGAAACCGAACCGAATAATTTCGATTATTTCGATTCGGTTATTTTGATTATTCGGTTCCGGTTTGATTTCATAATTTCCTTAAATTTGGTAGTTCGTTTTTTTCGGTTTTTATCGAAAACCGAACCGAAAAACCGATAGTCACGCTGATTAACTCCCCAGCTACAGAAACGAAGCGAATTCAGTTTTCCCAAAATGAAGGCCATAGTGATAACTGCTGCCGGTGGCCCAGAAGTGTTGCAGCTTCGAGAAGTGGAAGATCCACAGATCAAAGACTACGAGGTCCTCATCAGAATAGCAGCAACCGCGCTGAATCGAGCCGATATCCAGCAGAGGAAAGGTTTATACCCTCCCCCCAAAGGTGCGAGCCCTTACCCTGGATTAGAGTGTTCCGGAACTGTTGAAGCCGTCGGGAAAAATGTTTCCAGGTGGAAAATCGGTGACCAGGTACTCAGCACCAATTCTTACGAGTTTTGGGTTTGCAGGGTAGTGATATATTTTTAATCTACGTTTCTGAGGAAATGATGGGAAAGATATCAAGGGAACATTGCATTAATGGAACGTTCTTCTATTGCGTCTTTTGATTACTTCCCCGTTTCTGTGAATTACGGACCTTTCTTTGTTGGAAACAAGAAGATGATATGCCTTTTATAGGAATAAGCTTTGTTTGTTTTATGCTCTAGTATGCTCAGGTTAATTGTTGAAATTACTTATACCTACTTGTGGCAAATGAACTATGAAGCTTTTTCAATAAAACAATACGTTTAACCTTAGTGATGACCGAATATATTGATATTGGGGTCCTTTTTTTTCCTTTGGTCAGCATTAACCTCGAGGTTCTGTTTTACTGGAGTGGTCGAAACCTGTTAGTCGTGTGGTGTGTGAATTAATTGAAGTTGGGTTAATATGTAAGATGGGGTTTATAGGTATGTGCTCTTCTTGGTGGAGGGGGTTATGCTGAGAAAGTTGCCGTTCCTGCTGCACACGTTCTTCCAGTTCCACATGCAGTTTCTCTGAAGGATGCAGCTGCTTTTCCTGAGGTTGCATGTACTGTATGGTCCACTATTTTTATGATGAGCCGGCTATCCAAAGGAGAAACGTTCTTGGTAAAGTTTGAGTCTAATCATTTATCTATGAAGGGCATATTATTTTTTTTTTAGTTAATGTCCAATACCTGTACTTTTTTGAACAAAGTCAATGGATGCAGCGTATCTGATGACTCCTGTCTTGTCAATTCTTATCACTCTAAATGAAGTTATGCAGTGTACCAGTACTTTCTTCTGTTTAATTAACTCTTGTTTGGGTTAATAGTGTGCGTAGAATTTAGCAACTTGATGTTATATTTGGTCTTTACCATTGTTTAGGGAATTCAAAACATGTTTGAATTAGTTTTAAGACTCGCAAGGATGTAAATATACTATTGGATGACATCCATTCATAACTTGAAATATCTTCCATCAATGTATCTATACTTCCTGGAGTACCTTTGCAAAATTATAGATTTCTTAAGGTCTAGCGTATAAATGGCCTGAATTCTTTCCTTAGATGGTGCTGTATGACCTTCCTGGAGTCTCTATTTGTGACTTAATAATAGTTTACATTAACTTGAACCCATCAATTCTCAGGTACATGGCGGCTCTAGTGGAATTGGTACCTTTGCCATTCAGATAGCTAAATATCATGGAGTAAGAGTATTTGTCACAGCAGGTCCAGTAGTTTTTATGCGACTTTTTTCTTGGAAATTAACTGCCTTCACCAGGTCCATTAAAACTGGCCCATTTCGTGGAGCTAACCATGCATCTCTTTGATTGTAATTTCCGAGTAGTGGTTGCCAGGCACTCATCTTTTTACATAATGATTGGCAGGCAGCGAAGAGAAATTAGCTTTCTGCAAGGATCTTGGTGCTGATGTATGCATCAATTACAAAACAGAGGACTTTGTTGCGAGGGTAAAGGAAGAAACAGGTGGTCAAGGTATCATCTCTAGTTTGAACACTTGAGCATTGATAATCAATCTGTTCAGCAGCCCTTGATGCATGATTAATCTAATGTTCACATCGTGTAATTGATGTTTAATGACAGGTGTTAATGTTATTCTTGATTGCATGGGAGCATCCTATTACAGCCGGAACATTGAGAGCTTGAGCCTTGATGGGAGGCTATTTATCATTGGCTTTATGGGGGGTACATCTACTGAAGTAAATCTTGCCCCTTTACTTGCTAAGCGTCTTACTGTTCAAGGTATTGCTCCAATTAAAGTTTCATTCTTTCTTTGATTATTTCGAAGGTTCACTTAATACAGATTTGTGTCTACTTTTTAAATTGGGTTCAAGATTACTTCAATCCATATAATTGCTTGTTGAAGCACAAAGAAGTATCTCCAATAGCTGGTAAAGCTAACTTCTGCAACTGCTAAAATGATAGCGATAATTTGACTTTATAATATATCTTAACAATCAAGACTTTCTTTATAAGGGAACCAGACTCCTGGGTGATTTAATTCATTTCTCAACGTAACTTCAATCTTATATTTGCTCTCCTTTCATTATGCTTCTCTTGCTTTATAAACTATGCACTCTGTCTGGGTTTACAGATGAACCTGAGTTATATCACATGGTCAATTTTCTATGCAGGTGCTGGCTTGCGAAACAGAAGTCCTGAAAACAAAGCTGTGATTGTCAGTGAAGTGGAGAAGAATGTGTGGCCAGCAATTGAAGCAGGCAAGGTTAAGCCAGTGGTGTACAAATCATTTCCTCTCTCTGAAGCGGCAGAGGCTCATCGGCTCATGGAAAGCAGCAAACATATTGGGAAGATTCTGCTTCTTCCATGAATCTGGACATGCCATTCCGACCGAAGCTCTTGACGTTGTGATGGACTTTTAGAATTCAGACCTCTTTCTGTGTATGATTGAGGAGACTAATGCTGGCAGCTGGGCACATGAGAAGTTGTATGTGGTTTCTTTGTAAAAAATTATCCTTTAATGAATTGACTCTATACGACCATACGAGACAGCAAATGTAGCTACTGTATCCGTGAGGATGCTCTCTGAGGTGATTTTAAGTTCAGAAGTTGATGGAGTTGTGTTTTTTAGAAAGAATGGAGTGATGCTATTGACTGAAAAATAAAAATGAAAAAAAAGAGAAAATTATCTCATATCAAAGATTTCGAGAACTCCAAGGATAGAGAAATTCAGAGGATATTTTTTCTGCATTTAGTTTCTCTTCCTCCTTCATAACCGACATGAATCGAGTGCAAAATTATTGTTCACGAACCATGCCGTTGGGTTTATGGGATAAGTTGTCAAATTTCATCTTGGGTTTTAACTTCATTTGATCTTTGACTCTGGTCCAATGCTTTTCACTTTCAACAAGTCAAAGTTTCACAAACTTGAACTCATAATGGTATCACCACAAATTATGCTAGAAAATGTCTATATAAAACTTGAACCTGATGCGATAAAATTAGTCATCTTTTTCTATTATTATTATGATTTCGAAAGACTGCTTTCCTTTGTGATAAGACGTTATTGTACCGATTTGAAACTCAGAAGGTATCAATACAAATTATGATAAGAAATTTTTGAAGTGCAAGCAACATAATTACTAAAACAAATCACTCATGATCATCAGGTTTACTTATCTGTCACTTGTACTTGTCAATCTAATTTCCACAAGGTAAGGTTGCAGGACATTTTTAGAATCAGGTTGATCCCACTCTAATGAGTTCCACCATGTTCTGGTTGCTCTGATTTCTTCAAGAGCAGGCGTTGCTGGCAGATCAAGAGGAAGCTTCTTCAGAGCTTCACAGGATGCTACCTCAAGACTTTTTAAAGAAGGGCAGAGAATGGTTCCATCATATATACTCTCCAAAAGGGGCATGAACTTCAGTTTCATCCTCTTCAACTTTGGAAACTCAATTCCTGAATCATTTTCTCCCTCTTCTCCTTTCATTATGCACTCCATACCAGTACAACTGCGAACACTAATTTCTTCCAGATTCTTAAGTTGAAGCAAAATCTGCCCTGAGAATAGAGTCTTCAGTTTTGGACAATATTCCACAGTAATGATCTTCAAGCTCATAAGAGTGCCAGGTCTCACTACATCCCTACATATCATCTTCAAGTTTCCCAGAACTAAAAGTTCCATCCTTTCTAGCATGGGTAAAGTGTTTTCCTCTTCCTCTGAGTCAATTATGCTTTCTATGTCATCACACCACCTGATTTTACAGTATTTCAATTGCGTCACATTCACTAAGCACATACTTAGATTCTTAATATCAGCAGAGTCATCCAGATGAAGCTCCAATGTGTTTGGTGGGAGAGAAACTGGGTTTCCTCTTAGAACAAGTCTTCCACTAAAGGCTAAGCTTCTCTCTTCACAAAACTGGGCTTGGGGCTGCCCAATTGTTATCCTGAACTTATCCAGCTGAACCCAATGACCAGATTTGGCATATTGATCAAACACATTTGCATTCCATAAGTCTAGTTCAAGAGAAGATAAATTTGAGGAAATGACTTCTTCAACGGAAGCTCCACCACTAATGGCTTTGACTGACATTGATCCCCACAAGATACCACAACCACCTATCAGTAAGTCTTCCAAAAGGGTATATTTGGACATTAATCCAAATGGGAAGATTTCAATTCCAGTCTTGGAAAGATTTAAGCGCCTCAAGTTTCCCAACCATTGCATCCCATCTGGAAGTTCTTTCATTCTTGGAGAGCAAGAGAGATCAAGGACCATCAGCTTATTCATTTTTGCTAAAGAAGGAACTGCTGATAAATTCCAACAGTTGCTCAATAACAAAGCAGATAGATTCTCTAAATTAGAGACAGAATTAGGCAAGAAATCAATCCCAGTGTAGGAAAGGTCCAGCACTTTCAGAAATTGCATGTTTTCGAAGAATTCATGGGATATATTTTCAGAAAACGAGTTGAATTGCAGCAATAAGGATGTCAGTTTAGGCCACATGAGGTTGTAGTTGAAGGGAATACATTTCAAGTCATTTCTCATTAGTGACACCCTTTGAACATCTTCTGCCCACTCCTCCATCCATTGATGTTTTGTCATCCCTATCCCTGCTTTACATATGCAGTGAGGATTCGTTCTCATGATTGTAATGGCCATATCTCGTACCAAATCATGCATTCTGACGAATTCCACCGCGTTTTGAGTTAGACCCTCTAACAAGCATGCATGTTTTAATTCATTCAATATGATTTTCCCTTTCCTCTTTGTAAGCAAATGAGCTTCTATATTTACACACTCTTTGATAAGAGGATTACAAGATATTTATATACAAAACAGAGGTAGAAGGGAAGTGATTAACGGAAGCAAATCAGAGGAAAAGTCAATAAAAACAACTACCTACTATCTTCTTCAACTATATCATGCTATTATAATTCTATGTTCATAACACTCCCCCTCAAGTTGGAGCGTAGATGTTAATTAAGCCCAACTTGTTACAAAGATAGTTAACACGAGTCCCATTTAAGGCCTTAGTTAGAAGATCTCCCAATTGATCACTAGATCGCACATGCCCTGTAGAAATAAAGTTTTCTTTGATCTTATCACGTACAAAGTGACAGTCGATCTCAATATGTTTTGTACGTTCATGAAATACTGAATTAGAGGCTATGTGTAGAGCAGCTTTATTATCACACCACAGCTTTGCAGGCAATGTCGTGACAAAACCAACTTCCTTCATTAATTGGTGAATCCACACAATTTCTTGCGTGGATTGAGACATGGCTCTATACTCAGCTTCCGCACTTGACTTAGATACTACATCCTGCTTCTTGCTCCTCCAAGATACCAAGTTCCCACCCACAAACACACAGTATCCTGTGGTGGATCTCCTGGTAGATTTTGACCCAGCAAAATCAGCATCACAAAAACATTCAATCTCGGTGTGACCATGATTTGTATAGAGTATACCACGACCTGGTGAGCTTTTTAGATAATGTAAGACATGCTCTAAAGCTTCCCACTGAGCAACGGTCGGTGCTGTCATGAATTGGCTAAGTACACTCACTGGAAAGGTTACATCAGGACGAGTCACCGTGAGATAATTTAACTTCCCAATCAGTCTTCGGTATCTCTCAGGGTAGGCAAACGGCTTGATCTTTTCAGGATCAACCTTTTTTCTTACTTCCTCAGGTAGTTCATCAAACGGTACGCTATCATCAATGTCTAAGAAAGGATTAGGAATCATGGGAAAGCTACTAGGTGTTGCCCCAAGTTTCCCAGTCTCCTTGAGCAAATCCAGAACATATTTTCGTTGTGTCAAGAGAATGCCTTTTGTGCTTCTCATAACCTCGATCCCAAGAAAGTATTTTAACTGACCCAGATCCTTTGTTTGGAAGTGAGAATTCAGGAAGGCCTTTAGTGTGGAGATTCCTGAAGTGTTGCTCCCCGTAATAACAATATCATCAACATATACCACTAAGAAGATCATGCCAGCCTCCGTTCGCTGATAAAACACAGAATGATCACACTTGCTCTGAGTGAGACCAAATTTCTTAATCACCGTGCTAAACCTGTCAAACCACGCACGAGGACTCTGCTTCAGACCATATAATGACTTCTGAAGATAGCATACCTTCCCATGCTCCCCCTGAGCAACAAAACCAGGTGGTTGCTCCATGTAAACTTCCTCAAGAAGATCACCATTCAAGAAGGCATTTTTGACATCCAACTGATGAAGATCCCAACCATAAGTAGCAGCTATAGAAATAAACAGACGAACAGAAGACAATTTTGCCACAGGGGAGAAAGTTTCTGAATAGTCAACGCCATAGGTCTGAGCATAGCCTTTAGCAACGAGGCGAGCTTTCAAGCGCTCCAATGTGCCATCGGCCTTGGTTTTGACCGTGAACACCCACTTACATCCAATAGCCTTCTTGCCAGGAGGTAAAGTGACCAGATGCCAGGTACCTGTTTGATCAAGAGCCATCATTTCATCCTCCATAGCAGCACGCCAACCAGGGTGGGCTAAGGCTTGATGGATAGTTGTAGGGATGGTGATAGAGTCAATGGAAGCTATGAAAGAACAGGATGGAGAAGATAGATGGTTATAGGAAACAAACGAAGAAATAGGATAGGCGCAAGTACGTTTACCTTTACGGATGGCAATGGGCAATTCCTCAGAAGGAGTAGATGTAATGGGTAATTCCTCAGAAGGAGTAGATGTATCAATAGTATTAGGCATTGTTGCCACGTCAGTAGCAGGAGGAATTGATTCTGGATCAGACGTCGAAGCAGGCACTATTGGGGAATCATGAACGACGTCATTACTTTCTCGAGGACGTTTACGATAAACATGCTGAATAGGTGGTTTAGCAGGTACTGGTGCAGAGGCGGGCACATGTGGTAAATAAACCTCATAGACCAATAGATCATCAAGATCGGAACTATGGTCTGAGGATGAAGATTCAGTAGAAATAGGAAAAAATGGAGTTGACTCATGGAAATTGACATCGGTAGACACAAGATAACGTCGAAGGGTGGGAGAATAGCAGCGATAACCCTTCTGAACCCTAGAATACCCAAGGAAGACACATTTAAGAGACTTAGGATCTAGTTTGGTAATAGTAGGGCGAACATCACGAACAAAACAGACACAACCAAAGATTTTTGGTTCAAGAGGAAACAAGGGTTGAGAAGGGAATAGAGTTGTGTAAGGAGTGTCACCACTGAGAACAGGAGATGGCAAACGATTGATAAGGAAACATGCTGTGGACACAGCATCAGCCCAAAAAGATTTAGGTACATGCATTTGAAACAGGAGGGCTCGAGCAACTTCTAATAAGTGTCGGTTCTTTCTTTCAGCAACCCCATTTTGAGCAGGGGTATCAGCACATGAGGACTGATGAATCATGCCATGTTGGAGCATATACATGTGAAATTGGGCAGAGAAATATTCCTTAGCATTGTCACTCCGTAAGGTTTTGACAGAAATACCAAACTGAGTTTTAATTTCAACACAGAAATTGCAAAAATGAGAAAACAACTCTGAACGATGTTTCATTAAATAAATCCAGGTGGTTCGAGAAAAGTCATCAACAAAGGTAACGAAATACCGAAAACCAGACTTGGATTCGACATGACACGGACCCCAAATATCAGAATGGATTAAATCAAAAGGGGACGCAGCCCGTTTATTTATGCGAGGTGCCAGGTGAACACGATGATATTTGGCAAACTGACACGATTCACATTCCAAAGAAGACAATTGATGAAACTGAGGATACATCCTCTTTAAAGAAGACAAAGACATATGACCCAAACGACAATGAACATCAAAAGGAGAGGAACCACCAGAGCATGCAACGGAACGCGGGACTCGATCATCAAGGAAGTAATGGCCGCCAGATTCATATCCCCTACCAATAATACGCTTCGTCCTAAGATCCTGAATCAAACAATGGTCAGGGAAAAATGAGATACAACAATTTAACTGGTGAGTAAGTTTGCTAGGAGATAAAAGGTTAAACGCAAGATCAGGGACATTAAGGACAGATGAGAGGGAAACAGACGGTGTGGGTGCAACAGTGCCCGATCCAAGAACACGGGAGCATGAACCATTAGCAATTGTTATCGAAGAAGGGTTGGCATAAGGTGCATACGTAGAGAACAAATGATGATTACCTGTCATATGATCAGTGGCACCAGAATCGATGATCCACCTGGAAGACGAAGTAGCAAGGCATGAGTCACTATTACCTGTAGCAAGCGCAGTAGTTGTGGAGGGGGCATTATCAGAGGAGTTGTCAGAGGAGTTGGCCATATGAGCAGCACCATTACGCTGTAACTTGTTTTGCAACTTACGGCAGTAACGTTTAGTGTGACCTGGTTCCTTGCAATAGTAGCAAACAATCCCACCTGTACCAGAATTCTGAGAATTGTTACCTTGGCGAGAAAGGACTTGGTGGCGGTTATCAGCAGGAAAGGGAGTTGTGTGCTCGTGTCCTGGTCGCGAGAAGCCTTGAGTCCTATTGTCAGGAGGACCGCGGCCAGCTAAAGCACTAGCATGAGAGTTAGAAGCTGGTTGAGACAAACTATCGGCACGTAGCACACGGGAGTACACATCTTGAAGTGAAGGTAGCTCAGAACTGGACAATATCTGAGATCGAACTGTCTCAAAAGTGGGATCGAGAGCAGTAAGGAAGCTAATAATAGCTTGTTTTTCCATGTTATCTACTTGTGCCTGGAGATCTGGTGTTGGAGGCATCAATTGCCTCATTTCCTCATACATCCGTTTAAAATCCATGAAGAAATTCTTCAGAGGACGACCTTGTTGTTCAGCACGATAGAAACCTTTACAAACGTCGTGGATACGAGTAATGTTTCCCTTCCCAGAATACAGAAACTCCAGATAATCCATAAGCTCTTTTACAGTATTACAATGACTTACAGAAGGTAAGATGTCACTCTCAATAGAATTCTGAAGTTGTAAAAATAACCGAGCATCAACTCTGGCCCAACTTAGTTTTGAATCATTGGTTGGAGGTGCCTCACTCAAATGACTTTCTTTTTCAATACTTAATAAATACATTCGAATCGTCTTGTTCCAATCCGAATAATTGGTCCAGTTCAACTTATGATCAGTAATTTTATTTGAAACAGGAATCATTTCAGTAGTAACACTGGTCTTAGAATCAGCCATAGGAATTAACCAGAGAAAAGAACACCAACGTTATACAACAATAGTTACCCGAATTTGCAGAATGACAGGTTGGTCCTCCGAAGTTTAAAAATGACAAATTGGTCCTCCGAATTTGAGAAATGACAGACTGATTCTCCAGAAGGCCAGATCAACAAAACAGGAATACTAATACCACCAAAGACTAAATAACCCACCAACCAGCAACTCAAATGAGAATAAGGAGCAAATCAAGCAAACCTGAGGAGCAAATGATCTATCGTACGCGGATGAATCACAAAGAAACTTCAACTCAAGGAACACCCAATGATCAATCGTACCCAAATGAACCAAACAAGATTAGGGACAAACCGGGTTGGAGAAATGAGCTCAGGCGAAGCTCACCGCCGTCTGCAGCTCCGTCACACGCGCCGGTGAGAGTGTCTGGCCGTCAGGCGCGTGAAGGCCACGCGCCGCCTTCCCGTCGTCGGCTGGCCGTCAAATTTCAGGCGTGCGCCGGTTTTGGGCCGGCGACTCTGATGGTGGGGCGCGTGTACAGTAATCGGGTGATGGACAGAACCCGATTTCCTTCTCTCTTTCTCTGTATCGCACCTCTCTCTCTCGCTCTCTGTCGCACAGCACTCAAGATATATCAGATGAAACCCTCTCTGATACCATGTAAGCAAATGAGCTTCTATATTTACACACTCTTTGATAAGAGGATTACAAGATATTTATATACAAAACAGAGGTAGAAGGGAAGTGATTAACGGAAGCAAATCAGAGGAAAAGTCAATAAAAACAACTACCTACTATCTTCTTCAACTATATCATGCTATTATAATTCTATGTTCATAACACTCTTCATTGCAGCTATTCCTCCAACATAACTCAATAAACCTTCCCACATCCAATATTCCATCAGCTCATTAGTATCAATTTGGTGACTTTCAGGGTATAAAGCACAAAAGAGGAAACAAGACCTGCTTGTGTCATCTTTTAGCTTGGCATAGCTAAATCTCAAGTGTGCAAACACTGCTTCGTCCATCCTTTCAATGTTTGCTGTTGAAGCTTTTAGCTCATCTAATGCACACTCCCACTCTGATACGTCAGCAGCATTTCTCAAGGCTCGTCCTACTGTGACAATAGCAAGAGGCAAACCTCCACATTCTTTTGTTACTTCCTTTGCAATCATCTCTACTTCTGCAGAATTTGACAGTACTGGTCCAACTTTAGACCTTAAGAGATCCCATGCCTCATCATCTTGAAGGGCCTTCACTTCTACATCCTCATCTGTCTCCATACCTCGACAAACACTCAACAATCGCGTAGTGATCACCAACTTACAACCGTTCTCTGTTGTTGGTATCGGTATTCCAACCGTTTCAAGAGAGAACTGCTCCCATAAATCATCCAGAATCAATGTGTATCTCTTCCTTCTGCTTAAAGCCTCAAATAGCTTGGCTGCTCTTGTAACATCATCGTCGATCATTGAAAGATCTAAACCCAGCTTCTCTCCAATGCCCTTTTGTAGCTTCACTGGACTTGGCTCTTTTGGTGCAGAAACCCATATGACATGATCAAAATCTCTCCCTTCTAAAAGACGATTGTGGATTTCTTTCATGATAGTTGTTTTGCCTACTCCTCCCATCCCATAAACTCCAATCCTTTTCACTCTCTCTTGTGATAAGCATTCCAATATCCTCGTTAAACTCTTCATCGTTGTGACACACTCCATTAATGGCGGCGAAGGAAGAGTGAACCCTACCTTAGGCAAGTTTTCAGCCACTAAATCATCCAAGAACTGACCATTGTCAAGAAGCTCTTTAACCTCACTGATCTTCTCTTCTACTACCACTCCTAATTTTATTCTTGAGCAAACAAAGTTGAAGGAACATCCATTGTTACTTTCCATGAGGGTGCTCACTTGGCTTTTGACTCGATCAACACTTTTCATCCACAGCTTCACCTCTTCCCGTGGATTCATCCCCTTTTCCAGCCACATTTGATTTAGTTTATTGTTCAAATCTGATCTACGAGCATCTAGCTGTTCCACTAACTCTTTTAGCTTGTTCAGATTCTTTCTTGGTTTTCTAAGATGCATACACTGTCGCTCAAGAGTTTGTTGCAGCGAGTTCTTAGAGCACAAGCAGCTCAGGATGCTTACTATAGATCCAACATCCATGGTCAGTTGCAGAAAATTCAAGAAACATAAATCCTTGGGACTAGTATATAATAGTAGCAAAGAACCAAGGAATTATGTTCCTGTTAATTGTTAAAGCATCTTCTGGATTTTTAGCTTCGACTTGTGATCAATGGGTGTTAATTACATGAACGTAAATGTTCTTGGGAAAGATCAGCAAGAATGCTAGATGAACAAAAAGAAAGAAAGCTCAGCTTTTAAGCTTACTTGAGATTGCTGTCGAAAATATCAAACAAGTTGCAGGAAATGGGTTGAACTTATCACTGGGCAGGTCTGCTTCGATTCTGAAATTGTTTAGTTAGCTTTTTTTCTATCTATCTATGTTCGCCAAGTCCTCCGGAGAGACTTTTTTTTTTTTTTTGCCAAGCGTCCAGAGAGACTTTTTAATCGTTGACTTCCAATTACAATTTGCCCACCATAGAAAATATAGAGTAAACTAACGGAAAGATTGTATCACACAGTATCAGTATTGAATATGGAAAAAATTATAATATAAAAAAAATGGTTGATTTTAAGAACAGAAAATTTTTACATAATTTCAATGAAATATTAAAACCAGAAAACGTCCATCTCTCGTGTGTCTTGCCTTGCGCATACTGCTTCCAAAAAAGGGGAAAAATCAAAATTTAAAAATACTATGTTTAAATTTATATGAAAATCAAATAAAAGGGAAAATCTAAGAAAAACGCAAAAACAGTTTTCTTTTTGGGTTGCGGTGGGGGATCAATAAATACCTTTCTTCCGCAAGTAAACATTTAATAACTAATTAAATTGACTATTACCTGATTTTGAACATAAAAACTTACCCCATACATAATCAAACTGACTATTACCAGGCAAAAACAGCCTTCTGGTTGCAAACTGTATGCGAAGAATTAGCCTGTCAGATGACCTCATGGTTTCAAGATTGAGAGCAAATCACAAAACCTGTGTTTGATGCTGAAAGCCAAGGCCAATAATTTTGGCCCCTGTATTTAATTTTCCTGGTTCTATCATATTACGCATTATCCTCCTTCATCTTCTGAGATGAAAGGGTTTCATCTTTTATACACACAATGGATCTAAGTTCGTTGAGTCCTGAACAACTAACTGCGATAGGGTCTGCATTTTGTGTAATGGCCTCCATGCCAGTACAGTTATTATCACAACATCTCTTCTACTGGAAGAACCCTAAAGAGCAAAAGGCCATCATATTCTTATGGCTCCCATGTATGCAGTTGACTCATTTGTAGGCCTCTTGGATGTTCAGGGAAGCAAAGAATTTTTTCTGTTCTTTGAGTCAGTGAAAGAATGCTATGAAGCTCTGCTAAGTAATATTTCCAGATTTCAATATCTAGCTTTGAGCGAGTCCTATGCATTGCATGTATAATTACTTCTTGAACTATTATCATTTTTGGAAAATTGTTTATATTTTATGTTATATGGATTGATTATTTAGTCTGTTTAACTATCTTATAATTATTCCTTTTATACCAGTATAATTTTACTATAATCATGTACTTTTAGTATAATTTTACTATAATCATGTACTTTTTTTATATGAGGATTAAAATATCATTTTATCTCTTGAAAAAGAAACCCCAATTGCTTATGAATCCCTCTCCAACCTCACTCTTTCTACTTTTAGGGAAATCCCTTGAATTTGGAAACCCCTATTCTAATGATGAGGCTGGGAGAACCCAAGAAGAAAAGCTTGTAATTTGTGTGTTTGTGTGTGTTTTCAAATCAATCAGTTTAAAAGTACTCCCCCTTGTCTTCTAAATTCACGTTCTCTTTCCCCAAATATCGCGAACTCTCGGATCCACCTCGATTTTCTTCTTGATATCGGTTTTTTGTCCTCTTACGTGTGAATTGGCTGAGCAATTAGAGGGAGTTATATACCCACGATCGAACTGATCGTATATTTTTAGGTGATAGAATGAAATCAAGTGGCCTTAATAGTGCTGTATCATCCTTGACTATGGATGATGAAGAGTATATTCTCCATTAGTTTTCTTCATGCTGCAAAGAGACACAGATGTAGGGATTTTTTTTAAATATAAATAACATTTTATCCCTCATAAAAAAAAATGGTTATGTGACTTATCGGCAAAACTAATGGCGGGGTGTTTGATGTCAAAAATTAAAATATTAAGAAGGTTAAATTTAAATTTCCAAACATCAAGGGGTCATATGCAACTGACCCAAAATTCAGGGGAATTTTTTATATTTAGCCTTTTTTTAACAACAATGATAGATTTTGTGAACTATGGAAAATCTCTTTTACTACTATAGTAGTAGTACTTAATGAACTAATTAATTGTTTTGAAATAGTTAAATTTACATTAAATAAGGAAATTCTTACAAGTGAACAGTACCACAAAAAATAGTAAAAACCAACAAGATTGGTAAGGGAAAAAAAGGAACAGAGAACCATCAATGATGAAATGTACTATAAAGCGTGTTTTAGTCTTTTAGAAGATGTTCTTCATTCTTTTTATATGTCATTAAGTAGATAGTTTTACATAAAAAATTTGATATGAAACCAAATTACTAATATTTTAAAAGTCGAGCCGGATTTTGAGACAAAAAGTTTAGTAGGTTACAGTCAGAATGATTGAATCGATCAGAGGGATGACATAATAAGTAAAAAAAAATATTATACACCTTTATGATTGTAAAAAAATAAAATATTAAAAAAATTTAAAAATTCAATAAAATCATTGAAAAAATATATTGAATATATATAACTTTGTAATAATCATTTTACATAAAAATAAAATACAAAAAAATGCAAAAAAATTTTAAATAAGAAGAAAATTTAAAAAATACACAAAATGAGAAATGAGAAATACAAAAATGTAAAAATAAAGATATCATATTTTAAACAAAGTACTCCAATCCCATTCTTAGGAACTAGATGTCCCCTACAATTCCAACTTGATATATTCATAGATAAAACAAAAATAAAGAAAAGCAGAGCAAAACGTACAGAATCCGGCTGGTCAAGCTGTTCGTCCGCCAATAGGTTGCCCCCCAATCCAAAATTATTCATCGGCCATTTGTTCAAACGGATTTGAGTCTGGAGGGCTGGGGTTAGGGTGCTAGCTTCCAGCTGCACTCATTGAGCGTTGGGAATAATTTGTGTCTTTTCTCTGCTGGACTCCTTACCACTTACTTCCTTGGGTTTTGACATCTTAAGTATTGGGCTTGAGGTTCTCTTTAGCTAGGCCTGTTCCACCTCTTTTCTCCTGCTTCAAATCTCGAGTTAGGGTCTGTTTGGGAAAGCTTTTGGGTATAAAAAAAACCCATCTGGCCACCAAAAACTCCAAAAGCCCATTTGGGGTGTTTGGGAAAGTTTTTGGGTTGGCTGGGCTTATGGAAAAAATGGAGCTTTTGGAAGAAGTTGATCCAAGTAGCTTCTCATATTCTAAAATCCCATTCATGTATTTTTTTTAAGGTTAAAGTACACATTTGGCCCTTTATATTTGCATCAAGGTTCATTTTAGTCCCTTATGTTTAAAAAGTGTATTTTTAGTCCTTCAGTCTTAACACCGTTAGTCTTATATAATGGAAAATCCTGATTCATCAAGTCACATTATTTTAATTCTAGCTGGCTGCCACATATAAACTCATATTTTTTAATAAATTCGTATTTGAACTATCCTTCAAATAATAATAGTACTAGGGAAAAAAAAACTCAATTTTTAATTACTTTTTTCATCTGCTCTCCTCATCTAAGCCCTTCGGCTACTACCAAATTCATCTTCCTCCATGAATCTTCAATGGCTACTTGGCCATGGCATCTCTGCCTCAAAACTCTGCTGTCATCATGAACTCGAACAAGAATTTTCAGCCCCAAATTTTGTACATGGAGAGCAAACTTTCAAGGGTAGAAGAAACCCGCATTTGGAGCATTGACATTAGAGGGACATACGAGAGACAAATGTAAAGCATGGTGTACCTGAATTCTTGCCACATTCCACCTTGGAAGAAACTGTTCAAGATTTCTATACTCAAAGGTTTAGATAACTGCTGCTCGTGCGGTCCTCATGAAGGGAGAGAGGTTTTTTCCCACAACTCTTCTCTTCCCCTCTTCAGTTCTATTCTACGCTATATATGTTCCTAATTCAATCTTCAATGATTTTCTCAAGATTCATGGAGGAAGATGACATTGGCAGAGAAGGGTTTCCTATGAGTAAAGCCGTAAAGGGGAAGTAGATGAAACAAGAATTAATTAAAAATTGAGATTTCCCCCCTACTATTATCATTATTTTAATTAAATTATGATTATGAATTTGTTAAAAAAATTGATGAGTCAACATTTTCCGTTATAAGAGACTAACGGTGTTAAGATTGAAGAATTAAAAATGAACTTTTGAAACATAAGGGACTAAAATGAACCTTCATGCAAATATAAAGGATCAAACGTATACTTTAGCCTTTTTTTAATAATAATTGCTCCCTTTTTATTTTATAAATTTTTTTAAAAAATTTTTCATTTCAATTATCACAATATATACAACTAATATATATATATATATATATATTCAATAAAATTCATGCTATTTACAATCATTTTCCATCTAAACGGGCTTTTCAAACGCTAATCCAAACAGATTTCAGGTTAGAAAAAAAGTCACTTCTGCCACCGCCAATCCAAACACAAATCACATCTACAATCTAATTTTTTTTCTATCTAACTTTTCCAAAAGCTCATCTGCAAAAAAGCCTCCTTCTCTGCCGCTAATCCAAACACGCACTTAGTGGTGTTTGGATTAGTTTTTTTTAATAGTTTTTATGATTTATGAGGTAAATGTGTAAGAGTGAGAGGAGTTTTATCTCAGTTTACGTAAACCATAGTTTAGGATGTTGCCAAACACACACTTAACCGATCCGGTTCAATGGTAGCGTCAAAATACGGCATCTTTCTATAAATCATTGCCGACGGCAACTTCAATATCCAGCGGAGGTGAGTTTCATTTTGATCATGTATTAAAAATTAAAAATGATACCAATATCATTCAAAAAAATTTTGCAGCCGAGCTTCCTAATGATGTGGTTGTGACGCGTTATAAGTCTCATGCGGTTGACCAAGGCCAAGGTTCAGTGAGCAGACCCATAATTCATAATACATCATCTCAAAGTGCAAGTAAAGACACTGGTCGGACTTCGGAGAACTGCGAGAAGAAAGATGAAAAATAAGTGTAAGGGTAAAGAGTCAGAGTAAGATTTAATAATTGTCAACTAAACATTCCCTGTAGTGGATTCTTATTCCCATTTCAAAATAAGTGATATAATGAAGATGGGGACCAATCGAATGAGACCTTATAAGGAGACACAGAAAGATGAGTATTGTTTACTGATAAGGGAAAAAGACAAGAAGAAAAATACCGTTAAAATATACAAAAGACAAATGGACTAATTTGAAAATTTGAAACATTGACAAATGTTGGAAATTACAAAATTGCTCTTCCTTTTTAATTTTTTTGAAAAATCCTTAAACCCCCTTGCTCTTACTGCATTTTTCAGCTTTGCTTAAAATAGAACTGCTGATAAATTCCAACAGTTGCTCAATAACAAAGCAGATAGATTCTCTAAATTAGAGACTGAATCAGGCAAGAAATCAATCCCAGTATAGGAGGGGTCCAGAACTTTCAGGAATTGCATGTTTTCGAAGAATTCATGGTATAAATTTTCAGAAAATGAGTTGAAATTGCAACAATGACGAAGCAAGTCTAGGGCCCATGATTAGTGAGACCCTTTGAATATCTTCTGCCCATTCCTTCATCCATTGATGTTTTGTCATCCATGTCCCAGCTTTACATATGCAATGAGGGTTCGTTCTCATGATTGTTATGATCATATCTCATATCAAATCATGAATTATGACAGAATTACCGCTTTTTGAGCTAGACCCTCTAACAAGCATGCATGTTTTAATTCTTTCCGTGTGTTTGGATTAAAAAAAAAGAGTCCTTATGGGAGGAAAACCATGATTTTCAAAAATAAAACATAAACACTATATAAAATGCCAAAATCCCGTTTTTTATCAAAACCATGATTTTGAAAAATTTGTTTTTTTTAGCTTTTTGAAGTTGGTGGGCCACTCACCTCTCTTTCTTTCATTCGTCATTTTACATGGTGGGCTCCACGCGTTATGTTTGTCTTTTTTTTTCTTTATTCCAGGTTGGTGGGCCCCACATATCTTTCTCATCTGTCCTTTTTTTTTTCCCTTTTTTTTCCTTTTTAGAATTTTAATGCTTTTTCTTATTCTTAATATAAGGCCTATTTATATAATTTAATTATATTAAAAAAATTAGTTTAGTTAATTAATATCACGTATAGACAAATTTATTTTATTTTTGGTATTTATTATGAAATTTGATGTTAAATAATGGGTTAAGGTGCAAATTTAACAACCAAGTTTTTTCTAAAGAGCGTCTGGCATAAATAAATTTTGAAAGAGGCAAACATAACAATGAATAATTAAAAATGATGCAAATTTAACAAAACCTTAAATTTGACCTAACGTCGTTAGGGGTTTTCTTCTCTTATAATTTAACGCCATTAGGTCAAATTACTGATTTTGTTAAATTTGCACTCTTTTTAATTATTCAATATTATTTTCACACATTCCAAAAGTTATTTGTGTCAGACGCCTCTCAGGAAAAATTTAGTTGTTAAATTTAAACCTTAACCCTTAAATAATACATAAAGTATAATCTTATCCTTTATATGTAATTATCATAAAAACTAATATCCATTTTAGTAATTTAATCATGAAAAAATTGATTTATATCACAATATCCAAACATTATTATTTTATCAAAATCACTTTTTTTTTGTAAAATTTATTTTGTTCAAAATCTATTATCTAAAATCACTTTTATCATTTTTTTCTTCCTAAACTATTCTTCAAAAGCTAATCCAAATACACTCATGATTTTCCCCTCATCTTCATTGCGGCGATTCCTCCCACATAACCCAATAAACCTTCCCACATCCAATATTCCACCAGCTCATTGGTATCAATCTGATGACTTTCAGGGTATAAAGCACAAAAGAGGAAACAAGACCTGCTTGTGTCATCCTTTAGCTTGGCATAGCTAAATTTCAAGTCTGCAAACACTGCTTCTTCCGTCCTTTCAATGTTTGCTGTTGAAGCTCTCAGCTCATCTAATGCACACTCCCACTCTGATACGTCTGCAACATTTCTTAAGGCTCGTCCTATTGTGACAATAGCAAGAGGCAAACCTCCACATTCTTCTGTTACTTCCTTTGCAATCATCTCTACTTCTGCAGAATTTGACACTACTAGTCCAACTTTAAACCTTAAAGAGATCTCATGCCTCACCACCTTGAAGGGCCTTCACTTCTACATGCTCGTCTGTCTCCATACCCCCGACAAACACTCAACAATCGCGCAGTGATCACCAACTTGCAACCATTCTCGGTTATTGGTATCGGTATTCCAACCGTTTCAAGAGAGAATTGCTCCCATAAATAATCTAGAATCAATGTGTGTCTCTTCCTTCTGCTTAAAGCCTCAAATAGCCTGGCTGCTCTTGTAACATCATCGTCGATCACTGAAAGATCTAAATCCAGTTTCTCTCCAATGCCCTTATGTAGTTTCACAACACTTGGCTCTTGTGGTGCAGAAACCCAAATGACATGATCAAAATCTCTCCCTTCTAAAAGACGATTGTGGATTTCTCTCATGATAGTTGTTTTGCCTACTCCTCCCATCCCATAAACTCCAATCCTTTTCACACTCTCTTGTGATAAGCATTCCAATATCCTCGCTAAAGCATTCCATTAATGGCGATGAAGGAAGAGTGTACCCTACGTTAGGCAAGTTTTCAGCCAAAATCATCCAAGAACTGACCATTCTCAATACGCTCTCTAACCTCACTGATCTTCTCTTCTACTACTACTCCGAATTTTATTCTTGAGCAAACAAAGTTGAAGGAACATCCATTGTTATTCTCTGTGAGGCTGCTCACTTGGCTTTTAACTCGATCAACACTTTTCATTCACAGCTTCACCTCTTCCTGTGGATTCATCTCTTTTTCCAGCCACATTTGATTTGTTTTAGTGTTCACATCTGATCTCCGAGCATCTAGCTGTTCCACTAACTCTTTTAGCTTGTTTAAATTCTTTCTTGGTTTTCTAAGATGCATACACTGTTGTTTAAGAGATTGTTGCAGTGAGTTCTGAGAGCACGAGCAGCTCAGGATGCTTACTGCAGATCCAACATCCATGGTTAGTTGCAGACAATTCAAGAAACATAAAACCTTGGGCCCAGTATGTAGCGGAGAGTTAAGGAATCATGTTTGTGTTGAGGCGTCTTCTGGATTTTTAGCACTGACTTGATATATGGGTGTTAATTATATGAACATAAATATTCTTGGGAAAGATGAATAACAATGCCAGATGAACAGTACTTGAGATTGTTGAAGAAAATATCACTGGGCAGCTCTGCTTCGATTCTGAAATTGTTTAGTGCATGTTTGTTTAAGCTTTTTGCACAGTAAATAAGTCCTTATTACGCAAGCCGAGAAAAAACTCCTCTCACATACTTACCTCGTATACTGTGAATCACGAATTATAAGCACTTATTGCCTAAAAATAAGCTATTCCAAACGCACACTTAGTTAGCTTTCGCCTAGTCGTCCTAAGAGACTTTTCAAATGGTTGACTTTCAATTACAATTTACCCACCATAGAAAATACAAGTATTGAATATAGTGGAAATTTTAATGATTTTCATTTCCAAAAAATTGGTTGATTTTAAGAACAGAAATTTTTTATATAATTTCAATGAAATGTTGAAACTAGATAACGTCCATTTGTGGTGTGTCATGTGCATAATTGCTTCCAAGAAAAAAGTAAAATTAAAATAAATTTAAGGGAAACACTTTTTTTTTTTTTTTTGGATATGGTGAGAAGTTTTCTCTTTTAAGACTTAAAATGTAAAGGATTTGTGTTTTTAAGTACATTTTTAGGGATTCAAATTTATGTTTTTTTTTTTTTGAGGTTGAAGTTACCTACCACCTTAATTAATAGCTTGATGGTAATTTAAGGGAAAATCTTTAAGAACACAAAAATAGTTCTTTTATGTTGCAGTGGGGATCAATATATAGGCTTACACAAGTAAATATTTAATAAATAATTAAACCGACTATTACCTGATTTTGTACATAAAAGGACAAATTTCAGAAAAATATTTTCAAAATATCTTAACAATATGTTAGGTATTGACTATACCTGATTAGCAATTGGCAACTCACTAAAATAAAAAATCACTTATTTAAAATTTTTAAAGTTTGAGAGTATTTTCTGAGACTTTTTAAAATAAAAAGTTACCCCATAAATAATTAAACTGACTATTACAATGCAAAAAAAAAAAAAAAACCTTGAGGGTTGTGTCTCCTTGCCCGAAGAAAAAAAGGCCTTGTGTCTATCACACTGAAGCGGAAAGAGAAAGACGCACGGCACTGTTCAATTTGTTCGATCAGCTCGGTCAGAGGGTGAGTATATTCAACTTATTTTAGAATCGCCTCCATCGTTTCATAGATCATGTTTGGTTATTTTAAGAGAAACTGGATACAATTAACTTCATACGAAGAATTAGCCTGAGTTGTGACTGTCGTTTCATACATCGTGTTTGGTTTGTCTATAAGAGAAACTGGATGCAATTAACTGCATACGAAGAATTAGCCTGTCATTTGACCTAATGGTTTCAAGATTGAAAGCAAATCACAAAACCTGTGTTGATGCTGAGAGCCAATTCCAATCTTTTGGGCCCCTTTATTTAATTTTTCTGGTTCTATCATATCGCGCATTATCCGCCTTCAGTTTTTGCGATGAAAGGGTTTTTTTTTTTCCCGGACAAATCAATTCTCTCCAGTAACAGCAGTGATGGTACATACTCATTTTCTACTTTGTTATTTTTTTAAACTCTGCATAGCTGAATTGTAAAAGATTAGGTGAATGATAGGAAATCCAGTGGTTGAATATATTCCATTACATAAATCTCATAAGGAGATAGTTTCCGCATAGATGTGTTTTTCTGTTTAAAATTTGAGCTACCAGATTTGGAACTAGAGTAGCTTCCCGGTCTCTTGCCTTGAATACATGGTCTCTGGAACTGGGTCTAAATATTTCTCAACTCACGTGATAAACTGAATTTTGGAACTGGTCTTGTGCAGATTCTATCGTCACGTTTCATCTTTTATCCAAGCAATGGATCTAAATACGTTAAATACGTTAAGTTCGTTGAGTCCGGAACAACTAACTGTGGTGGGGTCTGCATTCTGTGCAATGGCCTCCATGCATTTCACAGTGCAGCTATTATCACAACATCTCTTCTATTGGAAGAACCCTAAAGAGCAAAAGGCCATCATAATTATTATCTTTATGGCTCCCATATATGCAGTTGACTCATTTGTGGGCCTCTTGGATATCCAGGGAAGCAAAGCATTTTTTATGTTCTTGGACTCGGTGAAAGAATGCTATGAAGCTCTGGTTAGTACCTGATTACAACATCTGGCTTTGTGACTTTCAAAATGCTACTTTTGTTGGCATATCAGAACATTTTATGTGATTCTTTCTTCAGGTGATTGCTAAATTTATGGCTTTGATGTATAGTTACTTGAACATATCAATGAGCAGAAACATCGTGCCTGATGAAATTAAAGGGAGAGAAATTCACCACTCTTTCCCAATGACACTTTTTCAGGTACGTAGTGCATTTATGCACATATAGTTGTAAATTTGTTGAACAAGAAAAAATCATTGATAGTGTGTTATGATGTGATTCTTTAGTTGATTTGATTTTCTTAATACAGGTAAGTACCATTGATTTAGAATATGTACTTAATTTTTCTATTCTTGACACTTAAATAATGAAGATTTATATCAACGCTGGTACCTTTTTATCAAGAAAAGCACTATCAAGTATCAACGCATCATATTTCTGTGTAGTAGACATATAGCAAGTCTATGTAATAGCTGATCTCAGGGAATCTACTACATTATAATATTGACCTTCTGCAGCCTCGCACTGTTCGGCTGAACCACAATACTCTGAAGCTTCTAAAATATTGGACATGGCAATTTGTTGTCATCCGCCCAGTTTGTTCCATATTGATGATCACTTTACAATTACTTGGGATGTACCCAAGCTGGTTGAGTTGGACATTCACCATCATTCTCAACATTTCTGTTTCATTGGCCTTGTATTCTCTCGTTATCTTTTACCATGTGTTTGCAAAGGAACTGGAACCACACAAACCGCTTGCAAAATTTATGTGCGTCAAAGGGATTGTTTTCTTCAGTTTTTGGCAGGTAATTTTGCTATCCTTTATTTTTGACATATAAACTGAGCTCAAAGATCCCATGGAAATGTGAAGGTGTATGTGTATGACAATGAGAGGGCAGACTTGAACACATGATGCTACAGAAAAGCAAAACCCCAAGGACTATCCCCTTTTAGTGGATTTTGGATAAGATGTGTTGCGGGGATGTTAGGTGCATGATGACTATAATATGACTGTAGCTTTAACTGTTTTTATGCTGTATGATGTCTGTAATAAGTCAAGTTCAATGACGGTCCTTTTATTTTCGATCCACAAGCACAATGTTTCATGTATATCAGTACTTGCTAGCTACATTTTCCTCACTTATCTTCCTTTATTCATAGTGGAGAGAGAAACTCTCTCAAGTAGTAAATGAGCAAACTTTCTGAGTATAATTTTGGCTCCATATGGCATTTTTTATGAACAATACCTCTCAACTAGATGCATTGTGCAATTGGGCCTCTGTGAATCTGTGATTGTTGATATTTCCCTGCAATTGCTTTACCTTCTCTCTAACACTTGTTCAGGATCATATCAATTTTCCTTTGGTTGTTAATAGTGAAATCATTGTGGTTAATATGGTATCATCATCTGGGTTCTGTTTAACATATAATGTCCCTTCATCATAACGCAGGGAGTGGTGCTGGAGATTTTGGTGGCACTAGGGGTTATTCAGTCTCATCATTTCTGGTTAGATGTGGAGCACCTTGAAGAGGCCATTCAGAATGTCTTGATATGTTTAGAGATGGTCCTCTTTTCTGTTCTTCAGCAGTATGCTTATCATGTTTCACCGTACAGTGGAGAAGTAGAATCGACTTATAAGCTAAAGAAAAACGAGTGATACAGTATAGTAATAAAAACTGAATGTGTTCTTTCTGCAGTGTTACTAGCGGGCCTGATCTTATAGTGAGCAGCTTGATCTTTTATTTTCTTTTCTTCTTCTCCGTTGTTTTTTGGTGTTAATATGAGCTACTTGCTCTTTACCATGTAGAATCAGAGGGATGTTTTGGATGAGATATTTTTATTATCTAAGCTGTATCTGTTATAAATTTAAGATAGTTATGTACCATATTTAAATTATTCATTTTCATGGAGAAGTTAGGATTTGGATGAGTTGGTGTTGATGGCTTTCAAACCATCAATATTTGAATATTGAAATTAGCCATTTTTTTTTGTGGTGGTAAAGACGATTAACATAATATCTTTTGGTCGCTTATAGGATATGTTTGTTTATATGATGTAACAAGGCAATCTACAACGCTCTACATGTCGTACAGTGCTACTCCACAGTTGGCGCTTCTAAGGAGGAACTGACTGATATTTTCTGCCAAACAAATGTCAAACAGAGAAGCTGGGCATTAATCTCTCTCCTTTTAAAACTTTTGGCCAACATTTTAGGTTGAATTGAAGCAAAGAGGCTAAAACGCGTCTCAAACTCAGTTCAGACATCTGATAACGTTGAAAATGATTATGAATATTGTAAAATGCGATTAAATGGTTAAAACAGTGATGCTTCTTGAAAAAATTATTCATCACAGATGAAACGTTTACCCACCTCTTCTTTACCACACAGCAAACCACTATTTTATAAAAGATATTGCCCGGTATCATCATTTTGTTAGGAAAACTTGGGAGGAGCACTAACTAAAAATGGAATTAAGAAATGCCATCCCTTTTGATGCCCTTCCTTTTCTTTTGATAAAAAAAACAAAAATATTACAGCTCAATAGGTCTAAAAGTGGCCGACGGAGCAGGGATACTGAAATAAAATTGTCTTCAACAACTGAAACAAAGAAAGAAGCAAACAAACTTGAAAGAAGAAGCTCGTCTTAAAACACAAGTTGCTAACCATCCAATGCATCAGCATTCTCAAGCACAATTTGCAAATTACTTTGTCAAGTCTTAAATATAAGACCTCGTTGACTTTTCTGGAAATATTAAAGAACCTAAATAAATTACTTAATCATATCACATATTATATATCATTAGATTATGTGTTTGTTTGGATTAACGGTAGAAGTTGCTTTTACAACGTGATTTACAGGATAAGTATGTAAGAGAAGTTTTATCTCGATTTGAGTGAATGTACTTTTCAAACGCCAACTCAAACAGGCTCTATAAATCAATTTATAAGTCATAAATTAGTTTGAAGAAAAACAATAATTATAAATATTTACAACATGATTTACGGGATAAATATGTGAAAAAGATTTTGTCTCAATTTGAGTAAATATACTCTTTAAACACCAACTCAAACAAACCGTATATGTCAATTTATAGGTCAAATAAACTAGTTTGAAGAAAAACAATGAGTATAAATATTTTAAACTAACTTATTTAGATTCCTTAACTTCCCCAACAAAAAATCAGTAAAGCCCCAAATTTAGGACGTGAGGTTGTATCATTATTTGCAAAGATGGAACAGAATCTTACTTGCAAAAAGCGAGAATTACACATGGGCCCAAGATTTTGTCACAAACAAAGACAGAATTCTTACACCTAGTCCCAGGTCCCAGCTTGTGGTATACTATTATGTTTCAAACTTATAGCTCTCCTTTACATTCGAGTTATACTCTTGGAACTTTGTTTCACCTTTGGAATTGACCCTCACGAACGTGGTAATGTGTAAAACATTAACACCCAAGGCGTTCAGCTGATTCAGACATCATTTTGCTAATAGGACCTACAGATGATTTACCACATTCCCTCTTGAAAATTACTTGTTCTGAGAATAATAACGTATGAAATTCCTGTCCCGCATAGTGCGCCCGTAGGATTGCATAAACTTCCACTAACAGATTTGCAAAAGTACTTGCAAGTGTTTCCGCAAACCTATGAAGGGAATGCTTTCCCAAAAAAACCAACAAAATAAGAAAATTAGACAGGAATATGTATAACACCACATTAATATGTACTATTAATTAATTCTAAAATAATTACTCTAATCTCTAGAGGCCAAGAATTGAAATGGGCGAAGAAATTTCTTAGAAATTTGAAAATGATAGAAACAGTATTATGGCATCTTGCTTGAGCAGCACACAACATGTACCGATGAAGCTTAGACCTCCATGAACTCATGGAATATATTTTCAGAAAACAAGTTGAATTGCAATAATAAGGAAATAAGTCCAGGGCACATTGGGTTGTAGATGAAAAGAATACATTTCAAGTCATTCCTCATTAGTGAGACCCTTGGAACATCTACCCCATTTCTCCATCCATTGATGTTTTGTCATCCCTCTCACAGCTTTACATATGCATTGAGTTCTGAGAGCACAAGCAGCCCGGGGTACTTGCTTTGGATCCAAAAACATCCATGGATAATTGCAGACAATTCAACAAACAGAAAACCATGAGACCAGGATATATAACAACAAAGAGCAAAGGAATCAAATTTGTGTTGAGGCATCTTTTGGAATTTTAGCACCGACTTTTTATATGGTTGTAAATTACATGAACATAAACATCCTTGGGAAAGAATGCTAGATGAACAAAAACAAAGAAAGCTATGCTTTCATGTTTAGTTAAGCTTGTGGCGTTGATTGTTGAAGAAAACATATCACAATCAAGTAAGAAATGCCATCTCTTTGATTAAAAAAAATACTCCATTCAATTCTAAATATTAGCCAGAGTTGAATTTTTTTAGAGATTAACTAAAAAATACTCCATTCATCTCTTTGATTAACTTTTTAGAGATGTTAAAAAAGTTAATCAAAATATTTTAAAATATTTATATTTAACATTTTTATTTCAAACTATTTTACCTAATTATAAACTGATATTTAACATTAAGATACATAATATTCGATATGATTAAATAATTTATTTCGCTTTCTTAATTTCTCCCAAACAATCAAGTCTGCCTTACACTTGAAACCGGAGAGGGCACAAAAAGATTACAGAACACTAGATCTAGAAGCCCACAAAACAGGGGTACTGGAATAAAATTGTTTCTTAAGGTCATTAGACCTATACACAATATACCACACCTTTTGAAAATTATTCCTTCCGCCCATAAAAACATTCAAAATACAGGTGGTTTTCGTACAACACATCATACACTTCTGCTAACAAATGTGAAAATGAACTTAGAAATCTTTCCACAAAAACCAGGAATGGTCTAATTGAAAAAAGTAACAAAGTTTTAAAGATTAGACAAAAATATATATAATAACACAACATAATGTATTAATTATTTCTAAAATGCTCACCTTAAACCTAGCAGGCCAAATATTGCAATAACCTAAAGAATTTCTCAAAAACTTGAGAAGTCCAGAAACAGTATTACTTTCAAGAACACTACAACATATACCAAGGAAACTGAGAACTCCATCGACAATGCCCAATTACTTCTCTCTGTCTTGCATTCAACTAATGTCAATAGGTAGAATTGCCCCTACGTATAACATCATTGGTAAAGATAAAAAATGAAGTCTTCTGTTGAATCATCTAAAACCCAAGATACGAATATACCTTAACCATCAACAATCTAAAAAATTATAAAAAAATTTTTATTTAAGAATCATATATAAATGATAATTCATTTAATCTATTCAATAATTTAATAAATTTATTAAAATAAATGTAAACAAGAAAGAAAGAAATCACGTATCTTTTATCGGCTTTCAGCTCAAGCCTACAACAGTTACTTGATTTCTGTCTTAATTGACTAAATTTTCTAAACAAACTTATTAAATTATTGAATAAATGAATATATTAAATAATAATCATTTATATATGATTCTTCAATCACGAAAATTCTCTTCATATCTTTTAGATCGTTGATGGATGCTGTATAACTCCATCCAGTGTTTTGGATGTTTGAAGATCAGATTTCATTCCTGATCTAGCCCAACGATGCTATACATGACCCCGACGCTACCCATAGAAATGAGTTGGATTTAAAACACGGCAAAGTAATTGGGTATCGCAATTCATGGAGGTCTAAGCTCTATCGATACATGTTGCAGGCTTCTCAAGCAAGATTAATACTATTTCGGAACTTCTCAAATTTTTCAGAAATTCTATAGCCCATTCCAATTCTTAGCTTGCAAACATTAAAGTAATTATTTTAAAATTAATTAATAATACAAGTTAATAAGATGTTATGTATATTACTGTCTAATTTTTTTATTGTTTTGTTGATTTTTTTCAGCAAAATCGTTCCTATTGTGGTTTTGTGGAAAATTTTCTAAATGAATTTTCACATCTATTAGTAGAAATTTATACAGTCCTAAAGATACCGCACGCAAAACAACCTGAATTTCAAACGTTTTAACTATCTCAAGGAATAATTTTCAAGAAGGAATGGGCAACCATTTTTGACATCTCAATGTCAAACAGTTTTGCAGTATTTCCTTGTTCGGTGACGTTCGTATAACCACAAAACTACTCAGGTTTATATTTCCATCTACTAAACCGAGCTTGCCCTTTAAAAAATCACATTTTAAAAAACACATTTAATAGTGATCAATAGGAGGGATTTGTCCCTTTTCAAGATAGATAAAATTAAGATTTAAGGGTGGACAAAGTATTTCGGTTACAGTTGTCCCGGCCCGATCCCATATATTTTGATCCCGGAATTTCATGTCCCGGTTCATAATGGCCTGTTGCGTAGTAATGTTATTATTGATGCAGAAAACAAAATATCAATATGTAAGGCACTAATGTACAGCTAGGTATGCGTATCATGCTAAATTCCTTGAACAATATTTTTCTTAAAAACAGTGATGAAACCAAGACAGTATCTTGAAAATTGGAACAAGTTAGAAAATGGGAGTGAAAACAGAAGATGGGATTAAGGGCGCAAGGGAGAGAATGAAGGAAGGCACGAAAATAAGATTAGAAAACAGAGTAACATTACCTCGTAGATCTACACTATCACATCCTCTGCTTCACTTCAAAACTTACAGAGCTGTGGCCAAAAGACATCCATAAACCCACCGTAGCAACCCTAGCTTATTTATGGCAGTGTGTCGGGCTCACTGTACTGTATCCGGAAGATGGAGAAGGAGAACACCTGAGGAAGCGAGCCGTCGAAGAAGGAATCACGCCGATGAAGATAAGGAGTGAAGTGTCAGAGATGAAGAGGGGATGAAGAACGGCAGCTGAAAACCCCACCTCATTCGTCACGATCGAACTTCGCCGGTGATTGTGCTTGTGAAGCCGGCATCGGCGTCTCTCTTCCCTTCTACCTCCGTCATCGTTGTTGGCACTCCGTGGCAGTCGCTGCTGTCTTCACCGATGCTTGTGGAAGGTGAGAGGAGGAATGGAGGAAAGAAAGGAGAGACGAGAAAAAACTCAAAAAAGAAAGACCGCATGCCTTCGCTAGGGCTGCCTTTCAGTCTTATTAACGCCTATGCGTGTTCTAAGCAATGCCAATGCGTGTTGCCAGAGAGAAGTCAGAAAATTCACGTGATTGCACAGAGATTAGTAAAGAAAGCATAAAAGAATAGGTAGTCCACCAAATCCGGTCTAATTAAACCCGACCTTATATTGGTGATCAAATTAGATTACGGATTGTTTTGTGTAACCCGATATCTTCTTAAGACCAAACTTCAAATTGATGTTAAATCCGGTCTAGTCCAATCCATACACATCCCTGATAAAAACCCCGGCCTATGTTGTCTGTGTCTGGGGTAGCTGGAACTGTCAGCATTGTTTGAATAAGCTTTTTCCTTATATGAGTATTTGATTGAATGAGCTTTAAATAATCCAATGAAAAGAGAAATTTGCCTTATTTGTGAAATAAAGGAGTAGCTTATGCAGCCAAATGCCAACATAGGTACTACTTTGACAGCTGCTTTTTGATGCAGTAGGAGCAGGGCTTGCTCTACACGCTAGCCAACTTTTTGGAGTATCAGTATGTAATGTCAACATCCATAACCATTAATGCCATTGAGCCTTTTTTTTTTTTTTAAATTTGTATCTCGTTTTAGTCTTGTCCTTAGCGCGCGCGCGCTCTCTCTCTCTCTCTCTCTCTCTCTTCTTACTCTTGGAAATATACTTGTGTCTGGTATACTGCAAAGCCACTTTTGCAACTCATTTATTTACATTTGGTTAAAAAATATAGTAATAATTTATTTTTTATTTATAATTTTTTATAATTTATAATTTATGATATATAAAATAAGTATGTAGGAGAAGTTTTATCTTAACTTATATAATAAATACTTATTTCTTAAAAATAAATTATTACAAATATAATAATAATCAGATAACATGTTGGTTAAAAAAAGTCATAAATCAATTGATATGTTTGACCATTTTTATACATATCCCGGTAGTTACTAGAAAATTAAAAAAAAAAATATTGTGAAGGGGTTTCGGTCAAACAAAGGACATCGTGTGAGATGCATTGAGATTTTATATTGATGGAGACGTACAGTTGAACATGTGGGATTGATTCTGGGACGAGATTTGGTTCAGGCTAAAGGTTTGAAAATTTTAACTTTTTAAATGATAAATGTGATTTTACGAATCCATCGTAATCATTCTTTATGGAATCAAATCAAACCGATCGGTCCATCCTGAAAATCAGTAAATAAATATGTAAATCGGTCCGGTTTTATACCCGATCCAGTTCATGATTTTTTTTTAAAAGAAAATCTTTAAGATTTCATCTTAATAATTCTAAAATCTTTAATTTATCACCAGTTTAGTCCCGTGTTAACTTCAGTCTGATCTCGGATTAATTTTGATTTGGCCCAAATATGACCTACTGACTTTTAACTCAGTACCCATCTACTGAACTTTAACTCAATACCCTGACCTATTCAAATACCCGGCCGAGTTCATGAATCTTGATTATAATTGTAATTGAATGAATAATCTACAAAACGTTCCATGCAGTGTTTGATAAACCGTTTCGGTGACTGTATTTGTATAACATTGGCAAGTTCAGCGTCCCCTTGGGATCAGGCATATATAAACTACAGTCAAGAAAATCCTTTAATACTTTTGAAAATAACTTTCTTAATGATATTAATAGATGTTATGAGCTTATGGCCCCTACATAAACTAGTGGAAAAATTTTATTAAAATGTCATTTTAACTTTCAAAACTCAAAAAAATTTGTTAGCACATTGAAGCAAAAGAAAAGTGATCGGGGAGGAATCAAGTTGAAGGTACATCCATTGTAGCTCTGTGTGAGGCTGCTCACTTAGCTTTTAATTAGGTCAACACTTTTAATGCACAGTTTAGTTTTCACGTCTGATTTCCGAGCATCTAGCTGTTCCATTAAATCTTGTAGCTTGTTCAAATTCTTTCTTGGTTTTCATTCTTTCTTGTTGCAGTGAATTCCGAGAGCACAAGCAGCTTTGGATACTTCGAATCCAGCAACATCCATGGTTAGTTGTAGACAACTCAAGAAACGAAAAACCTTGGGACCAGGATATAACAGAGAGCAAAGGAATCATATTTGTGTTATGGCATCTTTTGGATTTTTAGCACCCACTTGTTATATGGTTGTAAATTACATGGAAATGTTGGCAAAAAAAAAATTACATGAACATAATTATTCTCAGAAAAGAATGCTAGAATGCTAGATGAACAAAAACTAAGCTATGCTTTTAAGTTTACTCAAGATTGTGACGTTGATTGTTAAAGAAAATATCACACAATCAAGTAAGGAATACCATCTCTTTTGATTAAAAAATACAAAAAAATTACATAACAATTGGTCTAAAAAGATACTGAAATTAAATTGTTTGTTCAACAAATTGAACCTATACATGATATTCCCTACGAGCATAAAATCGTTGGAAATGGGGGTCGTTTTTGTACGACGCCCTATGAACAAAAAGTAAGAAAGCTCTCTGCTTTTAAGATTACATGAGATTACGACACTGATTGTTGAAGAAAATATCACACAATCAAGTAAGGAATGTCATCTCTTTTGATTAAAAAATACGAAAAAATTACATAACAATTGGTCTGAAAGGGTACGGAAATTAAATTGTTTGTTCAACTAATTGGACCGATACATAATATCCCCTACGAGCATAAAAGCATTAGAAATGCGCGTCGTTTTTGTACGACACCCTTAAGACTTTATACACTTCTAATAACAGATTTGGAAATGTACGTAGTAATATTTCCGCAAAACTCCAATAGGAATAGTTTTGCTGAAAAAACCAACAAAAAAAAATTAGATAGAAATATATCACACAATCAAGTAGGAAATGCCATATCTTTTGATTAAAAGAATACTCCATCAAGTCTTAAATATTAGACATGGTTTATTGTTATAGTATCTAGGATCAAACAATGTTATTTTTAACAAAGATTTCTGGTATAAGAATGTGGTGGGCGTGAGTATTATATGACCAGTAAAGGTAAAGCGAGAGTAACCTGCATTTTATTATAATTATAAAATATAAAATTAAAGAAGTAGACATGGCTAACTATAAAAACGCAAAAGAGTCTCATAAAGATATAGAAGAAGAACGTGTATGCACCTGATCAAGGTATCATAGCTAACTTCATTTAACTAAAATCTTTTCGGTATGACATTGTTGAGCTCTTTCACAACCTCATCATTCATTAGTGTGGTCATAATCATCCTATCTTGTGCACAGATCTTAGCGAGGATGGCGTCAATCCTTGAGTTCTGCTCACACAAAAAGGTGAGATACAATTTATTCTAAGATCTTGGTAATTCAGAAATCAAACACAAGACATTAAACTTCAAAATTTCTAGAAGTTAGATAATAAGAGTGAAAATAGAAGATGGGATCAAAGGCACAAGGGAAAGAACGAAGGAAGGCAGTAGAAGCATAAGATTAGAAAACAGAGTAACATTACCTGCTATTATGGGATAAACATAGAACAGAAAGGGAAACCAAAGGGTATGATCTAAACTCAAGATTCTAGGACAGAGACGAAGCATTTGCTTCAATGTCCCAAGATAAGGAAACAAAATCTTTGCTCGTCATTGTTTGCATAAGAATATGAACTCGGTATCATGAAACTTGTTCTTAAAATCAAGCTCCAAACAACAAATCGTTTCTGAAAATTACTTTGGATTTAAAAGAAGAATAACATTTAATAACCAAAACATCAGCCGGGACTGTAGAACTTAACACATACACAGCATTTACGATCCAGAGAATACGAGAAATCCAGTTGTTAGAAGGCCTCCGAACTGCGCAAACAGAAAGGCGAAAGGGGATTGCAGTGAAGTCCTAGAGGTTTTTTAGAGTGATCGAAAGTCCATCCATGACTGGGTATTTGTAGAGCATGAACAGGAGAATAAACTAAATGGAAATGTCTTACACAGGGGCACAAGCAAAATAGAGAAAAGAAGCACGAGAGCCTCAAGAACATGTTAAATATTCGGAAATTCCTTGTTCTTCACAAACAGCGATGTTAATGAAAAGAAAAGAAGAATAGCAAGCCTGTGAGGTTACATATGGCTTATATTATTTCCGAAAGGAAAACCAAAAAAGAAAAACAGAGAACGCAAATTATACACAAACTGGACCTCCTTCAAAGATTATAGGGATGGGAAACCCAGGAGAAGGTAGTGACTGAAGAAACAGAGGGATGAGAGCAAACGAAGATGAAGAAGGAAAGAACCTGTAGGGGCGAGCAGCTACTCATAATTACGCCGATGAAGATGAGAAATGAAGTTGAAAGCTCACGCCGGTGAAGATGAGAAGTGGAGTGCGGAGATGAAGGAAGAGAAGCAATAAATAAACAAATGTGGCAGTTGAGATGAAGAAAGAGAAGGAATCAATGAGGCCATTAAATTTAGGGTGTGTTTGGTTTAAGGCTACATTAAGTGAGGGGAGGGTGGAGAAATTATAATTTTAGACAAAAAAATCTAAATTTTATCCTTTTAAATTTTTAAATTTTGGATTTCTATCCAAAATTTATTTTCTTATTTTTTTTTAAATTTTGGATTCCTACACAAAATTTAAATTCCTTCAACTAAAAAAGATAATTTACCCACTCTCCCATTCTCTCTCACCCCTCCCCTCCTCTCAAACCAAATAAACCCTTAAAGTAGAGCGGTAGAGATTAGCAACCTTATGATGTTGTGATGATTGTTTTTTTTGGATCATGTGAAATCTTTAAACATATTTATTTATATAAATTAAGATAAAACTCATCTAATATATTTAGTTCATATATTATAAACTATGATTAAATAAAGTTTAATAAAAATAATCATATATATAGTATATAAATCATTAAGATTCTTTAAAAAATTTTAAATAATAAATAATAAGCTTAGACTTTATTAATATTTTCTCTATCCTAAAAGTTATATACATCACATTTGTCTTGGGGTATGTTTGGTTTGAGGAAAGGGATGATAAATTATAATTTTGGATGGGAGAAACTCAAAATTTATCCTCTCATTCCTTTTAAATTTTGGTTTCTGATCCAAAATTTAAATACCTTCAACACAAAAAGGTAAATAAACCCCCTCCCCTCCCTCCCTCAAACCAAACACACCCTGAGAAATCCTATCATTTATATAGTCAATTATTAAATAAAAATAATGATATACATATTTTATATATATATATATATATATATATAAAATAAATCGATAAAAGGTTTAATTGTCAACATAACACTACTTCAACTCATGAACAATTAAATAATAGCATATAACTTCGAATTTATATTATGACAAAAACAACATTTTATGAGAAAATATGTAAACAAATTTTATATTAACAATAAATAATACAGATGATATTTTCAATTTTTCATCCTTGTTATTCTCATGTTTTTATTTTTATTTTTTAAGCAAAGTTATTATTATTTTCTAAATTGTTCCACTTCTTTTTTTTGCCCACCTCTAAATTGTCCCTCTTCAATTTAACACTTCACACATCTCCTTTTTCAACCATGTTTTTTAAAATAATAAGTACGCATTTTTTGTCATCAAAATAATATGATGCATACATTAAATTATTAAATTAAATACTAAAAAGAATATGACACAGTTACTACTTTAAAAGTAAAAATTAGGGAAATTGACGGCAAAGTGTTTTGAAATTTGGAAAATGATAGATGAGTTTTTTTTATTAAATGTTGATTAGAAAATGTAAAAAAGGAATGAGGAATTCTCAACTTTGTCATTAGCGAAATCACTCATCTATCATTTCCCAATTTTCAGATCATTTTCCCTAAATATTATAAGATAAAGTTAACAAAATAATTATTCATATTGAAATTGGTGCGGCTTGCAACTTACAATTTTTTTGGATTAACTTTTTTTAATAGTTTTTACGACTTAGTATGTGAAAAGAGTTTTATTACACAAACCATGGTCTCCCGGGGGGTTTGGCGTGCTAAACTAAAAAGCAGATCACAGCATTTAACTGTCTAAGGTGAGCTTTGGAAAACAAACAAAATGAATACAAGCAACCCATCGTATCAAACATCAGAAGTCAGATTCTTCTCCAATTTTAATTTGAATCTCCCACTGATAACATATAACAGTGTCATACTCACTACAAACTGAGGGAGTAGTTAACCAAAAGAAATGTTGGTACACGCAGATAATAATAACGAAGGCATGAAACCAAAATGTATGAATAAGCTTTTTCCTTATATGAGTTTAAATAATACAATGAAAAGAGAAATTTGTCTTTTTTGTGAAACAAAAAAGTAGCTGATGCAGACAAAGTAGGAGCAGGCCTTGCTCTACACGGCAGCCAACTTTTTGGATAACCACGCCAGCCTGCTTGTGAACTTTTTTTGAAGTTATTTCCTTGCCATTCTCGACCATAAAAAATATCTGACAACAAAAGTTAATTATATAAAATTATAAATACGTTTCAATAAGTTATTAATATAATTAACTAATAAGAAAATATCTTTTTATACATATTATTTTTATTTATTTTAAATAATTTCAAACCCATCGTATTATTCTATTATTTGAATCTTATTATTATTCAACATTTAAGAATGAATGAATGACGAATCATAAAATAAAGAACACCTGAGTGTAAATTAGGCATGCAAATTTTTTAGGGTTTAGCGGTGGAACGTAAATTATTTTAATGTTCACCTTAAAAAATCAATTGAAACAGATAAATTACTAGTAGTAACAAAAATAAAGGTTTCACTTCATAAATCTTTGGGGGGTTGCCAAAAAATTATAGGGGATAATAAATAAACAAACAATTGGTTTAGTTCAACAATTCAGCGGTCGTGTAACAATTTTAACAATTAATAATGAGACTACAAAGGGCATAATATGGAGTTTACAAAGCTTCAAAAATTACAAAGCATAAGAAAGACGTGGGAAAACAACACCGCTGCCTATATTGCTTTATCCAGTATTTAATGCCAAGCCCCACAGATAGGGTTATTGATTTTTTTTTTTTTTTTTTCAATCATAGGGTCAGACACTAATGACCTAAGATTAAGGGTAGGATCGAATATATAATCTCTAACTTATAAAAGAACTCACTTGCCATTATGTTATAAAGTCATTGGCAAGATTATTAAATTATTGACTATATAAATGACAAATTTCTCCAAGACAGATGTGTTGTACACACCTTTTAGAAAAAATCATACTATAGTCCTAAAGAACAAAGAAAATATCAATAAAGTCTCAGTATATGATTTATTATCTACAAATTTCTAAAGAATCTTAGTGATAAGATTTGAATTGTGAAATTACTTGTTTGCCCTATTAAAAAGTCATAGTGTTATCATTGACAAGTGTGTATATACTATATTGACAAGCTACAATGTTACCATTGATAAGTTTATATGCCATATTGACAATGAGGTAAACAGATAATTTCAGAATTTGAATTTATATACTAAGGCCCTTTAAAAGTTTTTAGATAGTAAATTATGTAATTTTCTCTAACTTCTATTAGATATTGCTGGGCTCAAGGTACTAAAAATCGGACCGAACATTAAATCGGCTGATACATTGGGTCAAGGGTCAGTGATTAAGACCAGGGTCAATTATATATATATATAATTTAAATGTTTATATATCTCATTCAAAAAACTACATAAGAGTTTTTTTTTCCAACCAATAATCCAATATAACCTCATGAATCTAATAGTCTAATACCCACAAAAGTATCATTAAGTATATAAGAATTTTTCTCCAACCAATGCAAAACAGCAAAAGTATTCCACAATCTTTTTCAAATTCCTTGCAAATCAAAAAACTCCAGTGAAATAAGTTTTTAAAAAAAGCCTAAATGATGTCATTTGGGGTATAAAAAAAGTTAAAAAAGGGGTGCAACCGTGCAAACAATGATCCGTCAGTTCACCCCAGATCATTCAGGGTCGGTCGGGTCAGTTCATCCAGGTTTCTTGACCCCAATTAGACCGGTCTAGCGTCCGATTCACCAATTTCCAATTTGAATCGCGAGGTCTAGTCCCTTTTTCATTACATTGGCTAGGCTACAAAATGGAAAACATAGGAGAGATGCCTGCTCCATAAATGAGGAATATGCATTAAAACAAAATTCCAAATTCCTCCAACAATATCGGGGTACTGGATTCTCGCATTTTAGCTTCAGAGAGATGTTTTGGATGAGATATGGCTGTATCATTTATAAATTTAAGAAATTTATTTATGTACGAGATTTTAATAATTTATTTTTGTAGAAGAAAAGTTAGGATTTGAATCTGTAGGTATAGATGGCTTTTTTTTAATGGAATAGGGATTATCATTAAAAATGGATCACAGTATTTACAGCTGTAGAGTCAGCGAGAGATTACAAGATAAGGTCGAAATCAAAATAACACTTTTGAGTATGAACAACTAAAGATTTGATCTGGCCTGTTATCCCTTGAGTAGTGTAATTCTCCCCAGTAAAAATTCTATGGTTGCGGACTTCCCAGAGCTTCCAGCAAGTGATGCAAACCCCAATTTTCCAAGAGATGTCCAGCAATGGTGAGCTAATGATCAATTGAAGCCAACTTCGAATATTCAATCTAAAGAAATCAGCATACATATCTGAAGTGAGGATTTTCATCCAAACTGATGAGGCCAAGCTACATCCTTTGAAAACATGGTCTATACATTCTTCATTGTCGTGGCAGAAGTACAATTCTGATCTGGTGCCATTCCTCTTTTGAAACGTTCCTCATTAGTGAGGAGCTTTCCTTTTAGTAGAAGTCAGGTGAAAGTTCTTATCCATTGTGCCATCGGTAGTTTCCACATTTGGGACCATATGGCTTCACGTTAATTCCAGTTCTGGGCTTCCATAACACTATAAGCTAACTTCGTGGTGAAATTACCTTTCGTTGTGAGGTTCCAGGAGCATGAAGGAGCCTGATGTGCTTGTTCCATTATAGAGGACGAGATATCCTTCAAAACATCGGCCAGCAGGAGATGATGGAATAAGTTCCATTTCCAGGAGCCATTTTCATTCGCATAGTCCAGTAATACATTCGGAAGATCCTGGTCAGGGATAGGGGATGATGAGATGTGTTTTAGAGGACCATAATGGCTCACCCAATAATCAGTCCAGAATTTTACCTGACTTCCATCTCCCGGCATCCATTTAAAAAAAATTTAAAATTTTTCCTTTAGATTTTCATACTATAAGTCTAAAATCTTCAATTTGTCACCGGTTTGGTCCCGATTTAACTCCGGTTTGACCCCGATCTGTCCCACTGACCCTTAATTCAGTACCCCGACTGGTTTAATACCCAATCCGGATTTTAATACATTGTTGAAAACAGACTATGAATATTGTAAAATGTGATTAAATGGTCAAAGTAGTGATTCTTGTATACAAAACAAACCGTTATTTTATAGAAAGATATTGTCCGGTACTCCTTCCGATCCTAAATATAAGACATAGTTGATTTTTTTGAAAAAATTAAGGGAGCTAATTAAATTATTTTAAAATATTTATATTTGTAATTTTCTCTCCAAATTATTTTGCCTAACTTATAAACTAACATATGACTTAAAGATATACAACATATAATATGAATGAATAACTTATTTAATTTCTTTAAAAAAAAGTCAACTCCGTCTTATATTTAGAATCGGAGGTAATATTATTTTTTTTTTGGTGAAACTTAGGAGGAGCACTAATTAAAAATGGTATTAAGAAATGCCATCTCTTTTGACGCCCTTCTTATTTTTGATAAAAAAAGATCAATATTATACCGTAATAAAGAACGAAAATATTACAGAACAATAGTTCTAAAAGTAATCCAAGGGGCAGGGGTTACCTTTTTTTTTTTTTTGGCCAACAAAGATTATATTATATTAAAGCAACTATAACTACAAGGTCTCAAACATAATAAACAACACAACAGTTAAACATAAATACAACCAGAGTTGAAACATTAACAATAAAATAGAGTTAGTAACACCAACGACTACAAGGTCTTCACTGTAAAGAGAACTGGAGATTAGATAAGGAGATACTTCACAAATACCTATTATCAATCCAGTCTGCAATTGAGATGGAGGTCAAGGTATCCAATCCAAAGGGCAAGATTGATGCAATGAAGCTTTAGTAGTCCAATCCGCTACCAAATTTGCTTCCATGGGAATCCATAAACAATTATGGTTCCTAATCAAATTCCTTGAGGCCAGAAAATACTCAAGGAGACCAACATGAAACAGAATATTAGCTAAAGCCCAAACATCTTGACAGTACATGAGAAAATCACAACTCTAACCAGAAGATGAATAATATTTCCATATACACTGAACTGGCTCATGTTTAGCCTGAATAAGAACAGTGGTGACAAGCACACTGTATAGGAACATGTTAAGCCAAATATGAACAATGTATACAAAGACATTGAACAAGCACAAGTTAATGATTTTACCAATATTAACAGATAAGGCTCCAGCAGAACTTCGAGCCATACAATAAACAATTATCCTCCCATAGACATAAACCTCAAACCATTCATATTTGAACTTAGACAAGGACTCAAGAGCCCTATTTTCAGCACAATGCTCATCCATCAATTCTCTTCCCCACATAAAAGCTTTCCACATGACTTCCAGCAAAACAATGACAATTTGTTTAGAGGGAGATGACTTATACGATATACTAATCCGAGAATTAGTGCAAGGAGTTTCCTAGTAGTACCAATTGGACCAAACCACAACTAGATTCAACTCTTTTGAGCGATAAAAAGCCCTAAAAAAAGCACTTTCAACAATAAGAGATGTAACCTCACCAGCAAAAAAGGTCGAATCCATATTAGTTTTAGAGGAAAAATACTGACAGTTTAATAGACCACTAACCTCAAGGTCACCGATGGAAGATCCACTCCTCTTAACCAGCAAATTCTTCGCCCGTTTTGTCCTTCTGATATCGATCTTGGAGTACCCCTGCCTCAACCCATAGATCGTCACCGAAAACCCAGGAGGCACCTAAAGGAGATCATTATCGAAGGACGCCAAAACATTTAGCGATGTATAAGCCTCCACGGATCGATCGCCGCTACCACCCTTTGAGGCCATCCGTGGCCTTGCCTTCGGTTTCCTCATCGTGGTTGCAGATCCCCGACAACTAGCCTCCATCGATCTCCTCATTTTGTAAGGGTGGCCAGAGATCCACCGCTTCAGTCTATTCATCACCATCGGGAGCCATGGGGGAACCCACTGGAGATCCTCCTCGAAGAGCTTCGCAGAGGATTAAGGCCTTAGTACCTTCTCGCTTCTTCCCCACCCACTGTCGTCGCCAGTTTCACTCACTACCATGCCTCCACCGGCCACAACATAGGGCAGCTCAATGGCTCACTCAGGAGGGATGAGACCACCTTATGGAGAGTGTCGAGATATACCCTCATTAGAGACTGGCTGCCGCTGACGGAGATCGTCGGCCACTCGAAGGAAATCGCACAACGGCAAAACCCTAGCAGAGGGAGAGAAACTCGCACGGGCAGCAAAGTTGAAAAATTATAAGGGGTAGGGGTTACTGAAAAAAGCAAACGACGTTGAAGGAAAAAATACATCTTCAGATATAGCAGCCATTCCGATCTCCTTCTCAAAGAGACAACCAGGGAGCTTCTTCTTGTAGCAGAAGATGATGTATAGCCTAGTGACATCAAAATTCTCTTGTAAGTGGAAAGTTGCAAGTTCAATCCCGCTTATAATCTCATGTTATTAGTGGCTATCCCTTTAATAAAAAAAAAATGTTAACAATAAGATGCATTAGCACTATCAAGCATAGAGTCTTATAAAGCACCTAGACTTTGTGTGTCCGTGGATCTTTTCGGTAATATTTTGTGTAAATTTTCATCATTTGAAAAGATTGAAAAGAAGCTATATATATCAATGTAGTTAGAACTGAATAAGGCATGACACTTGTTCACTGAAATGTACCACTCTGGTCCCTATTATAAGTCCCTTTTACCTAAATCCCATATACCAAAAAAAAGTAGTTAACCCAATGATTATAGGGTAAATTTCCAACTATACCCTCATTTATGAATGTGTACTTTTCAATTTTTTCTTCTTTATCTCTCTTTAAATTATTTCTTTATGGGTACAATAAATAGGGGCAAAATTGTCATAAGCTCAATTATATACTGAAAGTGGACTTATAAATAGGACCAAATTTTTTGGTCAAAAAGACTTATAATAGGGACCAGAGTGGTAATCAGATTGATACCAATTAAAATAATATTTTCAAAATAATAGATATGGGAAAAAACAAATAATTACTTAGATAATATCCACATAAATATATATAGTCAAACATCGGTATAATGATTTATTATTGACCATCCTCATCTTCTACTTTCTCGTATTCCTTAGTCTCATTTGAAGCACTATTATATGTTTTATAGACCGTTTTGATGCCCTTAACTTCTCAAAGCCTTGCGAAAATCCCTGTCAATTACAGCATCCAGATGAGACGGGCACTTAAGTGGCTGCAAATTGGATCAGCAGTTTAATTTGCAATAAGCGAGAATGACATATGAGCACAAGATTTTGTCACAAAGCAACACAATTCTTCTAGCTACTCCCTTCCTTTGTGGTTTATTGCTAAGTTTTAGTGCGTGTTTGGAATGGCTTATTTTTGGGCAATAAGTGCTTATAATTCGTGATTCACGGTATACGAGGTAAGTATGTGAGAGGAGTTTTTTCTCGGCTTGCGTAATAAGGGCTTATTTCCTGTACAAAACGCTTTTCCAAACATGCACTTAATCTTTTAGTAATCCTTTACTGCGGCATTACTGCTATGTTTTAGTTAGGTCTTATCCTAATATTCTACCCCGGATATAACTGTTATTACCTCCGGTTCTAAATATAGGATAAAGTTTGTAGTACAATTTGTACTACAAACTTTATCCTGTATTTAGGACCGGAGGGAGTATTATTTTATTTTTGGAGAAAGGTATACACTATTTTGATTTCATCTTTATTATTTTAAGTTCATCTTATTCTCAATATTCCCCGGATCAAGCTCCCTAATGAACACACACTATACATGTAAAAGGCAAACACTTTGTGAGCAAAAAAATAATTACACCAGGACATGATAATTTGTAGAAAATATTTTTATACGTGACTTGATATGTTTTTTTTTAACTTGAATTTTACTGGTTTAATATATATAATCATATGCATGACTTTGTAGTCTAGTTGCGTTGAAAGTGGAAGAGTTTACATTTAATCCACTTATACCTCAGATGGGCAGTGACTATCCTTTTAAGAAAATTGAAGAAATGGAGTTTTTATGAATTTGATTTAAGAAAATTAAAAAAATGGTATTACAAAATTTTAATATAAAAAATATGTAAGATAAAAGAATAAGAAAACTTAATTAAAAATTTTATACCTTACTTCTTTCTCTATTTTTTTTTTTCCGAATTTAACTCAATAAAATTTTTTCTCCCTCTGTTTTCCTTCCCCTACCATCGAGGTACAAAAAAAGCCCTTAATATAAAAAACCATACATATATGTATGCTTGCTTTGAATAACATTACAAGGTAAAAATTATTGATCACAATAAACCAATTTCCCTCCTTTTTGGCACAATCCTTGCTCACTGACTGAATTAACTAACTTCCCAAAACTATACCTCAGCGGCATTTTCCCCAGCAACCTGTGAAACTCCCTGATACACCTTCCTCTTCTCTTTCTATGCTCGCCTCTCCTACTGCTCAATCCCACATCTCTCACTCCCTTCTTCTTCTCTCCAACACCTTCATCATCGTTCCTCGCATCTCCATAATCCCTAACCCTCTCTGCTCCCACCAATATGGGCCCCACATTCGTCCGATCCGCCACCACGAAGTTCATCAAAATATCCTCACAGTTACGCATCTCGTCCACCGTCATCCTCATCTCCGCCATTGGAGCCCCACCTTCACAGCTATAACTGTACAGATAATCGCTTCTCAGTATCATGAACTTGGTCAGTACGATCGAGTACCTGTCCGGGTGTACCGTGTAGATCCACTCTTTCCTCGACAGATCCAGATCGTGCGATCTGGCGAAGAGGCCAATGAGACGGTTAGGGTTGGATGCCCAGACGTGGAAGGCGAACTCGAATGACTTGTGATCCACCATTACGTCGTCGTCGCAGATCAGGACGGCGTGGGTCTCGATTGAAGATCGAGGTAGGAATCGAGCGTTGAGGGAGCTAGATGGCTGGCGGATTAGGGAAATTGAAGCTGAGCCAAGGGAGGAGATGGAGAGATTGTGGGAAAATTGGGTTAGAATATGGTTTGGTGTTGAGGGATTTCCCCAGAGGATTAACACGGAGGATACCAGCGGCGATGCAGAGTATGTGGAGGAGATTGATCGGAGAAGAGGAATACGGGACTCAGAGTAGCCGTTGATTAGGACCGTGATCTGATCGGACCGGAGGGTCCGTGGATCCGGCTTTGTTTTCGGGTCGCACGGGTCCTCCTTTGGGTTTGTCAAACCCGAGTGCACAAGCAGAGGAGCGAGATCAATTAAGAAGACGACCACAATCACGGCTATCACCCGCGAATTCATGGCGCCGGAGATAGGGAATCAAGATGGAAGAAGGTCTGCAATTTAATGATGGTATGCAATTATCTTAGCACACCTTCGACGCATGATCTGTTAATGGAAATGGAGAGTTTGGTATTAACGCACGATCGAAGTGCGATTTCATATTGGAAATTGCAACTGCGTTATTCTACAGGAGATTGACGTTAAAGTTTTCCTTATTAAAATAAGGTGATGAGGAAGAGTGGGAATACATCAATATAATATAATAATGTGTAGTGGATTTTGGATATCTGTGTGTGTGGTGGGAACTGGGAATGTGAACTGCATGATTGCTAGGATATGCCTGTAGATTTAACCGTTTAGGTGTTGTATAGTGACTGTAATTTGTAGAGTTTAATGACCGTCTCTTACTTTCTCATCTTTAAATGCAATTTTTCCATGGGGCTCAGTACACACTTAACTACTACATTTCCCAAGCTTCTCTTTATTCACAGTTGAGGTGGAAACTCTATTGAGTAATGACTAAGCGAAGCAAGCTAATGGAATATGATAACTTTGGCTCCACATTGTATTTATTATAAGCACTAACGCTCAAATATAGATGTGCATTGTGCAGTTGGGTCTCTTTCTAGATGTGAATCTGTTGTTGAGCTGGCTATCTTTTTATAGTGGAAGTGTCACCACTTTAATCATAGGGAGATGACAGGGTATAAAAGTTCACTGTATTTCATATTTCAATTCATCAATATGGGCATCTCCTGTTTTTTTCTGTTTACAATGAAATAGTAATCATTGTGGTTAATATGGCATCATCATCTTGAAAGAGGCCATTCATATTAATGTCTTGATTCTTGATATGTTTAGAGAGATGGCTGTCTCCTCTGTTCTTCAGAAGTATGCATATAAATATTTTTCCATACAGTAGAGAAGTAGAATCGACTTAAGGAAAACGAATGATACAATATGTGGTCCAAGAAAAATAGTGCTCCTAGAATAGTGATGAAAAGTGAATGTGTTTCCTGCTTTTACACTAGAGGACCTCATCTTTTACTGAGTTGTTTGCGAGGAATGTTTTGGATGAAATGTTTTCATGGTTTACCATGTATCAGTTTATGAAAAATTTTATTAGTCGAAGTTGATTTGGCTCAACCGACACTGAGCACTTCCTTAAATTTTGGTTAAAGAGATTGCAAGTTTGACCCTCCATGACTATAATGGGTGTGTGAGTTCCTTCCGTTTAGTGAATGATAACATAAAACTATTAGATTATTGTGATTTTTCTTTGTTTTCGTTTGAAAAAAAAAGCTAGAATTTAGATAAATTGGTGCTCACAGCACTCCTCCCATCAATATTTGAGTGTTGAAATTGCCTTTTTTTATGATGGTAAAGAGAATTAGGGTTTGTTTGCACCAATATTGGCAAAAGTGACTTTTATCCTATGGAAGAGACCACCCCTCTTATTGAACTATTTGCTAATACAAAATACAAGTTACAACTATTATATACACGTGAACTTCCACGATTTTTACCAATATATGGTACTTGCCCCTTATGACACACCCAATCATAAACATACAATAGGTTGAACTTATGAAGGCCTAATCTTTAAATCTATTCATACTTAAATTCAAAAACAAGAAAAAAAATTAAAGAAAAAATGGCTAAAGTATATATTTAATCCTTTATATTTACATCAAGTTTCATTTTAATCCTTCAGTCTTAACATTGTTAGTATCATCTAATAGAAAATGATGATACATCAAATCATATTAGTTTAATTTTAGATGGATGCTACATCAGCTCAACTTATAATAATATTAATATCAATAACTCACATAATGTTTGCTAAAAAAACTCACAATAATATTTTAATTAATTTTTTTGTCTGCTCTTTCTTCCCAGGTGAAAACCGTCCCACCAAAGCCTTCTTCCTCCTTGAATTTTCAACGACTTTCATAAGAGATGGACAAAATGGAATCGTGGGAGTTTAATCTCAAAAATTGAATGCAATTATTTTGGGAATCAGACCCCAATGCATTGCCCACCAAATGGAACACTCACAAAAGAACGCTAATTTAGGGTGCAAGAAGATTCCGCACCATAACCTTAGAATTTTGTTTCCTTTTGTATAATCCCATATTAATTCTCATCTCAATTCTCTCTTGGAAACTAATTATTCAAGTGCAATCCCAATTCCCATTCTCATCCCATATTCATTTGAGAACTAACCAATTTGTTAAATGCCACCGTCGAGCTCGCCAACGCAAAAGCAAATTATATATTTGCTCCCCTTGAGAACTAACCAATTTCATCTATGGAGGAGGTGTGGCGTCTTCTTATTTCTTTTGATCCATGGAGGAAGAAGGCATTGCAGCAACAGAAGTAGGGGTTTCTGACGAGGAAGGGAGAGCATTCGACTAAAAATTAGGAGTTTATTATTATTATTAAAAATATGAATTTGTTAAAAAATTTGAGTTGATATGACAACCAGCTATAAGATTAAACTAATGTGACTCGATGAGTCAGCATTTTCCATTAGGTAGGACTAACGGTGTTAAAATTTAAGAATTAAAATTACACTTTCTAAACTTAAGGGATTAAAATGAAATTTGATGCAAACATAAAGGACTAAACATATAATTTAGCTAAAAAAATTTATAAATACATGCTTAACTTACTATACGAAAAGTAAAACTAATATTATATACATCATTATTAGCATAATAAAGTATTTTTTATCTTTATAACCAAATGATGTATGTCCTTAAAGTTAAAGATGGCTATTTAAAGATTATTTAACATGAATCCGATGAGATTCAGGTAAAGTTGGAAGAATATAATATACAGTATAGATTACCATTTGTAAATATTTGGGTTTGGTTATATTATGGTCGAGATCCTTGGATATAATCTTATCTTTCCCTCCTTAGAAAAATTAAAGGAAAATGACGCTTTTAGCTTTTGTGTTTGCTGGGCAATACGCGAGCGAGAAATTGACTGGTAATTAAGAGAGTGATTACGACAACTAATCCAAATCCAAATAGTTAGTTTTTTGGACACATCAAACCCTAGTTTAAGGAGTTTCTGGACAAGGAATATCCCCCATGCGATTCTTTGTTTGCTCCGAAAAGGAACAAAATAACTACAAATAAAAATCACACGTTTGAGGTATTTGTGGGATATTGGTCGCCAGAGGTAAAGAGATAAAATGGTCGGTTCCTTATAAAACAAAAAAGGGTAAGAATTTTAGCTTTCTTAATCCCTTTAATTTTGACTAATCCTGCTCACTCCCACTTTCCTCCCACACGTAAATCCAAATCCATCCCAAGCGATCCCTCCAAAAATAATAAATATTAAGGATGGGATTGATGATGTCACCACCTTAGTATCTCAAAATAGAAACAATATTCAGCAGCAAGAGCAAGGCCAAGGAAACTTTCAACACCTTCTATTAAATTCTTGGCTTTTAATTTTCTCGAGTCCTCTATAAATTCAGTACGATAGATATTATATATATATATATATATATGTATATATAATTGGTCAAAAAAATATGTATATATATATAATACGGTATTTAGATAGTATTATTTTTAAGCAATTTTTCAAAGCTCTTATATAATGAATCATATTCATATATAATCAGGCCTGTAATTTTTTAAATGTGATTCTTTCCCCCTTAAAATTTGATTAAAATTTTTATTTTATTTGAAAAAAATCAATTCACTTCCATCCAATTGATCGCTATTACTATATATAATATATAGTGTGTGTCCCATTTAGCCAAGTTAGATCATACTATTACAGGAAATTTTGTATTGAGTTTCGTAGATACTTATTGAATTCCATATTTGTATTCAATATATATATATATATATGGTGTGTGTATGTGTTCATGACACTGTTATGTGTTATTACATTAGAGGGTTCTCAAAACACCTTTTAAAAATCACTTTTAAACTTGACGACTTCTCTCCTATAAGATCACTTATTATTTCTCATATTTGTCAACAATAAGAGAAAAATTAGGGGAATTAACTAATTATGGAAAATAATTAGAGTGTTTTAGAAAAAATATACAATTTCAAATAATTTAACTTACTTTTTAAATCTTATTAAATTAAATAAATACATATAATTTAACTAATTTTTTAAATCTAATTAAATTAAATAAATAGATTTTATATTAAGAATAGGGAGAAATATTTATTTCTTAAAGTGAAAAATTACTTAAAATAAATTAAATAAAAATCTTTTGTCAGAGTGTTTTGGGCGTATGGGTGGGTGAGTACTCCTACTTGGGAATGAAGAATGAAAGTAACGGGCAATGTAGTGTACAAGTGTCGGCAAACAAGTCTCATGTCCGTTATCAACTGGAAAACAGTTGTGCCATTGAATTTCACAAACAAATTAAAGGCAGTTTGGTGGAATTGAAGTATCCGAGGGCAACATGAAGGGTTAAATTGGTATCATTGCCATGAAAGTTTTAAACCTAATTTAAAAAAAAAAAACATGAAATAGATAACACATGAATTTTTAATATAAATTTAAATCTTAAAAAAAATGATGTGGATGATATATGGATTGCTAGTTTAGTATATTTAGTTAACTAATAATCAAAATTAATTGGGATAATAGTCAAAATAAAATTGCTTTGGTTTAGAAACATTTGAGACACAATTGTCACTTAACCCCAAATATGAATGAGAAGAAATTTGGTAATCTAAAATTATATACTACCTCCCGTCTTTAATATTAGAATATTAGGTCTTATATTAATGAGTGAGGTAGTAGTATTTAATTTAATACTCCATTCGATCATAAATATAAGAGTTAATTGATTTTTTATAAAAGGTTAAAGAAACTAAATATATTTGTTAATTATACTATATGTTATGTATCATTAATATAAGTCAAATTAACTAGTTTAAAGAAAATGATAGATATGCGTACTTTAAAATTTATTTAGCTTTATTAATCAATCTAAAATAGTTTACTATATCTTATATTTAAAACTGGAAGTAGTATGACCAAAAAGCCCTTACATAAAAAATTTATAATTCATAGTCTATGAACGAAAAGAATTAATAGGGGAGAAAATAAGAAATAAAAAATATATTAATTATATTTTTGTAGTTTCTTTATTTTATTCTCATAATTTTCTCAATTACGGGTATTGGTTTGATTTTGTAGGAGGTAAATCAATTATTGTTACTTGGTTCACCAAAAACCATAGAAATTTTTGAGAAAAATGAAAGCTCAATTGTTCAAATAACTAGGAAAATAATGTACATAACTAAATATAAGGAAATTATACTTTTCTAAAATTTTATTATAGGGTTAATTGAACATTTGGTCTTTCATATTTGTCTTCATTTTAGTTCTGGTCTCTCGAGTTTAAAATAATAGGTTTTGATCTCTCAAGTTTCATTTCTTTTTTTTAATCATCTTTAGTTTCATTTCATTTAAAACATTACTCTCTATGATTTAATAAAAATTCAGATTATTTTACTTCTTAAGGGATCTAAACCAAAATGGGGACAAACTTGAAAGATAAAAAATTATATTAACTCTATATTATATTTTCCTAAAGGTACATTTAACTCCTTAAATGATATTTTTAACATTAAGAAATAAAAAGAGTGTAAATGTTTTTAATATTAAAAATATATATTTAAGAAATAATTTAAGTTTCAAGGAAATGAAAATTTAAATAAATAAATCATACATAAAAATTTTTAATTTGAAGCTTACTTTTTTTAGAAAAAAAAAAAAAAGCGTTATTAATTGGATCAAACTACTTACCAGGACTTTTTATAAGTGCCGAAAACAACAGAAATATTATTAATTTAAAAACAACTCCCAAGACTTAAAGATGAAGGTTTTTATTGTTTAAAGATTTTTCTCTTTCACTTTGAGGGAAAACTATTTTGTCCTCTTGTTTACAACATAAAATGTCACCCTCCTTCAATTAAATATAACATCATAGAAATGAAATAAAATCCATGAACGGAAATTTAAATGCAGTGAGTATAATGACAGTTAGATCCTAAGATATTGATTTAATAACAATTAGGTCTCTGACAAAATTTTCTGAAAAATGTGATGTAAGTATATATTTATTCAAGCAACTGTGAATTCAAAAGTGATGTTTGAATTTAAAATGTAGAATAATTCTTAATTTGTAATTGAGATTTTCGTTTATAAGTAAAGGAATCTAGCTATTATAAATTCAAATATTTTAGGATGTAACTTAAATGTATCTCTAACATATCCGTTAGCTGAAAACTATTCATGTGCTTCCAATGTGACTGGAGCACGTGTTGGATCACACCCGTAGGGAATGGGAATGCAACACCAAATCTTTCAATTTGTCAAAGGTTCCAGCTTTTCAGGGGCAATTTAATTAATTAGTATAGTTTATAATTTTTTTTCCTATAAGGTGGGACCCGTATTATCTAACTTTGAGATAAGGTTTAATAATGAACGGGGGTTGGTTATATTTGGACTTTGGATGTAACATCCACATGTAAAACAATAAAATCTGTTTAGTACCCTATTTTTAAAAATAAAAAAAATAAAAAGTTATTTTTAAAAACTAAAAGACAAAAACAGTTTTTTGTTATTTGGTTGTTTTTATTTTTCTATTTTTTATTTTTTAATATCGTCACTTATTCATTATTGATATTACACTACCCATGACGACCATCGTCATGTTACCACCGACGACCACACTGCTACGTCACTTCAAAAACATATATTTCAAAACAACTATCTAAACATTTTTTTTAAACTCGTTTCTAAAAACTGTTTTATAAAACTATTTCTGAGAACAAAAAACAAAAAATAGAATCAAACAAATCATAAATTACTGAGTCTGAGTTTTTAATTACAGAACAAAACTTTGGAATGTTGGTTATTTTTATTTATAAGATAAATCACAATTTTTTACCAACAAGTTGTTGATTGAAATAGTAAGCAGTCTCACCCTGTAAAGAGAAGAACAAAAATTTAAATCCCGAGAAGCATACTTATTGGAAGAGGCAATTTCAATTGTAATAATTACATATGATATTAAAAATAACATAATATTATGTGCTCTTAGTCATGGGTTTAACATATGAAAAAGTTATTTGATGAAGAAAGAGAAAAATATGAGAGAAAATATTTTTCTTGTCTTTATGCTTAATGCCTATTCAACAAGGTACTCAAACCCGGATGGGCCACTGAATTGGTCGGGTATTAGATCAAGGGTCAGTGGGTTAGACCGGAGTTAAACTAGAACCAACCTAGAACTAAACTGATGAGAAATTGAATATTTTAGAATTATTAATATAAAATTCTAAAAAAAATTTTAAAAAAAATCAATTGTTTAAAAAAAAAAAAAAAAAAATTAGGCTGGACCATATTGGTCTACCGACCGGTTGGCCGGTTTCCGACCCGGTCCAGGTATAATTACACTGCTTACCAGTTAAGAGTGGAGCACCCTAAACAGCAAGCCACGATCCTACAAGGCTTTTCTAGTCTTTGATAGTTAATTTTGTGAATTTAGAATTTTCATATTTTTAAAGAATTTTCCCATTTTCATCTTATTTTTCATTTAAATTTTAAACCAAACGAACTTTATGTTTAAATATTCCCATAAACCTTAAACTATAAGCGGGTATAATTGATTTTAGTGATAAAATTAAAAAGATAAATTAATGATTCTATAATTGTCTTCATAAATTTCGTAATTCTACTAATTTATTATTAATTCTTAAAATTTTTTAAAAAAATATCTACATGAGTATAAATATCATGAAATAAATAAATTATTAGGGTAATATTGGTGCATATCCATTTATTGTGATTAGCTGGGAGATAAGCATTAAAACGGTCAACAACAAGGGGTGGGTTCAGGGTCAGTTTTGGACTTTTGGCCCCTTTGGGAGTGGCCTCAAGATTATGTGGATCATTAGTCAGCACCAAGTGGAAGAATAGCGTCCTAGTATAACGGACTTAACTGTAACCGTTACACTAATTCGTTATCTTCGATCCGGACGTGGATAATTCGCCGACCATGCTTTGTTGGGCAAAAGACCATGAATATTTTTTTGCTATCTTTTAAATTTATATAAATAATTATTTCTTCAATTCTGGGTATTATACCAACCGCTTTTTTTGAACAAATTTATAGAAATTAGTTGAACTGCATTAATCTTTAAGATATCTGCGCGCTCCTCTTCCATCCTACCACTCTTGCAAGTTACCTATAAGATTGGTCTCAAGTATAAATTACTAATAAAGTTGTTAATGATCGTTTTTTATTTTATTTCTATTTAATTTTTTTTGCTAGAAAGAAAGAGAGAAAAGCGATGTGAGAATAATTTATAAATGTAAAGAAAGTTTTAATGAAGTAAAATTTAAATTTTTTTATTAATTTCATGTTTAATGATTTAATTATTATTTTTTGGTACGTGAAAAGTGGGTCATAAGACTATGACAGAGATTAGAGTTGGTAAAAGATATCCACGTGTCCCCAAGAAAAAAGTTTAATTTATTGGGTTGATTTGTAAACTAGTTATTCGTAAGATAAATTATTGACGCTCAAGATGTGCGTGTTATGCACTTCTGTTTTTTTCTTTTTTTTCCTTTTGCCAGCGATATGTACTTGTGTTACCAGAATAATCTATATGACGTAGAATTTAAGCTGATGCTTTATCTACATCGATCAATATACTTATACAAATAAATTGTGGCAGAGCATTTTTCGTACAAATAATCACAAAAGCACAAACAACATTCCATGATACGTGCAAGTTCAATTGTCCGCCCAGTAATTTATTATTTTTATTGTTTTAATAATTTCTTGTAACATGATGCAAATAATTGAAAAATCAAAATTAATTAGCTTATAATTTTTTGGGTTAATATAACTTTTGGTCCCTGAAGTTTGATCCAATTTTGGTTTTGGTCCCTCAAGTTTGAAATCGATGGTTTAGGTCCCTGAAGTTTCACCCAATTTTGGTTTTAGTCCCTCAAGTTTGAAATTGATGATGTTGGTCCCTAAAGTTTCACCCGATTTTGGTTTTGGTCCCTCAAGTTTGAAAAGGACTTGGCGACCCATTTTTGAAACCCAACCCGACCTAGAAAAAAACTAAGTCCTTTTCAAACTTGAGGGACCAAAACCAAAATCGGGTGAAACTTTAAAAACCAAAACCACCGATTTCAAATTTGAGGGACTAAAACCAAAATTGGGTGAAACTTGAGGGACCAAAACCACCGATTTCAAACTTGAGGGATCAAAACCAAAATTAGATCAAACTTCAGGGACCAAAAGTTATATTAACCCTAATTTTTTTATTACTCAAACATATTGAAAATAAAATAAAATCATCCTGATCAATTTGACCTTAATTTATGCCAGAATTATAGGAACATATGACATGAATTATATATGGTTCCCCTTTTTTTTTTTTTTTTGCCAAAATATATGGTTCCCTATTCTTTCAGTCACATACATAAGAATTTCATACGGCCACAAGTATGCTGTGCCAAGTCACGGTCTTATAAATAATATGAATATATTGCATTAATATATGTAGAGAAACCCATGCATATGTCGGTGCCATAATGTTATACGTCCACATGTATGGGAAATGCATTAATAAGTCAATGGTCTCGGTATGTATTATTTGACTTCATCTGTAGGGATTTAACTATATTTTCCGGGTTTTTTAGCCTCATTTATAAAAAAATGATAAAATTTAAAATCAGGATACTTCAAGGTAGAAATTATTACCTCAGATAAGTTTTTAACTGTATGTCCAACAAAAAGATATGGAGATTTTTTTTACTTTGACAAAAAAAAGGGGAGAATCCCAGATAAATACCATATGAAATTTCAAAACCCCCAAAGATTTGTTCACATTTGTAAAGGACATAAATGTGACAGGGATCATATTGAGATTTTAAAATGTTGATGAATTTAGCATTATGCCCTCAGTTTTTAAATAAAAAAGAATGAAAGATGAGCCCCCAAGGTTTAGGTGTTTGCGGTGCTCCCCTGATCTGAATTGTCACTGGCAAAAATGGAGATCAAGCGATAAAGACAAAGACGATAGTATGGAGGTGGTCAATGGTGGTTGAGGAAAGAAAAAGAGAGGGAGTAAGGATAGAGGTTCGCCAGAAAAAAAAATGGAAAAATGACAGTGGTGGTGCTTGAGACGGTGAAGATGCAGGGTGGTGGTGATAAATGGAGAGGACAACGATGGTCGTGTCTTCTCTCTCTCTCTCTCTCTCTCTCTCTCTCTCTCTCTCTCTCTCTCTCTCTCTCTCTCTCTCTCTGTATGTGTCTCGAAAACAGAAATGAAAAGCATTTGACGGAGAAAGGAATTGGTTGGGTGTTATGGGTTCTAAGAGGTTGCGCTAGGAGAGAAGATTTATGCAACTCGAGGAAGAGTTTGGTTGAGGATATTGGAGAAAGCCAGGAGGCTGAGGAAGAAGAAGGTGAACAGTAATGAGATAGATAAAATGAGTAATGAGATTGACAAAATCCATAAGTACTAGCAATATATATAAAAGGATTGACACCAATTAAGTAATGAGATTGACAAAATGAGTAATAAGATTGACACAAATGTTAGTAAATCCTGACTTGCATGTTTTCATCAGTAAACACTTTTGTCAAAATCATTACTAAACTTGTCAATTCCATTACGAATTTTTGGTAAAATGCCGCAAATGTTGGTGAATTTTGACCTACATGTTTTCATCAGCAAACTCTTTTATCAAAACTATTACAATTCTTGTCAAAATCATTATTAAACTTATCAATCACATTACACATTTTGGTGAAATGCCACAAAGTTGGTGAATCCTGACTTACATGAGAGTTAAAGGTGCACGAAGGTGAAGGAGCGGTTGTTAAGTCTGAGCTCTTCTAAGCTCGTCCTGCAGTGCGATAGCTCTATTCTAAACTCAGATTTTGATATGGTATTAACTAAATATAAAACAACTTCACAAAATTTGTAATGGAATTGACAAGTTTAGTAATGGTTTTGACAATAATTGTAAAGGTTTTGACAAAAGAGTTTGTTGATGAAAACATGTAAGTCAGATTCACCAACATTTATGCCATTTCTTCAAAAATTTGAAATGAGATTGACAAGTTTAGTGATGATTTTGACAATAATTATAATGGTTTTGACAAAAATATTTGCTGATGAAAACATGCAAGTTAGGATTCACCAACATTTGTGTCAATCTCATTACTCAATTGATGTCAATCCTTTTACATATATTGTCAGTACTTACTGATTTTGTCAACCTCATTACTGTTCACCGTCTTCTACTATTCACCTTCTTCTTCCTTAGCCTCCTGGCTTTCTCCAATATCCTCAACCGACTCTTCCTCGAGCTGCATAAATCTTCTCTCCTAGCACAACTTCGAAGAGCCCACAACATCCAACCAATTCCTTCCTCCTTCAAATGCTTTTCATTTTTGTTTTGGACACACACACACACACACAGAGCTCGGACGAGAGGGAAGATACGACCATCGTCATCCTCTCCATTTATCACCACCACCCCACGTCGTCACCTTCTCAGGCACCACCACCATCGTTTTTCCATTTTTTTTTCTGGTGAACCTCCATCCTTACTCCCTCTCTTCTTCTTTCCTCAACCACCATCGACCACCTCCACACTATCGTCTCTGTCTTTATCGCTTGACCTCCATTTTTTCCGGTGACAATTCAGACCAAGGGAGTTCCGTGGACACCTGAACCTAGGGGGCTCATCTTTCTTTTTTTTATTTAAAAACTAAGGGCATAATGGTAAATTCATCAACATTTTAAAATCCCAATGTGATCCCTGTCACCTTTATATCTTTTGCAAATGTTATTAGACCTTTGGGGATTTTAAAATTTCATATAGTATTTATCTGGGATTCTCCCTTAAAACAGAAGAAGCTATTTTTAGTTTCTATGGTTCATTAATCAATATAATCTGTTAATTAGAACATTATTGATTGATTCATATTCATAAAGATTCGATAAAGTTTTACTTTAACTGATGGAGGCCTAACACAACCTTCCTTTCTTTATGCAGGCTTGAGATCGGCTATAAACCCTACCTAATATGATAAGGTTTTATAGTTATATATATATAACTTTACTAATTTTATAGTTGTGATGCTTTGAATAAGTTACAATTTCAAAAGTTTAAGTATCTAGCAAGCTTCATTCTTTTAGTTTAAAAATATTGTATGTTTTGAATATTGTGTGAGCGTGTCGAAGAAACAAGCCCCACATTGCTTGAAAGTATGAGAGTATACAAGTTCATATATAACATGTTTTGTTAGACTAATAAATATAATTAGATGAGTGGTAAGCTCTTACGCACAACAGCAGGCCACATTAGGGAGGCAAACACAATTGTAATCCGATGATTTCCCCCTTACACAAGAGAGGGAGTGCACCTTCCATCCGGTGATTTCCCTATAATAATACTCCTTCTTGTCATTAGTATCGAACTTATTTAATTAATTTAATTATATTAAAAAAATTAATTAAGTTAGTCAATATGACATATATTTTTAAAACATCATTCTTAATTCTCTTATTCTCTTTTCTCCTTAATCATTGTTAAAAGGAGCATTAATATAGGTAAATCAAAAAAAGATTAAAAAATATAAAAATTATGCATATCTTGTATTTTATATTAAAATTAATTCTTTAAATATATCTTATTTTAATTACTTGAGGGGGAAGAAATTATGAAGTTTTTATGATGTCTACAAATGAAACTTGAAGGAGGGGTAAGTGAAGTCAAATTGAGTACACTAACAAAAGTGAATGGTTGATGGATTAAGGCCGTGTTTGTTTCAGCATTTTGAACAGTCAAAACGCACTTATTACGCAAGCCGAGAAAAAACTCCTCTCACATACTTATCTCGTATACCGTGAATCACGAATTATAAGCACTTATTACCCAAAAATAAGCTCTTCCAAACGAGCACTAAATTAGAGAATGAGAACTGAGAAGTGGTTGCAAGGCAAATTAAAGATAAAATGAAGTGAGAACGCTTGACTTGACTGACGAAGTTTCTTAGCGTCTCCATGGGGTGGTGGTCGGTTTATCGGTTAAGGCTTTGATCCCCTCCCTCGCTGCCACGTGTTCGTCTCCTCAACTTCCCGCGCTCCACCACTCATCACCGCGGCCCCACCAATCTCACCGTTATGATGCCCGTCGTCCCACTCCTCTTTACATTTGAAGCTACCCCTCAGGACTCATCCTCTTCAATCTTCAATTCTTCATACATATTGCCATACGTAACGCATTAAATGGTCTTGTCCCTTTTATTTCCCCAGAAAATTCATGGATCTCTTAGCCATCCTTAACATATGGCTGGCAGTAACTGATGGTTCAAAAAATATAAATTACTTGGTGAGTTATTAATTAACTGTTTTTCTTTCAAAATGATAGTTCTGTGTACTCTTAAATAAAACTAAAGTTAAAAAAATTATTCATTTTAGGACACAATGAGTCATTACCTCTTCTTATTTTCGATAAAGTGCATGGTTAAGCGTGACTTATACTATTGATCAAAGAGACTGCATACCGCATTAATACCACTGTAATATGAACTACCACTCTGATCTTATATATAAGTCTCTTTTAACTAATTCTCACATATTAAGGAATGTTAGTTAATTTATTAATTATAGGCTAAATTTCTAATTTCGCCCTTATTTATGATTGGTTCTAAAAGTCAACATAAATAAATTCTTTTTATTTATTGTAATTAATAGGGGTAAAAAAGTATAACATACATCTACTACTCTAAAAATAGACTTATAAATAGGATCAAAGTTTTTGATAAAAAATGACTTATAAATAAGATCAGGGTGGTAAGATCTATTTTGAAAACTGCAAAAGCTTGTTGTTTCAAATTGGTTTTCAAAAACATAGACAATCTTATTTGTCATAAATACTTACAGAGATATACTATATTTGATCTTTAATATAAGAGCTTGTTAGAATCAGATTTAGCTCTAAATTTAAGATCTCAATATACTTTATCTCTCAAATTTATAACTAATCTTTTCTTAGAGTATTTCTATTAATTGCATACGTTAAGGGGTTTTCATCTAAGGGTAGTTATAGGGAAAGGAGTCACCCCACTTCCGTTACCGTCTATTTTTCCCTTCAGTTTTTTATTCTTACAGTTAGATCAACTATAAACAATTGAGATTTAATATCTTATTAAAATGGAAGTGGAGATGTTCATATCCTGAAAGTCATGATGAAAAATGATATGTTAGCAAAATCAACCCATATTTATTACAAATAACTAACATAATTAATATCGTTAATCTAACTACCTTAATTAGTTATACAACTTTTATATTAAGGATGGTAGGTAGTATTATATTTTGTTCTTATTTGGGATCATGTTTGGAACCACTAAAAGTTTTTATTCAAATAAATTGAGACAAAATTTCTCTCACATACTCACATCGTATATCATAAATCACGGTTAAAAAATTATCTTTAAAGATATTCCAAATAAGTACAATATTAAAAGGTTGTCTCCTTCAACTTTCACTTTTCATGTGTGTCCGTGTGCTGTGTGCATGCAACGCCTCGTGATCATGCATGTCATGCCTATAAATTGTCCATATTCCTTCCTTTCGATTTTACTGTTCCATCCCCGCAGACAGTTAATCAAACAAATAATTACTTTTTCCATCCAAAGGAAATTATTTTAATTATTTCTGTTTTTTTGCATGTTTGTGAAACCCGGACCGAACTGGCCGGTCCGGCCCGAAAACCGGTGAACCTGCCGGTAGACCGGTCCGGTCCGGGTTCTAATTTAATTTTTTTTTTCCTTTATAATTTTATATTATAAGCCTAAAATCTTCAATTTTTCATTGGTTTGGTCCCGATTTAGCTCCGGTCTGACCCACTGACCCTTAACCCAGCATCCCAACCGGTTCAATACCCGGTCTGAATTTTAATACCTTGGTTTTTTTGTCTGTTTTGTTAGCTTGGAAATACAATGTTCATATTAGTCGGAACTCCATCTATATATCATTGATTCTATACATAGTCTTAACCATGAGTTCATTCATTGATAAAAAAAAAACACCATGAGTCCATTCCGTATTCTGCTCAGTGAAGAAGGTAAAGTGGAAAAAGTGAAACATCTGTGAAAAAGTGATTTCTAACCCGGACCATGGTTTGGGAAACTTCCAAACCATGGTTTCAAACCATGGTTTGCGAAACCCGAGACAAAACTCCTCTCACACACTTACCTCGTAAGTCGTAAAAGCTATTAAAAAAAGCTAATCCAAACACACACTATGACTGGCTCCATCACATCCCTGCTTTATTTATTACGCATTATCGCATCCTCGCTTCCTTCCATATCTTGTCTTTAATGTTGCTATTCTCTCTCTCTCTCACACACAAAAAGAATATTAGCCGAAAATACGTGGGCCCCCGTGAATGCCCTTGAGGCTTGAGCTTAAAACGAAGGTCCGAGCCTCCGACACGAGTGGGACCCACCTCCCTATCCCTCCCAGATTCCGTATATCCAACGGCTGAGATCTTGTCATGAATCCCATCCCACGCTTGTCGTCTATAAATATTCGAACTCCCAACTAATCCTCCACCACGTACCAACCACAAGATATACCCACCATCACCTACACTCTTCTAAGACGCCCTCCATCTTCATATTAATCCAAACCACTATCCCGCAGTGAAAATCCGTTCACGTCACCTGATAAAATGGCCTGGATTCTGTCTCTCAAACTTCTTGCCATCTCCATTGCTGTTTTGTTCTCCGCTTTGGGTCTTAGAGTTTCTGTTCCATTGATCTTAGAGCACGTGCCTGCCATGTGGAGTATCTGCCTTTTGTGTTTCAAGCCTCCCTACCTTTACGTCCTCGTCAACGGCATCATCATTTGCATCGTCGCCTCCTCCAGATTCTACCACTCCACCTCCGACGCCGTCGCTGCTGCTTACGAGGTGAAGTCTCCGCAGGCGTCGGAGATTTCATCTGAACTTCCGGTCGTGTATGAGCCGAGAGAGGAACCGCCGGTTCTGGAGGTGAAGGCCGTCATGGTGAACGGTTCAGAAGCGATCGAAGATGAAGAAGAAGAGGAGAAAACAATCGACGACGGAATAGAGTCCACGTGGACACGGTTGAATAGGATGGACTCGGCTGAGATTCCCGGAGATGTTCTTTCACCGCCGGAGAAACCTCTCGTCTCCTCCAGATTTGGTCACCGAAGACCACCGAAAGCCAGTTCTGATGGTATCAATCTCTCTCTTCTGACTGATAATTATTTAAATTTTTTGAAATTGACTTCAGCCGTTATTGTAAAATCCTCTTGGCGCTTCCAAAACTTTAGAAAAATTGAAGCGTCGTCGGCAACGCGGTTGAACGTGGTACAGTAAGTAAACGACAACGCTATTATTGTCATTTTGCGAATTTGAGTCAATTTTTTGCGTTCAGAAACAGAATTCAACGATGGCGTCTATCGGCCTATATGTCACTGGTGCCAGAAAGGCAGCGAAAAGATGGTCTCAGAGATTATTTTTTAAAAAATAATAATATAATTAATTTTCGTTTATCTGATAGGTGGAAGGTCGTTGGGGGTGGCGAAGCAGAAACGGCAAGAGACGCTGGAGAACACGTGGAAGGCGATAACGGAAGGTAGGGCCATGCCGTTGAGCAGGCACTTGAAGAAGTGTGACACGTGGGAACATCGGGGAAACGCGGACCCCCTGGAAGCGACGGCCGTGAAGAAATCGGAGACCTTCAATGACCGTATGAATCAGCCATCTCCTCCGTCGTCGTCGTCACCACCGATGAAGCTAAGGAAAGAGCCGTCGTTGAGTCAGGACGAGTTGAACCGGCGCGTGGAAGCGTTCATACAGAAGTTTAATGAAGAAATGAGGTTGCAGAGACAAGAATCTTGGAATCGATCAGTTCATGGAGATGATTAACCTTGGCAGCCATTAACAATTATTGTGAGAAAAGATATTTTATAGCAAGTACAAAATATCTCACTTTTTTTAAGATTCCATACAAGTTTATGAGTCAGGTTTTGATGGTTAGAGAGTAGATAAATACTAGGGTTATGTCTTGAATCTCTTGATTTTTTTTTTTCACAAATAGTGAAAAACAAAAATGAAGTTCGACATATTTTATTAAAATTTGTAAAAAGAAAGGCTTGATGTTTTAATGTTTGTTACTTTATACAAGTTGTTCATCTTGTATATGAATGAAAAGTTATTTACTATACTATAAAAAAAGAAAAAGAAAAGTTATTTACTATATTTAATATTTTCTTTATATTTCATAATTATATCTTTTGACTCAGTTTATTTTAATCACTTTAGCACTCTATGAGAAAAAATAATCCTCACATATTTATTTCTCATAGTACAAAATCACTTTTAATTTTGTTAGCCATAGGTATTCTCCTATCAAAGATAATCCTGTTCGAGGTACTGTCGGATATTAGATCATTGCATTAAGCTGACTCAAACTACTTGATGCGCCCCTATTTGGTTGGCATGCAATGATCCTTCTTCTCGGCATTCAATTGTTCGGGTCTTCCTTAGATGCCTATAAGTAGGCCAGACTTATGAACAATAGGCCCACTAAATAAATAAATAATGATGGGCTGGGTGAACTTGTGAAAAACAGGTCGCCGTACAGGCCCACTAAACAAATAAATACTGGGCTTGAGTGAAAGCCCAAATACTTCAAAAGCATGAACTTGTTTAAAACCGGATCCAGGTCAATGGAAGATGTATGCAAGACTGGAGAAAATCTTAACAAGTTAGGTTCTTTTTATATTTTTATGCTATTTTTATTTTTATTTCTTGGGATTTTTAGTACTACAGATTTTAATATGCATTTAATACTTCAAAACAGTCTAATGGAGAAGCAATGGCCGGCTTTCTTCCTTGTTTTGTGCTTCACCTGGGTTGTCAAAAAGTGTTGTTTGGTCTATTTCTTATTTAGATGCCCAGCTAATATCATCTTTATATAAATTTTGCATCGACTAATCTTCGTGGGATTCGTCATATTATCCTATCTTATTTTTTTTAACATTATTATCCTATCTTATATTAGATTGTATTTAGTGTTCTATAAATCATCTCAAGCAAATTTTAAAATATTAAATATATTCATTGTATTTCTCCATATATTTCCCCTCCTTCCAAAATGCCTCTTCATATATTCAATGCATAAAGCTTATGCTAGCATGAATTGTGTTCCAAATGAATGCATAAAGCTTATGCTAGCAATGCAGCTTTAGTTTTATAGACTAGGACAAATCCCTCCAAAGGTATAAGTGTATAACATTTAAGGCAAAATGTGGATTATAGGAAGAAAAACATACTAAGTAGCAAGTACCTGTATTTATCTCTCTTATTTCCAAATGTTACTGATTTTCTTAAGGCAAAATATGGATAAGAGGAAGAAAGTTAAAAGATAATTCAAAACCTTAAATCTAAAATATGTAAAATAAAATAATTTTAAATCTCAAATAAAAAATATCTGAAACAAATTTTATAAGATGTAAAAAAATTGTTTTTTAATTTAATAAAAAACATATAGAACCCTTGTAAAATAGGAACAAGGATTTTTTTAACCACTTTTATATATTATAAATATAGATAGATTTGTCTGAAATCTTTTCTAATAATCCAAATTTAAAATTTTAAAAAGAATTCGACTAATTTATAAATAAAAAAAAATGATATATTTTGGAAGCGCGTTCCTTTCCAACTGCTACACGTCGATGCCGTAAGCAGCAATAATAATATGTGCGAACCCACACGCAACCCTTCTCTCTCAGACTGTACCGCGGCTTGTCACGTTCGCAATTGTCTCCTCCTTTTTCAACCACGGAGCTCACAGTTCTCTTAAACGCGTTTCGGTTCCTGTATGTATGTGACCCTCCTCTCTCTCCATCTCTATTTCCATCCCTCTTTGTTATTATCGATTTGTACGATTACGATTGCTTGAGTGCAGTCACCCCCAATCCGTGTAAAAGTTTGTTTTAATTAGTGATCTGAGATTTGAAATTTCAAATTCTTTGATTTCATCGGGTTTCTTCTGATTTTTGATTTGGATGTCTGACGGTGTTCTTTCCTGGATGTTATTTATCGGTACCCTTATTCGTTTAGGTTGTGGAGGTTTTTCAGGGAAAATGTAAGAGACCCAGAAATTTACGGCATGCTTTTTAGTTGTTTTCCCCCTTTTTTCGCTTTCTAGTTCAATAACAATAGGTGCCCATGGAAGCTTAATGTTGTATCTGGCTTATTGTTTTAACCATTTCGAGTTGATCCTGAAACTGGGGATGAAGGTTGCTGTATTTCGAGTTTTTTCTGGCGTTGTTTTATTTATTTGCGGTTGTGATTTTGGAGCGGCAGCTCTGTTTAAATCTGTTGCTATGAAGTTCTTTTTCATTTTTGACATGTATTGAGCTTATATCATGTCTCAATTTGTGATTTTTCTTCAGTGAAGGACCCTCCTCTTTGCGCGTGTCCCGTCCTCTTCTCCAATCCTCCACTATCACAAAAGCCCTAAACCAACTATACCGTTCTAATCCTCTTTACACTGTTAACAAAAAATGGAGGTCAAGCTTTGGAGCGACAAGCGCGAGAGAGAAATGTACGAGAACTTTGCGGAGCTCTATGCCATTATCAAGGCGACTGAGAAGCTTGAGAAGGCCTATGTGCGAGATGTAATCTCATCTCAGGAATACGAAGTAGAATGCCAGAAGCTAATAGCCCATTTCAAAACTTTGGCATCTAGCCTCAAGGATATTGTGCCAAACATTGAGCGATTTGCAGATACATACAAGATGGATTGCCCGGCAGCTATCAACCGCCTTGTGGTATCTGGGGTTCCGGCAACCATCGAGCACCGAGCTGCCGCGGCTTCCTCTGCATCTACCTCAGCTGCCATTGTTGCAGAGTGTGTGCAAAATTTTATAACAGCCATGGATTCCTTGAAGCTTAACATGGTGGCTGTGGATCAGGTCCATCCTTTGCTCTCAGACCTTTATGGTTCACTGAATAAGTTGAGCATTTTGCCCCCTGACTTTGAAGGGAAGACCAAAATGAAGGAATGGATTGCGAAGCTAACCAAGATGGGAGCAGCAGATGAGTTGACAGAGCAACAATCTCGGCAGCTTCACTTTGATCTTGAGTCTTCTTACAATTCCTTTATGGCTGCTCTACCCAATGCTGGTACATGATTGAGTGTGGGATGCTTGTAAATAATGTTGAAATTTCCTTTTGTTCTGATGGTCTTGTATTTTTCTTTTGTTGGGCTTATTGTTATTCTTGTTGATTTGAGAGGAATTTGCTATTTGGTGATAACTTATACATTTTAAAGGCTGAATATTGCCATTATATGGCTCTATGCTGATTATTAAAGCTTTATCTTGTAGGATGAAGGAGCTTTAAGCTTCTGTTTCGTCCTTGTATTTTCTGGTTTGACTTTCATGTACTTTCCCTTTCTCGCAGGGTTAGAGAACAGTTGTTTGTCTTCATATCTTTCTTTGATATGTTCTAGAGGGGTTTTAAATTAACTTTATCACCACCACATGCCTAAATAATTGAAATCATGAATATCTTTCATGTGCGCAAGACCTGTGCAAATCATCAGAACTCTTCATCTTGCAATGATTAGTCTGATCTTTTTTTGAGAAGATATACTGAGCTTATCTGCTTATGCCCAAAAGTTGTACCCTTCCTCTTTCTTCACCTTGCGGAACTAAGTTACTAATGAAGGTAATGATTATTATTCATTAGCAACAACTCGCCAATGAACACTCAACATCTGAGCGCCTTTATGAAGTTGTTTGTTATAAGTATGTTCATGTAAGCCAAAACAATGTTCTTCTTATATATATAACTCGTACATTGTAAAATCACGATTGAAGAGTTGTTTTTGGAAACTCTAATAGGCCATTCTAAACAAGCCCTTAATGGTTTATGGTTGATATCTAACTTAGCCATCTTTACAATGTTCTGAACGGTAGTTTTGTGTTCTATATTATATTCAGAGCTATGATTGAAGCATGAGTAGAAGGATATGTTGTGGAAGATGAATGACAGTCAAGTTGATGTTGATTGTATGTGGCTTTTGCAATTGAAGTGTTAAAATAGTGATCTTAATAAGACTTCAGTCTGATTTTGAAAGCTTAACAATAACACCTGATATCATTTCACTAATATGTGTGGGAAAAAGGGGGAAAAAAAAACCAGCCTAATGATATATTGAATACAATTTTTTATAGCATAATCACTGTACAGGTGAAAAGGGCAAAGAATAGCAGATGAAAACACAGGAAATCCTGCAAAGAAAGAAAGAATGTTCAAGTGTCTTTACATTTTAAGAACATGTTTGTCAAGCTATTGTTACAACATTGCCAATTTCATGTCACTCGTGTTTCCTTCGCTATTATTACTAGTGGATAGGAATCTAAATTGCAGAATAGCTCTCTGTTATAGTTTTCTGGGCAGAGTAAGACCATCTGCCTGAAGAATTAGAGATAAGCAAGTCTTGAGAATGATTTCTGTTTTAAACATGAAATCACCAAAACTTCCCTTTTCACTACTCCAGGCATGCGTACTTGTCCTAGGCATAGAAAAATAATGCTAATTTCACAGTAAAAACATTCTCAAGACACTCTCAAATGAGTCTGCCTAAGAATCTCTCTGTTTCAAAATACAAAAAATCTGAGAAGCATTTTTTGGAGATGAAAAATACTCTCTCAAAATTCTTCAAATGATGCATCTATACACCCCATCATCTCCATCCTAGGTCAACAAGTGAGGCAAAAGTTGAATCAAGATGGGAAACAAGAGCACAATGATGAGGACAAGTCCAAGAAGTATGGCAATGCAGGTCCACTTCCTGGACTCCTTCTGTTGCTCCCTCGCCTCATGAAGCTCCTCGGTGCCTCGCCTCACGAACGAACTAGCATGCGCCACGTGGCTCTCTATGTTGTTGAGCTGGTGGCCCTGAGACTCCACCAGAGCCGCCATGTCCAAGAACACTTGGTGCAGCTCAATCAAATTCTTCTCTATCTCCTTCACAGCATCGTGCCTCTCTTGAATCTCTGATATGGTGTCCATTATCTGACCCCTCCCCTGTTCTTGAATTGCCCTCTGCAAGAAGCTCTCACTCTCCCCACTCGCTATCAAGTTCTCTATGGTCTCTTCATCTGCTTTCTCCCCTGTAATTGTGAAATACCTGCATTTTCAGTTCAATCATTTTTTCTTATTATATTGACATTGATGAATGATTATGCACACATGCTATGTTATGCTCCTTCAGTCCTTAATGTAGCACATAATTTGAGAAATTGATCTTGATCTTAAATATAAGACATATTTTCTGTTTTCATCAGTCTTTTCAAATTTATCTTTATTGATCCTCTCTCAATAATAGTCGAGTAAGAGAGAGATTGAGGGAATTAAAGAAAATTATTAGGGTGTTTTAAGGAAAAAAAAAAACATACCATATTTACTAATTTAACTAACTTCTTTGATAAGTACAAGAGGGAATATCATACCTGCGTTCAACTGTTTCCTTGTATTCATTTTGCATCCTGGCTCTGAGACCTTGGAAGTCATCCATGAGGTCCTTGAGCTTCTTCCCCAATCCGGAGACCACGGAGGTTCGGGTCCGGTCGGCCGACGAGCCGGGGCCACAGCCGGGGAGGTTTCTGTTGGTGGCATTAGACTTCTCTAGAGCCTCCAGCTTGCCCTTAATGATCTTGACCCTCTTGAGGACCTGCTCAACGTCCTTGTCCATTCTGGCTCGGAGGTCCTTCATGGTTTTAGAATTGTGCACAACCTTGCTCTCCTCATTAGCATCCTGCAATTTCCTGTACAGCTTCTCTACAGATCTCATGTCCTCCTTCACATTCTCCACATCCTCAAAGAACTTGTCCAGGCCTAAACTCTCCTTCCCTTGCTCCACATCGTCCAGGTACTGCTGCTGCTGCAAGTCCTTGTACTTCTTGAAGGACTTTGAGATTAGATCATTCATTTTTGCAGATTATTATTATTTTTTTATATGTATGATTTCAATTTCAATATGGGGTTTTTTTTTTCCTTTCCTACTTCTGGGTAATAAGAATAATCACAAGTCCAGTAACAGAAATACCATGAACTTGTGTTATATATCAAAAGATTAAACTTAAAAAAGGTTAAAAAAATGGTTCATCATCCTTTCTGGATCCATGATTATATCAAAATTTGGTGGTGATGATGAGGATGAAGGTTTTTGGTGACAAAAGCAAAACCAATTGTCACCAACAAAGGCACCGAGGTGAAAGTTCCTCTCTGTTTTGCCTATAGAGAGGAATGCACCTTCAGAGGCTTCATGTTAATACCAGGAACCATATTAAGATCAGAGTGAGCCTCAGTTTGCTCTCAATTTTACAAGTGTCGATGCTTTTTTTGGGTGAAAATAATTAATTTAAGATATTCCAAATTTATCGGTATTTGATATTAAGAGAATGAGATTAGTGCTTTAAAATCCACTCTCTTAAGTTGTTCTATGACTTGGTCGTGTTTTTTCCATCCACATAAACAATTTTCTTCCGTTCATATTTAAGGAGTATGTGGATGAACTGAAAAGTGTTTTATTGCATGTTATGTTTTTTCCCCTTTTAAGTCAAACAAAAAAAATCTTGAGCGTTTAGTAAGTAATTTCTTGTCCATGAAAAAATTTGGAGTGTTTACTTATGGATTTACTGAAAAAGAAAATTTATATAATTATGGTAAAAGATTCTGAGATAATTTTTCTTTGGAAAATTGTTGCATGATTGTCTGGTTTGGATGTGTTGTAAAATGTGTTTAATTTTATTTACTTTTGTCGAAATCGAAACAAGGACAAGAGATATTGACAATGTAATGTAAGAAAAACTAATTGAAGTTGTAGTGATATGATTACTATTAAAAATTTAAAAAAGTCGTAACCGTTTATATTTTTGAGAAATTATTTTTTCCCACTAGGATCATCACTCTTGCGGATAATATTTTCTTGTAACGCTAATCAAAATCGATCCACTTGATAAGTGATTAGTGCATAACACATAAAATTATGAATTTAATCTACGGCTAATATGAAGACCTTGTTCAAGAGTTAAGTATTAGTATTCAACTCGCCTAAACTTTTTTTAACGTGAAAAAAGAGATATTTTCTCAAAACCTTTTTCTTAACAACCAAGTGACATTTTTATTATTTTTCTCAAAAATTATTCAAATGCAAGTTAAATCTTCTTTTTGTACGTTATAAATAAATATATTTCCTGCCTCGCAATTCGAAATATCAATGCCTTCTTTTATTTGTCATGATCGAGTAGATTGCGTGAATGAAGAAGCTATCTACGCGCATGGATTTGCTTTACATAAAAAGGAAAATATGAGGATTTATATTTTCAAATTTTGATATCTCCATTTTCAAGATTCATGCTTATACTATAGCAAACTAGTCGTGAGTTATTATTAATATTTTATTTTTCTTTCCATCAGTAAGATTTTCTGTCACTAGGCTCAATGATCACGAGTGAAATCGATCTTTTATTTTTATTATTATTACTATATCAAGAAGATTTGAACTCTTAAATTCTATTTTGGCATCATCTCTCATTGTTGTTGAGTGGAACCAATAAAATTTTTTTTTTGTGAGACATAAGTAATCTCCTACAAGAGACAATCTTGTTTGAGGCAATATCCTTATTGTCTAATGACATGAAAATATTTTTATAAATGGGAGGTTGCAAATTCAATCATTTTCATAACGTCATGGACAATCTAATTAAAAAGAAACAGGCTAACATGTGTGCGTGATGACTGATATTTTTATGAGAAAAATACGGTGGTTGAGCAAATAGATGACCATGCCTTTTTTTTTCTTCTTGAAACTTGCACACTCATTATACTCATAAAGGATTTAAACTTGTTATGAGTGTGTTTGGATTAACTTTTTGGTAAATAGCTTTTGGAGAAAAAAGTGATAAAAGTGATTTTAGAGAAAATATTATGAGCAGAATAGATTCGATGAAAAAAAGTAATTTTTATAAAATTATACCAAAAAGGACATTAGCTTTGTGATAATTGCATATAAAGGATAAGATTTGATTTTAATATTTTAACATTAAATTTTATAATAAATACCAAAAACTAACTAAATTTGTCTACAAAATTAAAATCATAACATTAATCAATTTTATAACATGATAAATAAGAGCTCAAACATATATGTATTAATAAATTATATAGACTAAAATCAAACATATATGTATAACATGATAAAAAATAGCTCAAACATATATGTATTATATAGATTTTGTGTTAATTGTCATTCTAATATATTCCCTCTAATCCTTTTTATAAATAACTTTTTCTTTATGTCTCAAAATTTAAACTATTTTTTTTCTTTTCTACCCTATTAAATACACATCTTTATATTAGTTATCACCCACTCACCACTAATTTTCTTTCATTCACTCATTTATTACATATTCTCTCTCATATTTTATGCTCAAACTCTCTCGTATTTACTACCACTCTGATTCTATTTATAAATCCGTTTTGAACAAAAAAATCTGTCCTAAATAAGTCCAGTTTCAATGTATTAAATGAGATTGTGACAATTTTGCCCCTATTTATTGTACAAATAAAGAAATAATTTAAAGATAGATAGAGAATAAAGAGTTGAAAAGTATCCATTCATAAATGAGGGTATAGTTGGACATTTATCCCATAATCATTGAGTTAACTACATCTCCTTGATATACGAGATTTAGTTAAAAGAGACTTATAAATAGGATCAGGGTGGCATTTATTTTCTCTCATATGCTCTTTTCATAACTAAGGGCATATTTAGAATAAATATGACATCTTTAACATATTTATTGTTTTTAACTAATCTTAACTGCTAGTTTGTTTTGTCCAATAAAGATAAAAATTGTTTATAAAAAGGATCAAAAGGTACATGAATATGGTAACTGTGAACATAAACAAAAAATTGCGGAACAGTGGCATGTAAAAATAAAATTTAGATAAGGTGCTGGGGTGGGAGTATATTACAAAAAGGAAGGAAGAAGAAAGTGAGGGAAAGAGAAAAAAAGGAGGACAGAGGAAAGAGGAAAGGTGACAATTATGGGTTGGGGAAATTATTATAGGCTCTGTTGCCCCCAAGAAGGGGGGAAAAGAAAAGGGAAAATCTTTTAAAAATATCATTGAAATAACTAAATCCCGATTCAGTGCTATGAAATTATGAAATCTCGATTTAATGTTGTGTCAGTACGGATGTACAGTGCGAATATGCGAAAAGATGATTTTGCCCTCAGCCCTCCCTCTTACCACTTCAGAATAACAACACGAGACTCTTAATTAACAACTCCAAATTCTTGATTAACAACTCTAGTTTCTTCTTTTTTACTTTCACAATAACAACACCGATCTTGTTATTAACAACACCATATTCTAGATTAACAACTCCCATTTCTTGTTTCACAAATTCATAATTTAAGTTTCAGGGGCAATAACACCTCTTTCTTTATTAACAACACCGTATTTTACATTAACAATACTATATTTTTGAGATACGAATGTGAAAAAATAAAGCGGAGTTGTTAATCAAGAATTAAAAATTTTTAATTAAGAGTCTCGTATTGTTATTCTAAAATGGTGAGAGGGAGGGTTGAAAAGTAAAATCGTCTTTTCACATCCCAGCACTGTTCATTATACTGACACAGCACTGAATCGAGATTTCAGAATTTCGCAGTACTAAATTGGGATTTAGCTATTTCAGTGGTATTTTTAAGGGATTTTCTCCAAAAAAAATCAAAAAAATTAGCCTATTCAAAACCATAGTTTTGAGGCTCAAAACCATGGTTTGGAAGGAAAAAATGTTTTTATCATTTTTAGAGTGTTTGGGTGCTTTTTTACGAAACCATGATTTTAGGGTTAAAAAGTTCTTTTCTATAGTTACCTGAACACACATTATCTCACGTTTAAGAAAAAGGAAAGTTTAGCTAATAAAGGTTGATTCAATTGGTAAAGAGATCGGCTCTAAACCATAAGGTTGTGGGTTAAATCTCATTTATGTTTGGGTACTTTTTTACGAAACCATGATTTTAGGGTTAAAAAGTTCTTTTCTATAGTTACCTGAACACACATTATCTCACGTTTAAGAAAAAGGAAAGTTTAGCTAATAAAGATTGGTTCAATTGGTAAAGAGATCGGCTCATAACCATAAGATTGTGGGTTAAATCTCATTGATGTAAGGATCTTATTGTTTGGCAATTTGTAAGTACCTTTATAACCACTCTTTGAGCCCAAAGACATGTCTTGACCCAGCCTGAAATCCAACTCATCTAAATTTTTTTATAGCAAAACAAAAAGGAAAGTTTGCTGGCATTGAACCACACGTGGATATGTTTTCTAAGATTGTACTCCCTCTTGTCCTTTTTATAAATAATTTTCTCTCTTTTGGAATTGATTATCAATATAAGTAACTTTTTCCTTGTGTCTCAAAATGTAAACTAATTTTTCCTTTCTTTCCCTATTAAATACATATCTTTATATTAGTTATCATTCACTTACCACTAATTCTTTTTCATTTAATCATTTATTCTCATTATCTTTTATACTGTATACTTAGTATCTCTCATATTTTTTTAGGATAAATGTGCTAAAATGTTCATAAACTTTTGTGACAAGAGCAACTATAACCATGAACTAATATTTATAGCAAAAGTAACCACGACGTTAAAAGACGTTAACGTCCGTTAATGTGAACTTTTTAGTAAAATGTTAAAGTGCTAAAATAGCCATTAACTAATACCAAAAGTACAAAAGTAACCATAAACTTTTTTTGAATGCAAAAGTAACTTCTTGAACATTAATTCATAATTTTTTTTTTTGCTTTTTGTGTTATAAGTGTTTTATCAATTTGGGGATTAAAATAACAAAACTTATGAATTAATATTCAAGAAGTCGACTTTTTTTATTTTGGCGAGAATGACGAAACGAAAAAAAATTATCACCTAACTCCAAAAGATAAAATCTAAGGTAATTAAACTTGGACCTATCAGTGAACTGGCCGGGATACTGGGTCAATGGGTCAAACCGGAGCTAAACCGAGACTAAACCGGTGAAAAATGGAAAATTTTAGGCTTATATTATGAAATTCTAAAGGAAAAATTAAAAAAATATTTTTTTAAACAAAAATTAAAAACTTAACACGGATCTACTGATAGGTTGGCCGATTTTCGGTCTGTTTTTCTTACTTTTGTCATTTTAATCCCCAAATTGATAAAACACTCATAACACAGAGAAAAAAAAATTATGAATTAATATTCAAGAAGTTACTTTTATATCCAAAAAACAGTTTATGGTTACTTTTGCATTTTTGGTATTAGTTAATGGTTATTTTAGCACCTTAACATTTTGCTAAAAAGTTCACATTAATGGACGTTAATGTCCGTTAACGTCGTAGTTACTTTTATCCTCTTTTATAATGTTTATGGTTACTCTTGCTCCAAAAATTAGTTCATGGTTACAGTTGCTCTTTTCACCAAAGTTTATGGTTATTTTAGCACTTTTACCCTATTTTTTATTTATTCTCTCTCCTATATTCTTTCTTATAAATAGAGACATATTTAAAAGAAACATAACATTTTTGACACATTTATTGTTTTTAACTAATCTTAACACCAGTTCGTTTTGCACAATCAAGAAAAAAGTTGTTTATAAAAAGTACTAGAATGAGTAATATCTTTATCCATTGTGTAATGCAAAGTGTGAACCCTAAGTACCTGTTCGGATTAGCAGTGGAGAATAAGTTTTTTTTATAGATGGACTTTTGAAAAAGTCAAATAGGAAAAAAGTTAGATTGTATATGTGATTTATGTTTGGATTAATGATAGCAAAAGTGACTTTTTTTCTAACCTTAAATATGTTTGAATTAGTATTTGAAATGCCCGTTTACATGGGAAATGACTGAAAAGGGTATGAATCTTATTAAATAGTACATATATATATATATATATATATTAATTTATATATTGTGATAATTGAAGTAAAAAAATATTAAAAAATTTGATAAAATAAAAAAGTGACAATATTATTTTTTAAAAAAATACGATTGCAGCTTTAATTTTTTGTGTTTAATGCTTCAAATCCATATGAAAAGCTTCCAATGGTCATATCATTTTTTTTTTGTTGCATGACTGGTGAGGCAGGATGCAACAGTGCAGAAGCCCTCTTTGGCAGCTTCTAAAAAGAGGAGCTTTTTCAAGTGAAGTCCATCATGTTGAAAAGTTTTCCCAAATATTTTCTTTCCACCTAAATGGGTTTTTGGGTTTTAACTGAGCTTTTTTCATTTGCAAACGTGTTCCCAAACAGGCGCTAAATATATTGATTGATCATTTAAAGGACAAATCTTTAGGTGAAATGGTTTTATATCCTAATGACATGAGAACTCACTGTTAATAATAGGAGACTACAGATTCGATCTTTCTTATAATCTTACTCCGATAGTCTGCCCTTTTACTTAAAAAACGAAAACGGACAAATCCAGATGTCTTCTCCCTGAATGCCTTAATGGACAAGTGAATGATCTTTCATTCATTCAACTTCACTTCAAACCAAACCCTTCTTCCATTTACAACTACTCTGGCAATTCCTCAGTGCATTTAATGTCCCATTCTCTGCCACCTTCACACTCTCTCTCTCTCTCTCTCTGCCTTTTCTCCTTGCGTGCTTTAGCCCCCAGTAGTATTTATTGCTTCCTTTTCTTTTCTTCTCCAATGGACAAGACTCGCACAACACCAATCAGGCAATAGCAATTAACAAACCCAAATGCACAGCTTTGCTTATCTCAAAAGAATATATATATCCTGTTCAGTTCACCTCATCTTATCAGTAACTACAGTACAATTAGAAAGATCAGATCATCAGACTTATAAGGGTGAATTCTGTAGAGTGGTTGTTTTGTTTTTTTGACCTGGGTAGAGTGGTAGTTTCACTTCCTTTAGTACTTGGTACAAGTCACTTGTAATAGAAATTTTTTGGGAAATTTACACTCAAGTCTCCATAAGACAAATTATTACTATAAGGCCCCTTGAAATTTTCAAATTACTAGAAATTCTCAGAAGACCTAAGTGTTAGAGATTTCAATTGCGAAAAGACGTCATTGCCCATGCCCTCGTTTAGTTGTCATTACCTACTGTTTCATTTGTTAATTCCTGCTCTTTCACTTATTAACAAAAATAAAATTATATGGTAGTCATGATTCAAAATAAGATATAGACCTATTATATAATTTTTTTTTGGTTTATATATTTCAATCACACGAGTTCAAATTATGATAAGGTAATTAAAACATATACTATATTTTAATGGGCTCACAAAAATGAAAAGGCATGAATTGACAAGTGAGGAAGCAAGTAATGACAACTGAATGAGAATATGGGCAATGACATCTTTTTATAATGGAAATCTCTTACCCTTAGGATTTGCTAGTAGTTTTCGGATTTTTAGGGATCTTATAGTTGTAATTTGTCTTATTTAGGATGTAAATGCAATTTTCCTAATATTTTTGGTCTAAATATAAGCGTGGTATATTTAATAATTATTTTTTAATTTTATCCTTATTTAATTCTTACTAAAAAAAGAGATAAAAAATGTGGAAATGATTTATAGATGCAAATAATTTAACAGGGTACATTTGAAAAACTTTTTCTATTCCTTTCTATGTTAGAAACTACGAATAAGTTACAAGACGAGAATGATACTATTTTATAAATAAATATCATTAATAATACAACTACTTGTATACCAAAATAGGATTTTACACAGCAATTAATTGTTCATTCCCTCTATTGGACGAATTGGTAATTATTAGCTAATCCCACGAGTATTTGTTCATCTACTCAAGATATCAGATTATCAAAGGACAAACAAGTGGTTCTGATTACAGCGAGTGATGTTAGTGATTTTTGGATTGAAATAACAATTGCCATTATTCAGCATAGTAAATTAGGCTTTTTCCACAAAATAACATCAGAACTTTCCGAGCATACATCCTATTGCTTCCACTTAAGCGAAGCAAAGCAGAAGAAGTAAACTAAATTCATCAGAAACTTTTCTTGAGCTAAAGATAACAACAATGGGAGAACAAATTAAAGCTTGGTTACATTTTCGTTGTTGAATGATGGTGGCAAGGTGAACTCTCAAATGAAAATAGCTTCAACCTGCTACCTCACTCACCTGCATTTTCAGTACTTTTTTTTCCCTACACAAGCCGCTATGTTGTCCACTTAAATTACTAGAATAAATTGCTGGTTTTTCCACCTGCTCGTTTTTTTATCCCTAGCCCTCTTTCTGTACAGACCTGAAAAAAACATGAAGCCGAAGTGGATAAATGTACAGCGAAAAATTTCCACACTTCCAATATAGCTTTGCAAGATCATCTCACTCAGAAGCTGCTCACACGTTCATAGACAACGTTTGGGCATGTTCCTTGTCAGCATTATGATTGCTGCTGCCAAGGGCAACACCATTGCAAAGTTTATCTTCCCTCGCGTCATCTCCAACTTGCTGCGACTGTCCACCTGAAGCATCTCCGGCAAAAGAGTTTGCCACACTCTGCTGCCTCAGATACCTCTCGGTGGCATTATGGAGCAACTTAATCATACTTCCGGAATCTGAACTGGGAGACAACTCTTCCTCTCGCTCTGGCTGAATATTGAGATCAATCTGGCCCTTAAATGGAGAGGCAGATGACTTTGTCTTGTTAGGGTCTTCATCGGAACCTTCATTGCCCTCCCTGTTCTGATTAGGACTACTACTATCTCCTGTGTTACTGCAAGGCAGGGAATCATCATCAATCAATATCTCCGACATAGGTGGCGGCGGCTGAGGTGGCGGGGGCTGTTGCTTTTTACGTGTTGTCTCTGCTTCTCTCTCTGATTGTTTCTTCTCACGCCGTAACATCAAGGTACGGAAACGGCGCTTCACTGTTAAGCAAACATTACATGTGCATGTCTGCTTATGCTTGGGCCCCTTCCCACTAGGAGGCTGAATGCAAACAATGCAAGAGCAGCCAGGTCTATGCCGAGGGTGTTTTGTTGTGGCCTGGGCAGACGATGGGAGAGCCTCCCCTTCTCCCAAGATAGCAAGGTTAGCAAGAGTGTCAAGTCCCTCCAAAGCTTCGACGTTATCGGGATCCTGCTTGGCGGTCTTCATTTTCTTGGATACAACTGTCAAAAATGAAAATAAAATCTTGGACAGGAATAACTTCTCTCAAATTACATTCAGCTTTAAAATATTCTCATTATTTCGTATTATGCTATTACAGAGTATTTGTCAAATACTAGCTCTGCAATTTCCATATAGGGCGTCTATGATGCATGACAAGGATTATACATCCAAAAAGCCTCAATAAAATAAAGATATAGAAGACTCAGAGAAATCATGCAAATCAAACCTGAATGACAAGGGGGGAGCAAATCTTCAAGCTGCTCTGCTGTCAACTCCTGTGCAGCCGAACATGATCTGGAGGCATGGAGGATTCACCAAATGACAAAAATGGCCAGAGATTTCGGTTAGATTTTAACGTAGATTTATAGCTGACGAAAGTATGAACTTTATGTTATGAGGCTGCCAGGGTAGATTAATAGTGTGCTTAGTAGAACTGATAAAGAAGCAAATCAAGTAGAAAAAGACAAATAGCCAAACCCACAAACCCCGTCTCCCTCTCCTGAGCTCCTTCCATTTTCACTCCCACAAAAAACAGTTAAATATAAAATAAATCAAGGATATAAAGGTCACCCCTCTCCCTAATCGTCAGAATCCATGGTACTGTTCAGAATCTAGGAATCTACTTTCATATCCATTTGAGGTTTAAGAAAACAACCCCTAGCGCATTGTAGTTCACACTTAACACACTTCTAGCGCATCAGACATCACACTTAACGCAGTTATGATCAGCATGAATGTCCCGACTGGAACGCATTATTCTGAGAATCCTGACCAATTTTCTATGCAAATTTGCCGCACAGAAAACTAAGGGCTGCATGAAAGACCAAAATTTCCGATAGAAAGTAAAACAATAGATATATGTTATACCTTTCTGGGTCCCATGGATTATCTGAACATGTCCATCTTGAAGCTAGAAGAGCATTAGCTGGCAATTTGCGCCATTTTTGACAATTTTCACATTGAGCCCACTGGATCTTTTCACTGGCACACATAGTATTTGTTACTGGGGATGAATTTACACAGTAAATTAACAAGAACAATTTTTCCTTTTCTTTCATTCAGCAATGCCATTTATAGAACAGAAAATTTTCCACTTTGTCTGGAAAAAGTGCACAAGTCATATTAACAGATTGATAAATCATGGCAAAACAAGCCATAAAGCCAAAAATAGATTCATATGTAACTAATCAAGAAGGGATTCAGGCCGGGGGAAAAGTCAAGGAGAAATGATTTACCCAACACTGTCAGTAGTGAAAATTGTTGGTTTCCCCAGTACTGGAGCATCCTGTAACAACAATGCCAACATAAGGGCCTCTACAACACATGAAGATCCCCAAATCTTTAGAAGATGTCAAGGCAACGATGATAGCTTTAGAGAAAATAGTTAGATGAGCAGATTAACTCTCTTCTGTTTTCTTTCCCCTCTCACATGGCCCGATCCTCCAAAATTTTTAATTCAGCTAGTTTCCAATAAATCAACTCATCATTCTTTAGACAGCATGTTAGATTTACTATATTTCACCCGGCTAAAACTTCAATGTCAACTATATCACCCACATCATAGCCACCACATTTGAATTGCCATTTGGTTAATTTCATGACCACAGGAAATGCAAGATTTATGTGCAAGTGGAAAGCATATGCCCATCATCGGTTCTGAACACTTGAAAAGGACGGTTGGTGATTTGTGTTCACCATATGCACTCTAAAAACAGGTCTGAAAACTTGGTTTAAGATTGTTATTCTAGATCGTCATCACTAAAATTGGAAATGAAAGTTTCCAGAGTCGCAAGGTCTAACAACTTCAGTGGTTCAGCACCACAAGACCACATGATGCATTGATGCTATCAAAATTTGCCATCCAGTGTTTTGTCACTAACAAATAAAATGATGTTACCCATTAGAAATCATTTAAAATGAAACAAGACCAACGAACCTCATACTCCTCAAATTCAAAACCTTCAATCACCACAATGCTGGGAACATGGTTAGGAGGGGGACGGAGCAGGCCTTGAGCTTCTTCCCATGTAATATTCAACTCTATTAGATCCTCATTTTCAATTCTTAGGCGCTTACTCTTGGAACCCAAAGCACTACTCTTTCTCTTCCTAGAAATGGAAGATTTGCTCCCCAGTGCTTCTTTTGCTATATATCCTGATTTGTCAACTTTAGACCATGAACTAGGATCCAATTCAACCTACACAGCACATGAAAATACAACCAAGTTGGAAAATTTCTTAAATTATGTACATTATCAGTTACAGGAAAATTAATTTTGTAATACTAACTTCACCATGTGTAGAACATCCATTTCCAGTATTGTTTGTTTCATTGTCCTGCCAAAACGAAACACAAAGCCAGTATATGTAAGTTCTCAATAGAAACTGCAAGTATCCCACAAACTCAGATAAATTATGCGTAACAAAATAACAACAAAAGCATGCACTGCCATATCAAATTGACGTCTTCTTTTATTTATTACAAAATATCGACAATAAGATTTTTAGCCAGTTACTAAGCTGAAATCTACATCCAGCACAATTTAAGTCATAACGTTCCCCGGGACGTTTTAAAACCTTTAGTCCAGTCTGTCAACCATGTGATCTATGGTGTGTCTAAGTCCTATTTTCAGGAATTCTCTAATTTCCTTCCAAGCAATTTGAAGGGTTAAAATCATTTACAATCTAAAACAAAAAAATTCACGTGTATAATTTTCAAGACAACCATCCAGTTGATGTTAAGTTAGTAAGAAGGCCTTCAATTAAACATATAATTGGCACTCTAAAATAATTAAATTACAAATCAAAGTATATCATTACACTCTTGACATTGACCAAGATTATACCTGATCAGATTGGGTAGCACTTGAAGCCTTTCGAAATCCCATAACCAACCTCCCCTCTGGCTCCAACCGACTAAATGTCACTGCAGCAATAAATTCAAATCAGCCACAAAAGACAAAACAAGATAACTTTAAATCATAATCAGTAGATCATAAGACAACAGGAATCAATGCAGGCTTATCTCTGATTTTTAAATCTAGCAGAACTGATTACCTGAAGACAAGCATAAATAACGTAGCATTATTATGCTTTCAACACAAAACACAAATTGTATAGTAAAATTATCCTGTGAATTAAATGAAGCAGTAATTTCACTGGAAGACCTCTAAAATTAGACGAGGGGTTACTAGGGAGGTTTAAGCCATTCCAACATAAAAAAAAGCAGTAAGAAAGAACCACGAGTATAGCATCATATATTCCAATATATGAGTTGCCTTCAGTATGACATCTTACCTGTGTCACCAGCTTGCAATTGCATGGACTGTATGCACGGAGTTACACCTTCTAAAACATACATTCTACTGTTATTGTTGGGCCAAAATCGAAATTGAAATATCCATTCCTTGCCTTTTGCATCAAGGATTTTAAGTGGCAACCCTTCAGGCTGAGAAATTGGTGGAAAGTAGGCCTATCACATTGAAAATTACATGGTATTATATAATCTTCAATGAAATTATACCAAAGCCCATAAAGTACTAGCACTGACATATGTCAATCCAAAAATGATTTAGATTAAGCATATGTTGGGAAAAGCTTATGTTAAGCTCATTTGCGCTTTACGAGACAAAAATCCTCTCATATTCACCTCATACAGCACAAAATCACTTAAAATAAGCTGATCCAAACAAGCAATAATACTCTCACTATTGAAACTGAATTTGAATAACAGCAAGGACGCTCAAATTTTGTTTACAAGATTACAAGTATATGGTAAACCAACCTATATATTAATAATATACAATGTATCATTCGGACATCAACTTGTTCCTTTTTTTTTTTTGGATACAATTATCTGATATCCCATACTATAGGATCAAATCCAAGCATTGTTGTGTCCAATTGGGGGTAGCTCTTCCAAGGTTACTTTTTCCTCCACAAGATTCAAACGTTCAGTCTTGCTTAAGGGCTTTCCACTCGACTCAATCACCACTGATATCAACCTGTTCTTTTATTTCATAGAGCGCAATGCAATATGCACATGCATATATAAATTGCATTGTATCTGATGGTAACAGCTGAATAACCATATCTACTAGTCAGACGATATAGCTTGACTACAATGTGCCATATGATAAAATTATTTTATTTCATATGTACTTCTGCACTCTTTTAAATAAAATAAAAACCCTATTTTAACCCAAAAATAAAGACCCTATTCAGTTAAAGAGAATGAAAATGGAGTAAATGAAATAATCTTAAAGCTTAAGCTATTAAATAAAGACTCATGATTGGTTTTATTAATATCTCAAAAACTCAAAACAATCACAGGCCTCTTCCCAGTATCCCTGCAGGGGGATGCACTAGACTAGTTTACAGTTCACTTGATCAGTTTCTGGGGACAAGATCACAGTGCCTCGCACCAATATATTCCTGATTTTGACTCTACAGTTCTTACTAAGACACTTCCTGAAACCTGATCCTGTCATTGCAATTTCACCAATCCCATTTTCTGCAATCGTTATTGTCATCATGACTTTCCAAGCAATACAAGGAAAAACACAGCATTCTACAACATGACCCTACAATAATAAATAGTACCTAAGTTGGCTGCATATGCTAATGGATATGTCAAGCAAGAAGCAAAACATTTTGTATAGTATGCCTTGAATAAACATCTAACATGGGACATGACAAAACACATGGAAAGTGGAGAATCCAGGTATTTTTCAACTGTCACGTCATGTTTTACTAGCTTTCCCTACCATAATGTGCGATCATAATTCCCTTACAAAATTCATTTTACCTTGAACATGGAGCATAAACTAAAGTAATAGTCAATCCAAAAGTACCCTTTTCCCCTACTAATTGTTTAAAGAAATCAACCTCTTGACTAACCTCAGCACATTTTTTTGGTAGCACTAGACGCCCAATTCGCCCAGCATCACTAGCACTCAACGTCTTTTGGAACAATGGAGTTATAACAGCATTAGAGCTGAAATAATGTCAAGGATCCATAACTTCCTTAAAGGTAATCAGACATAATTGGAGAAGATAATGCATTAGAGAATTATCAACTAACACACTAACTTGTAATTTATAGGATACTCAAGAGATATTTGATGTAGCTCCTGATCTGTGCACCTAGGCCAGTACCTGGGCAGTAACTGGTTCCTTCCTCGGGCATCTGCTCTGGGCCGTCCATTTCGCACCTGTGATTCACCTGATGAATCAAGTGCAACATGTATTGGGCCACTAAATTGCTTTCCGTGAGGAGGAGGAGGAGTTTGTTGCGGATGACTTCCAGTTACCCCAACTTGACCATTTCTTTCATTTTGATGAGCATAAGGCACGGTCAAACCAAATGGTGGGGTTGATGAATCCTCCTTTAGAGAAGGTTGCTGGCACATATTCAAGCATGAACTAGCCTTTTCATCATTACGCATTCCTGAAATAATGAGGGAAAAAATCATGCTAAGTAACCATCTTAATGCCATTCATCATTCTATTCCACGTCACAAAAGAATATGCAAAATTCTTACCATTTATAAACATCATTTCCCGTGCACCAATCTTTACATTCCAATTAGCTGGTATTCCAGAAAGATCATCACTTTTCTTTTCCAGAGATGAGGCAGATATCCTTTCATTTCCATAAATATTGTCAACACTAGATATTTCAACTACCGGTGGCACATCTGGGTGCCGGTCAGATGAAGTTGTATTAAATAGACTGGGTGCTTGCTTCCATGGCACAGGACCTGATCCAGCCAACTGACTCCAATTTTTTGAAGCCAGGTCTCTAAAACGACTTTGAAGAGAAAAAGAGGGTGACCAAGGTAGACTAGATGACTGAGATGCAGACAACAAAATATAAAGTCAGTGTGCAGATGTTATATCCAAATAGATGTAAGAAGTCTGAGCAAAATCTCAACAAGAGTTTATTTGCTCATGGAGAAGTTAAAGATTAAGGACATATAAACTAGAAATTGCAAGAGAACAATATCTTTTGGATGATAACCTTTTTCTCTTAAGTTAACCTTCGGGAGAAAAACAGAACAAAAGCCTAAACTGGATCAATATATGAAAAAAAAAATAACCATGGCAGATGAAGCATCTGGGAAAGATGCACAAAGGGCATTTAGAAAATGAAAAGAAAGGGAGGACTGTGCTTCAAGTGTCAATGACTAGTGTCTCAATAACTTGCACATCCTGAATACAAATTTATTTCCAGACAGACTTAAAGTCAGAATCAAATCAAGAGATTAAGGGAAGAATAATGCATGCAATAATTTTATCCCTGCATACTGACACTAAATTTATAATAATTGATTCCAATGAAATCAACGCTTTCTGAGATTATTGCCAGACAGAAAGAAGATTTCAAGCTCCAACATATCATAGATATATGAAGGGTGATCACAAACAGGACCTTACTCTCCCACATACTTCTCAAATGAATGGTCAACATTCTTTTCTGATTAAATGGCTTGCAATATTTGGTTTCATTCAGGAGAAACTTATTTTCTTCTCCAATAACGATACAATTAACAGTTATTGAGGTCATTATGCAAGAAATAGTGTGAAACAGAGTTGGCACACACTAACTTGTCACATGATTTATATGAAACTCTGATGTCCATCCAGCTAGATTTATTTTATGTTTCAGTAATTTTCATGTTTTTAGCAACTTTTTATTTTTTAAGTGATTTCTTTTACTTTTAGGTTTTTGTTCACTTTAGGTTTAAGTCGTTGTATGTGAGGCTCTCTATAAATGGCCATAGGCAATTCTCAATGTTAGACTTTTGATGAATTGAAGTTGACACTAGTTATCATCTTCCAATTTCTCTCTTCCCCTCTATCTCTCTATCTCTCCCTTAGTTCTTTTTCCCCAGTCCCCCAGCCCCCCTTCCCTTTTTTTTCTTCCTTGTCCTACATCACACTGACTGACAAGACCTTAATCTTCCTCGTGCTTGTCTCAAATGGTCAACGTCCCTTCCAAATTAACAGACACGGCAATATTTGCTTTCATACAGGGAGAGGGAGAAACTTTTTCTTCTCCAATAACAATACAATGAACAGTTTTTGAGTTCATTTGACGAGAAAGAGTGTGGAACGGGGATGCACATAACAAAAGTATCAGGAAGATTAGATCATGCCATAATAGAAAGCCTAAAAAGTGAAGCAATGAAAAAACAGCCATCAATGTCCTTAGAATAAAAGAAAAACCAACCAAAATAAGATTCTTTCTGGCGCATGGAATGCATTCAATGCCTCCAGGATCCAACAACATAAGGGCTGAACATGAAACAATACACCCGCAATGAATCCCCTGTAAAGGAAGACTTATCATCAGATAAAAGTTCCAGACTCAACCGGGGGACACATGTCAAGTTATTTGGCATTTAACGGATATAAAGCAATTGAACCTATTAAAATTTGAACTCACCTTCCCACATGTCTCACAATGCCTCCAACCAGAAGCTTTTGCATGATAAATCTCACAGAACCTTCCTTCCTCAAAAGCAGAACTAAGTGTCATAGAAACAAAGCCAAATTTTACAAGAGGAACGACAATAACACATGCATAGCATATAGAACAGAATCAGGACAAAACATTGAAGGATCAATGGGCATGATTATTTTAAGGCCAATTCACTTCTCTCCTCAGATGCATTAACATGTATAAACAGAAAAGATAAAATCAGTTATTTATTTCCAGCATATACAAACAATTAAGAATAAAAACATGCAAGCAAGTGGGAACAAAAATTTTTTGACCTAATAACACATGGGTTCTCATTTGGAGTCCATTTTGCCCAATATATATTCCAGAAAAAAAAAAGGGAATGCAATGTTCAACCAGAAGAAAACACAATCATACGCATGGAGTCCTACATCACTAGTTGAATGAAGAATATATCATCTGCAACAACGAAATTTTCGCTACAGTTTAAAAAGTTTCTACTATCCGCTAAATGACACAATCATGATATTATAATTCTTATAAAGGAATTTCTTTAGCTCAACAACATAGAGAACCACCAGCATATTATTACATAATTTTGAATGCTGCTTTGATGGATAATAAAATTGTAGAGGAGGCTAGATGAAGCTTTTAGGGCAGACAATTTGAGGATAGATGGCAACAATGGAACAGAGGCTGCCTTTACTCTGGTGTCACAATGTCTTAGATCAAGGTCAGCAAAGAGCAAGGCAAGGCAACTTCTTGTTTTTCTCCATTTCGGCTAACCCTTGTTGTGGATATTGTAAGTTTGAACATGAGCTTCAAAAAGGGAGGGTAGCTGATGAAACATTTGGATTTTGGTTCAGAGGGCTGAGAGTTTGCTCGCATAAAATGACACAATTTTCTGTCTTTCTATAGATCGAAATAACATTTTGATAAGCAGTCCGGATTGAAGCCTTTAAAGTATGTTTGAATCAAGGTGTTACAGGGGAAAGGGACCAGACGGATAGATAGAAAGTTGGCCCTGTTTGGGAGTTTTTATAAAAAAATGGAAAAGGAGGAGACAGTTGGGCAATTTAGTTTACTGTTTTACCCTTTTTCTTATATACGTAGTTACAATCAATTAGGGCTTATCCTGGGATTTCAATGGATACGCCTCATCGTTCCTACCAATCACCCCTCCTCTCCAAAACTATCAAATCTTAGTGGTTTTAATTCTAAGTTAATCTTGCTAAATGTGGCCTGGTTTGTATTCCAATAAGGTGCTGCAAGCATCATGGCCAGGTATTAAGTTGTTTGTCTTTACAGTGGCCTTTCATTTATCTAGGAGTTCCTTTGCCAGGCAATCCCTCAAGCAAATGGGATCTGATGGTTGGGACAATAACCAAGATGCTTGATATCTATCACAAATCCTATCTGCCATCTTTCTCTGTTAAGGAAACCTGGTAAAATAGTTGAGAAAGTTAACACAGCCAAGTTGGATATTCTAAGGCCAGGTTTTGAGGATAGTGACGGATATCATCTAGATGGTTGGAAGGATTGTCATGAGTAAAAAGTAATTAGCGTCTTAAACATCACGTAGTAGTAGTTAATCCTCTGGGACAAGAACCAATAAACAGTAAATACACTGCATGCCAAACTGTCGAAAATCCAAAACTTGATCAGTGCCTTCATGCAGATCACTGAAAAGCTGGAACTGTTAAAACTGCCTTCCAAATCACTATTACTTTTCTTACTTGTAATCTGAGATAGCCAGAAACCCACTCCCCTTATCGAAATATAGAAAATTTTACGGAAGCGTTGAGTAACTACTCACTAGTAAGGAAAAATGAATGTATCAATTTCATTCGCTTGATACTTTTGTCTTGTTTTCTATAAACTCCGTTCTCTACATAGTAACGCAAAATAAATAAAGACGCAGTGCCACAACTAAACTTGTGTTGATTTACATCCACGAAACAATACAAGAGTAAACGAGCACCAAATGAAGGCAAAACAACATTGTATATATCACCGAAAAGGATAGTATGGTCCTAGTGCTAGACCGCTCCAGAGTAAAATCTATTCCAAAAATTAAAAAAAATGGAAAAGATATACTCCCGTGGAAGTCAAGAATTTCGTCCCAAAACTATGCCAAGTGAAAAGGGGAAACTGCCATCTAGTGACAAAGTTATGACTGAGAACAGCTCCTCCCCCAGTAATGGATGCCTTTAAATCATATTCCAGATAATTTGAAACTAACCGAAAAATTCTTAAAAAGTGGAAGGAGGGCAAAAAATCCACACTTGATGTTTAAATTCTGGACTTCCGCTAAAATAGAAGAGACCCCACGCATTCATAACAAAGCCACAAAATAAAATTTTCCACTCCACTGGTAAAAGTGATACGCAATACAAGACAAGCAAACTGCAAACTGCAAACTGCAAACTTAAAACTTATGCCATAACAACCATTTCTACGGCAAAATTTCAAAAATAGAGAAGCTGCAAGCCTTAACAAAACCGATACCAAAACCCAGAAACCTCGAGTAGTCCCAATCTTGTACATAGTAAACCACATAAAATATGAAAAAACAAAAAAACAAAAATCCAAACATGACCCAAAAAAACACACTGTATGAGTCAACAGAATAGTAAATTAGTCACCCGCATCGATCACAGAGCTCGGCGAAGTCTCCAGTACGGAGTCTCCAACCCTTCTTAGGTCTGTCTGACTTCAATTCTTTACACTCGGGATTGTAGCAGACCTTTGACGAAGAAGAAGAAGACCCAACAGTGGCCATTGGAACTCAAGAACGTAAAAATCTACCCGAAGAAACTCCGGGAGACCTCAGCTTGATGCGTGAAGAGAAGCGAGAAAAAGCTCAAATGGTTGGTGCGTCCTGATCTGTAATCATGGGCGTGAGAGAAGGGAAGGGGGCGAGAGAGAGAGCGAGAGGAGGTTGGAGGGGGAGGGGGAGGGTTTTAGAGAGAGAAAATGCCTTTTATTTTTTTGGGGAAGAAGTGAGGTGAGAGAGAAAGTGGGAATGGTTGTAGTAACAGTGTGGTGTGTTTGCGTGATATGAATATCTACGGTAAGTGTGTAATCAGAAGAGGGCATTTATTCGGCGCTCGTCGTTTCTCTGCTTTTCAAAACTTTTTCTTGTTTTGTTTCCATGGATCCCATGTTCTTCGTCGTCCTTGTTGGCTCTCGCTGAATCATGTAAACACCTTATTTACTCCCACCTAATTATTACTCACTTAAATTCTTGATTTCCTGGCTTATTTTTACACCCGAAATATAGAAAGTGAAATAATTAAAATTAAACAAGGCAGATTAAGATATTGCTGGCAAAAAAAAAAGTACGATATTAATCGCCTTGTATATAGGAACGAATCTTTTACTACTCATAATGTGCATATAACTTCCGCCATGAGACCCGGGTTTGGCTAAATACTTTAATATATTATCCAACTGTTTAATAAACATAACACTAATAAGTAGCATACACCTCTTATGCAAATTATAAGTTACTTTTAACCATATTATTAGAATAAAGGAAGAGCTGTTAACTCATTATATCTATCTTACATTAAAAAAAAAAAAAAAACAACTTTGCCTCAGTCAAATCTATCTTACCCTCTCATTTTTTTCTGATATCCAATGTGTATCATTAATAAATGGGGATACAATTTTAAAATGATAATTGATAGTTTTCTAAATGACTTATTATATTACAAACCAAATTTTTTTCTAAAGGACGTGATGTATTTTTGAGGGAGGAGTATAACTTTGAGTGATAAAAAAAAGTACCACTAGTCTAACTAATAGGTGTTGGTTTTAGTGAAAGAAGTTATGTCCATTAGTGGAATATTATTCTAGTCCTATTTATCAGCCATAGCTAAGCAATTTTTTTTGTCATGTTTGTGGCATAGAGAGAAAATTTTTCATATAAATATATAATTTTACGTTTTATTTATTATTGTATTGATTTTATTTTCATAAAACATAATGTATATTAAATATAGGTAAAGTTGGAGTGTTGTTGAATTTTAAAATAGAGCTGATGAATTTTAAAGCTTTGTTTTTGTGTGAAACATGCGGGAGGTAACTCATAAATAGAATTGGAAGTGTATACATATACAAAACCCCAATCAAAGTGTCAGTTTGTTTTAACTTTTTAAAAATATTTTTATGAATTCTGAAATAAGTATGTGGGAGTTTTATTTCAACTTGAAAAAAATATACTTTTATGTACTTCCCAAACGAGCACAAGCATATCCATGACAATGTCTATAATATCCAATCATGTTCAAAATCATATATTTTATCCTTCACAAAAGTAACGGTATGATTTTTAGTATAAAGCATTAAAAAAATGACAAGAATCATGATATTTATGGTAATAAATTCATGGGCCTAGATATAGGCTATTCTTTTTTTTTTTTTTTTGCCAAAGATATAGGCTATTCTAATTTATTATTATTATTGCATTAAAAATAAAGAAAACAATAATAGTGGGACATGAGAGGAGGATAGAGGAGTTCGGAAACACGAGGTGGCGGGGGGAGTTGGGGAGATTATATTATTTTGAATGCGGGTTGACTGGTGCGGGCCTTTGCTTTGTGTGTGTGGCTGGCTGGCTGGCTGCGAAGATGTTTACGATAAAATAGGCAACGTGAAAAAGAGGGACGCGGCGAGTGCGATTGAAGCAAGCATGGCGCGTGGGGCTGAGTTTGAGTCGATTGTAAGTTTGCCCCATTATCATGCATGGCCCGCTCATGTCATGCAATCACGTAACTCCCAAGCCCCCTCCCCAATACGTGTTCGCCTGCAGCGTCCCGGTCCACGCGCTTTGACCCGATCACGTTATCACTTGTTAACTTACAAGCCTTCCTCTTTTTCTCTGTTTTTCACGACGTCGTCTCTTGAAAACCGATCTCTTTATCTGTTCCTTTGTCTTTAACTTTATGAGATTATAATGGATGGATGCTTGTATTGTTTGAAAAATTAGCGACATGAATGAAAATTAGTATTACTTCTGATCTTAAATATAAGACTCAGTTGACTTTTTTAAGAAAATTAAGGAAACTAATTAAATTATTTTAAAGAATATAAGACTCAGTTGACTTTTTAAAGAAAATTAAGGAAGCTAATTAAATTACTTTAAAGTATTTATATTCATCGTTTTCTTTCCAAGCTAGTTTATTTGACTTATGAACCGATATATAATTTAATCATATACAACATATGATATGATTAAGTAACTTATTTAGCTTCCTTTAATCTTTTCAGAAAAAGTTAATTGAGGTTTATATTTAGGACAAGAGTTAGTATTTTTCATTCCTTTGTGAACTGTTGAAATTTTTACATTATACCAAAGTTTAATCTTGAAATATTTACATTATACTAAAGTTTAATCTTGCCAACAAAGATTACTTTAATTATTTGTAATGAGTTGACTCATGAGTCATAATATTGTTAGTTTAAATATATCCTAGTTGTTGGATAATCTGCAATTACTTTTTTGAATACTATCTGAATTTTGAGATATATCTTTTGACCCGTCCACCCAAAAAAAAAATGGAGATATGTCTTGGTCCCGAAAAGCCATCAAGGCCTAACTTTTCACCTTAATTTTTTAATATATAAAAAAGAGCTTAATCTTATTTATAACACATCTTTTAAAAAAATTTCAACACTTTCATATCACTTGTCTGCAATTTTTTTTTTCGTGGCTATTATGAGGTGTGGAATTGGATAACGTTAATGAAAAAGAGGAGAAGAAGTCAGACAAAGCGACAAAAAAGGGAAGAGAAAATGTGAACAAGCTGAAGAGGGGACAAATCAAACGGAGTGGGAGTCGGCATCATTTGTGGAAGAAATTATGTTCCACGACGTAACCAAATAAGTAAGTGCATGTTTGGTATCACGGCAGCTTAAAAAATAAGCCACTTATTACCCAAGCCGAGAAAAAACTCCTCTCACATACTTACCTCGTATACCGTGAATCACGAATTATAAGCACGTTTTGGACAAAAATAAGCCATTCCAAACACACACTAACTCTTCTACGTACTATTCCCTCCTCTTATCTACTCATTTGCTATTATTATCCACAACCATATATCACTCCTCATGTCTGTTCACTCTAATTAATTCACTAGTAATTAATGGGAGCCCTCAAATCTTGTCTCTCAAAATTATCCATAATCGGTTCCTCATTATTAGAAAATTACATTATAATTTAACATTATTGTCCACTAATATTCAAGCATGCACGTACAGCCACAAGTATATATTGAAAACGTACGCCATTATTTTTTTAGCTAGTCTGCCCATGCTGGACAGTTTTGGCCAAACGTACGTCATCATATTTATAAACAAAAAGTTTTAACATTATTTGGCCATGATTTTTGTTTCTATTAACTTCTTAATTTTCTCTAGCATTATATTTTATTGTCAGGAAATTATGAGTTAATTAATAATAAAGTGAAATAATTGTGCGCGCTTGTGTGTATAAAATCTGAAGGGATATAAATATTTATCCATGATATGGTTGATTTTAGTAGGCAGAACCCAATTTTATATAAACAAAAATGAGTATAAAAACGACTTATGGATAGGCAAAGTAACGTTATATTGAGAGAGATGGATGACCCCAGTTAGGTTAATTTGATGATACTTGAATCTATGGCCTATACTAATTAATGATATAAGAAAATCTTATAAAAACAAGAGATATTTCTAAATCAAATTAAAACTCTAAAATAAGAAATATTTTAGAAACAAATGGGAGTATATTTATCATATTGAATGTGGAAATAATAAGAGTACGTAATCAAATAAGGATCAACAGCATTTATAGATAGGGTTAAAGGCCAATTTTGCCCCGGAAGTATTCACTGGGGGCCAATTCGGGACCGGAAGTATTTTTGGGGCCATTTTTGCGCCGAAAGTTTCCACTTGCGACAATTTTGCCCCGGAAGTTTCAAATTTGGAGCAATTTTGCCCTAACGTTAGTTGACCGTTAGTTGACCGTTAGCTTGGGCAAATTTGCTCCAAATTTGATACTTCCGGGGCAAAATAGCTCCTTAACGTCGGCATGGGCTTCGAGTTCTCTTTTTTGTTTAACAGTCTGCCCATCCTAGCTCAGCCGAAGGTAGGGTCCAGCGGCTGAAAGAGCACAGCACGTCGCTTGGTGTTCGATGTGCCCAACTAACGGTCATTGGGTTTTGGGACAATTTTGCCCCGGAAGTATCAAATTTGGAGCAAATTTGCCCAGGCTAACGGTCAACTAATGGTCAACTAACGTTAGGGCAAAATTGCTCCAAATTTGAAACTTCCGGGGCAAAATTGTCCCAATTGGAAACTTGCGGCGCAAAAATGGCCCCAAAAATACTTCCGGTCCCGAATTGGCCCCCAGTGAATACTTCCGGGGCAAAATTGGCCTTTAACCCTTATAGATATGATGATAAATAAAAGTTATGTCTTTTCTGGTCTTCAATGATACTATAAATAATTCGTATTGTATCATCTATATTTGGCACAGGCGTTGATATATATCTTAATTTAAATTAAAGAGTTGTAGCCACTTAAACATATATGCTTGAGTTCAATGTTTTTGGTGGTTATATCTCGTTTAAAACCCAGGAATTATCGAATATAAAGTACAAGATATATCTTCATTCTATCTTGTTTTTTAAATGAATAATTTACTTTCGAAGTCTTGAAACATTGTCCACCTACCCCCAGTTAAAAAAGATATTTACAATTTAATCTAATCTAACCCATTTTATAACAAATACAAAAATGTGATCAGGTTTAGTTACTTTCGATATTTTTCTTAAAACATAACTAACCGCTTTAAAAATAACTGGAAAAATGGTCAAATTGCAAAAGGTATCCTATGTGGCATATACGTCAGCCGAAACTAAGTCCTACCTACTAATATTGTCTCCTATGGTCCTATTTATGTCACTGTAACGCATCATTTAAAACTATTTATTAGAATTAAAAAAATAATGTCCTGGTCACAGTTAAAATTTACATGTAAATTAAAATATATGATGAATCCTATAACAATGACAAATTTAAAGCCAAAAAAAAAAAAAAGATCATCCAGTAATAATATATATAATTACCACAACAAACCATGTCATTGTTTATTGTATGATTCATTTAATCCAAGACTTAAATACAGTACTACTTACCTTGATCTTATGTATATTTAGAGAAACTTAGTGTTTTTTTATCTTTGTATTTATTACCTTATGGTTTCATAAAATTATTAATATTTTCCATATATATGTTCTATATTAAATATTTTTATGTTAATAATAAGAGATGGTAGAAATTAGTAATATGGTACGTATAAGTTATAGGTGCATATGTTAATAAGAAGTAAAATGTGTCTCTTTCTCTCAGGTCTGGTCCACATAAAATCCTATGGTAGAGAAAAGTGAGGAGAAAGTATGGAGGGGAAATTCTAAGAAGAAAATTTTTTAAAATGACAAAAAAATTACTATTTTTAGGAATTTTTTCTTCTAATTTCCTTTCTCCCATAATTTTCCATCCATCCAAATATAAAAAAAGAGTTTCTTTATAGTTCATATTCTATTTCAAAATATGGATCATAATCAATTTCCAAACAAACTATATAGTTAAAATATTGCTTTTTTTACCTCTCTTAATCAAATTAAAATAAATAACATTAAATAATAACAAGTGAAAAAACGGGTACAATTTATATATTTTGAGTTGACTTGAAAAGTAAGCGGAAGATGTTTGCCTCAAAATTAAATTTGGCATGTAACGTTAGAGTTACGATTTGACAAAAACTTTGTGGGGGTGGATGTTGCAAGTAGAGGAATTTATATTATTAGATATAGGAGTCTAAAAAGCAACTTAGAAATACACTCAAGACTGAAAATGACAGGACGATATTATTTATATATATACAGAAGGGGGGGCGAGCAGGTGGGGTCTAGAGAGGGAAGCATGCGCATGAAGGTGAACCAGAGGCGGAATGAAAAGGAGAAAACGAATGAAATGAAGACAAATGGACACGTAGGGTAGTTATATTGAAGATTATTGGAGGGCAGGATGAGATAAGCACAAAGAGGGACACAGATTATTATTATTATTATTATTATTATTGATACCCCTGTGAGAGCCCGTTGATTGTTTCCCGTATTCAGGATTTCAGATTCTTTCTCCCTTCCTTGTCAATCTCCACCACATCTCTTTCTCTAGTCTCTAGCTAGCTATACGTTCCTGTCCTTGGTCAAATTATAATAATAAGCCACGCATATCCCACCTCTCGTGTTGGCATGTCATTTCTTTATCGATGTAAGTGAGTGTTTGGGATGATTTATTTTTAGAAAATAAGTATTTATTATATAAATTGAGATAAAATTTCTCTCACATACTTACCTCGTATACCGTGAATCATGAATTATAAGCACTTATTATCTAAAAATAAGTTATCACAAACAAACACTAAATGAAAGATATTTAATACAATTGCTCTTATTTTTATGTAAGAGTTTCTTAATTAATCTACCTATATTATGAAAATTAGTTTAGTTGGTTATTATTTATCCCCGATGTGTGTTAATTTTCTTAAAATTAAATTATTTCTTTTAATCATATGCATTGAAACTACTCTTGATAGAAAAAATCCTTTAAAGTGTGCAATTGATATATATATAGAGAGAGAAAATTATGAATCTAGATGATAAAGTGAACTGAGGTATTATATTTAGTACTAGAGTAAGTGTAACATTCTAAATTTTATATTCACCAAAAATATATTATAATTAATTGAGAAATTCACTAAAATAGTGAATATTCATGAATTTGGATCTTGTGAATTTTGAAATATTCATATTTACAAGGAAATAAGAAAATGAATTCAAGAAATGAATTAAATTGTGATTATTTGGAGTTAATTTCAATTAATTGGAGTTAATTTCAATTAATTAAGGAAACTAAAGGAAAATGCATAATGTGATTATTCTTGGTAGAATAAATCAAGAATTGTGAAATTAAGAGGGGATTATACATAAACCAATTATGTGAATTATAGAATTGTGAAAAACAATTTTTCCTTCTCTTCCTCTCTTTAATTTTCGTCCAAGCATGAAAGTAAAGGGGAAAATATTAAATCCATGATCACATGCTACAAGAAGAAGGTGATGATGACTATACTACATGCACATATTAATCATGGCAAAGATGGAGTGTACACAACACGAATGATGGTGTAATGCAATGATGGGAGAAGCTTTAGTGAAGGAATGAGAAACATGATTACATGGAAGAGTGTAAGTGTAAACATAGAAAAAGAAGAATGGGTTACTTGGAGCAAAAAGGGGGGAGCACGGATTTAGGAGCAAGAAAGGAAGAGAATTGATTCAATTTAATGGCAAGTCAATAAAGAAATCATGAAGGAAGAGAAGGGTTCGTGACAAGTGTCACTTGATTAAATCAAGGTCTAGGAAGAAGGAAGACTTAATCAATAAAACACTTGCTCCCTCCTCTTTTTTTGACACATTCGGCCATAACACAAGGAAAAGAGAAAGAGTGTGTGAGCTTGTGAAGTTCTTGAAGATTAGAGAGAGTGAGGAAGAAGAGGTTAAGGTAAGTAAGGTTTCTTTAGTTTTTCTTATAGCATTTCCTTATAATCCTTCTCTAAACTCTTGTTTCTCATGAATCCATGGTGGTACAGTCACACTTTGAGATCAAGAAGAGAGGGAGGAGGTGCCTAGAGTAAGAGAATCCAAGAAGTTAAGAGGTAATTATACCAATCTCAACTTTATGTTAGTATAAAGTTGTTGTTGGTAATTGTTGTTTGGTTTTTATGATTTTTGGGTTGAGTTGTAAAATTGGAAAAGCCATAACCCTAAGGGGTTATGCTGCCCAAAATACTTTGAATCATAATTAAGAAGTGTTTAAGTGAGTTAATCAAGGATTAGAAATGGAAGAGTACAAGTTTTGGAAGCTAAAACACAAAACTTCATTTTTTCATTTTTTCCTTAATATTTTCGGCCAGAACTAGAACTGGTATCAGGAGTTGGATTTTCATGAAATAAATGGTTCCATTGGACTCAGTGGGCAAAAATAGGTGAGGTTACAGTTGGGAACTTTTTTGATAGAGGCCGAAAACACATAATTACGAAAACGCCACTGAAATCCCTAAATAGGGGCTGTCAAGGGTATTTTCATAATTTCACAGTGAATTTGGTGATTTCGAGCTCGGAAATAGATTCCTTGAACGAAACTAAGTTAGAATAGCTTTAGTCAAAATTTTGGGAAAACATGCCATTTGGTCGGTTACGACGAGGCCGGGTCGGGGTCCCGAGGGCATTTTAGTAATTTTTCACCATAGACTAATATAACCAAAAGAAACACTATGAAATAGTCTAAAATGATACTTTGATAGGTTATGACCTATTTCTTATACATTTAATATTTTAGGAGTAGAGAGCTGGAACGACACGCTTTACGAGACACCGTTAAACAGAGGATTATAAAGCATTAAGGTAGGGACATTATCCTTCATACATCATGCTATAGTTATATGATTGTGTGGATGCCATTGTTGTAAATGTACTTTATTAATTAACATGATTTGCCCAGAGATGGGCCAGAAGTGTCAGAGGCACTTACACTGGAGTTGGTGAGAACCCAACCGGTGCAGATTAGTGGAGCTAGGCTCTACTCATGTATACATGTAGATGATGTGTTTATATTATTCATTAATAGGTGCATACATAGCATATATCATATTTATTTTTCGCATTTTCTATGAACGATAACATGTTTCTGCTGGGATTCTTCGAAATCTCACCCTATTTTTAAAACATCTCAGCGAGTGCCAGTAGATTAAAAAGACAAAGACGTAGACGCCGAGAAGTAATTGGCTTGAGTCTCGAGGTGAGGACAAGATCATGATTATAATTCGTTTATGCTTAGATATTTTGGAGAATTATGTAAATATTAAGTTTTTGCTATATTTTCCGTATTTCACCAACGAAAGACATGGGAATTGTAAACAAATATTTTTATCAGTATAACTGTACTTTTCTGTATGCCCATGAGATTCTGTCTTTATTACTCTTTGAATATCGAAATGGAAATAGATGTTGACAGTAAGACTCTTGCTTAACTCATATATATATTTAAGATCGGCTAAATGCCCTAGGTTTTTGATATAAGACCCACTTTATAGTTCAATTTCTCCATTAAAGTGATTAAGGACCAGTAAAAATGGCATTTCCCCTCAAATTATTTATGTTGGTTACATATAGAGTACTGCAAAATAAAGATTTAACATCGCTAATTAACGTCCGTTTTTGAAAAATAGAGGTTAAAAATATAGGAATTGGCATTTTTATAATTTATTTCCTTCTTTTAACGTCCATTTAAAAAAAACTTTAAAAATACTTATTAATGTCCGTTTTTTAAAACAGTTGTTAAAAGTCCTTCAAAAAGTTTCAGATATCCATTTGCCCTCTTCAGTCGCGTTGAATCTCAAGGTCGATTTGTCCTCCCTCTGCTCACGGTGATACCTCCGTCTCCTCCCTCCTTCATAGCTACTCCTTGCTAGAATATAGGATCAAAGAGAGATTAAGAGATGCTCTCAAGCAATCTGATTATTGATGATCACAGTTATTACAATATATAGGGAAGGATTAAGCTAATGAACTAAGCCACGTGTACAAGAGATCACGTATAGCCTAACAACTCTACAACAATTGTAACAGCCTGTAGCTAGTGACACATGTTTATAGTCTAACATTCCCTCTGCTAATCTTGCCTTTCTATACAAAATCAAAGAACTATAAAGAAAAGATTACGTATAGTCATCATCAATATTATCTTCAAAACCATTAAACCAACTGTAGTTTATACTTGCTTACTTGCCCATAACATTGAGTTGAGATAAAAAATGATCAAAGAGACCAAATGCTAATGGCTTTGTAAAAATATCTGCTAATTGTTCAATTGCAGGAACATATCCTGCTTGAATCAGACACGTTATTACCTTCTTCGAACAAAGTGAAGGTTAAGCTCAACATGCTTTGTCTTTGCATGGAGGACTGGGGAGTTTATTTCAGGACCAAAACAACCCGGAAATGATATAGATGTTTACCTGGAGCCCTTGATCGAAGACTTGAAAGAGTTGTGGGATGAAGGTGTTGATGTTTTTAACACGAACAAGAATTAGGTTTTTAAAATGCGAGCCATGATCTTTTGTACTATAAATGACTTCCCTGCATATGGAAACTTGTCAGGCTATAGTGTTAAAGGCCATAAAGCATGTCCGATTTGTGAAGAAGGAACATGTTACCATCAACTTCAACATAGAAGAAAGACAGTTTATCTTGGCCATAGGAGATTTCTTAGACGAGGCCACCCGTATCGCAGATTAAAGAAAGCTTTTTTTTTTTGTGGACAAAAGTTTGAAGATACTCCGAAGGCATTGACTGGGAGCAAGTTTATGAAAAGGTGAAAAATATGAATGTTATCTTTGGTAAGACTACAAAGAAAAGTAATGAGAAAAGTAAATGGAAAAAGAGGTATGTCTTCTTCAATCTTCCATATTGGCCGAAGCTTGATGTAAGACAGTGTATTGATTTCATGTATGTGGAGAAAAACGTTTATGATAGTATTGTTGGGACACTGCTTAACATACAAGGTAGTTCTAAGGATGGTGTGAAGGCAATATTAGATTTGCAAGAAATGAGGATACGAGAAAACTTGCATCCAAAGCCATATGGTAAGAGAATTTTTTGTCCTCCAGCTGATCATACTTTGTCTAAGGATGAGAAAAGAAGCTTTTGTCAGTGTTTACATGGCATCAAAGTTCCTTCAGGGTATTCTTCAAATGTTAGGAAGCTTGTGTCGATGAAAGACTTGAAGTTAGTGGGGCTAAAGTCTCATGATTGTCATGTCTTAATGCAACAACTGCTCCCAGTAGCTATTCGAGACATTGCCAAATATGATCTTCAACATATTTTGACTAGACTTTGTTTCTTCTTCAATGCTATTTGTAGTAAAGTCATTGAGACAGAAAAATTGGATGAACTGGAAAATAAAGGATATCTGATCTTATGCCAGCTTGAGAAGCTTTTTCTTCCTTCTTTTTTTGACATCATGGTACATCTAATTGTTCATCTAGTCAGGGAGATCAAGTTGTGTGGCCCTATCTATTTACGATGGATGTACCCAATTGAAAGAACTATGAAAATCCTAAAAGGGTATGTGAAGAACCCTAACCGGCCTGAAGCATCTATTGTTCAGAAATATGTTTCTGAAGAAGCCATGGAGTTTTGTCAAGATTACTTGTCAAATGTAGGACACATTGGACTTCCTGAACGTCATGACGAAGAAGGCGGTAGACGCGGGGCTTCAGTAAAGAGCATGGATCCTGATGAATTGCAACAAGTCCACTTGTACATCTTGAATAATGTTGATGAAGTTCAAGATTACATTAATGCTCATAAAGAATTTGTACGGAAAGGAAATAGTCGAATGACTGAACAAAGGTTAATTATGGAGCATAACAAAACTTTTGCACATTGATTCAAACAAAAGGTTGACGAAGAAGAATGTGTTTCTGATACAATTAAATGGTTAGCACGTGGTCCTGAGGCTGATGTCATAAGTTGGACTTCATTTATGATCAATGGTTATACATTTTACATAAAGTCTCTTGATGATAGGAGCACCGTCCAAAACAGTGGGGTTATGTTAGTGGCTGAATCTATGCACTTCTCTAGTTCAAAAGATAAGAATCATAGATTGGCAGCAATACCTTATCATGGGGTGATTGAAGAGATTTGGGTGGTTGATTATGTTAAAGTTAAACTTCCCATTTTCAAATGCAACTGGGTTGATGTCAATAGTGGTGTGATGATTAATCAGTTGGGATTTACATTAGTTGATTTGAATAGTATAAGTTTTAGAGATGAATCTTTTATTATGGCATATCAAGCGAAACAAGTGTTCTATGTTACTGATCAGGCAAACAAAATGTGGTCTGTAGCTCTCCAAGGAAAAATGGTCGTTGATATTAATCAGGAAAATCATTCAATAAATGATCTGCTTGAGACTCCTTCTTTTTCTAGAGGTTTACCAGAATTGAACGAAGAAGATGAAGCAAACAATGAACACGGCACAAGAAACGATCATCATGAAGGGATATGAGAGGATATCCTTTTATAAAACTACATTGAAGGTTAGTTAGCTAAAATAATTATCATGAACTATATTTGAATTATGTATATTGTTATTGGTGTATATATATAACTACTTTTTTTTGTTGTCGTCACAGAAAAATGAAGGATATGAGGTGTACGTCTTAGTGTAGATTCTTCGAAGCCAGGCCAGCTAGTGATCATCAGTCTAAGAAGAGTGTGTATGTATAAAGTATTTTGGCCCTAATGAATAACAGAATTGTCATTAATGTAATTTAATCTTTGATGTATGCATGTAAGTGAAAAGATAAGGAACTTGGTCAAAACAGTATTGTCATGGTTGTATGATTTCCTTGCATTATGATTCTGTCTATGGTTGTGAGTTTATTATTCATGATTGTTTTCCTTTACTTCTGTTTCGGCTAGCACTGTTTAAGTACAAGGGAGTTGAGTTTTAATATGTTCCAATGAGTTTTAAATCTCTCACATGTCATTAAGATGTTAGTTATATAATCTGTAAGAGAAGATTTATTTATTTCAATGTCGTTGAACTGGCTGTTGCTTGCTGAGTGAAATGTTTTAACAGGGAAAAAGACTTGATGGGTATAACTTTTAAACGAAATTTTTTTAAAAAAAAATTAAACTTGTAAGACCGGTTTTTTCCAAAATCGGTCTGAAAATTTAACTTTTTAGACCGGTTTATAAAGAACCAGTCTAAAATGTGATACTTTTTAGACCGGTTCTTTATAAAACTGGTTTAAAAAGTCAAATTTTCAGACTTGTTCTTATGAAGAACCGGTCTAAAATTTTATTAATTTAGACCGGTTCCTATTATAACCGGTTTAAAAATATTTATTTTTAGACCGGTTTTATAATAACCGGTCTTAAAAAGTTTTTTTTAGACCGGTTTCATAACCGGTCTAAAAAGTAGAAGATTTTTTAGATCGGCTGTATCAAGATCGGACCGAGAACTAGTCTAAAATATCTTTTTTAACCGATTTTAAAAGTGATTTTTCCAATAGTGGCATGAGAACGATGTTAACTGCCGTCGGATGGCAGGTGTGATTTCAGCCATTCAGGATTCAATTTGTGTGTGTGTAAACCAAGCCACATAACGTATAGATCCCCGTTCTTTTTATTGTTTGTTTCAGTTTGTAATTATATTGCTTTGATTTGAGCAAATATATATATATATATATATTGCTTTGACCAGTTTAACTTTTGGGTAGACTTTAATTACTTTCCATGTATCCTGGTTTTATCGTCGTCATTACTGTTAATTTGGCACTATTAGTGAAAAACATGATTATATTCCACAATATCCATATAAAACATTTTCTTACGATGAGTGCGTACGTGCATCGTAGTTATGTGGGTGCAATTGAGAAAAACAAGATATTGAGATAATGAGTTATCCGCAACATGGCCATTTTCTGTGGTCGTTTGCGTTTCGTTTCTATGGCCCGAAGATTCCTATGTTTTTCCCATGTGATTTCCCCGCAAAAATCATCGGACACGACAACATAAAAGTTGGATTCAAGCTCATCATTAATTTCAACCCATCTTCTATTTTTAATATAAGATCTATTTGATTAATTTAAGGATATTAAAGAAACTAATTATTTTAAAGTATTTATATTTATCATATTTCTTCAAATTAATTTGTTTCACTTCTAAACTTATATATAATATAATAATACAAATAAATATCTCAAAGAGATTATATAGCATATATTATAATTAGAAAATAAAATCAGCTTATTTAATCTTTCTAAATTAATCAATTTAGTCTTATATTAAATATTAAATGTAGTATTTTTTCCTATGAGTCTATTCAATATTTTAGGTTGGTGCCTTAATTTTACAAAATACTACTCCTCCTCTCCCTTATATAAGAGTTAGGCATAGGGTCTTTTTAAATTCTAAATATAAGACATTAATTCATTTTATTTATGAACTGTATGTTTTATCCCCCAAAGACAAAAAATGTCTCACTGATTACATATGTTAAGAGGGTTTCCATAAATGATAATGTCAATACACATGATTAAAAAAGCATTTTGGTGAAAACAAAACTTATTTATTATAAGCAACTAACTTAACAATTTTTTTTAATATCCAAGAATTAATAATCCCTTATATTAAGGATTAGATTAGCAGAGTACGTTTTAGCACTCTAACTCCAACATCTTTAATATCAAATGAAGATTTTTTTTACAAATCATTGTATTTTTTATAAAATTAAACTTAACATGTCAACCTTTAAAAATATTTGTCAATATTTAAAATTTTAATGTTAGCAAAAACTAATGGTTTTAAAGTTATGGGATTGTAAAAAAATATAAAATTATGTGACCAATTAATGAAATATGGTATGGAATTAAAGAGGTGAATAAACGTCCAGTTTTTTTTTTTTTTAACAGAATATAAACGTCCAGTTTTGGCCGGTCGTTTTAAAACAAGTTTCATATTTTATTTTCCACAAATAAAGTAAGTATTTAGAAAAAGGAACATCTTTTTAAGGTGCCAAACAAATTACTATACATAGAGATTATTTTTGTCCCAGAAAAATTCCATATATACCATAGTTGGTATATATATCCAATGTTTGCATGTCTCTTCGTAAAAACAATTTTGTGATATTGAGTGGGGCTGTGGGGGGGGGGGGGGGAGTAGCTACAACAATAATAAATTAAGGTTATTGATGACAAAAAAAGTAATAAATATATTAAGATTAGACGATAGAGGCAAGATAATAATCAAATCATTGGTCAAAGATTTTTTTTTTTTTGGTTTTTTGGTAAAGGTGAAAGAAGTTTTTATGACTAATACATCAATGTTTTGATTGTTGATTATATACTTTTTATATCAAGTATATAAAAAAATATCAAGTAAATAATTTAATCCCTCCAAATTTTAACCTGTTATACTTAATAACCCCTTGGTCGGACCAACTTTAGTATATAATTTAATACTTTACGCTGAGACATTAATTCGATGCATGTACTACTATTTAATTGGAGGGTTCGAGGAGGCGGCTTGTAAATTTCCCAACTTTGAAGGTTATGAGTTGTCGACTTGTCAAAAAGATTAGGATAATACGTATGTTTGGTATTACTTATTGGAGGTTAATAAGCACTTATTACGCAAATTGAGATAAAACTCCACTCACATACTTACCTCGTATACCGTAAATCACGATTTATAAGCACTTATTACCTAAAAATAAGCTATCTCAAACGAGCAGTCATGTGGCGGGTGAGATGATGACTTAATTTTCAAATATTATAAGTGTGTGTTTGGTTGGGTTTATTTTTGGATAAATAAGTCCTTATTACGCAAGCCGAGATAAAACTTCTCTCACATACTTACCTCATATACCGTGAATCATGATTTATAAGCACTTATTATTAAAAAATAAGCCATTCCAAACCAACACTAATAAATTTCCTAATCTCAGTCATGTGGCATCACAACGACTCTGTCATTGTTTTTTTCTTTTCATCATTTTTTTCCCCTTTGATCCAAACACGTAAAAAGCTAGGCAGGTACGAGAGACTTCCAAACGCACACATGGCACATAGTTCACCACAAAACGAAGCTTGTACTATGGTAACGTACTAGGGGCGAAAAACACCATAAATTCTTTTCTTTTTTTTTTCGGCCAGAGAAAAACACCATAAATTCAATATGTCCAATTGTCCTTTTTTTTTTTCGTATTTTCATATTTGTTTTGCCTCTTTTTTATTGGCTCAAGAATAATAGCACATTGGCTCCGCACGCCGCAAAGTGACAAGCACTATCCCTCCATATTCATGACGTGTCGATTGACCATATGTCTAGAAAGTAAATATCTACAAGAACAAAATTTCGGTGAATTATATTATTTCTAGTTTTAAATAGTGTTTAGAGTTTTTAAAAATAATTTTTTAATTATAATTTAAGATATACAGAATAAATAAATGAGAGAAATATTATCTTGATTTACGTATATAAACATTTATAAACCATCCAAAAACCCATCCAAACAAACTATGAGGCAAATTTTTCAAACACATGATATTTGGCCATTGTAAGCGGTCAAAATATCTCTATCACACTTTATCAAAAAAAAAAAAAAAAACCTGTCAGAAAATAAGCGGTTAAAATGCGCACATACACATGTCAGTCCACTTATGAACATTTGTATTTTTTTTTTTTTTGAAAATATAGAGCACTAGGAAAAAAACTAGTGAATTAGCAATAAAATTTAACGATATAATTAGACAATTACATCATTAAATAGATTATCATTAATTAATTAGTAACAGAATTCTGTCACTGAGTCAATTTAGCGTCGAAATTTTGTTGCTAATTAACTGTTTTTTAAGTAGAACACTTGTAAATTTTTCTATAAACACTTGTTCTTTTATGATGATTAGCATAGTTATTAAACCCGGACCGGATCGGCCGGTCCGGCGACCCGGTGAGAAAACCGGACCGGTTCAGTATTTTTTTTTTATTTTTAAAAAAATCTTTTTTTTTTAATTTTTTTATAATTTCATATTAATAAATCTAAAATTTTCACTCTCTCACCGGTTTGGTTCTGGGTTAGCTCCGGTTTGACTCCGGTCTGATCCACTGACCCTTGACCCAGTATCCCAACCGGTTCACTGACCGGTTCTGGTTTAATAACCTTGATGATTAGTTATTAAAATGTATATACATATTTGTAAATTCAATTAATTATGAAACATAAAAAATTATTATTCTATAATTATTAGTTGTTAAGATGCGTGCGTACTTGTAAATTCACCTGGCCTGTGAACTTAACCCAAGGGTAATGAATATAAGCTAAACCACTTAACCTAAGTTTTGTCAATAAGTTAATATAGTGTGTGTTTGTGTGAGCGTTTTACACAGTAAAAACGCACTTATTACGCAAGCCGAGAAAAAACTCCTCTCACATACTTACTTCGTATACCGTGAATCACGAATTATAAGCACGTTTTGGACAAAAATAAGCCATTCCAAACGCACACATAGTCTAAGTTCACAAAAGTATTTTTTTTATATATTATCATCCGGTATTTGATTCGGGGACTGTCCTTCACAATATAAATGACTCATTTGAACTTGAACTCAAGACCTAAAGGGATCGTAAAAGTATATTGAAGTTTGATTGAATTAATAATAATTGGGTCCTTGAAAATATTTTTTAAAAATGAGTTATAAATGATTTATGCAAATTATAAACATGAATCTAACTTGTAAATTAAGAATTACAATAAAAAATTTGAATACCTTGTTTGAAATTAATTAGTACTCTTATTGCAAGAAATAAGTAGATTTATCATTTCGTTTTTCTTGCATGCATATTTCTCCTTTCTAGACCGCTGTCCAATATATATAATTAATAACATGTACTTCCCGGTTTTTAATATAATATATATTTAAGAAGTGGATTTTGTTTCTAAGTATAAGACATGATTTTTATATTTATTAATATTTTTTTAATTTATCCCTAGTGATGCTAGCTTCCTCAACAATAATCAAGAAGGAGGGGGAATGAGAGAATTAAGAAAAATGACTAGAGTGTTTTAGAAAATACATATCATATTAGCTAACTTAACTAATTTTTTAATCTAATTAAATTATATAAATTATCTTATATTAATAAAAAGTGGAAGTATAATATATTTTCATCCTATAGAATACCACGCATATATGCATCAAACTATTCTGTACGTACATGTTGGGGAAAAAATTAGGGGTAATTACAATGAAGTCCCACACAAGAAAAAAAATGAAGAAATGGTTCCTAAAGTTGTCAGTGTAAGCTCCTTGACTTGTTAATGGACACTCCTCAACTTGTCATTAACAACTTCAGGGACCATTTTTTCATTTTTTCTTTTGTGTGGGACTTCATTGTAATTGTCCCAAAAAACTATTGTGTACGTACATACATAGAAAGAGAATGATTAATTAAAAGTCACATCAAAATATCATAAAGTTGACAAGAAAAATTTTGGAGTATAATTTAATCAAACTTGAGGGCCATATGAGAGTAATTTACGAACTAAACAACGTGTGCACACGTTGAACCCGAGAGATAACATATGCCTATAATTATGTATGGTCGATGGAACTGATAATTTCTTCTTGCGTGGGGTATATGAAGGTATGATTGGGGCTAGTAGTTACGTACTCAAATAAATGCATCAATTAATAATTTAATAACAATTGTGTATATAAATTAATATACACTTGTGATCTGCCAACTAGCTAATCTCTGTATTGTGTATATAAAAATAAGTTATAAATTAATATACTCCTTTCGATCCTAATTATAGGACAACATTTAGGAGTTGATATTGGTCCTAATTATATGACAAAATTTTAATTTTTGTCAATTTCTTCCTAAAATACCCCCTCATCGATACTTTCTCAATAATAATAAAACACAATAACAATTTTATAATACATCTATGCATTATATAAAGTGAGTAATACTTACAACTCATTAATGTCACATACACCTTAATTCTACTGTTTCTTTTATTTTTTTTTAATAAAATAATGTTGAAGCCTTGAGAAACTTTAAGTTAACGCATTTTGATGGTCTTTTAATTTATAGAGTGTATTATGCTTGGAGGCTTTGAATTAAAATAGAGAGTAATACACGTTGTTTGTCGTTTTTTCTTAACTCTCAGGCGCACTAGCTAGAGAAATTAATTCTCAATCTTTGTAATGAATAGATCAAATCTGACTTTGTTAATCAAACAATGAGTTCTGAGGTCCTTAATTACAATTTCCTCAGATACAAGAAGTGCTCCAATTAATACTCCAAAGTTAGGGTATTTTTGGAAAATAAACAAGAATAACTAATTTAACTATTATTCTTAATTTCTCTAAAGTTAGGTAAATATGTCTTATAATTAAGATCGGAAGGAATATTAATTAGGTTGATGGGCATAATCCAAAGTTGACATAGGGCAGTGGTGCTTTCCCTGAGATTCTGTAACACAATAATGGTGCCTGATATCACTATGCCCAAGAGTAATCATGCTTCATCATCGCTCATATAATCATACTCATATATATGATATATGCATTTTTTATTTTTAAATCATCAATCATATATATATAATAGTGTATATAGCCTAGAGGGTATGATTAGTAATCTAATTTATATACGCCCACCCTGATTATAAGTTTCAGAATTGTATAAGGTAATTGTCCTAAGATATAAGTTTTATTTTAGTTTTGTTAAAACATTTATTATGGTTTTTTTCTAACTTTACCAGTTGACTGTATTTATTATTTCTATTATCTTTTTCACTTATTTTCTTTATAAATAAGGGTGTGGTTGACAAAAAATACATATTTATTATTTTTAATTAATTTTAACTGTATTCTTATAAATTCAAATCAATTATTTAAAACTTATATTTAGATATGGAAGAGTATCTACGAGCCTAAATAAAGGAAATGGCCTTAACTAAACACATAGATAGATGAAATCCTACCATATAGGTTAAGCTGTGTATTTCCGCTAATGACCCTTACAACCTAGTGAGATGAAAACTCTCGAATATATGTGAGAGAAGTCATGAGTTCGACCTCATTTATAAGTTATAACCTCAGGTTAATAGTATTTGACTATCTGATATGAATAGTGTTCCTGAATAATTTTTATTTTTACCAAAGTGCCTGCATAATTTTTTTGAAACAACTTATCAAAACAATATGATATTGATATAGTGTTCGTTTGGAATAACTTATTTTTAGGCAATAAGTGCTTATAAATCGTAATTCACGGTATACGAGGCAAGCATATAAGAGAAGTTTTATTTCGGCTTGCGTAATAAAAACTTAATTTTTAAGAAAACGCTGAACCAAACAAACCTATAATTATGCGTACAAGGTACCCTATTCTTGGTAAGACTTTTATGTAACCAACGAAAAACCATGTTCAGTTGACTTTCGCGACATTTTTTGATAATAATACTTCAGAGAAAGAAATTGGCCAAAAAAAAAAAAACTTCAGAGATGGAAGAAATGAGATAATTTGAGGATATTCTCCTAGGTCATCCCAAAATGAATGATCCATAAAATATGGCTCATACACAGTATAATGCGTGAGCAATGAAAAAGGTTTTTTTTTTTTTTTGAATTGAGATGACAAAGAGAGTAGACTCTTGAGGCCACGCGCCGTTACAGCAATAAAAAAGGTTTTGACCTTTTAAACATGTAATCTTAAATTTAAATCTATGCGATATAGAAAATATTTTTAAGAAAATTACTCCCAATTAAAATTGATAGTAATCAAATTTGACTCAATCAAATAATTATATTAAAAAACGGAGAGAAGGAGACTTGGTAGAGAGTCATGATCTCAAATTTTTAATCCGTTTAGTATTTTAAAGGCGGGTAGTTCAAAACTTACAAAATTTTTATACTATATGTATATAAAAAATAAATATCAATCCTTCTATATAAATCTTGATTCCATTTAAGCACATATATAGGACACAATGTTTATTTATTAACTATATATTTTTATATCAGAGAGTACGTATGATATGATATATTGAGTTGTGACGTATAACGGCAGCTGGGAACTTTAATTTATCCTTGTCTGCTCACAGTCCTCCTTTTTCGTGTGTGTGTGTGTTTTCCATATTTATATGTATGTTTATTATATTTTATATATAAATAAGTGGGTGAGGAATATTTTATTTTAAATTCAAAGCCATGCATGAATGAAACATATAATTCAATGTGCACATGATTTGTATTTTCTTCCGTCCTTAATATAAGATATATTTATCTAATATGATTAAATTAAGGTTGTTAGTTAATATAACATATATTCTCTAAAACATCCTAGTTATATTCATTAATTCTCTTATTCTCTCTACTCTTTTATTATCTAGGACTAATATCAATTCTTTAAATATATATTATATCATATTAAGTAGCAGACAAGTAATAAGTAGATGTTGATATTTGAGAAAAGACATATCTGAATGTATATAGGAAAGGTTCAACCCATGTGCATTAGAACTTAAAATACATGTGTTTGTTGACACGGTAACTAGATTAATTTATCTTAAGTGATGATTTTATTTTGTACAAAATAAATATGTAAAAGGAATCTTGTTTTTGTAGTTGAATCTGGCAAACAAACGGTTTTACAGGCATGTCGATCACTTGATGATGATGCAACAGATTATAGAATATCAGAGGAAGTGTGCAAAGGCCAATCTTTGGCATCTCTTATCTATAATTTTTTTTTTGCTATGCAAGATATCCACCGGAGTGAGCTTGATGACTAATTCTTTGGATACTGTCGAGTTCAAGATGGAGATAACCCTCTCATGTGGATTTTCTTCATACAAGTTATTCCAAGAATCGAACCCAAGACTAAAACGCTTAAAGAGAACATAAACCTATTATCACTTGCGTCAACCCGGTATCTCTTATTTATAATTAGTCCAACATATTTTTTTATTTTAGTCGAAAGTTGCCACTCTGCAACTTTTTTTTTTTTCCGGTTAGAAAAACCAGAACAAGCCGGTGCCACTTTTCAAATTAAATATCACCGGACAAATTTATTCTTGTTCTTATTTATTTATTTTTGGTGACAAGGAAAACACAATATTTTTTTTTCTTTTGGTGGGGTCGCCGGGGAGCGGAGAGAAAAACTAAAAAAGTAAAAATAGTGTCTTGCGGAGGTCATCTCTGTTGTCCCTCCCATCCCATGAATAATATTGAGAGATCAAAATAAAACATGAATAAAGGATTCAGTACAAAATTGATATTGCTGGGAGTAATTCTGTGAAAAGTCAATGACTTATGAAAAACCATAATCAATATGTTTTTTTTTAAATGTGTGCTTTGTTAGTACTTACTAGTTCACATTAATTTTTTAAATGTTTATTTTATTGATAAATATAATTTATGGCATTAGTGGGTTTCATGTTTATGAGATCACACAAGCTAATATCTGCAATACATGGATTAGTGTTATAGCTCATTATAAAAATTTGGCGTGATATTTTTTTGGGATTAATTCTTTTAAGCATCTGTGGATGTTTCTCCTCTTATGGTGGAAGCTGTTGCTTTGTGCAAGGAATGAGTGCAAATGACTTTACATCTTAATATGCATCAGATTATTTTTTAATATGATTGCAAGGAGGAGGCTGTTGCTACTTCATCTTCATCTGTTGGTATTTGGGTTTAAAATGTTAACACATGTGTGTGTGCAGGATATGATTTGTTTTTGTTGAAATAATTAATGTGACTATCGATCTATTTGGAATTCTCCTCTTCATCCCCGTTCCTTCGGGGGAAAAAATTTGAAAAAATCAGTAAAAAATCTGTATTTAAGAATGTTATTGGCTACAGCGATATTAATTTGAGCATCACTATTTTATGTGCATAAAAACATATTAAATCCTTCTTATCAATAAAATTTTTAATAGGTACCTTTTTACTTAAATTTCCAAACAGTTTTGGATAAGATAGGTTTAAAGGGTTCATCATGATAAACAACAAATTAAGGTAGGTATCACACTGGTCAAAACTGCTTACAAAAATGCTTATAAATTTTTCCTATGATCTTTAATATAAGGTATATTTACCTAATTTGATTAGATTAAAGTAGTTGGTTAAGTTAGTTAATATGACATGTATTTTCTAAAATACCCTAATCACCTTCTTTCATTCCCTACTTCCCCCCCCTCTTTGATTAGTATTGAGGGAGTATGAATAGAGGTAAATTATGAAAATGTTTACAAATATTAAAATTTTATCTTATATCTAGGACCAATCTCAATAACCTATGTCTTATATTAAGGACCGGAAAGTACAAACCAATGAAGCTTCTATATGGATTTGAATCTATATCATATGAAACACTAGTCACATCATTATTAACTATTCCCTACTGTTGTTAATATAAGACATATTTACTTAATTGATTAGATTAAGGAAGTTACTTGAGTTAGTTAATGTGACATGTATTTTCTAAAAAACCTTAATTATCTTCTTTGATTCTCTCATTTCCTCTCCTCTTTGATTATTGTTTGAGGGAGCATCAATAAAAATAAATTAACAAAAGATTAAAAAAATATGAAAACAATGTTGCATATTTAGGGTTTAGATTAATTCCCCAAATATGTCTTATGTTCAGACCCACGGGGAGTAGATCAATTTTTGTTATCTCTTTATTCTTCTTATGTTTATTTACCTTTTTCAAACTATTGTTCTTTGCATCATTTTTATACACATTACTCCAACGATCAAATGAGTGTTATGCGTCTATTAAATAAAATATATTTCAAAATGAATTAATTTTGGCAAAATATGGGGATAACTAATAAGGGAAACTTCGTTGGAAAGAAAAATACTAATAAGAGAAACTTGTACTCAAATTCAATTCCACCACACCTAATACATTGCTTCTTCTTTTGAACTTTATATGCCTTTCACTTTCTTCATAATTTACGTAATATAGTAATTATAATGAAATCCCATATAAGAGAAAAAATGAAGAAATGGTCTCTGAAGTTGTCAGTGTAAGCTCCTCGACTTGTTAATGGACACTCCTCGACTTGTCATTAACAACTTCAGAAACCATTTTTTTATTTTTTTTTGTGTGGGACTTCATTATAATTATCCCTTCTTTTGTTATAATGACATTTTTTCAGTCGTGAATGCAATAGTATATGAAAACGAAAAAGAAAAACTATTTTCTCGGAAAGTTCATGCAACTTACAATCCTCAGAATCATCTCTGTCCCAATTTCCCATGACAGTCAATACCAACTCTGTCAGGCTCCACTTTCTAAAGTGGCCCAACAAATTATTGCATCTCTTTCATTCATGGTAAAATCATGTTCTAAGTCTCAACAAAGAACGAAAATAAAAAAATGATTTATTAAAATTACAAAATAAAAAAATAGTCTTATAAAGTTGTTAATATTCGCTCTTAAAGCTGTCAATAATTCATTCGTGGAGTTGTCAATGAGATCATTTTTTTATTTTACAATTTTAAGGAACCATTTTTTATTTTTCTTTTTTTATTGGGATTTAAGTATCATTTTCCCTTTATTTCATTGATTTTTTTGCTCAGATATACATTGATTTATTAACTATTAAATTATAAAATGTTTTCTCATAGATATGCTATATATTATATAATAAGAATATGATAGATAGCAAACATCCTTTTCTCAATTCTGACTAAGCATAGACTTCCATAACCAAAAAAACTCGTCATTAAGACCTTGGGAAGTGTGCTCTCACCTGTCAATAAATCTGAATTATTTGTTTAGTTCCAACCAAAGTAATTACACCCACTCAACTGGTTGGGTACTGAGTTAAGGGTCAATGGATCAGATCAGAGTCAAACTGAAGCTAATCTAGTGAAAAATTGAAGATTTTAAGATTATTAATATGAAGTTCTAAAAAAAATTTTAAAAAATATATTTTTTTTTTTAAAAAAAAAACAGGACAAAACCTGACAGGTCTACCCGCCGGTCCGGTCTGGGACTGAGAACATGGGTTCCAACCTCGAATTGTAATATTCCAAAAATTTTAAAAGAGACCTACAAGGCATATTTGAGGCCAAGGGATGTTATTTAAAAATAAAAGAAAAAGAAGCCTAAAAAATAATTTATTTGGATAAAAGTGTATTTTCATGCTATAATTCTAGGAAAGTAAATTATGGGATTATTATTAAATATATATAAAGGCCCAAACAAATTAGGGGAAAATTATAGATTGTTCTTTTGGGATATAAAGGAGTGTATAGGGAAGTTTGTTTCCCAGAAAGTCTTATAGGTAACTGTAAAACTATTTTCTTGAATTAAAGGCCGAATTTCTTGAAATAATTCGAGAAAAATAACTAGAGGTTAGTTTTTACCATGAAACTTTTAAGGAAATTACTCTATGGCTTAAAGAAGCTAGTTAAGGAAGAAACTCTTTGTAATGTGGTAAGGATTAATTTCTAGAGATTATTTGAGGATTTTAAAATATTAATCAAAGGACGAAACTGAAAAAAAAGTTTACTTGAAGGATAAATTGGTCATGAGACTCGTATAATTCAGCTGCCCCTTGTTTTGTTCTTCTACTCATGTTTGGATTCAATTAAAAAAAGCTATTTTGGGAGAAAACCTTGGTTTTAAGAAAAATCATCTATTTTGGGAGAAAACCTTGGTTTTAAGAAAAATCATCCAAACACTCCAAATTTTCCCAAACCATGGTTTTGAGTTCAAACCATGGTTTTACAAAAATCATCCAAACACCCTAAATTTTCCCAAACCATGGTTTTACAAAAATCATCCAAACACCTCAAATTTTCCCAAACCAAGGTTTTGAGCTCAAACCATGGTTTGGATCTCAAAACCATGGTTTTGAGAAAATTTAATTTTTTTTGCTTTTTTCCATATGTGAATCCCATCATCTCACTCTAATTGGTCCTTTTTATTAATGTGGGCCCCACACCACACAATCTCTCTCTCTCTCTCTTTTTGAATTTACCCGATTTTTCTTTAATCTTTTTTTTAAGAATTTTAAAATTTTAATACTTCCTTTTATCTTATAAAACCTATTTATCTAATTTGATTATATTAGAAAAATTAGTTAATCTGCACACGAAGGTCCCATTTGATAAATAAGTTGGCAATGAGGGATTTTTTCACAATTTTTCTAAATCATTATTCTACTCATAATCTATTCTCCAGAAGCTATTCTGCTCAAAATTTATTTTTCAGAAGCTATTCTCCACTTTTTCTCCAGAATCTATTCTCCAAAATCTATTATCCTCATAATCTATTCTCCAAAAGTTAATTCAAATACACTCTCATTCTCAACACCCTCGTCCCAAGAACGTAGAGAAACAGAGTTTGGGAGAGATTAAAGTAGAGGCCGGTCATTCGAAGTGAGAATGAGGAGGTGAGAGGGCTAAGGTTTTGAGATGAAAGTGAAAAGTGAGGAGTCAGGTAAGGCAAGATAAGGTGTTCATTTGGAACAGCGATTGAAATATTCAAAAACAGATTTTCAATTATAATTTATGGTACACGAGATAAATATGTAAAATGAGTGTTGTTTCAACTTATGTACATTAACACTTATAGGACTATCCATCGTCCAACCAAACAAGCATAAGGTTGATGAACGGGCATTTGGGTTGGATTTGGTGGGTCCAAGGGTAAAAATTAAACAAAAAATTATGTATATTGTATTAATACGCAAAAGCACGTATTTTACTTGAAGTTTGGTTATTCAGTTTTAACTGAATTAATTTCACAAAAATCACACCAAAAACCGACCACCGAAATATACCTATTTTTAACAGACTGAAAAAAAAAATGACACTGAAATGACCAAAACCAAAAAAATGAATTGAATTTGGTTTGGTTCAGTGTTGTTCAGTCATGATTTGCTCACCCCTATGATCCACAAGCTCTTGTACACATGGAAGAAGGAATAAGATTTATATATTTGCTGATTATGACATTGCGTTTGTGTTGTTAGTTCTGAGTAGATTTTTTAAAAACGTCTCTTAAAACTCGGGATATTGTTCTTTATAAGGAATCGTTTTTTTTTTCTGAAAATCCTGAAAATCTATAACTAATTCTTATCAAGTCCACCCTCAGTAGTTAAATTCCTAGCCAAGACATTTTAGAAACTTTTAATAACCAAATAAAACACAGGCTTCTCTATTTTACTTAACCCTTCACATTCACATGATCATAACTTAAATGCTACTCAACCACAAGTATTAATCTACATGTCATTTTAGAAATATAACCTGTAATTTTGGCATGTAAATATCTTGAGGCATAGTTCATGCATTGCCTGAGCTTCTAAACATATTATAACTACTATCAACTATATATGTATATATACACCTTTGTCATCACCTCATATGAGACTTACCTTGAGGCAATTATAGACTTAGCTTTCCTCCTTATAAAGGGTATTTAATGCCAAAATATTTCTGTACAAATGTATACACATATATCTTATATTAAAAGAAAACATGGCTAAAAAAATAGCCAATACTCAAAGAAAAGAATAATTTAATACCCCTTCAACTCCAAGCTTCTCAAGATTTCACCAACAACAATGCCCTTGCCCCTAGTAGTACCTGTTTTTGCTGTATGTCATGGAAAAAATGGGTGAGATTTGGGAAAATCTTAGTAGTAACGAATTTCTTCATGTTAATCATGCAAGATCACAACTAAGCATGCAAAATAAGCCACAGGGAACAATACCTTACAACAACTATATCATCAATGATGCTCATACATCATACAGATAACTTAGCCAATCCCTAATTGGTGCTCATTCATAATTAAATGAATAATTAACTGGCACACATTTCCATGACAACTAATCTTATAGAAGGCAATTTACATGTTCTTATGCACAATGAGCATAATGGCACAAACAAACATGTAACATAGCAATATACAATCACATGAAAGGAAAAGAGTTACTACCTCTTGCGCTTTCTTTCGATTTACCTTCTAACTTGTTCTTTCCTTGATTACTCCTTGGTGGGCTTGGGCAAATATCAAACTCTATCATGTATGCATACATGTAAGGGTAGGTTAAGACTTATTCCATTCATATAACTTGAAATTTAAATAAGTTCTCTTAAATCCCAGCTTAACCAATTTCTACCCCTTTTTTAATGAATTTTGAAAAATCATAACTTAATCTAGGAAACTCTAAAAGAAGTGGTTCAAATCTCTATTTGAGGCTCTTTTAATCCTCAGCCAAGGAAAAATAACATCCAACATCAAATCATGGACATAATTTTATAATTCTAGCGTGAATAGTCACTACTCATTTAGTAAAATAGGATTTCCCAGTTTTTCTGTCCAAACTTTGAAGAATCATATCTTGCAATATACACATCAAATTAAAGTGTTCTAGGACTTATTTTAAAGCTCATGATGTGAACTAAATGGTCACCAAATTTCATGGGAAGAAGAGGTCTTTTGCACTGGTTTTACTCATACAAATATCAGTGCTTCAATTTACAAAATTCCATTTACAGTCATAATGGTTCCAAACTTGTACTAAGGCCATTATCCTACACAAAACCACCCCTTTTAAACTCATTGGGAGCATCAAATTAAACAAAACTTAACTCATTCATATTAAAATAGAAGCTGATCAAAACAGGGCAAGAGGACAAATTCCTTAATTTTAAGCCGATTTCTACCTAACGCAGCTAGGGCCCTTTAGACATGCCTTAGGTGTGATTTTATAATTGGGACACTTATTCCACATTACAACATCCTTAGAAAGTGAGAAAATTCCATCTTTGAGGTCACAAAATTCAAATCCCCAAAGCATTCATCCGCATATATGTAAATAACATGAATAACCTTTAGTCTTTAAGCACCTGAGCATATTTCTAACTTGAAACCATTAAAGTATCATTTTGCCTCTTCATGAGTTCCCAAACGTCTTAAATCTGAAAAATATTCAGCGTTAAGAAAATAACTACCATATTGTCATCTTTAGCCACCATTTGATGCTTTAGCATATAATCAAACAGCAAGGTTTTCCTTCAATGTAGAGGCTTTAGTTTCCATATATAGTAGCTATCTTCCCATAAACAAAGCAACTTAATCATGTTATATGTATACCTTAACGACATAACAACAATCCTCTTTAATTTCCTTAACCATCCGATCTACACAGTATAATTTTCCTATCACATTTTGACTCTTCTAGTAATCATTAAATAAAACTCTTTTGGACAGCAAGCAATTTTAGGATCCTTAACCATACTTTAATACTCTAAAAACACTTGTCAACATTTAAGCACCCCAAAACAGTAACTATAATTAGTTTTTAAGCTGCATCCATACAAACCTTAAAGCTGTCAGCAATTATATCATATAACAGCATTTTCAATCATAAAATTTAACTCTTAAAATAGCTACTCGACATGTAGAGGTAGCAACTAGTAAGTCTTCATATCCAAAGCACCATCGTTCACACTCACACCGCCTTCTCTTATAGTCAGGAAATCTCCAGCTCTAAGAACTTCTCCCTAGTCCCATTTTGAAGTTTTAAAAACATAGTCTAACAGCTTAAAGCACCTATAAACTAGTCCAGATTCGAAGACACATCCTCAGAGTTCTAACAGTATCTTGCCTGATGTTAAAACACATAAACTTCAATTTAAAATTATTTTTCTAGTTGGAGACAAGATTTAGTCATGTTGAAGATTCATTTAGCATTTGGAAATCAGAATCAAAACCCCTAAAATCAACGCCATATAGCTTGAATCCTCTACCACAGTTACAGCCATTAAAACAAAAAAAAAAAACAAAAAAAAGAAAACAAGCCAATCAAACACATGCAACCCCAAATATCATATTTAGTCTACTCTTAGATACTACTTTAACGCTCAATCGCTGCCATCTCTTTACTTAGCTTCGCATTTCAGCCACCCAAAAATCTCAAAACATCCATCAATTGATGAAATAGAGGATAGAAGGTAGATTAGGAGACTTAGCATGGTTGAAATCTAGCCTTGCATGTAGGAAATCCCTCCTTTCCTTCTTGTTCTTCGCCTCCGACCCTTCTCTAGTCCTCGTGGTCTCTTACTGAGACCTCTCTCCTCCTCACTTCACAGGGCCGATCAGCCATGGGCGCCGCCGCCGCCGCCTTCGGTCCTCACTATGCTGTGCGTCTCACTCTCACTCTCCCTCTCACTCAGCCATATATGCTATCTGCGATTGCGATCTGCCTCTTCTCCGAAGTTGAAGTCGGAAGCAAAGCTTGGCCTTGCCGTCTCAGCCTCGTCTCTCACTTTCGCGAGGTGCTTCACTTCCCTCGCTACTTTATTTTAATGATTTAAGTGAGTGATTGGAAAAACCGTGCGTGATTTCAGAAATTATTTTTTATAAAATGGGATAAAACTTCTCTCATATATTTATTTTATAAATTATAAAAACTATTCTTAAAAATTAATCCAAACACACACACCGGAAGCTTAAGTCAGTCTCACTTGAGTGAGCTGAGCCTTTCCACAAAAAAATCTCCCCTTTCAGTGTTTCTTGTATTTTGCCTCCTTCAAGGTTCATGAACCCGGACCGGGCACTGAACCGGTCGAGGTACTGAGTCAAGGGTCAATAGGTTAGATCGGTAGTCAGACCGGGGTCAATTAAAAATATATATAGTTTAAATATCCATCCATATTATTTAAAAAACTAAATAAGAGTTTTTTTCTAACCAATAATCCAATATAACCTTCTAAATCTAATACCCATAAAAATATTGTTAAGTACATAAGAATTTTTCTCCAACTAATGCCAAAAATATTCCATAATCCTTTTAAAACTCATTGAAAATTAAAAAATTTTAGGAAAATAATTTTTTTGAAAAAAAAGTAAGAAAAATGTCATTTGGAGCTTAAAAAAGCAAATTTTTTTTTAAAAAGAAAAAAAAAAGAGGCAACCCGTGAACCGGCCGGGTTGCACTGGTTCACCCCGAGTTGACCGAGTCAACCCCAGGTCAGACCGGGTCGAAACAATACCGGTCTACTGGCTGAACCGGACCGGCCAGTTGGCCGGTTTTCGATCCGCACCGACCGGTCCGATCCGATATCATGAACAATGGCCGCCTTAAAAGTGTCTCTCATTGTATTTTCAAGTAGCATTTCCGATGTGGGTGTCTATTTTTAAAAAATGGTGTCGTGTATTTTAGATTTCTGACATGGGTGTTTCTCTCTATTTTTTTTTTTTGAAATACAAGAGGGGAAGCTAAGCTTGAAATTTTATAAAACAATATGACTAACTAAAAGATGTTGAATCATCTGATTGCTTCCCTAATCCCTATAGACATGGGTTATTTGAATATACGAATCACCATAAATGAGGTGGGATCTGGCTACGGTTCGTTGTCTAGCGATCCGCTGTCTAGCGGTCCGTTGCTAGTCCTTTTCTCCCAAACTACACCGTTTTGGTGTAGTTTGAGGGTAAAGGGGCTGGGTTTTTTTTAAAAATAGAATATAGTATTTTAAAATATTTTTTAGAAGTATCTAGTATCTTAAAATATTTTTTAAGTGACATGTAGTAACCTAAAATAATTTTTAGTATTTTAATCCCTTAAAATATTTTTTCAGTTGTACCTACTTTATTAGCAGACTGATTGCAATTTAACCCTTAATATATTTTTTCAGTTCCAAAAATCACTTTAAACTATTTTTTTGGTGTTTTTAACCCTTTAAAATATTTTTTAGTGCTTTTAATTCTTTCAGTTCCAAAAATCACTTTAAATTATTTTTTGGTGTTTTTAACCCTTTAAAATATTTTTTGATGCTTTTAATTCTTTAAAATACATTAATGGTTAAATTGCAATCAGTCTGCTAATAAAGTGGGTACAACTGAAAAAATATTTTAAGGAATTAAAATACTAAAAATTATTTTAGGATACTACATGTTACTTAAAAAATATTTTAAGATATTAGATACTTCCAAAAAAATATTTTAAAATACTATATTCTATTTAAAAAAAAAAACCCAACCCCTTTACCCTGAAACTACACCAGAGAAAAGCACTGGCAGCGGACCGCAGCCGAATCCAAATGAGATGTCGTGTATCTTCAATTTCTGGTCCAAATGGATGGGGAACCACTGAACCCCACAAAAGTCGTGTATCTTTTTTTTTTTATCAATTCAAAAGTCGTGTATCTTCAATCCTTTGATTTCTAGTTTTTTTTTTTCCGTTAAGCCCCTAATTGTTACTGTTGTTACCATTATCCACTTATTATCATCATCATCATCATCATCAATATATCCTTAGGAGAATAAGATACTGTTATGTATAAAAAAAAAAAGAATAAGATACTGTTCTTAAGAACAGTGTTTTTTTTTAACAAGTGTTGTTTTTAAAGTGATGTTGGGGCTCAGTTTGGTGCATTTCATCTCCCGCATTTTTTCAAATTTCAAATTTCAAAATTTGAATGTCCCCTGTTATATCCATCATTTTTTTCTATCTCTCTCTTTGCTAAATTTTTTTCACCTTCTTAAATGCTCAAATGCTCTCCATATTCCTTCTTGCTCAGCCACAATTTCAATGTGTTGAAAGCAACCGTGCATATCACCATCAAGTTCTAAGAAAGCTCATGCAAAAGTAGAATGCTGCTCCATGCATCTAACCTTTTGAAGTAAGAAGAGCCGATCTCCTACCGTACTGAGATAGTGGATTTGAAATCACTGGCAGTAGCACTTGCTATTCCTGAAAACCTTATGGCTATGGCGGAAAACACCAAAATCGGTTTCTTTATGATTTTCGAAACAGAGCAGTCTGCATTTTCCAACCAGAACTGCTGTATGCACAAGTTGAACAGATTCGATGTTTCCCTTCAACATAGGCATATGATTTGGACATCCGCCAATCTTCCCTGCTTCATCATTACTCCTCAGCGCTTACAGTTGCAAAATCAGAGGTTACGGTAAGAAAGGCATATAATCTGTCCATTTCTACGCTACTTCCCCTGTTTTTTTTTTTTTTTTTAAAATTATCTTCGCGTGCAGCCTTTCTTTTCTTTTCTTTTCTTTTTTTTTTTGTGAATTTTCTGCGGCAAAGTGGAAATGACTCAGTTATGGATAACTTGGTTTTAATGAGATACACTAGGATAAATTTATATGCTGCTTTCAAGAGCGCCACTTTTCTCCCCAGTTAGAGCTCATCTTGGAGCTCCGTCTATGTTTCTGATCGGAGTCCATCTCCATTTTTTCTGACCCGTTGAGTGTGTGCGTGAGGTGTTAGGGTGTGTGAGTTTAATCACTATGATTGTTGTTCGGTAATAAGCCGATGAATTCACATAGGAAGAATCGAGAGTTTTTGGAGTATCGGATCTGGGTGGCGAGTGAGATGGCTTCGATCAAGAAAGAGGAAAGAACCTTCATCGATATATACCAAATGATTTGTGGATGTACAATGAGTTTAAAATATCATGTCTCTGACTTTTGCTTAGAGTTGGCCTTCAAACCAGATCTGAGCTTCGGTGTTTTATTTTTATGCTTGCATTTCCGTTCTGTCACTGTAACTACTATATTTTATTTTTATATTTTGGTCCACAGAATACCATCGATCTATATCAATGCTTTGAAGGCCATGTTTTTTAGAACATTTTGAATTTTTATTACTGTGGTTCAACGAAGTTGTGCCATCTCAGTCTCGAGTCCAAAGGTAATGTCACTCAAGAGTTCTGAAAAAAACAACGAATAGTGCCCTTCGTTCTACATCACGATTAGAGGCAGCATGATTTTGTAATTACAAAATGACTGGCAATATGCATGGAAGTGGGAACGCTATTTAGCGTTTTGCAGTCATTTTTATTACTGTTCAGATGTTTTAAATTCTGTAGTTACTATGTTTCAACATTGCGTATTCTTTCAGTTCAATTCATGTGGTTGTTGTTTTGCCTGCAAAATATATATAAGCTTTGGTACTCCCATTCGGATTGCTTTCTGTAAAGTATTAAGCACTCATAGTTTGGTTGTTTTTTAAGATATTTTCATTTCTGTTGTCTATCTATATAAAGGAGTTCAATAATTTTGTATTCTCTATTGTAGAACTCACATACTGTGCTTGTATATGATAATATACTGATATGTGGTTGTCCTTTGCACATGAAGTTTGACATTTTTTTCAATCACTACACTATCATTAATCAGAACACATTTACTAATCTTTCTTGGAAAAAAAAAGTGGTTATATGGGAATTTTTGATATGTTTATTTTAAGAAGTCTATTCAAATGTTGTCCATGGGAACTTTACATTTTGGGCTAATTAGTCATTTAGTTTGATTAATTAAGTGAGAATGATTTTAACTATGAAAATCGCCTTTGTTCAATTTTTAATTCAAATGTAGAAAGGCTAGCACTTTCATGTGACAAATGACTTTTTTTTTTCAATGTTTTCTTTTGTATATGAACACTGCCATTACGAAATAATTATCAGATCATTATAATTTTTTGTGTTCGGCACATTGAATTGCGGGAGAACTCTTTTTCTAAATATACTTGTGGTCTCAACTTTTTCCTTTTCATCATTATACTATTGATTATATAAATACCCTATATATAAACATCAATTCAAAGCGTTTAATAACAATTACGGATTATTCTGCACCTCTGAATTTTTTTATTTTATGCTAATTGGTTAATTAATTTGATTAAGTAGTTAGAAGTGATTTTAGTTATAAAAATCAGTGTCATTCAAATTTCAATTCAGTCGCGTAAAAGCATTAAAGTCTACATGTGATTGAAAACTTGTCCTGATAGAATTGAAGAATTGTCTGTGTGAGAACAATGAGATTCCTCAAAGTTAGTCTTATCATTACATGTCAATGCAATAGCAATATTCTACTTAAAATCTTGGTTTTCAGTGTTACAAGGTGTATTTAAAAACAAAAGATGTTAACTCCAAGAAACATCAAGTAGAATTCTAGGGTTTCTAATATTGAGTTAGAGTATGACCCAGATTTTCCCCTCGTGTTATGAGAACACATAGAGGAGTTCTATCAAGAAGTTGGTATTGCTTATGTTTCCCTGTGAGGACAGTATCTAGCAATCTAGGTAGGATAATAAGATATATTAGGATCAAAGTATATATGGGATACCGATGCCCAAGATATATAGATTAGTACGAGCACTAATGCCCTGGATACCATGGAATTACCTGGAGCAACTTGTAATCTGTGATGATCAGATGGGGCTAAATATGCACCACCCTGGTTCAAACCATGTTTATTCTGCCCACTCTTGTCTTTAATCAGGAGATATTTCTGGATCAACAAGCCATTTGTAAGTCCCAATCGATTGGGGAGTGCCCATGTTGGCACCAGCATTTTTTGTCTTCCATTGCTCTGCTTTCTTCTCGTCACCTACAAATGGTGGCTCTGCGTACACTTTGTAGTTATCCAAATTATTGCCCCATCCGTCAGCCCTGGGCCAACTATTGAATCCAGGTTCTGGTATATTTTCAATTACCTTCACCCAGCTTTGTTGTATCTGAGACAGCAACAGCATCATTCAGTTTTGGACCATCCCACGTTTTATCCATTTCTTAGCCTTCTACTAGGTCTATCAAATGCCTGATCTCCACCAGGATTGTTCCCCCACCTGCAATATTTACCGTTGCGATGATTACCTGCTGCATAAAATTTCTGTTGTTAACACCTTGAAAGTCAATATGGTTATTGATGCAAAATTTCTTATTGCGCAGTTTGGAGGCCTTCTAACAACTGGATTTCTTGTATTCTCGGGATCGTAAGTGCTGTCTTCTCCTTTACCTGTGTTTCTGAGTCAGCGTGAGCTTTCAACATCACTTCTCAATATGGTATTCAAGTTCTGGTTGGGTGATTTCCGTATCACCACAAAACTCATTGGTCTTATATTCCCATGTATGATCTTGAGTTTGCCTAAGTGAGAGACTGCCTGGTCATATCTCTAATCAAAATTAAAATTAAGAATTAAATAAAAATTTTATGTAATCAGTTCAAACATATTAAATATACATATGTGTATGCGTACCTAAATAAGCTCATCAGAAGTGCGGTCGGGCCACCATTTTGTACTAGCTGAGCATGATTGTTTGTGATGAACGTCTCTAGCGTATGATCATACCTTTGTAGAGGTATTTGATCATAATGATCATCACCACGTACAAACAAATAATAGTTTAACATATTGGGTAAGTGTCGGCAACTTGCCTAACGTGTTAAACTATTATTTGTTTGTGCGTGATGATGATGATTATGATCATATACATTGAGAAAGGTATGATCATATACTGGAGACGTTCATCACAAACAATCATGCTCAGCTAGTACAAAATGGTGGACCGACCGCACTTTTGATGAGCTTATTTAGGTACGTATATATATATATATGTGTATATTTAATATATTTGAACTGATTACATAAAATTTTTATTTAATTCTTAATTTTAATTTTGATTAGAAATATGGTCCAAACAGTTTTTAACTTGGGCAAGCTCAAGATCATATATGGGAATATAAACCCAAGGAGTTTTGTGATATAGAAATCACCCAACGCGAACTTGTATACCACAAAACTCTGTGATTTTGAGATGTCCAAAAGGCTTCCCGATGATGGTGTTGAGCCTCTTGTTTCAGAAGGTAGAATTAGTAAGTATTAAGCTCCTATAATGTTCTTATTTTAGTTCTTCGTGTGCAATTCATCTTGTCCAAGTACAATATATCTTTCCTATATGAAAATATCTTCCTTTGTGTTACAAAATTAAGCATATGGTGATCATTATATGTGCAAGCAATAATATTCCCTGCAAGGAATTCATCTTCCTTATGTATAATATACCTTCCTTTATGTGATACATTTTTCTTATGTGCAACTTAACTTTTGTTATGTGCAATCATCTTTCTTGTGTGAAAATGCCTTTCCTTGTGTCCCAAAAGTCAAAATGTGCAAATTATGCTTTGTGCAAACAATCTTTTTTTAATGTAAACAATCTTCTTTTGTGTGTAAATAATCTTTTCTATGTGCAATATATCTTCTTTATATGCAATTTATCTTATCTATGTGTAGCTTAACTTCCTTTATATACAGTTAATCTTCCACCATGTGCAAATGTCTTCCCTTGCGTCCCAAAATTAAGTCATAATGTGCAAATTATACTTTGTGCAAACGATCTTCCCTTAGCGCAAATGTTCTTCCCTTGTGCGTAAACGTAAATAGTCTTTCCTATGTGCAATATATCTTCCATACATTCGATTGATTTTCCTTATGTGCAACTTAACTTCCGTTGTATGCAATCTATCTTCCTCTTGTTGGAAGCCGTTGCTATTTCTCAAGAAACGAAGGAGATGGTTAGAAAATTCCAAATTAAATCGAAGGCCGATGAAACCATCATTCTTTTGTTGGAAGCCGTTGTTGCCGTTTTCGAAGAAGGTTGTCATCACAACTGTTAGAGGAGGTTGTCGTTGCTGATGTCAATCATGAGCAAGATGAACAAGGGGAAGGTGGTGTGAGTAAGATGGTGAGTAAAAGGCAACCATTGATGTAAGAGAGGAGTGTGAATGATGGTGTGGTAGGTGGCATGAGCATTTTAGTCATTTCATTCCCATTCATACATGCCGCAAAAGACTAGGTCCTTGAAATAAAATTAGGTACTTCCAAGCAAAAAACTTTTCAAATTAGAGATTTATTAGTATTATTTTTTTGCTAACTATTTTTTCTTCAGTAGCATTTATTAGTCAAACATTTATTAATCTAATTAGGACTTTGAAAAATTGTTTTTTGGGAGAATTACATTTAGGTCCCATAGAAGGAAAAAAAATGAAGAAATAACCCCTATATATTACAAAATGAAGAAATGGTCCTGTTAACAACTCCAAGAGCCTGGATTGACAACTCATTAACAACTTCAGGAGCCTGTGTTGACAATTTCATGAGATCATTTTTTTATTTTGCAATCTATAGGGACCATTTTTTTATTTCTCCTCTTCCTTGGAACCTTAATGTAATTCTCCCTTGTTTTTTTTATTATGACTTATTTAATTTGTAATTCTCCCAAAAAATTTTCATGTTTTTAGAGGAAGATTTGAGTGTATTACTATTTGCTAGTCACAGCTTTTTTTTTTCCGGAGCCTTGTACTTTATTTCGTTTTATAGATTTATTTTCTTAACAAAATCTTAGTACAATTAAAAATTCTTCAGAATGATATTTATTAATTTAATAGGATATACCTTAATAAAAATCTATTTTTTGAAAATGCATTTCAATAAATCTTATTTGGTTGTGAAAATTTATTTATTTATTAGTTAGAAATAGATAGTTGATTGGTTAATTAAGTTTCTAACATAAATTTACAGAGGTTTATAAGGTTCGATCATGGCTGAACTTAGTGTGTTCTTAAGATCTAGTTCAAGGTCAAGTGAATTAGTGGAGCTTAGAGGTCTGCACGGGCACTATTTGCTTGGTTCTTGACTTCTTGTATTGAAGTGGTTAATTGAGTGTTTTTTTTTTCTACGAACGGACTTAAAGAGGGTTAAAAACTAATTATTGAGACATTTCATTGGACAATGAAAATAAAAAATCTCAACCTATTAATTCCATTTTTCATAATACTCAAAATCATCTCTTATTTAATAGATTTTTTTCCCCTTAAATTGATTTAATAGAGCTTACGGATTCACACACTGAAAATACATTTCTAAATGCATAATTCAACCTACAAACTCTCAAACGCCTTTTCAAGGAAACAAAACTAGACTTAAGGATAGGATTTATTGGGTTCAATGGAGAGGAGGGGAGGGGAGGGATTTTAATGGAGGGTAGGGAAGGTGAGAGGAGGGGAGGGATTTTAATATTATATTGTTTGGATTTATTAGAGGGAAGGGGAAATGATGGATTTTAATGTTACCTTGTTTGATTCAGGAGAGAATTGGAATGAAAATATTTTTATATGGACAATTTTACCCTTTTTAATGAAAATATTTTTATATGGACAATTTTACCGTTTTTTTTATTCAAGCTAGTTTCTCTAGACTTTATAATTATAAATTATAAATGACATTAAATATATAAAATAATAATTTTATAATTATTAAAATTAAAGAAATATTACTATAATACATAATTAACAAATAATATATATGTTTGATGATTATAATTACACTTGTATATATATTTAAAATATTATATTTTATAATTTTTTATTAAACAAGCTTTATATCAATTGTTGTTTTCCTTTCCCAGCCTTTCAACCCATGCGTTATTTTATGAAAAAAATCTCTATCTACTTGCTCAAAACAAAACCCATATTTTCAATTACGGTGACCCATACTTCAAAACTTACATTGAGGAGTAGGATGTTGAGATGCGAGCAATAATTGTCATAGCATGACAAAACTGTCCAGCGTGCACCAGTGTGCGTTCAAAAAAGATCTAGAAACCAATGAGGTTTGGCACAGTTGGTTAAGGTCTTGCCACCCCGATCACAAGGGAGTGTGTTCGAACCCTCTGACCGATGGGGAGACCTCATTGGTAGGCGATCTCGTAAGTCCCTTATAAGTGCTTGAAGAGCCCTAGGGCCGTGCCCTGGCCTTGGTAGGGGACTGGTGCCGAACCTACCTAAACTTTTCTTTATCAAAAAAAAAAAAAAAAAAAAGATCTAGAAACAGTACTAATATACAGGTCAATCTTTGCAATTGGAATTAACCATTAGTACCAATAGCCGTCACTTTACCTCCAGTAGCTTTTTCGGATGCCATGGCAATGGGTTGCTGAAAGGTTAAGATTGTTTTTGATGTTGAAAGCTCTTGGGCAGTCGAGAAAATCAGATGGGGGATTGGCGGCTGGTTGTTCAAAGGTGACAGCTACAATAACGATGAAATTATAAAAAAAATTTTTTTTAAAAAAGATTTTTATTTTTAAAAAAAAACTGAATCGGTCCGGTTCATGAACCGGACCGGTTTTCTCACCGGATGGCTGGTTCCCGGGCCGGACTGGCCGGTCCGGTCCGGGTTTAATAACTATGATTAGAACTTAAACGACCTGTGTTTGTTGACACGGTAACTAGATTAATTTATCTTAAGTGATGATTTTATTTTATACAAAATAAATATGCAAAAGGAATCTTGTTTTTGTAGTTGAATCTGGCAAACAAACGGGTTTACAGGCATGTCGATCACTTGATGATGATGCAACAGGTTATAGAATATTAGAGGAAGTGTGCAAAGGCCCATCTTTGGCATCCCTTATCTAGAATTTTTTTTTTGCTAAGATATCCACCGGAGTGAGTTTGATGACTAATTCTTCAGGTACTATTGGTTCAAGATGGAGATGACCCTCCCAGAAGGATTTTTTCCATACAAGTCATCCTAAGAATTGAACCTAAGAGTAAAGCGCTTAAAAAAACGTAAATCCATGATCACTTACGTGAACCCACATTGATATCTCTTATCTATAATTTGTCCAACCTATTTTTTGATTTTAGTCGAAAGCTGCCACTTTGCAACTTTTTTATTTTTTTTTTCGGATAGAAAAACCAGAACAAGCCGGTGCCACTTTTCAAATTAAATATCACCGGACAAATTTATTCTTGTTCTTATTTATTTATTTTTGGTGACAAGGAAAACACAATATTTTTTTTCTTTTGGTGGGGTCGCCGGGTAGCGGAGAGAAAAACTAAAAAAGTAAAAATAGTGTCTTGCGGAGGTCATCTCTGTTGTCCCTCCCATCCCATGAATAATATTGAGAGATCAAAATAAAACATGAATAAAGGATTCAGTACAAAATTGATATTGCTGGGAGTAATTCTGTGAAAAGTCAATGACTTATGAAAAACCATAATGAATATGTTTTTTTTTTAAATGTGTGCTTTGTTAGTACTTACTAGGTCACATTAATTTTTTAAATGTTTATTTTATTGATAAATATAATTTATGGCATTAGTGGGTTTCATGTTTATGAGATCACACAAGCTAATATCTGCAATACATGGATTAGTGTTATAGCTCATTATAAAAATTTGGCGTGATATTTTTTTGGGATTAATTCTTTTAAGCATCTGTGGATGTTTCTCCTCTTATGGTGGAAGCTGTTGCTTTGTGCAAGGAATGAGTGCAAATGACTTTACATCTTAATATGCATCAGAATATTTTTTAATATGATTGCAAGGAGGAGGCTGTTGCTACTTCATCTTCATCTGTTGGTATTTGGGTTTAAAATGTTAACACATGTGTGGGTGCAGGATATGATTTGTTTTTGTTGAAATAATTAATGTGACTATCGATCTATTTGGAATTCTCCTCTTTATCCCCGTTCCTTCGGGGGAAAAAATTTGAAAAAATCAGTAAAAAATCTGTATTTAAGAATGTTATTGGCTACAGCGATATTAATTTGAGCATCACTATTTTATGTGCATAAAAACATATTAAATCCTTCTTATCAGTAAAATTTTTAATAGGTACCTTTTTACTTAAATTTCCAAACAGTTTTGGATAAGATAGGTTTAAAGGGTTCATCATGATAAACAACAAATTAAGGTAGGTATCACACTGGTCAAAACTGCTTACAAAAATGCTTATAAATTATTTATACGATTCTTAATATAAGGTGTATTTATTTAATTTGACTAGATTAAAGTAGTTGGTTAAGTTAGTTAATATGATATGTATATTTTAAAAAGAAAATGCTTAGGTCGAGATATCAATTTCGTCAAGTTCTCCAATCATATGTGACCATGTGTCATGTTTTTGCATTATTATCAATTAACTATAAAACCAAATGCAAAAAATAGAATACACGGTTATATGTGATTGGAGAACTTTATGTAATGGATATAAGGAACTTGATTTAAGTATAGTCCAAGAGTCCTTTCTAAAATACCCTAATCACCTTCTTTAATTTTCTACTTCCCCCTCCTCTTTGATTAGTATTGAGGGAGTATAAATAGAGGTAAATTATGAAAAGATTGACAAATATTAAAATTTTATCTTATATCTAGGACAAATATCAACTACCTAAATATGTCTTATATTAAGAATCGGAGAGTACAAACCAACGAAGCTTCTATATGGATTTGAATCTATATCATATGAAACACTAGTCACATCTTTATTAACTATTCCCTACTGTTATTAATATAAGATATATTTACCTAATTGATTAGATTAAGGAAGTTATTACTTGAGTTAGTTAATGTGATATGTATTTTCTAAAAAACCTTAGTTATCTTATTTGATTATCTCATTTCCTCTCCTCCTTAATTATTGTTTGAGGAAGCATCAATAAAGATAAATTAGTGAAAGATTAAAAAAATATGAAAATAATGTTTTATATTCAGGATTTAGATTAATTCCTTAAATATGTCTTATGTTCAGACCCACGGGAAGTAGATCAATTATTTTAATCTCTTTATTCTTCTTATATTTATTTACCTTTTTCAAACTATTGTTCTTTGTATCATTTTTATACACATTACTCCAACGATCAAATGAGTGTTATGCGTCTATTAAATAAAATATATTTCAAAATGAATTAATTTTGGCAAAATATGGGGATAACTAATAAGGGAAACTTCGTTGGAAAGAAAAATACTAATAAGAGAAACTTGTACTCAAATTCAATTCCACCATACCTAATACATTGCTTCTTCTTTTGAACTTTATATGCCTTTCACTTTCTTCATAATTTACGTAATATAGTCCTTCAAGTTCTTTTGTTATAATGACATTTTTTCAGTCGTGAATGCAATAGTATATGAAAACGAAAAAGAAAAACTATTTTCTCGGAAAGTTCATGCAACTTACAATCCTCAGAATCATCTCTGTCCCAATTTCCCATGACAGTCAATACCAACTCTGTCAGGCTCCACTTTCTAAAGTGGCCCAACAAATTATTGCATCTCTTTCATTCATGGTAAAATCATGTTCAAGTCTGAACAAAGAACGAAAATAAAAAAATGATTTATTAAAATTACAAAATGAAAAAATAACCTTATGAAGTTGTTAATATCCACTCTTAGAGCTGTCAATAACTCACGTGTGGAGTTGTCAATGAGACTATTTTTTCATTTTATAATTTTAAGGAACCATTTTTTATTTTTCTTTTTTATTGGGATTTAAGTATCATTTTCCCTTTATTTCATTGATTTTTTTGCTCAGATATACATTGATTTATTAACTACTAAATTATAAAATGTTTTCTCATAGATATGCTATATATTATATAATAAGAATATGATAGATAGCAAACATCCTTTTCTCAATTCTGACTAAGCATAGACTTCCATAACCAAAAAAAACTCGTCATTAAGACCTTGGGAAGTGTGCTCTCACCTGTCCATAAATCTGAATTATTTGGATTATTTGTTTAGTTCCAATCAAAGTAATTACAACCGGTTGGGGTACTGGGTTAAGGGTCAGTGGATCAGATCAGAGTCAAACTGAAGCTAACCTGATGAAAAATTGAAGATTTTAAGATTATTAATATGAAATTCTAAAAAAAAATTAAAAAAAAACAGGACAAAACCTAACAGGTCTACCCGCCGGTCCGGTCCGGGGCTGAGAACATGGTTCCAACCTCCAATTCGTAATGTTCCAAAAATTTTAAAAGAGACCTACAAGCAAGGTACTAAAACTCGGACCGGTCATTGAACCGGTCGGGGTACTGGGTTAAGGGTCAGTGGGTCAAACCGGGACCAAACCGGAGCTAAACCGGGACCAAACCGGTGAAAAATTGAAAATTTTAGACTTATAGTATGAAATTCTAAAGGAAATTTTTTTTTTTTTTTTTTATAGTAAAAACCCCAACCCGGACCGGACCGGGAACCGGACCGGTTTTCCGGCCGGTTCGCCGGTTACCGGGCCGGACCGGCCGGTCCGGTCCGGGTTTCACAACATGGCCTACAAGGCATATTTGAGGCCAAGGGATGTTATTTAAAAATAAAAGAAAAAGAAGACTAAAAAATAATTTATTTGGATAAAAGTGTATTTTCATGCGATAATTCTAGGAAAGTAAATTATGGGATTATTATTAAATATATATAAAGGCCCAAACAAATTAGGGGAAAATTATAGATTGTTCTTTTGGGATATAAAGGAGAGTATAGGGAAGTTTGTTTCCCAGAAAGTGTTATAGGTAACTGCAAAACTATTTTCTTGAATTAAAGGCCGAATTTCTTGAAATAATTCGAGAAAAATAACTAGAGGTTAGTTTTTACCATGAAACTTTTAAGGAAATTACTTTATGGCTTAAAGAAGCTAGTTAAGGAAGAAACTCTTTGTAATGTGGTAAGGATTAATTTCTAGAGAATATTTGAGGATTTTAAAATATTAATCAAAGGACGAAACTGAAAACAAAGTTTACTTGAAGGATAAATTGGTCATGAGACTCGTATAATTCAGCTGCCCCTTGTTTTGTTCTTCTACTCATTCTCGACACCCTCATCCCAGGAACGTAGAGAAACAGAGTTTGGGAGAGATTAAAGTAGAGGCCGGTCATTCGAAGTGAGAATGAGGAGGCGAGAGGGCTAAGGTTTTGAGATGAAAGAGTGAAAAGTGAGGATTAAGGTAAAACAAGATAAGGTGTTCATTTGGAACAACGATTGGAATTTTCAAAAACAAATTTTCAACCATAATTTATGGTACACGAGATAAGTATGTAAAATGAATGTTATTTCAACTTATGTACATAAATACTTATAGAGCTATCCATCACCCAACCAAACAAACATAAGGTTGATGAACGGGCACTTGAGTTGGATCTGGTGGGTCCGTGGGTAAAAATTAAACAAAAAATTATGTATATTGTATTAATACGTAAAAGCACGTATTTTACTTGAAGTTTGGCTATTTAGTTTTAACCGAATTAATTTCACAAAAATCACATAAAAAACGGACCACCGAAATATGCCTATTTAACAAACTGCAAAAATAAAAAAACCACTGAAATGACCAAAACCAAAAAAATGAATTGAATTTGGTTTAGTTCAGTGTTGTTCAATCATGATTTCCTCACCCCTATGCTCCACAAGCTCTTGTACACATGGAAGAAGGAATAAGATTTATATACTTGCTGATTATGACATTGCGTTTGTGTTGTTAATTCTGAGTAGATTTTTTAAAAACGTCTCTTAAAACTCGGGATATTGTTCTTTATAAGGAATTGGTTTTTTTTTTCCTTCTGAAAATCTATAACTAATTCTTACAAGTCCACCCTCAATAGTTAAATTCCTAGCTAAGACATTTTGGAAACTTTTAATAACCAGATAAAACACAGGCTTCTCTATTTTACTTAACCCTTCACATTCACATGATCATAACTTAAATGCTACTCAACCACAAGTATTAATCTACTTGTCATTTTAGAAATATAACCTGTAATTTTGGCATGTAAATATCTTGGGGCATAGTTCATGCATTGCCTGAGCTTCTAAACATATTATAACTACTATCAACTATATATGTATATATACACCTTTGTCATCACCTCATATGAGACTTACCTTGAGGCAATTATAGACTTGGCTTTCCTAAATATAAAGGGTATTTAATGCCAAAATATTTCTGTACAAATATATACACATATATCTTATATTAAAACAAAACATGCCTAAAAAAAATAGCCAATACTCAAAGAAAAGAATAATTTAATACCCCTTCAACTCCAAGCTTCTTAAGATTTCACCAACAACAAAGCCCTTGCCCCTAGTAGTACCTGTTTTTGCTGTATATCATGGAAGAAAGGGGTAAGATTTGGGAAAATCTTAGTAGTAACAAATTTCTTCATGTTAATCATGCAAGTTCACAACTAAGCATGCAAAATAAGCCATAGAGAACAATACCTTACAACAACTATATCATCAATGATGCTCATACATCATACAGATAACTTAGCCAATCGCTAACTGGTACTCATTCATAATTAAATGAATAATTAACTGGCACACATTTCCATGACAACTAATCTTTACAAGGCAATTTACATGTTCTTATGCACAATCAGCAAAATGGCACAAACAGACATGTAACATAGCAATATACAATCACATGAAAGGAAAAAAGTTGTTACCTCTTGCGCTTTCTTTCGATTTACCTTCTAACTTATTCTTTCCTTGATTACTCCTTGGTGGGTTTGGGCAAATATCAAACCCTATCACGTATGCATACATGTAAGGGTAGGTTAAGACTTATTCCATTCATATAACTTGAAATTTAAATAAGTTCTCTTAAATTCCAGCTTAACCGATTTCTACCCCTTTTTTTAATGAATTTTGAAAAATCATAACCTAATCTAAGAAATTCTAAAAGAAGTGGTTCAAATCTCTATTCGAAGCTCTTTTAATCCTCTGCCAAGGAAAAATAACATCCAACATCAAATCATGGACATAATTTTATAATTCTAGCGTGAATAGTCACTACTCATTTGGTAAAATAGGATTTCTCAGTTTTTCTGTCCAAACTTTGAAAAATCACATCTTTCAATGTACACACTTATTTTAAAGCTTACGACGTGAACTAAATGGTCACCAAATTTCATGGGAAGAGGAGGTCTTTTGCACTGGTTTTACTCATACAAATATCAGTGCTTTAATATATAAAATTCCATTTACAGTCATAATGGTTCCAAACTTGTACTAAGGCCATTATCCTACACAAAACCCCTCCTTTTAAACTCATTGGGAGCATCAAATTAAACAAAACTTAACTCATTCATATTAAAATAGTAGCTGATCAAAACAGGGCAAGAGGACAAATTCCTTAATTTTAAGCCTATTTCTACCTAACGCAGCTAGGGTCCTTTAGACACGCCTTAGGTGTGATTTTATAATTGGGACACTTATTCCACATTACAACATCCTTAGAAAGTGAGAAAATTCCATCTTTGAGGTCACAAAATTCAAATCCCCAAAGCATTCATCCGCATATATGTAAATAACATGAATAACCTTTACGCACATGAGCATATTTCTAACTTGAAACCATTAAAGTATCATTTTGCCTCTTCGTGAGTTCTCAAACGTCTTAAATCTGAAAAATATTCAGCTTTAAGAAAATAACTACCATATTGTCATCTTTAGCCACCATTTGATGCTTTAGCATATAATCAAACAGCAAGGTTTTCCTTCAATGTAGAGACTTTAGTTTCCATATATAGCAGCTATCTTCCCATAAACAAAGCAACTTAATCATGTTATATGTATACCTTAACGACATACCAACAATCCTCTTTAATTTCCTTAACCATCCGATCTACACAGTATGATTTTCCTATAACTTTTTTACTCTTCTAGTAATCATTAAATAAAACTCTTTTGGACAGCAAGCAATTTTAGGATCCTTAACCATACTTTAATACTTTAAAAACACTTGTCAACATTTAAGGACCCCAAAACATTAACTATAATTAGTTTTTAAGCTGCATCCATACAAACCTTAAGCTGTCAGCAATTATATCATGTAACAGCATTTTCAATCATAAAATTTAACTCTTAAAATAGCTACTCGACATGTAGAGGTAGCAACTAGTAAGTCTTCATATCCAAAGCACCATCGTTCACACTCACACTGCCTTCTCTTATAGTCAGGAATGCTAGATATTTTAATATATATTATAATTATTATTAGTTATTAATTAGGTAATTAATTAAAATATCCAGAGTGTGGCCCGTTAGTCAGATTTAGGCCCAATTCATGATTAGGGTTATTGGTTATTAATGTGGTTTTTCTGATGGTGGAAAATATACAATTAAGTTGATAGCCGTCTGAATTGAGCGTACAAGGAAAAACCTATCTGCTCATCTGAGGTTCCCTGACTGGCGACGGCTCTTAACCCAGTTGCCATCGCTGTGCCTCACAGCCAGTCAGAAAGAGACCTGACAATCATATCCTGTCTTTAATTCTTTTGCAGCTTTCTTTTATCAGGATTCGTGAGTTCTCCATTCGATCAAAGTTTAGCAATAGCGAGAGGTAATTCTTATAAGTCTTCCGCTATTGATATAGGAAAATTCATGTACTCTAATTTGTGATTTATTTGGGTATTCATGAGTTTTGTCCTACATGTGGTATCAGAGCCAGGTTCTCTGATCCTCTGCCTTCTACTCTTTGATCGGGGATGATCTGAGTATGGAATTGAATTAAGTTTCCCGTAGTAATTTTACACGGATTCCATAGCCTAGATTTGAGATCGGATTTCTTAAGTGGATGAATTATACTATTGCTGAAAATTAATTCATCTGAGTTTTTAATTGACCATTAATTTATTCTTCTTGAACTCATTTTTGAATTTGTGGCGAGAGTCCATCGGAATAAAGGAACGAGAGGCGACGAATTTTGTCTCTGAGGACCACTGTCTCTGTTTTCATCGAAACAAATCGAAGAAACCAAAAACACATCTCAGTTTTCATTTTGGATTCATTCTTTTCGTGTTGATTACCATGTTTATTTGTTGAATCATTAATCGGTTCTGTTTGGTTACTGTTGCGCCATCACCGTTGGAGCCACGAGAGTTCTTCGATTCAATGAGTTTTTGCGAGATCATTATGAGAGATCATATTTGCGCATGCTTGTCCGAGAGAAACAGCGTCATTATTGCCTGGAAACGTCGCCTTGTGGAGCTCTTCTCGCCGGAGAAGCGACCTGGAATCGTGGGCAGCGGCGGACTCATCGAGTTTGTAACCAGGTCGTTCTCGGGTCGTTGGGATCCGACTCAGTGTGGAAGAAGGCTGAAGATGAAACGCCGGGAAAAAGGCTCTAGAATGGCCGTTAATTGCCGGTGAGGACGTCGTTTTCAAGCTCCCCGATCGCCTGAAAGGAGCACCTGAGGTCGCGGGTCGCGGCGGGTCTTTCCGGGTCTGCAACCGGGTTGGCGGGTCGGGTAGGTTATCCAGGGGCAATGGGGAAGACGAGCAGAACGACGTCGTTTTGCATTATGACTGGGTCTTCTCGGGCCACTACGCGAAACAACGTCGTTGCGGTCAAAGTGAAAACTCACTGTTTCACTGTACAGGGACATGACCGATCTACACATCTGGGCCGAAGGTAAAATGGGCCGACGCGTTTCTGGGCCTGGGGTGTTTGCATATTCTGTTTTATTTAATTTTGGGCCGTTGGTGCAACTGGGCAGTGACAGAAAGTCTTTTTTTTTTGGACTCGTTTCCGGGCTTGATCCATTTTGTCAGTTTTATTTTTATTTTCTGGAAACTGATTTTGAGCCGATATAAGCATCTGGGCAGAGGCAAAATTAATGGATTTTTTTTTTTGGGCGTTGAACTCTTAGATTATAGTAACATGGGCCTTAAGGCTTTATGGGCTTTTACAATTTTAAAGATGACGTTTTTGATCAATTTTGGGCCTTTATTATCTTATCTCTTTTCTGGAAAATATTGTATGGGCTCTGTTACATTTTTTCTTTAGCTGGGCTATAAAGATCTAATTTACAGAAAAGGTTTTGCTCACTGTTTATCAAATTAGCTTCTGTTTTATGTATATTTTTGATAATGTCACATCTAATTGTTTAAATTAAGAAAAGGGGTTAACTTTGGCATTTTTCATATTCTGGAAAATTTGTAAAAATCATTTTGACGTGTTACTTAATTGCCTAAATATTTGGATAATTCATTTTGGGCAATTATCTAACTATTCTAATTTTTGCAAAATTTAATTTAAATTGAAATATGCCAAAATTAATTCTTTAAACAATTTTTGGATACATAAAACAGTGGGAGGGTTTCTAATTAATTATCTAGGGACCTTGTTGAGCAAATTAATTAATTAATCCCTCCATCAAGAAGTGCATATATTAGATTTAATTTGGATGCACAAAATAGTGGGAGAATTTATTTTTTCTTGATTATTTAGTCACATTTTGTTGATTAAATCAATCTATTAAATAAATTCTCATTAAAGTTTTGTGCATATTTGGAATTTAAATGCACAAGGTTGGTATTTGTGATTAACATGCATCTAGAGGCTTAGCCACAGCATCCTCTGTTATATGTATAGATAATCACTTTTATGTTTTAAAATATCAACTATATTTAATGGGTAATATTAATTTAATCAAAGTGGGAGGATTGTATTTAGTCACTTATGTTGATTAAATTAATTGGTTAAATCCTCCATAAAATTGTGCATATACAAAATTTAAGTGCACATGATTAATATTTATGATTAACTTGCATGCTAGAGTGGTAGCTACAGCGCCCTCTTACAACATGCATAAATAATCATACATGGATTTAAAATATTAATCTTCATAAGTTGATTAAATTAATTAATTAGGATTCCTATTGACATTGTGTATACATATATGATATTTAAATTGTATATATTTGATATTAGTGATTAGTATACATATTTTGTTTAAGGAATAGCTACAACATCCTTATGCACATATTGTATGCATAAGTAATAATCACATAAGGTTTTACCATATCAAATTATGTTCATATGTACAATTAGTATACACAATGATGTGATGTCTTTGTGATGAGTATGTAGAATTGAGGAGTAGCCACAGCATCCTCATTAGGCACATACACTCTATTTTGTTCTAATGAACAAAATACATCACCCAAAGATTTAAAGACATCAATTGTAATTAAATGTATGGTTATAATTAATCTTTACCCACAGGTAGATAACTATAATCATAGTTTTAATTAGGGTGAAATGGAACAACATTATATTCTCTAAGTAGCCCACAGGTATTAGGGGATATAAATACATTCCAGTTTCACCAATTTGAGATAAATTCATGCTATACTAATGTCTTTGCCTACAGGTAGACTTTAGTTATACGAATTTATAATTGTATGATTTACATTGGTAAACATACACCTATATGCGATGGTTGCTTGCCTCTTATGGTAATTTTGTAAGCATGATTTGATTTTGACTTTGCAGCATGATTGTTATATGTTCAATTATTTAGTTTGATATAATTTATTAGAGATAATTAAGCCTATAAGGAGAATTTCTGCCATTAGGACAAAATTGACATTAAGAAAAGCTCTAGTATTTATAATGCTAGCATGAGAAATGAGATAACATTATTGTCTCAATAAAGTAATCTCAGTTAAAAGCTAGTTATTAAAAGTACATAAAGAATGGAGTAAAGTCAATGGTTGTTGATAGGCTGAGGGACACATTTAAAAATTCTCATAAATGTTATTGCATTGTTTTGTTGACTATTAAGTGATTCTCCATCATGGGGTAAGATGTCTCCATTAATCTTGGTGGAATAGATCCTTTGTTTATTATCTCATGATTTATTACTCATTTTCATGAATACATGCATGGATAATAAGTATTCATTGTAAATGTGTTTATATAAGTCTTGCCCCCTTTTAGAAAAGCTTGAGATTTTAAATAAGGGACATCAAGCTACCAACCCTAAAATCATAAAGCAATAGACATATCAAGTTTAATCTGTCTATGATTAGTGGCTTCATTGGAGGCAGTAGTGGATATACACTTGCCATTAGTTTTGTTCTAACAGATGAAATAGTTCATCCTGATTTAGTTGACTCTTCAAATACCTGAACATCTTTTGCTTTATAATTAAGTAGTGTCATTTGACATTTTTAGAGAATATAAAGTAGAATGGGTAATTTAATCTGGTAAACAGATTAATATATTGAAGTCAATTAGAAGAGATGGATGACATGATGGGTACATGGTTAAGGATAGTAATTTAGCCTATATGTTTTCCTCTTAAAGAATGCACTCAAGACAACTATATGTCTTAGATGAGTTTCCAACAAAGTTATGTTTAAACTTTTTCAAAATCTGAGAGTTGGAAGCTCAATTTATATATAATTGTCTTATAAATGAAAGAGTGTGGATGGAAAACATCCTAAAGATTAAGACTGCATATTTTGGTAAAGATGCAGAGAGATATTGGGAATTTTATTGAGCTATCCTTTCCATTTTAGAAGTTGTGTAGTAATTTTGGAATGCCAAATTATTAAGAAATGGTATGATTAGTGGGAGTGGTCAAACTCATTCAGGATGATCACATATAACAGATTGTAACCTCTAATCATGATGGAACATTGGTTTTACATGATACTCTTCTTCTTGAGGTAAATGTGAAACATAATGAAGTTCTGAAATTTTCAATTGGTCAAGTTTGAAATAAGAAGTATCAACATTAAGGACTTTATCAATTATTAGGAAAAATATCCCGAAACAAGCAAGGGATATTCTAAATTGATAGATGGTGCTCTTATTGTACAACTTCAATCTATTAAAAGATTGGGTTAAGACCAAATGACAATTTAAATTTGGCAATCGCTACCAACAATACATCATGTATTTCAAGTAATTTGACTAGAGCATAAACAATGAAAGTGACCCTAATTTTCATTAGCATCTTTCCATTATAGTAACAAGGAGAGATGTGTGTGAATTAAAGAAAGGTCACATAAACTATAAGGAGAATTTAGTTAGCAAAATTGAGAAACCGTCCTCACATGCATTTTCACATTAGTGGTGAATAATGTGTTATGATGCTATCACATATATGATAATGTTGAAAACATCATAGTACTATTTGTATAACTAGATTAGTGGGAGTTGAATCATCTATATTGAACAAAATGATGATTCACTCATTGCTTGTGAATTTTGACATAAGGTGTTATATACAATAAAATCATCATTGTTCAAATTTGTGATAGGACTAAGGTAAGTGTAGTATTCTTTTAGAATACATAAGGAAACCGTTCTTAAAACACTTGGGAATGCCATAAGGAACCTATAATCACATGTATTTGAACATTTAAAGATAGATGGTGGTTGTTGTATTTAATATCTATTATGAGAATACGATTTAATTGTCTATATGTTTCTAATATCATTATATTCCGTTCCTTCTAATTTGGTTTCCTAGGTGCAGGCTTGTTTGAATGTGCACACAAACGAGCAATGCCATTGCAAGAGACTTTTAGGAGGATTATCAAGCATATTATTGCTTGAATAATAATTGAAAAGCTGCAGGTCATGAAGTACATTTTAAAATGTACATTAAGTCTCATGCTCTACATATAGGAGAATGATTAGATTTGTTTGGTTTAGTATGATGTGTTAGCTATAAAATGGTTAACATTATGATGCATCTTTATGTTTACTGAACAAATTGCATTATGGAGGAGTACAAGATTGCTAAGTAGTCACTGATTGCTTATTTCCACCATGAATTGCTTAATCTAATCATTCTTGGAGGCAAGTTATAAGATTGCCGGTTAAAGAATTTCATCATGTGGTTTAAATTAATTTAAGCCCATTAAGGTTGTTGTGTGACCATAAAGTTAATAGGTCATAAACACATAAAGTATAGATCCTTAAATGAACTGCATGCATTTAGAGACATTGAAGGATCAAATACCTTATTTGTGACTTGGATCACATTGAGTGATCTAAATAAGGTATTGATAAATGATGAAATTCAAGTTGGAGTTTGTTGTCTCATATTGGTACCTAGTTATCGAGATTGACAAACATTCAAGAAGGAACCGAATAAACATTTAAGGTTTATTCATAAAGTTTTAACCCATTAAGTAAGGGTGCTGCTATGTAATACATGAAAGATAATACTCGATTTAAGGGGACTTATCGCCATGATTCTTGCAGCATAGCCTTAATTAATCTGAATAGGGCAACTGACGTTAGTTACGTCCCAAGTGGGAGAATGTTAGATATTTTAATATATATTATAATTATTATTAGTTATTAATTAGGTAATTAATTAAAATATCCAGAGTGTGGCCCGTTAGTCAGATTTAGGCCCAATTCATGATTAGGGTTATTGGTTATTAATGTGGTTTTTCTGATGGTGGAAAATATACAATTAAGTTGATAGCCGTCTGAATTGAGCGTACAAGGAAAAACCTATCTGCTCATCTGAGGTTCCCTGACTGGCGACGGCTCTTAACCCAGTTGCCATCGCTGTGCCTCACAGCCAGTCAGAAAGAGACCTGACAATCATATCCTATCTTTAATTCCTTTGCAGCTCTCTTTTATCAGGATTCGTGAGTTCTCCATTCGATCAAAGTTTAGCAATGGCGAGAGGTAATTCTTATAAGTCTTCCGCTATTGATATAGGAAAATTCATATACTCTAATTTGTGATTTATTTGGGTATTCATGAGTTTTGTCCTACAAGGAAATCTCCAGCTCTAAGAACTTCTCCCTAGTCTCATTTTGAAGTTTTAAAATCATAGTCTAACAGCTTAAAGCACCTATAAACTATTCCAGATTCGAAGACACATCCTCAGAGTTCTAATTCTAACAGTATCTTGCCTAATGTTAAAACACATAAACTTCAATTTAAAATTATTTTTCTAGTTGAAGACAAGCTTTAGTCATGTTGAAGATTCATTTAGCATTTGGAAATCAGAATCAAAACCCCTAAAATCAACGCCATATAGCCTGAATCCTCTACCACAGTTACAGCCATTAAAACAAAAAAAAAAAAAAAAACCAAGCGAATCAAACACATGCAACCCCAAATATCATATTTAGTCTACTCTTAGATACTCCTTTAACCCTCAATCGCTGCCATCTCTTTACTTAGCTTCGCATTTCAGCGACCCAAAAATCTCAAAACATCCATCAATTGATGAAATAGAGGATAGAAGGTAGATTAGGAGACTTAGCATGGTTGAAATCTAGCCTTGCATGTAGGAAATCCCTCCTTTCCTTGTTCTTCTTCACCTCCGACCCTTCTCTAGTCCTCGTGGTCTCTTACTGAGACCTCTCTCCTCCTCACTTCACAGGGCCGATCAGCCATGGGCGCCGCCGCCGCCTTCGGTCCTCACTATGCTGTGCGCCTCACTCTCACTCTCCCTCTCACTCAGCCATATCTGCTATCTGCGATTGCGATCTGCCTCTTCTCCGAAGTTGAAGTCGGAAGCAAAGCTTGGTCTTGCCGTCTCAGCCTCGCCTCACTTGGGCGCGGTGCTTCACTTCCCTCGCTACTTTATTTTAATGATTTAAGTGAGTAATCGGAATTAACCCAAATCGTGATTGTAAAAGTTATTTTCAGTGAGTTGGAATAAATTTTTTTTTATATATTTATTTTATAAATTAAAAAAATTATTCTTAAAAATCAATCTAAACACACACTTAATTGAAAGAATAACTCAGTCTCACTTGAGTGAGCCAAGCCCTTTTACAACAAATTCTCTCCTTTCAGTGTTTCTCGTATTTTGCTGCCGTAAAAGTGTCTCTCATTGTGTTTTCAAGTAGCATTTCTGATGTGGGTGTCTACTTTAAAAAAATTGTGTCCTGTATTTTAGATTTCTGACATGGGTGTTTCTCCCTGTTTTTTTTTTGGGAATACAAGAGGGCAAGCTCAGCTTGAAATTTTATAAAACAATATGACTAACTAAAAGATGTTGAATCATCTGACTGGTTCCCTAATCCCTATAGACATGGGTTATTTGAACATATGAATCACCATAAATGAGGTGTCGTGTATCTTCAATTTCTGGTCCAAATGGATGGGGAACCACTGAACCCCACAAATGTCGTGTATCTTCAATCCTTTGATTTCTAGTTTTTTTTTTTTTTGGTTAAGCCCCTAATTGTTACTGTTGTTACTATTATCCACTTATTATTATAAATATTTTTTTTTTTGCCAAATATTATAAATATGTATCATTGTAGAGCTCAGCCAAGCCTATTGCAGGATGAGTGACACGCATGCGTTGAGAGAGAAAGTTAGAAAGACAGAGTCTGTGTTTCTTTTTTGACCGTTGCCTGTAACGGTTGGAAAGCGTAAACAGTGACGGTGTTCGGCGGTTGTCCGATGTCTGGTTTCCAATGGTGGCGGTGCTCGGCGTTTATTCCTGAATGTCTGACGACCTGACCTGTCCAACGGAGTCTGTGTTTCAATCCGGTAACGGTCGGAAAACGTAAACAGTGACGGTGCTCGGCGGCTGTTCCTGGTTGTCCGACGTCTTGCTTCCATTGGTGGCGGTGCTCGGCGTTTATTCCTGAATGTCCGACGACTTGATTCCTTGAGCTTCAATCCTGTCCAACGGAGGTGTTTTGGACCCTGTTTCTTGTGTTGGCAACGGATCTAATCGGTAAACCTTGGAGTTATCTGACGATGACGCTGATCCATTGGTCGGAGTAGAAAAGTTTGCAGAGTCGAGTGTTTAGCTTCTGATCAGGTTCAATGGGATTCGTTCTTCACTGGTATTCTCGGTTAGTTTTCTTCATCTGTGTTTTTTTGTTTTTTTGGTGTTTTTTGTTTGTTGGTTTTTTACCCCTATTATGAGAGAAAACGGAGAACGAGAGTCTGGTGCGAGTGGCGGTGGGAAGGGGAGTGACAGTGGGGCTGTTGGGAGTCAGAATGGAATTGGGGGTCAGTCTCCGGTTTTTAACAGCAAGGCAGAGAAATATGGAAGTAGGAGGGATGGGATGGATAATGATTATGGAAACCATAATCCTGGGACCAAATTCTCGTACCGGGATAAATTGTTGAGTCTTGGAGACTCCGGTTTTCTGGAAATAAACATGTCAGCTTGTGATGCCCTTAATGGTTGGAAAGATTATTGTACGAAAATGAGTAGCAAAAGCACGTCCGAGAATGTTGAGGTTGAAGAAGAAGATATATATGGTGATGAAGCAGGGGACACTTGGCAAAAAGGAGGGAAATATCCGAAGTTAAAATTTTCAGCGGAAGAATATGAAGCTTGGTGTAAACCATACATAAATTCTCTGATTGTTAAGCTTTTGGGGAAGTCATTCAGAGTTGGTTTTATGAGGCAGAGAATGGAAAGAATGTGGAATCCTAAGAGTCCGATGAAAGTCACCCCTTTAAGTAATGGATATTTTATTCTGTCGTTTTCTACAAGAGAGGATAGGGATTACGCTCTTTTGGAAGGACCTTGGATGATTGCTGACCATTATTTGATGATACAACGTTGGCGACCAAACTTTAATCCTTGGAAGGCGGATTATCAAAAGAAAATAGCTGTGTGGATTCGATTTCCGGATTTACCGGCGGAACTTTACAGTATTGAATCTCTAAGAAGACTAGGAAACCTTGTGGGAAAAACTCTGAAAATTGATAGAACTACGACGTTTTCAGAAAAAGGAGGCTTTGCTAGAATTTGTGTGGAGTTAGATTTGCAGAAACCTTTATTACCTTTTTTCAACCATTTTGGGGAGGACAGGAAGATTGAGTATGAGGGATTACATCTTGTCTGCTTTCACTGTGGGCAATATGGCCATCATATAGGGGTATGTCATCATAAAGTTCCAGATCAAATGAAGGAGAATGGGGAGATTCGTCCAAAAAAAGCTCCGGAAAAATCTTCTGATGAGGTGAGGGATAATTTGAGGAAGAATGCTGAGATTACTGAGAAAAGTGAATCAAAGGGTGGAATTTTTGGGCCACATATGCTGGTAAGACGGGATGTTAGTGGAAATTTTAATAAAGTGGATATTGTAGGATCAAGCTCGAATGGAGGAGGTAAAAAAGGAGTTACAAGTCAGAAGGGTTCGCAAAAGAAAAATGATATTAATTTAGCCAAGGATAAGGGAAAGACGGTTGAAAAGAAGGATGAGAGTGAGGGAGTAAATGAAAGAAAGCGTCAAGTTGGGATGGATATTAATAAGAATGTTACAGAGCAGAAGTGGGTTCCAGTGGGAGAAAAAAGACTAACTGGGATTAAGAGACGTGCAAGAGAAAAAATGAACATGGTTAGAGGAAAATTACCTTCACATGATGTTACAAAAGGAGGGGGGATTGGGAACTATGATGCTACTGAATTGATCTCCCTAAATCCTTTTTCTGTGTTGGAAGTCAGGCCTAGTGAAACCATGAAGGATACTGAAGAATCACGTTATAATGAAGTGGAAAATCTAAACATGGAGATGGAACAGGGGAACATGTTGCAAAGTACTAGTTATATAGTGGATCAAGGTATGATAACTACAGATCATCATGATGACCCTTCTTCATTTAATTTGTCTGAAGGTGGGATTGTTAGAGTGGATGAAGTTGCTTTGATGGGGGATTCCGCCCCAAAAATCCATAATCTGTCTTAATGAATTTCATTTTATGGAATACGCGGGGCACAGGAGCTCGCCTTTTTCCTAATCTCATAAGGGAAATGTCTCGGTTCCATAATGTGGATTTTATGGCAATTTTTGAAACTAGGTGCAGTGGGAATAAAGCAGTCCAAATAGCTGGTAAGCTGGGATTTCAATTTGTTGAAATTATTGATGCAGAAGGTTTCAAGGGTGGGATTTGGTGTGTGTGGTCTGAAAAGGTGGGAAAAGTTGAGGTATTAGTGAAGAATCCTCAATTTATGCATATCAGAATCTGTGGGAATGATCGTAGAACTTGGGATCTGACTCTTATTTATGCTAGCCCGATTTTAATGCAAAGACGGAAATTGTGGCATGATCTATTTGAGTTGCGAAATAGGATACACGGGCCTTGGGCTATTGGTGGTGATTTTAATGCTACTCTAATGACAAATGAAAGAAGATCTGTGGGTGAGAATATTGGGCCAGATAGAGAGTTCATTAATTTTGTTGATGCTGCTGTTTTGAATGATCTTGGGTTTGATGGACCAGAGTTTACGTGGCATAGAACTGATTCTCAGAGCAGAATTGATCGTGTTCTTGGATCAAATGAATGGGTTGAAATGTTTCCTAATGCTAGTGTTACTCATTTACCATGGTATAAATCTGATCATCGTCCAATTCTGTTGCGTTTGGAAGGGTTTAGCAGGACGAGACAGATTAATAAACCATTCCGGTTTATCGCGGCTTGGGTATTACATGATGAGTTTGAAGAATTTGTCAAGGAAAATTGGAGAACGACTGGCGAGTGGAAGGAGACAATCACTCTATTTTCTGAAGATTGTAGAAGTTGGAATAAAAATGTATTCGGTCATACGGATAAGAGGAAAAGGGATATAATGCGTCGTCTTAATGGGATTACTAGAGTGGAGAATCATTATGGGCTTTCTATGGAGCTTCAAAATCTTCAAACTTCTTTATGGGGCGAGCTTGAGGGTGTCTTATTGCAGGAATCATTATTATGGGCTCAAAAGGCACGCTCTGAATGGTCAGTGAGTGGAGACAGAAATACGAAATTCTTTCATGCTAGGGCTAATGGAAGAAGAAAAAGAAACTTTGTTGGAGCTATTCGTAATCAGGATGGAGAATGGGTATATGAAGCGCAATTAATTAAAGAGATGGCTTCTTCTTATTTTACTACTCTGTTTATAGAGGAACGAATACAGAGGGAGAAAATCCATTGTCACAATACATATCCAAGAATTGAAGATGAAGACCTCTTTCTATTAGGTAAAGATATTCGGGATGAAGAAGTTAAAGAGGTGGTTTTTAATATGGGAGCGCTGAAAGCGCCGGGACCGGATGGTTTTAATGCACTCTTTTATCAGAGTCAATGGAATCACGTTGGTACATCTGTTTATGTGTTTATTAAAAAAATCTGGGAGTATCCAGAAGAAATTGCAAGCATAAATAATACTTTTCTGGTTCTTATACCAAAGAAGGAATCTCCGGAAGAGTTAAAGGATCTTCGTCCTATCAGTTTATGTAATGTTATCTTCAAGATCCTTACCAAGGTTATTGCTAATCGTATAAGGGTCGTCCTTCCAAAAATTATTAGTCCTAACCAATGCAGCTTTATCCCAGGCAGACACAGTTCCGACAATATTATTGTAGCTCAGGAGGTTGTTCACTCAATGAGGACTATGCAAGGTAAACGTCGATACATGGCAATTAAGATTGATATGGAGAAGGCTTATGATAGGCTGAACTGGAGTTTTTTGGAACAATGTTTGAACGATCTTTCATTTCCTCCTAAGCTGGTCAGAATTATCTCTCAATGTGTTTCGACGCCTTCAATGCAATTATTATGGAATGGAGAGAAAGGTGATTTATTTAAAACTTCCCGTGGTGTGAGACAAGGGGACCCTTTATCTCCATATTTATTCGTAATTTGCATGGAACGGCTGGCTCACATGATTCAAGATAGGATGGAAACAACGAATTGGCTACCAATAAGGTTATGCAAGAATGGGCCTCCTATTTCTCATTTATTTTTTGCTGATGATATTGTTTTGTTTGGTCAAGCTTCTGTTTTCCAGGCAAATGAAGTTAAGGCTTGTCTAGATGAATTCTGTGCAAGCTCAGGTTTAAAGGTCAATGCTATAAAGACTAGAGTTTTCTTCTCCAGGAATGTGAATCACAATCGACGCACTGAGTTGAGCAATATTCTGGGGTTCCAAATGGCAGCGGATCTTGGCAAATACTTGGGAGTTCCTCTGCATCATAAAAGGGTGACTAAGGAGAGCTTCAGTGAGGTTGTTGATAAAGTGAAGAAGAGGTTATCTAATTGGAAAGTTAATTCGTTATCTCTAGCTGGTCGTGCTACTTTGGTAGGGGCCGTCACATCAGCTATTACAGCTTATACAATGCAAACGGCATCTATACCTTTTGGTTCATGTGATATGATCGAGAGTAAAAACCGAAGCTTTTTGTGGGGTACAACTCAGGAAAAGCAGAAAATTCATCTTGTTCCTTGGGAAACGGTGTGCAAGTCAAAGGGTAATGGTGGCTTGGGATTGAGACATGTTAAAACCCCGAATCATGCTTTTATGGCCAAATTAGGTTGGAATCTTATCAAGAAAAAGGATGACTTATGGGTAAGAGTTATTAGAAGCAAATATAAATGTGGAAATGATTTAATGCCTCAAATTGATATGCAGAGGATAGGATCGAATACATGGGCAGGGATCAAGGCGGCATGGAGATTTGTGCAGGAGGGCTCCGAAGTTGAGCAGGGGAGACAGATTGTTCGATGGAAGCACACAAGAAATGAAGAATTCACGGTGAAATCTGCTTATAAAGTTATTGCAAATGAAGAAGATAACCAAAAAGTATTATGGCAGAAAATCTGGAAGCTGAATACTATTCCAAGATGTAAAACTTTTATGTGGCTCGTTGCTCACAACAAGCTTCTTACCAACGTGGAGAGATATAGAAGAGGCATGTGTGCTGATGATGTGTGCGGTTGGTGTAAGAAAGGTCCAGAAACGGTGCTGCATGTACTTCGGGACTGCACTGAAGCTAAACGTTTGTGGATGGAAAAGATATCTTTGCCAAGAGATCGTTTTTTCTTTGAGCTTAATCTTAAGGAGTGGTTGAACTCTAATATTCGACGCTTGGATTGGGGTGATTGGTTTGCAACTTTATGCTGGTTATTCTGGAAAAGGAGAAACGAACGTCTTTTTGAGCAGAAAAATCAGAGTAATGAGAGCCTACTGAATCATGCCCATGCTGTGATATCTAGCATTCAAAAGGCAAGTAAAAAACTTGTCAGAATAAACTTACAAGGGACATTAGTTACGGACAGAAGGGCCACTTGGATGCCACTAGAGGAAGGATGGACTAAAGTAAACGTTGACGGAGCATTTTCAGGGAAATCCGGTGCTGGGTGCGGAGGAGTTATTCGCGAGGCTAACGAGAATTTTATTATGGCTTTTATGCACAGATTGGAGTTGGGTGATCATGTTACCGCTGAAATATGGGGTATTCTTCTAGGATTGAAGACAGCTTGGGATCAAGGAAAGCGAAGAGTGATATTAGAATCCGATGCGAAAGATGTTATTGATCTGATTAATTGTGAGAATTGCCAGAATCATCCGGATGCTAATACAATAGAAGAAATTCGTTCCATGTTGCAACGAGAATGGAGGATAGATTTGAGGTTCGTTCCAAGAAACGCAAATAGGGTTGCCGACTTCCTTGCGAAAAAGGCAATTTCATGTGTAACGGGGTTTCACTCGATTTTGTATTCCACGCCTGAGTTATCAGCTATTTTAGAGCTGGATCATTGTATTCCTACTGATGTAGGCTGAGTTTTTTTTAGAGTTTCCATCTTTATGTATCAAAAAAAAAAAAAGAGCTCAGCCAAGCCATTTCTACTAACGGCTCTTCTCTAATTTTACTGTTCATATGAACAATGATAGCTCGCATGGGGCTCCATGCCTTGATTTAATTTTATTGGACCTTGTGCTCTTAGTTTTTCTGTCATGCGGCTTGTGTTTTTCTTTTAAGCGGTAGATTTGAATTGAAATTTCGAGAATCCTGACCCACCTTTTCTTCTTCCTTATTCTCTCTCATTTTGAAATCCTACCTTTCTTCTTCTTCCTTTCCCATACAACTTCTCTTTGCCTCCCTTTTCATCTTCCCTCCTCTCCTCCACCTGTTTGGATCAGAGATCAGGTTCTCCTCTTCTCTATATTCAGTATAGACTAAGTTTGGTCACCTGTTTGTTTCGTGTGTTTGGATCGGAGATTAGGTTCTCCTCTTCATTTCACAATATTGACTCCTCCTTCTTGGATCTTGATCGGCTTCTACTTTTTCTGTAGTATTGTTTTTTTGGGAAATTTTCGGTAATAATTTTTTCTTTCTTAAATTGTCATGTATCCTTTCTTTCTTTCTTAATGTTTTCTTAATTATTTGTTTTCTTTTTCTCTTCTAGTAGGATAATATTTTGGGGTTTAGTATTTTTCTCTCGCCCTGCCATACGGTTTGAATTTCTAAGCATTGAAAGAAGAAAAGTCAGTTCACCAAAGCAAAATAATGTCCATTCTTGGGTGAATCATTGGTGTTTGGATATGGTTAATTGTTTTCCCTCCTAATTTCTCTTTTTATATTTTTTCCCAGTCTATTTAATCATTGTATCCATCTTCTTTAATCAGAAATTATGCCAAATATAGTATAATCAACGTAGAGCGGTCTCGTCACTCACTCTTGTATTCCCCGATAACATGTGTATTCCAACCCATCTGAATTTAGATGCTTTATCTTAAGGTTATTAATTCTTCTAGATTGATATGAACAATTTCTTTGAAGCGATGGCAAAATCATTTTTTCCGAGTTAGTATCTTGGTTTTATTATATGTATATATAAAAAATCTTGGCTTTTATTTTTCATTTTTATTTGTTCTTTAAATTTCTAGTGCGAAGAAAAAGCTGGGTTTTACCCTTCAGTATGCATTTCAAAGGAAATCGATTCATGTGTTTACTGGGATAGAGGGTGACCAATGACGATGGAGCTTGGGTCATATTCTTATCAGAATAAATCAAGATTTTCCCTGACAAACGAGGATCAAGAGTCAGTGATCCTGTAGCCAATTTAATTGCTTCAGAGAAGAGGTAGGGCTTGAATGGATCCAGATATCTGCTTGGTCATGTTGGCTTTTTTTCTCTTTTGGACAATGGTTTATGTTTTTCATTGTTAATGGGTATAGCATAAGTTTTTTGTTTGGATGTGTTCCAAACATGTTGATATGTGTAAAGCAGCACGTCCATCTACGTGCACTCATTTTGATGACAGTAATGGATGGTTAGCTGGTTTCCACCTTTGCTATACAACATTACATTGTTCTCATTACATTGTTTAAGTCATATAGGCTAATTCATATGTAGAGAGCAATCATTTATTTAAGTCATGTAGGCTAATTCATATGTAGAGAGCAATCCACGGTTTCCATATATAGAGTGATTAGTTTGGGAAAAAATCGCAACATACATCCTTTGTTTGATTTGCATATCACTAAACTAAAAGAATTTTGCTGTTGTGTTAGCCTGATGTTGGGAAGATGGGACAAATTAAAATAAAATATTAAGGAAATCATATTTTTAATGTTCTTAAGCTAAAAGTCATATCTAATTGTCCAAAGGTTTGTCCCTAAATCAAGTTGACAAAGTTATATCTAATTCTGAAAACTTATCACCAAACCCAGTAGCTTTTACTGTTGGATAAAAACATAATGGTTCTTACATATTGGAAAAAGCTAAGACTTGACCTCTCTGTAAGTGACTTCATGAGTAGATAAGCTTTGGGGGATACATTTTGCATCTTTTTGGTATGATGAAGATAAAGGATTGCATACACATAAAATTTTAAAAGCGTAATGGTTATTACTCACTAAAAAGTGAATTTAGTTCGAAACGTGACACTGGCATCATGGTTTAGTGATATGCAAAATTGAAGAGAGGGGTTCTAGATGAATAGCTCTCCCATTTATAGCACAATTAGGTGTAAACAAAATCTTAAATTTGATATGCTTCATTGTATCTACATTTAATGAATCAATTATTAATCATTTGATTTTGTTATTATCATATTACTTAGATTGAGTATATAAAGATGGTTACACATTGGTTATTGTATGTTGGATCTCTCTACTTTGTTCTGAAGATTTTGGTATATACATGCCAGCTATGTCATTTCTCCATTTTATTGTCTCCATGATATTTATAGCCACAAGATTTAGTAGGATACATTATGTAGCTTTTTGGTTCCTTAGTACATAATATTTTGTGATAAGTGTTTCTTTTTATGAGACTGTAGGTACTAGCACCTTTTTTAAAGTAACATTTTGTCACCTAGGATGCGTATGTGATGAAGACTTCTGTTCAGCGTCTCCATGATCCCATTGGGCACAAGAAAGATTTAGTAAGATATATTATGCAGTCTTTTTGTTTTATAGATCATATTTCCCTGTTTCTTGTGGTGCTGGAAACCTGTTATGCGAGTGGTTTATTGAAACTGTTGGATAATTTGGTGAACTGGTTTTAAGTCAAATATTATGCAAATCCTTACTATTAGTATAAAGAAATATGTCAAATTGCAAAACTGATTGACAGTTCATTATTTTAACAATATAATACAAGTGGATTCACATGTACAGAGAACAATATTTTTATGCATAATCATTTAACTTTCAAATGGTCAATTCATTATGACCTTTATGAGAGGGATTGTGGATATCCCAAGAAGGTTTTCTCCCTTGATATGATTGTCTTTTATGAGAAGGTATCTCTTTAGTGCTTTGTTTATAACTTACTCATGATGTTGGATTGAAAAGGATCTACATTTTTTTTTTGTGTAATGAAGGGTACGAGCATGCTTCTAAGGTTGGCGGTTCATGATATGATTGTCATTTAATAATTATGAGGGAAACTTAATATGTGGTAAAATCATGTACATCCTGTTTTTTAATTATATTTTTGCAAGATCATCAAGTAAGGGCAGACGTGTATAAGTTTTATCGTTTCATTTTACTCATTATTATAGTGAGGTTGTTGGTTTTCTTATTCAATGACATGTTGCATTATTTTCCTATTCCTTCTTTCATGGACTTGCAGAGGAAGATTGTCTGTAGATTCTTGACAGAAGTTTCCTAAATTGTGGGGGTCATATGTAGGGGTGTCCAAAATGTCCCGGTCCCGGTTGTCCGGTCCCGGTCCCGGAATTTTGATCCCGGAAATTTCCCGTCCCGGCCGGGACCGGGACCGGGACCGGTCACATACCTTGTGATCCCGGTCCCGGTTTTTTTATTTTTTTTTAAAATTTTTTTCTTAAAAACTAAGTTATTGTTTTATTTTTGTATTTTTTATCCCATAATTTAAGTTATCATTTGATAAAATGTGTATCACATATTTAGTTGGAGTTAAACTATATATATTGTGATACTAATCCTACTATATAATGTATAAAAATAATAACAAAAATGATGAAGGTGATCATAATAATAATAATAAAATGTTATTCTTCAATTCTAGATCAATTTGTGTTATTATTATGGCCTTATTAGATGTTAAATAATTATTTTAAACATTAGATTATAGAAAATTTAACTAAAATAATAATATTTTTTAAATTTAATTTTTTTTTTAAAAAAACCGGGATTTCCCAGTTTGATCCCGGTCCCGCCCGGGATTACCGGGACCGGGACCAAACCGGGATCGGGACCGGGATGCAATTTGCATCCCGGCCAAAAACCGGGACCGGGAGTGGTGGATCCCGGTCCCGGTCCCGGTTTTGAACACCCCTAGTCATATGGGCTGACTACGGCTCCACTCTTCGATGAGAAGTTTTTGTTTAAAATCCGTAATATCTTATGCTACACCATTACAACTTTTATTGATCTTCCATTGATCTTATTTTGATGAGTGGGGTTAATCAATGATTGTAAAGTTATTAAGTTCATTGCTTTTCCTTTCCTTTGAAGTTGATGGAAGGGACCTGACAACCATATGTATGCAATTTTAACAGTATCCCCTGTCTTTTAAATTTGTCAAAAAGGCAGGGTCTAAAAAGATTCATGTCAACACATCCGTCAACTTTATATGAGGTTGTGAAGTGATTATATCCATTTTGGGAACACAGAATGTATGACAATTCAAAGGGTAGAAAATCTCTTCAACCTTTATCAATCATGATATGTATATTTTGTAAATAGCTACAATGATATATGTTTTGAGGTTAAAGTTAGTGGTTCTTCAAAATTTCATGGTACAATTCTTGGGTTTCTGATTGGTGTACAACTTTAATGTAAACGTTCTCATGTGTTTATGGTTTAACTGTTGGATAATATTACCCAATTCCTCATTTTATGTAGAGCCAGGTTTGAAGTAGCTTGAAGATTGGTTGCAGGTGCATGTAATGGGGTCGGTTGCAGAAGCTTAACGCCATTGTTCTGAATTGAACAAAGTGTGCATTAGAGTGGAAGTCGAGTACTGCGCATTGATCTTGTGTTCTTGGAATCATTAAATTGAGATTGGACAATCTTAGGTATGGAATGTTGTAATTATTTTTTGTCCTCATTGCTTGGACAAAAATATATCACCGCGTTGTAGGTATTACATTTTTCTGTTTATCCAAACAAAATATATTTTTCTGTTATATTTTTTATTCTAAAATTAACAAATAGGGAATGTCCTTTCTATTGTTATGCTGACTCCATGGTAAAGGTTTTTTGACAAGCAAATGATTCTTTCTAGCTTCTCTTTTCTTAAATTTGATTCAAATGAAATTTTTCTTGGGTCTAACAAACAGAATTAAAATATAGTTATCAATTATACTTAGAAGAGTGATCATTGTAGTATGGTCACAATATTTATCATCCACTAAGTATCTGCTTGATAATTTATCAAAAAAAAAAAATATCAGCATATTATATTAGTTTAAGCGGAATTTTCACAAAATTTGCTTGATACTGATGAAGACAAGATACCACAGTTTGTGCCCCCTTCATTTTCTTAAATTAGCTACTCGTGATGTACCAATAATTTTTTATCAGAAAATAAAGCTTCACAGTATTTGGTTTTCCGTTTTTCATTCAAGTTTTGGTCTCAACGGAAATCACAATAAGATGGATTACTTTAGTTGGCACACAACACATATTATATTAGTTCTAGCATATGTGAGTTACAAGAATATCCCCCAAAAAAATGGTAGCTCCCGTTCCAATTTCTCTATCATTTGATATGATCATAAATAACAGTCAAGGTCTTATTTTTCATGTGGGTTGATATCTATCAATTTCTCTCTCATCTCTTTTTTCCATTTATTCTTTCTCATTTTTTTCTTACCCATTTTCTCTTTCACTCACTCATTCTCTTTGTAAATAAGGGTATATTTAAAAAAATACTTTTGTTTACATATTTATTATTTTTAACTCATTTTAATCAATTGCTTGATTTGCATTATTTTAGGTAGTACCATGCATATATATTAGAATATTACGATTATTTACTTTCTAGAAAATATACTATTGACATTTTTTGAGTAACAATTACATGCTAGAAGACAATGAGACAATAGTCTCTCTTAATATTATATCCCAACTAGGGAAGTTTTACCTTCCTAAAAATTGTGATATTATGCAAATTGATAAAAATTGTGATATCATGCAAATTGATAGATTGATAGTTGGTAATTAGTGCACCAATTTATATATTGATTATATGCACCCGCGCATCGCGCGAGGTAGTCACTGCTTGTTTTTAACAAAAAAGGAGTTCTGTTTGCTTTTTTATTTTTAGAAATTTTTTTAGAGTTTTACAGTTATGTCTAATAGCATTTTTCGTGACGCCCTTAATGTATCTTCAAAAAAAAAAATAACAAGGTTGTGTAACCCAGACCGGACCGGACAGTTCGGCCTGGAAATCGGCGAACTGGCTAGTAGACCGGTCCGGTCCGGGTTACAATATTAAAAAAAACATTTTAAAATTTTCCTTTAGAATTTCATACTATAAGCCTAAAATCTTCAATTTCTCACCGGTTTGGCCCCGATATGATCCACTGATCCTTAACCCAGTACCCCGACCGGTTCAATACCCGGTCCAGGTTTTTGAAAAATAAATAAATTGTTATGTTAGCATTTAGATATTCAGCTCCAGAGAGAATAGTACTTGTTTGCCAACTTTAAACATACATTTGTTTAAAAAATACTTGTTCTGTTACATAAATTTTTCGTGAATAAGATTTGTTCTATTACATAGATTTAGCTCCAGATATTTCGCGAATAATACTTGTTCTGTTACATAGATTTTAAAATTCGATTTGTGCTTGTCAACTTCGAACATACGCTTGTTTAAAAAATTATGTTGTATTTCCTAATTGAATGAGATGTCTTCTTCATGTGAAATTATGGTCGACTAAACTGCTGCTCAAGCAACTGCTGGGGATGGTGTAAATCGGAACAATAAGCCTTTACCAATGGTCATTGGAAAAAGGAAAGTTATGAAGAAAAGATAAAAAATGTGGGACCACTTCACCAAATTTGTGAATGATGCTGGTGAGATAAGAGGTAAGTGCAACTACTGTAGAAATGATCTTGCTTGTGATCCAAAATCTAATAGAACCACTGCACTAAATAATCATATTATGAATGTTTGTAAGTAGAGGCCCCCTCCTAAAGAACTTAAGCAATCTCACTTAAAGTTTAATGCTGAAAATGATAAATTAGGTCTTGTGGATTGGAAATTTAACCAATATGGTATTAGGAAAGCCTTGGCATCTATGCTATTTATTGAGGAATTGCCTTTTAAGTTTGTTTAGGGGATTGGTTTTAAGAATTTTATGTCGTTTACTCAGCCCAGATTTAAAATTCTCAAGATGGACAATAGGCCATCACTATTTCAGCATTTATATTGATGAAAAATATGAGATTTAAAGATTATTTGGACCACAAAAACAAAGGGTTTGTCTTACTACTAACATTTGGACATCAATTCGAATAATTAATTACATGTTTATTACTGTTCACTTTATAGATGACATATGGTCAATGAAAAAGAGAGTTTTGAATTTCATTCCTATATCTAGTCACAAGGGGAGGGACATTGGAATTGGAATTGAAATTGAGAAGTGATTACTTGAATGAAATATTGAAAGGGTGCTCACAATTACTGTAGACAATGCTGGTTCTAATGATGCATCAATTGAATATTTGGAAGGAAAAATTGTAAAGTGGGCGCATTCAACTATAAAATGTTAGTTGTTGAGTATGAGATGTGTGACACACATAATCAATTTGATTGTCAATGAAGGGCTAAAAGAAGTAGGATAATCAGTTATGAAAGTTAGAGAGGTTGTTTTCTTTATTAGACAGTTACCACTTAGAATGAGAAAATTTAAAAAGAGTTGTGCCGATAAGAAAATTCAGAGCAAGCAAATGTTATGCTTAGACATCCCTACAAGGTGAAACTCTACCTATTTGATGTTAGAGATTGTTAAAAAATTTGAGGTAGCCTTTAAGAGGTACGAAGACAAAAAGTGATATGATGGAGTTAGCTAATGCGGCAAGTAGGATGAAGGAGAAATATGATAAGTATTGGGGAGATCTTATGAAGATCAATAAACTTCTTTATATTGCCACTATTCTTGACCCCCGATAGAAGCTAGATTGGGGTGCAATTTGCTCTATTTAAAATGCATACACATGTTGTTGGTGAACATTTGGGGGTGTATATTAAAGAAGGCTTGATTTCTTTATATAATGAATACAAATAGGTTCTTTCTCCATCAACATAGCCTGAAAGGGGACCATCAAATGACACACAAGATCTTCTTAATGATGATGACCTTAGTCTAAAATTTAGAAAATTGCTTGATATTGAGGAGCAATTATTTATAGATGAGCATCTTGGTAGAAAGACTAGTAAAACAGAAGTGGATAGACATTTAAATAAAAAAATTGAGACTAGAAAAGATGATTTTAATATTTTAAGTTGATGAAAGGTGAACAGTCCTAAACTTCCTAGATAAAGAGTAAATTAATTAAAAGTTCAATCTTTTTTGGTTCAAGGTTGTCTAATCCAAAAAATCTAAAGATAAAGAGTAAATTAATTAAAAGTTCTAAAGACTTTTTGCCAGCACAAAACACTTGAAGTTTTAACAATTAAGAAAAACCTTAAACCAAAAGTTTGAAAAGATCTGATTACAATTCCCATTCTAATCTTTCATATTGTTATAATGAAATGAGCTTTATCATTAGAAGTTGACCAATCATCAATGTGTGTGTTTGGGGGGGGGGGTTTTGAGCCCCCAAACGCCCAATTCTCCATCAAACGCCCAATGGCCAAACTGAAAAAAAATGGTGAGTGTTTGGGGATCAAGGTGGGTAATTGAGCTTAAGATTGACATAATAGCTTTTGGTATAAGCTCAACTTAGGAGCTTTTGGTGATTTAGCTTTTGGGGAGAGTGAAAATGATTAAAATATTTTTTCAGTTATGTCCAGTGTACTATCAGACTTATTGCAATTTTACCCTTAATGTACTTTTTTTGCTACAAAAATTAATTTCAACTATTATTTGGTGCTTTTAACCCTTAAAATATTTTTTCAACTGTACCCAATGTATTATCAGACTGATTGCAATTTTATCTTTAATGTACCTTTTCAGTTCCAAAAATTATTTTAAACTATTTTTTGGTGTTTTTAACCCTTTAAAATATTTTTCCACCCACTCTCTCTTACTATTATCACAAAAGTCACTTGTGCTTAAGTCAATCCAAACAAGTTTTATTTTTACAAAAGTCATTTATACAATCGCTGTTCCAAACATAAATCACATTACACAATCGAGCTTTTACCAAAATTGAAATTACCAACCGCTAAATTGAGAAACTCTATTTTTCCCATCGCTCTTCCAAACACAATGGCACCATAAGTCTAATGCAGCTCCCTCGCCATATGGCAAACAAGGCAAGTTTGACAACAATATTTCTAATTTACAAAAACTAGAGCATCAAACCTCCAAACCATAGTTTGCGTAACCCGAGACAAAACTCCTCACACACACTTACCTCGTAAGTTGTAAAAGCTATTAAAAAAAACTAATCCAAACACACACCAAATCAAACACAAAAATAGTACACAATTGCAGGCTGCGAAGATATTGGGATTACCTGCCATACTGAACTATAAAACTCTCAAAAAAATTCTTTAAAAAAAAAAGCTAACTGAACACCTTTTTTGTTACAAATAACAGTGACAATCAGGGGCTTAACGAAAAAGCTAGAAAACAAAGGACTGAAGATACACGACATTTGTGGGGTTCAGTGCTTCACCATCCATTTGGAGCAGAAATTGAAGATACACGGCACCTTATCATAATAAAAAACAAGTACTCCTATTTATGAGCACATGTAATTCATATTGGAGATCAAAATAAAGGAGCTTGAGTTTTATGTGTCAGGCATTGTAAATAGATTATATGTTGTTTCTATTCTTCAAGTCATGTAATAGTATAAAGAAATATATCTGGACATTTAAAAAAAAATACATGAAATGTAATTCCTTGAAATTGAATATTATAAATTTCTCTACCACTTGTTAAATTCAAATTAGGGATTTTAATTTGATTTGTTGTTCAAAAATCAAATAGTTCTTTTGTAGGGAAATTGGTTACCGTCCTTGTTTTCAAAAGAAAAGGATGTCCTTTTTCTTCATCGGGGCTTTTGGATTGAGATATCAACGATTGAGATCTCAATCCGAAAGCCCCGATGAAGAAAAAGGACATCCTTTTCTTTTGAAAAAAATGACGGTAGCTGGGTCCTTTTGTAAGCTATAATGTCAAATGTTAATGAATATGTTACATATAACAACATATTATATATTTAAATATAGGATAAACTATATGTTAAATACAAATAATTTTTTTACTCAAGACGAAGTACCCGTTGGATGCTTTTTAATTAATTATACAACAATAACTTACTAATACAAAAACTCATATGCTTTTTAATTATTAGCTCAAATTGATAACGCTATTAATTATTTTCCAGCATTAAATTGTTTGTAAGGACTCCGAAAACCACACCACAACGAAAAAAAAACATTTAAAATCACACACCGACAATTAATCCTAGAATCATTTCACAATCCAAAGAGTGCATACATATAATAGCAACAAAAAAATTGACATCCCAACTAATATATAATTAGTCTAGCGGTGTAAGACTTCGCTAGATTCCTTTGAGTCTCAAGTTTGAGTCTCAAAGGAGTCATCACAATGAAGCTATTGTTATGCTCATTCGATTCTGTACAATTGAATGATATCAAAATAAACATGCACCATTATTAATTAAAAACCTTTAAAAAAAAGACTTAATGTACAATATGAAGAAAGCTAAATTAATATCCAGAGCCAATATCATTATATGCTTCGCATGACACAAAAGTGGCTAAACCAAGAAATCCCGCTGCGGAACAAATTTTCTTGGTCATATCCAAGTAATTAGAAATTGAACCGACCATAACACCATAAAAGAAAAAAGAAAAAAAAGGCAATGCCTTATTATGATTAATTGATTATATCTATGTAACCTTACTTGGCTTGCCTCTTTTAGCCACCTTTCGTTATATATCGAACTCTCTGTTTAGTACAAAGTTTATGTTGTCTTCTTTCGTTTGTTTGTTTTCTCTTTTATTTGGATTAACTACAACTTTAGTGGCCTTATTGGAGTGATTTAAAGCGGCCAAATAAATTTGAAGTCAACTTCTAAATATATTATCATATAATACACACCGGGCAACCCATGTGGAGCAGCCCCTAGTGTGTGTGTGTGTTAGCTCATTTTTAAAAGGAATTGCACAATTTTAGTTTTTCTACGATTTACCGAAAAAATTAATTAACGCCAGTTTCAGAAATAAATTTTACAAATATAAATAATAAATAATTACATCAAAATTATTTTTTTATTAACTGTTGAAAATATAAAGCAAACATTTAATTTGCTTAACAAAAATGTCATCAACCTTTGCATCCAAAAACCAAAAAACAAAAAAAAACAAAAAACAAAAAGAAATTTTTTTCAGTCTTTTGAAATGATGAAGATTTGCACAATATATTATAGAAAAGATCTATTGACACACAAAGCCTAGCGTTAAAGGTACTTTAACACTCTATGCTTGAGAATGCTATTGCATCATATTGTGAATATTTTTTAAGGGTTAGAGGGCTTGCCTCTAAAGTTTTAAGAGAGCAACTTTATTTTAGAAGTTTCAAGTTACCCTTATTTACCGGGATCTAAATGGTCAACTATTAATTGACTGGTTATTTTGACATGGTATACCCACATGGCATCTACGTCATCTTTGATTAAAAGGCAGTTTTATCCTGAAAGTTTCTATGGAAGAGCTATGGGTACTAAGAAGTTTCTCTATAAAGTAGAACATTTAGAAGTCACAGCATACCCTGTTGTGTCATTTAATCTATAGTGCAATCATGCAATCACACCAAATGCGTGCTTAACTAAAGGTGACCTTACATATGACACATTTAAAAAATACAGGCCACATCACAATGAAGCTACTGTTATGCTTATTCAATTATGCACAATTGAATGATATTAAGGTGAAACATGCACCATCATTAATTAAAAACGCTTACAAACAAAAAATGACTTATCTAAAATATGAAGAAAACTAAATTAATTACACATTGCTATGCACGTCTTAGAATCCATACAAATTAGAAGTTTTAGAAATGTCATGAAGATCACGCACAATCCTATGTTGCATATGCAGAGCCAATATCATTTTATGCTTCGCATAACGCAGAAGTGGCTAAACCGAGAAATCCCGCTACTGAACAAATTTTGTAGTCATATCCAAGTAATTAGAAATTGAACAGACCATAACACCATAAAAAAAGACAACACCCTATTCTGATTAATTGATTATGCCTTTGCAACCTTTCTTGAACCCTTCAAATAACCTCTTCATAACAATTTCCTGTCCTTCATGTTTTAGGAGTGCAATATTTGCTTTATATCCTTGAGGATGGTTTATGGATATATTGCCAACTATTTAGTGTGTGTTTGGTTGGGTTTATATTTAGACAATAAGTTTTTATTACGTAAGCCGAGATAAAACTCGTCTCACATACTTATCTCGTATACTGTGAATCACAATTTATAAGCACTTATTGCCTAAAAATAAGTTATTCCAAACGAGCACTGAAGCAACTTACCTTATAAACAGTACCAAAACCACGTTCTCCAAGTTTATTTGATTCAGAAAAGTTGTTTGTAGCCATTCTTATAGTGTTAAAATCAAACAATGGCAATTCCAGGTCATCCACATTGTTCCGTTCGGATGAGTATTCTCTGTTACTTGAAATCACTCCCTCGGTCATTAGCAAATCTTGGCTTTTTCTAAGGAGCCCAGTACACTCTCACACAAAAAAGGCAAAACATTTTAACGAACACGTTAGTTGCACTTGCACATCATTATTATACTGATGAAGCAATTGCTTGTGGATTTATTATAATTATCTCTGCACTCTATTTTTTATTTGATTAGGCGTCGCAATCTCTTCTTCTTCATTCCATAAGAAAAAGAGACCCAATCCCAAAAGTATGATAGCAACAGCAGCAACTGTAATTCCTACGACCTTAGCTACTTCTGTGTTGTAGGAAGCATTTGCAGGTCCTATGTCATATCAGAGAAGAAGATTTCTGTTGGTAGACATATCCACTTCTTGTTGTGCCTCAAACATTATGAAGTGCAACAAGAAAGAAGCATATAAATTCATCGTAAGAAAGAAAGGGATGAGTTCTTTTTAATAACGTCAATGATTTTATTAGTGTTTGGTAAATATTCTCACGTAAGTGGTAAATACTAACGGGTAACAACAAGAAGCAATCAGCAAGTGGTTCTTACCTTGAAAAAATTATAATAAAGGAAATGCATAAATTATTATTTAAAATATAATAATAATAACTAATATTGTTTTTTTAAAAATTAACTTCAATCAAATATCAATAGAAATTTTGAAGGAAAAAAGATAAGAAAATACCACTTGAAGTTTAAAATTCTAAATTAGTGATTTTCTATTGAAATGAGTTTTTTTTTTTTTTAATGAAAATTGGAACACATTAACCTATGAAAAGGTTACAACGAAACTCGTTCCCTAAAGGAAACGTAGAACAAACATCAAACATGATCAACAATTGCCTCCAGAAAAGAAGGTGATGGGTGATCAAGGATAACAAAATTCTCATTCAGATTATGGGCTAATCCCACCAAATAATCAGTAAGAGTATTATTCTCTCTAGAAACATAATTAAGAAAAACCTGTCCTGAAATGAGTTATCAATTGTTATACTCTTATAGTTAATATCTATATTCTTGCAGGCAACAAAAATAAATATACTCTTATAGTTATCAATTGCTATACTTTTAAGTGATATTTTCTTATCTTTTTCCCAATCTTGAATCTATGAATAGATAATTTTTTTGAAGAAATTTTGAAAGAATTATGAAGTGGGCGTTGAGAGGGGCACCGAGTCCCACCGAAAAAACGGAAAAAGCGGGGAGGGAAAAAGCGAGCCTCTGTTTGTCCAAAAAAAAAAAGCGAGCCTCTGAAGTAAAAAAAAGTCGGCCCAAAAAGCAGCGGTTCAGACCCAAACTTTTAAATTTCAAGAGCTCACTAGCCTAGTCTTCAATGATGCAATTAATCCAGGGAAATATGTTCGAATTCTTTTTTAATAACATGAAATTCAATTTTTTTTTATCACAACTCACACCCATGGAAAAAAAATATCTCTACTAACACCTTCCTCCACTTCCTCTTCACTTAATTTATCCATTATTATATTAATTTTTTATGATTGAGATTTATTCTGTAAAAATATTATTACTTCCTTCGGTTCTTAGTATAAGATATATTTATCTAATTTGATTAGATTAAAAAGTTAGTTAATATATTATGTATTTTCTAAATTACTATAGTCATCTTTCTTAATTTTCTGATTTCATCTCCTCCTTGATTATTGTTGAGAGAACATTAACAAGGGTATATTAGGAAAAGATTAATAAAAAAGAAAACTATGTCTTATATTTAGAACCAAGATCAACTCCCCAAATATGTCTTATATTAAGGACATGATGGAGTATCATTTAATTTTTAATATTACAATTATATTTTTAATGTAGTATAAAATCTCAATCATTAAAAGCCAATCCAACTGTAGATAAATTAAGTGGAGAGATGGATCAGTGAAGATACTCTTTTCCGTATCCGTTATACCTTCACAGAGACTTCAAACTCAACCTCACATTTAAAAATAGGCTAAAAAAGAGATGTGTGATGTCATTTGAGTTACAAAACCTCGGCTTCTAAAATCTAATCTTACAGTAATAATACACAATGAACAAACAACTATATAACTATATATATATGCTCTAATTAAACACATGCTCACATAAAGAATGTATGAAATTGGAAATCTCCTGGAATTTATACACAAAATACTAATATTTGAATTCAAGTCCTTGCTACTAATAAAACTTTTTCTTTAAAAAAATATAACCTTGATTTAAAGATTTTTTTTTTTTTTTTTGTGGTCGAAGATTTAAAGAGATTTTTCACACATTATCCCACTTCAAAATGGGACCTTATTGCGGGCACCCGCACTTACGCGTTACGTTTTTGAATGGAAGAGGTGCAAAGTACAGATTATTTAAAGGATTAATATAATGTTTGGTCTCTATTCTTTACTTTCATTTTGGTTTAATCCCTAGAGTTTAAAACCCATAGTTTCAGTTCTTGAACCATCTAAAACCATTAGTCCTGTTTGAAAAGGACTTGGAGATGGGATTGACTGTATTAATTTTGCCTTGCATGGCATTAACCCCTTTTAAAATGCTTATGTGGACACTGACTGGACTTGACTAGGCTTAATGACGTGGAAAACAATGACTAAAGAGACAAAAAAAGAGGAGGATAATTTCCGGCGAAAGTTGAGAGATTCCTTACAAGAAGTATAATCTGATATATTGGAGAAGTTTAGGCGGGCACAAGCAATCCAAGCTAGTTCCTCTGTTTGGTTCCCTAATCACAGCAACCCACCTTTGCCCTGCGAGTCGGTTTTCTCCCACCTTGGCTAGATTCAAGATGTTCATTATATTATTTCCAGTGTGCCAGACTCTCAGCCGCAGATTTGTAACCATCCCTTCTACCTTCCACTAGATAAGCTTCACACACCACAGAAATATTTGGAAAGTTTTTCCTTGCTCAACAATCAGATTTGAATTCTTCAAAATTTGTGAGTAAGTATAAAGAATGTACAGGCGTGTAATACTCCCCTTTTGCAATTCGGTCAAAGCTGTGATAACTGGAAAAATCAGGGTTTTTTTAATCCTTTCTGAGATATATTTTCGAGAATCTTCCATCACGTGCAAGCCTGTAAAAGTTTTTGTCTTTGAATGGAGTGAAACGCTAACCCTCAGACCTTCGCCGGACGATCACCGGCAACATCTACCCGGTGATTTGTGTTGGAAGCAAAATAACATGTCTTTTAATCGACCGGGAAGGAGTTTAAGGTAGTGCATTCATGTTGGAAGCAAAATTACATTTTGGGTGAGAGCCAGGTTAGTGAATCTGTTGTATTCGCTTCCATCAATCTTTAACACCAATCACCGAGGTAAGAAAACCCAGCACCCATCACAGTCCTTTAATAAAATAAAAGGTTAAAGTTTATTTTTAGTTACTTTTAGTCCCTAATTTTATAAAAGTATACTTTTAAGTTTTAATCATATAATTTTAATATCATTATGACTGCTAATGGAAAACGCTGATGTAGCAAACGTAATTCATGATGGTGTAAGGTTAAGTGATAACTGTGTAATTAAATGTTATTAATCTTAAATTTAAAATATGTGTAAATTTAAAAATGTCTAAAAACATAATGAAGTAAGTCAATATCAAAACCTCGATTGAAATAAAAAATTTTAATTTAATAATTCAAATATAAAAAATTTATTTTAGTAATCCAAATATATTAGTTTAATAATCTACATATTGTTCTCTCTGGGCTTACAATTAATATTGATTGTGCATTTTCTCCTTCAATCGATAGAGCTTTGGTAGCCTTTGTAGTTAGAGATCTGAATGGTTGGATGCTAGATGGAGCTACAAGACTAATAAATGCAAATTCAACTGTTATGGCAGAAAGTATTGCTTTGCTGGATACTGTGCAATATGCCCATAATAATCAATTGGAAGATGTCCAGTTTGAGTCTGATAATCAAATGTTAGTGAACTGCATTATAGATGAATCCTCTCCAAATGAGTGGAGAAGCATAAATATCCTAGAGAAAATTTAAAATTCAAGAAAAATAATTATGAACCATTTTTATAATTGGATTCCCAAGACAACGAACTTAACAGCAGATTGGGTTGTTAAAGCGTCACTTGGGGGGTCTTACCCGTCTGATTGGGTCGTGTGACCACCTAAGCAGCTTAGGAGGATTTTGGAGAAAGACTTTTGTTTAGTCCCAAGGGCCCCTGACTAGTTTGTTATTTTGATTATGATACTTTTGGTATGTAATATGTAATTGGCCTTCTTATTTGTATTTCATTGGTTTATTCCCAGAACCTGTGTAATTTCTATTGTTGATTAAATGGAGACTCTTTTTCAATGGCAAAAAAAAAAAAAATCTACATATTAAAACTTGATTTCATTTGCAGCTATTTGTTATTTATTTTAGTTTAATAATCTAAATATATTATATTAAAACATTAAAACTTAAATATGCTTTGTGAGCTGCATAGCCATTAAGGGTGGAAACAGGCCAAGCCAGACCAGGCTTTTGCCTTAACAGGCCTGGCCGGTTAAGGCACAAACTGGCCTGAGCCTGACTTGTTCACAGAGAAAATAAAGTTAAATAGGGGAGAGAAAAAAGAGAGGAAAAGGTTGCATTAGTATGGGCCCCACATGTGATTTGAAGAGTTTTCATTGGTAAAAGCATACACACACAAATTTCTCAATAGGATTAACTATTAAGACTGGAGCAGTAGCATTATAAAGTCAGTGACCTTCCTTTGTCAAGTCCAACCACCCAATGTCCTCTTTCACAAAGACGAATTAAAATAATAATACTTCAAACTCCTAAAAGCATTACCTTTTATTTTTTACCTAGCCTAAAAGCATGACCTGGTGCTTGCAAGAGGAATATCGTCACTCTCTGTGTTTTGGTCTCTCTTTGTCTCTCTCTCTCAAGGTTGTCTTCCCATCTTGTTATATCTTGTTTTTGTCAATCTTATTGTTCTTTGTCATGAAACTCTTCAATGGCAAAAACCCAGAACAAGAACTAAACTACATTCAACCGCTAATTCATATGCGGATCAAAGTGCTGCTGCAGTTTTTGGGCTTTCATACTCCAGATCTAACAAATCTTCGGTGGTCATGGGCCTTTTTCACTGTAAACTTGGGTTGATTCATGTGGCGCCATTAAGGTGCGCCTGAGTTTATTGCACTAATAAGGTAACTCTATCACTGTTTATTTATCTGGGCGGCAAAAACAACATTTCCATAATCAGAAATTTTAAGCATGCCTATTGAGTGTTGTCGACTTCATATCTTGCATACAACTGGATTCAGCCGAATAGTGTGTCGTTCTTAAATGCACAATGTACCTGAAAAAGTGTTATTGGGAAAGAGTGGGAAATTTCCCTCCCTTTAATTTCATTAGGAACGATGTTTCTGCTCATTGATATGTTCAAGTAACTTCACATCAAAGCCATAAACTTAGTAATCATCTGAAGAAAGAACCCATAAAATGTTCTGATATGCCAACAAACGTAGCATTTTGAAAGTCAGAAAGACCGATGTTATAATCAGAAAAGTGAGAGTTTATCACCCTTAATAAATGAGTATTATTTGTTTTCTTTTTCCATTAGGTAGACTCCCGCAATGGCTTTTTCTGCCACAATTGTACGTTATGGCCTCTGTAACTCTGTAGCTAATAGGCGGAGGAAGGCTGCAACTCCTTTGCAGCTTCAACGAACTCACTTCAATTCTCACTTTAAATGCCGCAAGCTTTCAACTTCATCGTTCTCATCTTCATTGGCTTTAGCTTTCACAAGAATTCATTGACGGTGTAGAGACAAGGATACCAGGGGTGTAGGTTCGTGGCAGAGAGGTATCAAGATGGTAATGGCGGTATAAGGGGATAGGGGTATCTGGGTACTCAGAGGTGATATCAGTACCCAGATTGTAGTATCAGTAGTACTGATGCACTTGGAGATGATATTAGTATGTTATCAGGATGATATCAATGGTATCGAGATGGTATTAGTGGTGTCAGGAAGTAATAGTATCAGTACATGCAGAGGTAGTATTCGTACGTAGCTGATGGTATTGGTGGTTCCAGTGCATATAGCAACGATAGCCACACTTGTGATAGTGGTGTAGGAGGGTGACATCAGTATCAAAATAGTGTCAACAATATCAAGGAACAATAGAATCAACACAGGCGAAGGAGGTACTAGTGCCCAGTCAACGGTATCAGTGAGACGAGTGCGCTGGATAAAAGAATCGATATACGCAATGATGGTATTTGAACGCTAGTAGTAACAATTCTGATAATGGTATCAGAATTGATATTGTGTTTTTCTGTCATGTTTATACGGTTCAGATGTTTTAAATTCTACAGTTACTATGTTTCAACATTGCATATTCTTTCAGTTCAATTCATGTGGTTGTTGTTTTGATTGCAAAATATATATAAGCTTTGGTACTCCCGTTCGGGCTGCTTTCTGTAAAGCATTAAGCACTCATAGTTTGGTTGCTTTTTTAGATATTTTCATTTCTGTTGTTTATCTATATAAAGGAGTTCAATAATTTTGTATTCTCTGTTGTAGAACTTAAATACTGTGCTTGCGTATGATAATATACTAATCTGTGGTTGTCCTTTGTACAAAAAGTTTGACCTTTTTTTTATCACTACACCATCATTAATCAAAACACACTTGCTAATCTTTCTTTAAAAAAAAAAGTGATTATCTGGGAATTTTTGATATGTTTGCTCTAAGAAGTCTATTCAAATGTTGTCTATGGGAATTTTACATTTTGGGCTAATTAGTCATTTAGTTTGATTAATTAAGTGTGAATGATTTTAATTATGAAAATCGCCTTTTTTCAATTTCTAATTCAGATCTAGAAAGGCTAGCACTCTCATGTGACAAATGACTCATTTTTTTTTTATGTTCTCTCACCCTTTTGTATATGAACACTGCCATTACGAAATAATTATCAGATCATTACAATTTTTTGTGTTCAACACATTGAATTGCAGGAGAACTCTTTTTCTAAATATACTTGTGGTCTCAACTTTTTCCTTTTCATCATTATACTATTGATTATATAAATACCCTATATATAAACATGAATTCAAAGAGTTTAATAACAATTACGGATTATTCTGCACCTCTGAATTTTTTTTTAATTTTATGCTAATTGGTTAATTAATTTGATTAACTAGTTAGAATTGATTTTAGGTATAAAAATCAGTGTCATTCAAATTTCAATTCAGTCGCGTAAAAGCATTAAAGTCTACATGCGATTGAAACCTTGTCCTGACAGAATTGAAGAATTGTCTGTGTGAGAACAATGAGATTCCTGAATGTCAGTCTTATCATTACATGTCAATGCAACAGCAATATTCCGCTTAAAATCTTGGTTTTTAGTGTTATTTACCATTGCGACTAGGGGTGAGCAAAACTGAACCGAGACCGAAGACCGAACCGAACCGAACCCAATTCGGTTTTTTAGGTAATTCGGTTTTTTTCGGTTTTTAATTTCGGTTATTTCGGTTGTTCGGTTATCGGTGCGGTTTTTTTTTTAAAAATTCGGTTATAACCGAATAACCGAATTTTATTAATATAATATCGTTTTATATTTTTTTTGTTAATTAAAATATAGTAGTTTTTTTATTTCATTCCTTTCTCAAAGTGGGTATGAGACACTGTAGGATTACTAAGCTAAACCACTAAAGCCTAGCCAAAGGCCCGTAACCGTAAGGCCATAAGCCCATTTTCTTCATTCCCTTCAAGTGTCTCTAGCGAAGTTCTCAAGGAGTCAGTGAAGATTCATCTAATTTGTCAAATTGCATCTGCCTTCTCTCGACCTCTCCTATTGTCTCTCACCACTGTGCACTTTAACCCTAACCCTCAACCTCAAGTCCTCAACTCCAGTGTTCACTCTTCACCTTAGTCGTCACCGACACAATTACACCAACACCGTGCTGTTGAAGCTTCGGAGCATCGTTCACGTTGTCGCCATTCTGTCGACGGCAGCGCCGTTCCGTCGTCAATCTTCATTTGCCTCCTCTCCGGTTGTCTCTCAAAATGCGCCTCCCACTCCTTTTACCATAACCCTCAAATCGTCAACTTCACCTTAGTCCTCATCGTGCTATTGATTATTGAAGCTTCGGCGCGCCGTTCATGCCATCTCCGTACCGTTGACAGCGGCGCCATTCCGTTCAACCGTCTGCGTTGCCTTGCACCTCAAAGTTCAATCTGCTGCTCCTTTCTTCGTCTTCAACCCTTTGATCTTGAGAGTTCATCATTTTTCTCTTTCTGGTAAGCACCTTTTTTTACAGTGGCTCTTATTTTAAACTCAAGTTGCTGATATTTGGAATGCTACTTACTGCCTTCTCTACTTGATCTATTCTCAAGCATCTTTATATCAAAGAATGAATTTTTTTTGACAAAAAAGGAGCTTTCTTGTTGTTTGATATGGGAGATGAGCATAAGAGAAATACCTTGAAGAAAAAATTTTATTTTTTAAAGAAGAGAAAAGCTCTTTTTTTTTAATCATTAGCAACGAAAAAAAGTAGCCTTGCATTCTTGATGTTCAATGTGACTTTTCTTTCTTTTTTTTTAAATTGCTGTGTAAGAATTCTGAATTGTATAGTTCCTTTGCTTCTATCATTAGCTTTAGTTTGTTAAGGAAAGCCTCTAGATGGAGAAAGGAAAAAAATTTTTTTTTGTAAAGATGGGAAAGGTTCATTTTTTTATCATTAGCAAGAAAAGAACTTTCTTGCTTTCTTGATATTCAATGCGAATAATTTTTTTTTTAAGTGAATGTTGTATTGTGTTCTATTTTGTATTAGCCTTTTTGTTCAAATATGTTTCCCTCATGCCCGATTAACTTTTAAGCATGATGTGTGGGGGTTTTAACTCCAATTCCAATTTTTTGCTGATAATATTATCTCTTTTTTCCCCAACAACGGGTTTGAAAATATGGCATGTGATTTGTTTCTGTTTGATTTTTTTTTCTTGCTTTAGTTGTAGGTGGCATTCAGGGGGCGTTCAAAGAGCAAGGCTGAATATGATATATCAATTTTTTTGATTTTTAATATGCTTTCTTTTGATTAATAAATGAAGTTTAAACTTTAAAGAGAGTGTGATATATGATTCAGCTTGTATTTTGAAGTTTCATTATCCATTGAACCATTCATTTGTGATGGCATCAAAACTGCCAAAACATGGATATTGAATTCTTATTCAAGTATGTAATTTGATGTTCTAGACCTCTAGTAATAGTAAATTATACATGTTATTCGCTATTTTTGAATGATATTAAAATATTTTGATATAAGTGTTTGATTAGGTGAAACAAGTATTAAATTCTTGTGGGTTGTGGCTCATCTTATTTGTTTATTAGTTATGTTGCTAAAATAGTGATTTGTATTAATTATTTTTATTGTTAGAATTTTTCTTGGGTTGCAGTTTTTGTATTGGACAAGCTTGCAGCAAAAAAGGCCAGAAAAGGCCCAATAACCGAAATGTACCGAAAAACCGAACCAAAATTGATCGGTTATTTCGGTTTCGGTTATTGAAACACTTCGGTTTCGGTTCGGCTATGAAAAACCCTTATATTCGGTTGTTCGGTTTTTTCGGTTATGACCGAAAACCGAACCGAACACCGAATGCTCACCCCTAGTTGCGACGATTACCTGCTGCATAAAATTTCTGTTAACACCTTGAAAGTCAATATGGTTATTGATGCAAAATTTCTTTTTTGTGCAGTTTGGAGGCCTTCTAACAACTGGACTTCTCGTATTCTCTGGATCGTACGTGCTGTCTTCTCCTTTACCTGTGTTTCTGAGTCAGCGTGAGCTTTCAACATCACTTCTCAATATGGTATACAAGTTCTGGTTGGTTGATGTCTGTATCACCACAAAACTCTTTGGTCTTATATTCCCATGTATGATCTTGAGCTTGCCTAAGTCAGAGACTGCCTGATCATATCTCTAATCAAAATTAAAATTAAGAATTAAATAAAAATTTTATGTAATCAGTTTAAACATATTAAATATACATATATGTATGCGTACCTAAATAAGCTCATCAGAAGTGCGGTCGGGCCACTATCTTGTACTAGCTGAGCATGATTTTTTGTGATGAACGTCTTCAGCGTATGATCATATCTTTCTAGAGGTATATGATCATAATCATCATCACCACTCATAAACAAATAATAGTTTAACACGTTGGGTAAGTGTCGACAACTTTTTTCAGCACCCGCCATATACTGAAGAAAGTTGTCGACACTTACCCAACTTGTTAAACTATTATTTGTTTGTGCGTGGTGATGATGATTATGATCATATACCTCTAGAAAGGTATGATCATACACTGGAGACGTTCATCACAAACAATCATGCTCAGCTAGTATAAGATGGTGGCCCGACCGCACTTCTGATGAGCTTATTTAGGTACGTATACATATATGTATATTTAATATGTTTGCACTGATTACATAAAATTTTTATTTAATTCTTAATTTTAATTTTGATTAGAGATATGGTCCAGACAGTGTCTGACTTGGGCAAGCTTAAGATCATACATGGGAATATAAACCTAAGGAGGTTTTGTGATATGGAAATCACCCAACGAGAACTTGTATACCACAAAACTCTGTGATTTTGAGATGTCCAAAAGGCTTCCTGATAATGAAGGTGTTGAGCCTCTTGCTTCAGAGGGTAGAATTAGTAAGTATTAAGCTCCTATAATGCTCTTGTTTTAGTTCCCCGTGTGCAATTCATCTTGTCCAAGTACAATATATCTTTCCTAAATAGTCTTTCCTATGTGCAATATATCTTCTATACATTCAGATTGATTTTCCTTATGTGCAACTTAACTTCCGTTGTATGCAATCCATCTTCCTCTTGTTGGAAGCTGTTGTTGCTATTTTTGAAGAAATGAAGATGGTTAAAAAATTCCAAATTAAATCGAAGGCCGAAGAAACCATCGTCTTTTTGTTGGAAGCCGTTGTTGCCATTTTTGAAGAAGGTTGTCATCACAACTGTTGGAGGAGATTGTCGTCGTTGACGTCAATCATGAGCAAGATGAACAAGGAGAAGGTGGTGTGAGTAAGATGGTGAGTAAAAGGCAACTATTGATGTAAGAGAGGAGGGTGAACGGTGTTGTGGTAGGAGGCATGGGCATTTTAGTCATTTCATTCCCATTCATACATGCCCCAAAGGACTAGGTCCTTGAAATAAAATTAGGTCCTTCCAAGCAAAAAACTTTTCAAATTAGAGATTTATTAGTAATTTCTTTTATATTATGAATATTCAAAACATTATTGTTATTTGTAATTTTTAAAGTTTTTTCAATTTTCCTTTTATTTTTCAAACACTTAAGTGGCGAAATACTCCAAGCCAATTGGGAAAACAGACGCTGGGAAATAATTCTTCGTATATTAATTGACAGTCTCCTTTGGATGTTTATGTCATATTTTCGGGGTAAATTTTTTTTGCCCTCGATAATTTTGGGGTAAATTAAAATATAAATCCTAAATAAGAAAATTAAGTATTGTTTTTCAGTACTATTTTTTTGCCAACTATTTTTTCTTCAGTAGCATTTATAAGTCAAATATTTATTAATCTAGTTAGGACTTTTAATAATTGTATTTTTATTATGACTTATTTAATTTGTAATTCTCCCAAAAAAATTTCATGTTTTTACTTTTTAGAGGAAGATTTGAGTGTATTACTATTTGCTAGTCACTGGTTTTTTTTCCCCCGGTGCCAACATACTAGTCACTACTTGTACTTTACTTCGTTTTATAGATTTATTTTCTTAACAAAATCATAGTACAATTAAAAATTCTTCAGAATGATATTTATTAATTTAATAGGATATACCTTAATAAAAATCTATTTTTTGAAAATGCATTTCAATAAATCTTATTTGGTTGTGAAAATTTATTTATTTATTAGTTAGAAATAGATAGTTGATTGGTTTATTAAGTTTCTAACATAAATTTACAGAGGTTTATAAGGTACGATCATGGCTGAACTTAGTGTGTTCTTAAGTTCTAGTTCAAGGTCAAGTGAATTAGTGGAGCTTAGAGGTCTGCAGGGGCACTATTTGCTTGGTTATTGACTTCTTGTATTGAAGTGGTTATTTGAGTGTTTTTTTTTCCCTACGAACGGACTTAAAGAGGATTTAAAACTAATTATTGAGACATTTAATTGGACAATGAAAATATAAAATCTCAACCTATTAATTCCATTTTTCATAATACTCAAAATCATCTCTTATTTAATAGATTTTTTCCCCTTAAATTTATTTAATAGAGCGTACTGAATCACACACAGAAAATACATTTCTAAATGCATAATTCAACCTACAAACTCTCAAACGCCTTTTCAAGTTTCAAGGAAACAAAACTAGACTTAAAGGATAGGATTTAAGGCTTGTTTGGTTCACCGTTTTCTTAAAAAATAAATCCTTATTATGCAAGCCGAGATAAAACTCTTCTCACATACTTACCTCGTATACCGTGAATCACGATTTATAAGCACTTATTACTTAAAAATAAGCTATTCCAAACGAGCATTTATTGGGTTCAATGGAGGGGAGGGGAGGGATTTTAATGGAGGGTAGGGGAGGTGAGAGGAGGGGAGGGATTTTAATATTATATTGTTTGGATTTATTAGAGGGAAGGGGAGATGATGGATTTTAATGTTACCTTGTTTGTTCAGGAGAGAAGTGGAATGAAAATATTTTTATATGGACAATTTTACCCTTATTTTATTCAAGCTAGTTTCTCTAAACTTTATAATTATAAATGACATTAAATATATAAAATAATAATTTTATAATTATTAAAATTAAAGAAATATAACTATAATACATAATTAACAAATAATATATATACAATAATATATATTTGATGATTATAATTACACTTGTATATATATTTAAAATATTATATTTTATAATTTTTTATTAAACAAGCTTTATATCAATTGTTGTTTTCCTTTCCCAGCCTTTCAACCCATGCGTTATTTTAAAAAAAAAATCTCTATCTACTTGCTCAAAACAAAACCCATATTTTCAATTACGGTGACCCATACTTCAAAACTTACATTGAGGAGTAGGATGTTGAGATGCGAGCAATAATTGTCATAGCATGACAAAACTGTGTAGCTTGCACCAGTGTGCGTTCAAAAAAGATCTAGAAACAGTACTAATATACAGGTCAATCTTTGCAATTGGATAACCATTAGTACCAATAGCTGTCACTTTACCTCCAGGAGCTTTTTCGGATGCCATGGCAATGGGTTGCTGAAAGGTTAAGATTGTTTTTGATGTTGAAAGCCCTTGGGCATTCGAGAAAATCAGATGGGGGACTAGCGGCTGGTAGTTCAAAGGTGAAGTGGGAGGATGAGGGAGGAAGCCAGAAGGGTAGGATAGGAATATTTAAAATAAGCATAGGCATAATTGTCACGGCATGTCAAAATATTGTCTTTCCCCTCTAAATTCCCCCACCTTTGGTGGGGATGGTTATAAGGGAGGGGAAAATTCAAAAAAAAATTCCCTCACCACCTACAATTTTTTAGATGTTTTAGATGCCAAACAAGAGGAGGGAAGAAACCTCCCCTCAAACAAAACAAACTCTAATACTTGATGATTAAAGTAACTTTAACACAGATACTATAAGAAATGCCATTAAGCATCTATTTCTTCAAGCTTGAGCAATTCTTGTGTGAGGAGCAAAGATGCTGTTTATGGTTGAAGCCAAGCGCACACCACCATGAGCATGAGCTAGCGTGTTTGAATAACATAAAAAAAAAAAGCATTTTTGGGTTAAAACCATGATTTGGTAAAAAAAAAATTGATCCAAACTAGGGGTGTTCAAAGTATCCCGGTCCCGGTTGTCCCGGCCCGGTCCCGGATATTTTATCCCGGGAATTTCCCGTCCCGGCCAGGACCGGGACCGGGATGTAAAAACCCGGGACTGGGACCGGGACAGGGACCGGGATCACACCTTGTGATCCCGGGAATTCCCGGTCCCGGTTTTTTTTTCCTTAAAAAATAGGTTATTATTTTATTTTTGTATTTTTTACCCAATAAATTAAGTTATCATTTGATAAAATGTATATCACATATTTAGTTAGAGTTAAATTGTATATATCGTGATACAAATCCTAACTATATAATGTATAAAGATAATAACAAAAATGATGAATGTGATAATAATATGTTATTTTTCAATTCTAACTCAATTTATGTGATTTTTATGACCTTATTAGGTGTTAAATAATTACTTTAAACACTAAATTATAAAAAAATTTAACTAATATAATTATATTATTAAGACCGGGAATTCCCAATCCCGGGAATTCCTGGTCATGGTCCCGGGAATTCCCGGTCCCGGTTGTCCCGGGAATTTCCCGGGACCGGGACCGAGACCGGGAATGAGATCCCAGTCCCGGGAAATCCCGGGACGGGAACCGAGAATGGGTATTCCCGGTCCCGTCCCGGGATTTGAATACCCCTAATCCAAACACTTGAAAAAAAGTAAGAAGCGGTAAAAGGTAATTTTTTCATGATTTTGAAGAAGCAAATTTTTCCCCATTTTTGATGGTTGCTAAGCCATAGTCATGGTCTAATAATTTCCCCAACTCCATTATGTCATTTTTCTCATTCCTTCGCTTTATTCCTTCTTTATTTTGATATTTTCTCTTCCGTCCCATGACACTGTATTTAGTGTAATAAAAGCTAATGATATTCAATTTGATGGATGAAGTTTTGTATTTTGCTGACGCTGATCTGACAAGATCTGTTGCGTATTTTTTAATAGTTTGTGGCCAACACAAAACCCTTCCACCAACTTCTTAAAATATATTTGTCCGGACTGACAATACATTCCTATAGAGAAAATAAATTCTGCATAGCATCGCTTACATAAATTTTCTTTTTTTAATACTTGGAAATTGTAAACTTTTGGTTTAGAGTCAAACAATCAGGTTTAATTTTTTTAAAAAAGGGAATTTATTTCTTTATCCCTTGACAAATTTGTATTAGGAACCAAAAAAACTATGTCTATAAAGACCTTACTTAAATTTTATAAGTTTTGTTACAAAAACATCATATCACTCCTATTTTTTTAAGGTTCCATTTTTTGGCTATTAAACATTTAACTATAGGATAAATTACGTATTTCAATCTAAAATAAATTATTTTAGATAATTACTATTTGAAAATAATTTTAGTCTATACAATTTATTAATACATATATATATTTGAACTATTTTTTATCATCTTATAAAATTGACTAATGTTATAATTTTAATTTTGCAGAAAAATTTATTTAAATAATAGTATTTATTATGAAATTTAATGTTAACAATCTTCGAAATGGAATCTTATCTATTATATGCAACTATCACAAAAGCTAATATCTTTTTTGATAATTTGAATATAAAAAAATAATTCTGATAACAATTATCTAAATACTGTCATTTTATTAAAATTATTTTTTTTCACATGATCTATTCTGCTCATAATCTTTTATCTATTTTAGGAAATTTCCTAACAATCTAAAATCACTTTTCTTCATAAGCTATTCTCTAAAATCTGATCTAAACACAGTCTAATCTTTTCTCTGCTATAGGAAGCCGAGAAAGGAAATAATCATCTGCATTATCAATTATCAAATATAATAAGAAGAAAACTTCTTAACAGGACCCAGTTCACCAGGAAGAAGTCAAAACAAGAAGAACCTAAGGCATGGTACTTAGATCCTATATTGCAGATTTCAAATTTCACCATGGAGGGAAAAACTTCGTGGCTAAAGAATCTTTGGTTGTTCATGATGGAGAATATATGTAGGTGTGAAAGTGGAAATACCTTCTAAATTGCCTCTTGCTGTGATATTTGTGTATGCAAACTTGTATGCTAAACTAACACTTTCAGAAGCATTCCTGATTTGATAGTTAGCAGCCAAGTTACAAGATGAAAAAATCTGACACAAGCTTTCAAATCTAAACAAATGAACATCTTCCAGCTCTGAGGATTATACAGCAGTAAACCGTTGAAGGGTACAAAGCAATGAACAATCAGACATAAAAAAAAGAGGGAAAGTATTGAATGGAATTTAAATATACCGTTCGGTACAGGAAGTGATGTTATGCCCACATTGTTTCCAAGTCGCTACACCATTGGACCAAACATCCTACAGAAACCAAGTAACAGTGAAAGTCAGTAATCAGTATCATGGTAATAAACTAATAAAGCACAAACTTCACTTTGAAACCAACCAGCACAACAAGATACTCTATACTTATAGCATATATTTGGCATATAAGTCTGCAAAGAAAAGTGGAGCTCTAAAAATGATAATTAAATGCTGCATTCTGCAAAAGAATGAAGTACAAATGCACTAATTTTCCTTGGGAGTTGAAGGATGTAAAAACTGAAATATTTTGATATTTGTTTAAACACAAAACAACAACACAAAAATATCTCATTAAACCATGTTAACCCGTCTTAAATAATTCTAGATTCTTCTGTGTATATGTGGCACACTGGTTAGGTTATAGAGAGCTATGCATTGTATAGACACATTTCCTGTACATAACCTTTAAGGGGTGAATTTCAGTGAATATTCAGTATTTTATTACTTTGTCTTCTCTCTTTTGCTTTCTTTCTAAAATGGTATCAGAGCATAAAGGCTAACCCAAACTGCCACCGTGAATACTCCACCATCTCAATACCTCAGGCACAACCACTACACCAAATGTCTCACCAACTATTACCACGCCCCCTCTAATTTCCATCATTTCATCACCATCAAACTTAAAGAGGAAAATTACTTCTCCAGTCCTTAATATAAGATATATTTAGAGAGTTGATCTTGATCCTAAATAAATATAAGACATGGTTTACATATTTGCCAATGTTTTCCTAATTTACCTTTATTGATGCTCTCTCAACAATAATCAACGAGGAGAGGAGGTAATTAAGGAAGATGACTAGGGTGGTTTAGAAAATATATGTTATATTAACTAACTTAATCAACTTCCTTAATCTAATCAAATTAGGTAAATATGTTTTATAATAAGGACCGGAGAGTATCTTGTTTGGTGTGCTCAAATGCTTCCCTAACTTTATGGACAACAGCTTTCTACATCGGCTCAATATCTTCACCGCTACCGAGAACTCCCTCTAGCTATTAATCGTAAATCCACATCCTGATAAACTCAAAGGGGGAAAAGAAAAAGAAAGAAATCCATATACTGCACACCAGCACATTTTATCTAGGAAAAAATCGGGTAACAAAACTGGCACATTGAAAAGATTCTCAAATACCTTGCAACCTTTGATAGGGCATTATCACATTTCTTAAGCTGTTCTAATAAATGCATAAAACTATAGAGCTTAACACTTACTGTTATTTTCTCTTGAATGACTTGTATCATAGTTGAAAGATCTAAGTTATAGAACCTTTTCAAAGCAGAAATAATAATCTTGTCATTCAATACCTGGACCAAAATCAGATTTACTGAATATCTGTGGCATTAATAAGGTAACAGACTGCTCAGTCCTTATAACTAACAGATCAAGAAGCAAAAGAATGGGAAGGAGGAGAGCTTGATGGCAGTGTAATTAACACACAAGTTCAAGAGCAGATGAATCATGTTTCTTTCACTACTGATACTTGACCTACAAGGCGTTAGATCCCACAACTCTTTTCCATCTCATTCTGATCCATTTATCAAGACAAGAAACCAACAATTTCATTAGTCACTACTTGTACTTTGCTTCGTTTTATAGATTTATTTTCTTAACAAAATCATAGTACAATTAAAAATTCTTCAGAATAATATTGATTAATTTAATAGAATATACCTTAATAAAAATCTATTTTTTGAAAATGCATTTGAATAAATCTTAATTTGTTGTGAAAATTTATTTATTCATTAGTTAGAAATAGGTAGTTGATTGGTTAATTAAGTTTGGGAAAATCCCATATAGAGCTGCCTGAAATAGAAAAATTCTAAATCAAGCTGCTAAATTTAATAAATCCCTAATTTAGTTATTGACCAGATAGGATTTTAAAATATGGATTAAATGACTTTACTGCCCTCTCCAGTTTCTTCTCTCCTATTTAAAGAGTTTAATTACTTTATAAATTATTTTTTTCAACAAATATGTACACATACACATATATAAAAATTAATATATAATAAAATAAAATATGATTCGCTTGAATCAAAGAAATTTTTTGTGTTCCAGGAGGATTATCAAGAATAACTCAAGTAAAAAAACACAAGAAGAAAGGTTTAAGTAACCCCAATATCATTTAAACAATTTTTAGTTTAATATTATTAATAAAAAAATTATTTTTGAATTGATTTTTTACGATAAAAAAATCAAACTATGTTAATCCTAAGACAAAATGCTGATGTGTGTGATTTATCAAACTATATATTGAAGAGTTTATCAACTACATATAATAAAAAAGAGTTTCATTAACAACGTAAAGACAGTGTTTCATCAGCATTAAAAAAAGCAACATATATATCACACAAATCAAAATTGTGTGATTAATGTAGTTTGATTTTATTTTTCGTAGAAAAAAAATAAATTCAAGTTCTTCCAAAAATAAAATGTACTATTCACAATATTTAACTAAAAATCATTTAATTAATATTTGGGGTTATGCTTTTATTTTTACTTTTTGGCTTTAATTATTCTTAATGATTCTTCTAAAACACAAAAAATTCCTTTAGTTTAAGCAAATTATATATATATTTTATTATGTATTGGTCTTGATACATATATGTTTATCGAAAAACTAAGTTACAAAGCAATAAAACTCTTTTAAGAGTAGATTATGAGAGGATAATAAAGTTATTTTACCCATATTTTGAAATTCTAAATTGGGTCAATAGCTTAATTAAGGATTTGTTAAGTTTAACAACTTGATTTTGAATTTTCCTAATTCAAGCAACTTTATATGAGATTTTCCCATTAAGTTTCTAACATAAATTTAGTGTGTTCTTAAGTTCTAGTTCAAGGTCAAGTGAAGTAGTGGAGCTTAGAGGTTTGCAGGGGCACTATTTGCTTGGTTCATGACTTCTTGTATTGAAGTGGTTATTTGAGTGTTTTTTTTTCAGCGAAGGGACTTAAAGAGGATTAAAAACTAATTATTGAGACATTTAATTGGACAATGAAAATATAAAATCTCAACCTATTAATTCCATTTGTCATAATATTCAAAATTATCTCTTATTTAATAGAGTTTCCCCCCCTTCAATTTATTTAATAGAATTTACTTAATCACACACTGAAAATACATTTCTAAATACATAATTCAACCTACAAACTCCCAAAGGCCTTTTCAAGTAAACAAAACTAGACTTAAGGACTCTAAGGATTTATTTGGTTCAACCGAGAGGAGGGGAGATTTTAATGAAAGGTAGGAGAGGTGAGAGGAGAGGAGAAATTTTAATATTATATTGTTTGGATTGATCAAAAGGAAGGGAGATGATGGATTTTAATGTTACCTTGTTTAGTTCAGGAGAGAAGGGGAGGGAAAATATTTTTATATGAACAACTTTTTCCTTATTTTATTCAAGCTGCTTTCTCTAAACTTTATAATTATAAATGACATTAAATATATAAAATAATAATTTTATAACTATTAAAATTAAAGAAATATAACTACAATACATAATTAACAACTAATATATATTTGATAATTATAATTACACTTTTATATATATTTAAAATATCATATTTTATAATTTTTTTATTAAACAAGCTTTATATCAATTGTTGTTTTCCTTTCCCAGCCTTTCAACCCATGTGTGTTTTGATAAATAAAAAATCTCTATCTACCAGCTCAAAACAAAAGCCATATTTTCAATCACGGTGACTCGCCTTTGAAAACTTACATTGAGGAGCAAGATGTTGAGATGCGAGCAATAGGTTGTGTTTGTTTCAGCGTTTTGTACAGGAAAAACATACTTATTACGCAAGCCGAGAAAAAACTCCTCTCACATACTTACCTCGTATACCGTGAATCACGAATTATAAGCACGTTTTGGACAAAAATAAGCCATTCCAAACACGCACATAATTGTCATAGCATGACAAAACTGTGTAGTGTGCACTAGTGTGCGATCAAAAAGCATCTAGAAACAATACTAATGCATGGGTCAATCTTTACAATTGGATAAACATCAGTACCAATAGCTACCACTTTACCTCCAGTAGCTTTTTTGGGATGCCATGTCAATAGGTTGCTAAAAGGTTAAGATTGTTTTTGATGTTGAAAGCTCTTGGGCATTTGAGAAAATCAGATGGGGAACTGGCAGCTGGCAGTTCAAAGGCGAAGTGGGAGGGTGAGGGAGAAAGCCAGAAGGGTAGGGTGGGAATATTTAAAATAAGTATGGGCATAATTATCACAACATGTCAAAATATTGCTTCTTCCCTCCAAATTCCCCCACTTTTGGAGGGGAGGGTTATAAGGGGAGGGGAGGGGAAATTTCAAAAAATTTGCCCTCCCCCATCTACAAATATTTAGATGTCAAACAAGGGGAGGGGAGGGACTTCAAACAAAACAAACTCTAATACTTCATAATTATAATAACTTTAACACAGATACTATAAGAAATGCCATTAAGCATATATTTCTTCAAACTTGAGCAATTCTTGTGTGAGGAGCAAAGACATTGTTTAGGGTTGAAGCAAAGTGGACACCACCTTGAGCTGGTGTGTTTGAATAACATAAAAAAAGCATTTTTGGGGTTAAAACCATAATTTGGTTAAAAAAAAAGATCCAAATACTTGAAAAAAAAGTAAGAAGCACTTTTTTCTCCAAAATCATGGTGTTGAAGAAGCAAATTTTTCCCCATTTTTGATGGTTGCTAAGCCATAATTATCGTCTAATAATTTCCCTAACTCCATAATGTCATTTTTCTCATTCCTTTGCTTTATTCCTTCTGTGTTTTCTCTTCTGTCCCATGACATCGTATTTAGTGTAATAAAAGCTAATGATATTCAATTTGATGGATGAAGCTTGGAATTTTGCATATGCTGGTCTCGCAAGATCTGTTGTGTGTTTGTTAACAGTTTGTGGCCAACACAAAACCCTTCCACCAACTTCCTAAAATTTATTTGTCCAGACTGAAAATACATTCCTATGGAAAAAATTATTTCTGCATAGCATCGCTTATAGAATTTTTCTTTTTTTAATACTTGGAAATTGTAAACTTTTGGTTTAATTAGAGTCAAACAATCAGGTTTAATTTTTTTAAAAAGGGAATTTATTTCTTTATCCCTTGACAAATTTGTATTAGGACCAAAAAACCTATGTCTATAAAGACCTTACTTAAATTTTATAAGTTTTGTTACAAAAACACCACTCTTATTTTTTTAAGGTTTCATTTTTTGGCCATCAAACATTTAACTATCGAATAAATTACGTATTTCAATCTAAAATATATTATTTAGATAATTACTATTTAAAAATAATTTTAGTCTATACAATTTATTAATACATATATATTTGAACTATTTTTTTTCATCTTATAAAATTGAATAATGTTATAATTTTAATTTTGTAGACAAATTTATTTAAATAATGGCATTTATTATAAAATTTAATGTTAAAAATATTTGAAATGGAATCTTTTCTATTATATGCAATTATCACAAAAGCTAATGTCCTTTTTGATAATTTGAACATGAAAAAATGATTTCGATAATAATTATCCAAACATTATCATTTTATCAAAATTACTTTTTTCACATAATCTATTCTGCTTATAATCTTTTATCTATGTTAGAAAATGTTAGGAAATATATATTTCCTACAATTTTAAAAATCACTTTTTTTCATAAGCTATTCCTCAAAAGCTGATCTAAATACACCCTGATCAAATGTTAATGGATGTGTTACATATGACAACATATTATATATTTAAATGTAGGATAAACTATATGTTAAATACAAATAATTTTTTTTACTCAAGACGAAGTACCCGTTGGATGCTTTTTAATTAATTATACAACAATAACTTACTAATACAAAAACTCATATGCTTTTTAATTATTAGCTCAAATTGATAACGCTATTAATTATTTTCCAGCATTAAATTGTTTGTAAGGACTCCGGAAACCACACCACAACGAAAAAAAAAACATTTAAAATCACACACCGACAATTGATAGCAACAGCAGCAACTGTAATTCCTACGACCTTAGCTACTTCTGTGTTGTAGGAAGCATTTGCAGGTCCTATGTCATATCAGAGAAGAAGATTTCTGTTGGTAGACATATCCACTTCTTGTTGTGCCTCAAACATTATGAAGTGCAACAAGAAAGAAGCATATAAATTCATCGTAAGAAAGAAAGGGATGAGTTCTTTTTAATAACGTCAATGATTTTATTAGTGTTTGGTAAATATTCTCACGTAAGTGGTAAATACTAACGGGTAACAACAAGAAGCAATCAGCAAGTGGTTCTTACCTTGAAAAAATTATAATAAAGGAAATGCATAAATTATTATTTAAAATATAATAATAATAACTAATATTTTTTTTTAAAAAAATTAACTTCAATCAAATATCAATAGAAATTTTGAAGGAAAAAAGATAAGAAAATACCACTTGAAGTTCAAAATTCTAAATTAGTGATTTTCTACTGAAATGAGTTTTTTTTTGAATGAAAATTGGAACACATTAACCTATGAAAATGTTACAACGAAACTCGTTCCCTAAAGGAAACGTAGAATAAACATCAACCATGATTAACAACCGCCTCCAGAAAAGGAGGTGATGGATGATCAAGTATAACAAAATTCTCATTCAAATTATGGGCTAATTCCGCCAAATAATCAGCAAGAGTATTATTCTCCCCAGAAACATAATTAAGAAGAACCTGCCCTGAAATGAGTTATCAATTGTTATACTCTTATAGTTAATATTTATATTCTTGCAAGCAACAAAAATAAATATACTCTTATAGCTATCAATTACTATACTTTTAAGTGGTATTTTCTTATCTTTTTCCCAATCTTGAATCTATGAATAGATAATTTTTTTTGAAGAAATTGTGAATTTAAATTTTGAAAGAATTATGGAGTGGGCGTTGAGAGGGGCACCTTGTCCCACCGAAAAAACGGAAAAAGCGGGGAGGGAAAAAGCGAGCCTCTGAAGTCAAAAAAGTCGGCCCAAAAAGCAGCGGTTCAGACCCAAACTTCTAAATTTCAAGAGCTCACTGGCCTAGTCTTCAATGATGCAATTAATACAGGGAAATATGTTCGAATTCATTTGTAATAACATGAAATTCAATTTTTTTTTATCACAACTCATACCCATGGAAAAAAAATATCTAATAACACCTCCCTCCACTTCCTTTTCACTTAATTTTCTATTATTATATTAAGTTTTTATGGTTGAGATTTATTCTATAAAAATATTATTACTCCCTCCAGTCTTTAGTATAAAACATATTTATCTAATTTGATTAGATTAAGAAAGTTAGTTAATATATTATGTATTTTCTAAATTACTATAGTCATCTTTCTTAATTTTCCAATTTCCTCTTCTCCTTGATTATTGTTGAGGAAACATCAACAAAAGTAAATTAGCTGGTTGGCTGTGTTTCTCCTTTACCTGTGTTTCTGAGTCAGCGTGAGCTTTCAACATCACTTCTCAATATGGTATACAAGTTCTGGTTGGCTGATGTCTGTATCACCACAAAACTCTTTGGTCTTATATTCCCATGTATGATCTTGAGGTTGCCCAAGTCAGAGACTGCCTGACCATATCTCTAATCAAAATTAAAATTAAGAATTAAATAAAAATTTTATGTAATCAGTTCAAACATATTAAATATACATATATGTATGCGTACCTAAATAAGCTCATCAGAAGTGCAGTCGGGCCACTTTCTTGTACTAGCTGAGCATGATTTTTTGTGATGAACGTCTCCAGTGTATGATCATACCTTTCTAGAGGTATATGATCATAATCATCATCACCACGCACAAACAAATAATAGTTTAACACTTTGGGTAAGTGTCGACAACTTTCTTCAGTAGTACTGATGCACCTGGAGATGATATTAGTGTGGTATTAGGATGATATCAATGGTATCGGGATGGTATCAGTGGTATCAGGATGATATTAGTGGTATCAGGAAGTAGTAGTATCAGTACATGCAGAGTCATAAACTGAGCAATCATCTGAAGAAAGAACCCATAAAATTTTCTGACAGAATTGAAAGTCTACATGTGATTGAAACCTTGTCCTGACAGAATTGAAGAATTGTCTGTGTGAGAACAAGGAGATTCCTGAATGTTAGTCTTATCATTACATGTCAATGCAATAGCAATATTCTACTTAAAATCTTGGTTTTCAGTGTTATAAGGTGTATTTAAAAACAAAAGATGTTAACTCCTAGAAACATCAAGTAGAATTCTAAGGTTTCTAATATTGAGTTAGAGTATGACCCAGATTTTCCCCCCGTGTTATGAGAACACATAAAGGAGTTCTACCAAGAAGTTGGTATTGCTTATGTTTCCCTGTGAGGACAGTATCTAGCATTCTAGGCAGGATAACATGATATATTAGGATCAAGGTATATATGGGATACCGATGCCCAAGATATACAGATCAGTACGAGCACTAATGCCCTGAATACCATGGAATTACCTGGAGCAACTTGTAATCTGTGATGATCAGATTGGGCTAAATATGCATCACCCTGGTTAAAACCATGTTTATTCTGCCCACTCTTGTGTTTAATCAGGAGACATTTCTGCATCAACAAGCCCTTTGTAAGTCCCAATCGATTGGGGAGCACCCATGTTGGCACCAGCATTTTCTGTCTTCCATTGCTCTGCTTTCTTCTCGTCACCTACAAATGGTGGCTCAGTGTACACTTTGTAGTTATCCAAATTATTGCCCCATCTGTCAGCCCTGGGACAACTACTGAATCCAGGTTCTGGTATATTTTCACTCTTATCTTCACCCAGCTTTGCAGTATCTGAGACAGCAACAGCATCATTCAGTTTTGGACCATCCCACGTTTTATCCATCTCTTAGCCTTCTACTGGGTCTATCAAATGCCTTATCTCCACCAGGATTGTTCCCCCACTTGCAATATTTACCGTTGCGATGATTACCTGCTGCATAAAATTTTTGTTGTTAACACCTTGAAAGTCAATATGGTTATTGATGCAAACTTTCTTATTGCGCAGTTTGGAGGCCTTCTAACAACTGGATTTCTTGTATTCTCTGGATCGTAAGTGCTGTCTTCTCCTTTACCTGTGTTTCTGAGTCAGCGTGAGCTTTCAACATCACTTCTCAATATGGTATATAAGTTCTGGTTGAGTGATTTCCGTATCACCACAAAACTCATTGGTCTTATATTCCCATGTATGATCTTGAGTTTGCCAAAGTCAGAGACTACCTGGTCATATCTCTAATCAAAATTAAAATTAGGAATTAAATAAAAATTTTATGTAATCAATTCAAACATATTAAATATACATATGTGTATGCGTACCTAAATAAGCTCATCAGAAGTGCGGTCGGGTCACCATTTTGTACTAGCTGAGTATGATTGTTTGTGATCAACGTCTCTAGTGTATGATCATACCTTTCTAGAGGTATATGATCATAATTATCATCACCACGCACAAACAAATAATAGTTTAACATATTGGGTAAGTGTCGGCAACTTGCCTAATGTGTTAAACTATTATTTGTTTGTGCGTGGTGATGATGATTATGATCATATACCTCGAGAAAGGTATGATCATACACTGGAGATGGTCATCACAAACAATCATGCTCAGCTAGTACAAGATGGTGAACCGACCGCACTTTTGATGAGCTTATTTAGGTATGCTTATATATATATATGTGTGTGTGTGTATTTAATATGTTTGAACTGATTACATAAAATTTTTATTTAATTCTTAATTTTAATTTTGATTAGAGATATGGTCCAGACAGTTTCTGACTTGGGCAAGCTCAAGATCATACATGGGAATATAAACCCAAGGATTTTTGTGATATAGAAATCACCCAACGAGAAACTTGTATATCACAAAACTCTGTGATTCTGAGATGTCCAAAAGGCTTCCCGATGATGGTGTTGAGCCTCTTGTTTCAGAAGGTAGAATTAGTAAGTATTAAGCTCCTATAATGTTCTTATTTTAGTTCCCCGTGTGCAATTCATCTTGTCCAAATACAATATATCTTTCTTATATGAAAATATCTTCCTTTGTGTTACAAAATTAAGCCAGAATATGGTGATCATTATATGTGCAACTGATAATATTCCCTACAAGGAATTCATCTTCCTTATGTATAATATACCTTCCTTTATGTGATACATTTTCCTTATGTGCAACTTAACTTTTGTTATATGCAATCATCTTTCCTGTGTGAAAATGACATTCCTTGTGTCCCAAAAGTCAAAATGTGCAAATTATGCTTTGTGCAAACAATCTTTTTTTAGTGTAAACGATCTTCTTTTGTGTGTAAATAATCTTTTCTATGTGCAATATATCTTCTTTACATGCAATTTATCTTATGTATGTGTAGCTTAACTTCCTTTATATACAGTTCATCTTCCACCATGTGCAAATGTCTTCCCTTGCGTCCCAAAATTAAGTCATAATGTGCAAATTATACTTTGTGCAAACGATTTTCCCTTAACGCAAATGTTCTTCCCTTGTGCTTAACCGTAGATAGTCTTTCCTATGTGCAATATATCTTCCATACATTCGATTGATTTTCCTTATGTGCAACTTAACTTCCGTTGTATGCAATCCATCTTCCTCTTGTTGGAAGCCGTTGCTATTTCTAAAGAAACGAAGGAGATGGTTAAAAAATTCCAAATTAAATCGAAGGCCGAAGAAACCATCATTCTTTTGTTGGAAGCCATTGTTGCCGTTTTCGAAGAAGGTTGTCATCACAACTGTTAGAGGAGATTGTCGTTGCTTATGTCAATCATGAGCAAGATGAACAAGGAGAAGGTGGTGTGAGTAAGATGGTGAGTAAAAGGCAACCATTGATGTAAGAGAGGAGGGTGAACGATGGTGTGGTAGGTGGCATGGGCATTTTAGTCATTTCATTTCCATTCATACATGCCCCAAAGGACTAGGTCCTTGAAATAAAATTAGGTACTTCCAAGCAAAAATCTTTTCAAATTAGAGATTTATTAGTACTATTTTTTTGCTAAGTAGTATTTATTAGTGAAATATTTATTAATCCAGTCAGGACTTTGAAAAATTGTTTTTTGGTAGAATTACATTTAGGTCCCATAGAAGGAAAAAAATGAAGAAATGGTCCCTATAGATTGTAAAATGAAGAGATGGTTCTATTTACAACTCCATGAGCCTGTATTGATAACTCATTAATAACTCCTGGAGCCTGTGTTGACAATTCCATGGGACCATTTTTTCATTTTGCAATCTATAAGGACCATTTCTTCATTTCTCCTCTTTCTTGAAACCTTAATGTAATTCTCCCTTGTTTTTTTTATTATGACTTATTTAATTTGTAATTCTCCCAAAAAAATTTCATGATTTTAGAGGAAGATTTGAGTGTATTACTATTTGCTAGTCACAGCTTTTTTTTTTTTTGGCGCCTTGTACTTTACTTCGTTTTATAGATTTATTTTCTTAACAAAATCATAGTACAATTAAAAATTCTTCAGAATGATATTTATTAATTTAATAGGATATACCTTAATAAAAATCTATTTTTTGAAAATGCATTTCAATAAATCTTATTTGGTTGTGAAAATTTATTTATTTATTAGTTAGAAATAGATAGTTGATTGGTTAATTAAGTTTCTAACATAAATTTACAGAGGTTTATAAGGTACGATCATGGCTGAACTTAGTGTGTTCTTAAGTTCTAGTTCAAGATCAAGTGAATTAGTGGAGCTTAGAGGTCTGCAGGGGCACTATTTGCTTGGTTATTGACTTATATTGAAGTGGTTATTTGAGTGTTTTTTTTTTTTCCTACGAACGGACTTAAAGAGGATTTAAAACTAATTATTGAGACATTTAATTGGACAATGAAAATATAAAATCTCAACCTATTAATTCCATTTTTCATAATACTCAAAATCATCTCTTATTTAATAGATTTTTCCCCCTTAAATTTATTTAATAGAGCTTACTGAATCACACACAGAAAATACATTTCTAAATGCATAATTCAACCTACAAACTCTCAAACGCCTTTTCAAGTTTCAAGGAAACAAAACTAGACTTAAGGATAGGATTTAAGGCTTGTTTGATTCAGCGTTTTCTTAAAAAATAAATCTTTATTACGCAAGCCGAGATAAAACTCTTCTTACATACTTACCTCGTATACCGTGAATCACGATTTATAAGCACTTATTACCTAAAAATAAGCTATTCCAAACGAACACTTATTGGGTTCAATGGAGGAAAGGGGAGGGATTTTAATATTATATTGTTTGGATTTATTAGAGGGAAGGAGAGAGGATGAATTTTAATATTACCTTGTTTGGTTCAGGAGAGAAATGGAATGAAAATATTTTTATACGAACAATTTTACCCTTATTTTATTCAAGCTAGTTTCTCTAGACTTTATAATTACAAATGACATTAAATATATAAAATAATAATTTTATAATTATTAAAATTAAAGAAATATTACTATAATACATAATTAACAAATAATATATACACAATAATATATATATTTGATGATTATAATTACACTTGTATATATATTTAAAATATTATATTTTATAATTTTTTATTAAACAAGCTTTATATCAATTGTTGTTTTCCTTTCCCAGCCTTTCAACCCATGCGTTATTTTATAAAAAAAATCTCTATCTACTTGCTCAAAACAAAACCCATATTTTCAATTACGGTGACCCATACTTCAAAACTTACATTGAGGAGTAGGATGTTGAGATGCGAGCAATAATTGTCATAGCATGACAAAACTGTGCAGCGTGCACCAGTGTGCGTTCAAAAAAGATCTAGAAACAGTACTAATATACAAGTCAATCTTTGCAATTGGAATTAACCATTAACCATTAACCATTAACCATTAGTACCAATAGCCGTCACTTTACCTTCAGTAGCTTTCCCACCCTCTATTTAAGTGATGATTTTATTTTGTACAAAATAAATATGCAAAAGGAATCTTGTTTTTGTAGTTGAATCTGGCAAACAAACGGGTTTACAGGCATGTCGATCACTTGATGATGATGCAACAGGTTATAGAATATTAGAGGAAGTGTGCAAAGGCCAATCTTTGGCATCCCTTATCTATAATTTTTTTTCGCTATGCAAGATATCCACCGGAGTGAGTTTGATGACTAATTCTTCAGGTACTATTGGGTTCAAGATGGAGATGACCCTCCCAGAAGGATTTTTTCCATACAAGTCATCCTAAGAATTGAACCTAAGAGAAAAAAAAAACAAGTGATCAACTAAATCTTGTTTTTTTTTTTTCCTATTATGAGAGAAAACGGAGAACAAGAATCTGGTGCGAGTGGCGGTGGGAAGGGGAGTGGTAGTGGGGGTGTTGGGAGTCAGAATGGAAATGGGGGTCAGTCTCCGATTTTTAATAGCAAGGCTGAGAAATCAGGAAGTAGGAGAGAAGGGATTGATAATGTTTATGAAAACCATAATCCTGGGGCTAAATTCTCGTACCGGGACAAATTGTTGAGTCTTGGAGACTCTGGATTTCTGGAAATAAACATGTCAACTTGTGATGCCCTTAATGGTTGGAAAGATTATTGTGCGAAAATGAGTAGTAAAAGCACGTCCGAGAATGTTGAGACTGAAGAAGAAGATATATATGGTGATGAAGCAGGGGACACTTGGCAAGAAGGAGGGAAATATCCAAAGTTGAAATTTTCAGCAGAAGAATATGAAGCTTGGTGTAAACCATATATAAATTCTCTGATTGTTAAGCTTTTGGGGAAGTCATTCAGAGTTGGTTTTATGAGGCAGAGAATGGAAAGAATGTGGAATCCTAAAAGTCCGATGAAAGTTACCCCTTTGAGTAATGGATATTTTATTGTGTCGTTTTCTACAAGAGAGGATAGAGATTACGCTCTTTTGGAAGGACCTTGGATGATTGCTGACCATTATTTGATGATACAACGTTGGCGGCCAAACTTTAATCCTTGGAAGGCGGATTATCAAAAGAAAATAGCTGTGTGGATTCGATTTCCGGATTTACCGGCGGAACTTTACAGTATTGAATCTTTAAGGAGACTGGGAAACCTCGTGGGGAAAACTTTGAAAATTGATAGAACTACGGCTTTTTCAGAGAAAGGAGGCTTTGCTAGAATTTGTGTGGAGTTGGATTTGCAGAAACCTTTATTACCTTTTTTCAACCATTTTGGGGAGGACAGGAAGATTGAGTATGAGGGATTACATCTTGTCTCCTTTCACTGTGGGCAATATGGCCATCATATAGGGGTTTGTCATCATAAAGGTACAGATCAAATGAAGGAGAATGGGGAGATTCGTCCAAATAAAGCTCCGGAAAAATCCTCTGATGAGGTGAGGGATAATTTGAGGAAGGATGCTGAGAGTACTGAGAAAAGTGAATCAAAGGGTGGAATTTTTGGGCCACATATGCTGGTAAGACGGGAGGTTAGTGGAAATTTTAATAAAGTGGATTTTGTTGGTTCAAGCTCGAATGGAGGAGGTAAAAAAGGGGTTACAAGTCAAAAGGGTTCGCAAAAGAAAAATGATTTTAATTTAGCCAAGGATAAGGGAAAGACGGTTGAAAAGAAGGATGAGAGTGAGGGATTAAATGAGAGAAGGCGTCAAGTTGGGATGGATTTTAATAAGAATGTTACAGAGCAAAAGTGGGTTCCTGTGGGAGAAAAAAGACTAACCGGGATCAAGAGACGTGCAAGAGAAAAAATGAACATGATTAGAGGAAAATTACCTTCTCATGATGTTACAAAAGGAGGAGGGATTGGAAAAAATGATGTTAGCGAATTGATCTCCCTAAATCCTTTTTCTGTTTTGGAAGTCAGGCCTAGTGAAACCATGAAGGCTACTGAAGAATCTCGATATAATGAAGCGGAAAATATAATCATGGAGATGGAACAGGGAGACATGTTGCAAAGTACTAGTTATATAGTGGATCAAGGTATGATAACTACAGATCATCATGATGACCCTTCTTCATTTAATTTGTCTGAAGGTGGGATTGTTAGAGTGGATGAAAGTGCTTTGATGGGGGATTCCGCCCCAAAAATCCATAATCTGTCTTAATGAATTTCATTTTATGGAATACGCGGGGCACAGGAGCTCGTCTTTTTCCTAATCTCATAAGGGAAATGTCTCGGTTCCATAATGTGGATTTTATGGCTATTTTTGAAACTAGGTGCAGTGGGAATAAAGCTGTCCAAATAGCTGGTAAGCTGGGATTTCAATGTGTTGAAATTATTGATGCAGAAGGTTTCAAGGGTGGGATTTGGTGTGTGTGGTCTGAAAAGGTGGGAAAAGTTGAGGTATTAGTGAAGAATCCTCAATTTATGCATATCAGAATCTGTGGGAATGATCGTAGAACTTGGGACCTGACTCTTGTTTATGCTAGCCCGATTTTAATGCAAAGACGAAAATTGTGGAATGATCTATTTGAGTTGCGAAATAGGATACACGGGCCTTGGGCTATTGGTGGTGATTTTAATGCTACTCTGATGACTAATGAAAGAAGATCTGTGGGTGAGAATATTGGGCCAGATAGAGAGTTCATTAATTTTGTTGATGCTGCTGTTTTGAATGATCTTGGGTTTGATGGACCTGAGTTTACGTGGCATAGAACTGATTCTCAGAGCAGAATTGATCGTGTTCTTGGATCAAATGAATGGGTTGAAATGTTTCCTGATGCTAGTGTTACTCATTTACCATGGTATAAATCTGATCATCGTCCAATTCTGTTGCGTTTGGAAGGGTTTAGCAGGACGAGACAGATTAATAAACCATTCCGGTTTATCGCGGCTTGGGTATTACATGATGAGTTTGAAGAATTTGTCAAGGAAAATTGGAGAACGACTGGCGAGTGGAAGGAGACAATCACTCTATTTTCTGAAGATTGTAGAAGTTGGAATAAAAATGTATTCGGTCATACGGATAAGAGGAAAAGGGAGATAATGCGTCGTCTTAATGGAATTACTAGAGTGGAGAATCATTATGGGCTTTCTATGGAGCTTCATAATCTTCAAACTTCTTTATGGGGCGAGCTTGAGGGTGTCTTATTGCAGGAATCGTTATTATGGGCTCAAAAGGCACGCTCTGAATGGTCAGTAAGTGGAGACAGAAATACGAAATTCTTTCATGCTAGGGCTAATGGAAGAAGAAAAAGAAACTTTGTTGGAGCTATTCGTAATCAGGATGGTGAATGGGTTTATGAAGCGCAATTAATTAAAGAGATGGCTTCTTCTTATTTTACTACTTTGTTTACAGAGGAACGAATGCAGAGGGAGAAAATCCATTGTCACAATACTTATCCAAGAATTGAAGATGAAGACCTCTTTCTATTAGGTAAAGATATTCGGGATGAAGAAGTTAAAGAGGTGGTTTTTAATATGGGAGCGCTGAAAGCGCCGGGTCCGGATGGTTTTAATGCACTCTTTTTTCAGAGTCAATGGAATCACGTTGGTACATCTGTTTATGGGTTTATTAAAAAAATCTGGGAGTATCCAGAAGAAATTGCTAGCATAAATAATACTTTTCTGGTACTTATACCAAAGAAGGAATCTCCGGAAGAGTTAAAGGATCTTCGTCCTATCAGTTTATGTAATGTTATCTTCAAGATCCTTACCAAGGTGATTGCTAATCGTATAAGGGTAGTCCTTCCAAAGATTATTAGTCCTAACCAATGCAGCTTTATCCCAGGCAGACACAGTTCCGACAATATTATTGTAGCTCAGGAGGTTGTTCACTCAATGAGGACTATGCAAGGTAAACGGGGATACATGGCAATTAAGATTGATATGGAGAAGGCTTATGATAGGCTGAACTGGAGTTTCTTGGAACAATGTTTGAAAGATCTTTCATTTCCTCCTAATCTGGTCAGAATTATCTCTCAATGTGTTTCGACGCCTTCAATGCAATTATTATGGAATGGAGAGAAAGGTGATTTATTTAAAACTTCCCGTGGTGTGAGACAAGGGGACCCTTTATCTCCATATTTATTCGTAATTTGCATGGAACGGCTGGCTCACATGATTCAAGATAGGATGGAAACAACGAACTGGCTACCAATAAGGTTATGCAAGAATGGGCCTCCTATTTCTCATTTATTTTTTGCTGATGATATTGTTTTGTTTGGTCAAGCTTCTGTTTTCCAGGCAAATGAAGTTAAGGCTTGTCTAGATGAATTCTGTGCAAGCTCAGGTTTAAAGGTCAATGCTATGAAGACTAGAGTTTTCTTCTCCAGGAATGTGAATCACAATCGACGCACTGAGTTGAGCAATATTCTGGGGTTCCAAATGGCAGCTGATCTTGGCAAATACTTGGGAGTTCCTCTGCATCATAAAAGGGTGACTAAGGAGAGCTTCAGTGAGGTTGTTGATAAAGTGAAGAAGAGGTTATCTAATTGGAAAGTTAATTCGTTATCTCTAGCTGGGCGTGCTACTTTAGTAGGGGCTGTCACATCAGCTATTCCAGCTTATACAATGCAAACGGCATCTATACCTTTTGGTTCATGTGATATGATCGAGAGTAAAAACCGAAGCTTTTTGTGGGGTACAACTCAGGAAAAGCAGAAAATTCATCTTGTTCCTTGGGAAACGGTGTGCAAGTCAAAGGGTAATGGTGGCTTGGGATTGAGACATGTTAAAACCCAGAATCATGCTTTTATGGCCAAATTAGGGTGGAATCTTATCAAGAAAAAGGATGACTTATGGGTAAGAGTTATTAGAAGCAAATATAAATGTGGAAATGATTTAATGCCTCAAATTGATATGCAGAGGATAGGATCGAATACATGGGCAGGGATCAAGGCTGCATGGAGATTTGTGCAGGAGGGCTCCGAAGTTGAGCAGGGGAGACAGATTGTTCGATGGAGGCACACAAGAAATGGAGAGTTCACGGTGAAATCTGCTTATAAAGTTATTGCAAATGAAGAAGATAACCAAGAAGTTATATGGCAGAAAATCTGGAAGCTGAATACTATTCCAAGATGTAAAACTTTTATGTGGCTCGTTGCTCACAACAAGCTTCTTACCAACGTTGAGAGATATAGAAGAGGCATGTGTGCTGAGGATGTGTGTGGTTGGTGTAAGAAAGGTCCAGAAACGGTGCTGCATGTACTTCGGGACTGCACTGAAGCTAAACGTTTGTGGATGGAAAAGATATCTTTGCCAAGAGATCGTTTTTTCTTTGAGCTAAATCTTAAGGAGTGGTTGAACTCTAATATTCGACGCTTGGATTGGGGTGACTGGTTTGCAACTTTATGCTGGTTATTCTGGAAAAGGAGAAACGAACGTCTTTTTGAGCAGAAAAATCAGAGTAATGAGAGCCTACTGAATCATGCCCATGCGGTGATATCTAGCATTCAAAAGGCAAGTAAAAAACTTGTCGGAATAAATTTACAAGGGACATTAGTTACGGACAGAAGGGCCACTTGGATGCCACCAGAGGAAGGATGGACTAAAGTAAACGTTGATGGAGCATTTTCAGGGAAATCCGGTGCTGGGTGCGGAGGAGTTATTTGCGAGGCTAACGGAAATTTTATTATGGCTTTTATGCACAGATTGGAGTTGGGTGATCATGTTACCGCTGAAATATGGGGTATTCTTCTAGGATTGAAGACAGCTTGGGATCAAGGAAAGCGAAGAGTGATATTAGAATCCGATGCGAAAGATGTTATTGATCTGATTAATTGTGAGAATTGCCAGAATCATCCGGACGCTAATACAATAGAAGAAATTCGTTCCATGTTGCAACGAGAATGGAGGATAGATTTGAGGTTCGTTCCAAGAAACGCAAATAGGGTTGCCGACTTCCTTGCGAAAAAGGCAATTTCATGTGTAACGGGGTTTCACCCGATTTTGTATTCCACGCCTGAGTTATCAGCTATTTTAGAGCTGGATCATTGTATTCCTACTGATGTAGGCTGAGTTTTTTAGAGTTTCCATCTTTATGTATCAAAAAAAAAAGAATTGAACCTAAGAGTAAAGCGCTTAAAAAAACGTAAATCCATGATCACTTACGTGAACCCACATTGATATCTCTTATCTATAATTTGTCCAACCTATTTTTTTATTTTAGTCGAAAGCTGCCACTTTGCAACTTTTTTATTTTTTTTTTCGGATAGAAAAACCAGAACAAGCCGGTGCCACTTTTCAAATTAAATATCACCCGACAAATTTATTCTTGTTCTTATTTATTTATTTTTGGTGACAAGGAAAACACAATATTTTTTTTTTCTTTTGGTGGGGTCGCCGGGGAGCGGAGAGAAAAACGAAAAAAGTAAAAATAGTGTCTTGCGGAGGTCATCTCTGTTGTCCCCCCCTATGAATAATATTGAGAGATCAAAATAAAACATGAATAAAGGATTCAGTATAAAATTGATATTGCTGGGAGTAATTCTGTGAAAAGTCAATGACTTATGAAAATTAGTGAGACTTAATGAATATGTTTTTTTTTAAATATGTGCTTTGTTAGTACTTACTAGTTCACATTAATTTTTTAAATGTTTATTTTATTGATAAATATAATTTATGACATTAGTGGATTTCATGTTTATGAGATCACACAAGCTAATATCTGCAATACATGGATTAGTGTTATAGCTCATTATAAAAATTTGGCGTGATATTTTTTTGGGATTAATTCTTTTAAGCATCTGTGGATGTTTCTCCTCTTATGGTGGAAGCTGTTGCTTTGTGCAAGGAATGAGTGCAAATGACTTTACATCTTAATATGCATCAGATTATTTTTTAATATGATTGCAAGGAGGAGGCTGTTGCTACTTCATCTTCATCTGTAGGTATTTGGGTTTAAAATGTTAACACATGTGTGTGTGCAGGACATGATTTGTTTTTGTTGAAATAATTAATGTGACTATCGATCTATTTGGAATTCTCCTCTTTATCCCCGTTCCTTCTGGGGGAAAAGTTTGAAAAAATCAGTAAAAAATCTGTATTTAAAAATTTTATTGGCTACAGCGATATTAATTTGAGTATCACTATTTTATGTGCATAAAAACATATTAAATCCTTCTTATCAATAAAATTTTTAATAGGGACCTTTTTACTTACATTTCCAAACAGTTTTGGATAAGATAGGTTTAAAGGGTTCATCATGATAAACAACAAATTAAGGTAGGTATCACACTGGTCAAAACTGCTTACAAAAATGCTTATAAATTATTCTTACGATCCTTAATATAAGATATATTTACTTAATTTTATTAGATTAAAGTAGTTGGTTAAGTTAGTTAATATGACATGTATTTTTTAAAAGGAAAATGCTTAGGTCAAGTTTCTTATATCAATTTCGTCAAGTTCTCCAATTACATGTGACAATGTGTCATGTTTTTGCATTATTATCAATTAACTATAAAACTAAATGCAAAAAATAGAACACACGGTTATATGTGATTGGAGAACTTGATGTAATGGATGTAAGGAACTTGATGTAAGTATAGTCCTTTCTAAAATACCCTAGTCACCTTCTTTAATTCCCTACTTCCCCCTCCTCTTTGATTAGTATTGAGGGAGTATAAATAGAGGTAAATTATGAAAAGATTGACAAATATTAAAATTTTATCTTATATCTAGGACAAAGATCAACTACCTAAATATGCCTTATATTAAGAATTGGAGAGTACAAACCAACGAAGCTTCTATATGGATTTGAATCTATATCATATGAAACACTAGTCACATCTTTATTAACTATTCCCTACTGTTATTAATATAAGATATATTTACCTAATTGATTAGATTAAGGAAGTTACTTGAGTTAGTTAATGTGACATGTATTTTCTAAAAAACCTTAGTTATCTTATTTGATTTTCTCATTTCCTCTCCTCCTTAATTATTGTTTGAGGGAGCATCAATAAAGATAAATTAGCGAAAGATTAAAAAAATATGAAAATAATGTTTTATATTCAAGATTTAGATTAATTCCCTAAATATATCTTATGTTCAGACGCACGGGAAGTAGATCAATTATTTTAATCTCTTTATTCTTCTTATATTTATTTACCTTTTTCAAACTATTGCTCTTTGTATCATTTTTATACACATTACTCCAACGATCAAATGAGTGTTATGCGTCTATTGAATAAAATATATTTCAAAATGAATTAATTTTGGCAAAATATGGGGATAACTAATAAGGGAAACTTCGTTGGAAAGAAAAATACTAATAAGAGAAACTTGTACTCAAATTCAATTCCACCATACCTAATACATTGCTTCTTCTTTTGAACTCTATATGCCTTTCACTTTCTTCATAATTTACGTAATATAGTCCTTCAAGTTCTTTTGTTATAATGACATTTTTTCAGTCGTGAATGCAATAGTATATGAAAACGAAAAAGAAAAACTATTTTCTCGGAAAGTTCATGCAACTTACAATCCTCAGAATCATCTGTGTCCCAATTTCCCATGACAGTCAATACCAACTCTGTCAGGCTCCACTTTCTAAAGTGGCCCAACAAATTATTGCATCTCTTTCATTCATGGTAAAATCATGTTCAAGTCTCAACAAACAACGAAAATAAAAAAAATGATTTATTAAAATTATAAAATAAAAAAATAATCTTATGAAGTTGTTAATATCCGCTCTAAGAGCTCTCAATAACTCATTCGTGGAGTTGTCAATAAGACCATTTTTTTATTTTACAATTTTAAGGGACCATTTTTTATTTTTCTTTTTTATTGGGATTTAAGTATCATTTTCCCTTTATTTCATTGATTTTTTTGTTCAGATATACATTGATTTTTTAACTACTAAATTATAAAATGTTTTCTCATAGATATGCTATATAATAAGAATATGATAGATGGCAAACATCCTTTTCTCAATTCTGACTAAGCATAGACTTCCATAACCAAAAAAACTCGTCATTAAGACCTTGGGAAGTGTGCTCTCACCTGTCAATAAATCTGAATTATTTGGATTATTTGTTTAGTTCCAACCAAAGTAATTACACCCACTTAACCGGTTGGGGTACTGGGTTAAGGATCAGTGAATCAGACTAAAGTTAAACTGAAGCTAACCCGGTGAAAAATTGAAAATTTTAAGTTTATTTATATGAAATTTTAAAAAAAAATAAAAGAATATTTTTTAAAAAAAAAAAATAAAACCGGACGAAACCGGACAGGTCTACCAGCCGATCCTATCCGGACTGAGAACATGGGTTCCAACCTCCAATTGTAATATTCCAAAAATTTTAAAAGAGACCTACAAGGCATATTTGAGGCCAAGGGATGTTGTTTAAAAATAAAAGAAAAAGAAACCTAAAAAATAATTTATTTGGATAAAAGTGTATTTTCAGGCTATAATTCTAGGAAAGTAAATTATGGGATTACTATTAAATATATATAAAGGCCCAAACAAATTAGGGGAAAATTATAGATTGTTCTTTTAGGATATAAAGGAGAGTATTGGGAAGTTTGTTTCCCAGAAAGTGTTATAGGTAACTGCAAAACTATTTTCTTGAATTAAAGGCCGAATTTCTTGAAATAATTCGAGAAAAATAACTAGAGGTTAGTTTTTACCATGAAACTTTTAAGGAAATTACTTTATGGCTTAAAGAAACTAGTTAAGGAAGAAACTCTTTGTAATGTGGTAAGGATTAATTTCTAGAGATTATTTGAGGATTTTAAAATATTAATCAAAGGACGGAACTGAAAAAAAAGTTTACTTGAAGGATAAATTGGTCATGAGACTCGTATAATTCAGCTGCCCCTTGTTTTGTTCTTCTACTCATTCTCGACACCCTCATCCCAGGAACGTAGAGAAACAGAGTTTGAGAGAGATTAAAGTAGAGGCCGGTCATTCGAAGTGAGAATGAGGAAGCGAGAGGGCTAAGGTTTTGAGATGAAAGTGAAAAGTGAGGAGTAAGGTAAGACAAGATAAGGTGTTCATTTAGAACAACGATTGAAATTTTTAAAAACAGATTTTCAACCATAATTTGTGATACACGAGATAAGTATGTAAAATGAGTGTTATTTCAACTTATGTACATAAACACTTATAGGGCTATCCATCACCCAACCAAACAAACATAAGGTTAATGAACGAGCACTTGGGTTGGATCTGGTGGGTCCATGGGTAAAAATTAAACAAAAAATTATGTATATTGTATTAGTACGCAAAAGCACGTATTTTACTTAAAGTTTGGTTATTTAGTTTTAACCGAATTAATTTCACAAAAATCACACAAAAAACCGACCACCGAAATATGCATATTTAACAAACTGCAAAAATAAAAAAAAAACCACTGAAATGACCAAAACCAAAAAAATGAATTGAATTTGGTTTAGTTCAGTGTTGTTCAATCATGATTTGCTCACCCCTATGCTCCACAAGCTCTTGTACACATGGAAGAAGGAATAAGATTTATATACTAGCTGATTATGACATTGCGTTTGTGTTGTTAATTCTGAGTAGATTTTTTAAAAACGTCTCTTAAAACTAGGGATATTGTTCTTTATAAGGAATTGTTTTTTTTTCTGAAAATCCTGAAAATCTATAACTAATTCTTACAAGTCCACCCTCAATAGTTAAATTCCTAGCTAAGACATTTTAGAAACTTTTAATAACCAAATAAAACACAGGCTTCTCTATTTTACTTAACCCTTCACATTCACATGATCATAACTTAAATGCTACTCAACCACAAGTATTAATCTACTTGTCATTTTAGAAATATAACCTGTAATTTTGGCATGTAGATATCTTGGGGCATAGTTCATGCATTGCCTAAGCTTCTAAACATATTATAACTACTATCAACTATATATGTATATATACACCTTTGTCATCACCTCATATGAGACTTACCTTGAGGCAATTATAGACTTAGCTTTCCTCCTTATAAAGGGTATTTAATGCCAAAATATTTCTGTACAAATATATACACATATATCTTATATTAAAAGAAAACATGGCTAAAAAAATAGCCAATACTCAAAGAAAAGAATAATTTAATACCCCTTCAACTCCAAGCTTCTTAAGATTTCACCAACAACAATGCCCATGCCCCTAGTAGTACCTGTTTTTACTGTATATCATGGAAGAAAGGGGTAAGATTTGGGAAAATCTTAGTAGTAACAAATTTCTTCATGTTAATCATGCAAGATCACAAGTAAGTGCTTGTTTGGAATAACTTATTTTTGAGTAATAAGTGCTTATAAATTGTGATTCACGGTATACGAGGTAAGTATGTGAGAGGAGTTTTATCTCGGCTTGCAATAAGGACTTATTGTACAAAAATAAGTGATATCAAACACATGCTTAGCATGCAAAATAAGCCATAGAGAACAATACCTTACAACAACTATATCATCAATAATGCTCATACATCATACAGATAACTTAGCCAATTGCTAATTGGTGCTCATTCTTAATTAAATGAATAATTAACTGGCACACATTTCCATGACAACTAATCTTATACAAGGCAATTTACATGTTCTTATGCACAATCAGCAAAATGGCACAAACAGACAGGTAACATAGCAATATACAATCACATGAAAGGAAAAAAGTTGTTACCTCTTGCGCTTTCTTTCGATTTACCTTCTAACTTATTCTTTCCTTGATTACTCCTTGGTGGGTTTGGGCAAATATCAAACCCTATCACGTATGCATACATGTAAGGGTAGGTTAAGACTTATTCCATTCATATAACTTGAAATTTAAATAAGTTCTCTTAAATCCCAGCTTAACCGATTTCTACCCCTTTTTTTAATGAATTTTGAAAAATCATAACCTAATCTAAGAAACTCTAAAAGAAGTGGTTCAAATCTCTATTCGAAGCTCTTTTAATCCTCTGCCAAGGAAAAATAACATCCAACATCAAATCATGGACATAATTTTATAATTCTAGCGTGAATAGTCACTACTCATTTGGTAAAATAGGATTTCTCGGTTTTTCTGCCCAAACTTTGAAAAATCACATCTTTCAATGTACACACTTATTTTAAAGCTTATTGACGTGAACTAAATGGTCACCAAATTTCATGGGAAGAGGAGGTCTTTTGCACTGGTTTTACTCATCATACAAATATCAGTGCTTTAATTTATAAAATTCCATTTACAGTCATAATGGTTCCAAACTTGTACTAAGGCCATTATCCTACACAAAACCCCCCCTTTTAAACTCATTGGGAGCATCAAATTAAACAAAACTTAACTCATTCATATTAAAATAGTAGCTGATCAAAAGAGGGCAAGAGGACAAATTCCCTAATTTTAAGCCTATTTCTACCTAACGCAGCTAGGGTCCTTTAGACATGCCTTAGGTCTGATTTTATAATTGGGACACTTATTCCACATTACAACATCCTTAGAAAGTGAGAAAATTCCATCTTTGAGGTCACAAAATTCAAATCCCCAAAGCATTCATCCGCATATATGTAAATAACATGAATAACCTTTAGTCTTTAAGCACATGAGCATATTTCTAACTTGAAACCATTAAAGTATCATTTTGCCTCTTCATGAGTTCTCAAACGTCTTAAATCTGAAAAATATTCAGCTTTAAGAAAATAACTACCATATTGTCATCTTTAGCCACCATTTGATGCTTTAGCATATAATCAAACAGCAAGGTTTTCCTTCAAAGTAGAGGCTTTAGTTTCCATATATAGCAGCTATCTTCCCATAAACAAAGCAACTTAATCATGTTATATGTATACCTTAACGACATACCAACAATCCTCTTTAATTTCCTTAACCATCCGATCTACACAGTATGATTTTCCTATAACTTTTTGACTCTTCTAGTAATCATTAAATAAAACTCTTTTGGACAGCAAGCAATTTTGGGATCCTTAACCATACTTTAATACTTTAAAAACACTTGTCAACATTTAAGGACCCCAAAACATTAACTATAATTAGTTTTTAAGCTGCATCCATACAAACCTTAAAGCTGTCAGCAATTATATCATATAACAGCATTTTCAATCATAAAATTTAACTCTTAAAATAGCTACTCGACATGTAGAGGTAGCAACTAGTAAGTCTTCATATCCAAAGCACCATCGTTCACACTCACACCGCCTTCTCTTATAGTCAGGAAATCTCCAGCTCTAAGAACTTCTCCCTAGTCTCATTTTGAAGTTTTAAAATCATAGTCTAACAGCTTAAAGCACCTATAAACTATTCCAGATTCGAAGACACATCCTCAGAGTTCTAACAGTATCTTGCCTAATGTTAAAACACATAAACTTCAATTTAAAATTATTTTTCTAGTTGAAGACAAGCTTTAGTCATGTTGAAGATTCATTTAGCATTTGGAAATCAGAATCAAAACCCCTAAAATCAACGCCATATAGCCTGAATCCTCTACCACAGTTACAGCCATTAAAACAAAAAAAAAAAAAACCAAGCGAATCAAAAATATGCAACCCCAAATATCATATTTAGTCTACTCTTAGATACTCCTTTAACCCTCAATCGCTGCCATCTCTTTACTTAGCTTCGCATTTCAGCGACCCAAAAATCTCCAAACATCCATCAATTGATGAAATAGAGGATAGAAGGTAGATTAGGAGACTTAGCATGGTTGAAATCTAGCCTTGCATGTAGGAAATCCCTCCTTTCCTTGTTCTTCTTCACCTCCGACCCTTCTCTAGTCCTCGTGGTCTCTTACTGAGACCTCTCTCCTCCTCACTTCACAGGGCCGATCAGCCATGGGCGCCGCCGCCGCCTTCGGTCCTCACTATGCTGTGCGCCTCACTCTCACTCTCCCTCTCACTCAGCCATATCTGCTATCTGCGATTGCGATCTGCCTCTTCTCCGAAGTTGAAGTCGGAAGCAAAGCTTGGTCTTGCCGTCTCAGCCTCGCCTCACTTGGGCGCGGTGCTTCACTTCCCTCGCTACTTTTTTTTTTTTTTTGGTAAACATGCGGGGCTCACGCCCTATTCATTATTCAAAACTAAACGAGGGTATGCCACCCCCACTGAGTCCCTATACAGATATTGTCTAATTTGCAAAGGTGGATCATCATACATCTCCACCAAATTTTCCTGTCCTAAGCTTAAATTTGCTAGGGAATCAGCACACATATTTCCTTCCCTATACACATGTTGGACTCTAAAAGATGAAAAAACAATTATCTGACTCTTTACAAGCTTAATCAAATTGCTGTCAAACTCTGTACCATGCAGCACCTGTTCAATCATACAAACAAGTGCAGAAGAGTCACTTTCTAAGATCAGTTTCTGTACCTTGAGTTCAGCTGCCATTTTCAGTCCTGTGATTGCACCCCATGCCTCTGCTTTTATCGCTGAGCAATTGCCAAGACTTCTGGAAAATCCCTTCATCCATCTACCATCACTGCCCCGAAGTAGACCCCCACATCCAGCTGTACCAGAAGTTATTTTATATGCACCATCCACATTCAATTTCACCCAGCCATCATTCGGAGCAACCCAGAATATATTCTGCATAATCCTCTTATGCCCAATGCCTCCACCCTGCAGCTTCTGAGATTGAAGAACACAGACATATCTCATGATTTCTGTTTTTAGATCCGTTGGGCCTTGATAATTTTCCACAAATAAAGCCATATTCCTAACAGACCAAAGCTTCCAGCATGTAACACCAAATATTATCTTCCATTCTTCATCCCTATTATTTAAGTTTTCCTTCATCCATGCTCTTCCCTGAAGCTTGTAGAATTCATCCCCTTCATCTCTTCTTCCCAGTGCAAACCATACCAACCGAGCAGTTGCACAGTCTCTCAACACATGTGTAAGTGTTTCTATCTCCCCATCATTTTTGAAACACAAGCCAGAGCACCCAAATAAGTGTTCTCTTCGTTCCCCTGTGAGCAGCCTATTAAGTACAGCAAGCCAAAGGAAAACTTGGATTCTACGAGGTCCTTTCCATTGCCAAACCAGCTTCCAGATTTCATCCTTTACACCCTTTTCCTCTCTCAACTTCTTATACATCTCTGAAACAACATAAACATTTTTTAAATTGGAGCCCCATTTTATTTTGTCAGCCCCAAACTCATCACAAGGTGGTGGTACTGCTCTTATTAAATCACATCCCTCTTTTGAGACAATTTCTTTTAATTTTTGATGATTCCAGTCACCATTATGGTTAACCAATTCTCTCACCATGCACATCTTGTCCTCCTCCTTTAAGGAAACCACACAATGATTAATCAATGTGCTCCCATCATCAACCCACCTATCTAGCCAAAAGTTAACCCTTCTACCATTTCCCACTTCCCAATGCACATTATCAATCAGGTTTGGCCACAATCTTCCCACATTTTTCCAGATTTCTGAATCTGCATTTTTAATGATACATTCCTTACTCTCATCCATTCCTCTCCCATATTTCCCTTTCAAAACCAAAGAACAAAGATTTTCAGGCTTAGCAATCAAATTCCACCCAATTCTTCCCAGAAGCGCATCATTCATGATTCCTATTTCCTTTAATCCATATCCACCTCTTTCCTTGGGCGTGCATAAAACCTCCCAACTTACAGCTGGTAGCTTCCGTTTTCCTTCCGCCATCCCCCACACAAACTCTCTCTGAATTTTAACCATCTGCTGTCTAACACCACTAGGAATATATGAGTGTTGCATCCAATAAACAGCCATCTGATTTGTGACTGATTCTACTAGAGTAAGTCTACCAGCTAGGGAAAGTGTTTGTTTCTTCCACCCACTTAGTTTATTCTGCATTTTATCCAACATAAACTGAAACTTCCCTCTCGTACTCCTTCCCCTAGTTACATATGCACCAAGATATCTTCCTAGATCCTCCATCCTCCTAAATCCAGATATATCACATACCTCCTTCTGCATAATTCTAGACGTATTTTTTGAGAAAAAAATACATGTCTTCTGTATATTAATTTTCTGTCCAGATATCCTTCCAAACTCCTCTAATACTTCCATTACTGTACTAATTTGCTCTTTATTTGCCTCACAAAATAGTAAAAGATCATCAGCAAATAGTAAATGAGAAATTGCTATACCCCTTCTACCCATTCTCAATGGAATCCATTTCTTCATGTTCACACAGTCAGCAATCATGTGGGATAGCTTCTCCATCCCCAAAACAAACAAATATGGAGACAAAGGGTCTCCTTGCCTCAACCCTCTTCCTGGGGAGAACTCATCATTTTTAGTTCCATTCCACATCACACTCATTGTTGTTGTACTAATACAGCTCATAATTACCTTTCTTACATGCTCCTCCAAGCCAATTTCTATCAAAACCTTATCTATAAAATTCCATGACATTCTATCATAAGCTTTTTCTAAGTCAATCTTAATGGCCATGTACCCTTTTTTCCCCTGCATTCTATTCATGGAATGAACCATTTCCTTTGCAATTATGATATTATCATGAATGTTTCGCTTTGGAACAAAACTAGTTTGAAAAGGCGAGACTAACTTATCCATCAAGCCTTTCAATCTATTGACTATTAATTTAGACAATCCTTTATAAAGGACATTACATAGAGCAATAGGCCGAAATTCACTTACCTTTTCTGGCTTCTCTGTCTTTGGAATGAGCACCAATAGAGTCTTGTTTACTTCTCTAATCAAATCTGGCTCTTTCCACATCTTTTGGACATATTCACTGACAGAACTTCCTACCACTTGCCAATTCTCATGATAGAACACTGCTGGAAAGCCATCTTCTCCAGGGGCTTTGAAACCGCCCATTTGGAAAAATGCCTTTCGCACCTCATTTCTTGATACATCTCTATTCAAACCCCTCACTGTCTCTTGGTCCACCTTCCCCCACCTCTGATTTGTGCTAATCCACCCTCTATCAACAGCATCTTCTGCAAATAATTGAGTAAAGAAATTCTGGAATAAGCTAATAATATCCTTCTCGTTCTCAATCCATTCTCCCACATCATTCTTCAGCATTTTAATCTTGTTCCTTTGTCTTCGTATTACCGTTTTTGTATGATAATACTTAGTATTTCTGTCCCCCTCTTCTATCCACTTCCCTCTAGACTTTTGGAACCACAAAAGTTCTTCTTGGTTCAAGGTATCCAGTAGTTCTGCCTCAAGCTCCTGTTCAAGCTCTATAAGGAAAGGATTTGAGTGCCTTTCCATAGACTTTTGTACTCCATCTAGCCTATTTAACAGCCTCTTCTTTTTCTGCTCAATCCTTCCAAACACCTCCTTATTCCATGTTTCTAGATTCTGTCTTAGACTACACTTCCCTCGCTACTTTATTTTAATGATTTAAGTGAGTAATCGGAATTAACCCAAATCGTGATTGTAAAAGTTATTTTCAGTGAGTTGGAATAAATTTTTTTTTATATATTTATTTTATAAATTAAAAAAATTATTCTTAAAAATCAATCTAAACACACACTTAATTGAAAGAATAACTCAGTCTCACTTGAGTGAGCCAAGCCCTTTTACAACAAATTCTCTCCTTTCAGTGTTTCTCGTATTTTGCTGTCGTAAAAGTGTCTCTCATTGTGTTTTCAAGTAGCATTTCTGATGTGGGTGTCTACTTTAAAAAAATTGTGTCCTGTATTTTAGATTTCTGACATGGGTGTTTCTCCCTGTTTTTTTTTTGGGAATACAAGAGGGCAAGCTCAACTTGAAATTTTATAAAACAATATGACTAACTAAAAGATGTTGAATCATCTGACTGGTTCCCTAATCCCTATAGACATGGGTTATTTGAACATATGAATCACCATAAATGAGGTGTCGTGTATCTTCAATTTCTGGTCCAAATGGATGGGGAACCACTGAACCCCACAAATGTCGTGTATCTTCAATCCTTTGATTTCTAGTTTTTTTTTTTTTGGTTAAGCCCCTAATTGTTACTGTTGTTACTATTATCCACTTATTATTATAAATATTTTTTTTTTTGCCAAATATTATAAATATGTATCATTGTAGAGCTCAGCCAAGCCTATTGCAGGATGAGTGACACGCATGCCTTGAGAGAGAAAGTTAGAAAGACAGAGTCTGTGTTTCTTTTTTGACCGTTGCCTGTAACGGTTGGAAAGCGTAAACAGTGACGGTGTTCGGCGGTTGTCCGATGTCTGGTTTCCAATGGTGGCGGTGCTCGGCGTTTATTCCTGAATGTCTGACGACCTGACCTGTCCAACGGAGTCTGTGTTTCAATCCGGTAACGGTCGGAAAACGTAAACAGTGACGGTGCTCGGCGGCTGTTCCTGGTTGTCCGACGTCTTGCTTCCATTGGTGGCGGTGCTCGGCGTTTATTCCTGAATGTCCGACGACTTGATTCCTTGAGCTTCAATCCTGTCCAACGGAGGTGTTTTGGACCCTGTTTCTTGTGTTGGCAACGGATCTAATCGGTAAACCTTGGAGTTATCTGACGATGACGCTGATCCATTGGTCGGAGTAGAAAAGTTTGCAGAGTCGAGTGTTTAGCTTCTGATCAGGTTCAATGGGATTCGTTCTTCACTGGTATTCTCGGTTAGTTTTCTTCATCTGTGTTTTTTTGTTTTTTTGGTGTTTTTTGTTTGTTGGTTTTTTACCCCTATTATGAGAGAAAACGGAGAACGAGAGTCTGGTGCGAGTGGCGGTGGGAAGGGGAGTGACAGTGGGGCTGTTGGGAGTCAGAATGGAATTGGGGGTCAGTCTCCGGTTTTTAACAGCAAGGCAGAGAAATATGGAAGTAGGAGGGATGGGATGGATAATGATTATGGAAACCATAATCCTGGGACCAAATTCTCGTACCGGGATAAATTGTTGAGTCTTGGAGACTCCGGTTTTCTGGAAATAAACATGTCAGCTTGTGATGCCCTTAATGGTTGGAAAGATTATTGTACGAAAATGAGTAGCAAAAGCACGTCCGAGAATGTTGAGGTTGAAGAAGAAGATATATATGGTGATGAAGCAGGGGACACTTGGCAAAAAGGAGGGAAATATCCGAAGTTAAAATTTTCAGCGGAAGAATATGAAGCTTGGTGTAAACCATACATAAATTCTCTGATTGTTAAGCTTTTGGGGAAGTCATTCAGAGTTGGTTTTATGAGGCAGAGAATGGAAAGAATGTGGAATCCTAAGAGTCCGATGAAAGTCACCCCTTTAAGTAATGGATATTTTATTCTGTCGTTTTCTACAAGAGAGGATAGGGATTACGCTCTTTTGGAAGGACCTTGGATGATTGCTGACCATTATTTGATGATACAACGTTGGCGACCAAACTTTAATCCTTGGAAGGCGGATTATCAAAAGAAAATAGCTGTGTGGATTCGATTTCCGGATTTACCGGCGGAACTTTACAGTATTGAATCTCTAAGAAGACTAGGAAACCTTGTGGGAAAAACTCTGAAAATTGATAGAACTACGACGTTTTCAGAAAAAGGAGGCTTTGCTAGAATTTGTGTGGAGTTAGATTTGCAGAAACCTTTATTACCTTTTTTCAACCATTTTGGGGAGGACAGGAAGATTGAGTATGAGGGATTACATCTTGTCTGCTTTCACTGTGGGCAATATGGCCATCATATAGGGGTATGTCATCATAAAGTTCCAGATCAAATGGAGGAGAATGGGGAGATTCGTCCAAAAAAAGCTCCGGAAAAATCTTCTGATGAGGTGAGGGATAATTTGAGGAAGAATGCTGAGATTACTGAGAAAAGTGAATCAAAGGGTGGAATTTTTGGGCCACATATGCTGGTAAGACGGGATGTTAGTGGAAATTTTAATAAAGTGGATATTGTAGGATCAAGCTCGAATGGAGGAGGTAAAAAAGGAGTTACAAGTCAGAAGGGTTCGCAAAAGAAAAATGATATTAATTTAGCCAAGGATAAGGGAAAGACGGTTGAAAAGAAGGATGAGAGTGAGGGAGTAAATGAAAGAAAGCGTCAAGTTGGGATGGATATTAATAAGAATGTTACAGAGCAGAAGTGGGTTCCAGTGGGAGAAAAAAGACTAACTGGGATTAAGAGACGTGCAAGAGAAAAAATGAACATGGTTAGAGGAAAATTACCTTCACATGATGTTACAAAAGGAGGGGGGATTGGGAACTATGATGCTACTGAATTGATCTCCCTAAATCCTTTTTCTGTGTTGGAAGTCAGGCCTAGTGAAACCATGAAGGATACTGAAGAATCACGTTATAATGAAGTGGAAAATCTAAACATGGAGATGGAACAGGGGAACATGTTGCAAAGTACTAGTTATATAGTGGATCAAGGTATGATAACTACAGATCATCATGATGACCCTTCTTCATTTAATTTGTCTGAAGGTGGGATTGTTAGAGTGGATAAAGTTGCTTTGATGGGGGATTCCGCCCCAAAAATCCATAATCTGTCTTAATGAATTTCATTTTATGGAATACGCGGGGCACAGGAGCTCGCCTTTTTCCTAATCTCATAAGGGAAATGTCTCGGTTCCATAATGTGGATTTTATGGCAATTTTTGAAACTAGGTGCAGTGGGAATAAAGCAGTCCAAATAGCTGGTAAGCTGGGATTTCAATTTGTTGAAATTATTGATGCAGAAGGTTTCAAGGGTGGGATTTGGTGTGTGTGGTCTGAAAAGGTGGGAAAAGTTGAGGTATTAGTGAAGAATCCTCAATTTATGCATATCAGAATCTGTGGGAATGATCGTAGAACTTGGGATCTGACTCTTATTTATGCTAGCCCGATTTTAATGCAAAGACGGAAATTGTGGCATGATCTATTTGAGTTGCGAAATAGGATACACGGGCCTTGGGCTATTGGTGGTGATTTTAATGCTACTCTGATGACAAATGAAAGAAGATCTGTGGGTGAGAATATTGGGCCAGATAGAGAGTTCATTAATTTTGTTGATGCTGCTGTTTTGAATGATCTTGGGTTTGATGGACCAGAGTTTACGTGGCATAGAACTGATTCTCAGAGCAGAATTGATCGTGTTCTTGGATCAAATGAATGGGTTGAAATGTTTCCTGATGCTAGTGTTACTCATTTACCATGGTATAAATCTGATCATCGTCCAATTCTGTTGCGTTTGGAAGGGTTTAGCAGGACGAGACAGATTAATAAACCATTCCGGTTTATCGCGGCTTGGGTATTACATGATGAGTTTGAAGAATTTGTCAAGGAAAATTGGAGAACGACTGGCGAGTGGAAGGAGACAATCACTCTATTTTCTGAAGATTGTAGAAGTTGGAATAAAAATGTATTCGGTCATACGGATAAGAGGAAAAGGGATATAATGCGTCGTCTTAATGGGATTACTAGAGTGGAGAATCATTATGGGCTTTCTATGGAGCTTCAAAATCTTCAAACTTCTTTATGGGGCGAGCTTGAGGGTGTCTTATTGCAGGAATCATTATTATGGGCTCAAAAGGCACGCTCTGAATGGTCAGTGAGTGGAGACAGAAATACGAAATTCTTTCATGCTAGGGCTAATGGAAGAAGAAAAAGAAACTTTGTTGGAGCTATTCGTAATCAGGATGGAGAATGGGTATATGAAGCGCAATTAATTAAAGAGATGGCTTCTTCTTATTTTACTACTCTGTTTATAGAGGAACGAATACAGAGGGAGAAAATCCATTGTCACAATACATATCCAAGAATTGAAGATGAAGACCTCTTTCTATTAGGTAAAGATATTCGGGATGAAGAAGTTAAAGAGGTGGTTTTTAATATGGGAGCGCTGAAAGCGCCGGGACCGGATGGTTTTAATGCACTCTTTTATCAGAGTCAATGGAATCACGTTGGTACATCTGTTTATGTGTTTATTAAAAAAATCTGGGAGTATCCAGAAGAAATTGCAAGCATAAATAATACTTTTCTGGTTCTTATACCAAAGAAGGAATCTCCGGAAGAGTTAAAGGATCTTCGTCCTATCAGTTTATGTAATGTTATCTTCAAGATCCTTACCAAGGTTATTGCTAATCGTATAAGGGTCGTCCTTCCAAAAATTATTAGTCCTAACCAATGCAGCTTTATCCCAGGCAGACACAGTTCCGACAATATTATTGTAGCTCAGGAGGTTGTTCACTCAATGAGGACTATGCAAGGTAAACGTCGATACATGGCAATTAAGATTGATATGGAGAAGGCTTATGATAGGCTGAACTGGAGTTTTTTGGAACAATGTTTGAACGATCTTTCATTTCCTCCTAAGCTGGTCAGAATTATCTCTCAATGTGTTTCGACGCCTTCAATGCAATTATTATGGAATGGAGAGAAAGGTGATTTATTTAAAACTTCCCGTGGTGTGAGACAAGGGGACCCTTTATCTCCATATTTATTCGTAATTTGCATGGAACGGCTGGCTCACATGATTCAAGATAGGATGGAAACAACGAATTGGCTACCAATAAGGTTATGCAAGAATGGGCCTCCTATTTCTCATTTATTTTTTGCTGATGATATTGTTTTGTTTGGTCAAGCTTCTGTTTTCCAGGCAAATGAAGTTAAGGCTTGTCTAGATGAATTCTGTGCAAGCTCAGGTTTAAAGGTCAATGCTATGAAGACTAGAGTTTTCTTCTCCAGGAATGTGAATCACAATCGACGCACTGAGTTGAGCAATATTCTGGGGTTCCAAATGGCAGCGGATCTTGGCAAATACTTGGGAGTTCCTCTGCATCATAAAAGGGTGACTAAGGAGAGCTTCAGTGAGGTTGTTGATAAAGTGAAGAAGAGGTTATCTAATTGGAAAGTTAATTCGTTATCTCTAGCTGGTCGTGCTACTTTGGTAGGGGCTGTCACATCAGCTATTCCAGCTTATACAATGCAAACGGCATCTATACCTTTTGGTTCATGTGATATGATCGAGAGTAAAAACCGAAGCTTTTTGTGGGGTACAACTCAGGAAAAGCAGAAAATTCATCTTGTTCCTTGGGAAACGGTGTGCAAGTCAAAGGGTAATGGTGGCTTGGGATTGAGACATGTTAAAACCCCGAATCATGCTTTTATGGCCAAATTAGGTTGGAATCTTATCAAGAAAAAGGATGACTTATGGGTAAGAGTTATTAGAAGCAAATATAAATGTGGAAATGATTTAATGCCTCAAATTGATATGCAGAGGATAGGATCGAATACATGGGCAGGGATCAAGGCGGCATGGAGATTTGTGCAGGAGGGCTCCGAAGTTGAGCAGGGGAGACAGATTGTTCGATGGAAGCACACAAGAAATGAAGAATTCACGGTGAAATCTGCTTATAAAGTTATTGCAAATGAAGAAGATAACCAAAAAGTATTATGGCAGAAAATCTGGAAGCTGAATACTATTCCAAGATGTAAAACTTTTATGTGGCTCGTTGCTCACAACAAGCTTCTTACCAACGTGGAGAGATATAGAAGAGGCATGTGTGCTGATGATGTGTGCGGTTGGTGTAAGAAAGGTCCAGAAACGGTGCTGCATGTACTTCGGGACTGCACTGAAGCTAAACGTTTGTGGATGGAAAAGATATCTTTGCCAAGAGATCGTTTTTTCTTTGAGCTTAATCTTAAGGAGTGGTTGAACTCTAATATTCGACGCTTGGATTGGGGTGATTGGTTTGCAACTTTATGCTGGTTATTCTGGAAAAGGAGAAACGAACGTCTTTTTGAGCAGAAAAATCAGAGTAATGAGAGCCTACTGAATCATGCCCATGCTGTGATATCTAGCATTCAAAAGGCAAGTAAAAAACTTGTCAGAATAAACTTACAAGGGACATTAGTTACAGACAGAAGGGCCACTTGGATGCCACTAGAGGAAGGATGGACTAAAGTAAACGTTGACGGAGCATTTTCAGGGAAATCCGGTGCTGGGTGCGGAGGAGTTATTCGCGAGGCTAACGAGAATTTTATTATGGCTTTTATGCACAGATTGGAGTTGGGTGATCATGTTACCGCTGAAATATGGGGTATTCTTCTAGGATTGAAGACAACTTGGGATCAAGGAAAGCGAAGAGTGATATTAGAATCCGATGCGAAAGATGTTATTGATCTGATTAATTGTGAGAATTGCCAGAATCATCCGGATGCTAATACAATAGAAGAAATTCGTTCCATGTTGCAACGAGAATGGAGGATAGATTTGAGGTTCGTTCCAAGAAACGCAAATAGGGTTGCCGACTTCCTTGCGAAAAAGGCAATTTCATGTGTAACGGGGTTTCACTCGATTTTGTATTCCACGCCTGAGTTATCAGCTATTTTAGAGCTGGATCATTGTATTCCTACTGATGTAGGCTGAGTTTTTTTTAGAGTTTCCATCTTTATGTATCAAAAAAAAAAAAAGAGCTCAGCCAAGTGTGTGTGTGTTAGCTCATTTTTAAAAGGAATTGCATAATTTTAGTTTTTCTACGATTTACCGAAAAAATTAATTAACGCCAGTTTCAGAAATAAATTTTACAAATATAAATAATAAATAATTATATCAAAATTATTTTTTTTATTAACTGTTGAAAATATAAAGGAAACATTTAATTTGCTTAACAAAAATGTCATCAACCTTTGCATCCAAAAACCAAAACAAAAAAAACAAAAACAAAATGAAATTTTTTTCAGTCTTTTGAAATGATGAAGATTTGCACAATATATTATAGAAAAGATCTATTGACACACAAAGCCTAGCGTTAAAGGTACTTTAACACTCTATGCTTGAGAATGCTATTGCATCATATTGTGAATATTTTTTAAGGGTTAGAGGGCTTGCCTCTAAAGTTTTAAGAGAGCAACTTTATTTTAGAAGTTTCAAGTTACCCTTATTTAACGGGATCTAAATGGTCAACTATTAATTGACTGGTTATTTTGACATGGTATACCCACATGGCATCTACGTCATCTTTGATTAAAAGGCAGTTTTATCCTGAAAGTTTCTATGGAAGAGCTATGGGCATTAGGAAGTTTCTCTATAAAGTAGAACATCTAGAAGTTACAGCATACCCTGTTGTGTCATTTAATCTATAGTGCAATCACACCAAATGCGTGCTTAATTAAAGGTGACCTTGCATATGACACATTTAAAAAATACAGGCCACATCACAATGAAGCTACTGTTATGCTTATTCAATTATGCACAATTGAATGATATTAAGGTGAAACATGCACCATCATTAATTAAAAACGCTTACAAACAAAAAATGACTTATGTCAAATATGAAGAAAACTAAACTAATTACACATTGCTATGCACGTCTTAGGATCCATACAAATTAGAAGTTTTAGAAATGTCATGAAGATCACGCACAATCCTATGTTGCATATGCAGAGCCAATATCATTTTATGCTTCGCATAACGCAGAAGTGGCTAAACCGAGAAATCCCGCTACTGAACAAATTTTGTGGTCATATGCAAGTAATTAGAAATTGAACAGACCATAACACCATAAAAAAAGACAACACCCTATTCTGATTAATTGATTATGCCTTTGCAACCTTTCTTGAACCCTTCAAATAACCTCTTCTTAACAATTTCCTGTCCTTCATGTTTTAGGAGTGCAATATTTGCTTTACATCCTTGAGGATGGTTTATGGATATATTGCCAACTATTTAGTGTGTGATTGGTTGGGTTTATATTTGGACAATAAGTTTTTATTACGCAAGCCGAGATAAAACTCGTCTCACATACTTACCTCGTATACTGTGAACCACGATTTATAAGCACTTATTGCCCAAAAATAAGTTATTCAAAATGAGCATTGAAGCAACTTACCTTATAAACAGTACCAAAACCACGTTCTCCAAGTTTATTTGATTCAGAAAAGTTGTTTGTAGCCATTCTTATAGTGTTGAAATCAAACAATGGCAATTCCAGGTCATCCACATTGTTCCGTTCGGATGAGTATTCTCTGTTACTTGAAATCACCCCCTCGGTCATTAGCAAATCTTGGCTTTTTCTAAGGAGCCCAGTACACTCTCACACAAAAAAGGCTAAACATTTTAACGGGCAAAACATTTTAACGAACACTTTAGTTGCACTTGCACATCATTATTATACTGAAGCAATTGCTTGTGGATTTATTATAATTATCTCTGCACTCTATTTTTTATTTGATTAGGCGTCGCAATCTCTTCTTCCTCATTCCATAAGAAAAAGAGACCCAAGCCCAAAAGTATTATAGCAACAGCAGCAACTGTAATTCCTACGACCTTAGCTACTTCTGTGTTGTAGGAAGCATTTGCAGGTCCTATGTCATATCAGAGAAGAAGATTTCTGTTGGTAGACATATCCACTTCTTGTTGTGCCTCAAACATTATGAAGTGCAACAAGAAAGAAGCATATAAATTCATCGTAAGAAAGAAAGGGATGAGTTCTTTTTAATAACGTCAATGATTTTATTAGTGTTTGGTAAATATTCTCACGTAAGTGGTAAATACTAACGGGTAACAACAAGAAGTAATCAGCAAGTGGTTCTTACCTTGAAAAAATTATAATAAAGGAAATGCATAAATTTTTTTTTAAAATATAATAATAATAACTAATATTTTTTTTTAAAAAAAAATTAACTTCAATCAAATATCAATAGAAATTTTGAAGGAAAAAAAGATAAGAAAATACCACTTGAAATTCAAAATTCAAAATTAGTGATTTTCTACTGAAATGAGTTTTTTTTTGAATGAAAATTGGAACACATTAACCTATGAAAATGTTACAACGAAACTCGTTCCTTAAAAGAAACGTAGAACAAACATCAACCCAAGGAACGAAAAACCGGACCGGTGAATGAACCGGTCGCGGCACAGGTTTAAGGGTCAGTGGATCAACCGGGGTTAGACCGGTGATCGAACCGGTGATCGAACCGGCCATATTAAAATATTACAATTGAATTGAAAATAACAAAATAATCATCATTCATAACCAATAACATCAAAATAGTTAAAACATAACTAACATCAAAATATAGTTAGAACATAACAATGTCAATCATCATTCATCAAACATAACTAACATCAAAATATAATTAAAATATATCATAGTTAGATCTTTCCACTCTCAAGTATTATTATTTTATTCATTCCACTGAAAAGACTTGCCCTATATTATATATATAAGCCTTTTCACCTAAAACATTTTTAAAAAATGACGGCTTTTTAAGCAAAAACAATTTGGAGTTCGTACACCAAATTAATGGACTTCATATTTTGATTTACTATGCAAAAGGTAATGGCATACTTTTCCACTCCCTCACACTCTTCCACATATGCGCGTGGGTGTCATGTTTGTTTATGTCTGTGTGTCAGAGAGAGAGGGGTGCAGTCAGTGAGATGTGATAGAGACTATGCATAGAGGAATGGCCAAGGCATTAAGAGCGTGAGCTAAGAAAGAGAGAGAGGATGGATATTCAAGCGTGTTTGGTTTTGTACTAGAGATATGAAATCAAACAAAGAAGAAATCAGATCACTATCTGCAAGACTCCGCATCTATCTGTAATCGCCATCGCCGCCATCGCTGGTTGCTCCTCTTCGCTCGCCGTCTTCGCCGTCTTTGCCGTCGTCACTCGTCGTTCAAGCAGCCACCACCGATTAGAGCTGGCTACAGTGTCAGGACTCGAGAGGGAAGGGGATCTGATTCTGAAACTCACCTCACTCTCGCGCTTTGGTTCTGTTTCTCTGATCTCTGCCAAATTTTTTTTTTGGGTGACTCGGTCAAACCGCCTGACTCGGCGGTTTGGCCGAGTCACAGGCAAACCGGCCGGGTCGACTCGGTTTTGACCGAGTCGACCCCCCTCCCCTCATAGGTAGCTAACCGGACAGGGCCTGGGATCGATTCGCCGGTTTTCCGGTCGGACCGGCCGGTCCGGTCCGGTTTTTCTTTCATTGCATCAACCATGATTAACAACCGCCTCCAGAAAAGGAGGTGATGGATGATCAAGGATAACAAAATTCTCATTCAGATTATGGGCTAATCCCGCCAAATAATCAGCAAGAGTATTATTCTCCCCAGAAACATAATTAAGAAGAACTTGCCCTGAAATGAGTTATCAATTGTTATACTCTTATAGTTAATATTTATATTCTTGCAGGCAACAAAAATAAATATACTCTTATAGTTATCAATTACTATACTTTTAAGTGATATTTTCTTATCTTTTTCCCAATCTTGAATCTATGAATAGATAATTTTTTTTGAAGAAATTGTGAATTTAAATTTTGAAAGAATTATGGAGTGGGCGTTGAAAGGGGCACCTTGTCCCACCGAAAAAACGGAAAAAGCGGGGAGGGAAAAAGCGAGCCTCTGAAGTCAAAAAAGTCGGCCCAAAAAGCAGCGGTTCAGACCCAAACTTCTAAATTTCAAGAGCTCACTGGCCTAGTCTTCAATGATGCAATTAATACAGGGAAATATGTTCGAATTCATTTGTAATAACACGAAATTCAATTTTTTTTTTATCACAACTCATACCAATGGAAAAAAAAAATCTCTAATAACACCTCCCTCCACTTCCTCTTCACTTAATTTTCTATTATTATATTAACTTTTTATGGTTGAGATTTATTCTATAAAAATATTATTACTCCCTCCAGTCTTTAGTATAAAACATATTTATCTAATTTGATTAGATTAAGAAAGTTAGTTAATATATTATATATTTTCTAAATTACTATAGTCATCTTTCTTAATTTTCCGATTTCCTCTTCTCCTTGATTATTGTTGAGGAAACATCAACAAAAGTAAATTAGGAAAAGATTGATAAATAAGAAAACTATAAAGTAAATTAGGAAAAGATTGATAAATAAGAAAACTATGTCTTATATTTAAAACCAAGATCAACTCCCTAAATATGTCTTATATTAAGGACATGATGGAGTATCATTTAATTTTTAATATTACAATTATATTTTTAATGTAGTATAAAATCTCAATCATTAAAAGCCAATCCAACCGTAGATAAATTAAGTGGAGAGATGGATCAGTGAAGACACTCTTTTTCCTTCACAGAGACTTCAAACTCATCCTTGCATTTAAAAATAGGCTTAAAAAAGAGGTGTGTGATGTCATTTGAGTTACAAAACCTCGGCTTCTAAAATCTAATCTTACAGTAATAATACACAATGAACAAACAACTATATAACTATATATATGTGCTCTAATGCTCACGTAAAGAATGTATGAAATTGGAAATCTCCTGGAATTTATACACAAAATACTAATATTTGAATTCAAGTCCTTGCTACTAATAAACTTAGCAATCATCTGAAGAAAGAACCCATAAAATGTTCTAATATGCCAACAAACGTAGCATTTTGAAAGTAAGAAAGACCGATGTTATAATCAGAAAAGAGAGAGTTTATCACCCTTAATCAATGAGTATTATTTGTTTTCTTTTTTTATTAGGTAGACTCTTACAATGACTTTTTCTGCCACAATTGTACGTTATAGCCATTGTACCTCTGTAGCTAATAGGCACAGGAAGGCTGCAGCTCCTTTGCAGCTTCAACGGATTCACTTCAATTCTCACTTTAAATGCCGCAAGCTTTCAACTTTATCCTTCTCATCTTCATCGGCTTTAGCTCTCACAAGAATTCATTGACGGTGTAGAGACAAGGATACCAGGGGTGTAGGTCCGTGGCAGAGAGGTATCAAGACGGTAATGGCGGTATAAGGGAATAGGGGTATCTGGGTACTCAGAGGTGATATCAGTACCCAAATTGTACTATTAGTAGTACTGATGCACCTGGAGATGATATTAGTGTGATATCATGATGATATCAATGGTATCGGGATGGTATCAGTGGTATCAGGAAGTAGTAGTATCAGTACATGCAGAGCCACAAATTGAGCAATCATCTGAAGAAGAACCCATAAAATGTTCTGATATGCCAACAAACGTAGCATTTTGAAAGTAAGAAAGACCGATGCTATAATCAGAAAAGAGAGAGTTTATCACCCTTAATAAATGAGTATTATTTGTTTTCTTTTTTTATTAGGTAGACTCCCACAATGGCTTTTTCTGCCACAATGTACGTTATAGCCTCTGTAGCTAATAGGAGGAGGAAGGCTGCAGCTCTTTTACAGCTTCAACGGACTCACTTCAATTCTCACTTTAAATGCCGCAAGCTTTCAACTTCATCCTTCTCATCTTCATCGGCTTTAGTTCTCACAGGCATTCATTGACGGTGTAGAGACAAGGATACCAGGGGTGTAGGTTCGTGGCGGAAAGGTATCAAGACGGTAATGGCGGTATAAGGGAATAGGGGTATCTGGGTACTCAGAGGTGATATCAGTACCCAGATTGTAGTATCAGTAGTACTGATGCACCTGGAGATGATATTAGTGTGGTATCAGGATGATATCAATGGTATCGAGATGGTATCAGTGGTATCATGATGGTATGAATGGTATCAGGAAGTAGCAGTATCAGTACATGCAGAGGCAGTACTCGTACCAAGTTAATGGTATTGGTGGTTCCAGTGCATATAGCAACGATAGCCACACTTGTGATAGTGGTGTAGGAGGGTGACATTGGTATCAAAATAGCGTCAGCAGTATCAGGGGACAATAGAATCAGTATCGTTGGATGTCATCTTTTTGGACAAAGAGAACATCCTGAGCTTTTGGACAGAATTAACTGTGCCAAAATGTGTTATACAAGTTGTCTAGTTATCAATGATGATCTTAAGGATGTTATCTTTTTTATGCTTAAGCCGATAGCTACTAAAAGGTACGTGATTTCTTTTGTATTTGATTAAATTTTTTTAATAAATGCATTAAACTATTGAATAAATTAAATGAATTATCATTTATATATGATTTTTCAATAAAAAAAATTCTTTTCATCATTTTCTAGATTGTCGATGGTTGAGCAATATTCCCATCCTTCGTTTTGGATGGTTGAAGAGATGATTTCATTTTTTATCCTGGCTAGTGATGTTTAAATGCCAAAAATTCTGCCCATCGACATCAGTTGAACAAAAGTCATAGTAAAATATCTGGGTACCGCCGATGGAAGTCTAAGCTTCCTCAACACATCTCATAGAGTTCTTAATATGGTTATGGTAATTCTGTTTTGGAACTTCTAAAAAATTTCTTGGGTCATCGCAATTCTTGACTTGTAGAGCTTAAGGTAACTATGTTAGAATTAATTAATAATACATTATAATGTGTTATTCTATACATTTCTGTCTAATGTTTTGTTATTATTTTGTTAGTTTTTTCAGCAAGACTATTCCTGTTGGAGTTTTGCGGAAATATTACTATGTATATTTTCAAGTCTATTATTAGAAGTGTATAAAGTTCTAGGGGCGTCGTACCAAATTTCCAACACTTTTATGTGTGCAGGGGATATCATGTATAGGTCCAATTAGTTGAACAAACAACTTAATTTTAGTACCCTCTTAGTTGATGGTATTGGTGGTTCCAGTGCATATAGCAACGATAGCCACACTTGTGATAGTGGTGTAGGAGGGTGACATCGGTATCAAAATAGTGTCAGCAGTATCAGGGGACAATAGAATCAGCGTGAGCTTTCAACATCACTTCTCAATATGGTATACAAGTTCTGGTTGGTTGATGTCTGTATCACCACAAAACTCTTTGGTCTTATATTCCCATGTATGATCTTGAGCTTGCCCAAGTCAGAGACTGCCTGACCATATCTCTAATCAAAATTAAAATTAACAATTAAATAAAAATTTTATGTAATCAGTTCAAACATATTAAATATACATATATGTATGCGTACCTAAACAAGCTCATCAGAAGTGCGGTCGGGCCACTATCTTGTACTAGCTGAGCATGATTTTTTGTGATGAACGTCTCAAGTGTATGATCATACCTTTCTAGAGGTATATGATCATAATCATCATCACCACGCACAAACAAATAATAGTTTAACACGTTGGGTAAGTGTCGACAACTTTCTTCAGTAGTACTGATGCACCTGGAGATGATATTAGTGTGGTATTAGGATGATATTAATGGTATCGAGATGGTATCAGTGGTATCAGGATGGTATTAGTGGTATCAGGAAGTAGTAGTATCAGTACATGCAGAGCCAAAACTGAGCAATCATCTGAAGAAAGAACCCATAAAATGTTCTGATATGCCAACAAACATAGCATTTTGAAAGTAAGAAAGACCGATGTTATAATCAGAAAAGTGAGAGTTTATCACCCTTAATAAATGAGTATTATTTGTTTTCATTTTTTATTAGGTAGACTCCCACAATGGCTTTTTCTGCCACAATGTACGTTATGGCCTCTGTAGCTAATAGGAGGAGGAAGGCTACAGCTCTTTTGCAGCTTTAACGGACTCACTTCAATTCTCACTTTAAATGCCGCAAGCTTTCAACTTCATCCTTCTCATCTTCATCGGCTTTAGCTCTCACAGGCATTTATTGACGGTGTAGAGACAAGGATACCAGGGGTGTAGGTTCGTGGCGGAAAGGTATCAAGACGGTAATGGCGGTATAAGGGAATAGGGGTATCTGGGTACTCAGAGGTGATATCAGTACCCAGATTGTAGTATCAGTAGTACTGATGCACCTGGAGATGATATTAGTATGGTATCAGGATGATATCCATGGTATCGAGATGGTATCAGTGGTATCAGGATGGTATTAGTGGTATCAGGAAGTAGCAGTATCAGTACATGCAGAGGCAGTACTCGTACCAAGTTGATGGTATTGGTGGTTCCAGTGCATATAGCAACGATAGCCACACTTGTGATAGTGGTGTAGGAGGGTGACATTGGTATCAAAATAGCGTCAGCAGTATCAGGGGACAATAGAATCAGTATCGTTGGATGTCATCTTTTTGGACAAAGAGAACATCCTGAGCTTTTGGACAGAATTAACTGTGCCAAAATGTGTTATACAAGTTGTCTAGTTATCAATGATGATCTTAAGGATGTTATCTTTTTTATGCTTAAGCCGATAGCTACTAAAAGGTACGTGATTTCTTTTGTATTTGATTAAATTTTTTTAATAAATGCATTAAATTATTGAATAAATTAAATGAATTATCATTTATATATAATTCTTCAATAAAAAAAATTCTTTTCATTATTTTCTAGATTGTCGATGGTTGAGCAATATTCCCATCCTTCGTTTTGGATGGTTGAAGAGATGATTTCATTTTTTATCCTGGCTAGTGATGTTTAAATGCCAAAAATTCTGCCCATCGACATCAGTTGAACAAAAGTCATAGTAAAATATCTGGGTATCGCCGATGGAAGTCTAAGCTTCCTCAACACATCTCATAGAGTTCTTAATATGGTTATGGTAATTCTGTTTTGGAACTTCTAAAAAATTTCTTGGGTCATCGCAATTCTTGACTTGTAGAGCTTAAGGTAACTATGTTAGAATTAATTAATAATACATTATAATGTGTTATTCTATATATTTCTGTCTAATGTTTTGTTATTATTTTGTTAGTTTTTTCAGCAAGACTATTCCTGTTGGAGTTTTGCGGAAATATTACTATGTATATTTTCAAGTCTATTATTAGAAGTGTATAAAGTCCTAGGGGCGTCGTACCAAATTTCCAACACTTTTATGTGTGCAGGGGATATCATGTATAGGTCCAATTAGTTGAACAAACAACTTAATTTCAGTACCCTCTTAGACCAATGGTTAAGTATTTTTTTTTTTGTATTTTTTAATCAAAAGAGATGGCATTCCTTACTTGATTGTGTGATATTTTCTTCAACAATCAAAGTCGCAATCTTAAGTAAACTTAAAATCGGAGCTTTCTTACTTTTGGTTTATCTAGCATTCTTGTTGATCTTTCCCAAGAATAATTATGTTCATGTTGATCTTTCCCAAAGACATACATGCCCTCACTTTTTTTTAAAAAAAAAAAGTGATCCACACCCGCCACTTACATATCCATACCGGTGCTGGAGCTTCTGCCGGAGCTCCTGTTAGAATAATTATTAGCAAAGCAACAAAATTTGATAATGAATTCACGACATTTTATTTGGTTTTAACAACTTACATTTATGAAGTGACAAATCTACACTATCAAGTTTTTGACAAGTTTCATTTACATTAGGTTTTAACAACTTTTATTTACTAAGTAATAAATCTAAATGAAAGCTGTCAAAATTTAATAAAATATTGTGAATTCTTTAACAAAAATTGTGAAAAATCTGATAGTGTAGATTTATGATTTGGTAAATGAAGTTGTTAAAATTTAATTAAATGTCATGAATTCCTTAATAAATCTTGTTAGTTTGCCAATAATTATTCCCGTTGGAGCTCCTGGGGGTATGTCACTTGCAATCGTCGATGCTTGGCCAGGGTAGGGGTTACTTTTTTTTTAAAAAAAAACCTTTAAAGACATTTGTGTCATTTCTTTTTAATTTCAAAAATGACAAATCAGGTTTAACACTTCTCTTGTATCATGAATATTCGAAACACTATTTTGTCCTTTGCTATTTTTAAATTTTTTTTCATTTTCCTTTTATTTTTCAAACACTAAAGTGGAGAAATACTCTAATCCAATTGGGAAAATAGATGCTGGGAAATAATTCTTCGGATATAGCTTGATAGTCTCCTTTGGATATTTATGTCATATTTTCGGGGTAAATTTTTTTTGACCTCGATAATTTTTGGGATAAATTAAAATATAAATCCTAAAATAAGAAAATTAAGTATTTTTTTTAGTACTATTTTTTTGCCAAATATTTTTTCTTCAGTAGCATTTATAAGTCAAATATTTATAAATCAAGTTAAGACTTTGAATAATTATTTTTTTATTATGAATTATTTAATTTCTAATTCTCCCAAAAAAATTTCATGTTTTTAGAGGAAGATTTGAGTGTATTACTAGTCACTACTTTTTTTTTTCGGGTGCCAACATACTAGTCACTACTTATACTTTACTTCGTTTTATAGATTTATTTTCTTAACAAAATCATAGTACAATTAAAAATTCTTCAGAATAATATTGATTAATTTAATAGAATATACCTTAAAAAAAATCTATTTTTTGAAAATGCATTTGAATAAATCTTAATTTGTTGTGAAAATTTATTTATTTATTAGTTAGAAATAGATAGTTGATTGGTTAATTAAGTTTCTAACACAAATTTAGTGTGTTCTTAAGTTCTAGTTCAAGGTCAAGTGAACTAGTGAAGCTTAGAGGTCTGCAGGGGCACTATTTGCTTGGTTCATGACTTCTTGTATTGAAGTGGTTATTTGAGTGTTTTTTTTTTCAGCGAAGGGACTTAAAGAGGATTAAAAACTAATTATTGAGACATTTAATTGGACAATGAAAATATAAAATCTCAACCTATTAATTCCATTTTTCATAATATTCAAAATTATCTCTTATTTAATAGAGTTTTCCCCTTCAATTTATTTAAAAGAATTTACTTAATCACACCGAAAATACATTTCTAAATACATAATTCAACCTACAAACTCTCAAACGCCTTTTCAAGTAAACAAAACTAAACTTAAAGACTCTAAGGATTTATTAGGTTCAACGGAAGGGAGCAGAGATTTTAATGAAAGGTAGGGCAGGTGAGAGGAGGGAAGGAATTTTAATATTACATTATTTGGATTGATCAAAAGCTATTTGAAAAATATGGTATTTATTATAATTTTAATATTACATTATTTAATGTTATAATTTTAATTTTGTAGACAAATTTATTTAAATTATGGTATTTATTATAAAATTTAATGTTAAAAATATTTGAAATGAAATCTTTTCTATTATATGCAATTATTACAAAAACTAATGTCCTTTTTGATAATTTAAACATGAAAAAATGATTTTGATAACAATTATCCAAACATTATCATTTTATCAAAATTACGTTTTTCACATATTCTATTCTGCCCATAATCTTTTATCTATGCTAGAAAAATGTTAGGAAATATATATTTTCTAACAATTTTAAAAATCACTTTTTTCCAGAAGCTATTCCTCAAAAGCTGATCTAAATAAATGAACATCTTCCAGCTCTGAAGGATTATACAGCAGTAAACCGTTGAAGGGTACAAAGCAATGAACAATAAGACATAAAAAAAAGAGGGAAAGTATTGAATGGAAATTAAATATACCGTTCGGTACAGGCAGTGATGTTATGCCCACATTGTTTCCAAGTCGCTATATCATTGGACCAAACATCCTACAGAAACCAACAGTGAAAGTCAGTAATCATTAACATGGCAATAAACTAATAAAGCACAAAGTTCACTTTGAAACAACCAGCACAACAAGATACTCTATATACTTATAGAATATATTTGGCATACAAGTCTGCAAAGAAAAGTGGAGCTCTAAAAATGATAATTAAATGCTGCATTCCGCAAAAGAATAAAGTACAGATGCATTAATTTTCCTTGGGAGTTGAAGGATGCCAAAACTGAAATATTTTGATATTTGTTCAAACACAGGACAGCAACACAAAAATATCTCATTAAATCATGTTAACATGTCTTAAATAATTCTAGATTCTTCTTTGTGTATATGTGGCACACTGGTTAGGTTATAGAGAGCTATGCATTGTATAGACACATTTCCTGTACATAACCTTTAAGGGGTGAATTTCAGTGAATATTCAGTATTTTATTGCTTTGTCTTCTCTCTTTTGCTCTCTTTCTAAAATGGTATCAAAGCATAAAGGCTAACCCAAGCTGCCACCATGAATACTCCACCGTCTCAATACCTCAGGCACTACCACCACACCAAATGTCTCACCAACTACTGCCACGCCCCCTCTAATTTCCATCATTTCATCACCATCAAACTTAAAGAGGAAAATTACTTCTCTAGTCTTTAATATAAGATATATTTAGAAAGTTGATCTTGATCCTAAATAAATATAACACATGGTTTACATATTTGCTAATGTTTTCCAAATTTACCTCGATCGATGCTTCCTCAACAATAATCAACGAGGAGAGGAGGGAATTAAGGAAGATGACTAGAGTGGTTTAGAAAATACATATCATATTAACTAACTTAATCAACTTCCTTAATCTAATCAAATTAGATAAATATGTTTTATAATAAGGACCGGAGAGTATCTTGTTTGGTGTGCTCAAATGCTTCCCTAACTTTATGGACAATAGCTTTCTACATGGCTCAATATCTTCACCGCTACCGAGAACTCCCTCTAGCTATTAATCGTAAATCCACATCCTGATAAACTCAAAGGGGGAAAAGAAAAAGAAAGAAATCCATATATTGCATACAAGCACATTTAAGTTATTTAGGAAAAAATCGGTTAACAAAACTGGCACATTTAAAAGATTCTCAAATATCTTGCAGCCTTTGATAGGGCATTATCACATTTCTTAAGCTGTTCTAATAAATGCATAAAACTATAGCGCATAACACTTACTGTTATTTTCTCTTTCATGGCTTGTATCATAGTTGAAAGATCTAAGTTATAGAACCTTTTCAAAGCAGAAATAATAATCTTGTCATTCAATACCTGGACCAAAATCAGATTTACTGTTTATCTGTGGCATTAATAAGGTAACAGACTGCTCAATCCTTATAACTAACAGATCAAGAAGCAAAAGAATAGGAAGGAGGAGAGCTTGATGGCAGTGTAATTAACATACAAGTTCAAAAGCAAATGAATCATGTTTCTTTCACTACTGATACTTGACCTACAAGGCGTTAGATCCCACAACTCTTTTCCATCTCATTCTGATCCATATATCAAGACAAGAAACCAACACTTACATGATGCAAATTTGTTTCCTTGCCGTACCAACGAAGTTTTATTTTGTGCCCGCCTAAGTCTCCAACAAAACCAAGATGTTAGGGCTGCAGCAAAAAAAGGGAAATTTTAAAGTTTGGATGACAAGAATAAGAAAATGAAAGTAAATTACATTATTAACCAGATGTGTGCAGTACTTTGTACTTTGAGCTAGGAAATAATCAAGAATACAGCTAAAAGAAACTGAACTGTGTTACCATTTAATTTCCTTCCATTTCATGTATAATCTATTTTGCAGGGTTCGAAGATGTCATTTTTGAACTCATCCACAGAATAGGCTAACTCATACACTTAATTGTAAACCTATGATATGCCAACCCGAGGGTTTTGCTTATCAAATATTTTTGAAATTCCTAAGCCAGATTCAACTTTGATGTTGCCCAGAGGGAGGCAATGGAAGGACAAGCTTTAAATATAGAATATTATGTCCTTCATTAGCGTTCCAATGAAACCGTATTTGAATTGTTTGCAGAAGAAAGTGGCTTGAAGTCCTCAGCTGTGGTCAAAAGCACAAAGAACAAACTTGATGATGAGTATCCCCAACAAAATGTGACAACTGACAAGAACATAAGCGCCTCACTCAAATTGTCTGTAATCGAGAAAGGAAGAACAGTGAACAAAAATAAAACATCTGATTATTACTGAACGGGCAAGTTAATTAAAAAATCCACTGCCCACAAGTGCTTACATTTTGAAACAGAATTATCGCCTGCATATGATCTGAGCTGCATTGTATAGTTTTATATTGCTGCAGTGACACTTCTATCTTTAATTCCAGAAGAATCATGGAATAAGAATTATAATGTATATACCCTTAAGTTATCTGAGAAGCTCATTACCATTAAAGTAGTCTAAATGAGTCATATAAAATAAAAGCGACACTTGCAAAAAGACCTTACTGCAGTATTCATAGTTATACTTGTGATCGGGGGGTGTCAGGTTTACCTTCAGCAGAATCAAGAAGCGATTTTTTTCACAGCAAACAAAGCATCTTCACTAAAGTATGACTTCAAAACACCAGAAACATCTCTTTTTAGTATCCAAATCTCTGATTAATAAAACCTTAAACATTTTAACTATTAGAGACTATATTTGGGGGGGGAAATTGAAGATTAAGCTCACTTCTGCTAATTTACAAGCTGCATAGTGGCCTTCATTTCCCCAACCCAGAACTACTGGTATAAACAGCAGAATCAGGAATAGGTTCCCATTACAGCACAGTACGGGCTTGGCCATGTCTATAATGAAGGGAAATAATAATGGTACTTGGTGATCGGGACTGAGCTTGGCTTGGTGTAATTTATAGACTGCAAGCTAATTTTGGAAGGGTAAATTCTAGCAGTAGATAATAGCCCCATTTATTACATTTGGTTAAAAAAACAAGGTTAAACTAATCAAAACCCTCATGAACTTCTGAGTAGTTGTAAATAATTCCTGATATTTTAAAGTTTAAATTTAACTCCTACTAACCTACTATTAACCTACTGCCGTTAAATGACCGTTATCATTTTAACAGAAATTGTTACGTCAAATTATGAGATGACACGTGTCATCCTACGTGGAATCCTGTATAAATTACTAATTTTATAAAACCCCCTAAACTTTGAACAGTTACATATAACCCCCTGAATTTTGATCAATTACAAATAACCTCTTTGATATTTCAAAATTTAAATTTAACTCCTTTAAAATTTTGATTTATAATAAATAAACCTCATGTTGTTACTTTAATCATTTTAATAAATTTATTAATTTTTTATTGTCTTTTGTCAATTAAAATAGTTTTCTTGTATTGAAAAAACTAGAAGAGTAATATTTTTAAAAAAATAAAAATTTCATCATTTGTATAACATTTACTTATTTTCTTGTATTAATTGAGTATTGATAGTATAAAATTGTTATCATTTGTGTTAAATATATTCTTAAGATGATTGAGTATTGATAGTTTAAATATTATATTTTTATTAGAGGATAGCTCTTGCCCTCGATAATATTTTATTAGTAATGCATATTTTTTTGAATTAGAGGTTCAACGTTTATTTTATATTTTTCTAAATATTATTCTTCTAGTTTTTGTCATACAAAAGAATTATTTTAATTGGCAAATGATAGTAAAAATTTTAATAAATTTATTAAAATGATACAAAGTAACTGCATGTAGTTTAATATTATAAATCAAAATTTTAAGAGGATTAAATTTAAATTTAAAACTGTCACGGGGTTATTTGTAACTATTCAAAATTCAAGGGGTTTTTATGGAATTAATAATTTACACAGGATGCCATGTAATAGGATGACATGTGTCATCTCATAATCTGACGTGGCATTTTCCGTTAAGAACATAATGGTCATTTAACGGTAGGAGTTAATAGTTAAAAAATAAAAAGTTAGGGGATTAAATTTAAACTTTAAAATATCAGAGGTACTATGCAACTGACCTAAAATTCATAGGATTTTTGTATAATTTAGCATAAAAACACAAATACTAGTATTATCATATGACTATAACTCACGTTGGTCAAGACGTAATTCAAGATGTTAAAAATGTATTTTGAATTTTCTGAGACGATGAGTTTTGGTTTCTGGTAATATTACTTGAGTGTGCCTGCTAAGCACTTGAAGTGATTAATCCCCAAGGGCGGGAATCGTGAGCCGAGAGTAGAGGTTCACAGCGAGCTCTTTTCGCCTGGACTAAATAGAACCAGAGGAGGAAGGCTATGGTAAGGGTTTCACCGATGAAAGTCGCCAAAGTGGCGACGCCCAGCTCCGATGAGTGAGCTATGGAGGTGGATCGACGGTGTGGAGAAGTGAAAGCGATGATGGTGAAGTTAAGGTTCGTCGGCTATGGTTAAGATAGCTAAATGGAACGGTATGAGAGGCGGTGGTGAGGGTGTTCGGTGATGGAGAGAGATAGAGGCGAGAGAGAGCACGACGGAGGAGGAGGAGTTATGGCGGATCTGTGATGGAGAGAAAGAGATCGGTGGAGGGAGTGTAGGGGTGATATGAATTCTGAAATAGGGAGGGATCATGGATCGAATGGTTAAGAGGAAGAGTCTAGGGTTTGGTTGGAAGGAGGGAAATTACAATTGACTTGGAGCATTTGAACTTGGGATTGAATGTGGTCCCAATGAGAGTCAAGTTCAGCTGGATAAAATAAGAATAGAGTGAAACAATGAAGGGCAAAATAGGAAGAGGAATTTTTATTTATTTATGATTTTTCTAATTTGTTTTTGTTTTTGAAAATCACCACTGGCCTCGGCAAGTTTTTACACTTGCTGTGGCCAATCTGACAGAGAAGGGCCTAGGAGAACGCTGGAACACTGGCTACGGCAAGTTTCAAAACTTGCTGCGGCCAGTCTGACAGAGACAAATGCTAGAACACTAGCTACGGCAAGTGTAGAAAACTTGCCGTAGCCAGTCACACAGAGAGCAAATTTACCTATAAAATAGCTAACTTGCCACGGCAAGTTATCACACTAGCCGTGGCAAGTTTTGCTGTCATGTGACAGCAAAACTTTGCACAAACCAAACATTCCCAAATCATCTCAAACCACCAAAGATGCTACCAAACATTCCCATATCACCTTAAAACCATCAACCATGCTTTGGACCAGTTTTTAAGAGTATAATGAACTTTTAGCAAGACTTTAGACCATCCAAGACAACAAAGCACAAATATAAGCACATTCATGGAGCCTATCACAACCTATCACTCTCAATACTCAAATTCCAGCAAAGAATGGTCACAAATGAATTTCATTATAAAGAATCAATCCAATGTCCACAGTAGCATCAGTTTTACTCCAAATTAACCAATCATCGTAAATGCACTCCAAAATCATATATATGAGCTTAAAGTTAAATAAACTTCCCTGAAATGCATTTCCCTTGTAACTTATAAATTCCTCCTCTCTCATTGACATTCCTCCAAGCTTCAAAAGTTAAGTTCCAAGATGGGGTACCTTTCCTTCCTACAAAACACAAAGATCAAACATAAATCTACCAAAAACAGAAAAATGACAAAAGTGAGTTTAGAACTTGGGTTGCCTCCCAAGAAGTGCTTAGTTTATAGTCTTTAGCCTGACTCTTCATCACAAATCACTAATCATAAGTATCAAAAACCAGAACCACCTTGTCTTCATTCCTCCTGTGACAAAAATATTTTAACAACAATGGAAGTTCATTGAGATAAGAAACATGCATTTCTTCGATAAAAAATGACTTTGGAGTGCATGTTTTAGCCAAACTTATAGCAGGTTCCAATTTAACTTTTTCACATTCATCATCCATGCCTCCTAAATACTTTGAACAACCAATAAAATCTATTTGACTCTTATCAGTAAGAGTCAAAATATCAATAGGAGGATTAAGATCATAAATTGAAGGAATTTCCTCACTATTCTCTTGTTCAAAACAACAAAAGTTAGGTTCCAAAATCGAAACCTCAACTGGACACTCAGTATTATTCTCTTCCTCATTGATCTCCAACTCACAATCATCCCCAACATATGCACAAGCTTCTAGTATCAAGTCCTCATTCCCCATGGTCAATGTTTCACTTGAGACCTCATCTTTTTGAGAATGATCTTTTGATATATCATTGAAAACTTCTTTTTATTTCAAATGCTCAAGATTAGAAATAATTTCATCCACTTGAAGTTCTTCATTTTGGGCATGATCATTAATTTTCTCTTTTTGAAAAATTCTCAAGAATTTATTTTGACCATGTAAAAGACGTAGAAGCAAATCCTTTGTTGTAAGCTCCTCCTCATCAATGAGGGTAGTTTCATCAACATGAGAAGTATGTGATATATGAGGATGTGACACATATGAAGGAAAAGAACAATTTTGATCCCAGGATAATGGTTGTTCATGATTCCATCCAAGACTACAAGTATTATCATGAAAATCAAAATGAGCTCTAGCAAAATCATTCTTTAGATACTCCAATGTTAAGGCATGGGGACATTGCTCTCTCAAGTGATAATCTCCACAATAATAACAACAAATGTAATTGTCATAATAAGAATTGTGATTATCATTTTCATTCTCAACTCCACAACTTGCCCCATCAGTACACCAAGGATAATTCATAAACAAAGTTAAAAAGAAAAGAAAAACTAACAAGCACAAAAAGCAATAAAATTAACAAAACCAACTAAACAACCTAAGATTAGAAACAAAAGAAAAGAAAACAAAGAAAAAAGAAAAAAAAACTCAAGCGTAATTAATCACATAATTACATTAATTAACTCAAAAGACTTTAATCAATAGTCCCCGGCAACGGCGCCAAAAACTTGTTCGCCGTTTAGCTTCCGCAAGCGCACGGGTCACAAGTAATATAGTGATAAATAAATATCGTTCCCACGAGGACTATGACGAAAGTAAGCTAACTAATGCAACCATATGTTTAATTAGGTTGAATGGAATCATGTGGAATTGAGTATGTTAATTAAGAGAATTTGCTAAAAAACAATAAGGTAAAATAAAGGTGAATGTAAAATTGATTCTACTTCAAGGTTTAAAGGCTTAGGATTACTTCTTCCCCATTGTATTTCATGAAACTATGCAAATATTCGCTTATGCTATTTAAATGAGCCTATATGCTAGTCGAAGATCCTAAAATCATCAACCAAGCTCTCTCAAGTCAAGATTGATTTTTAATCTTTATTAAAAATATTCAATCTCTTGTTTACAATTAATGAAAATCATCTTTTCAAAGCAAGCCTTCACTTGACTATGCGAGGTTGTTAGATATATTTCTATTCTAACAACAAACCATCCATTTAATCCCTAAACTTCAAGTCTAGCATGATTTTTCTTAAGTTCTACAATCAAAATAGCTCTCTCAAACATCTTCTAATTGAACAACTCTAATCATGTGGTGATCAAGCACAAGATAGCATTAAGCTCAAAGAAAAATCAACATATAATACTCATTAACCAACAAAAGCAAAATAATCTAGTAGTTTCAATCCATACAATGGGTAAAAGTAATCCTAAATTAGAGTTCTAGCTATTCATGTTCAAATATAAAGAAATACTACACATAGTTGCTGAATACATAAGAAGCTAAATGGAGAAAGGGGAGAAAAGAAGAAAAACCAAGGTGGAAATCCCAAAATCTCTTTTGAGAAGAGCACCCAAGCCTCCAAAATGCTCCAAATCTCTCTCCCAAGCTCTTCCCTTGTGTGCTCCAACTTCCCAGAGTGTAGAATGACTCATTTCGGCACCCTTCCCTAGGTTAAATAGGGTTTTTTCGCTTCTGACATCAAAACGCACAGCTGCACTTTTTCAGGACTTACTACGGCAAGTCTGTCAACTTGCCGTAGCCAGTTACACAGAGAGCCAATTCTTCTTTTGATTCTTCACTTGCTACAGCAAGTTTGTCAACTTACTGTGGCCAGTTACACAGAGAGCATACGAAGATCACTTGCCACAGCAACTTTGTCGACTTGCTGAAGCCAGTTACACAGAGAGCATACGAAGATCACTTGCCACAGCAACTTCGTCGACTTGCTGTAGCCAGTTACACAGAGAGTATATTTCTTGAGAATGTTTACTTGCCACAGCCAGTTGGTCAACTTGCTGAGGCAAGTTGCATAAGCTCCTTCTATCTTTGCACTGCTTCATCTCCTTCACTCTTTCCTTGTTTCTTGGTTTTTGTAAGGCTTTAAAACTTGTCTTTATCCTCCTACCAAAGAGAGAGAGAGGATTTATAAATTCTCAATTAATTCACAAATATAACAAGAATTTCTTTGATGTTTTGCTTTGTACTTTGATATGCACATTTTCTTCTATACACTTCTTTTAATGTACATTTTGAACCCAAAAGTATGGTAAAAGAGAAGAAAATGTATTGAAATGTTATGAATTTCTAAGAGTCAACATGAGGCCCCGGCTTCCAAGAATTGTTTTAATCCTTGTGAATAGGGAGTCATAAATAAATTGATGAAAAATCAGATGATGTTTGATAAAGCCTGTTGTTTAATTTCCGCTAGTCACATAAGGTTGTGTTTTTTATTGTTTTTTCACTTGCTGCAGTTAAATGGTATTTCTGTAAGAAAAAGGAACTGGAGATGCTGGCAAATAGTGGTCAAAAAGGTTAAAGGATTTGCAGAAGAGGCAAAAAGTGGTAGGTATTCTAGTCATAATGAATGATATAAATCACAATCCCAAAGCTTGGGGGTGATTTTGATGACACAAATTTTTGTATGTATATAAACCTAGAATCTGTATTTTTTTTAAATATGTATCTGGAAGATGGAAGAACCTGGGTATCACTGAAGTTCACAAAAGACGGAAGGAGGTTAGTGAGGAAGGTCTAACGAATACATGGTGTAATACTGCTTTGAGCTTATTGTTCGACCATAACAAGCTGTCTCAGTAGAAACTAAGGTGGTCATATATGTTCTTGTGTACTCGCATTTTGTTGATGTTGAAATGAAATGTTTATTCTTCCATTATGCTAACAGAAGTTCCATCTACCTCATCTTTATGCTTTAAAAACACCTTTGCTTCTCTTGAAGGCTTCAACCCTTTTGATTCCTTTCTGATTGTTGAAAACTTGAATTTCTACTAGACATCTTGAGCTCTATAGAAGTGCAACATGTTCATGATTTAATTGTTTTTTAGGGTCTAAAGGAACCAGAGATGCTGATGATGATCAAAGAGGGCAAAGGGTCTACAGTTGAAGTAACCAACTCTTGGAACTCAAGCCATTCAGACATGTTGCAACTGTTAAATGAGTAAAAGAGTCCATTGTAAAAATTCTAATGCAATATTGTATATGAATCTATATATGGAATGTACAAGAGTCTAATATATTTAGTTGTGACAAGAACATGTTAATTTTTTTCAAGAGCTTAATGTTTAGCTCTCATTTCACGTAGTGAAAATTTTTACTCCAAGATTTCCTAATGGTGAATTGCTAATTCCCACTTTCATTTCATGATTAACTATTTTAGTTTTGTGAAGTCTATACTTGAGTTTTATGAATTTTTTTTTATAAAAAAGATTTTAGAACTCTATTACACTTGAAAAATTCGAGGAGCCTCTTGCGGCTCACCATTTTTTACTTTAATTTTGCAAGTAACTACTTTAATTTCGCAATTGCCTACTTTCATTTCGTGAGTAACTACTTTAATTTTGTTATTGCCTATTCAAGTTCTATAAATTTAGAAAATAATTTTAGGGCTACCCCAAACTTGAAAAATTCAAGGAGTCGTGCCTCACATTTCTTACTTTTATTTTGTGATTGACTATTTTAGTTTTGTAAATTAGGAAAACGGTTTAAAATATCTCCCACGCTTAAAAAATCATAGGAGTCCCATGTGCATAGCCATTTCCTACTTTCATTTCACGATCGACTACCGGTTTTGTAAATTTGGAAAACAGTTTTTGAATTCCCCTACGCTTGAAAAATAAACTGTGTAAAACATGTCATTCTCAATTTGTGAAAAGTCAAAATCAATAATAGTAAGAATTAATGAGTATGTTTTTTTGGACCGGGTGATTTGTTTGTTTACATTAATTTTTTTAAAAATTATTATTTTATTGATAATTATAAATTATGACATTAATGGATTTTAGGTTTATGAGATCACACAAGCTATCATCTAAGAGATAACCTGCAATACATGGGTCTGTATTCTAGCTCATTGTAAAAATTTGGCGTGACATTTTTATGGGATTAATTTTTTTTAAACATTTGTGGATTTCTGCTTTTATGGTGGAAGCTCATGCTTTTGTGCAAGGAATGAAAATGACTTTAACATATTATTTTTGAATATGATTGTAAGGAGGAGGTTGTTGATACTTCATCTTCCTCTACAGGTCTTTGGATTTAAAATGTTTACACACACATATATAATGGCGGATATGATTTGTTTTTGTTGAAAACATTAATGTGATTATCTATTTGGAATTCTCATCTTTATCCCCACTCCCTTTAGAAAAAAAAGTGAAAAATTGGTGAGATATTCCTATTTAAAAATTTTATTGGGTATAAGGATATGAATTTGAGAACTAATACTTTCAGTATACAAAATTCTGTAAAGTATCACTATTTTTTATGCACAAAAACATATAAGATTCTTTCTACCAATAAAACCTTTAAATAGGACTTGCCATCGATTTTCCCAAGAATTTTTGAGTAAAATTAGGCTTTTTAGACTCCTCCTAATTATGGTAGGTATCAGTTGATTCAAAATGGTTTAGTCTGTGTTTGATATTGTTTATTAGAGGTCAATAAGCATGATTTGGTTCAAAAGTGAGATTGAGAAAAGTAAAATTGTTTCTTTAATATTTGGGATAGTTTAACTGAAAATAGCTTGTGAGTGTTTGAAATAATTTATTTTTGAAAAATAAGTATTTATTATATAAGTTGAGATAAAATTCATCTCATATATTTATCTCATATATCGTAAATCACAAATTATAAATACTTATAAATAAAAAATAAAGTATCTCGGACAAAAATTTATTCATTTAAATCATGCTTCTGTCATAAGCCACGCTTCCGAAAATGCCTCGTGATAATTGTTACCGTTAAAACAATAATTTTGTGTCACCTACTCATTATTATTCTATTTCTCTCTCCACTCCATTGAATCTTCTCATCATCTCCCTGCCCAAATTCGTGTTCCTCACTTCCTCTTCTTCCCTCTTCTCGGTCGCAAGATCTCGATCTCTCTCCCTCTCTCGATAGCCAGGTGTGCTTCGCCGTTGGAGGTGTGTCAGCTGCCTTCCCTCTCTCGGCAGCAACTTAGTGGGTCGCCGTTGGAGATCTGTCTTCATCGTCCCTGTCTCGCCGGCTACATTGGTTGCAGCTGAACCTCGTCTTCATCTTTTCATCTTGGATCTGTCCCACAACTGCTTTGCCGTCTCCGATCTTCATCTTTTCAACTAGGATCTGTGGATTTAGTGTGTGTTTGGTATTATTTATTAGGAGTCAATAAACACAAAATGAAATTGTTTCTTGATGTTTGGGATAGTTTAATAGAAAATGGCTTATTCATTTAAATCACACTTCCTTACTTATTGAAAATGCCTTGTGATAATTGTAACCGTCAAAAGTCAAAACAATAATTTTGTCTCACCTACTCGTTACTCCGTTCATCCTAATTATAGAATATATTTACTTAATTTTGGAGAAATTAAGGATAGTGGTTAATTTAGTTAATCATATTTATTTTTTTAAAATACTCTTATTTAAAATTTAAAATGATATCTAATTACGTTGATTCTCTGTTTTTTCTTATATATCTCCTGCCTCACACATATGGGTGGAAATAGGCCAAGCCGGCTGATAGGAGCCTGCGGCCTGGCCTGTTAAAGGCCTGTTTAGGCCTGGCCTGTCAGGCTAAAATGCCAGGCCAAGGCCTCTTTATAAGCTTGTTTATCTTAACAGGCCAGGCCAAGGCCTATTAACAGGTCTGTGAGACCTGTCAGGCCAGCCTGAGCCTGTTAAGATTTTATTAAAAAAAAAAAAATTTACATAATATAAAATTATAAATATGCACTCCCTCCTCCCAAAATTTCAAAAACTTTCTTCATTTGAAATAAACCTCCGCATCCGCAAGAGCTCGTGTCGCGACTCCCTCCCAATCCCAGATCTGGACCTCCGAGTGTCCGACCTTCGATTCCTGTGGCCCCCTCAGCGATTGACCGGCCTTCGGCTGAGCAGAAGTCGGCAACCAGTCCGCCTGCCGCCGTCCCTCCTCTCTCCGTCTTCTCCCACTCTCTCCGCCGTCTCTCACGCTCAGACCGTCAGATCGGTGGTCCACAGTCGAAGACTCTCTCCGCCGTCTCTCACCGTCGAAGATTCACTGTGTTTCAGTTCAGCACTACTCTTTCTCGGTGGTCCACCGTCGAAGACTCTCTTCGCTGTGTTTCAGTTCAGCGATTAGGTAAGGGTTTGTTATTTTAATTTGTTTGTTTATTATTGAAATGTGCTCTGATTCAAGGCTTGAAATCGTTAAGCTTGAGCTCTGGACTGATTATCCTGTAGATATGAATATATGTATACCCTTTGTAGTGTCTAGTTCGTCCCCTGTTCTGTTGAGTTGATATGGGTTACAAGAATCCTGTCCTTCTTCTTCATCCACTGGGAGGCTATACCAAGGTAGATGATGTCCCACTTGAATGGCGGATGAGACAACATGAGAAGGTTTGTGTGCTAAAAACTTGTGAACTAATAAAATGACCCCTGAATTGTTAAGTCTATATAACTCTAGCTTCTGAAAATTAGGGAACACATGAGTTAGTCTTTATTAATAACAAACTGTGTTCTCACTAATTTTCAAGGATTTAAGCTAAATTGGTTGTTGTTGATAGAGCTCAATGGTCCATTTAATTGACCCCACTTAATGGAGAGTAACTTATCTGCTTATTGCAAAGTTAATTTGATCTCCACGAAATTGTTAGGTTATGATTTTTGGATTCAAAAACTAACTTTCATCGCCCTGATCTTTCTAAAGGTGCTTGAGGAAGGTGTTCTTGACCCCGAGACAACTGTGGTATCTATATTCCCTTCTCCCATGCACTATGCTGGACCAACCGAGGTACAGTGGCATGCAAAGGCTAGGATTAATGCATGGGCTAACTTCTACATTGTTGGCCGGGACCCGGCAGGCATGGGCCATCCAGTTGAGAAAAGAGATCTGTATGATGCTGACCATGGGAAGAAAGTGCTGGGCATGGCACCTGGTCTGGAGCGTTTAAATATCCTTCCTTTTAAGGTATTTTAAAAGCTTGCATTCAAAACCAATAAGATTTGGCGGTGTTTTGATGTGATATGCTGATGAATTATTTTGCAGGTTGCTGCTTATGACAAGAGTCAGGGTAAAATGGAATTCTTTGACCCCTCAAGAGCTCAAGATTTCCTCTTCATATCAGGCACCAAGGTAAGCAGTGTTTGTTCAGTGACTGAGATCAAAATTATTGATAATACCCTTATGTCATCTCCCCCTTTTTGGTTCTTAACAAATGTTTGTTATATTAAGATTTTAGTCGAACACCTGGACACCTGGTTATGGAATAATATTGCTTATTTTATTAAACAATATTTTGTATTTTGAAACTGTTTGGTCAAGGCATAATACTGCATTTAAATGCTTCTCTTTCGAATTAGGGCCAGAATCCTTATTTACTCTTTCTTTGACAACAAACACCCACGGTTGAAATTAAAAACTACAAATATTTTGCACTCCAAAAACACTTTTTTTGTAATTTGACGGTCAAGGATGTGTATATATATATATATTAATAATGGGTAGATTGTCTTTCACTGACGACGACAATGGGGTGAAACACTTGTTAAATTTGGGATTTGCATTATCCTGGATCTTGCATGTGTTTTGTGATTGAATTGAAGTTTAATTTGGGATTTGGCTCAGATTCTTTAGTGTATATCCAGGTGATGTGGTGCAAATAATAACGAAAAGGCATATATCTCTTGCAATGTAAGAGTTGTTGCTGGTTCATATCCATATTACATGATTAACATCCTTTCAGTGAACTGTGTAAGGTTGACGCACCAGAATTTTTATTCTTTTAGAGTTCAATGCTTTGATGGGAATATGTACTAATTGAACTAGCTGGGCATGAGTCATTAATGCATTTTCTGTTGCACTCATGGTTGAGGTGCGAAAAAACTGAAAAACATAAAATGAAAATTAATTTTTTTCCTTGTGGAAGTATTACATTTTTTCTGCTAAACATTGAAACAGTTTATATTTATTGCTGGCGTAAAGTTTTGCATCAAGATTGCAACTCATCAACACAAATGTTGTGTTCTGCAATATCTGCTAATGCTCTTCTGCGAGCTCAAGATCAATATGGGTATTTTTTTTCCTTTTTAAGCTGAAATCCTTTTAAGTTGAAGTTCAGCTTATAGCCTTATAGTATATCATTTTCAATGTGTATACCTTTTCTTTTTTAATTTTTGCTGTTGAGGTAGCAATCTTTACTACATAATGTAACTGTCATTGCAGTGCACTATTTAGTGCATTTTTGCTTGGAGTATGAGGTGTAGTGTATCTGCATTATAGGAATCTGAAGTTGTTGGAATTTTGGATCGGTCATTTACTTCTGAGAGCCTTGAAAAAAAAATTGTAACTAGGCTTGTTTTCGGCCTGTTTGTGTGGGCCTGTTTAGGATGTCAGCCTGTTTGGCCTGTTTAGGGTCTTACAAATTCAGGCCTCCTTAACAGGCCACAGCCAGGCCAGGCCTGTGTACAAGCCAGGCTCAGGCCTAATAGTAAGCCTCCAACAGGCCATAGGCCAGGCTCAGGCCTGTTAAGGCACAAAATGGCCTGGCCTGGCCTGTTTCCACCCCTACTCACACACGATTTCTCCAAGCTCTCACACAATCCGGTGTTGTCAATCTCCCTCAACAACTTCCGATATACTCTTGTTAAATTATTATTATGTTTAATTATTATTGAGAAAATATCAATTGGGGTATTTTGGGAAGAAATTGATAAAAATTAAAATTTTATTCTATAATTAAGATCAAGATCAACTCTCAAATATTATCCTATAATGAGGACTGGAGGGAGGATTATTCTATTTCTCTCTCCACTCCATCGAATCTCACTGCCTCTTCCTCCCTCTTCTCCGGTTTCAAGATCCCGATCTCTCTACCTCTCTTGATAGCCAGGTGCGCTTCGCCCTTGGAGGTGTGTCAGCTGTCTTCCCTCTCTCGACAGCAACTTAGTGGGTCGTCGTTGGAGATCTGTCTTCATCGTCCCTGTCTCGCCGGCGACATTGGTTGTGGCTGAACCTCGTCTTCATCTTTTCATCTTGGATCTGTCCCACAACTGCTTTGCTGTCTCCGATCTGTCTTGATATTCCCTCTCTCGGCGGCTAGACGTGCTTCAAGCTGAAGAAGGTCTCCATCTTCATCTTCGATCTGTCATCTTCGTTCTGTTGCATAGGTGCGTCGACCTCTCCGCTTTGTCTTCATCTTCCCTCCTTCTCAATTTGCTCCAGCCCAGCTCTTAAACTAACCCACCTGCTGTTTAGGTCCGCCGGAGTGTCCTGCAGTGTCGTCCGACACCTTCAACCTCCTCTTCCATCGTCCATCTGGTAACCGCCAGTGTCATCTTGTGCGTGGTAAGCTGTTAACATTCATTTTGTTACATAGTTTGCAAGAAGTTATGGGATCCGCAGTGTCATTTTTGCTACAATGTCCGATATGTGCTTTGGTTCATTTTGTTATTCCTCTGCCCGTGGGTTGCCATGATTTGTGTATATATATATTTTGTTGTTTTTTGCCTTCTGAGATCTGTTGGGTGGGAGTTATGGGAAAATAATGTTTGTATTTTTGTGTTGAAACGAACCAAAAGAGGATGTGTTTAGGTTTTGGGTTGTTGATTCATGCTTGCCGATTCCTCTGTTTCCTTTCCCTGTTACGTTCGATCTGCTTGAACTAGGATCTGTGGAGTTGTAGTGTGTGTTTTGTTTTTTGCAATAACTTCGTAGCTTATTCCTCGGTTAGTGTCATTGTTTTCTGGTTCCTTCTTCTCCCATCTCCCTTTGTCAGTTTTCTTTCTGTCTTCTTTCCAGTTCATCTAGGCCAGCTAGTATTATATCCCCATCTTTCATTATGATTCACAAAAAAAAAAAGGGAGGATTTTACATGTCTGTACATTTGATTTAATTAGCAGTTTAATTACCCATAAAGTTAGATAGATAGATAGGCAAATATTAAGAGGAAGAGGAGAGGGTTCTGTTGGTAGTGGGGGATCTGTACATGTATATCTATGTAATGATACGTACCAACCAAACATTGGAAGCCTTGGAAGGAGATTGAATGAGTGATGGGTAGGCACCTCCTGAAATGAGGATGAATATCTTGTTATTGTTGTTGTTGTTATCATTTTTCTATCTTTAGTCATGTAATCAATAAAATTTTCCTTTTTTCTTGCTGATGTGTCTGTTTGTGACTGCTTAATAACCAGTAGTGATGACTGTCGTAAAAATTTATCATTATCTTGCTAGACCTTGTTCATTATGTGCTTTATTGTCTTAAAAATGTCTTCAGCACGTCAGTAGTTTTTGAGCTTGTCCTTTTTAATTGCATGAAAATGAAAGCATACACCTAAATGTACCTTAATTTATCCTGCATGGTTGCTTCATGAGAAGGCAATAAGTAACATATGTTCATAGTCCACACTGTAAAGTGAAATTTTCCATAGAAAGATGAATGACAGAGCATTATCAACGAAGTTGTGCCATCTCAGTCTCGAGTTCAAAGGTAATGTCACTCTTAAGAGTTTTGAAAAAAAAAAACGAATAGTGCCCTTCGTTCTACAGCACGATTAGAGGCAGCATGAATTTGTAATTGCAAAATGACTAGCAATATGCATGGAAGTGGGAACGCAATTTAGTGTTTTGCTGTCATTTTTATGCAATTCAAATGTTTTAAATTCTGTAGTTACTATGTTTCAACATTGCATATTCTTCCAGTTCAATTCATGTGGTTGTTGTTTTGCCTGTAAAATATATATAAGCTTTGGTACTCCCATTCGGGTTACTTTCTGTAAAGCATTAAGCATTCATAGTTTGGTTGTTTTTTAGATATTTTCATTTCTGTCCTTTATCTATATAAAGGAGTTCAATAATTTTGTATTCTCTGTTGTAGAACTTACATACTGTGCTTGCGTATGATAATATACTGATCTGTGGTTATCTTTTGCACATGAAGTTTGACCTTTTTTTTCATCACTACATTATCATTAATCAAAACACACTTACTGATCTTTCTTGGAAAAAAAAAGTGATTATCTGGGATTTTTTATATGTTTGCTTTAAGAAGTCTATTCAAAAGTTGTCCATGGGAATTTTATATTTTGAGTTACTTAGTCATTTAGTTTGATTAATTAAATGAGAATGATTTTAATTATGAAAATCGTCTTTGTTCAATTTCTAATTCAGATCTAGAAAGGCTAGCACTTTCATGTGACAAGTGACTCATTTTTTTTATGTTCTCTCGCCCTTTTGTATATGAACACTGCCATTATGTAATAATTATCAGATCATTACAATTTTTTGTGTTCAGCACATTGAATTGCAAGAGAACTCTTTTTCTAAATATACTCGTGGTCTCAACATTTTCTTTTCATCATTATACTATTGATTATATAAATATCCTATATATAAACATGAATTCAAAGAGTTTAATAACAATTACGGATTATTCTGCACCTCTGATTTTTTATTTTATTTTATGCTAATTGGTTAATTAATTTGATTAAGTAGTTAGAAGTGATTTTAGTTATAAAAATCAGTGTCATTTAAATTTCAATTGCGTCGAATAAAAACATTAAAGTCTACATGTGATTGAAACCTTGTCTTAACAAAATTGAAGAATTGTTTGTGTGAGAACAAGGAGATTCCTGAATGTAGTCTTATCATTACATGTCAATGCAATAGCAATATTCTGCTTAAAATCTTGGTTTTCAGTGTTATAAGGTGTATTTAAAAACAAAGGATGTTAACTCCCAGAAACATCATGTAGATAATTACCTGGAGCAACTTGTAATCTGTGATGATCAGATGGTGATAAATATGCACCACGCTGGTTCAAACCATGTTTATTCTGCCCACTCTTGTCTTCAATCAGGAGACATTTCTGCATCAACAAGCCATTTGTCAGTCCCAATCGATTGGGGATCACCCATATTGGCACTAGCATTTTTTGTCTTCCATTGCTCTGCTTTCTTCTCGTCACCTACAAATGGTGGCTCTGCATACACTTTGTAGGTATCCAAATTATTACCCCATCCGTCAGCCCTGGGCCAAGTACTGAATCCAGGTTCTGGTATACCCATATTTCCACTCTTAACCTAAGCTTTGCTGTATCTGAGACAGCAACAACATCATTCAGTTTTGGACCATCCCACGTATTATCCATCTCTTAGCCTTCTATTGGGTCTATCAAATGCCTGATCTCTACCTGGATTGTTCCCCGACCTGCAATATTTACCGTTGCGACAATTGCCTGCTACATAAAATTTCTGTTGTTAACACCTTGAAAGTCAATATGGTTATTGATGCAAAATTTCTTTTTGTGCAGTTTGGAGGCTTTCTAACAACTGGATTTCTCGTATTCTTTGGATCATAGGTGCTGTCTTCTCATTTACCTTGAATGTCTTTTTATTTATTGAAAAATCATATATAAATGATAATTCATTTAATCTATTTAATAATTTAATATATTTATTGAAAAAATTTAATTAAATAAAAAAGAAATCACGTATCTTTTAGTAACTATCGGCTCAAGTATGAAAAAGATAACATCTTTAGGATAATTATTGACAACTAGATGACTTGTATAACACATTTTACCCCAGTTAATTATGTCCAAACCTAGAATGTTCTCTTTGTTCAAAAAGATGACATCTGACGAGGTAATAGAATATCAAACACCCCAGATTGAATACATCAATAGGTGTGTCTTGGTGCTTATAACGATCAAGCTACTCCGGGACCTGTTAGTAATAGCCCCATCCATTTGGATCTAAATCTATTAGGGTTAACAAATTTATATGATTAGTACAAATAAATAAAAGGCAATAGAATTATACAAATATAATACGAGGTGCTTATAAAAATCAAGAACATTATAAAAGCTTAATACTTATTAATTCTACCCTTTGAAGTAATAGGCTTAATACCTTCATCATCAGGAAGCCTTTTGAACATCTCAAAATAACAGACTTTTGTGGTATACAAGTTCTCGTTGAGTGATTTCCGTATCGCCACAAAACTCCTTAGGCTTATATTCTCATATATGATTTTGAGTTTACCCAAGTCAGAGATAGTCTGGATCATATCTTTAATCAAAATTAAAATTAAAAATTAAATAAAAATTTGATATAATCAATTTAAACATATTAAATATATATATGTATACCTAAATAAGCTCATCAGAAGTACGGTCGGGCTATCATCTTGTATTAGCTGAGCATGATTGTTTGTGATGAATGTCTCCAGCGTATGATCATACCTTTCTAGAGGTATATGATCGTAATTATCATCACCACGCACAAACAAATAATAGTTTAACACGTTGGGTAAGTGTCGGCAACTTTCTTCATAATGGTATTTAAGTTTTCACAGGTGTTGTCCTTCTTCATGTTAATGTTCTCTCATCATTATGTTTCTTCAATCACTATTTTTTTTCTAGTTTTTGTGAATTTGGTTATTTGGTTTAAGCTGTTCGTTTTTTCCCTTGAAAGTCCATATGTTGAATAAAAACAATATTAATCTAATCTTGTTTTTATAGTATGGATGGTGACATATGGAGAGAATTAAATGGCATCAATGTCACAATCTTTAATCAACATGTGTTGGGTGCTGAAAATATTCAAGAAGGCTTAATTAATGAGCTCCCAATCTGTGTGAAATCAACAAGAAATAGAGATTGTATAGAGGGTGATATTTTATGGAATCTATATTTCTATAAAATATCAGTCTCTATAGAATCTATATTTTTATAAAATATCAGTCTCTATAGAATCTCTATTTCTATAAAATATTAGCTTCTATGGAATCTTTATTTCTTATTGATTTTACACATATTAGATGTTCATTAAATAAGCCTTTTCGAATGTCTAAAGCACTCGCCATAGACACATGTTGATTAAAGATGACATTGATTCTATTTAATTATTTCCATATGTTACCGTCCATACTATAAAAACAAGATTAAATTAATGTCGTTTTTGTTTAACATATGAACTTTTAAAAGAAAAAAATGAAAAACAAATTAATTCAAATAACTAGATTCACAAAAGTCAGAAAGAAGGTAGTGATTGAAGAAGTAGAGTAATGAGAGAAATTGAAAAAGGAGAATATTTGTGGAAACTGAAGAATCACGATGAAGAAAGTTGTTGACACTTGCCCAACGTGTTAAACTATTATTTGTTTGTGCGTGGTGATGATGATTATGATCATATATTTTTAGAAAGGTATGATTATACGATAGAGACGTTTATCACAAACAATCATGCTCATCTAGTATAAGATGGTGGTTCAACTGCACTTTTAATGAGCTTATTTAGGTATACATATATATATACATTTAATATATTTGAACCGATTATATAAAATTTTTATATAACTCTTAATTTTAATTTTGATTAGAGATATAGTCCATGAAGTTTCTGATTTGGGCAAGTTCAAGATCATACATGGGAATATAAGCTTAAGGAGTTTTGTGGTGATATAGAAATCACTTAACGAGAACTTGTATACCACAAAACTCTGTGATTTTGAGATGTCCAAAAGGCTTCCCGATAATGAAGGTGTTGAGCCTCTTACTTTAAAAGGTAGAATTAGTAAGGTATTAAACTACTATAATGTTCTTGTTTTTGATACGTACCTCTTATTATGTTTGTATGATTTTATTATATTTTATTTATTTGTACTAATCATATAAATTTATTAATCCTAATAAGTTTAGATCCAAATAGATAGGGTTATTACTGCAGGCTCAGAGTAGCTTGATCATTAGAAGCACCAAGGCATCTATTAGATGTATTCAATATGGGGTGTTTGATGTTCTATTACCTCATCGGATGTCATCCTTTTGGACAAAGAGAACATCCTGAGCGTTTGGACAAAATTAACTGTACCAAAATGTGTTATACAAGTTGTCTAGTTACCAATGATGAACTTAAGGATGCTATCTTTTTCATGTTTAAGCCGATAGCTACTAAAAGGTACGTGATTTCTTTTGTATTTGATTAAATTTTTTTAATAAATGTATTAAATTATTGAATAAATTAAATGAATTATCATTTATATATGATTCTTCAATAAAAAAAATTCTTTTCATCATTTTCTAGATTGTCGATGGTTGAGCAATATTCCCATCCTTCGTTTTGGATGGGTGAAGAGATTATTTCATTTTTTATCCCTAGTGATGTTTAAATGCTAAAAATTCTGCCCATCGACATCAGTTGAACAAAAGTCATAGTAAAGTATCTGGGTATCGCTGATGGAAGTCTAAGCTTCCTCAACACATCTCATAGAGTTCTTAATATGGTTATGGTAATTCTGTTTTGAAACTTCTCAAATTTCTTAAAAATTTCTTGGGTCATCGCAATTCTTGACCTGCAGAGCTTAAGGTAACTATGTTAGAATCAATTAATAATACATTATAATGTGTTATTCTATATATTTCTGTCTAATTTTTTATTATTATTTTGTTAGTTTTTTTAGTAAGACTATTCCTGTTGGAGTTTTGTGGAAATATTACTATGTATATTTTCAATTCTATTATTAGAAGTGTATAAAGTCCTAGGGGCGTCGTACCAAATTTCCAACACTTTTATGCGTGCAAGGGATATCATGTATAGGTCCAATTAGTTGAACAAACAACTTAATTTCAGTACCCTCTTAGACCAATGGTTAAGTATTTTTTTTGTATTTTTTAATCAAAAGAGATGGCATTCCTTACTTGATTGTGTGATATTTTCTTCAACAATCAACGTCGCAATCTTAAGTAAACTTAAAATCGGAGCTTTCTTACTTTTGGTTTATCTAGCATTCTTGTTGATCTTTCCCTAGAATAATTATGTTCATGTAATGAACGCATATATCAAGTTGATACTAAAAATCCCAAAGATGCATTAAAACAAACATGATTTCTTAGCTCTTTGTTGTTATATCCTGGTCCCAAGGTATTTTGTTTCTTGAATTGTCTGCAACTGACCATGGATGTTGCTGGATCCATAGTACCCCGAGCTGCTTGTGCTGTTAGAACTCACTGCAACAATCGCTTGAACGGCAGTGTAGGCATCTTAGAAAACCAAGAAAGAATTTGAACAGGTTACAGGATATAATAGCAGTTAGATGCTCGGAAATCAGATGGTCTATTTTGATTGGTCCCTATCTTCATTATATACTTATTTTGAAATAGGAATAAGAATCATCGGCAGCGAATGTTTAGTTGACAATTATTAAATCTTACTCTTACTCCACCTCTTCTGCATACCAAACGGGCTCTAAGGGTAGTAAGAATCCTCACTTTTTATTTTCTTTGCTTTTTTTTTTTGGGAAAATTGTTTAAAAGGATATGTTTGAGAAGTTTATTGTCCAATGATACCTCAAGTCTTTTAAACGATCTTGATCCTTTAGGGTGAATAGCTTTAGGGTGAATAAATATAATGATTAAATGACTAAATTGTTCTTTTAATTCCCTGTGTGCAAGTCATCTTGTCCAAGTACAATATATCTTTTCTATATGCAAATATCTTTCTCTGTGTTACAACATTAAGCTAGAATATGATAATCATTATGTGAAGCAATAATATTCCCTACAAGTAACTCATGTTCCTCATGTGCAATATACCTTCTCTTATGCAATACATCTTTTTTTTGTGTAACTTAATTTTTGTTATATGCAATCATCTTCCCTGTGTGAAAATGTCTTTCCTTGTGTCCTAAAATTAAGTCAAAATGTACAAATTATGCTTTGTGCAAACAATTTTCTCTTAGTGTAAACGATATTTCTTTGTGTGCAAATAATCTTAACCATCATCCTTTTGTTGGAAGCCATTGTTGCCATTTTCGAAGAAGGTTGTCATCACAACTGTTGGAGGAGTTTGTCGTCGCTAATGTCAATCATGAGCACGAGCAAGGAGAAGGTGGTGTGAGTAAGATGGTGAGTAAAAGGCAGCCATTGATCTAAGAGAGGAGGGTGAACGGTGGTGTGGGAGGTGGCATGGGCATTTTAGTCATTTCATTTCCATTCATATATGCCCTAAAGGGCCTAGGTCCTTGAAATAAAATTAGGTCCCTTCCAAGCAAATAGCTTTTCAAATAGGGATTTATTATCAATTTTCCCGTTTTTTGAATGGGGTAATGAAAGGGGAGAATCCCTTTAAAAGTCATTTGAAATATCTAAATTCTAATTTAGGTCACTAAACTTAACAAATAATTAATAAGGCTATTTGACCTAAACTTGGATTTAGAAATTGGGTCAAATCACATATATGCCCCTAAGTTATTAATGGCTTAAATGGCTACACAATAATCTTCTAATTAATTATATCCTTCTATGTAACAAAGCCCAAATTTAACTTCAATATTTCATAATCATCCTTCTTTCTTTATTAAGGGTATGTTATCAACAAGATTGATTTAACAAAGAATAAGAAAGCTTCGGTGAAAGTTTTAGAAGAATTCAAACATCCTCCTGTATCAAAAAGGAACTGTTTATTCTTCAACCAAACAAAAATAAGAAAAAAAATCAATTATAAGCAAGGCACAAACAATTACTTCCAACCATACGGATGCAGATTTCGCTGATGAGCAGATTGGTTAATATTCCATATAACCTTAGCTTTATGAATTTCTTTTTTTTAAATATATTTTCCATGTTGTTATAACTTTGTATTTCTTGTTTTTACTTTGAACTTTGCCTAATGTTTTTTATCGTTATTTTTTTTATGAAAATAAGAAACAAAAAACTGCAATATTAAAACGCCCAGATCAGATTGAAGTATAGGGTCAAGAAAACAGAGAACTAAAGAACACACCGCTTTCAGCAAATCCACAATACAGTTAACCTCTGCATGCTGATATATCTCCACCATCAACTAAATATTAAATTTAATGCTCCCCGCATACGGGGCTGCCATAAGGGTGACACTTGCTTAGAAGTAGGCAACTAACAAACATCAATTTTTGACCAGCATACCATTGCTCGAACAAGAAAGTCATGCTTCTTCCATCTAAGAAGAAATAGAGGAAGGAAGAGAGATGCAAGATTGATGAGGGAGGGTATTAAAGTCATTTTACTAACATTTTGAAATTCTATTTTGGATCAATGTCCTTATCAAAGATTTATCAAGTTTATAAGCCTGATTTAGGATTTTAATATTTCAACTAACTTTATATGAGATTTTTCCTAATAAAATGTTCCATTTTTTTTTTGGGCTTACAATTGCATGGGTCAAACCCGTGAAGGGGGGAGGGGGTGGGGCATTAACCCCACACATACGACCACTGCGCCAAAGGGTGTTTTGTAGATATTACTATAGAGAATTTCAATATTGTTTTTATAAAATGATCAAATTTTATTAACAAAGCAACTATAAGGTCATAACAAAAGTCATGAAAGCACAAGAAGTAAATAAAATGTTGGTCTTAAGCTACTGAAATTTAAAAGCAAAAATCTCAATTAAATCTAGTTAAAATATTAAAATCCATATTTAAGCATATACTTTTAACAAATTTTTAATAAGGACAATAGGCTTGATTAGAGATTTTTTTAATCTTGTTAAAAGGCTAGAATGCCCTTCTATAATTTAAAAGAAAATTTTATGTTAAGCTTGATAACAATTTTAATTATTTCAAAAAAATTTCCCATAACCCAATACCATAAAGCTCTAATAAATCCACCATTAGCCAATCATGTAGTCAAGTGAGGTCCTTTTCCAATCATAACAAATGAGAGAGAGGGAGAGAGAGAGAGAGCTATTCACTATACTGACATACTTTGAAGAATTCAATCAAAAGCCAATAAAAAATGAAATATAAAACAACAAATATCGTCGGTATAATTATAAAATATGATTTTGATTAGGGAAAATCCCATTTAAATACCATTTCAATTGTCAAAACCCATAAAAGTCTATTATAACTTGAAAAAGACACATAAGGCATGTGGTAGGAATAAGAGATAGTGAAGTTTAAGGCTAAAGACCAAAATAGCCTCCATACTCATTTACTCGCACACACGGATTCCTCATATTGGAGGAAGGCTGCAAACGGGTTCAATAATTTGAAGTGTCACAGGCGAAAACCGAACCCTTGGCCATCGTAATCGTTCGCAAATTGGCAAGCGTGGGTGGAAGCCATCCCCAAATCGATGAATGTTTGATCTTCTTCCTTAATCAGAGTGGTTTCCGTTCTCTTTTCTTGTCGTCGACGTCGATGTGGTGAGTGATTGGATGTTTGGGATCCCAATCTGTCTCTCTCTGGTCCACAAATCTCTGTTGCTCTCTAATCTGGTCGCCTTCTTCAAGCTGACTTCCCTCTATCGGCAGCACATGTGCTTCACCGTCTTGGATCTATCTTCCTATCTTGCTCAGACGCAGAGAAGAAAATGAGCTGAAACTTAACACTAAGAGAGAGAGAGAGAGAGAGAGAGAGAAAGAGAGAGAGATATCAGATACAATGTGGCTCCCTCCGGAACAACGTGCTTGAATTTCAGCATGTGGAATCATAATGTTAACTTTTCATTTTCTAATGTATATTGTAGTTGTTGTCATGACGGTTCTGGTGTTTTGTGAATTCCATTGCTGCACTTGTCATTCTCATTACAACTGTTGTTAATGGTGACAGTTTATTGTAATTAAAGCATACATGAAGGAACACCTTCTTTTGGGTTCATGACTTACATGGATTGGATGTATGTGAAATGAGTAATGTTAGGTTGCCATTTAATACTTTGTCTAAAAGTTGCTATCATGAAGGTTATGGTGTTTTGTGAATTCCATTGCTGCACTTGTCATTCCCATTACAATTATTGTTAATAGTGACAGTTTATTGTAATTAAAGCATACATGGAGGAACACCTTCTTCTGGATTCATGACTTTCATGGATTGGATGTATGGGGAATGAGTAATGTCAGTGTCCAAGCCTGTTGGTAAAACACACACGTTTTGTGAGATAAAGTTGTCATTCCCATTATGAATGTTATCAAAATCATTAAAAAAATTTGTCATTCCCATTAGTGGACTTGTCAGCGTCCAAGCTTGTTGGTAAAACACATACACGTTTTATGAGATTAAGTTGCCATTCCCATTATGAATGTCGTCAAAATCATTAAAAAATTGTCATTCCCATTAGTAGACTTGTCAGCGTCCAAGCCTGTTGGTAAACAACACATATGTTTTGTGAGATTAAGTTGTCATTTTCATTATGAATGTCGCCAAAATCATTAAAATTTTCTCATTCCCATTAGTGGACTTGTCAAAGTCTAAGCCTGTTGGTAATTGATATATCCATATAAAATTATTATCACAGGTATTTATGTTATATAATCAATAGAAAATAAATAAAAAAATAACAAAATTAACAATTAACAAGCGTTTCACTTAAGAGGGTGAATTGAGTAATAACAAAAATTTAATCAAAATGAACAATTAAAACAGATTAAAGAAATTAAACCAGAATTAGAGAAATATCACCGAAGTGTACACCAGGGTTTATACTGGTTCAGTCACAACTTATCTGACCTACGTCCAGTTCTCAGTCACAACATATTTATAGTTGGAGTGAATTTGAAGACCGTTGTGAGCATTAAAATTTATCCATTAGAGAGTAATTGTAGCCGTTGATGAAAGAGAGTATTTTGGTTGCTTCTTTCTACTACGTATTTAATACTTTTGTTAGATTTTTGCTTTTCAGTATTTTGAAGTTAATTTGTTGCCTAGGCTCCTTAAACTTACTAAGAAATGAGATTAATAACATATAAGAGTAACATAGAAGTTCAGAACATAATTCAAGATGTAAAAAATGTATTTTGAATTTTCTGAGATGATGATTTTTGGTTTATGGTAATATCACTTGAGTGTGCCTGCTAATCAATTGAAGTGATTCTCAATCACTCGAATGTTGATCTCAGTCACTCGAGTGATATGTAATTTGGCACTCTAAGTTTTATCAAGGAAATTAGTAGTGATAGTTTTGGAGAACTGAGTATCACTCGATTGTTCAGAAATAATCACTTAAGTGATCTTTATGGAAAGCTTAAGAAATGGCTACTGAATGTTTTTATCACTTCCATGTCACTTTCAGGTCATTTGCATAAATTTGCAAGTGAACTCAGATCACTCGAGTGATTGTTTAATTCACTCAAGTGATCTTCTTTAAAAATCACATCACTGGAAGTAATCTAAGAGTGATCTATGAGTGACTTCCAAATAAGTGTCATCACTCAAGTGTTTTTACCTTATCACTCGAGTGATCAGTTAATTAATTCAGGATGATGAAATCTGCATCACTCGAGTGATTTACCATTTTACTCGAGTGATCTGTCTTTCAAGGCATATCACTTGAATGATATCTCCAGATCACTCGAGTGATCTGCTTCCCAATGATTATCACTCACTTGAGTGATCTATTTCTTATGATATATCATATTACTCTTACATGTAATTTCACTCGAGTGCTTACCAATCACTTCAAGTAATATTATTCCTCTGTGCATTTACCTCCAATTCTTCTAGGATTATCTTCAAGTGATGTTATCACTCGAGTGCTTACCCATTCACTTGAGTGATCTGTTATAGAGAAATTTTCATAGATTTTGATTACCATGGAATAATTGAGAGTTTTCCTAAGAAATGAACTTCATCACTCGAGTGTTTAGCTAAGGTCACTCGAGTGATCTTCCATTAATGACTAAGTTTAAACTTAATCTTAAACATTTCACCATGAAATTTCACTCTTATTCTTTTCAAGGGATTTAAACATTACTTAAGACTAATGAATCCAGATTTGTTGTCATCAAAACATTATGAGAAGTAACAATTAGGATTCCCACACTTCTTGCTTCTTTTAATCCCTTCCAACCTTTTCATCACTTCTTTCTTTCTCTTAGAGATACAGCTCCCATGTTGTTCATTCCACCGTGACACATAATCTTGAAACTACTTAACTCCCTGAATCCATTCCTTTTCTTTCCATGCTTCATCCACTATTTCTTGGAAGCCCTCCTTTAGTCTCCATGCCACTTGATAGTGAAACCTTTTCTTAGCCAGAGGGTGACTAGGAGTGTCAAGGCACGAAGTTATAATCACCTTATGATCTGACTTATATTTAATATCATGATTAACTCTAGTTTGGGGAGAAGTTATTTCCCAAGCTAGGTTGCTCAACACCAAGTCAATTTTTTCTATGAGCCCTTCTCTTACCCATGTTAATTTATCTTTAGGTTCATTTAATTTAATTAACCCCTCTTCCATAATATACTCATCAAATTGCTGCATTGAGCTTGAGTGGGAAGCAACACCACCAACTTTATTGCTTGAATAAAGTTAACCTTGTATTTACGTATTTAACAATAACTGCACATTGGAGGACTTTTTGCTCATGGATTTAAGTGGCTTTGATGTTATTTTGGGAGTTCAATGGCTTCGTAAGTTGGGTCATATTATGCTCGACATGCAGTAGCATTACATGGCTTTCTATGTCGATACTCAATTCTTTGAGCTCATAGGGATAACACCAACGAGTCCATAATTGTCTGAGGTTTTCTTGCAAGCAGTTGATTTGTCTGTTGCCCCTTACTTATTCCTTCTTTTTGTTACTATTTCGCCAGAGGGTACTTTAATGTCTCTGTCTAATTCCCTCGAATTGTCTGCTACTCAAAATCACCAGTTGCAACAATTATTAGATTCCTTCGTTGATGTTTTTGCCAAGCCTTCCACCCTACCACCTTCTCCTGCTTTTGATCATCATATTCATCTTCAACCTGAGCTTTCCATTTGCTACAAACCATATATATATAGACCTGTTCAAAAAAATGAGATTGAAAGACAGGTGCGGCACATGCTCTAGAGTGGCATTATACGTGAGAGCAATACTCGTTTTGCTACACCCATTGTCCTTATACGTGGCATTATATAGAACTTGGAGATTTTGTTTGGATTTTTGACGTCCCAATGAGCACATGGTCAAAAACAAGTTCCCTGTTCCACTGGTGAGGACTTGCTTAGTGAGTTACAAGGGGCTTGCTACTTTTCAAAGCTGGATTTACATGCCAGTTACCATCAAATTTGGATGCATTCAGCTTATATACATAAAATGGCTTTTCAGACTTATGAGGGTTTGTATGAATTCTTAGTCATGCCCTTTGATCTCACCAATTCTCCTGCTATATTTCAAGCCCTTACGAATTCTGTTTTTAAGCCTTGCCTCTGTAAATTCATGTTGGTGTCCTTTGACGATATATTAGTCTATTGTGCCTCTTGGGAAGTGCATTTGCAGCATCTTGAGCAAACATTACAGCTCCTTCGTGCTCATTGTCTTTTTGCTAAAGCTAGCAAATGTATTTTTGCAGCTTCTCGAGTTGAGTATCTGGCTCATTTTATATCAGCTAATGGTGTAGAGGTTGATTCCCGGAAGATTGCTGCAGTCTCTTCTTGGCTTGTTCCAACTACTTTAAAAGCTTTGCATGGGTTTTTAGGCCTTACTGGATATTACCGTTGCTTTGTTCATGGTTTTGGTGCTTTATGCAAGCCACTTACCGATTTGTTGAAGGAAGGGAAGCAGTTTACATGGACCCCTAAAGCCAATGAGGCTTTTCTGGTACTAAAGAAAGCTTTGGTTTCTACCCTTATCCTTGCTCTTCCAAATTTTCGGGATCAGTTTGTTATTGAAGCTGATGCCTCGACTATAGGTCTGGGAGCTATTCTCTCACAAGGTGGCCATCCTATCACTTTTGCTAGCAAACCTTTGAGCCCTTAGAAGCAGCCACTATCTGCTTATGAACGTGAGTCAATGGCCATTATTTTTGCAATCAAACAATGGCATTCTTATTTGGTCGGTCAATCCTTTATCATTAGAATGGATTATTTACCTTTGAAGCATTCACTTGAGCAAAAATTTGTTTACCCGAAGCAACTCAAGTGGATCAATAAGCTTTAGGGTTTAAGCTATGCAATCCAGTATATAAAGGACAAAGATAATATTGCTGTCGACGCCCTTTCACCTCAGTTTGAGGTGCTTCTGTTTCTGCCATTACTTCTGTTAGTACTGATTTGTATACCAAAGTTCGCAATTCATTGGTCGTTGATGATTAGATTCAATCTTTAATTCGAGACTTAGGCTGACCTTATTTCTTGTCCTAAATTCTCTTAGCAGCATCGTTTACTCAAGAGGAATGATCGGTTGGTGGTAGGGGCCGATTGGACTCTCAGAGGTGTATTATTGCAGTTTTTTCACTCAAGCCCTATTAGGGGACATTCTAGTGTGACACCTACTTATCGAAGACTTGCCTCAGTTTTTTATTAGAAGGGCATAAAGCAGGATGTCTGGAACTATGTTCATGCCTGTATCACTTGCCAATGGTTTAAATATGAGCATGTGGCTTCCCCTGGGTTATTGCAACCTCCATAGCTTCCAAAACATGTTTGGTCTAACATCTCTATGGATTTTGTTAGTGGCTTGCCTTCCTCTTACTCTAAGACTGATATTTTGGTGATGGTTGACATCTTAAGCAAGGCTACTCATGTTATGGCCCTCAAGCACCCTTTTAAGGCTTCAAATGTTGCTCTTATTTTTATGGACAATGTGGTGAAATTACATGGATTTCTCAAGTCCATTGTTACCGACCATGATCCTACGTTTTTGTGGGAAATTTTGGAAAGAACTCTTTCGCTTGTATGAGGTTCAATTACAAAATTCTTCTGCTTACCATCCTCAGAAGGATGACCAGACTGAGGTGCTTAATAGGTGCTTGGAGTGTCATCTTCGATGCATGACTGGGGATTTTCCGAAGCAATAGGTGAAATGGCTTTCATTGGATGAAGTGTGGTATAATACTACTTATCATTCGGCTATAGGTATGACCCCTTTTGAGGCCGTATATGACATTCCGCCACCTGTTCATCTTCCCTACATGTCTGGGGATTCTACTAATGAAGTTGTATATCGTATCTGCCTTTCTCGTGAACTTACAATTCAGTTGTTGAAGGGGCATCTACTTGGAGCACAATAATGTACGATTCAGCAGGCTAATAAACATAGGTCTAAGAGGGAGTTCAATGTGGGAGATTTAGTTTTCCTTAAACTCCATCCCTTTAGGAAGAATATGTTAAATAATTCTGCCTTGCATAAATTGGCCGCACGTTACTTTAGGCTTTTTCCAGTGCTGGAACAAATTGGCGAGGTAGCCTATAAATTGCAGCTGCCAGATCACACTTGTGCACACCCTGTTTTTCATGTCTCTCCTTAAGAGATATGTCCGGTAAGGGATTCCTGTGAGTTCTAGTTTCCCTCCTACTGATGGTGATGGTCATTTTGCATTGCAACCAGTGGCTATTTTAGGTAGCAAGATTGTCAAGCTGAAGCACCTTCCTGTTACCCAAGTTTCGTTTCAGTTGGCTCACTCAAGCCTGAAGATGGAACCTGGGAAGACCTTACCTTTATTCAGCAGTTGTTCCCTGATTTTTCCACTGCAGCTCCTCCCTCACATTCTATCCTTGTGGACAAGGATGTTTTTTAGGTGGGGGAGTATATTGATACGTGGCAATTATAGAATATAAGTCTTATAACTAATTCAGTTTAGGGGTTACACCAAAACAAGTAGCCAATAGAGAGTTAGAGACTATAAATGCATAAGCCACGTGTATACTGGGATATGGAATACGAACTCTCTCTCTCTCTCTCTCTCTCTCTCTCTCTCGGATTAACTTTGTACCAGCCTGTGTCTGACCTTTTCCACTCATAATCACAGAGACCCCAAATAATGGTTATTGCTCTGCTCTCTCTCCCTCAATGCTTCCGTATCCACATCCTCCACGGCCCCAGAAATTACTTGTGCAATTATAGGAAAACCCATCCAGCCACAGCACAATTTATATGCCAAAAAGTCTTATCGAAGATGGCAATGTCGGCCAAATGCTTTGTAATGTCTCTTTGACATTGAATGCTTCTTGTACTTACGGGTATAATGCTTACGGTATTTTTTTCTTTTGTTTTTAATGACCAACTTATAAAATGGTTTTGGTTATTTATGCTCTCCAGTTTAATTCTCATCATGATCTTATTATAACAATTGCCAAGTTAATTTTGAATGGTCATTGGTTATCTAAATGATGTTCTTGTGTTTTTATCGAAACTGTAATAGTGGTTAATATTATTTTGTCTAAATGATATAATCTTGTATTAGTTCTAGTTGTTTCCCTCTAATTGAGATTTGACTATGATGAAAGTGTGTTTGATTTTCAATCTAGTTTCCTTCTTCACATGTCGTTTTTCTCCAGAATCTGTCAGTGAAAAGAATTTTTCTCCTTTGTTCATATGATACACATGCTATTGATGTACAGAGGCTTATACTTGTTTGCTTCTTGGAAAGCCTTGAGAGCTGTGTTTGATTTGGGAACTCACTGTTTGTTTTCTCCTTTGTTCATATGATACACATGCTATTGATGTACAGAGGCTTATACTTGTTTGCTTCTTGGAAAGCCTTGAGAGCTGTGTTTGATTTGGGAACTCAGTGTTGAGGGCAGGAGTGATGTATAACAACTAGGAAGATATTGATTTGATAGAAGTTCAAGTCGAAATCCGAATTGTGTGGAGTAATAGTACAAAGGCGGTTATTTATTGGACATATTCAGTTATTGCTTAGAGGAAGGTTCTTCGGGGTTAAGTTTGTCTAATTGATGGTGGATCATTCTGATTTGGGGCCCCGGCTTACAGGAATTGTTGTAATCCTAGTGAATAGGTAGTCATAAATAAATTGATGAAAACTCAGATGATGTTTAATTAAGCCTATTGTTTAATTTCCGCTAGTCACTTAAGGTTGTGTTTTTTATTGTTTTTTCACTCTCTGCAGTTAAATGGTATTTATGTAAGAAAAAGGAACCAGAGATGCTAGCAAATAGTGGTCAAAGAGGTTAAAGGATCTGCAGAAGAGGCAAAAGGTGGTAGGTATTCTAGTTATAATGATGATATGAATCACAATCCCAAAGCTTGAGGGTGATTTTGATGACACAAATTTTTGTGTGTGTATAAACCCAGAATCTGTATTTTCTTTTAAATATGTATCAGGAAGATGGAAGAACCTGGGTATCACTGAAGTGCAAAAAAGATGGAAGGAGGTTAGTGAGGAAGGTCTAACGAATACATGGTGTAATACTGCTTTGAGCTTATTGTCCGACCATAACAAGCTGTCTCAGTAGAAACTAAGGTGGTCAAAATATATGTTCTTGTGTATTCGCATTTTGTTGATGTTGAAATGAAATGTTTATTGTTCCATCATGCTAACAGAAGTTCCATCCACCTCAACTTTATGCTTTAAAAACACCTTTGCTTCTCTTGAAGGCGTCTTTCTGATTGTTGAATACTTGAATTTCTACTAGACATCTTCTTGAGCTCTATAGATGCTGATGATCAAAGAGGGTAAAGGGTTTACAGTTGAAGTAACCAACTTTTTGATGTTAAAGCTAAGAGCTCAACTAAAGCCGTTCAGACATGTTGCAAAACTCTAATGCAATATTATATATGAATCTATATATGGAATGTACAAGAGTCTAATATCTTTAGTTGTGACAAGAACATATTAATTTGTTGTAAGAGCTTAATGTTTAGTTCTAACTTCACATAGTGAAAATTTTTACTCCAAGATTTCCTAATGGTGAATTGCTAATTCCTACTTTCATTTCGTGATTAACTATTTTAGTTTTGTGATATCTACTTGAGTTCTATGAATTTAAGAAAATGATTTCAAAACTCTACTACACTTGAAAAATTCAAGGAGCCTCCTGTGTCTCATCATTTTTTACTATAATTTTGCAATTGACTACTTTAGTTTTACATTGCCTACTTTCATTTCGTGATTAACTACTTTAGTTTTGTGATTGCTTACTCGAATTTTGTAAATTTAGAGAATCGTTTCAGGACTACCCTAGACTTGAAACATTCAAGGAGTACCCCGTGCCTCACCATTTCCTACTTTCATTTCGTAATTGACTATTTTAGTTTTGTTATTGCCTACTTGAGTTCTGTAAATTTGGAAAACGGGTTAAATAATCTGCCACACTTTAAAAATCAAAGGATGTACCCCAAAAAAAAAAAAATCAAAGGAGCCCTATATGCATAACCATTTTCTACTTTTGTTTCACAATTGACTATTTTAGTTTTGTGATTGCCTACTTGAGTTCTGTAAATTAGGAAAATGGTTTAGAAAATCTCCCACGCTTAAAAAATCATAGAAGTCTCATGTGCATAGCCATTTCCTACTTTCATTCCGCGATCAACTACTTTAACTTCATGATTACCTACTAGTTCTGTAAATTTGGAAAACACTTTTTGAATTCCCCTACACTTGAAAAATAAACTGTGTAAAACATGTCATTTTCAGTTTGTGAAAAGTCAATGACGTGTGTGTTTGTAATAGCTTATTTCTGAGAAATAAGCACTTATTACATAAGTCGAGACAAAACTCCTCTTACATACTTACCTCGTATACCGTGAATCACGAATTATAAGCACTTATTGTTAAAAAATAAGCTATCCCAAACGAGCACGACATATCAATAATAGTAAGAATTAATGAATATGTTTTTTTCGACCGGGTGATTTGTTTGTTTACATTAATTTTTTAAAAAAAATTATTATTTTATTGATAATTATAAGTTATGGCATTAATGGATTTCAGGTTTATGAGACCACACAAGCTAACATCTAAGAGATAGCCTGCAATACATGGGTCAGTATTCTAGCTCATTATATAATGAAGGATATGATTTGTTTTTGTTGAAAGAATTCTCATGTTTATCCCCACTCCCTTTGGGGGAAAAAGTGAAAAAATTGGTGAAATATTCTTACATGAAAATTTTATTGGGCACAAGGATATAAATTTGACTACCGGTACTTTCATTATAAAATTCTGTAGAGTACAAATATTTTATGTGCATAAAAACATATAAGATTCTTTCTACCCATAAAACCTTTAAATAGTACTTGCCATCGATTTTCCCAAATTTTTTTTGTTAAGATTAGGTTTTTTAGACTCATCATAATTAAGGTAGGTATCACATCACACGATTCAAAACGGCTTATAAAAGTACTGATAAATTACATACCAACCAAGTGTTTACTTATATTTGAATCTATATATCATATGAAAACATTGGTCTAGTTAGATATTCATTCTTCTATTTATTTACCTTTTTTACTATTGTTCTTTTTATCATTTTTGGGCATATTACTCCAACATTCAAATATATTTCAAAATGAATTAATTTTGCCTAAATATGGGGGATAATTAATAAGAGAAACTTGTGCTCAAATTCAATTCCACCATACCTAATACATTTTCTTTTGAACTTTATTTGCCTCTCACTTTCTTCATAATTTACGTGATATAGTGCTTCAACTTCTTTTGCTATAATGACATTTTGTCGTGAATGCAACAGTCTATGGAAACGAAAAGAAAAAAACTACTCCTTCTAGTGCTTAATATAATGGTAAAAAAAAAATCTTTAATATAAGGCTTAATTGACTAATTTAGGAAAACTACGAAAGCAAGATAAATTATTTTTAAAGTATTTATATTTATTATTTATCTCCAAATTAATTTACCTGACTTATCAATTGGTATATAATGTAATGACATATAACATATGTTAACATTAAGTAATTTGTTTAATTTTTTTAATCTTTCCAAATCAGTCAACTTGGTCTTATATTAAAGACCGGAAGAAGTATTCAAGTTAATAATGTTATTAGTTACAGAATTTTGTTTTGGTCGCTGTAATTTCAAATCATCGATTTTTGTCCCATATTTTTAATGAGTTTTTGTTAGAAGTCAGAAATATCAGCACCGAATAGCATACCATTATTGACACTCACACACCTCCATTTACACCTTCGTCTATCACGCACCTACCATTGTTTCTGTCTCTCTGTTTTTCGTTTCCTCTTTGTATTTCATTTCCTATAAATATTGTACTCCCGTAGCATTACATATCAATGAAAAACATGAGCTCTTAAGCTCATATGGTATCAGAGCATCTTCTACATTTTTCCATGGATGTACTTCAAACAAGTCCTGTTGTTGCCAGAGTTTGATCAACGCATTATAGTAATTAAACTTGCATTTAATTATGGATATTTATCTTTAGCTTATTTCAAAAATTATATCCAGGTTGAAGGACTACCCAAGCCAATTATTCAAGCCTTAAAGGAACTTGATAAAATTGGACCAGCCAAAATTAAATTTGAAAAATTTAATATTGTTCCACCAGAGTTTTCCTTTGCAGGACCTCATGTCTGTCAAATAGGAACTATTGGAAAAATCGAGCAAATGAGTCTAAAAATTAATAAGGCTCAGCCGGATGTCAAACCCGATTTCAATGACTCCTATATCCAACTATGTAGAGCTGCAGGATACATTCTGTATCTAATAGAGGTCAATGAAATAATTGAAGACGGAGAAGCTTGTTGAAGGCGAGGAGGCTGTAATACCACGAAATTTGGGATTTGAGGCTTGGGAATAAGCCTAAATTAAGTGGACTGCTAAGCCCCGGTTTAGTAGATGTCCCAAATCTATTCTCTAATGTTTCTTATACCTTTGGGGTATTAAGAAAGTAAAATGGTGAACTTTGGATAATATAATTATGTTTTCAGTGAAATCGCCTATGAGGTAGTGAGCTTGTCATATGATTTTGAATAATCAAATGATGACCAAAAATTATGAATTTTTACAGGATAAAAGTAGACATCCTAAGCTTTAATTTGATAGATCATATGACTCAATTAGAGCTATATACAAAAAGATATGAATTTTTGAAGTTAGCCCAGAAAAACTGGAAATTTTCTGGAACAACATGCAAAGATTGAAATTCTGGGAATTTTGTGATTCCATCTAATAAAATTCTATATTTTTCCTTGAATCTAGACTCAATAAGGGTTCTATAAGCTTTGGAATCACTTCAATTCGATTTTTCTAGAATTAGTTATGATTTTTCAAAATTAGGGCAGAAAATCTGCCATAATTTCTGATAAATCCGAAAATAAAGAAATAATGTGATGGCAACTTTGTAATTATGAGATAAATGGTGATCAGCCTATTTTGGCACTAATTTGGACTCATGGGACGTGGTTATGGGCTGACTAAAGATGGAAGAATAGTTTGGCTCTAATAAAGCTTATGACATTAGTTTCATATAGATGAATTCAAGCACAACAAAAGTCAACAATTGCAACTCATGTAAATGTTTGTGGTGGAGGATAAATTGATGGATTAAAACATGATATTACTCCCTCCCCACATACACTTTCGGCCAAGTAAAAGGGCCCAAGAAAAGATGAGGATTAATTTAATTATGTATGTGTTTAAAAACTTGCAATAAAATATTCTAAAGCTAAGAAGTGAGATAATAGCATAAAGCCAATATTCTTTCATTCCTTCTTCATTTTCATATCAGCTGAGTGAAATTAAGAGAGAGAGAGAGAGAGAGAGAGAGAGAGAGAGAGAGAGAAGCCAAGGAGCAAGAAGGTCAAGCTTCATGGTCATCCAAGGTGAGTATCCCATGAAAATCCTTGTGCTTTTGCTTGCAAATCTCATGAATTCCCTTCCTAAACCTCAAACCCTCTCTTAAACCATGTTTAGTCAACTCAATTAAGAGAAAAAGAGGAGGTGAGGGACGGCCATGTGAGATAGAGTGGAGAAATCTAAGGTAAATCCAAGAACTCATTGAATCTTGATGTTTCTTGATTGTTCTTGGTGGTATTTGTTGTTATTTGGTTGTTGGCTTTGATTCCATGAATTTTGTAAATTTGGGATAATGCAAACCCTAGGGGTTATGCTGCCTAATTTTCCATTAATCATGTCAAGATGTGATTACATAGTTAAACAAGTGATTAGAGGTGCATTGGAGGTGTTTGGAAGGTTGGAAGTTTGGAAATCACTTTGTTTTTCAATAAAACCCTGTTTCAGCCAGTACTCTTGTGTGTATGTTAGAGTTGGATTTTCAATGATTTGATGATTCCATTGAGTTCAGGATGAAAAATTAGGTGGGGTTACAGTTAGGCACATTTTCGGAAAAGATCGAGAAAGCATAATTACGAAAATGCCCCTGAAACACTGAAATAAGGGCTGCCAAGGGCAATTTCGTCTTTTGGCAGTAAATTTGGTAATTCTGAGTCCGGAAATGGATTCCTTGGGCAAAAATATGTCAGGATAGCCCATGTTAGAATTTCAAGAAAAGTACAGCTGGACGGACCGGGTACGATGGGGCCGGGTCCCTGGGGGTATTTTAGTAATTTTTCAAGATACTCATATAACTCTCAGAAACACTATGGAAGTGTCTAAATAGTACATTTGACATTGTATGATCGAATATGGAGCCCCGAGCTATTTGCACGTAGATCGAGGCACACGTTTCGAGGCGGAAAAGGGTTAAGGTAAGGGACTTACCTTATTTGCATGTATTTGATATCTTTGCTTGTGTAGTGATGTATGTGATTGCTTTACTTGATTGTGTAGAGCATACTTGAATAAATGAAGCTCTATTTCTGCTTTCGCTGTGGCCATAGTTTTATTACATGAAACATTGAGCATGCAGAAATGTCATTATGGGGCATACATCTAGTTAAAGCTAACATGTCATACACATAGCATCTATCATGTATGCATTATGGTATCTATTTCCTACTGAGATTCTCTCGAATCTCACCCTCCCCTACCAACAATTTAGACAGGAGAAGACAAAAGATATGTTGAGAGCAAAGAAGAGAACTACACGAGCAGATTGCAGTTGGAACGAAGGCAAGAAGATATCTCCGATTCACTGGGACGAGTTTAGATACCCTAGAGCCTTATACGGCTACAAGGTTTGCAATTATTATGTATGAACTCCTATGAGGAATTTATGTAATCATACACATATTATCAGTATAGTTATGCTATTCTTGTGTTGCCTATTGAACCGCATATTGTTTTCCGTAAATACTCTGAAAAAGGTTGAAATTGATATAAGGGCGTGACAGAGGCCGTGTTAGGGTGAGACGCTGACCGAAAGGTTGCTGGAGCAAAGAAGTGAAGAAAAGGAAAAGGATAGCGGAAGACATGTTGGACCCAGTAAATCCTAATCCCTCAATCCTGTTATAATCCTGATTATTAATCAACTTGAAGCATGATAAAAAGATAAATCCCTTGCATTATTCAATGAAAAATTTAATTTTAGAACTAATGTTCTTAGCCAAGGAAGACAAGAATAATTTGAATATATATTTGAATGAATTATATTCAGTAAGTCGATATTATCTAAAGATTTATCAAGCTATTATGGAAAATCGCTTGAATTCCGCTTTAGTCGAATATATAAATGTTTTTCAAAACATGTTTGATTATATAGACGAGTATATAATCATCAATTTCTGGTTATTTGGTTTAAGAGATTTTGTTAATCTTAAACACTATACGTATAAAGTAATTAGTCAATGTGTAATTGATCACTATATTGCTTTAGAATCAATCAAGAAACAGAGAATTAATCTTGATCGAAGGTTAAATCCTTTGACCCCGACTCGACGTCGGATCATTGGAGACACTCTAAGATTAATAAAAAAAGGTGTCAGTATTTATCACTAACTTGTGATTTAGTACCGATACCTACTCCCTCTAATGAGCCGCCGTCGCAACTCAAAGTGGTCTATGGCAAAGGTTTTGATAGAGTCTTGATTATTTCCTTTATAAATTAAAGAAAATACTTGATTATATTCGGCAAAGAATTGTTCTTTGGATTTTGTGTTTTCTGGTAACTCAGGAAACTATTTCGGATGAGGAGGTAACTGTTTTGCTTTTTCTGCAAAAGTAAACTCCATTTTGAAAGAAGAAACAAACTTTTGGATAATACTCCCTCCGGTCCTAAATATAGGACATAGTTTGTAGTGCAAATTGCACTACAAACTATGTCCTATATTTAGGACCGGAGGTAGTAATACTTTCCAAAGGAAAAAAAGTCCAAAACCTATTTATTCAAAACTGCCACTTTCTTGTCCAAAAAAAAAAAAACTGCCACTTTCGAGGCCTAAAAAAACCTTGCAGAGAGAAACTACTCAGGTTTTCATTTTTTTTGGTTCAGTTCTGTACAGGATACAAATGTCATATTCCATGGAAGAATCTATTTTATCATTATTAGTGAAACCATAACCAAGAACAAGAAATGAATGGGCCAAGGAAAAAAATAAGAAATTTCAATTTAACCACAAGTTTATTATACTGGGGAAAAAATTGTTGCCAAACCTTGATCCACAGTTACTTGAAGTTGATCATATGCCATCAAAGTCATATTGTCACACTTGTGTGTTCCTTTCCCCCTTGCCAGAACCTCCCCATCAGCATCTATGATACCTTCCTTTTCCGGCTTTGCAACCTGTGAGCCCGGTTCCAATATGAAAGCTTTCACCTGTTATTTTGTTGCAGTATAAAGAAGCTGTCAAGTTTTTCTTAGGCAGACATAGTTAAGGTAGATAGGGAGGGAGGGAGACTTTTAGGGCTTCTTGTGACAGATAAGAAAGCCATGTTGCTTCTTCATATACTTATGGGCTTATTTGGAATGAGGATTGGAGACTCCAAAAGCATATTTTCAATTGTGATTTACGGCGTACGAGTTAACTAATAAATATGTCAGAAGAGTTTAGTCTTGGCTTATATGAACGCCATGATAAATCTTAATTCCAATCAAGCACTTAATCAAGCTGATGAACTCACCTTAAGGTACATTACATAAGGCGATTTCACATGGTCGCCACTAAATAATTCTGACATCAGCGACAGCTAGGGGTGGAAACAGGCCAGGCCAGGCCAGGCTTCACCCTTAACAGGCCAGGCCTGTTTTGCAACTAGGAGGCCTGAGCCTGGCCTGTGGCCTGTTACAGGTGTTTTTTTCGGCCTGAGCCTGGCCTGTATAAAAGCCTGGCCTGGCCTGAGGCCTGTTAAAGAAGCCTGATTATTTAAAGAATTAAATTGTTTTCCTGTATAAACTTCACTGAGCGTTATCCTTCTCATCAGAAAATTTAATTATTAAACAGATTATACCTCACAAAAAGGTTATCATTACCGTAACAAGATCAAGCACTAAACTAATGAAAATATCCAGATCTACGGATGTTCTTTTCAAGCACAAAACAAACCATTGATTCAAGCATAGAATAAAAAAGGTTAACTTTGAACATTTATTCAAGCACAGATAAGGAAATAAAGAAAAAATATATATTGGATTATTGAATATATACAAGAACAAAAAGCTTCAATCTTTAACAATAAAAAGGAAAACGCCACCAATATATCTCCAGATCTTCATATATCTGGACAAAAAGCTGCAAATATCCCAACGACAAAAAGCTTCAAGCTTCATATATCTCTAGCTTTTCATATAACCCAACGAGAAAATGATTCAAGCTTCGTATATCTCCAGATTTTCATCAAGTCGAGTAAAATTGCACACATATCCTCGATGAGAAAGTTTGGGGATTCAGAATCTGGATTGAACAACAGATCGAGCTTTTCCATTGCACAAAGTAGACAGATCTAAAGGGAAGAGAAAGACATACTTGCGTGGCCGATGAGCAAGAGTCCGACTAGTTTACCATGACCCACGGCCACAAGTGACGAGATGCGAGGAGGAGACCGGAGAGGGGGAAACCCATGACCACAGGATGACGATTGACAGTTGAGAGGGAGAGGAGATTGGCCGGCCACTGTTCGGCGAGAGATTCAAGGCGAAGATGAAGAAAGGAAGAGGGCTGAGATCTGAGACTGAGAGTCGAGAGAGACGATGATCGACTGAGTGAGTGAGAGTAGGTGCATGTCGATTATTCATTGTTGGCTGAGCTGAGAATCAGATCTCAGATCTGAGACGGAGAGAGACGGAGTCGAGAGAGAAGGAGTGAGTGAAAGTGAGAGTGAGAGTGATTGAGAGCTTGAGGTGAGTCCGTGAGACTTGAGAGTTGAGAGTGTGAGAAAGTGAGTGGGCGGCCCAATTTTAATTCAACCTGAGAGTGATTGAGAGTAAAGAAATTTGGGACGGCCCAAAAATTTTTTTTTTTATATAAATAGTACCAGGCCGCCTGATAGGCCTAAAAGGCCTACTAATAGACCTAGGCCTGGCCTGTTTAGAAAAACAGGCCTTCAAATAGGCCTGGGCCTGGCCTTTCTTCCTGACAGGCCAGGCCTGAGCAGGCCGGAAACAGGCCAGGCCGCAGGCCCCTGACAGGCCGCCTGGCCTGTTTCCACCCCTAGCGACAGCAAAGCTAATTTGGGACATTTCTTGACAAGGATCAAGTCCAGGCAACCATCTGATAACTGCATTAATGAACAAAGTAACATATCGTTATCATGAATGATAATTGAAGATGTCTCAAAAAGGGAGAAAATAACAGTTTCTTCCTACTTGAGACATAATGGCAGTATGTAGACATATTGAAGGACAGAATTTAAGTACAGTTTTCTATGTTTGTGTCCTTCAATAATAATATGACACGTGAAGAAACTTTTGTGAAAGAATCAATGGTGCCGAGCTGATAAACAAGTTGTTATAGTTTTCCTGAAGAATCTGATATAGCAAATATTTAAACAACTGCATAAACTCTAAATCAGCCCAAACTCTATCATTTTCCACCCTTCAATCCAAATCCTCTCTCCATTTACAGAATTAGTTGGGTGAAAGATTAAATGTAAGTCCCACATAAAGTTACATTCTTTGGTGTCATTTCTCCCATGCATTAATTAATAAACATCACATAGAGGATATAATTTGCCAAGTAAATCATCAAATACCATCCTTCATAGCTATAATCATGTTGATCCCAATTCTTACAGCTCTAAATAGCTTAATTTCTGCCAGAAATAATCAAGCAAGCAAACTCCAAAGAAGCTAGTCTAAATTTTTTAAAGGGTTAAGGAACATATTTACCGACAAAGTTTTAAGGAAGGAGCATCTGGCTCAATTATGTTTTAAAGAGGGAAAAAATACATATAAGGAATTAAAAGTGGGGCATCCAACACAAAACCGTTAAATTTGATTTAACGCCGTTAAAGGTTTTCTTCTCTTATAATTTAACGCAGTTAGGTCAAATTTAACAGTTTTGTGTTGGATGCTCCACTTTTAATTCCTTATGTGTATTTTTGCTCCCTTTAAAACATAATTGTGCCAGACGCTTCTTCCTTAAAACTTTGTTAGTAAATCTACTCCTTAACCCTTTCTTAAAACACATCAAGCTACCTACCTTTGCATCAGGTGCTGCCAAGGCATGTTGAGAACCCCAGGGAACATTATGAAGCCAAACAGAAACAAAGGGTCCATATATGGCTTTCCAATTTAAATTCTTTAAGTTAATATCAGGTCCTTGATAACAGGACTTTTGTAACTTAGTATGTTCTGCTTCTTTGGGATCATGGTTGTTGTCTTCGACTGTACATTTTCCATTATGACTCATAGGCTCCCCAAAAGCTTCAAACCCAGGCGCAGGCACAAACGAAATGCATCCGGTGTATTGCCTCAAATTTACGATTCGATTGAGAGCCTAAAACAGAAGATAGAGCTTCAACTACTATACAGAAAATCAATGACAATGAGCAAAAGGAAACAGTAATTAGTACAGAATTAGAATAAACACGTCATCATAAACAGTTAATTTCAAGAGAGACGCCTCTGAACAACATAAAAACGTCATAAATGAACATGTCATCATATTAATATGGCTTACTAACATAAAAATCTAGTCGAGCACTTCCCATCCATCGATACTTTTCAGACTCAATGTCAATATCTGCAACCAGTCCTATAAAATAATCACATCTTTAGTAAATAATCATCATTATCTCTCCAGGTAACAGTCACAGGCAAAATCAGACACTACTAGTGTAAAATAGATAATAATAGAAGCTAGCAGTTAAGATGTGTTTGTTTGAGTATCAGCCACTGCTTCATTGGCATAACCCAGCATATTGTACTTACCCCATGCAAGCATCAATACACTGAAAAATCTGGTTTCTCCTTGCTTGATGGTAGCCACATCAAGAGATCGCTTATGACCTGTCAAGATTTGATACATAACTTTAAACTTATCAGCAGAAGAAACAGATATTGGTGAGGCTATAACATATTAGGACAGAAATGATCTCCAACCTCGAATAATGGAGAGAGCAGCTTTACCAGCTGTGCAAGGATCACCAACTGAATCAAGAAGAGATTTTGCCATACCATTTCCCGTACCTGCAGATGGAATCATTTAAGATGAGGAGAAAACTTGATTAGAAAAATTTGATATTAGCCCCGTCAATGTCTATAAAATGGATAAAGTTTGTTGGTAAAATCTAGTTAATAATATTAGCTCCATCATACCACCCTTCGAAGTGATGTAAGTCTATTTGCATGGGAAAATGTCACGAGCTCTTTCTAACAAGTGGGAAAAAAAATGCTTTTCATAAAGGGCTGATTGCTAAGGTGCAATACAAGGTTCTTCGTCAAATTAATTATAACTCTACGGTTCTACCTGTTAATGTATCATCCTCCTAAAAGATGTCAAAAACGTTAGAAGATGTTAAGTATCATATTTCAACACCTGATGTTTAACTCATTAGTGGACATTACACTGCAGAAAAATAACAATCAATAGATAATAACTTGTTGTTTAAACTATTAAATTTTGAAACGTAAGGTAACAAATAGGTGACAAACCTGCAGGAATTACTCCAAGGGGTACTTTTATTGCAGAATCCCAGTCCCGTCTTTCTAGCAGTCCATTCACAACCTACTTGAATGTAATATAATTGTAAGATGAGGGGGGGAAATCACAGAAATATGTAATAAGTGGGGTGGTGCAGAATTAATTTGGGTGCATGCATAATGCATAAAGAAGCCAAACCAAATACAATGAACCATAATGGGGTAAGACTAGGCACAGATGCTATAACTTCAATTCATGCAAGAACAAACGTGAATGGCATGATATACCAAGATGTCAAATCAATAGACTGGTAGCCCCAGGACTAGAGAAGTCTTATCCCATTGCAGAACCCTACCTCAAAAGCTAACTATTGAGGTGAGAAAAACAACCCATTAAAAAACCATTGAACTTCCCATTCTAGTCAATGTGAGACTTGGTATCCCATACTACCAAGTCTCAATCAGTGTACAAGCGGTGAATCATCTCCAACCTTTTCTTTCATTCATTCTCTCCCTTTTTCCCAGAAGATAAATACAACTTTTAAATTTAAACTATCGGGGGAAAATAAGGACTAGCAATGTTAACTGTCAAGTCATCCACGACCATAATGGGACTCACTGCCAAAAAAAAAAAGAAACTAACCTCAACAAGAATCCCATCACCACTAACACAAACAATCCCATCATACTTTGATATATCAAGTGTACGAGCAACTTCCTTTGCATGTAGTTGGTGTTTGGTTTCTGGGGTGTACATAATACAACATTAATATGTATGTAAATAAAGAGAAACAATTACTAAACTAATGGAAGGGTGAGAGAAATGTCCCAGCTTCATAGACAAATGAGAACCTTGAAGAGTGATTTGGATTTCAGCATCATCAAGAAGTGGTTTCACGTGATGAAGAAAAATCTTTGTAGCAGCTTTCTTTCCGCCAAACGGATTAACAAAAATAAAAAGCCTCTTAGGGCGGCCTGTAATAGAGAAAATTAACTTCAGCTACATCTATACATTTCAGAACAAAACACAATAAACAGGGAACTCAATTAATTCAACCAGCATGTGAAAATCACATCAATCCTTAAATAAGAATAAAGATGACAAGTTAAATGGATTACTGCCAAGAGCTCGTACTCCGCGTTAATTAAATCGCAGAACTTATTTTCACAGATAATCCAATCGTCAGTGTAGTTCATTTTTAACAGTAACATTCTCTCTCCCTCTCTCTGTGTAACTCTATGGTAGCAATTCATTTGCAACAGAGGATCATAAAATCATTCAACACTGCCAAAAATTAAGCTTTCTTTTAATAGTCACACACACTCTACGATTGAAGCAAGAAAACAGTTTGAAAATTCATCGAATACCAATAATGAGCTTAAAAAGCACACTCGCTTTCACCTTAGCACAAGCATCAAACAGCTAAAATAGCTTATGGCCCACACACGAAGCAGCTTAAATAACTTTGTAAAATCGCCAGAGCGTTTACCGAAGGAATCGAGAAATTCGCGAAGGTTCTGGCACCATAGCCGCTGCGATTCCTCCGACAACGATTGAAACACGATATCTTTTCTGACAAGCTTCCCTCTGTTCAACGGAGAGCAGCCACTGCGGCGGTTATCAACGAGGCTTTTGATCCTAATATCAGGACCGTCAGTGACGAAACCGAGAACCTCTTTTTCGAGATGTAAACCCCGTTGACCTCTGTCCAAACACCATAATGTGCCGTCACTGAACAGAGATACCGGCGTGAGGGTGCCGTTGACGAGGACCTGGTCCGAGATTACAGGCTTCCGGCGATCGGGACGGTCCATTCCTGATGTGAAATGAACTTAGACGAAGCCGACTCTGAAGACTCATGCGGAAGTATATAGAAGAATGCCAACGACAAAGCAGAAGCTTGGGAGCGCACGCCAACGGCTCTTAGTGCCCGCTTTACGCCAATAAAAGTAACAAACCTACCTTCCTCTTCTCATCGTTGCGAAAATCAATGCCCAACCGATTCTCAAACTCTTTTTAATAATAATACCCCTCCTCCTAAATCTAATATAAGGTATATTTATTTAATTTAATTTAATTAATTAATATAATATATATTTTTGAGAATATTTTACTCATCTTTCTTAATTTCTTCTTTCTCTCCTTTTTTTATTATTATTGAGGAAGCATTAATAGGGATAAATTAAAAAAAATAATGACAAATATAAAAACTATGTCTTATATATAAGATCTTCCCAAAATATGTCTTATGTTAAGAACTGAAGGGAGTAATAATAATACCTCTAGTTTTTAATATAAGAGTCAGTTAACTTTTTTAAAAGGATTAAAGAAATTAAATAAGTTATATTAAAATATTTGTATTTACGTTTTTATCCAAACTAATTTATGTAACTTATAAACTAATATATAATCTAATAATTTATAACATATGTTATGATTAAATAACTTAATTTTTTTTATATTAGCACAAGTATCCGGTTCGGGGTTCATAACTACCTCTCCTAATACAAGTATTTCTACTGGAACTTAAACTCAAACTCAAAATTCAGAGGAATCTAGTAGGGATTTACACAGCTAAACCAACTCTATATTAGTAAATAACTTAAACAACTTCTTTGATGTTTTAAAAAACAAGATGTCAACTTATTTTTATATTAAAGATACGGTGAAGTAATAATTTTTGTGGGAGTCGTGCTAGTATTTTTTAAGATTAATATGCCATTCAATATTATGGCGTCTGAATGTTCCAAAGTGAAAACAAAATTTTAGGTTTTCCAAAAAATTTGTCTCTATCTCCTTTATTTGGAAGGATGACATACATGATAGCCGGAATGCGTCTATTTGATCCAACGAATGCGTCTATTTAAGGATAGCCGGAAGGAATCTGGTTCAATTATAACGTGGGACCGCAAACTTGAAAAGATAACGTAAAAGATACACCATCAATACCACCCACACATATATAACTATAATCGCGTTGTTGTCGTTGCTTTTCCACTTTAACAATCCTAAAGAGTTGAATCCTCTTTTTCGTGAATTCTGTTTTAATTTCCTTCCCCTAATTTCATCTTATTATTAGATTGAATGATCAACTGTTGAGATTTAGCATATTATAAAATTATGATTTTCCAATTTTTAATTAGTCTACCATTGTGAACTATAGGGATGGAAATAGGTCAGGTCCCTAATAGAAGCCTACGGCCTAGCCTACATAAAGCTTAACCTAACATTTTTAGCAGTGTTCATTAACCCGAAACGGACCGGTCCGGCCCGGAAACCGGCGAACCGACCGGTAGACCGGTCCGGTCCGGATTACTAATTTTTAAAAAAAAAATTTGATTTTTCCTTCAGAATTTTATACTATAAGTCTAAAATCTTCAATTTCTCACTGGTTTGGTCCCGGTTTAGCTCCGGTTTGGCCCCAGTTTGACCCACTAACACTTAACCCAGTACCCCGACCGATTCAATACCCGATCCGAGTTTTAATACCTTGATTTTTAGTAAAGAGGTCAGGCTCAGGCATATTACTAGGCCTATTTAGATAAACAGGTTAGACATATTTTCATAAAATTTAGCCTACAAGCCTACATGCCTGGCCTATTTAGCTTTTTTTAACATATACTGTTACATAAGTATATATAATATAATCTAAATAATTTTACAAATTATTTATAAATTTACTAGTTTAACTTTAATTCTAAATTTTACATTCCATCGTCATTACACTCAACCATTACTTTCTCATAAATCATTCACCTTTGCCTTTCTTCTCTTCGATCACTCGAGATAGCAACACTAACTCACTCATTCTCTCCTAATTTGCACCCTCCACTGAAGCATAATACTCCCTCCGGTCCTAATTATAAGATAAAGTTGACTTTTTTGGAGAAATTAAGGAAGCCAATTAAATCACTTTAGAGTATTTTATATTTTTAATATCTTTAGATTATATATCAGTTTATTAGTCAAATTAATTAGTTTAAAGAAAAAAATATAAATATAAATATTCTAAAGTGGTTTAATTGGCTTCCTTAATTTCTCCAAAAAATTCAACTTTGTCTTATAATTAGGACCGGAGGGAGTAATTGTTATGAGTTTATTTTATTGTCAAATGAAATATTATAATATGAGTAAGAGGAATTTGTCCCAATTTACATGGGGAAGGTAAAAGAGATAAAATCTAGTTTTACATGTTATTTGTTATACTTAGTCAATTTTAGAAAATATATCTCATTAGTTGACAGACGATTAGTTTTTCTTATTCCTATTTGCTCAAACAATTGTTGTCACTATATATTCTTTTCTTTTTCTTACTAAGCCCTAATATTACTATGAGAATGGATATTAGGCTTTTAAGACATAATGTAGAATTGTATATGACTGTGAAGAGTTATATGAATTTAGAGACATAGGTTTTAAATGCTATTTAAAAACCTATATCATTTAAGTAGGCTTTTTGAAGGCCCAAACTCAGGCATAAAAAAAGCTTACATATAAACTCAGGCCCAGGCTTAGGTTTTGAATCTCTGTTGCAGACTCAAGCCTATTTAGGCAAAATCTAGCCTAATCTAACCTATTTCCACCCCTAGTGAACTATACCTATCAAATTTTAATAGTTTACCTTTTTTATGTAATATTATAATATAATTTTATAAGATATTAAATATCAACCATTCAATTTTTAATCTTAAGGCTGAGTTAAGATGAAGAAAAGAAAAGGGTAAAATGATGAGGAGAAGATCTAAATCCAATCTAACTTGATTTTATGTTTACCCCTTGGCCATGCAGGGCAACACTCATCACACATAAAAGTGGCTCAATAATTGTATATTCGCTGGGAATAACCCAGGTCCAAAAAAGAGAAATAATCACAGGTAAATTCATTGGAATTATCAAATTGTATTGAAGTTCTATAACATATGGGTTAGATTGATTCTAAATATGAAAAGATCAATTGTTCCATTATAATAAATAAAGTTGAAAAAAAAAAACACATAGGTTGAAGCTGATCAATACATTACCATATATACCACTCAATGTCCATTTATAAGTCACTTGTAATAAAAAAATTTTATTTAAAATATAAATCACAGGGGTAATAAATGAGGTTTTTTCAATTTTACCCTTGTTGACTTATAGTAATAAATGTATAGAGGTGTAAATGTAGTGAGATAAAAGGATGTGAAAGAAAATGTGCTCTGTTTTATAAATAAGGATAAATATGACAAAATTTATCTATTTAATACTTTTCTTTGTTCAGATGACTTATACGTAGAAACTGAGTGTATTAGTATAGGTCGACCAATCTTGCATCAGAATGGGACCTTTTTTTTTTTTTTTACAATGTTTGAATATTTGGAATAAGCCATTTCACCCAAGGCACTTCACCACACGTATAAAAGGTATGCATGTTACTTAGTATAACTAAAACACTGCCATCAAACACTTAGATCAACTAATAAAGAGTTGTTTTAATTTAACTAAGGGTTTTGAGTTTGAAATTTGGGAACATAACATCGTTAGATGATAAGGGAAAAGCCTAAAACATGGTCATGTCATGCCTCAATTTCAAATTAGTTTGAGTCTGTAGAGTTCCTCAAAATAAGAGGCTAACCTAGGAAATAGGTCTTACGGTTAAGATTAAAATCAACTCCTCAATTAGATCATATATTAAAGACTAGAGAAATGTATAGAAATAAGATATGTTCATCCGTCTATTTTAAATTTATGCATTGCCCAACCCAATTAGAGGAAATTCTCTCAAAATTGTTTTCTATATTCACAAGGATTTGAATTCAAAATTTTATGCTTTAGTGGTCAAAACCCCTTCTACTAGAACCATCACTTATTGGTTATGATGCATACTTTACACCAGGGCAGGAGATACTGCAATATTAATATCTTCGTATTAGTTATTAATTTAATCCTTTTCTTTTTGAGAACATGAATATTTTGAGAGGGAACTACCTTATCTTGATGGATTAAGGTCTAATTTTGCCCTTGGATTTTTCATGTAAGAGCTATGTATATCTGGAAGTTTTTGTTAGATTAATTTAGCCTCAAGAGTATTTAAAAAGAAGTAAAGTCTCTCCGACAGTTAGAAATTAATACTGACAGTTAAAATACTAACCTTGACTTTATTTTTGAATGGATTATTACTCATTTTCAATACTTCTAAAAAAAAATTAAACAAATAAATACTTATAAATACCCAGAGCTCCTATGCAAAAAATTTTGAGCCAAATTGGACCTTAACCTAACTAAATTGATGGTCGATTGTAGGAAAAACTAATTGATGATCAATTTTCATGCATGCGCAAGTACTTGAAACTTTACTTAATGTTTACGAAAAAACCGAACATATTTCCCTTGTATCGTATGAAATTTTCTAGCTTCCTGTATTATTTGAAATTTGATTATTAATTTTTATTATTTAGGACCGTAAATAACATAACCTATTGCCAATTTTGTATCTGACTAATATGATTCAACGTAAAAATTAGATCAAAGGTTGAGTACTAAAATCATTAAACGCCAATGAGGTAGAGCTTCTTTTTTGGGTGCGAGGATATATAGCTAATTCTTTTTTTGTGTTATCTTAATAATTGTACAATTTCGTGACCCACAATTTTTCATATAATTATCTGATATTTTATATTGCGATTCCGTCGGTGATTTACATTGAGATCTAATTAAAAATGATTTTTGAATTCTGAGCAATTTCATAAAAAATATGCGATTGTTTTTTTGTTGGGCCATCGGAATAGAAGGTCAACATCTTGTTAAATGATAAAACATCCAGATTTTAGAACTGCTAGAGAGTTGATAATACGGGCTCAATTCACCAACCCACGAGTTAAAGTTGGCATTTTGTTAGTTCACAAAAGTGCGCCCCGTACAAATCCACTTCACGTAACCTGCGGGTTATTGCAAGATGGCCCCGCACTAATTTTTTTTTAAAAAAAATAGAAAATTAGATATATAAAAACCCTAGAATCCCACCACCTTCCTTGGCTTGGATGTTGATTTTCGGGAGCTTCCTTTATTGCTTCAAATCAAATTATTGGACCTTAATTGCTTGAAGATAATTTGGTGTTTTTTGTTTATAAATTTTAACAAATTTAATGACTTTATCTATTGAATTGTAGATTATATTTTTGAATTTTTGTAAGTGGAATCATTGTTCCTATAAATGTAAATTTGATGACTTATATATATGTATTTCAGTTATATTAAAAAAACTGACAACAAAAAAGAAAAGAAATTGATGGTGTTAGGGTTGGCATTTTGCCAACCTATGGGTTGATGCGGACCAGCCGTATTATTAGCTCTGATGCCTGTTTATTTTCACTTTTTTAAAGTGTTTTTATTACATTTGAAATAAGTATATCATGAGAGTTTTATCTTATCCTAAAAAAAATGAAAAAGGGGCACTTTTCTAACAAGCACGTACATAAAGGACAAAAAGCATAAAAACAAGCGACAAGACCAGAGGAGTAACTAGCAAGTAAACGACCTAAAATACCTAGAGCTGGGAATCAGGGCCGGCCCGGCCCTACAGGGCTGGCCCTTGACGGGCCAGGGCCTAACAGGGCAGGCCCTAAAGGGCTCGAAGTCAGAAAAATTGCAGTTTTTCAAGGCCCGGCCCGCAGGGCCGGGAAATTCTTTTCACAATATTTAACTATTTTTCCTGTATATTTTCCCCATAGAGATATAATTAGTAAATAACAATGATTAAAGCTCTAATTTAATACATAAATGTTGTCAACATTAAGGTTTAAATAACACGTCTCTTGCAACAAACAAACACAGTTACTAATGTATAATCAAAGGTAAAATCATGTCCATAAATAACTCACACAAAGGTCAAAGTATAAGAAGGCAAGAAGCTAAATACTCTAACCTCTAAACAACATGAGTATGACGACTATCATTTTCACCTTCTTCGCCACTATCATCAATTTCAAGGATATTTGATTGTGTTTCACTTTGAGCAATAGGTTCAAGTAATAAAATAATTACAACCTCCATAAAAAATCATACTCTATCAGGCAGAATAGTATATAATATGATTTTACTCTAAATAGGCAGAACAATATACTCAAAAATCACAATATGATTCAATTAGACAAAACAATATACTCAAAAATCATACTCTATACAATATGAGGACAGAGTGACATATAGATTCAATAAGGTAATTCAAAAATGTAACATGGTTCCTTTCCAAGTAAAAAAATAAAAAATAAACCGGCCTAAAGGGCCGGCCTGAGGCCCTCCAGGGCCGGCCCTTTTAAGCCCGAGGCCCTACAGGGCTGGCCCTTTTAGGCCCAACTTCCTTTTGAGGCTACAATTTACAAGCCCGACCCTTGAAGGGCCAGGGCCTAAAAGGGCCGGCCCGACGGGCTCGGCCCGTTTTCCCGGCTCTAAAAATACCCTCCACAAAAGTACGTTTATAAAACCTTAAATTTCTTAGAAATATCACATTATAAAATTTATTTAAGGATTATTTACAATTTATCTTCAACAAGTGTAACTTTTCTTGAACCTAATGCAACTTGGCTTTAACTATATGCAAAGCTAAAAAACATGTGCACATAATTTAAGATAGGTTAAAGGAATAAAGGTCATTTTTGCCCCGGAAATATACCGTTAGGACCAATTCTGCCCCGGAAGTTTCAAATTTGGAACAATTTTATCCTTACGTTAGTTGACCGTTTGTTGACCGTTAATAGGGGCAAAATTGCACCTTAACTAAATGATCGTTACTCAGGCGCATCAAATACTGCTCTTCCAGCCGCTAGACTCTACCTCCGGCTGAGCCAGGGTGTGCAGGCTGTTAAACAAAAAAGAGAACTTTTCCCGATGCCCCTACCAACGTCGTCAGACTCACTAACGTTACTGTCAGCTACCATATCTCGATTTAGGAATTTTGACCCGATTCCTTTTGGAAGTACGAGCTTCCCCCATCTCTTAGGATTGACTAACTAATGTGCAAGTACCATTCACATGAAACATTTCCCCTCTTCGGCCTTCAAAGTTCTCATTTGAATATTTGCTACTACCACCAAGATCTGCATTGATGGTCGTTTTGCCCGAGTGCTGAAGTGTGCGACCTATACCCGACCGTCGGGGGAAGCCCGTCTGATAGTATTAGCAAATATTCAAATGAGAACTTTGAAGGCTGAAGGGAGAAAATATTACATATGAACGATACTTGCACATGAGTTAGTCGATCCTAAGAGACGGGGGAAGCCTGTCTGATAGCGTGCAACACGCGTATTTCAAAAGAGAATTGGGTCAAAATTCATGAACCGGGACATGACAGTTGACAATAATGTTAATGAGTCCGGTGATATCAGCAGGGGCCTCGGGAAGAGTTCTCTTTTCTGTTTAACAGCTTGCACACCCTAGCTCAGCCAGAGTTAAGGTCTAGCGGCTAGAAGAGCAGTATTTGATGCGCCCGAGTAACGATCATTGGGTTAAGGTGCAATTTTACCCCTGAAGTTTCAAATTTGGAGCAAATTTGCCCCTACTAATGGTCAACTAACGGTCAACTAACCCCTGCTAACGGTCAACTAACGTAAGGGCAAAATTATTCCAAATTTGAAACTTTTGGGGGTAAAACTAGCCCCAAAAATACTTCCGGGGCAGAATTGGCCCTAAAGGTATACTTCCGGGGCAAAAATGGCCTTTGTCCCTAGGTTAAAGTATACTTTTGACCCTTTATGTTTGTCTGAGGGTTTGTTTTAGTCCCTTAACTCTATAAAGTATACTTGTAGTCCTTAAAACTTAATACTGTTAATGTTTCTATTGGAAAATACTAACTAGATAAAGTTAAGTAGTGACTATACAATGCTGACGAAGCAACCTGGCCACTTGCAACACAACACCTCATTTATTTTTAATCCTACATGGAATTTACTTAATTTACATTATTTTATTTTTAAATGAAAATATAATTTAAATAAATTATTTTAATTAATCTTTTTGTCCGCTTTATCTCTTCTTTCTTCACCGTCAAACCCTAGCCTTCCAATACGGCAGCACCCTTCTTCATCTTCATGAATAAATATATTTCATAACATAGCTATTAGTGACATTTGATTGAATCCCTCATAGCCATTACAGCCTGGCATGAACAATGTCAAAAATATATTAGAGAAAAGCATGCATATCTTAGGAGATATTAGCGTTAAAGTAAATGAATCACACAAGCAGTCTTGAAGGTAAGAATGGCTAAGATGAGAGAGAAAGAGTGTACACAATGGTCAATCGATCAATTCTGGAATCATCTCTTATGGGGATGAAGGTAACTTAAAGGAAGAAGATGACCTCCTAGGCAGAAACATCAAAAGAATGCATGAGGCATGTTTAATAGTAAGTCAAGGTATTAATGATAAAAATGAGGTAAGTCATTTGGACGTGATGATGGAAGATGTGGGAAAGCAGCTTCATACATGGGTAAAAGGTTGTGAGGGATAAAATCAAAGGGCCCAATAAGAAGTCAAATTTCATACAAAGAAAAATTACTGGGTGAGGAGGAAAAATCCTTTGATAAAAGCCTTAATGACCTGATGATTAAGTGGCTAAACGAAGAAGAAGAGCTGGCACTAGACTGAATGGAGGAGCAAAAGGAGGAGTTGACCTCAATCCCATCTTTAAATATCTCAGATGATAAGCTGAAGGAACTAGTTCGGCCATGGAAGGACACCCTCATTTTAACAATCTTGGGGAAGAAAACGAACCTGCATGTGATGAGGGACAGGATTAAATGGCAGCTCAGATCTAATAACTTTGAACTTATAGATCTGCCCAATAATTATTTCATCTTTAGGACAGCAGAAAAAGCATTATGTGCTAAATTATTATTTGATGGCCCTTGGATAATTCAAGGCCATTACCTGGCAGTTCAGAGATGGAGCCCAAATTTCAATCCTTAATGTAATAAGGTTAAAAAGGTTGCAATTTGGATAAGGGTTCCTACCCTTCTGATGCATGTTTATTCAAAAGAATGTATGTTTGAGATAGGTAATTTGATTGGAAAAACTCTCAAAGTGGATATGAACACTTTAGCTAACCAGGAAAATAATAGGCAGACAGTGGAGAAGGGGAAATGCGCCAGAGTTAGTGTAGAGGTTGATCTTAACAAGAAATTACCACATTCAAATTCCAGAACCATATTTATACTATGGAATATGAGGGCCTAAATACTATTTGTTTTAAGTGTGGTTTGTATGGCCACATACAGGATAATTGCACACTACAGATGCAAGGCAAAGATGCAACGGTGAAACAGGTGTCACCAGAAACCATACCAAAAAATTCGGTCAATGGCAGAAAGAGGAAAACGGTCAATAATCTCTGTACCTAGCGTTTCGATTGATGAGGAGTACGGTGAATGGATGCAAGTTAAATCAAGGGTCAGATCTCGGCCTCAACCTGCCGAAGTGGGTAGAAGGCAACAAGGCAAGACGTCATCTACAGGCCACCTTAATAGGAAGGGAATGGAGAAAGGAGCAAGCGGTTCTCGGTTTGTCGTATTGCAAGAGATCAGTCCCCCTGTCTTGTCTAAGGGAATTTCAAATCTTAGCAACAAAAAGGGAGTAGAAACACAGTGGAGAAAGAAAGAAAAGTAGAGCTTAGCCATACCTGGAGGGGATTTGATACAAGGGCAAGATCGTGGGAAGCGGATCGTGATTTTTGAGACAGGAGAGTGCAGCAGTAAGAGGCTTATAGCAAAGGAGAGAGAGAAAATCGGGTTTGCCATATATCAGAGGATGTATGCGATGGAGACTTCACAAGAGATTAAGAATGACGAGTTAAGTCGGGGGGAACCTACCCATGATCCGATAGCTATTGATATTGGGCCCGATCACAAAGGGACCCAAGAGATGGAAGGGCCTTGGGTGGGCCAAAGCAAGGGACTACAAATTGAAGTTTCAAAAATAAAAAAGGGGGCCAGCCTGCATGGGCCAAAAATTTCAATTCCGAATTTTAAGCGTAAGCAAATTGGTAGATCACATAGCTTGGTTTTTTTTTCTCTTTCAGACCGGGGGCAATTAATTTTGAACAAAAATTGGGTAAGGTCCAAAACAAGGGAAGTAATAAAAAACGGATTCCACCAAAGGTCCCTACATGGAGATTTCTCAGGTGACCCATACAACGGAGATTGCTCAGGAAATTTCCACAGTTATCTCACTCACAAGTATACCGACATCACAGCCTCCAGAGCAGCCAACGGATTCCTCACAGGTCATGTTCTTGCCAACCGAGAATGGAAACGGAGAATACGTAGCGAGTCTTGAGGCTGAGTCGACAATGTTAATTGGAGATGATAAAATTGGGGAGGATGAGGATATGGATTTTCAAACCATGCAAACTGGAATTGAAGACAGTGAGGACATGGCTTTAGTTGCGAATGAACAAAACCATGAAGTTGGTAAGGAAGTTATTGGGGAAGATGAAGGCGTAGAGCTTTCTGACTCGGGCCAATAGGGGTTGCTTGCCAAGTTTTTACCATTCCTTTTCTTATGTTATTTATGAATTCCATGAACATCTTAGCTTGGAACTGTAAAGGAGCAACATCTAAGTCCTTCCCTGGGAGAGTTAAGGATATGTTGTAGGGGAAAGATATTAAGATTTTGATTCTTTGTGAAACCCGTGTCAATGGTAAAAAAGCAAATAAAATTTGTAGAAGACTTGGATTTAACACCCGGCTTCGGGTTGAAGCCACTAGTTATACAGGAGGTATCTGGGTCTTATGGAATGCTGAAGATCTTTCTTTACAATATCTCTCCTCGTCGACCCAGGTTGTTCATGTCAAAGTTTCTATGGAAAAAGAATCTTGGGAGTTTATCATGTCTTGTGTTTATGCTAAACCCAATTCTGCTCTTCGTCAAAACCTATGGAGTGATTTGAAAAATTTTAGTGGTTTGATCAGTATTCCTTAGGTTGCAATAGGGGATTTCAATGCATATCTATATAATGAGGATGAGAAAGGGGGTATAACTCCAAATGTTTGCTCCATGGGACAATTTCAGGAATGTATTTCTTGTGCTCACCTAATGGAAACAGAAACTGTTGAGGAAAGGTTCACTTGGGAGCATGGTCTTCTTAAAGAAAAATTAGATTGAGCTTTCATGAATCCGGAATGGAATAGAGTATACCCTCTCACTAAAGTTAATCATTTGAGCAAGTTTGGTTCGGATTATCGACCAATTTTGCTTAAATCTTCGCCTAATGTTGTGAGTAGACAAACTAGAAAACTCTTTCGTTGCCAAGCTGCCTGGTTCTTAGAAGAGGGATTTAGAGAGATGGTTAAGCAAGCTTGGAGTACGGGCAATTGGAATGATAAAGTGAGTAAATTTGCCATGGATGCGGGAGAGTGGAATTGGAGAAAGGTAGGTAACTTAACAGAAAAAAGAGGAATGTTATGCAAAGGATTGGAGGCATTGAAAGAGCTAGGGCTCGAAGGGATAATCAGTATCTAATCCAAGCTGAGAATGAGCTATAGAAGGAATATAATAAAATCCTGGCATAGGAAGAGCTTGTTTGGTACCAAAAGTCTCGATGTAGCTAGTTGAAGTGGGGGGATATGAACAGTAAATTCTTTCACACAGCAGCTATAATAAGGAGAAGGAAAAATAGGATAGAAGGGCTTAAGAAGAGTAATGGGGAATAGAGCTTTGATCAAGAGGAGCTTAAAAGATTGGCAGTGAATTATTACAAAGATCTATTCAGAAGTGAATTAAACAGCACGGCTTATCTTAATACCATGAGTGGATTTCCGGCCTAACGGAGACGAAAAGGAATAGGATAAATGCAGAGGTGTCTACTGAGGAAGTTAGAAGATCAAATTTTGATCTAGGGGCTTTTAAGGCTCCGGGCCCTGATGGATTACAGGCAGTCTTCTATCAAGAGTACTGGTCAATAGTTGGGGAACATATGATTAAGTTGGTGACAGATATTCTTCAAGATCCTGACCGAATTTGGGAGATTAATTATACCAACATTGTGCTCATTCCAAAAATGGAATATCCTAAATGCATTAAGGATTTTAGGCCGATTTCTCTCTGTAATGTTAGTTATAAGATAATCACAAGATTCTGAGTAGTCGTCTTCGGGAGGTTATGGGAAGAATTGTTGGAAATCACCAGTGCAGTTTTATTGCAGGACGCCAGAGCAGTGACAACATAATTATTACTCAAGAGGTGATTCATTCTATGAAGACCAAGACAGGAAGAAAGGGATGGATGGCTGTAAAAGTGGATCTTAAGAAAGCTTATGAACGTCTTGAATGGCCTTTCATTCTTGATATACTTAGAGAGGTTGGTATTGAGGGGAATATTTATGAAGTTATCATGGCTTGCATATCGAGTGTGCATTTCCAAGTTTTATGGAATAGGGAATCAACTGACACTTTTAGCACCTCCCGGGGTATCAGGTAGGGAGACCCCCTTTCTCCATATATCTTTACCTTGCGCATGGAACGGTTAAGTCATATGATTCAATATTATGTTAGTGAAGGTGGGTGGAAGCCATTCCAAGTTAGTAGAGGGGGACCACATATCTCTCACCTTTTCTTTGCCGACGATCTCATTCTGTTCGGAGAGGCTTCAAAAGGACAAGTGAATCTCATGTTAGATTGCTTACAGGCTTTCTGTGAAGTGTCGAGTTAGAAAATGAACAAGAACAAGACGAGGGTGTGTTTTTCTAAAAATGTTCATTTCAACAGAGCCTACAGCCTTAACCAAAGAATGGGTGTAGGTCTAAGTGGTAATTTGGGTAAATATCTAGGTATTCCCCTGATTCACAAAAGGGTTAGGAAGGCCATGTTTGCACCCATTATGGATAAAGTGCAAAAGAGGTTGTCTGGGTGGAAGAGAGGATGTGTAAACCTGGCAGGCAGAGTGACTCTTATCAAAGCAGTTCTATCTGCTTTACCGACATACCATGTGCAGAGGTTTCTTGTAGGGGAAACTGAAGATCAAAAGAAACTACATCTTATATCTTGGGAACAGGTTAAGAAAGATAAAAAAGAAGGTGGCTTAGGTGTTCGTGATATGTGCAAGCAAAATGAAGCCTTTATCATGAAACTTTGTTGGCATCTCCTTACCAATAGGGAGGCCTTATGGGTTCATGTTCTCAAAGCTAAGTACCACTAAGACTAGATGAATAGGCCAGTCATTCGGAGAAATTCTTCTTTTACTTGGAGGGGAATTTGTTCCATCTGGGAGAGATTTCAGAAGGGAATGGGTGTCAAAATTGGAAATGGTTCTCAAGTATCCTTTTGGTATGACAACTGGTCAGAGGTAAGCAGGCCGTTGATAGAATTGATCCTGGGCTTTGAAGTCTTTGTGGATAAACATGAGAACGTTCACGATTATGTTACCCCTTGGGGTGAGTGGGATGTGGATAAATTGAACAGATGGTTCCAAAATCCAATGATCGATTGTATCGTGTGTGCACACCCCCCAGTGAGGAGAGAGTAGAGGATAGATATTTTTGGAAGCCTTCTTCTAATGGTTATTTTTCTGTTAGCTCTGCATACCATTTTAGTTTACAGGTACCCGGAACCAGAATGAGTCCATATGGAGATTACTGTGGAAATGGTCGATACTTGAGAAGATCAAATCATTCATGTGCCTTGCTTCACACAGAAGGGTTAATACAGCACTGTTGAGAGCATAGAGGGGATTGCAGGATCATGCTGATTACCCATTTGATTGCGATAGTAAAGAAGACCTAATGTATTTAATAAGGGATTATGACAATGCGCAAGAGAGATGGATTTCCGTTGTCAACCCAGCTTTGTGGGATCAATTTTCCAACCTACAAGGGACAGACTGGATCTTATGGAATCTTAAGTATGAAGCAGGCAAAGATTTTACCAAAAAGGTTAAATGGTCAACTCTGTTTGGTTATGTATGTTGGGATATTTTGGTGTCTCAGTGTACGAAGCTTTTTAGGGAGGAACAGGAGATGCCCTCTCTAAATGCACTTTCTAGTTTCTTTCGAGCTAGTTGGGATATGGATTTATTAAATCATTGTCAATTTTATAATCATAATGCTATTCGTAGTGAAGGTGTATTAGGGGTCAACCTGGTTTTCACACTTTGGAGACAGATGGTTCAGTGTTATCTTCTAGCCAGAGTGCATACGCAGGAGTTATCAGAGGAGAAGATGGTGGATGGAGATATGGTTATATGAGCAAGCTCACTCAGGTTCCAACGGTGATGGCAAAAATAGTTGCAATCATACAGGGCCTTCAGATTTGCTGGAACATGAATCTAAGGAAAGTTTTGGTTTTTACTGATTGTCTTGAAGCTCTTAACTTCCTTTATAGGGGTGTTGATGTTAATCACTTGTTTTTTTATATTATTGAGGATGCCAGACTTTGGCTATCAAAGAATTGGCAGGTCGTTATTACTCATATTTCGAGAGATCAGAATGTTTTAGCTGATCATCTTGCTAGTATAGCTTATAGTATTCCAAGGAATTTTGTTCTTCTTGATCAACCACCACCTTCGGTTGGGGAGGCGATTGTTGCTCAGGGATGAGTACGCTTTTGCTTGTCTTGAGGTTCTGCGTAACCTGGTTGTTGTATTGGTTCGATAATGGGTTAATGTATTCCAGTTTTCATTATAAAAAAAAAGTGAATGAATCACAGTGACAATGCCAACCTGATGATTAGATGTGTTGTGATTCCAAACACCTAATATATCCTCTTTGAAACAAGTGCTTAACAACTGCACCACACATGTTGTCGACACCTTAATCCAGTTGGTCACCCACCAAGATAAGAACCTGTACTTGTACCCCTATGGTGAATCTAACATGGCATTATGTCAAAAACTTGGAGCCCAAAGACAAAATTAACTACTAATTGAACATACGAATTGTAACGTCCCAAATTTTGATTAAGGGCTAATGATGATTATTGAGAATATTATATGAATTAAAGTTTGAATTATTATGGGTTATGTGGCCATTTAAGTTAATATGCCATAATCAGTAGAAAAATGGAAAGAATGGAAATTATTGGTTGATTAGTTAGTGATTAATGGAGAGATTAATTACTAATTAAGGAGAAATGAGAAGTGTAACTAAATGACTAATGGACTAGTTAATGTAACTATATGGTTGCTTATTTGGTGGGAAATGAGGAAAGTTGGTCATGTGATAAGATAATATGATGATAGTTGTTGAAGAAAAGTCAAATACACATTATCGATCATTTTTTCCCTCTCTCTTCCCCTTCACTTTCGCTGAAATGGTATGGCCTAATGAAGAGCCATCATTTCTCCTTCTTGTTTACTCTTCATCCCTCTCATTTCTCTCTCATTCCTCTCTCTCATTCAGCTGCCATTTGAGACCAAGAAGGAGGAAGTGTTCTTGCAAAAGGTAAGCCATTTGACCTTTGTAATGACCTCTAATGCAAAAACTCCCTTCTTCAATCTTGTTCCTTGTGTTGAGAGCTTCAATTCTATGGTTTTAGATTTTCCATTGGTGGTGATTTGAGATCTCAAGGAAATATAGAGTTTGGTGAACCAAGGAACTCCTTTGGGAAAGTTAAAGAGGTGAGTAATTTGATCATTTTGATATAAGTTTTGTGGTCATTTGGTTAAGTTGGAATTTTTGGGAACTTAACCCTATTTTCGAAAATTAGGGTCTTGTGGTGTTTGAGTTGTCGTCGTCATGGATATGGTGTTTTGAGATGTATCTTGGATAGATAGAAGTTGATTGGAAACTTGGATTGAAAAGTTGCAAGTTTAGTCAGTGAAAAACTCTGTGCTGGCAGTGGTTTTACATGGACGTTTTAAAATAGCAAATGGTGTTTGAAAATTATGAAACTTTTTAGTCTTAAAGTTCACATTCCAAGCTTCAAAATGGACATATAATTTATATAATTTCAACTTTTGAGCTAGGAGTTATGACTGTCCAAATTTTGATGTTAAATCTGGGAATAATTCTGGAGCAGTGTGAACATTTCTTAAATTCTGGATTTTTGTGGTAATTTATAGTAATGGTCCATATTTTTCTAGTAAAGGGGACTTGAATAGATTTCAATGGGCTTTGGGATCACCTCATTTTGGATTTTTCTAGAATTAGTTATAATTTTTGGAAGCTAAGACACAAAAGTCTAATTTTTCCAATTTTTGTCTAAACTTTCGGCCAGCACTATTCTGAGGGGTAGGATCTAGTTTTACATGAAATATATGGTTCCATTGGATTCAGTGGGAAAAAATATGTGGGATTACAGTTGGGCACTTTTTCGGTAGAGGCCGAAAAAGCATAATTACGAAAACGCCACCGAAATCCCTAAATACTTGTTGTCAAGGGTATTTTCGTAATTTGACAATGATTTTGGTGATTTCAAGCACAGAAATGGATTCCTTGGGCGAAAATACGTCAGAAGAGCCTTAGTCAAAATTTTGAAAAAATGTGCCATTGGGCTGGGTACGGCCAGGCCGGGCCGGGGTCCTAGGGGCATTTTGGTAAATTTTCACCATAGGCTAATATAACCACAAGAAACACTATGGAAGAGTCTAAAATGATACTTGGATAGGTTATTACCTATTTCTTGTATATTTAATACTTTAGAACCAAGTCGGAAGCTAGAAGCGGCACGTTTTACGAGGCACACTAAAAATGGTGGTCTTTGAGATAGTACTTCCCAATCCTTTTAGGCGATTGTTAGAGACTTTCATAGCTACTTAAGGGACTTTAATGATAACCAAAACTAAGTGTTTTGAAGTCATTTAAGTATTGGAATAAGTGATAACGCGTTGTCCTTAATTATAATTATAGGATTCGATATTTGCCTGGATCGTAGAAGGCCTACGCCTAATCAAGGATGAAAAGAATAAGGTAGTGACACTTTATCCTATATCATGTATAATGCATTGCTTGTTTGTATTAATTATTGCATGAGCGAGAGGACGTGGCGGAAGCCCGGCCTTGAATAGAGGACGTGGCATGAGCCCGGCCTTGAATATTGTTGAGGGGACGTGGTGTGAGCCCGGCCTTGAATATTGTTTAGGGGACTTGGCGGTTAGCCCGACCTTGAATATTGTTATGCTGCATTGTGATATATGTTTACTTGCTTTGTTTAATTATACATCATATTCGTAAACTGTTGCTACTGGGATTCTTTTGAATCTCACTCTTTCTAAATAATATTTTTAGCCAGGGCAAGTGGATCTCGAGGCAAGTAAGTGAACAAGGACGACTAGGATTGCCAGTGGTACTCTTAGTTTCTTTTTGGTTTTTGGTTATCATTTGGACAACTGTATGTATTTATTGGATTGACCATAGGTTTGTAGTTATTGTGTAATCCCCGGTATGGGAAATTGAGATGGGCGATGATACCCTATAAAACTCTTGGATTAATGATATTATCCCGGATGAATGTCGGGAATTTTGTTAATTCTATGATATTGTATATGTGACAAACCGAACAGGATAATTGTTTTTATTTAAAAATGAATGAAGATCATGTTGTACAAGTGTTGCAAAAAGTTTTTAATTATCTCGGATCTCTTATTCAACTATAAAACGTATTTAAACACTAAGCACGGCCTTGATGATGGCGGGGGTTACACGAATCATGGAATCATATATCACCAAGCAATTGAAGATGATGATGAAGAAGGGTGCTAGGGTTTAGGGTTGCACTAGAAGGTTAGGGCTTGATGATGAAGAAAGAAGAGAGAAAACGAAGGAAGAGATTGATTAAACTAATTTATTTAAATTAAATTTTTATTTAAAAATAAAATAATGTAAATTAAGTAAATATTGGATTAAAATTAAATGAGGTGTTGTATTACATGTAGCCAGCTTGCTTCATCAGCATTGCATAGTCACTTCTTAACTTTATATAGTCAATATTTTCCGTTAATAACATTAACGATGTTAAATTTTAAGGACTAAAGGTACACTTTATAAACTTAAAGGATTAAAATGAACCTTTAAGTAAAACATAAAAGACTAAAAATATACTTTAGCCTTTAAGATATATCACATACATGATTAAAAATGAGTTATACGTTCCAAAAACGAGTTGTATCTACAAATTCCTTTTTTCATACAAGCACCTCATCTTCCACATTTCCATTTTCCTAAGAAAATGATTTTTCCTATCAAACATTACCAAAAGCTTTGGTCCTTGTTACTAACAAAAGAAGACAAAGTAATCCCTCAAGAATTTACATTGGTGCCTCAAACTATCAATTAGTTGAGACGGACTAAAAACTACAGCATCCTCATCTAGAGCCCTTGTGTACCTCAAAATAACCAGCTAATTCACCTGCATGTAATTCTCTCTCTCTCTCTCTGTTTTTTTTTTTTTTTGCCATCTCCTGCATGTAATTCTCAGATAAGGAAATCTTGCATAAATGTATGAGGGATGCGTAGATGGGTTCCACGAAGGGGACCCATACTTGATTTGGGAAATGCCGTCAAAATAAAACATATTTAGGAAATTGATATTGATCTTAAATAAAAAATTATTTTCTATATTTGATAATATTTTTTTAACTTACTCTTATTGTTGCTCCTTAAACAACAATCAAGGAGAAAAAGAAATGAGAAAATTAAGAAATATGACTATAATGTTTTAGAAAATACATGATATATTAATTAACTTAATTAATTTATTTAATCTAATCAAATAAGATAAATATATCTTATACTAAAGATTAGAGATAATACGAGTAAGTGTACTGTTTACCTGTACAGGATGATTTTTTACATATTTGATATTTATTGATTATTGATGTTGATAACTGGGCTGATGCCTGGGGCTAACTCTGGGCTTATAGGTGGGCTCTGGTCCAAAGAGGGCCATGCATATAGTGTTAAATGGATCAACGCAGGCAGCCTGCAGTAGATCAAACCATAGCAAAAATTTACAACTCTGAGTTAAATAGGATAATCTAGGGATACTCCGAATTTTAAAAATGTTAAAAGATAAAAAGGTATTTTGAATGTTATTATGAATAAAGAGGTATTAGGGCTTCATTCGTATTTTTTAAAATTTTAAAAAAAAACAGAGTTATCCCTCTAAATTTAAAATTAGTAATAGAGAAGAAGATACGATTTGATAAGTTCTGATAAAAATTTTTATATGATAAGGTTTTCAAAATTTCTTATAAGAATTTCATAAGTTGCAAGTCAAAATTCACAAAATCTGATAAGGGTTTCACAAGTTTCTCAAAAGAGTTTCGCAACTTCTTTAAAGAATTTCATAAATTACAAATTTTGATTCACAATATCTTATAAGGGTTCTATAAATTCTAATAAATGTTTCACAAATTCAAGTAAGGTTTGTTCACAAGTTCTCAAAAAAATTTCATAAGTTGCAAATCAAAATTCACAATATCTGATAAGGATTTCACAAGTTCTGATAAAGATTTCACAAGTTTGGATAAGGTTTTCACAATTAATTCTGTCAAAGTGAAAATTACACTCTGAGAGATAATTCTATCATCTGTTTTTAATTTTGAAAAGGACAAATCATGCCCTAATACCTCTTTCACATTATAAATATTTGGAACACCTGTTTATTTTTTTGACCTTTTTAAAGTTCTTTTTAAGGAATTTTCCTAACTTATTTTAGTTTGCCTAGTTAATTATTAATTGTATTTAATTCTGATTAAGAATCGGGATTAACTTATTAACTAAATTAAACGAATAAATCAGTTCAACCAAATTTCGTTATTCCCCTGATCTTTTTATAAATTTATATAAAAATAGTTACATATGTATACAAATTTATCCATAACTATGTGAACTTTTCTTCAAAACAAAAAAATAAGTTGCATGCAACCAATAAAAAGTTGATTTAGTGGTATAAAATGTCAAAAAAGAAGAAGAAGATTTGGTGATATAAGGCTGGCTAAATTTCTAAGTCTCAAATTCATCTATGAGAGAAGAAACCTATGCGAGACGCAGCCACAAACCCAAAATTTGACCCATATATATAAATGTTGATTAAAAATAAAAAAACTTTGGCCAACAGATATATAATTATATATATGTTGATTAAAAATTAAATAAAGAGTTAAAATTGAAGGCCTTTTGCTTTATTTTTTTGGCCCAAAAAGAGGTCTTTTCCTTTGTTTTTTTTTTTTTAAAGAAAAATAAGGTTTTTCTCCGAGACTCCATTCAAGTCGTCCCACGGGCTGAGCCGTGTTCCGAACCGCGTCGTCAGTTCGCAGTTCGGTTCACGAAGTGGCTCCTAGGTTTTGGGAGCTGCAATGGGAGGGAACGTGGAAGAGGAAGTAGTTCCACTGGAAGGGTCTCGAGGTCGCCACCTCAAGAAGAGGGCTCTGAAAAACAAAGCTTTGGCAGTAGGTTTCAACGAGAAGGACCTCAAGTACTGTATCGCCTTCCTTTGAGACGATTAAAGCCCTAATTGTTTTGATTTTTGTAAAAGAGTAAAATATTGCAGATTTTGAACTTGATAATGATGATAATGTGTTGTCATGTGCGGTTTTCTGTTTGAAGGGATTACGTGTCTGGGTTTCACAAGCGGAAGAAGAAGAGGAGGAAGGAAGCCCAAAAGAAACAAGAGGAGGCGGAACGACGGAAACGCATCGAACTGCGCAAAAAGGTACAACATTTGAAATATGTTCCTAATTCTTCCGTTTGAAATAATGTTCTGTAGTCTTCTTTCTAGCAATTTGCATTCAAGTTCAACTCATATAGTAACATGGTTAATCCAATGAGTCCTTTCTTTTTTCTTTTTTCTTTTAGCTGCCATTAAGTCCTCTTACTTGTGAGGTCTTTTGGTATATGATGGTTCATTCAATTTCAATGCATGATTGGAAAATTCTAATTATTAAGTATATATGGGCTCGGGATTGAAGTAGTTCATTGTGAACTCTTAGGTTTGGATGTTGCAAACTTCTAGACTTTGTTCTAGAGGGCTATGAAATACAGTTCCTATGTTGACTTAGATTGAGAAGTGTTCTTGCATAAATAGAACGCCCCACTCCTGTCCTATGCCCCATACATATATATAGACGTGGCTGAGTGCCTGAGTTGGTATCCCTTAATGGGATCCTTCATAGTATAGTATGTCCAGATTTGCAATCACTAGAGATACGTGGGCTATGGCCCGAGCATTAGTATTAGATAATTCAAATTAAGGTGTCGGACAATAACATGTCTGTTAGATGTTTGGTGGTCTAATGCATGCAATAAGCAAATTTAACTTGAAAGCTCTAAACTCATTTTCTTCATATGTGGTGAAAAGTTAAAATCGAATATAACTTTCCCCCTTATTCACCTATTGGAAGGTTTGTGTGAAGCAATCTGCCTTGCCTTCTTCGATGTCTTCTTGGGTAACAGCATAGCACTTGGGATTAGGAACATGAGTTATAAGTTTGTTTTCAGTATATGCCTTTGTAATCTTGCTGATTGAGCTATTGTTGCAGAGAAAGTTGGAAAAAGAGCTTGCTCTGTATGGTGGGGTTTTGCCAACCACTGACCCAGAGCCTGATGATGAAGTTGATGAGAATGAAGAAGATAGGGAGCAAGTTGAATCCGTTGCTGGTAAGAGTTTATGAACACTATAACCATTTATTTGATTTTTTTAAAATGTTTGTTCCTAGAATCAAGATGCTTTGTATGTTCCACGTGTTCTCTGATGCCTGAGATTCTATAAAAATGAGTGGCTCAGCTGGTCTGGTTAAGCTGCTATCCAATGCTTCCATTGTTCTCTGATGCTAAGATTCCATGTGCTGTACCTTTTGGCTTTCTTGAGATGATTCAGTACAACTCCGATATAATTTCAAACATTATCTTCAAGAATCTCTAGCCTGACACTTCAATTAATACATAAGAAAGGAAAGCTGGAAGTTTCCTCATGTTTGTTGAATACTTGTGCAATTATTTGCATTGGAATATCTTTTCATTCTTGTCCTGAAATTTTGTGTAAATCCAGAACTCTATTTATTGTACATTTGTACTCATGATAGAGGCATTTATTGCTTAACAGTTTTACTAAAACCTCTCTCCGTGTCACCTTCAATTATTTTTGTGATCTTCTTTTAGCTTTTAGCTAATGACTTGTTTGATGATTCGATTTACCTTCTGTTGCTGACAGGGAGAAGGACATATGAAAATGATGATTTGAAAGTCACTGTGATAACCAGTGAGATTGGCCATGAAGAAGAATGTCATCTTAGTGAAAGGAAGGCGCCAGTTGTGTCACAACCTGTGGGTGCTGAAAAGAAGCACAATATACCAGTAAAAAATAAGAAACCATTTAAAAAAGTTACCAAGCACAAATCACGGTCAAATCCCAAAAGAGATAAAAAGAAGGGGGGGAAACAGAACAAGAAACGGTAACAGTTGCTTCTCCCCCTTCAGAAGTATGATTGAGTTCAGGGATTTAGCTGCTGAATTGTGGAGTCTGAGCTTGTTTCATAGTGTAACTTATCCTTCTTAAACATTGATGACAGGAATTCTTTGTTTTTGGGCGTTACCAGTCACACTGGATTTAAGCCTCGATGCAGAAATTTTGACACACAACGCAAGCACCTCTATTATTATCACAGGATTTAAAGTTTTTTTGAAGCCACTTGCTTTATTGCCATTTTGTACCTTCAATTTTCGTTCTCATATATGCATTATATTATGTTTTCTGTTTCACGTCCAGTATGAAACTAAACATGCTCTAAGCTCACATGAAGCTCTGTTCTGGGTCTCTGATATAGTTTTGTAATACTGCGCTCACCTTCTTTTTATTGTTGAACATCTGAACGTGGCCTTTGGTGAATTCTACTCTCTCCCACACGCGTAGGGAACCAATTAGTTATACTCCTCCAGATTAGGTCCTACATTTAGGAACGGCGCAGTATAATGTGGTGGTTGTTTAAATAGCTTATAAGAATCCTTGTAAGAATCAAAAGCAGCTGTCGGTGTTTGAGATGATGAAATAATATATCCCCTGCAAAATAGCTATCAGTAGTGTGTGTGCTTGTTTCAGAAATTTTCTTATCTGCAATTGTTTATGTTAATATTGTGACAAAAATAGTGTTTGGTAAAGATATGCTATTTCAGCATCTTTTTACCGTTTTAAAATCTTTATGGTGTCAACGTTAGCAGCTTTTTTTCTTGAAGAATTGTTCTTGTCCTTTTTATGATTTGCTTTGGAAAAGTAGCAGTAGTGAGGTGTTTAAAGATGAAACCGACGTTTGTCTCCCTTGCTTTATCTATGTGGGGTATCATAAATTACTACTCTAGTTGTTATTATCAGTCTAGTTTGATCAAATCTTATTATAAATCTAGTTTGATTAAATCTCATATATTAATAAATGTAAGTTAATATATTTAATTTAAAACTGCATCATGTCTTTAATATAGGACTTTGATTTATTTATGAATTTGGTTCCAAATATAAGATCTATTTTTCATATTTGTAAATCTTTTTTCAATATACCCATATTGATGTTCCCTCAACCATAATCAAGTAAAAAAGAGATTGAGGGAATAAAGGAAGATGATTATAGTATTTTAGAAACGATATGTCATATTAACTATCTGAAATAATTTTCTTAGTCTAATCAAATTAGATAAATAAGTTTTATATTAAGAACCGGAAGGGGTATATATTAAATTGATTGACTTTTTCAAAATTGCCCTTATTTAGTATTGAGTATTAAAAAAGATGTTATAGTACATTTTCTCTCACATATTAAAAGGGGTAAATTTGAAAATATGGTAGACTTTTTTATTTTTTTGCTAATAGGGTAGACTTATATTTAGGGTAAAATTTTTTTATCAATTGAGTTTAACCAAACTCGTAACTTTTTTGTCTTCTCTGATCCTCTCAATACATTGTATCAGAAAAATAAAACAGTTAAGAATTATGATATTAAATAAAGAGTAAAATGTCGTTTGAGTCTTTGAGAATATGCTTCATGACTTCATCAATATGTTATTTAATATAAATACTTATTTTTATTTGACAACGACAATCTTATTTTAAAAAATAGTTAATCACTGTAGTGACGTTCTGTGATGATAATGATAATTAAAAAAAATAAAATTGGACCCCTTGCTGACAGACTTATCATAACATAGTGTACCAAAAAGAAGCTCCTTACAAAAGAGAAAGAGAAAGTGAAATATTCTCCATGTGCAAAGTAATTTTGTCATGAGCTTTATGCTGGGATTTTGATTCCTATGCCCTGTCAATTTAATAAACTTTAGGCGGGATCTTTTCCTTGGCTTTACAAGACTTTTTTTTTTTTTTTTTAAATTAGACACTCCACATGAGTTGAATTTATTGAGTATACTTCTTTGATCTATTATTTTAAGAGGTTGGATTTGAATTATGAGAACCTTTGTATTTTTAAAATTGCTTTGATTTGATGCGGGTTAAGAATTAAGAGGGCATTACATGTAAAGACCATTTTTAACTTGTAAAATTTATATTTTAATAATTGAACAAGTATTTCAAGTAATGTTGACCTTACAAAGGACAAAAGTCAAATTTCTTTGAAGTAGAAATTTGATATTTTTCATTAATTAATTTATTTATATCATCATAAAAAGTGTCGGGATCTTGTAATCCAAATGATATCAAACACCTTCAACGAAACTTTCTTAAAATTAAGATAGTAAGTGTTTGGGTAAGCGTAATTTTAAAAGTCATCTTCGTAAATCGAGATAAAACTTCTCTCACATATTTACCTCATAAATTGTAAAAGCTATTCTCTAAAAGTTAATCCAAACAAACATTGCATATATGTGTGTATTAATTGAAAAACGTACTATTCATAAATTATGAATAGTATACTCATGTTTTTATACTGTGTAAGACCCACAATTAGTTTTTTAGTTATTTGATGTGACTGGAGCTAATTAATTTATTTTTTATTTGATTGTTGGAGTTTAAGAGGTTTATTTAGAGTATTTAAGATTATAATTAATTATTTATGATGGTTGTTGATATTTGGAGGATAGTCGTTGTTGCAAAGAATGCTAATTCATTTTTTAAGAAATTTAATTTGATCGAAATGTTAATTTGGGGGATTTAAGTTTGAAAACTTGTTAAAAAAAAAAGTTATTAAAAGGAGCGGCCATGACATTTTAACAACTATAATTTTGGAAAACTAGCCAATAAACATTAATAAATTGTCCCTTTGTTATTTTGCGAGGGACGTTCCAATTTAAAAAAAAAAACAAAACAATGGTAAAATAATATACACAATGTGGGTACAAATATAAAATACTAAAAAAATATATTATATTATCAGTGAGAGTTGGTCCAAGTGGTAAGCGGCTTGATTCCGCCTAAGTAAGGTTTCGGATTCGAACTTCGTGTATGCAGAAAATTTCCATTGGGAGACTCTCCCACCATAGCCAGGTGCGCGACGAGGGTCGGATCCGGATGCAGTCGGGATAAAGCTCTGGTGAACCGGGTGGGTAACTAAAAAAAAAGTATATATATATATATATATTATATATTATATTACAAATAATAACAATTCAAGACATGTGTTGTTGCAATGTCAAGTCTTCAAACTATCGGAGTCTTCTAAAATAAATTATTACTATAATGTAAGTTATCTTGGAAGTTATTAGTTACCACTTTTCAATTTTGCCTCTATTCATTAGTGAGACATATTGATTTTTTTTTAGATGAGAGAGATGAAATAGATTTAAATGGGGTAAAATTGATTTTTTTTTTAAAAAAAATTAAGACAAATTTAATAAGTTAACCTCTCCTTTTTAATCTTAGTGAAGTAGTTGAAAGTGACTTGTATACTTTTTTATGGTAACAAAATTTATGTGAGTTGGGTCTATAACGAATACATATCTCAAAGCTTAAAGAGTATTTACAGATATATTTATAGATTGCCCACCAATAAAGTTCTCATATTAGTGTGCAGTGTGGTTTCAATTTCTAACCTTATACCCCTTCTAATCTTAAATATAAGACAGAATTGATTTTTTTTGAAGACATTAAGGAAGTTAAATAAGTTACTCAATCATATCATATGTTATGTATCTTTAGATTATATATCAATTTATTAGTCAAACTTATTAGTTTAGAGGAAAAACTAAAAATATAAATACTCTAAAATAATTTAATTAGTTTTTTTAATCTCTCCAAAAAAAAATTAACTTTATCTTATATTTTAAACCGAAGAGAATAGGTTATAAGACAACTTCTTATCACTTTCACCAACCTTTATTGACAAAGTGACACATATATTATTTTATTATTTTTTTATATGCGCATGTATTTTTTTATTAAAAGCAATTTTATTCATGATACCATTGAATACTAAATATTAATAGAGATATTAACGAGCTTCAAACTCTGATTCATCATATTAGTACGAACCGCTAGATCTAGTTTGATTGAAAAAGTTACTTTCATTATAGACAAAAAAACAAACGTGTAAATTTGGCTTGCAGATAATACGCGGCCTTGATGGACAATGCTTTTTTATGAGCCATCATTTTATCGAAAAAGGCGGAGTGAATAAAACATATAGCGTCCTGCTTTTTGAGGTATTTTTTATCCATATGTATTAGTGCTTTACATTCTAATCATTAAACGGCAAGAATATTTTTGAAAGAGTGTCACAAATTCTCTACATATTAATCCCAAATAAACTTCTTGACAGTACCTTTTTTTTTTTAATTATGAAGAATTTTTTTTTTTTGGATAAGAGAAATAAGAAAAAGATGCATTTCAGAAACACATGTTTGGACAGGTGAAAATGGAAAGCAAGCAAATTCTTAATACTGAACAACGAGTAATAAAGAATAACTAGATATTTTCTTCTCCAAAGAAATAGTAACTAAATATTTTTTAAATAATATACAAAATATAAAATCAATTTAAATATGTGGATTAAAAACAGTTAAAAATAAATTATAATGGGAAGAGATAAATAGGGGTAAGATATATATGAGTATAAAGCATAAACTAGTACTATATATTTTCCTGTGTGGACGCGGAGAGAGTGTGGAAGCAACCAAAAATTTGGGGGGGAAATAATATGTACTTGTTTTTTTGCCAGCAGGTAAAAATAGTAAGCATGTTTGTTCTAGCTTATAAAAACTTATAAGTTGCTTTTTACGTAAATCGAGACACAACTCCTCTCACATACTTACTTCGTATACCGTAAATCACTATTAAAAAGTAACTTATAAGCAATCGAATCACTCAACCAAACATACCCTATGTACTGCTGAGACCCACATGTAACCTTGTAATAAACCTGAACTACTTAATTAATTTGAGTAAGTTAATAAATGTGATTATACAAAAACCACTTAATTAGACATAAGATTATATTGTATGACAATTTATAAGTTAGGTAAATGAGCTTATAAAAAAATAATAAGTATGAGAAATAAAATGAATTGAAATAAAATAAATACAACATATAACTAGTTCTTAAATTAAGAATTGTAATTATTCATTTTAGTATTTTGCCCTAATCTTTCCCCACCTACAATCTCGAGAGTTTATCCCACAATCTCCCTCTTTTATGAGGCGCATGTTCGAATAATTTCTGACACAAATTACTAGACATATTAGTTTGAAAAAACTAATACACAATTAGCCCAAGGTTCTCACTATGTGAAATTTAAAGAGGGTTAGATGTACCTACCCATATTAATATATACTCTTTTTATCTTATTTATAGAGTAGAAAAAGGAAAAAAATTTTGTATCATATTTATAAGATATCTTATTAAATTTTGAAAAAAGACAGATAAATATCATTTAAATTAGGAAAACTCTAAAAAATCTATTAACATATGGAAAGAACAAATATAGGTTTCAAGGGAATATTCTAGGATTTTGAAATATTATGCTTTTAGCAAAATGCCCCTGAATTTTTTTTTAAAAGAAAGAACCCTTGCAGTAGCCGGAGTTTCGCCGGTAGGCACCACCCTACCTATGGACCTTCGGCGGCCGACTGCTGGAGCTTCGGTGACAATATGAGTAATGAGATTGATTACCTGAACTTCCTAAGCTCCATTAAACGTCGTTGACAAGTTGAATAAAGACAATAATAATTTAAATATAGCTATTAAAAACTTTGGGAGCGCAAGTTGTTAATCGCTATACTTAAGTTGTCATTGTCTTTATTAAACTTGTCAACGATGTCGGATAGGACTTATAGAGCATAAGTAGTCAATCTCATTATTTAAGTTGTCACTAAAGCTCTGGCTACCGGAGGCCCGCCTGCGGGTGGTGTCGGCTTACGGAACTCCGGGGCGACGATGGTTTTTTCTTTTCTTTAAAAAAAATGGAGAGGCGTTTTGGTAAAAGCACAACATTTTAAAATCTCATATTAGTCCTTTGAGATCTATTTATCCTTTCTATATATTAACAGACTTTTTGAGGTTTTTCAAATTCAAATGATATTTATTTGAGATTTTCTTTTAAATTTTTCATATGAATGTAAATTTTATCACCCATTTATTATTGTGTTAACTTTATTCTCATGGGATATAATATAATATACTCCCTTAGTCCCTTATTATAAGCTTTAAACATGTGAATGAATGTGTCCCAAAATATAAGTTTCATTGCAAGTTTGTCTCAATATTTATTGTGTTTTTTCTAACTTTACTCCCTTATTGTATTTATTGCATTTATTCTCTTTCTCATTTATCCTCTTTATAACTATGAGCATAGTTGAAAAATATATATATTTATTACTTTTGACTGATTCAAACTATTTTCTTGATAAACATATATAATATGGGATGAATATAATATATTAGGTAAGGATAAAGTTAGAAAGTTGTTGAATTTTATAATAAAATTTTAAGATTTTCTTAATCTTTAGCCAGCATACTAGAAATGCCTTATAAGTTATAAATAGGATAAGAGGAACGTTGATTATAAATAACTAATTCAATTAATTTTTTAATATTTATAAATGAATTAGATAATTTGAAAAAAATTATATACATACGAATTATGGGCTTTGATAACGATAATTGTCTTGAGAGCCAGCTCAACCATTCTTGTATTGCCACGTGGCTGAGATCACCGGATCCCGGCAACACCCAAACCTAGCCCCGCAGGCAGTCCAACCCCAGCTCGCTCGGATTCGCGCCTACTGAGAAAAGCCGCCAGTGTTCATCCAAGCTCTGCTCTCTCTCTACGTTCTCCGAAAATAAAGCAACCCCTTTCTCTCTCTAACCCCTCGACTGCGACAAAATAAGTGTCAGCTTCACATACGTATACGCACAGGCGGCCTTCGACGAAATTTCTCACATATTCCCCGTCATCCATCGTTTTGCATCTTTCACTTTTCTCCCTTCTCTCTCTCTCTAACCTTTTTATCCCTTTCGTTTTCGGCTTCAGGTTTTCCTTCTCTCTCCTTTTTTATTTATTTCGACGTTCCGAACGGGTAAATTGATCCATTTGTTCTATTGCCCGTTTGGCTGCTGAGAAAACGAAGGAAAAGTCCGGTACTTGAAATTTTCTTGGTTTTTTGTTCTTCCAATACTCGAGAGTTAGAGTCAAACTGAACTCTCGGGGCTTACTTGACTGGGAAAGGTGTACTTTTTCTGCTGCTGCCGGTGCTCTTTTCTTTCACTTTCTCAGCACACAAACAGGAAGGTGACGGGTCGGAGGTGTTTCCACGGGGAAATGCAAACCAGATATTTGGAGAGATCGAGTAGTATGGCCAGAGAAAAGCGAGGTCTGGACTCGACTTCGGCTGAGGAAGATCAGCCTGATAGGAAGCGGCCGGCTTTAGCTAGGTGATTTGCTTTCTTCAATCGTTTTTCACTTTTGAAGTTCTGTTTTGCTAAGTTGTGCATGGTGTGAACATTTAGCGGGTTCTATGCGATTTCTTGTGTTCTCTGTTATTTTTATGAATTATGTGCTGTAGTTGTACTGAATTGGTCAATGTGATGATTTACTATTTATATTGTCATGGTCTTTGCTCTCTTGCTTGTGATAGCGTGTGAGGTTTGTTACCAGTGACTGTCGGTAGAGTACTACCTATTTAAATTATATGCTTTGGCAAAGTCTGATAAAATACATTGGGTTTCCTGATTATTTGTTGCTTAATAGTTCTTTTAATGCTACTGGCCGTTGTTAGTTTGCTATGGATTTGATGTTCAAATCTTAGCTTAAATGTTATCATGAAAGAAGTTTACTTTTCGTCTCTAACAAAAAACAGAAGAGGTAGGAAAATGTTCAAATCCTGGCATGTGCATTCTAAGTCATTTTATTTTGTGAGGTTAAAAAGAGTAATTGACTGAATGTTCATTTGTTAATGTTTTTATTGATGTCTTGAATTTATTGATGAAGGCATTTATTGTTTTAATATATCCATTTATGTGCAGTGTAATTGTTGAAGCCCTCAAAGTGGACAGTCTACAGAAACTCTGCTCATCACTGGAGCCAATTCTGCGGAGAGTTGTAAGATGATTAAGTTCACTGTGGTATTGATCCTGAATATGGAAATCTGATGGGCATGATTTCATGTTTAATTTGTTCAATTATATGACCTGAGCAATCACTGCATCTATTACTCACCCAATATGTGCTAAAAGTAGTTTTCTTGAAATCCACTAACGACTAAACAGAAAGTCTAACACCCGTCAGGATGGTAGGCCTTAAGTTGATGTATGGGTATATTTCATGGGTAGAGCTCTCATTTCCAAACGTTCTAGAACTGAAACAGGGAAGAACGAAAACTTGTTATTAACTGCTCTTAATTGGGATTAAAGGAAAATTAGACTTGCATGAAGATATTGATTTGCATCGCTCAGGTTTATTTTATATCATTGTGAAGTCATCCCCAATATTTATTTATGTCTTGGTGTCATAAAAAATAATGTATTGGAAAATCTTTGTAAATCATGCGTACATTTTCCACTTAGCATGTATAAGCCCTGGGAATATCTCTTTTCTTACTCGTGCTTGCTACTGAACAGGTTAGTGAAGAAGTGGAGCGTGCTTTAGCAAAATTAGGTCCTGCCAAGCTTACTGGGAGGTATTTTTAATTCCTTAATCTTATTAGATAGCAATAAATTTGTCAGCTGCATTTTCATAACAAATGACTTCATTATGGCTGCTTAAGGATTTGCATTCCCCCTAAAGACACATTTGAAGGGTATGGTTGCCACGTGAATCTGATGGTATCTGAAATTGAAGTTATTCCGGTCCATCATTGTTTGAATCTTTACTTCCATGGCATGAATCTTTGCTAGAATTAAAGTTGGACATATGGTTGAAGTCTATCATTGAGTATCTGTTGCCCTTCAAATGCAAAATTGAATGGATAATGTATATCTATGATGTTCTTCTAATGAACAAAGTATAATGCAGGACATCTCCTAAACGAATAAAAGGTCCTGATGGCAGAAATTTACGGTTGCACTTTAAGACCAGGCTATCGCTTCCCCTCTTTACTGGAGGGAAAGTGGAGGGGGAACAAGGTGCTGCCATTCTTATTGTTTTGATTGATGGAACCACCGGCCATGTTGTCTCATGTGGCCCAGAGTCCTCTGTGAGACTAGATGTTATTGTGCTTGAAGGGGATTTCAACAATGAGGATGATGATAATTGGAGTGAAGAAGAATTTGAGAGCCATGTCGTGAAGGAGAGGGAAGGAAAAAGGCCTCTCTTAACTGGGGATTTGCAAGTTACTCTGAAAGAGGGTGTAGGAACACTAGGTGAGCTCACATTTACTGACAATTCTAGCTGGATAAGGAGTAGGAAATTCAGGCTGGGGCTTAGAGTTGCCTCTGGTTGCTGTGAGGGGATTCGCATTCGTGAAGCCAAAACAGAAGCCTTCACGGTTAAAGATCACCGTGGAGAATGTAAGTTCTGAACATTGTACTTATCTTTCACCCATTTTTCTAGTATCTTCCCTGACAAAACTGATATTACATTATAGTATACAAGAAACACTATCCACCTGCCCTGAATGATGAGGTCTGGAGGCTTGAGAAGATTGGAAAGGATGGGTCGTTTCACAAGAGGCTAAACAAAGCAGGAATAATCACTGTTGAAGACTTCCTACGATTTGTGGTCAGAGATCCTCAAAGGTTGCGAAATGTAAGTGTACGCTCTTGTTGACTGTTTGGGTTTCAAATATCAACTGTCTATGGTGGGAATTTCTATCTAAGGATTAAATTTCGTTGTGTGCTTGCTCTTATGATTTGAGATGATTCCTTATATCAAGGATTCTCATGTCCATTTGCTTCTTATGTAGATTCTTGGGAGTGGCATGTCTAATAAAATGTGGGATGTTCTTGTCGAGCATGCAAAGACTTGTGTTCTTAGTGGAAAGCTTTATGTGTACTATCCCGAAGATGCAAGGAATGTTGGTGTTGTTTTCAACAACATATATGAGTTGAGTGGCTTAATTACTAATGGACAGTATTTTTCTGTGGATTATCTCAATGAAAATCAAAAGGTAAGGAGACCAGCAGAGTTAATTTTGAATTTATGTTGTGTGTCATTTTTATTGATTGAAAGAATTCTCTACTATAATGCAAAGAAATGTAAATTTTGTATTGGGATTTCTCTTGAAATTTATGGAAAGAAAGGTGAAAATGCACATGGTCACTGTTCTTGACTGCATGTAGGTTTATGTGGACACATTGGTGAAGAAGGCATATGACAATTGGATGCATGTTGTAGAGTATGATGGACAGTCTCTGATAAATTACAATCAGAACAAGACTTTGGATGATTCTCAACCTCAGCTTCCGATGGGCTCCCATGATTATTCAAACTCACTCAATCGGCAGATCTCCATCCCGAGCTTGCCTGTTCCAGTATCTGCAGGAGTAGCAGTTGGAGGTATATATTTCGAAGCATCATTATAATATACTCGCAGCAGACGGCCATGCCATTTTCAGTTGTCTCTTGTACACAATTTCTGAACTTCTCGTCCTTCCTGTGTGCACGCATTTGGTGTGGTGGGCTTGAGCATACTTGTGTGCGTGTTTATTTTATTTTATTTCATTTGGCACCCACCTCAAACAAGGTTTCTCTTATGCATGCTGATTCTACACTTGCTTTTTCCTCAAAATGTCATTTTCACCCTTTTAAAAGAAAAATAGAAGTGAGCTAATTAATATGGACTGATTATTTTCTGTTGGCCACTTGTGAATGCCTACAGGTTATCATGACGCTTCAGCAGCCAGATTTTCAATGCCTCCGCCGCATGCTAATCTTAATTCTTCAATTCAGTTTGATGGCACTGACATGCAACTACAAAACCAGTTGATGAGTTCTTCAGACCAACCTCAACTTCCAAGGAATGAAGATGGGCTGACTCTTGGTCCATCACAGTCAGCTGCACCGGGATTTCAGAATGTCAGCATGTCAAATCCTTGGTATAGAGGCGGCCTCGACGAATTATTCCCTGAGGAGGAGATTCGTCTTAGAAGCCATGAAATGCTAGAAAATGAAGATATGCAGCATCTACTCCGTTTTTTTAACACGGGGGGAGGTCAAGCTCATACCCCACTTAATGCTCCTGAATATGGGTACCCTTGTACATCTGCTTACGCTCCAACTTCCCCCATGAACCATAACTTTGACGATGATCGAAACCGTTCCTCAGGAAAAGCTGTTGTGGGCTGGCTCAAGCTCAAGGCAGCTTTGAGATGGGGCATCTTTATTCGGAACAAGGCTGCTGAAAGACGGGCCCAACTTGTCGAGTTGGACGATTCATAGAACAACACAATCTAGAAGGCATAGCTAAAAATGATCTGAACAACTAGTCTGGTTAATATAGCATCAAAGACTCCTCTTTCCTGGTATTTGGAATTACTGGGGTGCTGAAGCTTTAAGCAAGGGCAATAATCCGGGACCGAATGGTGGGTGTGCAGGATCTTAGCTTAGAATTTCAGACTATGCCTTAATTCTTTTAAACACAGTTAGGCTGAGACAACTGGCTTGACATGAGTAATCAACCTGCAACAACTAGCATTTAGCCGTTTTTACTGTTAAGTTTTCTTTCCCCTCCACATTACGAAGCCTGCACCTTCTTTCAATGACTAGCTGGTTCCTGTCTGGATGGAAAATGCTTGCAGCTAATGGAAACTGATAAGTTCACTGTGGAGTTACGGAAAACTCAGATCTTTCTCTTTACGTTTTAAGTAACTATGGCCATATATAACTGATATAATACATGATGGACTTGAATGGCCTTGACCGATGTAATTTTGTGGTGTAGGTTAGGTGATCTTCACTTGTTGTGTTTTATGTAGCTTGCCATGTGACCTAATAATGTTAATCGAATTGATGTTTGTAGAGATAAGTCATCATTTCATCATGTGATGGGCCCCTCGGCTTTTAGCTGGACCACCCATTTTCTCGTTCTGTGGCCTGCATTATCCTTTGTGTATTTTTATAAAATCAAATCAAATCAAATGACTGTTAAATGAATGTTTCAAGATATATGTTAATTTTTAATAGATATAATGAAATTGTTTGAAATGGTTTATTTAAAAATTATGATTAGTGTGATTTATTTCTCAAATTTAGTGGAGAACAAAATATATTTTTAATTTTTTATGTGAAGACACATCATTCAAGATGTCTTGCATGTTTTGGTATCCTTTGAAAAGCAGCAAGGAAGGATATAAAAAAATATATTAAATACAATTAAATGATAAAAGGGAAAATTCCTAAAAAAGAAATTTAAAAATGTTAAAGGATAAAAAAGTGTTCTGAATATTTATAATATTAGATAGTTGTGGGTGTCTGATTTGTTATTTTTAAAATTAAATGGAAATAGCATAAATATCCTTATGAATTTAAAACTCGTGCTTCCATATTTTATAAGGGCTTAGCCAGTTCAGATAAAGCTTTGACAATTGATAAGATTTTCACATATTTCAATTTAAAAATCATCACTTCCTACAATAACAAAGTATTGATTCCCACTTATAATAAGAATTTCATAAGTGCAGATATGGTTTTAACAAATTCGAGTAAAATTTTTACAAATTTCAAATCTAAATTCATCACTTGCTACAATGATAAGATATTAATCTCCACTTTTAAAAAGGGTTTCATAAGTTCAAACTTTTTGATGAGTTTTTTACAAATTTCAATTCAAGAATTTGAGGCACCAGCACCTACATAGCACCATCAACAACACCGGCGAAGCATCCAAGACACCACCACCAGCAACAAGACGATGATTTAAGAATAAAAATAACACAGCCAACAACACAAAGATATATAATGCTAAAAGTTCAATATGAGAATAAAAAATAACACCAGCAACAACCCAAAGATTTGAGAATAAAAAAATCCATTTGAAAATCAAAGAGCTGAAATCAACAAATGGAGGTTGAAGAAGCTTTGTTGCCACCATCAATCGAAGCGTGTTCTCTCCATTGTTTCCGACGCTCTTTTCCCAGATCTTCAATGGTGAGGCTATGCGGTTCCAGTATCGCACGTCCCTTGGCCTGTTTGGTTGGAGGGGAGGGGATGAAAAATGACCACCTCTCCTTGTTTGGTATAAAAAGTAGGAGGGGAGGGGCTAAAAAAGGGGATCCAAATCCCTCCCACTCCCTCAAATTGATTCTCTTCAAATTGGGAGATTTTGGAGGGAGCCAAAAATTTGGGACTATGTTGCTCCTATGGTATTTTCATATTCCCAATTATACCTTAAGTCCAAAATAAAAATATCACCAAAGAAATTGCTACAAACGCCAAAGAACTGGGATCCAAATTTTCCACGGACTTGGCTTGATTTTTCTAAGTTAGAGAAAACTTTTTTCTAGGGACATGGAGTTATTGATGGTTCAGGAAATAAATGGTAGGTAGCATCTTGCAAGAAAAACAAGTTAAATGTAATATTTCAGAACTGGACCTTTGTTGTCTTGTGGTTTCATGCAAATCTTGAATTCAACATAACAACTTATCTTTTGTATTTCCTTGCATTCTTTTTAGCAGCCCTGCAAAGGTGCCCCAACACTAAGGACCATTTTCTTAAATCTTATCCCCTTAATATTTGAACTTTATTTGGTTGAAACAGAAGTGTAATTATAATTACATAATGAAACTATTTCTATTTTATATCTTCATCTTGTTTTTTATAAATTATATAATTTATATTGAGGTGTAAATTAATTTAAATCATTTATATAAGGAAAAATATATAAACTAGTGTTTAAGGGTAAAATGATAAATTAGATATTATCTCCCCTCCCCTCCCCTCTTAAACCAAACAAAGGATCATTAAAAAACATTTTCCTTCCTCTCCCTCCAACCAAACCAAACAAGGTGATCCTCCATCCTCCCCTTCCCTCCCTTTAAACCAAACAGGTCCTTAGAGCAGCGGTGGTGGCAGCTGAGTGGGGATGCTTCAAGACACGACGTCAGAGCCAGTAACATGGGCTCAACTCGTGCCCCCCCAAATGCAAGCCTATGTATAGCTCGCGGTTGATGCTGGCCAGCCCTGGTTGGTGGGTTGGCAAGCAATTTTTTTTTATATAGTGTATGTTTGGGAACACTTATTTTTTGAATATAAGTGTTTATTACGTAAGTCGAGATAAAACTCCTCTTACCTATTTATCTCGTATACCGTGAATCACGATTTATAAGCACTTATTACCCAAAAATAAGCTATTCCAAACAATCACTATAATAATTTTATAAAATCTATAAGTTATTTATTCCTATATAAGTACCTTTAAATCCAAAGAGAAAAAATCTTAAACTCTTTCTTTCTTTAAATAAAATTTTTTCTTTAAACAAAATTATTGTATCTTAATTGCTGAGGATGATTTTATGTTTTAAGAGGAAAGATTGATGTTAGGAAGATAAATTTAATGATTCATATGTGTGTCCCATATTTTCAACCGTTTTTAAAAAATAGAAAATTGTTTTTTTCTTTAAAAAAAATACGGGCCCAGGCTAGGCTAGCCCGCAACCCGCATTCCCGGCTCTACCGGGCGTCGGCGGCGGCGACCAAACATGGTTCTTCGCAGGCATAATCTTCCTGTGTTCCAGATCTCGCCACTAGTGATTACAGGCCCAAAAATCACTCCCCTGAGATGAACTCGGACAAACTTTGACTCATGCTCTTGAACCACAAAGTCATAATCACCCACCCACTCCACTTTCAGATGCAACACGAATAGTTGAAACCGTCGAAATCATCTCCAGATCTAAGAATAGGAGGAAGAGGCGATGGAGGTTGAAGAACAAGCTTCGTTGCCGCCTTCATTAGAGGTTGAAGATTATGGGGTGGGAGCGACGAACGAACGGAGCAAGTAGCGGATTGAACGGCGACAGAGGGAGGAGAGGGAGAGCGCTGGACATGAGAGAAAGAGAATCAGATGGAAGCAGAAGGGTTTGATAAGGAAAGAATATTTTTATCATTTTAATTTAACTTTAAAAAAAAAGATAAATCAGGCTCTCGCCCCTCTTATGGTATTAAGTGTGTGTTTGGATTAGCTTTTTTTAATAGCTTCTGGAGAAAAAATGGAGAATAGCTTTTGGAGAATAGATTATGAGAAAAAAGTGATTTTGATAAAATGAGAGTGTTTGGATGTTTTGATCAGAATAGCTTTTTTCATGGTCAAATTACTAAAAAGGACATTAAATTTTGTGATAATTACATATAAAGAATAAGATTATATTTTATGTATTATTTAAGGATTAATGTTAATTAATTTCATAATTAATACCAAAAATGAAATAATTTTGTCTATATGCAATGTTAATTAATTTAACTAATTTTTTTTAATATAATTAAATTAGATAAATAAGTCTTAAATAGGATAAGAGGGAGTATTAAAATTTTAAAATTCTAAAAAAAAAAAAAAGAGAAAAAACGTTGAAATTCAAAAAAATAAAAAAGATGAGAGAGTGTGTGTGACGTGGGGCCCACAAACAGAAGAAGAACCAATGAGAATGAGAGGGTGGGACCCACAAAGTTGAAAAAGTAAGAAAAAATGGATTATGCTCAAACCATGGTTTTGGCCTCCCAAACCATGGTTTCATATGAAAAATGGATTCTGAAAAAATATTAAGTGTTTGGATGAATTTTGTCCAAACCATAGTTTGGCCTCAAAAGCAATTTTTTTAATTGCATCCAAACGGAAGTGTGTTTGGATTAGCTTTTTTTAATAGCTTCTGGAGAAAAAGTAAAGAATAGCTTTTAGAGAATAGATTATGAACAGAATAGATTCTAAGAAAAAAGTGATTTTGATCAAGTGAGAATATTTGGATGTTATGATCAGAATAGCTTTTTTTCATGATCAAATTACTAAAAAGGATATTAATTTTTGTGATAATTACATGTAAGGGATAAATTTATATTTTAAACATTATTAAACGTTATTTATATAATAAATACAAAAATTTCGAAATAAATTTTTAAAAAAATTATAATTATAAAATTAGTCAAATATATAATATAAAAGAATTTTATATAAAATTTTTTTATAAATTATATTATTAGTCGATTATGTGGTTTAAAAATGGGTCTGTGAGGTTCAGAGGACCAAAATTTCGATCCAAAAAAGACAAAGGAAAGAGAAGGAATATCGAAGGAAAAAAAGAGAAGGGAAAGAGAAAAGAAAGAAAGAAAAATGTCAGAGATTGCCCATATCCGGAAAAGTGTGCTGAAAATGGATTATCACCAAATCAAGGTTTGGCCCCCTCAAAACCAAGGTTTCAGCTTAGAATGGATTATAGGATTTTTTTGAGTGTTTGGATGATTCATGATTTGGGCTCAAAATCACTTTTTTTCAATGCATCCAAACACACACTAATAAATATTGGGAACAAAAAAGGTTCGCTCTGCTCTGAGTTTTTTGGTTGCTCTCTCCTGAATAGTGCACCGTCTTCACTTCGCCTGGCATGGATGCTCAAGACCACCGGAAAATTCCACCGGATCGGCCCTCTGATATCCTAGTCAGTGGTAGCATAAAGAAACCACGTAACAATGCAACTCGTATCACCATGGATACAGCTCCGCCTGAGGAACTTTCTCCAGTTACTGAGATCCCCAAGGTACATGTTGAGGCTCAAAGCCAGATACCCCAACAAAATGCTATTTCCTACAAAGCCTCCTTAGTGGGCTTTAATGGTATAGCCAATGGGAGTGAAAATATGGAAGAGGAAGACCTTATATCTGATACTGTTAACAGGGAATGGGAGTTACCTGAACTATCTGAAGAGGTGCGTGAGCTAATGCAAATCCACCCAGTGGTCCCAGTTACGGCTGAGGAATATAATGATTGGTGCCGCCCATGGAATACAGCTTTGATTCTAACAGTTTTGGGCAAGAAATATAACGTCTATACACTAAAGAATCATCTGAGCCGTATCTGGCATACTTCTGCGTTTGACATTGTGGATATGCCAAATAACTATTTCCTTGTTCGGTTTTTACAGAAAGAGGGGTGGGGGCATCTATACCAGTAGGTCTTGTATGAGGGTCCATGGGTGGTGCAACAGCACACCATTTTAGTTCAAAAATGGTCCCCTCATTTTGACCCGTACAATAACCCGCTTGGCAGAGTCATTACCTGGATTAGGATCCCCAGTGTTCCGATGCAGTGTTACAACAAGGATTTCATTACTAGATTGGGAAATTGCATTGGTAAAACAATGAAAGTGGATCTACTCACTCCTTCGGCCACTGTATCAGAATCAGCAAAAGTGGAGAGAGGCAAATATGCGCGGATCTGTGTGGAGCTTGACCTCCAAAAAAAGCTTGTGTCACGGGTAATAGCAGCAAACTCGGTCTACCAGGTCGAATATGAAGGGCTTGGGACCATTTGTTTCTCTTGTGGCCGCTATGGTCACCGCAAGGAATTGTGTCCCTGGGCATATCGAGACTCTGAGCACCCGATTCAAGCACACACGATGCATCCGACCTCCTCTTCCTCGCCAGCATCACAGCCGTCCAGAATTCCAGCACAGCAATCTGAGGTTCTTCTGCACAAACCCAGCATTGAAACCCCATTTGGGGAGTGGATGCTTGTGGGCAAGTCGCGCCGCTCTCGACCGGCGAACAAGAAGTCTCAGGCGGGGAGTGCGCCGGACAAGAGAAGCCACGCCTCCACCAGCGGTGCTGCGCGTTCGGCGAGATCTCCGACGGGTGGTAGTGGCAGCACACGATTTGATGTTCTAGCCGACCTACGGGGCGGAGATGAGCGAGTGATGGGACGGCAAGGGACAGAGCTGCAGAACGCTGGTGAAGATCATGATGATACGGACCATACTTTGGGTCCAGTTCATCGACACAACTCACGGACTGGGGGTCGACGGTCAACGCTGCAGAAGGAAACACATTGGATCAAAGAGATTGGAAGAGACAAAAACAAGAAGGTTGGGCCTATGGTGCGTGTTGGGCCGGGACAAGGTGGGAAGAATCATGGTCACAAAGGTAAAAATGCAATAGGCCAGGAACAAGCCAAAAAACGTGATGGGCCTTCTAACTCTAATATAGGCCGAAGAGAGCATTTAGTAGTGGGTGGCACCATAACCCAAATTGCTAACTCATCCACTTTAACACCACAGCAGCACATTGGGCCCAACACTCAACCTCTCCTTTTATTAGAAGGACCTAAGCACAAGGATTTGGCCACAAATGATGCTTTCACCAAGGAAAAATGTGAGCAAAGCCTATGTGTTCATCCGAGTAAAGATCTCATGACTTCGATATCCGATTCTCTTGATGACGATATTGGTGATGATTTCATGGAGGCTACACTTGAGGGTGGACATCCAGATGTTGAGGCAGTGCACCATAGACGAGCTGACCTGGGTCCTGATGACCAGTAAGTGCCAATTCCGTTTCTTAATATTTTAGTAATATTATGATAATTGCTTCATGGAATTGTCGGGGTGCGGGGGGTAGAAATTTTCCTCGCATCGTTCAAGATTTAGTACATCATAATAATATTGATATTTTGTCCTTGATGGAGACTCGTATTAGTGGTCATAAGGCGGAAAAGGTTACCCGTAGATTAGGTTTTACTCATTGGATTAGATTAGAGGCCACTGGTTTTGCTGGTGGCATTTGGATTCTGTGGGATGAGAATAAGACTCAAGTTGATTATTTATTTTCCACTACCCAATTGGTTCACTGTAAGGTGGTAGATAAACAAACAAAAGATTCTTTTTTTGTCACTTTTGTGTATGGGGAACCGGCGATTAGTAGAAGGGAGAACTTGTGGTGTACCTTGCAAGAAATTGCTCAGGAGATTGAGGATGCTTGGATGGTGATTGGGGACTTTAATACCTTTTTGACCCCAGCAGATAAAGTAGGAGGTTCTTTACCTTCTCTTCGGGCCATGACTCAATTTGCAAATTGTATTAATGCCTCGAATCTGCTGGAGCTACCTATCACTGGAGAACGATTTACATGGGAAAGACAAGGGGTTCGTGAGAGACTGGATTGGGTGTTTGGAAATCTTGAGTGGGAGCTCCGACACCCGCAAGGCAAGGTCTTTCACCAACTCCGCTACAAGTCTGATCATCGCCTTGTACTTGTCTCCAATGGTGCCAACTATCCGAGTCAGACCACCAAACGTCGCTTTTCTTACCACCCTGTTTGGGCTTCGGAAGAAAGTTTCTCTGCGGTGGTCTGTCAATCCTGGGACAATAAGAATTGGAATCAGGGTAGATTGGTATTTGAAGAAGAGGCATCCAAATGGAACTCCAATGTCCTTGGTAGCATTCCTAGGAAAAAAAGGCATCTTCTTCAACGATTAGCGGGAATTGATAGAGCTAGGCAAAATAATGTCTCTTCTGGCCTATTCAAATTAGAAAAACAACTTTGGCAAGATTATAGTAAATTGTGTGCCCAAGAGGAACTTATTTGGTATCAAAAATCACGATGTAAATGGCTTGCTTGGGGGGACAAGAACACTAGATTTTTTCACGCCTCTGCACAGCTGAAAAGGAAAAAGCAACGCATTGAAGCTCTTCAGGATGATGATGGAAGATGGGTTGCGGACTCGGCTACACTGAGAGACATGGCTGCCAAGTTCTTCAAAGACCTTTATACTAGGGACCGCCTGATTTCGGAATCCACACATTGGTATGCTAATTTTCCGCCCTTACACCCCACCGATGATGCCCTCATACATAAGGACGTGGAGGATACGGAAATAAAGAATGCTGCTTTCCTGATTGGGGCATTAAAGGCCCCTGGCCCGGACGGTCTCCAAGCACACTTCTTTCATACCCAGTGGACCTATATTGGAGATAAGGTATGTCTAACTGTTCGTGAGGTTTGGCATCAACCAGAGAGGGTTAAGGATATCAACAACACCAACATTGTTCTTATTCCAAAAGTTGATAACCCCATGACCCTTAAGGACTTTCGACCTATCGCTCTCTGTAATGTCATCTTTAAGATTATTCCAAAAATCATTGCAGATAGGATGAAGAGAGCCATGCAATATTTGATTCAACCCCAACAATGTGGTTTCATCACAGGTCGCCAGAGCTGTGATAATGTTATTATTGCGCAGGAAGCTATACACACCATGCGAAATAGACGAAGGAGAAAGGCAGTGGTTGCAATTAAGGTTGACATGGAAAAGGCTTACGACCGCCTGGATTGGAAGTTTTTGCACTCCACTCTCCTAAGTGTTGGGATAAAAGAAGGATTGGTTAATCTCATCATGGCGTGTACTTCCCTGGTGTCTATGAAAATTCTGTGGAATGGGATGGAATCGCCGGAGTTCAGCCCTACCCGTGGAGTTCGTCAAGGTGACCCCTTAAGCCCTTACTTATTTGTGCTCTGTATGGAGCGACTGAGTCAGTTGATTGACAAAGAAGTCAGGGAAGGTCGTTGGAAGGGACTTCGCTTTAATACACATTCCCCTACAATTTCACACCTGTTTTTCGCTGATGATCTCCTTCTGTTTGGTGAGGCTACAGGGGACCAGATTGATCTAATGCGGGAGACGATGCGAGCCTTCTGTGAGGTTTCAGGACATCAAATAAATCTATCCAAATCGAAAGCCTTCTTTTCACGTAATGTAAATTTTAATAGGGCTGTTGAATTAGGTCAGGCTCTGGGGGTGGGAATCACAGGCGATCTCGGTAAGTACCTGGGTGTACCACTCATACACCGCAGAACTACTAAGACCATGTTTTTCCCCATCATACAGCGGGCAAAAAAGAGACTGACAGGTTGGAAAGGACGATATCTAACTATGGCAGGCAGAACAGTACTTGTGAAGGCAGTTTTATCTGCTCTGCCTAGCTATCAAATGCAGACCATGCTGCTTCCCAAAGGAATATTGGAGGAATTGGAGAAAGTTGGACGCAACTTCCTCTGGAACCAAGGACAGCAAGGTCGGAAAATGCATCTTATTTCCTGGGACCAGATCAAACAACCTAAAGAAGAAGAAGGTTTAGGTATTAAAGATCTTAAGAAACAGAACCGAGCTTTCATCATGAAGCTCTGCTGGGGCCTTTTAACACAACCTGATGCTTTTTGGGTCCGCTGCTTAAAAGGAAAGTACGGATGTGGGGATAGTGCCTATCCCTTGGTTAGGAAAATCTCAAATTCTTCTAGTGTGTGGCGTAGTATTGCTACAGTTTGGGATACCTTCTATGGTGGAATCGGGCGAACTTTGCGGAGTGGCAATACCGCTAATGCCTGGTGGGACTTATGGACCCCATTGGAGGAACCTTTAATCCAATTTGTCACTCATAATCATCACTGCCTTGATCCCTGTGCCAAAGTGAAGGACTTTGTTCTACCTTCGGGAAGGTGGCATACCTTGAGATGGAAGGAATTCCTTCCAGACTGGGTAGTTAATGTTATCACTCAGAGTCCTCCACCATGCATAACAGGAGATGATCCCTTCTGCTGGAGAAATGCATCAGATGGCAAGTTCAGTGTTCGGGCTGCGTACAATTTTATTTCTACTCGGCGGGATAGGAGTGGCTCGACTCTGTGGAAGAAGATGTGGAAAGTATCGGTGCCGGAAAAAGTGAAGATGTTCCTCTGGAAGGTCATCCATGAGAGACTGCCTACCAATTCATTCAGAGCTATGAGAGGACTATCAGACAGTGAGGAGTGTCCCTTTCAGTGTAGACAACCCGAAACCATTATTCACATTCTTCGTGACTGCGAGTTTGCGAGAGCAGTGTGGCTTCAGTTTATTGCTCCTAACTATCGTTTTAGTTTTTTTCGCTCTAATTTGCAGGTATGGCTCAAGGATAATCTGTCACTTTCTCTGGGGAAGCCTTCTTATCGTCGTTGGCCGTGGACCCACCTATTCAGTATCATCTGTTGGCTCTTATGGAAAAACAGATGTAATGGTGTTATGGAGGGAGTACGGGCCCAACCTAATGAAGTGCTTCATGGTGGCATGTATCAGATCATGGAAACTGCCACTTCGAACATATTGAAGCACCAGCTCTTCGGCTACACGGGTGACGACGACCATTCATGGGAGTTACCACCGGAAGGATATGTTCGCCTAGATACAGATGGTTCTGTTGACGTTCACCACAATGCCGCGTGCGGAGGACTTGTACGAGATCAGCGAGGCAAATGGGTCCTTGGCTTCCAGCGAAGACTAGGGTTCCTCCCACCGACCACTGCTGAACTTCTGGCGTTATACCAAGGCCTTCAGTTATGCAGACAATATGGGTTTTCGAAGGTTACTGCCTACACGGATTCACTAGAGACTTACCAGCTGATTATGCAGGATAGCGGCCTCCACCACCCGCTGAGGCTAGAGATTAATGCAGTTAGGGATTTGCTCTACTCCGACTGGGACATTGAACTCCGATATACACCACGTCACACAATCAGATGTGCGGATTACTTAGCCCGGGACGCTCAGAATTTGGTTCAGACGATGGTTATTTTGCCAGTACCTCATCCAGGGTGTATCCCTCTCATGCAGGAGGACTTGCTTCAGTCGGTTTGACTTGTTTTTGATATTCAATATGTTTTATTGTATCTATTCTCCAAGCTAGCTTGGCCACTTTATGTATCGAAAAAAATAAATAAATAAATATTGGGAACATTTTTCAGTACTTTAGCGCTTTTATAAATCTTTTTGTGGGGGTTTTCACATGATAAAATGTTTCCTATTGAATGTTTGTGACCCCTTTTGACCGAATAATTCTGATAAGAAGATCTCTTTAATTACATTCTTTTAACTGATATATTACAAATAAATAAGCCATGTAGCACTGGATTCTGAACACAACCATGATAGGTGAATTGTCGGTGGGAAAATGGCACGTACCCATTTTCTACATATTTTCTCCTTCAACCAAAGATCATACAGGAAAAAAAAATTAAATAAGTGGGGCTATCATCCTGCATCTGAGGCTTCGTCTTCATCCTCATCCAGGATGTAAACCAAGGCACGTTTTCTTGCAGCAAATACACAGGCCACGCCTCTTGATGCTGTTAGCAAGGTAAAGTAATAGCTAAATAAATATAACAACTTGATTCATTGATAATACAGAATTTATATCTGGGCAAAAAAAAAATACAGAATTTATATATTTTTGTGTAAGATAATTGATATTGTTCATTTCTGTAGATTATTGTTCCTGAGGTTATACCGAATGACACTTTTGAACACTTTAATTTAATGTTCATGCAGGGGATAAGCAAGTTATTCTGGCTTGAAAATAAAAGCAGCAAGTTTTGACGCTCTACCAGATTCTAATGATTAATCATTGGGAAGAAAAAAAAGAAATCAGTATTCCGGTGTTCTTTTGGTGGCTTAACAGTTAACAAGCAGAATCTGGCATCCAAGTAATTACATAATGTGTTGATAGAGATGAAAAGAATGAGACTAATTACCACTAACTGCCAAGGGAGCTATTACAGAATGAGGAATGGAGCGAGCTTTCTCATCCTCAACAAGTAGCTGCGCTACAGAGTCCTACATAGAGTACAAATCACTTTAAGCATGGTTAAAAGAATCCAATAAGTATAAATATGTTTCCCGAAGTTCAAAGACCCTAATGTTATGTTTGGATTAGTGTGGATTTGCATTTAGATGCGAACCAAATCCATCATTTGGATACATGGAATTTTATAAATTTAGATTTGATCCAAATTCAAGCAACTTTTTTTTTTCCTAATTTCTTTAAAGGGTGAACATTAGAACAACAGTAAAAGTTGATGTCGTGTGATTGAGAGATCACGATTTCAAATTCTGGAAATAACCTTTTCGCTTGCGGGGTAAGGCTGCGTACATTTAACTCTCCCTAGACCCCACCTGATGGAAGCCTTATGCATTGGACAGCCCTTTTTTTTAACAATTCCTTTAGAATTTCAAAAACAAAGTGTACCCTACCCAATTATATCAAATCCCAACCATCCTCTTCCAATACTACCCAACCCAAGCAGGATTTTAAAAACTTGGATTTTAAATGTGATATTTTAAAGGCTTAAGGGGCATTTTTGCTCCAAAAGTTTTCAAAGAGGGAAAATTTTGCCTCAGAATTATAACAAGTGGAGCAATTTTTCTTTGACCGTTATCCTAATTAATTTTGACTATTAGTTGGCCAAATATGCTGAGCTGACAGTCCACATGTCATCCACATCATTTTTGTTAAGGTACAAATTTGCATCGAAAATCCATATGTCATCTACTTCATCTTTTTTTCAAAGTTATATTTAAAACTTTCGAGGCAAATGTACACTTTAACAAAAATGACGTGGATAGCATGTGAATTGCCAGCTCAGCATACTTGGACAACGAACAGTCAAAATTAGCTGAGATAGTGGCCAAGGCAAAATTGCTCCATTTTTTTCACTTTTGGGGCAAAATTGCCCCTCAATGAAAACTTTTGGGGCAAAAATGCCCCTTAACCTATTTTAAATCTAAAATCTAAATCCAAATCTAAATCCAAATCCATCTGCCCGAAGGCCATCTGAGTATATTTTTTTCAGTAATTTGATCCCATAAGTAGAATAAATCTGAAACTATTGGATAAAATGAAAGAATGGAAAAAGCGAAACTTGCCTTGACTTCCTTTAACCTCCAGACATCTGTGTAAGATCTTGACACAGAAACAAACGGCAGATCACTTGCTTGCAGAATCATCATACAACCATCTCCTGTGCTTTCTGATGTAGTTGTAGCTTGGTTTAGTAACAAGACGATTTGAGTATCCTATTTCAAACAGCAAAATTAAACTGCAACCTCAACCAAAGTAAAATTGAATAATGCAATTAGATAGGTTTTATATCCTTCATCACGGCTTTACCTTGTACAAAGACAGATCCACGCATTGATAATCACTGGGAATGCATAACAACACAGCTTCCAAAGAACTATAGCCCCTTTTTAAACATTCCAGGTCATGCATAAAACCTCGCACTATGCATATGCAATTCTCAATATCCAAGAATGACTCGTCAGGTACTTTGAAAGATATGTAATCAATAAACTGATGTTGACAAGTTTGATGTGACAAAGAAGCTTTGGAGAAATCCTACAGAAAGAAAGAGAGAGATGTAACTGATAATGTAGGACAAGACAACAAATTGGAATGAAATCATAGGAAGATATGATGGCCTAGACTCAAATTATTATAGGGATTCTATCATGAACAAGTACCTCGTAATATGATACTGAAGCAGGAATTCTAATGGACGAAGATGATTCTGGCAAAGATGACAAAGGTAAGAGTGGTAACAAATCCTCACAGAGTATTTTTCCTGAAATTGTAATAAACGGCCTTTGGAGAGCCTCTTTAAAGCTGAAATACATTAATTAGACTTGGATAAATACAATTGAATAACTGGAACAATGCGCCAAAGCTAAAGTATGGGCCAGTATTCTGGTTATTTCATTAGTATCTTGACATTATCATTGGTGAGGGCAAAAGAAAAGGAATAAAATAATTCCTCCGTCCCTAAATATAACTTCAAAGAATCGATTTACGGAAAACAGTTAAAATTAGTTAAGAGTAATAAATATATTTTTTTTTTTAGCTACGCCCTTATTTGTAAAGAGGATAACTGAGAGAGACAATAAATGCAACAAATACAGTCAAAGGGCAAGGTTAGAAAAAATGCAATAAATGCTTTGACAAAACTAAAATGAAGCTTATATTTTGGGACAAGCCCATTCACAAATTTGAAGCTTACATTTAGGAACGGAAGGAGTATCTTAATTCCAAGCCACCTAAGGCTAGCTTAGATGGTAAGGGTAGGAAGGGGGATAAATAGTGACCTGGCAGCAAACTGAAAAAAGAAAGAAAGGAAATGATACCTTAATTCCATCTGTTGAAATTCTTTAGCCAATGTTCTTTTTAGATATTCAGAGTCTGTAAATCCCCCAAACTGAACTAATTCTCTAACTCGTTCCAATGTTTCCCTATAGAAGTTGATAAAATCAGATCATTAGAAATCCATATTCCAATAAGTATCTTATCATGACACTACATTTTTATGCATGCTATATTTAAGAATAAAGAAGCCACTTTCAATCGTTTGAAACCAGACTGGCAGGGATTTGAAATTAAATTCTCATACGAGACTTGGTTTAAAAAAATTTCTTAATGCAGGTCAGCCATAAAAACCTGGCCTAATATACTGGAAAGTATAAATATCAAGAGTCAGGTACCAGTAGCATACAAAATTCTGTTATAGCTATATACATGCTAAAGATGAGCAAATGCTTTAATAAAGCAATGATGCAATGTGATTGTAGCAGAAATCGGTGATAATTTGGGATTAAGTGGCTGTTTGGATTTGCTTATTGTAAGTGATTTTGCACTGTATAATGCAAATATGCGAGAGAAGTTGTCTCGTAGAGCATGGAAGTGATTTTTGAGGGTGTTCCCAAACACCCCTAAATGTTGAATACGATTTGGAAGGAAGAAAAAACTTACAAATCAATTTCGACATCATAATCTGTTTCTGATATCTCCAGCAATTGTCTAACTGGATCTTGGTCATACAAAAATTTCAGGAATATTACAACAAGTTCACTGCCAAATCCAAAAGTAACGTCAGAAAAATAACACCTTTTCAATCAGAACACTAGGAGATTGTAAAACAAACCTGTTATATGGTAGAAGCTGGTCACTAGGTTCTGACATGAGTAACTTTATACATTTTAAGAGCCAGTTGAAAAAGTTTGAAAACTGGTAAAAGAAAAATTACAAATGAACCATGAGTAAGATATACAAACTAAAGCAGGCAGAATGGGTTTTTGAAAAACAAAAAACGTTAACATGCACACCATATTGTTTTTGTTCAGACACATTAAACCATAACATGTTCTGCTTTAATCATTTCAATAGAAGCCAAATTCAAAATTTCTAATCCATCTTATCCTCTTCATACACAAGGAAAATAGCTTTGAAACACACGCGCGAGCGCACATATATAAACATTTTTCATGGTTTGGTAGGGGAGGGATTTGTCAACCTAGAAAACATCGCTTCTCCTGACCAACAGAAGTTTTAAGCGTACTAGACTTCTTCACATCAAATACCAGTAGGCCCTATACAAAGGAACTAATAGTTATTACTTAATCCAAGAGGTCACAACACTATCTGAAGAAGCATTGCATTAAGACTGAGCACATGAGATGCCAGAATGTCAAACACCGATCAATTTTTCAAATACATGTAAAATGGAGCAATAAATATATGAATCATCAATATTCACAAGCCATGAATAGTGTGGCTCCTCTTGGGCTTTGATCAATCGTACCTGACACATTTCATAGGACTCCATGCAACTTTGTTTTTATTCCTTTGATTCCCCCCCCCCCCCCAATATTGCTTCAACAAGGATTTAAATGCTAAAAAGATGAGTATAAATGTACAATCTTCAAGAAACTTTCAAGTTATTATTTCTCTCGTACAACATATTAGGAAAAGATATTTAGTTAATATGAAAAACTGAAAACGATGTCCTAACATTTAATAGAGGCCAATTAAATAAAAGTAGAGTTTTCCCCAGTTATTCTATTGAAAACAGCCAGCCAAGTTTTTTCATTTTCACCATCAAAAGCATTTAAGCAAATGTGTTGTTTATGAAGTGCAATTATTTTGCTTTAGTTGGTTCCTATCCACTGTTCATATTCAGTGGTCAGATTACCATATGAAGGTGAAGGAGATGCCATGTACGGTAGATGAATTGAGGTGAGCTCGACTTGGGAGTTTGCAATGGTGTGCGTTTAGGATCTGTAGTATTGATTTCATTGTTGAAGTTTGATTACTCAAAGAATTACAGATGGACGACATATAGATGATAAATTAATAATGGATTATGTAATTATTATATTTAATTATTAGAATATCCTATTATTCTGGGGATTTGTTGTTCATATAGAAAACTACTTGACATGTGTTAAGGATTCTAGTCCCACGGAATATATTTTGGCCCCAGGTAAGTACAAGTAAACAAGAGTTGCTTCTACTTGGTAGCTATGCTTGCTTGCCCATCATAGTAAGATTGCGTACATTTATCCCTCCCCATACCCAACCTGATGGGAGCCTTGTACACTAGGCCGCCCTTTTTTTATTTGTCAAAACTTCGAAGGCAATGCCATGCTTTAATAGTAGAAGCATGTAAAGAATTCAGCATAACCACGCAATCAACATATATATATATATATATAAATAATAGACATTGACAAAATTTAAGACAAAGCAAAATGTTAAAAATAATACAAGTAGGAAGATTGAAGCTAAATTTCAAGCGATAAATTTATAGTTTTAAAAATGGCAAACCTGCTGCACAACAGACGAAAGAATCCTCATAAATCGTTCAACTTGTATAAGTAGCATACCAGCCTTTTCTGTTGCATTATTAAGAAGAGACTCATCCAAGCCAATGCTGTAATAGCGTGCACGCCATCTTGAAAGCCCTCTTAGTTCTCCCATCCTGAATGCAATAACTTCTGCAGCAGGCTGACATATGTATTGCTTCACTTAGTTTTCATTGACAATGCAACAGTTTGCAAAGCTTGTATTTAGAATTCAAGTTATCTAGAACAAAAAGTTGCAGCAAATTTTCACAGGATATGGCAGGCATGTGGCAGCAATTAAAAGAAAAAAATAAAATACAGGTTTGGGCACCCCCAGTTTTTTTCAGCCTGCACAGTTGGAACTAGTTTAGTATGTAGCATTCATGCAATTTTTTCCCAACCAAATGAGTTTTATAAATTGGAGAGGAATGGGATGGAGCCAGAGGACAATGAATCCTCCTAAAGCCAAAGTCAAGAAAAGAATGAGGGAAAGAAAGTACAGAAAATGAGCACATAAGCATAAGAATGCTCTTTAATCTCTCTACATACCTGGCGTAAAAGTATTCTTTTTTTTTTTTGGTAAACAACAGGCAAACAAGGCCTTTGGCCCCCTAACCTGGAATCCCCCCGGTATCCGGCGCCTTTTCCTGAGTCCCTGGCCTTCTAACACTGGACCAGGTAACCCGGGGCAACCGACTAATCCGGAGCGGGGGATATTTTTAGGCACACCCTTGTAAGGTGCTTTGCACCAAGGGTGGGTTCCCCCTCCTAACAAGTGCTTCTCCTAGGTTCGAACTCTTGTTCGCCTGGGGGAGTGTCAGATGCCTTACCACTGCACCCGGCGTAAAAGTATTCTTGAAGCAGCTAACAACGCATAAACAATAATTATAGTGAAGCAAAGGGAAAAACCATATATCCCAATAAAAGGGGAAGGATGGTAACAACTTCCTGATGGCCCAGCAGTAGCCATTAGAATAGTTAGTTAGGATTCCTCTAGACTACAAAGAGGAGGTCCTATGATCTGTAACAGTATCAAAGTAATAAGAGAGTATTATTGGGATTGAATTCTGTACCAAACTGTTTACTACACAAGGTACATGAAAGAAGAACTTGCACCTGGAGATGGTCTAAGACAATACGCTGAAGTTCTTTTCCTGCACCACAGAGAACCTTTGAAACACGCTTGACACCCTGTAAAGCAGTAAACATACTGACTAAAAACTAAAATTACAGACAAATTTTGAAGAAACAAATATAAGGCCATCTGTTTACCACTTCACAAAGGGAGTTAACAAGAAATTGATGAACTGCTGGACTGGTCCTTGCACCACCCAAAAGGCTCAGAAACTCTTCTTGAGGGGTGGAATCAATATCTATTCATGAATGATAGAAAGTAGAAACAAATGAATTTATGAACTTTGCACAAATGATTTCCTCAAGCTTTAAATCAGTTACCATGATCTACAATCAGGGATGACAAAGAATTGAACTTCTCCCGAAAAGTGTGCATGGCATCAGACCACTGCTTACACATAACTGAGATTGATGTCCGTACAACCTCAGTCAAATCCTCAATGTTAGAAGCTTGTTGAGCTACTTGATGGAGCTCATTTTTCCTACACAAACAGATCATGGAGATAGTCAAAGTCCAAAGAAAAGAGGCAGAAGAGTTTCTATTAAGAGAGCATTGGTGATCAGTTTCATCTTCATATGTGCAGGGTAAAAGGTCATACAATTAACAAAGAAAAATAAATGAGGCACAAAAAGATTTTATATTTTTTTATAGTACACAATCATATAATGAATCATTATGTTTTTTTTTATCAACTTACAAGTAGAACATCCCGTCTTTAGTAGAGAGATTACCTATTCCAAAATATAGTAGTATTTAATGCTAAGCAGTGCAGGCCATGAACATCTCCATCCATATGAATTTGTCTTGAGTCATTATCGACTTCAACAAGGTCTCCTGAGCACATGACTACCAAACGGCAAAGATCTTTTGATAGAGAGACCTGGAGACGTGTAACAACAACATCAGGTTCCACATGTAAATTGCTAAGCTATATGTTCATTTCAGTTATTCTGCTGATTTTATTCTTTATGTATCAATATTTTTTTTAAAGTTGGTATCCCACTTTCACCCCATTTTCCTCTAAAAGTTTTTTCTTTCTTTCTTTTTTTCCCCTGGGGAGGGAGGAATGGAAGGGTTAGTAAGGGCAATACAGCGTATTATTTCCCATTTTAACCCCAAACCTAGTAATTGGTTAAAATGTTAGTGTTTTATTGAAACTTCAAACTTATACTCTTTTCCATTCCCTTCATAAATAGCATAAAGGCAAACTAGGTAGCAGAAATATTAGATCCCATAGGCCATGATATGCTAGAGGAACTGGGATTTTGAACAGAGACCAAAACGGTTTTGTCCCCTTTGCACGGTTCATCATCTTGCTCCAATGGTTATTGTTAAGTGATCCGTTTCTCATATTCACTGAGTGGACCATACTTATTCATATGTTAAAGAATCATACTAATTAATCTCAAGCATCAAACTATGTTTTGTCATTTCCTGCTTCTGCCCCCTGCTTGGGTAACAGAAAAGAACTTTACTAATCAAAATATAAGAGTTTACCTTGTGAATAGAAGCATTTAAAAGTCGGTACATTGCTTCTGCACCCGTACAGGAAGTAGGAAAAGTGAGGTTGTGTATGTTCTGAAAGGCCAACAGGGATTTGAACACCCCCCCCCCAAAAAAAACAGAGAGTTTAATGAACAACGAGGTGAAAAGGGAACTAAGCAGCACATAAAAAACAGAATGATGCAAATGAAAAATAAATAAACAGAATAGGGCACTTAGATAGCTTCCATGATTTCTTTTTCTGCTGTAGTTGGTTGGAGCATACAATATTTATCCAAAAAAAAAAAAATACTGTCTTGTAAAAATTGTGGAGTACTATCAATAATTTGAATTATGTTGTAAACTTAGCATGCTATAAATAAAGGGAAAGAAGTCACATGCTAGGCAAATGAATACATTGTTTATATTCATGATACTGTACCAGCTACATGTTATTGATTTCCCAAGTAAAAGAACAGTCAACATTAGCTAGATCAATCCATTCTAAACTAAAGCCTTGCATTCAAGATAGCAAAAACTTTTCCATATAAAATAAGGGAACAATATTGGGGTAAGTTCAAACTTCCAAGATTTACATCCAAAGATAGGTTAAATGTCATTACTACTCTGACTAATACCAGCCAAAGATTTAGTGATGGAATCAACCACTAGTTTAAGAGCATTTGCACTTATTGTGCTTAGCCCAGCTATCTGAAACCTCCCTACAAACTATCCTAAGTCAATAGTTTTGAGGGTCAGAAATGTTATCGGCTGTTGAGAATACTGAATAGTTAGTTGCTTACTAGTTTCTCACTGTTAGTCTAGTCAGTTTCTGGTAGTCAGAATATAACTTGCTTACATTACTCCTATAATCATATAGGAGTATGTATGTATTCTGGTTGTTGTTGAATGAAGTACTTTATATTTCTCCCTGGGGTGACGCACACCATTAAATCTTTGAACATCCAATTTCAAATATTGAAATTGAAGATAAATTTTTCAAATGTAAATTAGATTCTAAGAAGGAGATCTAATAGTAAATAAACAGATAGAAAAATACCAGAGATCGGAATTCCTACTCTTTGAACTTCTTATCATGCCACAGATACGAGTAGGCATAATAACAAACCAAATCCCAGGACAATCAATGACTTACAATTTTTCCTATAGGGAAGATGCCAAATATAGTAAAACAAATATTTCCATCTAGATCTCCACTGCATAGGATATTGAAACGCCGATGAGAAGAATTTGTCAGCTCCTGAAATGAATCTTCACCGTCCTCCATGAAGCCACTATCTCCAGATACCAATCCAGGCATCCGAGGAACTCTTGGAGAAGGAGGGAAGAAACGAGGGGTTCTATCTTCATACTTTGCCATGTGACCACAGTCATTCTGAAAGACAATTTACGGTGGGGAACACTTTGAAAAAAACAAAAGAAAAGAAAAACTCACACCAAGAGAAAGAAAATAACAAGCACACTGTAGATACAAAAAAGGCTGTAGGGTGCACTTGAATACAGTTTCTGTTCAAGTTCAAGATAAAACAATGCCTTGATAGGTATGTTTGGACAAATTTTATTAGTCAAAGAAAACATGAAAGACAATAGACTAGGAAAATGTATTTTGTGTTTTATGGCATAAAAATATATTCTTACACAAAATATGAGTTTCAAATCCTTTAATTCCTACTTAATCATGATAGCATACAAAACATAAAACAAAGCCACAGAATAATCAGATAATAGTACCAGTGATATGATGTTAAAGATAATATATTATCACAGCTACTTTGTATAGCTAAGCTTCTTTCTTTTTTCCTCATCTCAAAATATATTAACCAGCATATGTTTATTTTGCATTCAAAGCAAGCAAAAGTCTGACCAATGCATAAGAAAATAAACTCAATAGCATTGCCAAACGCCTGTTGTGTAATACTAATAATATTTGATAGATATCAGTGCACATATAGAAACACTCTTTTCCTCGCGAACAGGAAATACCAATCAAACCAATAAGGCAAAAACCAGTCATTAGATAGGAAGAAGCATACTGTAATTAGGTGACTGTCTTCCTCCCAGTTCAGACATACGATGGTGGCGGAATGTGATTTTAAGCTTCTTAACAACTTCCCATTCTGCCTCAGAAATATTCATTTATTAGTTAAAGCACCCTAAGATAAACGTCAAATAAGACCAAAAAATCCAAAACTACGCATAGTCAAAAGCACCACTACCACAAAAAAAATACGGATCCTCTTACTCTATCAGCAAAAGACAGTTCTGAGGCATAACCACATTTTCCTAGGAAAACCAAAAAAAGACCAACCAAAAAGCAAGCATTTTGAAGAACTATAGTATCAGTTACTTGTTAGACTAACCAATTTTCATATATCTTACAATCATTGTTAAAAATACAGAGAAATAAGGGACTCAGAACCATGTACCTCTCTAGACTGAGAGATAAGAAACAAAATCTTATTTGGGACAGTATATGCGTTAGCTTATTTACTCTGATATATTTCATAACAAAAACAACCACTCCAGGAACTCCTTCAAACCTCCAGATAGGCATTTTTTTTAATTTCCGGGAAATTTATGAGATAAAAGCTTCATTAAACAGCCTTAGCTGCATAAGCAAACTAATGAGGAAGGAAAAAATATCAAACAACAGAACTGCTACCCACTTCAACATCATGCAGTGACACTGTTCCATCTTCAAGTCCAACAGCTATTGCTTTACCATCAGGACGCCAACACAAGGATGTTATGCACCTTCCTACAGGAAGAAAGGCACTAATCTATCATACAAGCTAGCAGTTGTAGCAAAAGTTAATATCCAGCAAAGATTTCAAACTCCAAATAGAAAATTAGAGCAACACCGAACCAAGTGCTTGATGTTCTAGGCAATTTTATACAGTTTGCAATTTATGGGAAACATCACAATAATAGAAGCAAATTGCATCAAGGATTAGTTCTAAATGGAAGAATATTTAAGGAACACCTTAGAAGCTTAACACTCTGGTCTTCAACATTAATTTCATATCTTAAGCAAATAACATACTAGAGCCAAATTAGTGTGAATTGCAAAAATATACTAACCCAAAAATCAGTAAGTCAATAAACTCATTTCATTACCAAACATGTTAATCAACAAAATGAAGTTTGAAGAAGGGGAGCCCACCTTGTGCTATAGTCCACAACCTCTGCCAATTAAAACGATGTAGCAAGATCTTTGAGTCCTCTGTAACCATGGCCAGTAGGTCCTTCTCTGGATTCCACTCTGCAATTTTTATCTATGAGCCAAAATATAAAAAATTAGGAAAATGTAGGAAGAGAGTCAAGCTAAAATATTTGGCAGATAAAAAAAAAACCTGGGAAGCAATGGTCTTATCTAATTGTAGCTGAAAAGGAAGCACCCGAGACGACTCATCGGTTTCCATATCTACCACTGAGCTTCAGGAAATATAAAAGCTTGAATAAAATATTTTGAAACGGTAGAAACTGAAAAGCAATAATCAAATATCCAAAATAAAAGTAATCCTTCGAATTACATTTCAAAAATCAGATTTCCACCTATACATTAATCTAATAAAATTTAAATCCAGCTTGAAACGTAAGTAAGTAGCAGAAAACCAAAATCGCGAACAAACTTCAGTTTACCGTAGGTTTTCCTATCTTACATTTTTTTTTCCTCCCGACTTCAGCCTGCAGACCCAGAAAAACATACTTACCTACGAAGTTGCACGCCTAGTGGCTGATGGAATCAAGGGAATGTGGTTGAATCATTATATCAAACAGTTAAAGTGCACAACTTTTGGATATACACAATACAGCGGAAACCATAAATAAACTGCATTGAAGCTTAAAAAAAAGCACTATGATATTAGACGGGATGTTAGGGTAAGAGAGTAAAGTGAGGTTGGGGACAGCTATAACTTCATTTCACCTCCGGTACATGTTCAGAACCAAAATTTCTGGTTAAAATGACTCATTATTGGTTAATATCGCCGGGTCATTAATCCAAAGTAATTGACTAGAGTGAATTTTGAATGTCGATAGAAAGATGAAGTATGTTATAAACTAAGGTACCCGCTAAAAAATCAGTGAGCAGAGAAATAATATCATGAGCATAGTGGCAGTAAGGTGGTGCAACCTGTGAGACTTGAGAAATTAAACGATTAAAAGTAGAAGATAAATTCTTACCTGGAGACAGAAGCGTAGATGGAAAGTTGCTGAAGAGCGAGAGGGCTTAGGGAGAGGGGTGGGGTGGGCAATCAACAATGGCGGGATTTTTCCACGTTTGATTTCCTGGTTTGAGGAATGAAGAATATCCAAAATTCAAACATCAAGCAAATGGCATCATCATCATCAATATATCATCATCATCATCATCATCACCGATTACTATTCATAAGGAATTTTTCATCAATTTTTTATTCCCTCCTTCTTCAAAATATTAAACCTTTTGGTGCCAATATTTTATTCTCTCCTCCGTCAGAATTTTTCAAACTCAAATTCAAAAGGTTTCAAAATATTACACCTTTTGAGGCCTTAGGTGATGTAACATGACTACGTGCATAAAAAACAAAAAGATCATATACAATAGAAAACTCTTCCACCGATTACTATTCACAAGGAATTTTTCATCAATTTCTTATTCCCTCCTTCTTCAAAATATTACACATTTTGGTGCCAATATTTTATTCCCTCCTCCGTCAGAATTTTTCAAACTCAAATTCAAAAGGTTTCAAAATATTACACCTTTTGAGGCCTTAGGTGATGCAACATGACCACGTGCATAAAAAAACAAAAAGGTTATGCAAGAAGATAAGATATCTGATAAAGCAGACCATTACTTTTGTTTAGACTTTCATACATAAACGAACTACAATTAAAAGTTCATTTATGTGGCAGACAGGACAAGACAAGATAAGACGACATTGAAATTGTAAAGCAACACTTTAATAATTCATTGACGTTATGCTTCATGCCTTTAATAAAAGAAACATATTTATTTTGTTCCCTCATTGTCGGTACTAACAAACCCGAGCTCAGCGCCTAACTCCTCACTCGATGGCAAACCTAAATCTGCTTCTATCCTCTGATCTTCAATCACTTGTCGATTATGGGGTGGAATCAGGTTGAAAAAGTTAAGGAAAATCATCCCATCAATTTCTCCTTCTTCCATCTGCACCATCATGTATGGAGAATATGGTTCGATTACTCCCACATGAGCTGTGTTGAAGCATAAGTGATGGGTATCTGCTGAGTTCCCAGTAACGATTGAACAGTTTGTGATTCCTAATCACACCATATAAGGACTGGAATAGGTCATACCTAGACTCATAAAACTGGTAAGATGCTGCTCGCACCTTGCCTCTTTCTACTGTGACTATTGAGGGTTCGGTTTCATCCGTGTCTAATTCTTCAAACACTTGCATGGGACCACATGTGATTCGGATACTTGATACTTCATACTTCTTAATTTTATTCTCCAGAATGATATGATGGATATACTGAGTAAGGTGGTTTACATAATCGTTGGTGATTTGGTTCCCCTTATAGTAACTGAGTCTGCTTTTACCTTTTAGTCTTTACCTGTTGTATATATTGATATACAAGAACTATTCTTATGGCTTTGGCCATATGACAGTATGGCTAATTGTATAGCTGCTCTCTTTTAACAAGTTATGTGCCAAAATTTTCACTCATAATGATTATATATTCATTCACTTTTTTTAATGTCGGTAATATATTACCCACTTTGATGAAACTGTCTTGCTTTTTTGTCTTCATCCGCAAGTTCATTTTCATTCTCTGCATTTTCCACCTAACACTTATTTTTTCCTATTCCTTTTTGCATTGACCCTATATTTTAATGTGTGCATTGCTTGTGCTGCACATGACCAGGTTCAAAAAAGTGTCCATGGTTGCCATAGTTCAGATGCTTGGTTTGAGTTGTCCCCCCACTTCCTGGCTATGTGATGAGGGTGGTTTTGCATCTGTCATCATCAACCTACCAGTTTCTCTGTTATACTTCTTATTTATTTAAAGTCATCTGTACATTTATGCCAAGTCACTTTTTTCCCACTTTTTGATTAACCTGTCTGCATGCATTATGAGTGCTATTGACTTCTTGGCTATGTGATGAGGCTTTGCTTTCCACATTTCAGACACATCCTGCGAAATAAGCTTGTATTGTTCGTAGCCTTGCTTGCAATCCTCATAATATGAAAAACTTTTGCTCATTTCTCATAATCTGCGTTCACTCTAAATACCTAAACTCTAAAAACCTGCATTATCATTGGTTCAGCCTATATCTGCACCTAAACAGATATAATTTCAAAATTGCATCTTTTTTCAAAACATCTTTAATGGAGGGAACATAAATTTTGTTTTCAAACTCATGATCCAATTTTCCCGCCCGTTTCAAACTTATAGACAGGTTTCTATTGTCTATAAATAAGATCCTTCATTCATCTTACTACTCCATGCAATCATAGTCCTCTCTGAATCTTATTCCAATCTCCATCTTAATTATCTTCTTTCATCTTAATCATTAATCCCATCTTCATCATGTCCCGTGTCTCATTGTTGAGAGACCTCCATGATGGCACTGATAGATGGACAATTGTGGTTCGTGTGTTGCGGAAGTGGAATGTCTATCAAAAATCTGCTCCATCTGAATTATTCTGCACAACCATGATCTTAGTATATGAGGAGGTATCACTGTTCATAATTAGTTTACTTCTGTTATATGTTTCACTTCACATTATGTATACTAACTAACTTATTCCTGACTGTGCCATTTTTTCCCTTTGGTACAGGGTACCAAGATCCAAGCTACTATCATGCTAAAACATTCTAATGAGACCTTCCGCCAAACTTTAGACGAAGGGGAGATTTATTTCCTTGCTAATTTTGTTGTGTCCCAAAATTCAAATCAATATAGGGCAACGACACATAACTTCAAGATTATTTTGACTCAGCAGACTTTTGCCCGTGCAGAATCTGGGAACATACCACTTCATGCATACTCTTTCTTATCTATTCCTGATATCTTGAAGTCACAGGAACGCAATTTTGCTGACTACCTGATTGGTGACTGCATAATACTATATTTAATTTTTTTCCTCCTTCTAATATTCATCCCTCTAATAGTCTAATATGTTTGTTGACAGATGTTGTTGCTTTCGTGAGAAATATGGGCTCACTTGAGGAGTATCGTAAAGATAATGAGACTAAAAACAAGCTTCGAATGATACTAACTGACATTGAGTACCATCTTTAATTCTTTATCACATAATATTCATGCCACATGATTTGATATCTGAAGTTATGTACATCTTCATACAATGTTGTAACCTTTCATCATTTTCTTCTTGGTAGTGATAATGACATTGAGTGTGTTTTGTTCGATGAATGTTCCACCAATGCTTACATGGCTCAATTAGACAATATGGAGACACCTGTTGTTGTGGTGTTAAATCTTGCAAGGATTGCATTTTCTGATGATGGTAATAACATTTTCTCTCCACTTCTTTATGATCCTTCAATTCATATATCCTCCATGTAACATACTCTTATCTCTTTTTTTTTCAGATCGAGCTCAGATTTGTAGCTCATTTAGTGCAACCAGGGTTTTATTCAATCCTCCCTTTAAAGAAGTGAAAGACTTAGTTCAAATGTACTGCAATGTCCATTTTTTATTTGAAGTTATACTTTTCAAGTTTTTACTGTTGTTATCAACTTACCTAATGTTCACTTTGATTCATGAATCTGATGGCAGTGCAAAAGACAGAGCATCCCCTATCACAATAGCATTAACCCAACCCATGCCAACACAATCCAACCAACACTCATCATCCAACATCTTGAGGAATAATTACAGAGTTTCAGTTTCAGAAATTCCTCAGCAGAAGATTGTAAACTCTTGTCCCTGATTTCCCTCCATAACTTGTCATTTATATTCATGCATAATTGATATTGTTGTCTTTCACAGGGAGAAAGTTTCGTTGTCAGCTGTCTTATACAAAAACTTGAGACTCGGCATAGGTGGACATATGATGGTTGTGCTAAGTGTGCCGCTAAACCTAGGGATGAGGGTAACACGTTTTTTTGTCCTAATTGTAAGAAGAAGTCTGAAATCATTGAACCAAAGTAAGTGTAAATTTCAATTGAGCATTAATAATGCATTATTACTCTGTTCACATCTTACTGCTACCTTAAGTTCATATGTATATTGGCCTATGACATCTATATCTTAATACAGGCTTAAGATCCACTATAATGTGAGTGATGAAACAGGGAGTGCTTCTGTTGTATTTTGGGACAAGCTTGCTTCCCAATTGCTTGAGAATTCTGCTGCAGAACTTAAGCAGATTCTTATAACTGTATGACTCTCATTTCTGATGTATCAAGGCTTTAGTCATATCAGTTCAGTTTTTCCTGTATAACATCATTTATGTGTATGTTCTGTGACAAAATCATCGTGAATATGACTTCCCTAACCAATGTGATTCAATTGTTGGGAAGAGGATGCTTCTTAAGCTGAAGCGTAATGAGTTCAATGCCAAGCACACAGCATCTAGCATCAGTGTTCAGTAGTACACATTCTGTGAAAACTTGAATGAACAATTCAATGAAGCTTCTTCTGCAGTGGTTAATAATCTTACCTCTTAAACAAATCAATAATTATTATTCCTTATTTGTGGTAATACTAACTCGAGTTCCCATTATCTCAGAATGTTGAACTAGACCAAAATCACAACAGTATCATCCCTGAGGTCAGTTAGGGAAAAAACAATCTTTGTATACTTGTATAAGCAAGCAGAGTTCAAAACAAATTACATTCTGTATATAAATTTTCAGGTTGCTGAAGATGTGCTTATAGCTGCAATTGATACTTCAGCTGGCCAAGTTACCTCTTCCAAAGAGACCACAAGTGAGCCCCAAGATACCATTGATGATATTATCAGATGCCAACCTTCCCAGACTGCAACTACTGCACCCACCAAAGGGAAAAGAAAGACTTACATGAAAAAAGCAATTGTTGATCATGCAACAACTCCTTCTACAAACCATGAGACTATCCCACCTACCAATGATCGCTTACTTAAGGTTGTTAAGCAAGAGAAAAAGTAGATGGTCTTGGTCTCATGTATTTAGGATATGGTCATAATATGCTGTCTTAGATGTCCAATGTACCTGTGTATTGTGAAAAGCTTATTCACATGCACAATTAGCACGGCATTTTTTATGGGTAAAATTTGGATCAAATCGATGATGCTCACGGCATCTCTTTTCCAATTTATGTGCTTTGGAATCGGATTTGTCTCGAATACAATTGCTTTGGTTCTCAAGCAGCAATCATGTTTGGCACAATGGTTATTGTGGGCTTCAGTTGTGGAAGGATTATTCCTTATAATCTGGATAGTTTAGCCAAGTATGAGACTCTACATTTTCAACAATTTTTATATAGTCGCTCTAGTGGAGAACTTGTGTCTGATCCCTTGAAGTTGGTGTAGTTATTCAAAGAATGCAAAGGGGGTGAAGTCTCCAATATGAATTGTGTGCTTCTGAATTTTATATGAAAATCTAAATATTATTTCTTTCTCGTGTTCCTGGGCTATTATTCGTACTTACATTCTGGCCGGCTCATCTTTTAGGGTGTGTTTGGTTTGAGGAGATGAGTCATTATTCTCTCATTTGATTTGAATTTTTTAGTGGGAGAGAAGCCAAAATTTTGACTCACATTCCTTTTCCTCTCTTTATTTTTGTCTCTCATTTTAAAAGATCCTCTCCTCACCCTTCTAACAAATCAAACAAGGTAATATACCCCATCCCCTCCCCTCAAACCAAACACACCTTAGGACACCCTATCTTCATATTTTTTTTCCCTTAAATTTTCTAATATTTTACCTATTATCCGAATGATTTAGTAAAATTTAATGTAATATTCAAAAAACAAAGGGAAATCATCAAGACAGAAATTTTTAACTATAAAGGGGCATTATGGTCATTTAATAATATTCAAAAATCCCTGTTAAAGACTCTTAACCTAATTAAGAATTTGTTAAAAATGCAGCCTAAATTAGAATTTTATAATTTCAATTGGATTTAATTAGAACTGTCCTTTTATAATTGCATGAATATGATATCATAAAGCTAATTATTCATTTTTATATATGAAATCTGGAAAATTTAGAGTCATATTTAATTCCAACTTTAATTATTTTATTTTAAAATGAATCTCTTACTATATAAAAGCATGTGTTTGAGCAGTCCAAATTCAAAACGTTTAAATTAATATATATTATCTATTATCTATCTATTATTTATACAATTCTAACCCCTTATCTAGAAATTTTTTCCCTCCTTATTATATATATATATATATATATATATTCTTATATTTTTCTAAATATCAAATAAAAATCTTATATTAGATATTTAATCTAATAAACAAATATGAATACCGAATCTTAAATAAATCTCAAAGATCTTATGATAGGCTACCTCCAGACGTAAATATGAAACTTTGTTGATTTTTTTGGAGATATTAAAAAAAAAATTTTAAAGTATTTATATTTATCTTTTTTTCTTCAAACTATTTTATTTAACTTATAAACTGATGTATAATCTAATAATATACAATATATGATATATAACTTATTTAGCTTCCTTAATCTTTAAAAAAAACAGTCAATTGAATTTTATATTTAGGACAGGAGAGGGAGTAATAACTAGACATTTTTTTTATAAATTAATAGCATGAAAACTTTCCTATAAATAGGATATTGCGGGTTTGATCTCACTTATAATTTTATACCATTATTATTTGCCTTAAAAAAAAGAGTAAAAATCCAATAATGCATAAGGCACAACATATTCATTGATGCCAATAAGAAGTATATGCTTGTTGGACAACCAAGATCAACGAGGCTGACGTTGATTTTAGAATATAATGTGCTCATTTGAAACAGCGATTGAAATGCTTAAAAATATATTGATATCACAGAAGGGAATTCAAGGGATAATTCATTCACGAAAACGTAATGGAACAATACATCAAGTATATATACTGCCTAGCCACGTCATCGATGCTATTCTCTTTCTACTAACTAACTTTTAAGCCCAATATGCATTGACATCATAGTTATTTACTATAAAACCCCTGTTACATCATTATATATATATATATATATATCAATACTCCCCCTAAAGACAATCCTTGTCCACAAGGATTTCATTTGTAGGAAGTGCAACAGTGGAAAACTAAGGAAATTGACTTTGAATGGCTGCAAGATCTTCCCATGTAGCATCCTCAGGCTGAGCATATTTCCATTGAATCAGAACTTGAGTAATAGCAAGATTGTGCATTTGATAATTTTCTTGCCCAAGATTGCTTCAAGTTCTAGTGCAAACTGGCCTTGGTCATCCACTGGAGGAAGGGATTGAGCAAGAGTGACCGAAGTCCCACATGCTTCGTTAAAAGGGAGACATCAAAGACTGGATGGATTTAGTACTGGAAGGTAATGCCAACTCATAAGCAACAACACTGATTTCTTTAAAATTTTGAACGACCCAAAATAACGGGCATCAAGCTTATGGAGAGAAGAATTATTTAACAAATTCCTCCTAAAAGGATGCAATTTTAGATAAACCATATCGTCAACAACAAATTGGTAGTTAGAACGGTGCTTATTGTCCTGAACTACCATTCAGTGTTGAGCTTTCAACAAATGTTGTTTGAGAGATTGTAGAACAAGTTCCCTGGATAAGCAAGTTCTATCAACCAAATCATTAGAAGAATCACCAACTATGTAAGGAAGATGAACAGGAGGAGAAAATCCATATACTGCCTCAAATGGAGTAATTCTAATGGCATAATGATAAATAGTGTTATACCATAATTTAGTTAGAGGTAACCACTTAACCCATTGCTTAGAGAAATTCCCGGTCATGCAACGGAGATAACATTCTAAACAGCAATTGAGAACTTCATTTTGATCATCCGTTTGAGGGTGATAGGCCAAAGAATAGTGAAGTTGCACCCCATGTAATCAAAATAATTCTTCCAGAATTTTTCACAAAAAATGGGGTCCTTATCGGTGACAATAGTCTTAAGGAAGCCATACAATTTAACCACATGATCCATAAACAAATGAGCTACATCCACAACTGTGAAAGGATGTTTAAGAGCAATAAAATGAGCAGCCTTAGATAATCGATCGATGACTACAAGAATAGTAGTTTTTGAGTAAGATTTGGGGAGACCACTGATGAAATCCATAGACAATTCAGAGCATACATGTTTAGGTATAGGTAAAGGCTGAAGAAGGCCAGGGGATGCGACTAACTCAGGCTTAAAATGTTGGCATGTAGTGCATTCACGAACAAAATAACGCACATCTTTTTCCATACCCTTCCAATAGAAAAAAGATGCAAGATGTTTAAAAGTAGAATGTATACCTGAGTGCCCTCCAATCCCATCAATATGGAAGAAAGTAAGCAAATCATGGCGAAGAGATCTATTCGCTGCTACCACTAATCTGCCATTGCGTTTGAGCAATTGGTGCTGCCAAGTAAATTTAGGGTGAGAAGCTAGATCTAATTCCAAGTCTTTAACTAAGGCTTGTAGAACCGGATTAATCAACCAAGAATCATGCACCTGGCTGTACAATGGAGATACTAGAACTGTTAATGCAAAACAAGTGTCTTCAGGGTGTCTAGAGAGTGCATCCGCCACAATGTTATCATTTCCCTTTCGGTAGACAATTTCATAATGAAGTCCCCATAATTTGTGTAACCATTTAAACTGATCCTAATTTAAATCCCATGTTCTAACAAGTGTTTCAAAGGGAGATGGTCAGTTTTGATAATAAATTTACGGCCTCCTAAGTAAGAGCGCCATTGTTTCACAACAAATAAGATAGCAAGAACTTCCCTTTCATACGTCGACAAGAATTTCTTTGATGGAGGAAGAGTTTTGCTAGCATAAGCCAAGGGATGGCCATTTTGAGATAAAACAACACCCAAACCAGATCCATAGGCATCAGTCTTAATAACAAATGTATCATTGAAGTTAGGTAAAGCCAATACCGGAGGAGACATCATTGCTGCCTTAACAGAAGTGAAAGTTGCAGAAGTTTTTGGGGACCAAATGAATGGTGTATTCTTCTTTAAAAGGGCCATTAGTAGCTGATAGATGGAGCTGTAATGGTGAATAAAGCAACGATAGTACCCGATGAGACCGAGAAAGCCATGTAAGTCCTTGACAGAAGAAGGAACCAGCTAAGAAGCAATAGCCTCTGACTTCTTAAGGTCTGCTTGAACACCCCAGCCAGAAATAAGATGACCCAAGCAATCTAGTTGAGTGGCAGCAAAAACACACTTTGAAGCCTTAGCAAAGAGATGGTGGTGCCGTAAGGTAAAAAGGGTGGTTTCCAAATGTTGTAAGTAAGAAGACCAATCCGGGCTATAGACCAAAATGTCATAAAAAAAACCAATAGAAACTTTAGTAAATAAGGTTTGAAAATAGAATTCATAAGGCCTTGGAAGGTGGCGGGTGCATTAGTCAATCCAAATGGCATGACTAAAAATGCATACAACCCTTCATGAGTCCTAAAAGTTGTTTTAGGAATATCAACTTCTCGCATTCTGATTTGATGATATCCAGCCCTTAAATCTAGTTTGGAAAAGAATGTAGCACCAGTTAACTCATCTAGTAATTCCTCAATAATAGGTATAGGAAACTTGTTCTTAACCGTAGCCTCATTGAGTTTGCGGTAATCAGCACAAAATCTCCAAGTGCCTTCCTTCTTTTGAACTAAGACAACAGGGGCAACAAAGTCACTTGAACTCTCACGAATGATGCCATTGTAAAGAATATTTTCAATCTGATGTTCAATCTCAGTTTTCTGGACAGAACCGTAACGATACGGACAACAGTTGATTGGAGTATGATCCTTGAGAGGAATGGAATTGTCAAAGGCTTGAGAAGGAAGCAGACATGTGGGTTCCGCAAAAACATCAGCAAAATTGTGTAAGAGAGCCTGTAAGTCAAACTATTGGTCTTGAGGAAGAGAAGACGCAGGTTGAAGGGTAACATGCAATTAGGAAGGCATGTGAATGAGATATAACTCTGTAGCTACAACAAAATCACGGAGGGTCAAAACTTCTTCGAAAGAAAATTGGGTTCCAGAATTCAACCCCTGTATTTTAACGGGTTGGCTGTAGATGTTAAATCCAAATATATGAAGATCCATATCCATTGAAAAATGACCTAATGTCTTAAGCCAATCTATTTCCCAAAATAGCATCATAACCTCCAATTAACTACCGAGGCATCGAGTATGTTGTGTGTGCTCCTAGTGTCGACCAAAATAGTAATTGGTTGACTCTTGATTATAGCTACAAGCTTTAGTGTAGAAGTGTGAACTTGGCCTTTAATGGCGTTAATGCTATCGTCTGCCTTGCCTTGTGCATCCTCCACTGCATCTTCGAATTGCTCTGCATCCTCGTCGAAGACCAGAGTGAAAACATGGGAATTCTTGTATCGGTGAGAGGAAGAGTATTTCTCGGGGCACCAATAGCATAATCCCTCCATTTCCCGTTTGGAGAGTTGCTGACTAGGTTTTGAAACTGACCCGGTCAATGGTGCCATCAGAGTAGATATAGAACTGGAACCCGAACCTGAAGATGCGATGATACCCGATTTCAAGGACTGGGGCCCCGACTTTGATGGATCAGGAGTATGACTCTATGAAAATGGGCTGGACTTAGAGCCCATCACTGTAGCAGAATAAGTAGTCGAGTCCAGTGATCTACCAAAAGATCCGATTAAAGAGGAGGAAATGCGTTGATCCTGACTAGGTGCATTCTTGTGAAGGGTCTGGATCATGGCTTCCTATAGCCGAGCCAAGCAAGTGGCACTTGCCAGTGATGGGGGAGCAAGTGGTGCTTGCCAGTGATGGGGGAGCAAAGTTGAGGCAAATTGACAGATGTCCGATCAGAGACCACCAATAAAGAGGTTCACCGCCACTGTTTTTGGGATATCCACCTTAGAGAGTAGCTCGTCAAATTGGCGTTCATAGTTGACGACAAGCCTATCGCCTTACTGCAGCTTCTTTAAAGTAATTAGGGGATGCCCGGTACGCACATCAGTAAATTTATCCTCCATATGTCGGAAATACTCATCCCAGCGGACCTCTGTCAATGAGCAGTGGCGCATGAAAGTTTGATGCCACCGAAGAGCATGGCCTTCTAGGTGAATGTTTAAAAGGCAAATATGGTGCTCTGGTGGAGTACCATCAACTTCAAAAAACTGACGGCAGCGGTAAGCCTATCTACAGAAGTCGGACCCATCAAACTTCAGAAATTCCATGCGGCTCTGTTTTTTGGGAATGAAGTAAGACAAGGGCTGTTGTGGTTGCTGCAACTCGTGGAAGGATCCGAAAGGGGGAATATGAGAGTAGATGGTAGAACTAGATCAACCTTCTTAGCTTCCGGTAGCAGCGACTATTTGTTTCCCATTGTTTGGGTTAGGAGACGATGAGAATCGGGCCTCCAGCACTTTCAGAATTTCCTCAAGCCAATTAGCGGTTTGCTTAAGGTCAGCAATGTCTTGAGAATTCTGCTCAAAACGAGTGTGCATAGTAGTCTAAAGCATTTCAAAACAGTTTTTCAGGTCACCAATACAGTCCTGGGATCTCGTGTCCGGTGATGACGGTACCATTGCCAGATAGAGGGTTCTTATACCTTATGTTATCACAGAAGGGAATTCAAGGGATAATTCATTCATGAAAACGTAATGGGATAGTACATCAAGTATATATACTGCCTAGCCACGTTATCGATGCTATTCTCTTTCTACTAACTAACTTTCAGGCCTAATATGCATTGACATCACAGTTATTTACTATAAAACCCCTGTTACATCATAATTATATATATATATATATATATCACATATTTTCAATCATGATTTACGATATATGAGGTAAGTATGTGAGAGGAGTTTTGTCTCGATTTATATGAAAAGTAGCCTATAAGCAATCTCAACGCTATAACAAACATACCGAATAAATCTCATTGTTATTCTTTTGCCTTTATACATATTTAGGATTTGGTCTCTATCCTATATAAACCCCTCATTTGTTGATCAAAAAATATAAACCTCTCATTCCAAAGACGCTAATAACTATCAGAGACGGTGAAGGTTATAATAAAAATGGTCAAACCCACAGTCATTTTGGTTTTGATTTTCTCATTTCTTCTTATCATGACCTCCATTGCTCAGGGTAGAGTTGGTAAACCAACCCCAACTAGTAATCTTTGTGGCCCATAACTTTCAAAATCTTGTTTCCTGTTTAAGTTATCCCTAAATTGGGGTTTGCTTAGATCAATGTTTATAAAAGTGACTCTTATTCTAATTGACTTTTGAAAAATGTAGTTAAGATAAAAGTCAATTAGTATATTTTTATGTAGATTATATTTAGATACGATGATTTTATAAAAAAAATATGGTTTTGGGTTTAAATAGAATATATGAGTTATCACTGAATTAGGGTTTTGTTTGGATAGATATCCATAAACGTGGTTTATTTGGATAGTATATTGAAGAGTCAGTTTTTAGAATGTTTGAATATGTTAAAAAAACCCAAAAGTCTAAAAAAACTGTTCCAGCTTTAACGTTGCTTTTAGATTTGAAGAAAAACTCCTCTTCCTTGCACCAAACCAAACATGAGTTCCGGTTGCAGCTAACTTTTAAGATTTCAAAAATTAGCTTTAATTTGAACGTCCTAATTGTGTCCCAAACAAGCACTTAATATTAATTAGTTAACTACGAAATAGATTATACAAATTTATTACCAGTTGAGTTTAAATCCTTGTGTTATCTATGCAAAACCTCTTTTATTTTGCAGTTGCAGGGCCAACGTGCAATAAGATTCATGCAGTGGAAGGGTGGAACGTTCTTGTCCATTGCCCAAAGGTTTAGCATTGACGAAGGTCACTTCCTTCAAATCAATCTCAACATCAATTGTGCCCTCATTTTTGTTGGCCAATAGGTCTGTATCAATGGCACTCTCACTTGACCTACTTGCACTTGTCTGGGTGAAGTAAATAACCTATGATAATAAGATCACATAGGCTAGTTTTGTGTGTGATTCAGTGATTATTGTATCATCGTAATTATTAAGTACAACTTCAGGTGATTAAGTTGTAAGGAAAAATTTATAACATGGGTACTTCTGTATATGATTGTATCATCTTATCCAAATTAAGGTGATATGTATGAAACAAATGTGTCGTTCATTGAAGGAATATAATAGTAGTTTTGTTACTTTGTCATGAGGAGAAAAAACACAATTCAAGCCAATAATCTATATATGGTTGAAAATAAATTTTCTCACTCAAAAGTTTATAAAGAATGCTTAAACAAACATATACAATAAGGCAATGCATAAATAAATGTTAGGCAAGTCAAAACATCAAAGCAATTAGCTTATAATAGAGAACAAACTAAGTGTAAAACACAAAAAAAAACATGGTTGTGAACTAAATAGCTCTTATATTAGGCACAAATTGATGATCAAACATTGAAAATGATGAGTACAAGTCCTTGGAAAGATTATACTGCAAAAATTAGATGTTGGAGTTGGGAAACCTAAGACCTTATAAAACTCATCTTTTAAAGACAACCCCCAATGTGGAACTTGTAACAATACACCCTTCCAAAGGGGATGTCAAGGTAGTCCTACGTTACAGCATTTCACTCGATGATTTGCTTAGCCTCTTGTTGGTCAACCCCTCCAATTAAAACTCTCTGTGGGTAACTTTCTTTGGTTAGTCATCGCTCAATTAAAGCATCATTGTAATGGGTATAAGTTTTTGGGAGAATCACATCCTAAAAGCTATTTTTTAAAGTTAGGAAACTAAGGTCTTGTTAGGCTCTCCTTGTAACATCCTAAATTTTCTTTTATAAGACATAGATAATCTTATGAAGGAAATATTTAGTGGTAAATAGTATTTAGCGAATAATGGTTTAAATAAGGAAGATAGATCTAAAATAAATTATATATCTATGAACTCTTAGGAATGGAATTATAGACTGAGTAGTGAGGAATTCTGAACTGGCGAACACTAATCTCACCTAGGCGAGTTGTTAGAATAAATGTATAACAAATAAATCCCTTGCATAAAATTGATTGCAAATAGTATGATTATGTAGCTGCACTAGATAATGATTTGAATCATCATATGTTCAAATGGATATGATGATAATTATTGTGATATGTGCCATGATGATGATAACATGTAGCATGTGATTGATGACTATGATATGATGACTTATGCACGACGATAACCATAACATGTACTGATCAATGATAACCTATATGAGAATATTATATGTTGAGGGAGGTGTGGAGATTTTGTTGAGTATATGAGATAGTAGACCCCGTGGTAGGCTGCTAGGTTTATTTCTGTGCGCCCTAGTTGGCATTAAATGATAGGGCTGTACTCCTTGATGCAATACTCCGGTGGCTAGCGGGTAGTATTCCCCATTGAAGGAACCCATGGCTCTTGTGTGCTCTGTGGGACTTTGGCTGGTCCACATCACACTTGTGGGGAGCTTGTTAGAATATACAGTGCGATGAGTTAAATTAGCCCATAGATTCTGTCGGAGGAAATAAGGAGGACATAAGGAGGGTTAGGGGTTTTGAGTAAAGAGAAAAGAAATAAATGAACCTTTTTATAATTGTTGTTGCATGACCTTTAATCTGTTATTGTTATGCTTATGGAGATATGTTATCTTTATTACTTTGTGGATGATTATGTTATGTAGTCCCACCTAGCACACCCACAGGCGGTGTCGGTTGGTAAGGTGGGTAAGAATTACGTTACTGAGACAATAGTCTCACCCCATTACTTCTTACATTTTTTTAGATGAGGTCTTGAGGAGTAACATGATTGGGAAGGTACCGAAGGCTTGAGGTAGTAGCTATAAATAGCCGCTTCGTATCTGTTTGTTTTACTTTTAATCGCCACAGTTAGAATCTGCATTTGGAATTGAGGTTTTGTTGAATTCTAGTGGATTGTTATTTCTATATTTTAATAATGGACAGCCTGAGGCCTGTAATTTTCATGAAGTTGCATTACTCTAACTTCCCATTTATTTATTTAAGTTATGGAATTTGGACCTAGAAGTACTGTATTTGCCTGTGTGTAATTCATGGGTTGGAGACCCAAAACGAAGCTCCCTTGGGTTGTGGTGATTGTTACAGGTGCGTGATAATTATGTTCAGTGCATATGATTGAATGAAAAACTTTAGTTAACCCTTATAGGTTTGATTTGAATAAGAGTGACATCATGTTAATGAAAAATGAAAAGTTTTAAAAAGTTTACTTGAAGAGTAGAGAATATAAGATAGGGTATGACTCTCCAAATGTGCAACTCATGGCATGAACCAGATGTTTTGAACTTGATGGCTAAATTTTAGTCCGATCCAATGGCTAACAAACACCTTCTTTTTTTTGTTGCCAACAAACACCAGTTTACTCAAATATCACGTGAATATATGAAAATGGAGTTTCCTCCCCCCTTATCTCAATCGGATGTTCCTTCACATTGAATAAAACCTCACACTCTAACTCTAATATGATCCCTTCTCCATTTTAATTAGTGACATATAGGTAGGCTTTAAATATTGGGCATTTCTCAATGTAGGAGGGGAGCTCTCGCCCAACATATAATTGTCTATTGATTTATTGTTGTTCTAATTTTTTTCATCTTTTAATTTGAAATCTTCATTGCCAAAAGAGAGAGATCGAGTTCACGGGACGTGAATTAGGAAATGTATTATTAATTTATTGAATAAGGCAAAAAATATGCACCTCCAACCATTTAATTTCATACAAATTTTCCTTCTAGTCCTTAATTTTATAAAGCGTGTTTTTACCCCTTTAACGCTCACATTGTGAGTCTCAAATAATAAATTAAAGTCCAACTTCGAGTGATATGATTTCAAATTTAGAAATTTATAATTTAGAAAAAAAAAATCAACGTTCAAATCACAAATGAAATTAAATTCTCACAACTTAAGGAACACTAGTCTGTATCTGTAGTTAATATTAAAGTTATATACTTCCTGCAGTCTTATTTACAAGATAATTAAAGTCTAAAAAAATTGGGATGGATCATGTGTCCGGCAAGCCTGCAATTGCCACAATGTTTCGACAAACCATTTAGTTAATACAACCATAACAAAGTTTTTATCCTATTAGATAGGGTTGGCTGTTAGATCATACAACGTCATTGTGTTATATCGAAATCCATATTTTTAGGTATATTATTAATTAAAAGATCCCTCTCTATGATTTCATTGAGCGTTTACTTTGGCCTTCCTCGACATCGTTTTACAAGACTTCATACTATTTGACAACCCTCCTTACTAGAGCACTTAATGGCCTCCATTGAACATGTCCAAGCCACCTATAGAGACTACTCCAACTCGTTCGCTTATATGATAAATAAATTAAGGAAAAACTTATATATAGGACACTTATTTTAAATTAAAGTAAGACATATGTTTTTTTTATTAATAAATTAAATTATGATAAAAAAAAGTAATAAATATATGCAATACTTTTTTAAACTTAAATGATTTTTAAACATTATCTATTCTTGAAACGGTATTTTGTTTTGAGCGTTTAATTAATGGTTATGTGGAGTTGTGCACGAAGGAAAGAAAATTTTTATTTTATTAAGGGAGGTTTGTATATGATTTAAAAGAAAAAATAGGATGTTTCTGTAAATAAAGTGAAATTAAGGTCAATAAATTTCACTTTATAATTAATAAAGACAAGGTAATAAAATTAACCAAGAATAGGGGTGGGAATAGGCCAGGCCAGGCCAGGCTTTCGCCTTAACAGGCCAGGCCTGTTTTGTATCAGGATGGCCTGATCCTGGCCTGTGGCCTGAAAGAGGCCATTTTTTGGGCCTAAGCCTGGCCTGGACAAAGGCCTAGCCTGGCCTGAGGCCTATTAAGGGGCCTATAACTTTAAAACATTTTAAATAGGCTTACAGTGTGAACTCAAAATTAAAATGGAAGAATTAAAACCTGAACTCAAAGCATCAACTGAGAAGGAAGAAGCTGACGGAGAATTGAGAAGCTGACAGAGAATTGAGAAGCTGACGGAGAACAGAGAAACACGCCTGACAGAGAAAACAGCAGCTGTGACTGTTGGCAGAAACACGATGCCGATGACGGAGAACTGAGAAATGCGCTTGACGAAGAGCTAAGAAGCTGTGACTGTGAGCACAAACGTGATGCCCAAGACGATGATCTGTGAAGCTGACGGACAACAATGAAACACTCCTGACGGATAACTGAGAAATATGACGGAGCACAAGCGAGACAGATAACGATGACTCGATGAGCTGATGAACTGATGATCTTTTTGTTTGCGAGAAAGATGAACTGATGAGGTGGTCCTCCTATACGTCCAGTGCAAATTATGTTTAAAGTGGTTGCGTAAAAGAAAGTTGCTTTGATCTTGGGTTAATTTCTCTTCCTCCCACGTTGCGCGTAAAGTTGCTTTATCCTTATAGTCTTGTTTTTTTTTTGGTCAAATGTCCTTATAGTCTTGTTTAAAGTGCATGTAAAAGAACGTTGCGAATTTGCGATGCGAGAAACATGAACTAAGTAATGATCTTACTTTGACCGTAGGCCATGTTGTGATTGGCAGCTTTTTTTTAGTGCTTGTCATGATGTGAGCTTTAGTGTTTAATTGTAAAATCTGTCGGTTTAATTGATTGAAATTTGTGAAGATTGAAATTCGGGAAAAAAAAACTGTCGGTGTGGGGGAAAATTGAACGTTGGTATTTTATTTAATTACACTTATGCCCTTAATTTTTTTAACAGGCCGGCCTGATAGGCTTTAAAGGCCTACTAACAGGCCTGAGCCTGGCCTGATAAATAAATCAGGCTTTAAAACAAGCCTTGGCCTGGCCTTTTCGCCTGAAAGGCCAGGCCCGGAGCAGGCCAGGCGGCAGGCCCCTGACAGGCCGCCTGGCCTGTTCCCACCCCTAACCAAGAAAAAGCCGGTCCTCTCTCCTATATAAGCCCTACCTCCAATATCACAAACCAAATTAACTAAGCATACACAAAATTATATTGAAGAGGGAGTTTTGGTGAAGAAATCAGAATGGCTTAGGGCCCGTTTGGTTCGATCCCATTACACCCTGCGGTGCAGTGCAATGCGATGTAATGGTAATGCAATGCAATATTAATTACAGGGGTAGTGTTTAGTTTGATTTTTAAGTAACATGCAATGAGTTAATATTTTAACAATTATTTAAAATTAATATATTACACAAAGTCTATTTTACCCCTTAATATAATCTTTATAGAAAAAATAGTTAAAAGTCGGCGACGGCGGGGATAGAGGAGGAGGAGGTAGTGGCGGCGGTAATGATGGGAGTGGCGGGGGAGGAGGAGGTGGTGGGCGGTGGGCGGTGGGCAGTGGGCTGGTGGCTGGGCCGGGGGTGGCAGGGGAGGAGGAGGTGGTGGTGGCAGTAGGCTGTGGGCCGGTGGCGGGGCCGGGGGTGGTGATCGAGGGGGAGGTGGTGGCGGTGGGCGGCGGGGGTGGAGGAGGAGGTGGTGGCAGTGGGAGGTGGGCCAATGGCTGGGCCAGGGGTGGCGGCGGAGAAGGAGGTGGTGGTGGTGGCGATGGGCGGCGGGGTTGGAGGAAGAGGTAGTGGCGATGCGCCAACGACGAGGGCGGCGACGGCGGAGGTGGCGGCGGCGGCGTGCGGCGATGGTGGAGAAGGAGGTGGTGGTAGTGGCTGTGGGCGGGTGGTGGCGGTGGGCGGCAACGGGGGTGAAAGAGGAGGCGGCGGGGGGTGGAGGTGATGGGGGTGGAGGAGGTTGTGGCGTAATGCGGCAAGTGAAATGAGATAAATGACACAAAGACAAGGGTAACTAAAGGGTAAATTGGACTTTTTAAACCATGCAATGGGATGGTAATGAAGATTCATAGGGGGGAGGTATGAATGAGGATTACCAATTTTTTGGTAATCATCATTACCATGGTAAACTCTATTACCATACTAAAGAGCAACCAAACACTCTTCTCTTGGTAATGCAATCATTACTACCATTGCAGGCATGCAATGGGGTTGAACCAAACGGACTCTTAGTTTGCTCGCATTGGCCTCGCTTTGCTTCTCTCATTCCTTCTGGCCACGGTTTTCTTTGCTGAGGCCAGACCAACACCAAATGGTAAGTAAACACATTATACAACAATTCCATTACTACAACAAATTAAAAGAGAAATAACCATGCATTTCCGTCCAAGTAATCTAATCACTAAACAATTCCTTAAGTTATTAGTATGCCATGACCTGTTGTCATTTTTTGCATCAGGTTTTGTCACTGACGTACTGTTCACTTACTGTGGGACTTTTTAGTGGTTAATCACTCAAATGAGATTGGGCAATAATTTTTTTCAATTTTACTTTCATGGCAGTGCCACACAAAGTAGACAGGGTTTACAGTAGTTTAGATTTTAAGAGGGTAATACAATATCACAATTCCATTGATTTTCACTTTCATAAAATAAAAATTTTCCTCCATATCAGACATAGCAGATTACCAGCGAGCGCCACACAAAGTACACATAGCATGAAGTTACACTTAAGATATAATATAGATAATAGGTGCTGTTTGGATATGATGAAGAAAAGTACCTTTTTCTTTAAAATCTATTGATTTTTTTGCAGATCATGCAAACACCAGTTAAAATAGTCCGGGGATAAGTTGAGTTGAAAGATAAACTTTTTAAGAAAATCTATTCTCCAGAATTACTTTTCTCCGATTCAGACACATCCAGTAAGTAATACATGAAAATGAGGTTATGGCAGTTTTAAATTTAATTAAGAAAGTGACTAATTCGGTGGTGTAAAATTGAGGTCTAAACTTGAATGAATATTTTTGTAGTTGCCGACCCAATTAATATGTACCAGCATTCATGGAGTTGATGAACAGGGTGAAACTTGCACCTCCATTGCCCAACTTTTCAATCTGGACACACCTCACTTCCTCCAGATCAATCCCAACATCAACTGTGGATATATATTTGTGGGTCAATGGGTCTGTATTGCTGGCACAGTGGTTTCAAGAATCCAGCGAAGAAGTTAAGTATTTTGCTCGGGAACAAACTATAAAGATGCCAATAATAATACTTCCCGAGTTTTAAATGTAGGATTTATTTTGTAGTATAATTTACATTATAAGGTACAAACTAGATCCTACATTTAAGACCGGAGCTAATAATAATTTAAGGAACATCAAAGTTAATTTCTCTATTGTCACATTATAGTTACTTGTTATCTTATGTTATTTCAAAAACAGTATATATGCTTTGTATGAATAAATTCATCTGCAAGTGTAATATGAATATGGTCTTGTTTATTTGTCATCCGCGATTGCTTTGTTATTCTTCTAGTTGCATGCGCTTGACAGTTAAAAGGACATTTCTAGTTAATATATTATGGAGCCGAGTTATCTTTCAATGCTATATTTGATAATCAAAATACTGGACTTAATAATTACTACCATTAAAATTGCGCCATTTCATGACCGAAACATATAAAAAAAATCACTCATTTGATATAAAATCTAATAATAAAAAAAAATAATGCATCTAATATGTTGAGACATGAAGGGCATGTTTGATATGAGGGATTTGGATGGAAAGGAATGAAGGAAAAATTTTTACGAGTTGAATTTAAAAATTTTTATGAAATGAAGTTATAAAATTTTAATGAAGAAAAGATGTGAGGTAAAAAAATAATATAAATTAGTTAAAAAATTTTAATTCCATTTCTTTAATTTTTTAAAATCCAACAAAAAAAAAATTTCGCTGCCCACTTTCCCTCCCCCCATACAAAACAGCCCCTAAAGAATGATAGAGGGAGACATGTTAAAAGTTGAAAATACAAACAGAGGACCTAAAAAAGCGGATGTGGTTCCCATGATACGTGAAAGGTGAAAGGTGAAAGGTGAAAGGTGAAAGGTGAAAGGTGATCAAAGTAGAGCTGCAACTGCATTAATTTGCATTTGCAGTAAGAGATGCACTTTGGGTTCTCTTATCGTTCTTTTTCTCTTTTTTTTTTAAATCTTATTTCCACCCTCATGTTTAAAAAAATATATGGTTCATATTTTATATTTTATAAAACTATTATTTTAAATATAAATAAGTAAACTTAGACTGTTAATATATGATCTACATAATTCATAATTACAATACAAGCAAAATTAATTTATAAAACACTATAATCATAGTTTTAAAAAATATTAAATCTGAACAATCTATTTTTTGATTTAAGGGTAGAGATGAGATTTTGAAAAGAAAAGGAGAAAAAAAAATTCTAAGAGGATCCTCTTCCGTAAGAGATGCCAATGGTTGGTTATTAGATTGCCAAACTGAGATTGTTTCTACCTTATCTGTGTTTATGGGGGAATGCACTCTCTTCTAGCTACTATTCAATACCCCTTTCAATTCTAAATATAAAATATAATTGATTTTTTTGGAGATATTAAGAAAGCTAATGAAATTACTTTAAAATATTTATATTTATCGTTTTTTCTCCAAACTATTTTGTCTAACTTATAAACTGATATATAATCTAATGATACATAATATATGATATGATTATGTAACTTATTTAGTTTTCTTAATCTCTCCAAAAAAATCAACTCTCTCTTATATTTAGAACCAAATGGAGTAGCTAAAATCAGCTCGATGATGTCATTTTCAAAGTTGATAATCCTGGTTTAGTAGTAAATTGCATCAATAAAGGTCTTGCTTCTCTAGATTGAAGATCTGACATTGTGTTAGAGAATATCCTTTAAGGAAATTCATAAGAAACCCCTCTTGTACGTGAATTTTTAGGGAAGAAAATTTAGTGGCTGATTGAGCTACTAAAGTTTCATTGAAGGGGTTGAATCGAGCTGATTAGATTTGGTGACCTCTGTCAAGTTTGCAGCTGTTACTTGAAGCAGATAGAAGAAATTCTGTTTTTATAATGGATAGTTCTATTTGAATTTATGTTTGACTATTTTATGTTTATTTTTGTTCTGGACTTGTTTTATCTTGATATATTGTAAGGATGTTTAAGTTTCATGAAGGAAGTTTTTTTGAGGGCTAAAAAATTGTGATCAAATATTTTTTGGTTTGGGACAGAATGTGATCAAATATTTAATGACAATAAATGAGCCAAACGAGGAACTCATTACTCACATATAAGAGTATTAGACATTATTTTGAGTCACTTTCAATGGTACAAGTTTGGATTAACGGTAGAATTCTAAATTTGTATAATTTATCTCACCTTATATATTTATTTTGAAGATTATTTTAGTCTAATTTGAATATATTAAGAAATATTTAGATCATTAGCTAATTTTAGGACATAATATAAATTTGATTTAATTGTGATAATATTGGACTTAAATTGTTAATATTTTAATTGCCTATCTTGTGATTAAATAATATTTCTAAATATATGATAGATCATGATTTTATTTAATTCTTGTAGGACAAGAAAAGGCATATTAGGAAATCCTATGATACAAAATTATTTTTTGGAACTTTAAAGAAGATCTAATGGTTGAATTTGAATGCGTCAATTCAATTCTAATGGATTCAAATCTTATACCCTAAGCTATCTCATTCTTCCATAAAAAATACCTAACAGCCACATAATTATTGACGCTTTCTATTAAGAGCCCATGCTCACACTTCTCCATGGAGAAAGGAAGGTAGCCATGGGAGCTTGAGCTTATTTGGGAGGCAACTTAGAAAGAGCATGGAGGAAGTTAGAGTTTAGGACTTGCACATGAAGATTACAAAGGAGTGTCTTTCCTTGTTGTCAATTTATTTTAAGACTTGAGATTATTTAGTTTTAGATAATTTTGAGTTGTATTGCTTGAGAACAATCTAATTTTATATTATAGACATATTATTTAATTTGGATTAAATTGATATTTTAGAATGTTTTGTGCTTGAGACATTTACTGGAATTTTTTGTTTACAAATCTTTAGATTGTCAATTGAGTTATCATCTGAGTTTTCATTATTAATTTAATTTTTAATTTGATTTTTCCTTTTAATTGTTTAATTGGGTTGATTAATTGTCCAGTTGTTTAATTAGATAATTGTGACATGATTTCCAGAATTTATTTGAAATTAATTGGGATTGATTTTAATGGATTTAATTAACTTACTCTTATTTCATTATGAGTTTTTTAGTGGAGTAAGTGTTATTGAGCTTGAGGGTTTTCCATGCTTCAATTAGGTAATTAAATTTATTAATTCATCTCTTTTATCAATTTTCCTTTGGTTTAATTAATTAATTTGGGCTAAGAAATCTAACTTCATATAAATCCTAAGTTGTTTCATTCACCGTATTTGAAGAAAACTTTTATTATCTTTTCTTATTTTATTTTCTTAGATATTAGTTTATTTCTTTTCCTTAGGATTTTAATTCCGCTTTTCATAAGAAAAACCCCTCCAAAAATTGCATTTGCATTCATTTAGGTTAGTTTTATTCTCATATAGGTTTTAGAGTCATTTGTGTCTTGCATTTAGTTAGTTTAATTACATTTAGATAATAGAGTCTTACATTTTAGTTTAGATTATTCCATTGCATTTTTCATCACCTAAATTCAATGCTAGAGAAAACCCATAGATTGCTCCTAGGGAGAATAACCTAGGTTGCCACTATATTACATTAGTAGGTTATCCTAGTTATTAATTAATTGCTTTAACCACAAAAGCGGCATCAATTTTATATACTAAGATAACCTACTAATGCAATATAGTGGCAATTTATATCATTCTCCCAAAGGGCAATGTATGAGTTTTTCTTTAGGTTGAATTTATGTGATGAAAAATACAATGGAATGAACCTAAGCAAAATGCAAAATACTACTACCTAAATGCAAAATGCAAATTAAATGCTTCTAAAACCTTTATGAGAATAAAACTAGCTTAAATGAATGCTAATTCAAATTTTTTGGGGGGTTTTTTATAGAATGAAAAATTAAAATCCTAAGCAAAGAGATTAATCAAGAGCAAGACAAACTACAAAAATTTAATTTAGTTATGATGATGAAGGGAACAACTTAAAATTTACATGCAGTTAGCTTTCTTAGCCCCAAATTCATTAATTAGACCAAATGGAGATTTGTAAAAGAGAGGGATTAATAAGTTTAAGCACCTAATTGAAATATGGAAAACCTCAAGCTCAATAACACTCATTTCACTAGAAAACTCATAATGAAATAAGCGGTGGTCAATTAAACTCATTAAAAACCAATCACAATTAATTTCAAATAAATTCTAGAAATTATGTCAATATTGTCTAACTAAACAATTAGATAATTAACCAACTCAATTAAACAATCAAGAGGAAAAACCAAATTGACAATTAAATTAATAATGAAAACTCAATTAAGGACAATCTAAAGGTTGGTAAAAAAAAATTCCAACAAATATCTCAAACACAAAACATTTCAAAATATCGATTTAATTTAAATTAAATAATATATCTACAATCTAAACTAGATTGTTTTCAAGTAATACAACTCAAAATTATCTAAAACTAAATAATTTTAAGTCTTGAAATATATTGATAACAAGGAAAGACACTCACTTTCACTTGTGATCTCCAAACGCAAGTTTTAGACTCTAACTTCCTTCATGCTCTTTCCAAATTGTCTTCAAGGCTCAAGTTGCCATCGACTTGTCACTTTCTCCCAGGATCTTGCAGATCGCGGCCATGGTGTGTAAATGTAAACAAAGCAATATGCTGATGGAAGGAGAAAAAAGAACCACGTGAATGGAAGGGATGGACTTAAAGGAATAGTTGGGATGCTGATCAATGATTGGGCACCGGGAATATATGTGTGGGAACAGCCCCGAATTGAATTGATGATGGTGGAGGAGATGGGTGCCGCAGAATAAGAGAGCTTCAGCTCTCAAAGAGAGAGCTAGTCCATTCTTATAGCGGTTAGGTATGTTTTATAGGAGAATGAGAAAATTTTGGGGATGGGATTTGAACCCAATTAAATTGGTCTATTTAAATGTGTGTTTGGATTAATTTTTTTTAATAGTTTTTACTATTTATGAGGTAAGTGTGTGACACGAGGTTTATCTCGGGTTGCGCAAACCATGGTTTGGGATGTTGCCAAACACACACTAAGTGTTTCCTAATATGTTTTTCCTTGACCTGTAAGAATAATTCTGCACCATAGGATTTCTTAATATATTTTTCCTTGACCTGTAAGAATTAAATGAGATTATGATCTATCATATATTTATAAATATTAATCCAATTAGATAATTAAAATATTAACAATTTAAGCAAAATAATCTCATAATTAATTCATATTTATATTATTTCTTAAAATTGGCTAACAATCCAAATATTATTTAATAAATATAAATTATCCTAAAATCATCTCCAAAATATATGAATAAAGTGGGATAAAATATATAAAATTTGGGATTTATCAACATACTTTTCAAACACTAAGGGTATGTTTGTTTTAGCGATTCGATTGCTTATAAGTTACTTTTTAATAGTGATTTACGGTATACGAAGTAAGTATGTGAGAGGAGTTGTGTCTCGATTTACGTAAAAAGCAACTTATAAGCAAATTTAAGCCCAAACAAACATGCTTTAACTTAATTGGATGTGGTTCATGTCTCCACCGCCTAAAAATACTTATTCAGATTAACAAAAATAATCTCACGTACTTATCTTATAGAATGCAAAAACACTTAAAATAAGCAAATCCAAACAAATTGTATAATTGGTTTAGACTTTATTTTCAAGATATTGATTAGTGTAATATAATTTAGTTATCATTTAATTAGTGAGAGAATATTGATTAGGCATCAAAACCATAATTTTCTTAAAAAGTATCTAAATACTTCTATATAAGTGTTAAAATAAGTGCTCGTTTAGGATAGTTTGTTTTTGAGTAATAAATGCTTATAAATCATGATTTACGGTATACGAGATAAGTATGTGATATGAGTGTTATTTCGACTTACGTAATAAATTCTTATTAACCCACAATAAACAATACCAAACAAACACTAAATTATAAATAAAAAGTGTAGGAAAAAATAAGTTACAAATAAAAAACCCAACACCTTGGATTAAAAAAGTTATTGGTTATTATTGATTAATGATATTTCATTTTTAATGACTCCTCTCGTCCCTTCCGGTTTCCGCTCAGTGGTTGCAGGCTTGCAGCTAGACTGGGACTGGGACACAGGACGAAGCTGAGCGAGGGACTCCATTTGGAGCCCAACCTTTGGCGGCCATACCGGGTTTTCACTGTTGGGGTCGAGTCTCGCGTGTGCATTGGCGTTTCGGCTCTTGCAGGAGAGAACTATGACACAAGAAGAGAATCTTCAGCACGGTTTGGCCGAGGAAGCTACCGAAGCTAGCAAGCAAGAATACTCCTGGCCTGTGCTTAACTTCAATATCCCCCCGCAGAGAATCTACCATTTTCATCAACAGTTCGCTACTCCTACAAACCCTAACAATTTTCTCAAGGGCGTTAAATGGTACTACACTCTTTGATTCCTTTGCTCTTTCTCATGAGCAAAAAACAAACGCGCTCTTGTTGTTTCACCGTTTTCCATTCTGCTCTCAGGTCACCTGATGGTTCATGCTTTCTTACGTGTTCCGACGATAACACTCTCCGACTTTTCATACTGTAAGTCTGCTTAACTACTCCGTCTTTTTCACATTTGTGATTTAAATTTTAGGGTGCTGAGAGTGGATGCAATTAGGTGCTACCATGCTTGTTTGTTTTATCTTAAAGAAAATTGAAATGTAATGAGTGCAGATATTTGATAGCGCTGTCAACGCTTTGTCATGACATGGTTCTGATACGTTTATTGTTTGTAACATTTAATGCCTGAATTCTTTGATTCGAGTTGTGCTCTATCCGTAGTCTCTATTCGTTTTATATTAATATATGTAATGACCTAGTATTGTCTTGTTACAGACCAGATGGTGAAAGCGAAACTCCTCTTGATCCTTGTTCTGTAGCTACAGAAGATGGTAAACTTCGCTAAAAAAATTTTCAATTTCAAATTCACAGAACTTCGAAAATTTTGAAGAGCATTACAACTTTGTGTTATGATCACTGTTTTCCTGCAGATTCATTTGCTGCAAATTCAGTCATGGCTGAAGGAGAGTCTGTATATGATTATTGTTGGTACCCTTACATGTCTGCCTCAGGTGCTTCAATAGAATGTTCTTAATGTGAGAATATGCATGCTTTAGTTTCTACTGGACAGTCAAATACATTCTACAGTATTCAACTGACAAATCTAGTGAGTCTGGTTATATTGCAGATCTGGTGACTAATGTTTTTGCAACTACCACTCGAGACCATCCGATACATCTATGGGATGCTAGTTCTGGCCAGGTACCACTGTGATGGACTTGGATCTTCTGCTTTTCTGTTTGCAGCAGATGACTGTCCATTTTGTGCAGCACTCCATCCAATTGTTCATTTGTTGTTAATGTTGTTGTTTTTTAAAATAAGTTCTGTTGTGTAGTACAGAGGCTATTCAGCAGACTCACTGATGGAAGTCAGTGTAATACATTACCTATTCAATAAATAAGGAATCTTGTTATGTGCCAGTCAGTTTTATGATCGTATTGTGTTACTGCACAACAAACATACCATATGAAAATGTGCACATACACAAGGACACTCAACAAGCATTGAATATTGAAGTTTTATCATTTACCCTTCTAATTTTCAAGTAGAAGGCCTTACTGATGTTATAAGCAAAATTGAAGCCACACTGTGGTCTTTGTATTGCCCTTGGTATTATGATTTCTGACTGCTGCTTTCATTGAAACTTGCAGCTACGTTGCACATACCGAGCCTATGATGCTATGGATGAAATCACTGCTGCCTTTTCGATTGCATTTAACCCTACTGGGACTAAGTATGCAAGATATTTCTTTCCAAGGATCAATAATTTTTAAGGAGTTACTACATATGTAATTTCTTTTTCTTATCAGTTTTTTTTCCTCATGACCTTCCTTAGAAAATTAAAAGTCTGAACCATACTAACTCTTAGGTTATTATCTTTATCAATTATCACAGTCCCTAGATGAACAAAATGCTATTGCTCTTGCTTCATCATGCAGGATATTTGCCGGATACAACAAATGTATTAGGGTGTTTGATTTACATCGCCCTGGCAGAGATTTTGAATTGCATTCTACGGCAAAGGATAACAAAGAAGGCCAAATGGGTAGGTTTTCTAATTGTAGCTAATGGTGTATTTTTGGCAATGATTTTAGGACAAATTTTCTGATATGCTAAAAATTTCAGATATAATTCAGTTTTTATTAACTCAGGCATTATATCTGCAATTGCTTTCTCTCCATCTCATACGGGGATGCTAGCTATGGGTTCATACAATCAAAGTACTGCTATATACAGGGAAGATAACATGGAACTCTTGTACCTTTTGCATGGGCAAGAAGGTGGGATTACTCATGTAAGTCAGGATTCCTTGTCAATAGCTGGTTCTCTTGATAAAATCTCAAAGTAAGCAAAAACTTGCCTCTCATTCAGGTCCAGTTTGCCAGAGATGGAAACTATTTATACACTGGAGGCCGAAAGGTAATAGTTAATTCTTTTGCTTTTCTCACTTTATCTAGACTACAACTAATAAAATGCTACAGTAGAAATAATCCTTGGATTGCTTGTTAATGTGTTTCTAAGAGGTATTTGTTCTGAGAATAATCCTGTTACTGTTAGCTTATGGCTGAACCTTAAAAAAGTGAATTCCAATCATCATTAGATATAATTTAGAGTGTAAGCATCGAATACTCTTGCTTTCTTTTATTGCAGATTGTTGTTTAAATTCAAACCTTCATTATGGACAAATAAGGAAAGTATTTTCTCATAAGCTAGCATTTCCCTAAGTAAATATGATGAAACAAGCAGATATTATTATTTTCCAACAGCAAAACTCTGGTCTTCAATTCTTTCTTACGGTGTACTCCCTCTGGTCCTAAATACAAGACAGAGTTGACTTTTTTGGAGAGATTAAAGAAGATAATTAAATTACTTTAAAGTATTTATATTTTTCTCCAAACTAATTAGTTTGACTAATAAACTGATATATAATCTAAAGATATATAATATATGATATGATTAAGTAACTTATTTAGCTTCATTAATTACTCCAAAAAAAGTTAACTTTGTCTTATAATTAGGACCGAAGGTAGTATTATGTTGTATGTTCCATGGTATTTGATGTAATGTATCATGGAATGTACCTATCTTGGGCTTGATCTTAAATATTTAGACAGTGAAGCACAACTATAATTTCAAGAAAATGTTTAAAAATATTTTCAAGATTAAATATTCTGTCTCACCCCTTTTACCCATTTTTTCTTTGATTTATGTTTGTTGAAAATGTCCCTTGTGAATATAGAGAAGTGTAAACTTTTGTCGCTTGGTCGGAGGATGGGACATTGATTTAGCATAAAACTACTATACAGGTTTAACACTTGAATCACATTAACTTATTTCTAACACTCTCATTTCTTGAAGGACCCTTATATACTCTGCTGGGATGTGCGCAAAACCATTGATTGTGTCTACAAGTAATATTCTCTAACTACACATGATGTGGCATATCTATGCACGTTTTATGTGAATGCAAGAAATTATGAGGTATATGTATGGGAGTATCAAGTATACATGATGTCATGCAGAATAATTGGGAATGTGGGAAGCTAATGTCAAACTTGATGAAATTCAACCACAATCTACACTTCCCGTATTTTTAAACAGGGAACACATGATTGTTAATAATATTAAAATACTGTTATTATCAATTAGACGTGTGAAGCTTAAAGCTGAACTTCAATATTACTTACTGTTTTCCATTTGCTATGTGACGCTAATATGGGTATGTGGATCAGATATGATGCATAAGATACGGCAATTTTTAAAATTTTAGGACATGGGTATGTAGCATATAGATACATATGTAATTAAAATTAATATCCTTGTTTGGTATCTTACAATAACCAAAATTAATTTGAACTCTACTTAAACTGCTTTGGTTTTCCTTTGACATTGTAGTATTTTTGTTTAAGAGCTTTGTCACTTATTTTGTTATTATTCTTGTTGAAATCTGAGATGGCTTCATGTATGGACCTTGTTACTAGGTTATACAGATCATCAGAAAACACCAATCAGCGGATATTGTTTGATATTGAGCCTTCTGGACAGCATCTGGGTACAGGTGGTCAGGTATTTTTTGCATGTTAACTGTTCCTATTATCTAGCAACAATGTTGCCTTATAATCCATTTCCATGTTCTAAATAATTTTTGCATGCTTTGGTGTCAGGATGGCTTAGTTCATATCTATGATCTTCAAACTGGGCAATGGGTTTCATGTTTCCAAGCTGCATCAGGTACTGAAATCTTGTATCCTTAAAGAATGCTATTGACTATATGCTTTTATGGCTTGTTAAACTGGGCTTTGATCTCAAATCTGTTGCTTTTGCAATGATCCCTTATTAAATTGTTTTCTCTACTCACGTCTTGACTCCTTCTCGGTCTCCTGACGGTTCGTTTCAAATATAGATTATTAAATTCACAAACTTGATCTAAACAATCAAGAGGCTGAGGAGTACAAAATTCGGTTTGGATGCCTTGTCAATTCCACTCTCTTAATGTGCTTTGATCTTCAAATGATATTTTGTAATGTAAACACACTAGTATTCAAATCATTCACACACTTTACATGCTTCTGCCCCTTCTTCTGTGTGTGTGTGTGTGTGGATGTATTTTATTTGAACTAACAACCTATCAGATTACTAACTAGCAATGTAAAATGTTATCCCTAAAAAAACGGGGCACAGAAAATGATCCTTGCCCTGAAGGATTTTACAATTAAAAAATTTGGGAAAAATGTTATTCTCCAAAGTTGCAGTGTGTCTGTTTGATGTTGTCTTCATCATCTCTTCCATCTTATTCACCTTATCCCTAAAAAAACGGGGCACTGAAAATGATCCTTGCCCTGAAGGATTTTACAATTAAAAAATTTGGGAAAAATGTTATTCTCCAAAATTGCAGTGTGTCTGTTTGATGTTGTCTTCATCATCTCTTCCATCTTATTCACCTTTATGGTTCTTTGATAGCAGACTATCATTAAGATCGGCATCTTCTTGTGTCTTTTGATCAGAGTCCAGTGGTAATTGAAATTTCTTGAAGACAACATTCTTGGCTGCAGTCATCTTCATTCTCCTCAACCTTCTAATAGCTCTCTTCTTCATTGCTTGAATACTGGGCTTCTACTTCTTCTAGTCATTCTTTGGGTTCATTATGTTCTGATTCCTTGCATTTTCTTGGACTGCCATGATCTTAGGATCTTTCTCTTCAACTTTTCTGAGTGCAGGGTGTTGATAGAGGATATTTTGTGTTGATTCCCAAACTTCTCCAGTATGGCAATGCTTGTTTTCATCTTCTTCACTAGTTCTTCCATTTGTACCTCTGAGTTTCAACATTTAGTGATGTCTGTTCGTATCTTCTTGATGTGATCATGCATTTTTACACAGACTTCAACAAAAAAGTACCCACACAATCTCCTATTTAAATGACTCCCAAGATTTTCATCCATCTAATCTGTTATTTATACCAATGGGGATACAATTAAGATTCCCTAACAGAATTACACGAACAATCTCCATGAACTAATTGCATAACATTTTCCCCTTATGTTGATGCAATCCTATCTCCAAAACCATCTTGATTGCCTGCTTAGCTCAGTTCTGATGATATCCGCATTTTCAATTCTGATCCATCATGTTGCTCTCCCTTGTTATGCTCATTTTGTGAATTTCTTATTTTTACAGTCTAGTGAAATAGTGGGTATACAATGAACTATGTCATTTAAGATTTTGGCAATCAAATGAATGTCCCTGTGAAAAATATAGATGGTAACCCTGCTTTAATTTCATAAGTTTTGTGCTGACACCTTTCATCCTAATTTTATGGTGCATGCCGCACCCCCCAAAAAAAAAAAAAAATCTTCGTTGTGGCTTCTATAAATTCGTACAACAGCTTCTAATTGTGTTCCTGCACAATGTATTGAATATAGGGTTAAAGTGCAAAGATACTCAAACTTTTCTCAAAAGTGCATTTGGCACCATGAATTTTTTTTGGGTGCAAAAGTGCCCATAAGCTTCTCAAAATGGGGCAAAATTGCCCACACCTTTAACTAGTACAAACTTCCATTTTGTGGGACCCACATTATTAGTTTTTTAAATGATTATTTAATTAAAAAACTCTCCACAGTTCCTCTCTCTTTACCCACCCTCTTCCTCCTCAATGTGGGTGTCAGCTGCAGAAATATCTTCAAAGGAAAATGTTTCTCGCCTGCTCCTCATTCTTTCATCGGAGTATCATTCACCAGTTTCACCACATCGCACCTGTCCACAAAATTTTTTTTTTTTTTCAAAAAAAGGAGAGCTTGTCTTAGCTTTCTTGATATTGGAGCATGCATGTGTAATGTTGACTACCTTATGTGTCGATGTTGACCATGATTTCAACCCACTTCTCTTTGACTATGACTCTGTAATGGAATTGGAAACCACCTTCAAGTGGGTGATAATTGAGAGAGAATTGGAGTCTCATCATCTGCTGGATTGCTGTCTGACTTCTCAACATGCATGCTTATGACAGGACAATACAACTGAACTTTCCATAACCCAAACGTCGAAAAAGCATATGAAAATAGAGGAGATGGTGTTCTAAACGAGCCCTGATACTAATGTGCTGCTTGCAGTTCCGCAATCCAATTAGTAATCGCCAGGTTCAAGGATAATAAACCCCTGACTGAAGAGGAAGAGGGTGTGGGAAGAGAGAGAGTGTGTAGAGTTTTTTTAATTAAATAATCATTAAAAAATAAAAATATGGGTCCCACTAAACGGAAGTTTGTAATAGTTAACGGTGTGGGAAATTTTGCCGCATTCTGAAAAGTTTATGGGCACTTTTGCAACAAAAAAAAGTTTAAGGTGTCAGGTGTATTTTTGAGAAAAGTTTATGAGTATTTTTACAGCTTAACCCTTGAATATATATATATATATAATTGTATTTACACCTTTGTTAATGTGTGTTAAATATCTGCTTGGCTACTTTATGAGCCAGCTGGAAGCAGGCACTTTCTGTACTATTTTCCGACATAACTGATTGTTTTTTATTGTTTCTTTTGCAGACACAGTAAATGGCTTCTCTTTCCATCCATTTCTGCCACTTGCAGTATCCTCTTCTGGTCACCGAAGATTTATAATCCCTGATGACGATGGCAATGAGGATTTGTATTTGAGTGGTACCTCTATTGGCCTACGTTCAAGACTCTTTTCTTTTTCTTTCCCTTTCGTTTTTTTGTGGGACAGAATTCTAGCCTGTCTTCAGGGTATTTTGAGTTATGTCCATCATTATTCTTTCCTCCATTCCACTGGTTTGATATTGCGACGCTAGAAGCTAGATGTGACTCAACAGTTCTAAACTAACTATGGTTCATTTTATGGTTATCAAAGCTGTTTCACATGTTTTATCGGCACCTATCAACCAATCTGTCTGTTTAATGTAGGTAGTGAAAACTGTGCTTCTGTGTGGAGGTTCACTTGTGGTTCAATGGTGAATGATGGTGCGATGGATGATGATTTCAGCAATATTCAGCCTGAGCATGGAAACATGGAATAGCTCATCTGTCAATTTGTCATCTGCTGCATTTACCTTGTTTCAAATCGTTGAGTGCTCAATAGCTCTCCCCCAAAACCAAAGCTTCTTTAACTAAAAGCTGATTAAAGTTCTGTTGATTAAAGTTCTGTACCTACATCTTACACATGTAATTTTTCCAGCCGATATTAGGCCATGGATTGGATAATTAGATTGATTGGTGTTTGACGCTAGGTTGTTTGCAATCGTCATATTTGTCTTTTAGCCACTTTTTTTTTTTGATAGTAAGTCTTTTAGCCACTTTGTCCTTTCTTTTTAGTGCCTTCAGCTCTCATCAAATCAAATTACTCATCTGTTCCTTAACATATGACTTAATTGGAGAGTTTATCTTGATTTTAAATATAAGATATATTTTTTATATTTATCAATATTTTTCTCATTTATCCATTATTGATGCTTCCTCAATAATAATCTAAAACAGAGATGGAGTGAATTAAAGAAGTTAATTAGGGTGTTTTAGAAAAAAAAATGTTATATTAACTAACTTAACTATTTTTTTTTTGTCTGATATTAATTAATTTAACTAATTTTCTTAATATAATTAAATTATGTAAATATGTTGTATAGGACGGAGGGAGTACTTTATTTTAAATCATGTAATGCAGGGTATAACACGAGATTATATTTCATCGTGTTAATAATGAATAATATGGATGGTGTTAGGACTGGGATGATAAATATTTTGAGAAATACTGTAACAAGTTAAGGCATTGGGAGCTATTTTCATATTATATGGAGTAATTGGCAAAAAAACAATAAATTGAGTAATATTTTCTAGGATGGGATAGGTTTAATTAGGGTGTTCTCATAGTGGGATGGGAAACCCCGCACCTCGTCCCATCCCAAAGAAGGGCTTGGGAAGAAAAATCAGTCCAAGTTTGATTCTAAAATTTTCCCGTCCCTATTGGGATTGGGAATTCTCAGGATGAGATTGGAATTTCCTGAAAATTATGGAAAAGAAGGATTACCAAAAAAATTTAAAATTTTAAAGGGTGTCTATCTCTTATTTAATGCATTATTTTGCCCAAAAAGAACATTTTCAGGTCAAATAACAGATTTAACAATTCCTTAAACACGCAGGAGGAAAAGGGTGGGGGGATAATAAAATCAGGAATACAAGAAATAATTCATACGTACTGCACAGTAAAGCAATATCAATAAAAACTTCATGTGGAGAAATTATAAGATTAAATAGTTAAAACTGATAAAAAAAAAAATCAACCTTGCACTTTCATCTTTCCTTTGATGCAATGCCGTCGCTGGAAAGCTCCAATTTTGTTTCACCAATAGTTCATCTTCTGACTGTAACAGGACTTGCCGTAATCTACAATTCCACACACACACACAAATATATAATTCCAATGAGCATGGAGAGAATAAAGCACATAAATGAGAATGAGACTAATTTCAATATATATATATATATATATATATATATGTGATGGGATGGGATCAGGAAGTCCCATATCCCGGATATAATTTTTTCCAATCCCAAATATTCGGGATCGGGATGGAAAGACCGAGATGGGAAAACTTTGAATACCCCTAGGTTTAATGAATCAAACTTGGACATAAATCTTGTCGTTAAATAAGCATATGATCAAATTATTGGACAAACATTATTAGCAGTTACAGTATTAGGTACTCATCTAGTGTTAAATGTAAGAGTCAGTTTGCAGGTAGATTTTGATTTAAAAATAAGACTTTTATCTATTCTACAAATCATATTTGTCATTTTTTCTCCGACTAATTTGCTTACCTTATAAATGAATATATAATCTAATGCTATGTAGAAGTATTTTAGAGATTGATTCATGTTTATAAATACTCCAACCATGACACCATTTGGAAAAGAGAAATAAAAGCCTCGGTAATCTCTTACTGAATTACTTTATCTTCCGCCAGTTCTGCCGCCTTGTATCCTTACAGGAAGGGTTCGTTTAATCCTGGGGAGATGCTGCTTTCTATTTACTGAGGGGGCTGCAAAATATCTCTTAAGGACAGTGTTCTCAGACGCGACTCGAATCAAATATTTTTTTGTTTCTTTGCAGATTTTGCCTACAATCTTAAGAGATATTTCCTGCTAATATTGTGACTGCATCGTGATGGAGTTTTCTCAAATTCATTTAGCAAAATGCAAAGAAAATAAAATAAGTTTTTATTTCAGTTTTACCCATTTATTTAATTTTTCACTTTGGGAATCATGAAATAATTTATGAGATGCGCTCATGTTTTATGGTGGAATGAATATGCATTATTTAGAAAGATTGTTACTTTCCTGGATGATAAAAGTGCTTTGGGATTGGAAAAGCTGTCTATGGGAGGCGAGAATATGGGGGTCTTTGGTTTCATTTTGCCTTTTCAATCTATTTGGTTGACTGCAGAGGAAGTTAACCGTTCAGTAAATTGAACAAACAAATCAGAAGCAAGTGAAAGTACGACTGTGAGTAGAAAAAAAAAATGATAATGGCAAGTGAAAGTGAACCAATCCAGATGGTGTTCGTAAAGCACACTAAGGGTATTAATGACCTTGACAAAATCGTTCTTAGAGAAGTCTCTGGATTTTCCGCTGAGAAGGTACGCACACCGAATTTATGCCTCCAAAACCTATACGCGGTGGCATTCAATTGTGTTTTCCTGAGGGAACAATGGGCATGCTATAACAGCCGCGATATTCATGTTGGATGATATGTTCCTTCCAATAAAGATAAAAGGAAGTGGATTGGGTTTGAGAACTTGTTGCTGCCTCTCGTTCATCTGACTTGTTTCCTTTTAAAAATTCTGAGATCTATGAAAAAATATGGTTGTATATATATTATCCAACTGTGGGGTGCTTCGTGATAAGCAAGTAAAGATGACTGTCTCAGAAAAGGAGATATATATATATATATATATATATGTTGGTCCGATGATAATTGAGAATGAAGGGAGTGAGAATTGGGTCTTACTGTATCTGATGAAAGTATATTAAAATAAGTCTATGATCAAGACAGACCATGATCAATGTACGAAGGTAAAACTTAGTTCTCATTAATTCAATGTTACATATGGATATATATACATAGAGTTGTACTTGAGCTATTCAATATGAATTCGACATATCGTTCCTACCGTTCCTAACTCTATAACTTTTCTATATGTGTTTCTTGTCGGCAAGGTATTATTGTTGACTTCTACGTCTAACAATCAATACTGTAATGGACAAATATCCAATTTCTCCTTCAACTGGACTATTTAAATCTCTATGATAAGGAGATTTTGAGGGTATCATGATTCTTGCAAAAATGATAAGAGGCAGAAAAGAAGTCGATAGAGAAGAATAAAGGGTCAAAGCCTTGATCGTTGCGATGCATCTATTTGACGTCTTGTACACAGACCAGAGGAGGATTTATGAATTAGTCTCGAAGGACACATCCAATAATAAATGATCTTCTCAGGTACGCGATGATTGAGAATAATTGGTGTGAATAAATAAGATATATTATTTTTTTTTGAATCAAAATAAGATATATTATATATATAATCATGCAGTTATCTTGATGTTAATCTTGGATTTTCTACATGGGATGATACTATATCCGTGTAAGGCTTTATTATTTTTCATTTAATAAATATATTAATTTAATTAATGGGGTAGTTACTAAAAATCATATTAATTTTTTATATTTGTCAATATCCTATGATTTCTCCTCGAATTATGCAAATCTCCTATTATATCTCCTTTTATTTCAATAGGGATATGTTACATATTAAATTAGTTAAGTGAGGATAATCATTGATTATCATATGGAGAAAACGTTTTGGACCGAAAAGTCTATGCTGATAATAAATTATTATTGCTGTTATGGTGAATATTTTTACAGGATTATATTTAATATAATGGATATTATATATTTTAAGTGTTCATATTTATGAGGTTGTATTAGTTTGGATTGAAAAACAAACTTGGGAATTTTGAGATTGTTGTGATATGAAATTATCTTTAAACATTGGTATTTCAAATAATCAGTACTGAAAAATTGATGTCATGTGGAGATATGCGATATGCTCATGTATTGGACTATTATGAATATTATATGGAAATTTTAATTTAATTGGAATGGGGTGATATTATAATTTAATTAGAATTATTTCTGAAAAACTGTGAAATCTATTTAAAATATTTGAAAGTGTGGGGGTGCATAAAATATGGAGCATCTTATGGGGGCACCTTGAAATATATATTGATATATTGAAAAATTATAAAATTACTATATATGACGTGTGTTATGATTAAAGTTTATTTAGTGAAGGCTTTGTTATTTGTTGTGAAGAGCAAATCTTATGATGTGAATTATTAAAACTTGCATATAGCTTTAAATAAGCATTATGGTAGTGATATGGAAATTTAATTATTTATCTAGTATTTAGATAAATGTGTTTTAAATTTTCATGATTTATGGATATGTATTTATCTTGGTATACTGTGAACATATATTGAACTTTAAAGTGAATGCATGGCATGCATGGTCAAAAATATCATGTTATGCACTTGAAAGCATGAGAGAATTAATATGATTTTGGATGTTTAAATCATAAGGAAATAAATAAGAAATGTTTTCTTTTTTCTTTTTGGCCAATAAATAAGAAATGTTTTCTAAAGATTGGTTCTGAGAACCATTATATGAATATTCCTTATGATACTACTTGAGATGATTCTAAAGCTCAATCAATGTATGCACAAATTGTTGAAAATTTGTAGCACCGATAAATATTAATCTTGTGACATAGCAAATGATATGTGGAGATTGAGCATATACAAACTCTTATGAAGAGAAAGAAATAGCATAAATGATGGCATCAAGTATAGTGTATTCCTGTTGTATTGATATATATGAATGGTAATTGAAATTCAGTTTATATGTGGAAACCCATTGGTTATCATTGACCTTTAGAGGTGATGAAAATAAAATATTATGTAAGTCAGAATTGATTACTCTAGAAATGGATAGAATGTTAAGAAAACTATTGTAAAAAGCACAATGATGTAAATGGAAAATCATTTGACATATTAAATGAATAAGCGCTTAAGAATTATGGTAGAATTATCTCAATTGATTTGATGAGGTCAATAATAGACCTATCGGCCGTTAACAAAACCCTGCAGGATGAAATAAATTAGTTGAGGGGAATGGAACTAAAGCCATCAACTAATTAACAATGATGGCAACCAAACATTTGTGATTGGTGATCCCATAAAGAAGGTTCAATGGATAAGAACAAGTCGTTCGTCAGTTCTGACTAGCACAAATATATTTTACGTTCCTTCATGTGACACTTTGAATGTGCTAGACTACATTATTGTAGGTTGAGCAAAGCTCTTAATGATTTCATAGTTCAACGAGGCAGTGTGTATAGTGTAGGCACAAACTTAAATGAAATCATCTCTATGAATGTGGAGTGTGGCCGCTTCTATGAGATTTTGGCAAAATCTCTAGAGCATTCATTATGCACCAGGCACGCGCATGGCTGGCATAACGTGCAAAACCGTCGTTAACAGCGGAAATGTTAGTATATAATTTGACTAGCCTTTGATACAAATCAAGATTTGTTAGTTCATAGAAGCATGCTTCACTGACATTTTTGTGTATCAAGTGTTATTGGTCTAGATCTGGTTCATAGTTCTACGGATCACCAGATACAATGGTTATAGCCATGGATGTAACTCAGCAAATGATGTGTTTACTTTGACACATGTGGGGGATTGTTGTGAATATTGCATATATGTGTGTCAAAAAAAGAGTCTTTCCAATATTATTAGAATATTTTAAAATGAAGAAATGTGTCTTAAAAGGTCATGTCCTAATAAATTAAGGGATTTGTGTTGGTTCATGAATCAACATGGTTCATGAATTTAATATATGGTTATGACTTCTACTTGAAAAAATGTAGTCTTAAGAGGCACCTTTTCAAGGCATTGATTCATATTTATAAATACCCCAACCGTGACACCATTTGGAAGAGAGAAATAGAAGCCTCGGTAATCTCTCACTGAGTTACTTTATCTTCTGCTAGTTCTGCCGCCCTGTATCCTTACAGGAAGGGTTTGTTTAGCCCTGAGGAGATGCCGCTTCCTATTTACTAAGAGGGCTGCGGAATATCTTTTAAGGACAATATCCTCGGACATGATTCAAATCAAATATTTTCTTGTTTCTTTGCAGATTTTGCCTACAAACATATGGATCTTTCTTCTCCCTACAAGATCAAAAACCAATCACTGCTTTTTCAATGAACTCCATCTCCTAGATGGAAGACTCGACATCGATTAATCAAGACTATGCGGGATATGATGTAAAACCAATTGCTGGTTTATTTGTTAAGGGATATGATGTAAAACCAATTGCTGGTTTATTTGTTAACCCCTTTATTTTTCTTCTAGGGTCTCAACAAAACAAACTTTAGGTTCAAAGTTCTACCACTAAAACAACTAAGTATCAGGGATTAGATCCCTCCTCTATTGAATGTTGATCCAAATAGACTTGTTCTTTGCAACTCGGTGGCACATCACGTAGAAGAATGATTTGGTCCATTTCCAAATAGGAGTCTTTAGCCAAAATATATCTGCACATTCAAAGCAACAAAAAACATATTGATGCTTGCAATTTGCAAGGATGAAAGCAAGGAGCAAATCAATATCAACAGTATATATAAAAGAAGAACAACTTACAGAATGAGTTGTTAGCCACAGGAATTCGTCACTCGTTATAAGGATGAGTCTCACAGATTAAACCTAAAAGATATAGTTTTCATTTTGAATTTTTTTAATTTATATGACTTAAAACATAAAAATATTACATTAAAAAAAGATTAACAAGTAAGACTGCTTCATTAGTGTTTTTTTTATTTACACAATCATCGTTTAAATTTAATGAGTCAAAAATTTCCATTAATTGAGACGAACAACTTAAGTTTAAAGGATTAAAAATATATTTTTAAAACATAAATGAGTAAAATGAATTCTAATGTAAATATAAAGAACTAACTTTAGCTCAAAATAAATTCACATGAATTTTAAAAACGAAAAATTCATGTAATGTTAATATGCTTAAAAAAATGTCTAGATAATCTATTATATATTTTATGCGAGAGTGACAGTGAGGATTGCTTTTACCGGATATTACTTATGTATAAGCCAAAAAAATATTGTCCATAAAAATGTTAATATAACCAATAAAATCTATAATAAATCGTAATATGAACGTATGATAACAAGGTTTCTTATATTTTTGTGGGGATAAAGCATTTTTTAACATAATACATTAATAATGACTAAGATATTGATAGAAAATTGGGAAAATCTTAGAAAAAGAACTTTAAAAATATTAAAGGATAAAAAGGTGTTCCGAATATTTATAATACCATAGATGTGAGAGGACCAGAATTGTCCTTTTTCAAAATTAAATAGAAATAGTAGAAATGTCACTTTAAGTTTAAAAAATGTGCTTCCATTTTTTAAAAGAGAGTTTAACAAGTTCATATTAAGTTTTAACATGTTGTGATAAGATTTTCATAAATTATAATTCAAAAATTATCACTTTGCTATATAATGACAATGTATTGATTCCCACTTTTGATAAGGATTTCGCAAGTTCAAATAAGATTTTAACAAGTTCCAATAAGATTTTGTCAGAAGTGAGAATCAATATCTTGTCATTGTATGTTGCAAGTGTTGATTTTTGAATTAAAATTTATGAAAATCTTATCCTGACTTATTAAAATCTTATCTGAATTTAATTTGTTAAACCCTTATAAAAAAATGGGAGAACATTTTTTTTTTAATTCATAGGGATATTTATGCCATTTTCATTTAATTTTGAAAAGGACAAATCAAACTCTTACACTTCTTTGGCATTATGAATATTTGGAACATCTTTTTATCCTTTAGCATTTTTAAAGTTCATTTTAAAGGAATTTCCCCTAGAAAATTTAACGAAAATTTAACATATTCTTTAGTATTTTTCTCATCTTTCAATGTCGTTTGAAACCGTGAACATGTTGGGAGGAAATAGTGGGAGTATATTTTATGCCTATCACTTTAATGAGCAAAAATGTGCTCATCACCCATCTTTATCATTAGATTGATTTTAGACGATTTAAATTTAATTTAATTTTTGTATTTTAAATAAATTTTTATTTTACTATATGTAGAATTATAAATAAAGATAATCTTATAACTATCACTTTTCATAAAAAATGAATTTATCATTTAAAAAATCACAAATTAAAAATTTTAAATTTGGATTGTTCAGATTAAAATTTAAATGGTTAAGATTTTATCCCAATGATAAGAAATTAGTTGTTCGTCACTGTGATGAATATAGAATGCGAACTTGGAAATGGTTCTTCTCAATGTGCCACTCCAACACTGATAAAATTTAACATTTTATAAATTAGTTTATTTTACTTACAGAATAATTTTTCAGAAGTTTATGCGCTTTGTTGTAATTCTTTTGAGTGAAATATAATTTCTTTCATCTTGTTTAATTTTTTTAGTATTTAATCTTTTATTTATATTGAGATATGATATATGAATTAGAAGGCCGTTGTTAAATAATTTTGAGGAATGAGTCTTATAATACAAGTATATGATATAAAACTCTAACAAATCACCCCCTATTCTATTTTTCTTAATCTCACGATATCCATGTAAATTTCTTCATAATTTGACATCTTATAAATTTTAAATTGATATGGAGATTATATAAATTTTTATTAATATATTAGAATGCTTCAATTTTTGACACAATCTAATAAGATGTTAATTTTTTTTGGGTAGAATCTAGTAACATGTTATTTTTATTATTTGAGCCTACAAAAGTAGCTAGGATCAAATATGAAATGTGTTTACTTTTTTTTGTGAATAAAATTTATTTTATATCAGACTATAAAAACTCAAAAAAAAAAATTAATGATATAAATAAATCAATATCTATGTGACTAATTGAAGGACACACTGATCATATAATTATGTTGATGTTTGTGGAAAATAAAAGTTAAAACAAAAACCTTATCATAAATTATTTTGACGGTTTTAACAATGGTGGAAAATAAAATTCAAATTAGTTTTAATTTTTAAAGTAGGATGTGGAAGAAATTGAAGGAGAGAATATAGGAAGTTTGATTATAGTAACTTAGTATTTTTAAATTAATATTTTGAAATTTGTTCCTTTTAAATAATTTATATTTTTAAAGATCCTTTAGAATAAATAATAATTGTTTTTGGTCATTGTCCCTAATTTTTCCAATTTTTTATAGCCCTAAATAATCAACAGATAATTACATCCTCTTTTAAAATAATCAATGATTTGGATATTTCTTTTTGGCTTTTTCTTAAAAAGAATAATGGGATGGGATATTCTCGCACGTCCGGCCGAGTGCTCCAGAGCCTAGATTTGAAAAAGAAACGAATGTTCAAAACCAACTACCGCTTCGGGAGAAGGTTTTGATCGACTTTCGGATCTTCAACGACTATTAGAAGACGCCAAATCGATTTCGTCAAGCATTCTGGAAGCGTCCATAGGATGTGCGGTACATTCGGGCCCTCTCAACCAGAAAGTTCGTAGGAGGTCTGTCTCAGTCATAATTCGATACAAAGCTCGCAGCATTGAAATCTCGTGATTCATAGAAATCTTGCCTCCAGCACTTCCTGCTGCTGTTCCTTCAGTACGTGCTTTCAATCTTAACGCAACACTTCCGTTTTTCTAATCTAATTTTCAGGTTTTGAAGGCTGGTCCACGTTTCTGTTTACGCTCGGTTTTAGTTGCAACCAAACTATGTTTTGAATTGTTTCGGTGTCGTTGTCTAACCACGATCTTTGAATGGTCATAGGATGTAGGGTACTCGCGACATTGTTGTGCAGTGTATAGAAATTCAGTTCTGTAATCATCGTATAGCTTTTTTCACTCTCTGTTGGAACTCCTATTTGATAACTTGGCTATTCTTTCTTTCCCTAATTGCATTGCAACCCAATTAACCTGTGTGAAATTAGATACTGTACAAGATTTTCCTTCATGGTAAGATGGTCTATATTTTTTGTTTTGCTTTGTTTTGTGTGTGTGTGTGTGTTTGTGTGTTTTTTCTTTTGGTTTTAAAAACTATACTTCCATTTGTTTCTGTGAGTGCAAATTTATGATGTAATTGTGAAAGATAATTATGTGACCGCTTTGAAAGATAACTTTCGTAGAGACTAATGTTTGCAACAAAGTGGGCTAATTTCCTGTATATGCAGTATTGGACTGTATGGAATTTAGAGGTTTCACTTTACTACTGTCATTGACTAATCTAGACTCTTCTCTGTTTCAGGATCCTCCTATAGGAGCATTGTCTCTCAGAATTAAATAGCCTCATGGCGATGTCTATAACCGAGCCTTTAAAGAAATTAGTAAGATATGTTATCCTTGATTTGGATGGCACCTTGCTTAACACAGGTCAGTTACTGCTTGCTAATTTTAAGTATAATTGTAAATAAGTTCTTATATTATTCTTACATCGTGTGATCAGTGCTTGGATTTGGTAGCTTCTTTCACTTCCTATTTTTCATTTAGGGAGGGGTGTTGAAGAGGTATCCTTTCAGTTGTGTTTTCTGCCTCCAGAAGAAATTATTTATTTAAAAGTTCTTAAAACAATTTATTTCGCAGAAAGTCTCAAGCCCTTTTATTCTCTCTTCATTGAGGCATAGCATACAATTCATAAGGAGTTCTGTTGATTACATTTTTCTTCACAGTATTGTTGACACAGAATCAAGTAAATTGGTTCTTTTACTTGTTGAATAACACAGATATTAATTATTGTGATATGATCACAGATGGCATTGTAGGTGATGTCTTAAAAGTTTTCCTCGGTAAGTATGGAAAGCAATGGGATGGAAGGGAAGTTCATAAGGTAGTAGGAAAAACGCCATTTGAAGCTGCTGCTGCAATAGTGGAAGATTATGGTCTTCCTTGCTCAACAAGTGAATTTCTTTGTGGAATTTCACCAATGTTTTCTGATCAGTATGTAGCTGTTATTCCACTGTTTCTATGAATTTCATTAATGGATCAAAGATATAATATCATGCAATTTATATTTTAAATTTGTGGTGCTTGATGCTGCCTGTTGCCATTGTGTTAAAAACTTTTACTTATCCTTTCAAGAATTGTGTAGTGGGAGATGCCATTCATTGAAGTTGAAATTCTGCTGTTGTCTATGTTAAGACTAGCTTGTAAAACAAAAATATATAATGCATTCTTTCTCATCTTTAAGCTTGATTATTGACTTCAAAATAAAAAGACTGCACTCTGCTAGATTTTATCCTTATCTTTCTAATACCTCTTGTGAGCAGTTTATTTATGTGAATATTTGATGTAAGTGAGGATCCCTACTCCTCCATAAATTTGGGAAACTTAATTTAAATTCATGATCTCTCCTTGTCACCTGAGCAAACTTCATAACACATACGGTGTCAAAATCTTGAAACAATTTTCTAAATCTCTATTGAATTGGAAACGTCATCTGCTTTTGAAAGAAGGTTGGAAAGAGAGAGGAAATAGGGAAGGTAGAGAGGAAACAGAGAAATTGGTAGGGAAGAACGGAGGAGAAGAGATGGAGAGAAACAGGTATACTGAATATGATTTCTGATTAATGTAAAAATTGATTACATGAGGAAATGGGCTAAGTATGTATAGAATACTAGTCCTAATGATCACTAACGACTGGTTCCGCTATTATTTTTTGAAAAGACCTTTTCTTCAATTATGTTGGTCTTTTAAAAAAAAAAAAAATCTGTGGCTTTCTATTGAAGAGGCTTTCGAGGACTGTGCTATATTTGTCAATAGCTTCTAGACGTAAGATGTTGTGGCTTAACCCCTGGATCCATTTACATGGTTAATTAATTTGTTTTTCCACCATTAGGTACCTTTTCTTTTAAATTTCTTCTATTCTCATTTTAGGTGGTGCAATATCAAAGCACTTCCTGGCGCCAATCGGCTGATTAAACATTTGAGGAATCATGGTGTTCCAATGGCCTTGGCATCAAATTCTCCAAAGGAAAGCATAGAAGCCAAAATATCTTACCATGATGGTTGATTTGTACTTGGAAACCTTTATCTTACTGTGCTCTTTTTTCCCCCCCTTTCCGAGTGGGTATTCATAATCCCCCCCCCCCCTATTTACATGTAGGATGGAAAAATTCTTTCTCTGTTATACTTGGTGGAGATGAGGTCAGAACTGGGAAACCCTCTCCTGAAATGTGAGATACAATGAAGTTTTTTTCATTATTGTGGATTTGATTGAGGGTTATTTGTCTCAGATTGTTTTCCTCATAAACTTTCACCTATTGTGCTTAATTGTGTCAGATTCCTTGAAGCTTCTAAGAGATTAAATGTTGAGCATTCCAGCTGTATTGTCATTGAGGATTCTGTGTAAGTTGCCAACAGATCCATTGTGGTTGTTGTATTTTGCAATTTACACATTTTAGGCTTTCGCTCTGTGATTGTTGAAGAGAGCTTGATATTTTTTGCAAGAGTTTCATAAAGGAATTTTCATATTAAAGTTGTTTCTGTAGGGATTGTTTTTATTCTTCAATCTTTTTCTAAGTGCCTGTATATTTGGCTACTTCAGAATTGGTGTTACTGCAGGTAAAGCTGCTGGAATGGGAGTAATTGCTGTACCTTCACTTCCTAAACAGTCCCATCTGTACACTGCTGCAGATGAGGTGATCAATTCCCTGCTTGATTTACACCTTGAGAAGTGGGGTTTGCCTCCATTCGAAGATTGTAAGCTCCAAAGGCCTTAGATTGTCCTTTCTATATGTATATTTTTCTTTTTTCTTTATTTTTAATTTTTTTGCCATCTATCTTTTGGCAAAAGTACCTTTCTTATCTAGAGATTTTACCTCCTCATCTCCTTTCAAAAGTCACCATATGTAGATTAAAAGAGCTGCCTTCCTCTTCCCTGGCACACCAACATTAGAATTTATTAGCATTCAGGAAGGTGTCGTAGTGTTTTTTGGTGTCAGTTGAAACTGGCGAAATACTGAATATGAGCTAGTATCCTGAATTTTTGCAGGGGTGGAGGGTACTTTGCCAATAGATCCATGGTGTATTGGTGGTCCTGTTATCAAGGGATTTGGTCGTGGCTCAAAGGTTCTGGGGATCCCTACAGGTTTGTAAAACACTTGAAAGTTTTCTGTTCTTGAAGTGTCTGTGCCTTCTTAGGATATCTGGATCGAAATTGAACTATACATCTTGCCTATTGTGTAATATGATATGATGGCATAAGCTTAAAAGTGGAAAAGCACAGATCGAGTAAATCTGACCGATAGGTTTTATTCTTGTGGCCTTTCTGTTTTGTGGGTGCTTGTTGAAACCATGATTTTTTTTTTTTTTTTTTCATTTGCCCATTGAAGTATTTGGTTAAAACTGTCCGGAAACTTTTTGTTTATTAATGTACTAATAATATTTGGTATACTGTTTTTTCCAGCTAATTTATCAACTGAAGGCTATTCAGATCTCCTTATGGAACATCCTGCGGGTGTTTATTTTGGTTGGGCTGGATTATCTTCAAGAGGTGTTTATAAAATGGTCATGAGCATAGGCTGGAATCCATATTTCAGCAACAAGGAAAAGACTATAGTAAGTGCTTTGTGACCAACACGCCACCTCCATGTTTACCTTCTATCCTAAGAATTATCTTATGGTGCGTTTGTGATGTAGGAACCCTGGTTACTTCACGACTTCAAAGAGGATTTCTATGGGGAAGAACTGCGGCTTGTTATCGTTGGTTATATACGTTCTGAGGTACTTTTCAGTGTTCTTCTTGTCGTTGCTTGTCTTTTCCTGCTTTCATTGTTTAACTGAACCTCAAGAATGATGAATGATAGGCCAATTTTCCATCCCTTGAAAGTCTGGTAGCTAAGATTCATGAAGATGGCAGAATTGCTGAAAGAGCCCTTGATCTTCCCTTGTATTCAAGTTACAAGAATGATCCATTTTTCAGAAGCTCATAGCCATATGGTGGAGATCATTCATGGGCTTCACGAGATTAATTCCGTTTAAATCTATTGTCCATTCCTACCTCCATGTTACAAGATGAGGTTGATCAAAGGTACAAGAAGAACAAATAATCTTATAAGCTATTTTAGCTGTTTTTTTTTTTTTGGGTTAAAATGCAATTTTACCATCAAAGTTTTTTCCGACGGGCATCTAGCATAAATAAATCTTGGAAGGGGTAAAAATACCAATAAACAATTTAAAAGGGTACAAATTTACCAAAACCGTTAATTTTCATCGAACGCCATTAGGATTTTCTTCTATTATTTAACAGCCGTTGGGGTTAAATTTAACGGTTTTGGTGAATTTACACCCTTTTAAATCGTTTATTGGTAATTTTGTCCCTTACAAAACTTATTTATGTTAGATACTTCTTAGGAAAAACTTTGTTGATAAAATTGCACCTTAACTCCTTTTCTTGGGGAACAAATAAGCTATTTTATCTAACGTATCTGCACAACGGGCAAATTCCCTAGAATGCCAGTTAAAGGGGAAATGTTTATTCTTTAAATTCAATATTTAAAGTTTGAATTGGATTTTATCAATTCTTAAAGTCATTTCAATGACTTTTTATTGATTGATAAAAATATCATTGCTCTGATAAAGCAGTATGTAGCCCTTTAATCTTTTCCGATAAAATAGATATGCATTGTGTTTTCTCTCTTCTTCAACTTGTTCAGGTTTTCATCTCCTCTCCGCATAATTCCTCATACTCTGCTTCTTTTATCAGATGTTTTTTCTTAAAAAAAATAATATCCCGTGATTTTTTTAATTTATACTCATAATATTTACGAATGATTAACAGCCTATTCACCTTGAATTCTGTATAATAGATAGAAAAATGAGAGTAATTTGGATATTATCATATCTAGGATCCGGTTTGGGGTTCGTGGCTCCCCCTCTCAATACAAATGTCACTTCTGAGACTTGAACTCGGAACCCAGAAGAATCTAGTAGGGTCTTATACCATTAGACCAACTTTATGTTGATTCGCAAATTGTTTTTTAACCAAACAAACAAATCAAAATAAAATTATGGATATATCTTTATTTTTTAAAATATAAAAAGCTTATTGCTATTTTGTAAGAAAAAGATCAATTTTTTGAAAAAATTATTTTCCCTATCTTTCTGGTGCCTCTCCCAGCAATAACAATAAATTTATACAAAAATCAAATATCTTTGTCTATCAATTTTGAAGAGTTAAGGTGTAAATTTGTCCTAAAAGTTTTCGTTGAGAAGCAATGTTATCCTGGAAGTTTTTTTAGATTCAATATTGCTCCGGAAGTGTTAAAATGAAGTAATATTGCCCATTGCCATTAAAAATTTAATAGTCAATAGCAATTTTTTAATGGTTAACGTTAGTATTTTAACAGAATAGGGAAATATTGCTACGTTTTGAAATTTTTGGGGTGATATTGAATGTGAAAAAACTTCTAGGGCAATATTGCTCCTTGACGAAACTTGTGGTGCAGATTTGCACCCAACCCTTTTGAAAATTATCATATTCATTATCATGTTTTAATAATCATATTATACTATTATGATTTAAGAATAAAATATGGGGAAAATTAGGGAGAGGAACCAATTAAAAATATTATTTATTGTGAAAGACTTTTAAAAAAAGTAATTATTTAGAAGGACCAAATTTTAAAATATAAATTTAAAAATACTAAATTACCCTTAGTCAAACTTCTCATATTCTTTCATTTAATCTCTCCCACATTCTATTTTAAAACTGATTTGAATTTAATCATCAATGACATGATCCTTTTTATCTTTTATTTTCCATCAACATAATCATATGATAAATATATTAATATTCTATGAAATTTTTTATTTTTAAGATTCATATAAATTTATTTTTTGATAAAGGTAAATTTTTCAAACTCACTAATTTTAATTATGTTAAAAAAAATATTATGCTGATGTTGGTGACAAATAAAAGTTAAAAAATCCTGTCATGATGATTTTGACGCTTTTAATTTTGGGTAGAAAATAAAATTCAAATTAATTTTAAAATAGAATGTTGGAGAGATTGAATAAGAGAATATAGTAAGTTTGACCAAGGGTAATTTAGTATTTTTAAATTTAGGTTTTGAAATTTGATCCTTCTAAATAATTACAATTTTTAAGGTCCTTTATAATAAATATTATTTTTTTCTTAGTCCTTTTCCCTAATTTTCCCTAAAATAAATGTTGTAATAGATAAACTTCGGATAAAGATAAGAAAAATTAAGTTAGAATAAAGATTTGGAGACCTTTTTTAGTAAATAATTATATAATAAAAATGATTTCTTACTAGACACCTATTTATAGCGTTTAAAAAATCTTGTGGATAGGGGAGAACACAAGTTGAATCCAATAAGTGCACTTGTTTTTTTATAAAACCAAATAAAGTAGTAATTTCATTAAAAATTAATAAAGAAAAATATAAAAGGAGAATCCAAATTAAATCCATAAAAAATATTAAAATTCAGATTTAGACCTATGCTTTCAATAAATTCTTTATCAGGCCAAGATGACTAATTAGATATTTAAGAATCTTGTAAATTTACCTTAATGCCTTTTAATGTTTACAAACCCCTTTCTTCCTTCCTCAACCAGAAATCTCTCTTTCCCTCTATCCTTCTCACTCTCTCTCCAATTATCCATAAGAAAACAACAAAAATTCGAGTTTCAAAAAGTCATTCACCCACGTAATAGTGCAGATTTGATTTTCACAAGAAAAAAAATAGTGCATAATTGCATATTTGATAGGAGTAGGCCGTCTTTTGTAGGAAGCATTGCAAGAGAAGATGATGTTAATCTTCTTGCTCAGATTTTTATTCTTTTTAATGGGAGGGGATAATCGATTATTTTAGAGAGAGAGAGAGGGAGAAAGAGGGATTCCTAATTAAAGAGAGAGTAAAAGGTCTAGCAAACATTTGAGGGCATTGTGGTAAATTTATTAGATTCATAAATCCCTAATCAATTCTCCTTGCCCCATTAGGAATTTGGTGAGAATGTAAGTTTGAATATGGATTTTGATATTTTATATGGATTTAATTGGGAGTTTTCCAATAACAACTTAACAAGTTTGGAATGAAAGGAAAAAAAACTGAAACACATAATACTCCTTCCGGTCCTAATTATAAGATAAAGTTGACTTTTTTGGAGAAATTAAGGAAGCCAATTAAATCACTTTGGAGTATTTATATTTTTAGTATCTTTAGATTATATATCAGTTTATTGGTCAAATTAATTAGTTTGAAGAAAAAAATATAAATATAAATATAAATATTCTAAAGTGATTTAATTGGCTTCCTTAATTTCTCCAAAAAAGTCAATTTTATCTTATAATTAGGATTGGAGGGAGTAATTCATAAAAATCCTGGACAAAACCCAACTCTAATAAGAGAGTTGAGGGAAGTTGTGCCTCTGACTCCCATCATCCCTTCACTTGAAACTGTAGGAAAAGAAGTGCTGTCACTAACAACAATGCCATGATAAGATATAGGGGTTTGAAGAACCGAAAAACCATTTGCGTTCTTATTGGAAGAAAGTTTATCAAATGATCAAATGATTTTTTGGTTCTTTAAACCTCCACCACTTATTATGACATTGATGTTAGTGACAATGCTTTTTTCCTTACAGTTCTTGGTGAAGAGATGATGGGAGTTAGAGTCACGGCTTCCCTCAAATCTCTTATCAAATTTAATTAATTATAATGGGTAAATTTCTTAACAAATCGTGATATATAATATATTGATTAATCATGTATTTCTTAACCAGATATTATCTTAATATCTTTTATGGAAAATGAAAATAATACGAAGAGCATGTCTGAAATGCACAAAAGATTCTGGCCCAACATGCTTTCAAAAGAGTAATGGGTTTAAGACTCTATCACAAAACCCAAGCACCTTCTATTATTTTTTTTTTTAAATTACAATGACAAGAGCAAGCTCTTGAGACCGCAACGGCTGATGTATCAAAACAAAATAGATAGAAAAACAGCAATTAATGTCCCAAATGTAAACTAAGATCAGCTAGCATATAGTCCGAACAGAAATCTGGAGAATGTTGCAGCATAAACAGATCGCTGTTCGAGTCCAGTGCACGCTTAGCCAAAACATCGGCGCATTTAAGCGCCTCTCTATGACAGTGATGTATCTCCAAGTCCCAATCCCTATGGATTAATTCCCTGACCTCATCTAGCTCCTGCTGTAGGGGGTGATAATGACCTCCTGCTTGGAATAACAACTGAATGGCCTCTAATGAGTTGGTAAAAAGCTTGATCTTTCTGAAATTCCTGAATTTGCAAATTTGTAGGCCAATGCGAATAGCCTGAATCTCTGAAGCTGTTGATCCTAGAGTGAAGCCTGTATTCTGTTGAAACCTGCAAATCCAAGCTCCGAAGCTATCCCGTACCACTCCTCCAACTGCTGAGATCCTGTGTTCATCCACCGCAGCGTCCACATCGATTCGAACAAAGACTTCTGGTGGAGCTCTCCAATTTTCTGAGTATCTTTCTGGAACTCTAAAAATCTTGTGTTTGAACCGGCCTTCCTCAATTCCTTCATGAAGAGAATGAATTCCTTTGTGCAATAGTTGTTGGGGAAGGGCAGAGGTTCCTTCAAAAACTTTGTTGCATCTGTTCGTCCAAATTAGCCAGCATAAGGTATCGAAGACTCTCTGCCAGGGCCACTGGGATAGCTTGCTGCTTCCTGGAGAGTGTTGCATGTTCAATTTGATCCAAACCTGTAAATTATCAGAGAAAAAAGCAAGGTGATAAATAGGGTTAATGCAAGAAAACCATACAGAACTAGCAAACTCGCAGTCTCTCAGAATATGAATCGCTGTTTCCTCATGGTTACACTCGAAAGGGCACTCAGGATTTACTCTCTCATCTCTCTTAGCACGGATAGAATTCGTAGGAATTCTCTCTTGGAACAATTGCCACATAAAGAATTTGACTTTCTCTGGAATAGGCCATCTCCAGATACGTTGCCAAAATGGATCGGCTGGCTCCGTGAGCGTAGAATAAATCATAGAATAAGCCGATTTGACGGTGAAATTTCCATCAGAGGATTTCTTCCACCAAAATAGGTCGTTGCCAGTTTGGGAAGGTGGAGAGACTTGATTGATCCTTTCAATCACCCACCACGGCAAGAACATACTCCATCTCTGGAGATCCCATTCTCCTCCTGGACTTACAAAATTGTTTACCACATCCTCCAGATTTATTAAATCTTGGTTTTTGTCCACATAGAAAATGAGTGGCTGATCTAGACTAGTCCAAAGATCCCACCAAGCGTTAGTGGACTGCCCGCTCCTGATCTTTTTACCCACAGCTTTCCTAAAAGAATCCTAAACAGTTGTAATTGCATTCCAGACCGCGGATTGAGACTTTTTTCGCTCAACTCTTGGAATTTCATTTTCCCCGCAGGCATATTTTACTCTGAGAACTTTCACCCATAGCGCATCCGGTCGAGTAATGAGATTCCAACACAGTTTCATGATGAGAGCTTCATTCTGGCTGGAGAGGTCTTTGATACCCAGGCCACCCTTCTTTTTGTCTAACTTTATTTTTTCTCAAGAAATGAGATGCATTTTCTTTTTATCCTGCCCCTGACTCCAGAAGAAATTTCTGTTTATTTTCTCAAGGTCTTGCAGTACACCTTTAGGGAGCAGGGTAGTTTGCATCTGATAGAAAGGCATAGTAGAGAGGACAGAGTTGATCAGAACAGTTTTCCCAGCCATATTTAAGAACTTACCTTTCCAGGAGGAAAGCTTCTTTTGAACTTTAGACACCAAAGGTGTGAATGTCAGTTTGGTAGCTCGCTTGTGCAGCAGAGGAACACCTAAATATTTGCCTAGATCACCCGATATGCTGATTCCCAGTGATTGACCCAATTGCTGAGCTCGTTGGAATTGAACATTCCTGGAGGCAAAGATTTTTGACTTCTGAAGATTTATTCTATGGCCCGAAACTTTGCAGAAGAAAGTCATCAGGTCTCTAATGATTTCCATCTGACTGTTGGAAGCCTCGCAAAACAGAAGTAAGTCATCGGCAAAAAAGAGGTGGGAGAGGTTCGGACACGATTGACTAATCCTCAGGGGCTTCCTCTTCTCTCAGCAACAGCCCGATTTATCAATTGGCTCAGTCTTTCCATACAGAGTATGAATAGGTATGAGCTCAAGGGATCGCCTTGTCTTACACCTCTAGAGGACTGAAACGGAGTTGACAGAGATCCATTCCAAATCACTTTCATTGTGGGAAAGGAGACACACGTCATCAAAAGCTTAACGAAGTTTTCATTCAGGCCCAGACTACGAAGATTAAAAAGGAGGAAGTTCCAGTCCAGCCTGTCAAAAGCCTTTTCCATATCCACCTTGATTGCGACATAACCTTTCTTTTTTCTAGTCGTTCTCATAGTGTGGATCGCTTCTTGAGCCAGAATTATATTATCGCAACTTTGCCTACCCCTGATGAAGCTGCATTGGGTAGGGTGGATCAGGAAATCCATTACTGTTCTCATTCTGTTAGCAAGAACTTTGCTGAGAATTTTGTAACTCACATTACAGAGGGATATGGGCCGAAACTCCTTAAGCGAGGTGGGGTTGTCGACTTTCGGGATCAGAGTGATGTGAGTCTGGTTAATATCTTTGACTCTACTAGGATCTCTGAAAATGGAGAAAATAAGATCACAGATCTTTGGACCTACAATGTTCCACTGAGTCTGGAAAAAGTGTGGTTGAAGGCCGTCAGGATCAGGTGCCTTGAAAGCGCCCATATCGAAAGCAGCGTTTTTAATTTCCACCGCAGACACTTCCTTCTGCAGGTGAGAAAGTTGAGATTCGTCTAGGGGAATGAAGTCAACAGGCCATTCCGACACATTTTGCACCTCATTATCCGCCAAATAGAGCTCCTTGAAGAAATTAAGAGCAGAAGCCTTAAGCTCTTCTTGGTCGGTAATCCAGTTGCCCTGAGCATCTTGCAGGGAGTCAATTTTACTTTTTTTTCGTTTGATCACCGTTGAAGAGTGAAAAAAAGCTTGTATTTTTGTCTCCATATTTGAGCCACTTGCATCTTGACTTTTGATACCAAAGAAGCTCTTCTTGATTTACGACCTTAATGTACTCCTTCCATAGCTTCACTTCAAGCTTAATTAATCCCGCATGCGGATGCACTGCAAGTTGACGATCAACCCCCTCCAAGCGCTTGATCAAGGACTTCTTCTTTTTGGGAATGCTACCTAACACATTTTTATTCCACCAAGAGGCCTTACTATGGAAATCGTTGCAGCCAGAAAACCAATCATTGTTGTGCCAAGCGGAATCTACAAGGTCGGAGAACTCATCTTCAAGACACCAAGCCGCTTGATATCTGAAATGATTTCGTGATGGGGCTTCATTCTCACTCCCAGCAGTGATCACCAGGACACGATGATCCGATTTGAAACGAAGTTGGTGAAAATTTTTGTGTAAAGGATAAGCCATTTCCCAGGAGAAATTGCAAAAAGCCCAATCCAGCCTTTCCTTAATGTCATGCCTAGACCACGTGAATTTGTCCCCAACTATAGGCAATTCCAGTAAGTCACAGTCATGAACACAGTTTCGGAAGGAATCTAAGGATCTATTACTAACAGCAGCGCCCCCAAGTTTATCAGAAAGGTGAAGAAAGGAGTTAAAATCTCCTAGAACGAGCCAAGGCTCAGAGATATTTCCAGCCAAATCCTTAAGAGATGACCAAAGCTCCTGCCTGTAGCTCCACCTAGGGTCCCCATAAACAAAAGTGACGCAGAAACAACTATTCGATTTTTTCTCAGTCAGGCGGCAGTGGAGGAATTGATTTGTAGAACAAAGATATTCCAAGGAAACATCGCTATCATGCCATAAAACCCAAATGCCACCCGCATAGCCTGTTGCCTCAACTCTTAACCAGTTATTGAAACCCAATTTACGGACCACAACATCCGCTTTATGACTACTAACCCTGGTTTCCAGAAGACCCATGACCGAAATAGAATACTTAGAAACAATATCTCTAAGAATACGGGGGAATGAATTGCTACACGCCCCTCTACAATTCCAACAAGAAATAATCATAAAAAATAAAAAGAAAAAACAGACGAGAGCAGAGAAAACTACTTATCTGGAGGGACGCGGCCAGACGCAGATCTGCTTCTACTTTTTAATTCCCTCAAATTTCTATTTGTTCTACCCCTCTCATTGCCTTCTAAAATGACAGGAATCGGCTCAGAACTTGAAGGGATAGCAATAGGAGGCAAAACTGAAACTGGGGCCGTGAGATTCTGGTCTTTGACCAAATCCATGCTATTCATGACCTCATCACATGCCAAAAGAGACATTGAATCTGATGCTCGGGTGGGAGAGGCAGCTTCTGCTGAAACACTAGGCTGGGAGACCACAAGATGATTTGCATCACAAGCGCTTGGGATAAAAGGAACCACCGTGAAATTTCTCCCCGGGGATAGGTCCTGAGTAATTTGAACATATTCAGGCTGAGGAGAGGCCGCTTCTGCTGGGACGCTAGGCTGAGAGATCACAAGAGGATTTGCATCACAAGCGCTTGGGATAAAAGGAACCACCGTGGAGGATTTCCCCAAGGATAGGTCCTGAGCAATTGGAACATCTTTGGGCTGGGGAGGGGGCTGCTCCTGAAACTTGATTAATTGTGTTGAGCTTTGATTTGAGCACGTCATGATATGAGATTGAGCTTTGTTCATGGAGCTCATCACCACCACATAAGATCTTGCGCCTGGCTTGGATTTTGTGGGCTCGTTTGAAATTGGCCCACCGGATTTTCCAGCAACAAAAGTCGAGTCTTTTGGAATTTGATCTTCAATTTTCTTGGGCCCTTTGGGAAGCACTTTAGGCAGGATGTCTTTAAGCCCACCTACTTCTATTCCCTTTTTCCTATACGTTAACTTCGGCTCATGGGTCCTAGCCAGGTGATCATTTTCATTGCTATTGAATCTTCTTTCGCTTGTGATTTTTCGGCCGAACCCTGCACTTTTTCCTGAGCGCACAGCCGCACGAGCCTCCTTAAGGCTGGCTTTCCTTATATCCTTACCTTCATCCAGGTCAGCCAAGAGTTCGAAATTACACGAGTTATTCCTCTTCCCCAAGTCTTTGTCAGACGACCCATACCTTCCTCGATCCGCGCCTTCTCTGTGATTTCCCATCCTTGGGAATCGGTTTTTCCTCTGACCCACCACCATCATCCACAGGCCGAAAGACTCCTCCGGTGACAAGACCTGCGTTCCTTGTTCCGAATTTACCGAAGCTTGCTGAGATATTCCAGAGATGATCCCCTGTTCTGAACTCATCATATCTTGCTGGGATTTCTCAGGTAAGATCCCCTCTTCCTTGCCTGAACATTTTGCACTTTCAGAATTGTTTCCTTCTTCCTTGTGATGGCAATATTCTCTCTTGTGTCCATATCTACCACATTTAAAACAAATCATATCCAGCCCTTCATATTCAACATTAAAGACAGTGGAGGCTAGGATGACGTGAGGAACAAGGATTTTCTGGAGATCTAGCTCTACACAGATTCTCGCATATCTGGCCCTTGACACCACTCCAGTGGACTGATCACTATAGTTTAGAGTGTTCAAATCTACTCTAATAGTCTTCCCAATCAAATCCCCCAATCTGGATATGAACTTATGTGAGTAGAAGATTAGAGGAATATTTGGGATTCTAACCCAAGTTACAATCCACCCCAACTGGTTTTTGAAGGGATCAAAAAATGGCGTCCATTTCTGAACTAAAATTGCGTGTTGCGCGATGACCCACGGACCATCCAGTAAAATACGCTTGTAGTGAGCTTCCCAACTCTCAGAGTTTGTGAACCTAACAACATAATAATTGTTTGGGAGATCTATCAGTTCAAACTCATTGGTTTTCCACACCCTACAAAGCAATTCTTTTAGCTTGGCCAGATAAAAATGGGCGCCTAAAACAGTAATTATGAGAGAACTGTTCCAGGGCTTGCATGCTTCATTGAATTCCTCTTCAGAGATATCCAAAGATGGATATATAGACTTAAGCTTATTAATCTCCTTGGAGGGTTCAGGGATCTTCCACTTTTGATTTTGAAGCTCTGATGTCAGAAAATCCTTGCTAATAGAAGAGGAGCCAAGCTCTGATCCATTGAAGCCCAGGCGATTTAGGCCCGTTAATGAATCCTTGTATGAGGAAATATTCTTGCCTTTTGGAGAGGTTGAAATAGTCCCCTGGTTCTTGTTGTGTATCGCTGATCCAGGGGCCTCAGAAGTTTCAACCCCCTTCCCAAACAGGACGGATTCTTCTGGTGAAATGCGATCAAACAGAATATTTCTAGATTTATCCGATTGCTCTGGCTTGTCCGGCGGTATCTTCAGAGATTCAACGTCATCCATTGAAGCTTCTTAGTGGCACGAGTTCCAAGAGAGAGAGAGTTTTCATCGTACATATGTTCTGAATAGCACCTTCTATTATTGGGCCAGTCTCAAATAACCTTAAAACCATGGGAAAATTTCAATAAACAATGACTAAGGGAAAAAGTAGCACACCAAAATATATATCTCTCTCGGTGTGAGGTAGCATTCTAAATAAATTTCTTATATAAGAGATAATTTTTTATAGCAGAGATAATTTTAATTACATAGAATTAATTTAGTTTTTAAAAATTTCCTTTTAAGATATTTGGAAAAGGAAATTTTTTTGAGTTCAATTAAAAAATTAGAAAAGTGACAATCTTTTTATGTTGTTAGGAGGTTTTTTATTTTCCCCTGATACAAGTGAGGGCACCATAAGAGATTAAACTAAATGGGGAATAGATCCCAAACATATGAAATATTAATAACTCTGGTTATTTAAAAAGTTGTCACTCCAAATAGTATTAGATCATAATCTAATGGTTAATTTATTTCAATTGAGGGATCCAAATTCATATCTTTTCTGTGTTTTAGTTTCTATTAACCATGTTAATTAAAAGCCTAGGCTCGATATTAGAACTTTAGAAATGGCAAAAACTTGAGACTTGGGGAAGTATCATTTTAATAAAACATTCCATTATTGATATAAATTCACTTAAATGAGTCAAAGAAAGATGGTGAACGAAGAAGGCGCTAGGTAGTGGAGTAAACTACAAATAATTTACTAATTATATTAAGGGTTAAAGTGTAATTTTAATAATAAAGATTTTCGCCATGAACGTCTGAAACAATAAAATTTTGAAGGTGCAAAACTAGACGCAATTTTTTTTTTTTTAAAAAAAGTACAATTTTAGCAATTTCATTAAATTGACTTAAATGTCTATTATGAAGTTAGAGGGAGAAAAATAAATACCACATTAAAAATTTTATGAACCAGAATTATGAAAGTTTCTCCATTTTTTAAAAGATTAGTTTTACTTTTGCACCTTTTAAAATTTGATTGTGCCAGATGCTCACCATAACAAACTTTGTTGCTAAGATTGCTCCTCAACCCGAACATTAAATATAAGAGTAAAATACTTTGACAACCCTTTTATTTTGTCATAATTACATAAACCTCCTATCTATTTTAAAAACATACATTTAGGTCCAAACCGTTAACTCCGTTAAAAATATTTCCAAAAGAATCAAAAAATATTTTTTAAAATTAAAATAAATTTTATTTACTAATTTAACCTTCATAATATCAAATCCCTAATTTATTTATGAACGTTTGCAAACTTTAGGAGAAGAAAAATCAATGGCTGTAGTGATGAATTATTTATATGATATCTTGAACTTGTATTATTTATATTATATGATAACAAAAATATGTGCTTGAAATATGTTTTTAACAGTTTAAAATAAAAACTCAAAATAAACCCATATCAATAAATATGATGAGAAATTAAAATTATAAAATTTTATAATATAATCAAAATTAATAAATTTTATAACATATTAGAAATTTTGAAAATATGTATTAGAGCTATTTTTTGGTTTTATAATTTTCTTGACAAATATAAATGTTTAAATTATTTTTATGTTAAAGAGGGGCATTTTGGTTAAAAAAATTGAGAGTCAAATTTAATGGTCCACAAATGGATGAATGGAAAATGAATCTTAAAAATACAAGGGAGGTTTATATAACATATATTTTGATTCAAGGGAGGTTTATATGAGTTTTCAAATTAGAGGGGATCAGGTCTATGTAATTAAGGTAAAATAGAGGAGTGATTAGAGTATTTTATTCTAAATATAAAGACTAAAACGTATAATAAATAGTACTCACTCCGGTCCTAATTATAAGATAAAGTTGACTTTTTTGGAGAAATTAAGGAAACTAATTAAATTATTTTAGAGTATTTATATTTATATTTTTTTCTTCAAACTAATTAGTTTAAATAATAAATTAATATATAATCTAAGGATACATAAAATATGATATAATTAAGTAACTTATTTAAATTTTTTAATTTTTCTAAAAAAAATCAACTTTATCTTATAATTAAGATCGAAGGTAGTATTATTTATGAACTATCTGACTTATTTATTACCCAATGCCTGTATGGGCGACAGACATATTCAAGACAGAATCTGAACTGTTTATTGCTCTTCGGTGGAACAAGCAATGTATAATATCAATACACATTTTGTGTATGTTTGGATTGGTGTCATGATTGCTTATAAGCTGTTTTTCACATAAATCGAGATAAAACTTCTCTCATATATTTATCTCGTATACCGTAAATCACAATTAAAAAATTGTTTTTAAGTATTCCTATCTGTTCCAAACACACACTTTATATCATATAATTTTGATAACCTAGCTTTTATATTTTTCATCCATTTATGTCGGTTAAGAAAATTCAAACATGATAGTTTATAATGTATTTGTCTATCAAAGTAAAGGCACAAGTAAGAAATTAAAATTAAAATTTAAGTTGTTCTAACAAAAAATATGCTAAAAATAATATTTTATAACTCAGAGTTGTTGGTCCTAGTTAAAAAAAAAAAAGCTTTAATTACTTAAACATAAAGTTTTGAGTTTAAATCCATGCAAAATGTACTATTAAGCATTTTAAAAAAGTAGAGAGAGAAAGGAAAAAGATAAGAAAAAACCACTTAAACTTTAAAATCTTAAATTAATCTTGTTGTTTCCAAGAGTACAGATATTAACTATAAGAACATAATAATTGATAACTCATTTTAGTAAAAAATTACTTGTTTGTAATTTTGAAGCTCAAATTTCAGTCCAAAAAAAAAAAGTTGAAGTTCAAATGGTGTTTTTTTTATCTTTTTCTCTGTTAAAATTTTGATTCAAACAATTTTAAATTATAGGGAAAAATACCAACTTGATAAAGATAATACAAATAAAGGGCTAATTTCTAGAACAACAATATTATATATATATATATATACACACACATATACATATAAAATCCAAGTAAAGAGCCTAAATACAGTCTCGAGTGTGGATATGCATTTACATGCTTGCTCCTTTTCTTCCCCCAAGAAACCTAATTCAGTTTCTTATACATGCAAACAAGATCGCCAAACAAAATTGGTCATTTAGTAATTATGCTATTTTGCATCTCACCAGATTCATTCACTGAGTAAATATTTATGATTCCAAAGTTAAAAATTCATTGACAATAAATTTTTAAGATTTTGCATCTGGTCTAAAGCATTTAATACCATAGTAAAAAAGAAAAGCCATAAATGAGATCTCTAAATCACACATGAAAAGCTTAAAAAGAAAACAAACATAATTAATAATATTATATAATCCTCTCTCCATCAAAATTTGGCGCATGCAAAGTCCAATAAGTCAACTCCAAAATAAATATTCCTTTTCACACCTTAAAATGGATTGCCTGCAGGTTCAGTAAAACACAAAACTACTTCACCCTTCTTTTTCCTTAAATGTAAATCAAAATATTAACATTAATACGTTCTACATCATAAGAGCTAGATAACTAATTTACATAGGGTATAAAATTATATTAGTTACATTAATGATTTGTAAAATGTTGGTTATTTTTAATACCATCTTTAATCATTTGCATTATTGAAATCACCTCTCGATGAAAATACCTTAATATGTGTAATTATTATTGTCAAACTTGCGAGTTGACTCTCCGAGTTTACCGTTTTTATGTTGCTAACTACCTTATAACTTCATGTCAAGTAACTCTTAAACTCGTGATAGTTGTAAACTCGGTCAAACTGGCGAGTTTACACACTGAATTTACCATTTTCACGTTTTTAATTTACAAAATTGTGCTAAATTTTTTGATTTAATCATGCTCAGTAGTTTTATATATGAATTTTATAAAAGAATTCTTTGTTGAGTATGATGAATTATGAATGTTAGTGGATTTAATTTCAATTATTTGGATTTAAAATATATTTAAATCAAATCGCTGCCATTTTTTATATTTTAACTATTTAATTATACATTATTAATACCTATTTATTGATAAAAGTAAACTCTTACGAGTTTATAATTCGAGTCTACAATATGATTTTACGTCATTGTTATGTGTTTGTTTAAACTTATGAGTTTGACAACCTTATATGTAATTAATAAAATAATTAATTTGGAGAAAAGAATTATAAATTTGAGAGACCAAATGAAGTAACACTTAGAAATAAAGTAAACTTGTAACTGATATTAACTTTTACACTTAGGATAGGAGAGAGTGCATATAATAAAATATGTAACAACCCACACGATTCATGAGTCAAATATCATAAAATGGTACATTTTTAAATTTTAGATTCAGTACAATGTACACAAAAACGTGTCTGATATGAATGCTAGGTATTCAGCAATTTCATTAAGCAGTCCACAGAAATACCAGAAGATGGAGGCTTCCCAGTGGCTGTTTTATTTTTTCACCTCAACAATCCCCAGAGAGGCACAATGAATCTGCTAAAAAGTAATTAATTCTTTCTGTAACAACCAAACATGTCCATCATCCCTAGTTTTCCTCACTGGCTCTATATATAGTTTATGTCATCTCTTCTTCCTCTTCACTCTTGTCATCACTGTCCCTTTCATCTGAACTCAGAAACTTGTTCCCAAACAATGTTGAGTTGTCAACCTCTAAAGAAGGTCAAAATTGAGTGTGGTGAAGATCAAACTGTGTTTGATGCTCCACCGCCTCCGCCTCCCGCCGTTCCTCGTCAGCTTAATGAAGATCTTCTTGATTACTTATTTTCCTTCTTAGCAATCAAAGAAGCAGTACAGGTGGGCACTGTTTCGAGAAGATTCAAGAATACCTGGCATTGGAATCGAATGTTGCTGTTTGGTCCAGACTTTGCGAGGTTTAATCAAAAAGAGCTCGTGGATTTGGTTGAACGTGTCTTCAGATTCAATAGGGCTCCAGAAATCCAAGCTTTCTGCTTGCACATCGACCCACATGGAATCGAAGATTTGATCAACAAATGGCTTGGAATTTGTGCTCTCAAACGAATCAAAGAACTCGAACTCGAATTTTCCCAGCCTTTTCTTCTTGAGTCCCATTACTTCAACATCAGAACACTTCAAACCCTAAAGCTCACCTATTGTGAAATCCAACTGCCACAAATCTTAACTGGCCTGCAATTCCTGAACATTCTTGTTCTTGCAAGACTCACCGTCACTGAGAATCAACTCCAAACTTTGTTATCAAACTGTAAGCTTCTCAAAACTTTTGATATATCAGAGTGTTTTGGAATAGAGGTTATGAATATATGTGTGAAGGACAATAACAACTTTAAAACCTTAAAGATTGCTTATTGCGCTGGCCTGGAAGATCTTAACATCGATGTCCCAAGCCTTAAGTCTATATTCTATCGTGGGGCTGTCATCAGAATTCAATTTGAAAAGGCCTTACCTTTAAAAGAGGCGTATTTCAAATTCTTTGCTTCGAGAGGGTACTTGTTGTCTCATAAGGTGGATCGTTTGGTCATTGACCTCTTTTGTGTCACTGTCCTCACAATCACCAGTGTTTTTATTGAGGTAATATATTTTATTTGTCATATTTTACAATTTCATATATTTGCTTAATGAAATATACTCCCACCAGTACTTAATATCTATATATTTGCTAGATCATCGGCTTGATCATTTATTAAACATTATTTTGTTTGATGATTTTTAAAGCCTCTGGCGTCGAGGATGAGAAATGGAGTATATAGAGAAATGTATTTTTGCTTAGTGAATGTGAGGGAACTTCAGATATTGATGGTGGGAGGAATGTTTTGCAATCCGTATGACATTGCCGTGTTTCTGAAAAGCTGTCCAAGTTTGGAGACATTGTTCATCGATGTAAGTATAACTATCGATGTGTGTATTTTCGATGATAACATTCAGATATCTATGTTTTATATAATTAATATAAAATTAAATTAAATATGGACAGATTATATCTGGATAACCTAGATTTTGATACCCATCACCCTTAATGACCGAACCTCTTCCGAGTCTCAAGTACGTACTCAGCTTTATAGGTATGTAAGTGGTTTTGATGCTCATCTGTACGGTCCAAATTTATTTATTTTTACTTTTAATTTTTCAGAAAACTATTTTAATATGCACATAATCTAAAACAAATGTTATTTTTTTAACCGTCAGTTTTTCAAAAAAAAAAATGCTTTTTTAGTATTTTTTGGATTTATCTAAGAAAGAAGGCGAGCCTTCACGCATTAATAGTAAGATTGTTGTTATGTGATTTGGAGGTCAATGTTTTAAATCCTGGAAATAGTCTCTCTGCTAGCGGGGTATAAGGCTGTGTATATCTATTATCTCTCTCTAGACCCTATCTAGTGGGAGCTTTATGCATTGGGTCACCTCTTTTAGATTTATCTAGTATCCGACGCTACTAGCAACCCCACCTGGTAGGAGTTTTGTGTATTGGATTGTCCTTTTTGGATTTACCATTTATCTAATATCCGATGCTACTAACAACCGACCAGTTCGATAAACGGGAAATGTAGGCCGACAATGGGAGGTTTTTTGTATTTAAAAAACATCAATAGTTGAAAATTCTAAATTAAACGGTGCAGATCTTGCTGCAGAGATAAACGCCAACACCATGGTGCCCATCACTATGATGAGGACTGAAACTGGTTCGCCTGAGAGTCTAGCTCACCTCAATTCACTCTTGCTTTTTTTTTTTTTTCACAAAAAAAATATATCGTGTGCTGTTTAATTTTCATGTGTTTATCCATGATGAACTGTGGTTTATTTTGTAGCTGAATAGTTACATATTTGAATGTGGATTGTACTGGAAACTGAATGAGAAACCTTTGCTGGACAACTTCCAATATGGGTTCCATCGTCTGAGGTTCGTGAAGCTCACAGGATTCAAGTTTGCAGAGTACGAGATAGAACTTGTGAAGGTGCTGCTTCAGAAGTCTGTGAATCTGGAGACTATGGTCTTCGTCCTCCCCAGAGACCACCGTACGTTGTTGGATCGTCCATCAGATGCAATCTACTATAACCAACTTTTTCGTTCCTGGATTGTGTCACCAAAAGCCAGAATGTTCTTGTACGAACATAGTAATGATGAAACCATGGCTCCTTCCCATCAAGAGTTTTAATTAGCGACTCATCCATATACATGAAGACTGCTTTTTCGTGGGGGATTTCATTCCATCTTTACAACTAGTCTCAATAAGGAATGATAAGGGTTTTAATATATGTAGTTTCATTAATCAAAGGTTTAGACTATGCTCTTGTATGTTCTGGTTTATTAGTGTTTGTCCGTTGTGATAATTAGGGACACATATATAGGACAGTGATGCAACTGTGTTGATGATGAGTGTTCATTGTCCTGTGCTGTTCTATATATATATAAATGTTTGTGTGTTATCTGTTATGAACATTACTTTTCTATTCTATCTGAGAAGAACTGCTAATATATCACGATGAACCTGATGAGTGTCATGTTGTGAGCTTTTCTTGTCCTCGATCTGTCGCTCTGTGCTGTGGGTTTCGATCATGAGAGACAAGTGATTACATCTTCTTTTGTTTTTCAATTCGTTCGAATGTCAATCGTATAGAGGACAATATGCAATGTTTGGTGTGTCTTAAACTATACTACTGCCTCTTGTCTTTAATACTAGACCCCCACTCCTTAATGTAATATCAGTTTTGTAGTTCAGTTTCTTTATTAAAGTGGATAATATGTTAAAGATTAGAGGTAGGTAACGATCTTTGATGTGTCTTGGTTAATTTTTAAGTAAATGTATAAACTTGATCTCTTTTATCCAAAGGTTCATCAAGAACTACTGAGGACATACACTAAGAAACTAGGAACCAAAACGTATTGAAAATAACAACTACTACTTCCAGTCCTAAATATAAAATAAATTTGATTTTATTCGGAGAGATTAAGGAAACTAAATAAGTTACTTAATTATATCATATGTTATGTATCCTTGGATTATATATTAATTTATTAGTTAAACTAATTATTTTGAAGAAAAAAAATAAAAATAAAAATACTCTAAAATAATCTAATTAGCTTCCTTAATTGCTCTAAAAAAACTCAACGTTGTCTTATAATTAGTATCGGAGGGAGTACTTATTAGCTGGTTGAAAACACAAGTAAGCAAGACTCAATGGGAGAGAGGTCAATCCCATCAATCTATGTCTTATATATTCCCCCTCCATCCCATGATATAACTAAGGTTTAGCTAATTTTCATACGCACTAAAAAATAAAAATAGATTAAGTCATTAGCATGTTATAAAAAAAATTATACTAAGATGGATTTCTTACATTTAACTGCATGCAAGGGTAAATAATGAAAAAAAAGAATTTAGTCCCCAAAATATTAGTATCAAATTAAGACTTTAATTTTATTCTTAGACAGTGATAAAAGTTTTAGGGAAAAATATTTATATTTTGGGACAAAAAAGTCACCACTACAGTTCATATTATAAGTCACTTATATATAGCTCATTTTCACATATGAAAGGAATTGTAGTCAAGTCACTAAAAATATGTCTTGAATTAATAAAAATTTCAAATTTTCCTCTATTAATTAAAATGTTTTTCTCATTGCTATGTTTACAAGTTATTCTCACCTCTCTCTCATCATTCTCTGTTTTTGAAGAGCAATTAATAGCTAATAAAACTGGAAAACGATAATTAATAGCCTCCCAGTGGCTTATGTTTGAGATCAATTAAACTTTTCTCCTACAAATAACTTATAATAGGTCAAAACGGATATATGCTAAGTCATGTGTGTGCAAAATTAACACACAAAATCCGATTTGAAAAACTAAATTAAACAACTTAGTAGTAACTTAAAATTTTAACAAGTACTTGTTGGGAAAGAGAGGTGAAGACCCTTTAATACGTTCAACGTTTCTAAAGGGATTAGTTTAAATCCAAATTGGATTGAGGATATACTTGGTAATTCAACCAAAACAAATTTAACAATTTTAAACATATAATATAAGTATTTGCAACCACCTACCAGAAGAAGCCTCAAAGTCTCAAACAATTGAAAATATAATTTTCAATCAATATTAATGTTTTGGATATACACATAAGTACCTATCTTGTCTTTTACCAACGAAAGTTATGGCGCAGATGGGTAGGCATCTGCGCCACACCAATCCTTTCCTAGGTTTGATCCCAGGAAACGGAAGGTGTAAAGAATTTCTATTGGGAGCTCTCTCCACTGGGGCGCCTCAAAGAGATGAATTCCTGTCGGGCCTATCAGATTGGGGGCGCTAGGACTAGTCGGTTGTCGGGTCCCATGTCGGTAAATACGTCGGATACCTGGAAGGTGGGTGCACCGAAGACCAAAAATGGTCCATTACATAAATCATAAAAAAAAAAAAAAGTACCTATCTTGTCTTTTACTCGAGTATTAACGCATCTCTCCTGCTCTCTAGTTCACACACAACGCGTGTGCATGAGAGATAGATCGATGCACAAGTGTATTACGTCTATAACCTAAGTCTTAACGCCTCTCACTCTCTCTCTAGTTTGTTAGCATCGCTCTTTTATTTATTGGAATTCTCTTTTCTATCTATATATTCACTGCTTAATTGATGTGCTGTTGTTTGGTTGATTTTAGAATTTTTGATATATTTGACAGTGTATATTGCAAGTTGTTATTGTTAAAAAAAAAAAGTATATTACAAGTTGTTTATATGTATACAATAATTCTCCCAAAACTTTTTTTCCTGCCTTATACGTAATGTACAGGGAAATAAACCAATTTATTTTTATTTATACATATATAATAGAGTTTATATTTTCAAAATTCATGTTGAAGACTTTTAACTTTTGGAGGCAAATACAAAATTTTAAAGGGCGCATTCCTTCAAGTTTTAAATAATAGTATAATAACTAAATATAATTGTTTTATTTCTAACTAATTAAATTCAAGTTGCAAAAAAAAAAAAAAAAAATCAAGTTGAGATTCAAAATGAAATTCCATAAACGTATCCAATATAATTATTCTCCTTCACTAAAACTTATTTTCATTTCAAATTAAAAATTTCATTCCTCATTTTAAACGCCATTCAGCGTGAAAAGTACCGCGCGAAGCAAATTGCGCCTTTAAATTAACATGCGCAGCTTGTAAGGCGACTCTGGTTTCCCCTCTCGCAACAAGCAGAAATTGAACCTCTCGCTCTCTCTATTCCGAAACAAGTTCGGATTCTGTCTCATTGATTGCGATTTTCTTTCCCTTTTCTCTCCGGACAAACTCTACTGTTTTAGGAAATTATAAGTAATTTCTAAATAGGTTCCAGTCTCGTCACTCGGTTTGAATTTCTGCTCATTATATGTCTCCGATAATCAATAGTACTGAATTTTTTTGGGATCGCAGCATGGAACGACTAGATTTTATAGAAATTTGAGTGTTCTGGTTTTGATTCTTCGAGTGAATTGGCCTTAGGTTATACGGCACAGGGGTTTGAAGATTATACTCGATCACTTGGCAGAAAGAGGATTGTGATTTCAGACAATGTAGAAGTTTCCCCACTCGATTCGAATTTAGTGACTCCATTGAAGAGAATCCCTAGCGATACTCTCTCTCTCTGATGAACTGTGAAATGTCTCGTCTCGAAGCTCTGCCTCAGCACATTCTGGTAAGTTCTATGAACAATTCAAGTTCTGGTTTGAATTTGATTGTGTGTTGATTGAGATTTCCTTTTTGGTTTGCTTTTTTAAATCGCAGATAAAGATTTTGTGTCGGGTAGATCATGAAGATCTGGAGCGGCTGTATCACGTATCCAGGACGATAAAAGAAGCGGTGAGTATCAAGAACGCTGTTCTGTTTCATTTCATGATAATGGTGATTGAATTAGTATTTCATTAATTAATGTGTCTAATTGGTAACTTCTTGTTATTGCAATTGATCAGGCTCTTATAGCGAAGGAATATCATTTTGAGTTTGTTACCCCTAAGAAGAATACTTTTGATACTTTTGCTTGTCCAACTCCGATTGGGATGGGAGATGACTATTTCTTAGCTCCATTGTTGAAGAAATATAAGTCAAGGGCAAGTCGAAGGAATTTAGCTCACATCACCGTTGCCTTATTTGCTTCCCCGGACGAAGAGAAATGGCCAAAGAAGAAGAAGCATTTGATGGATCAGAAAGTTTAGATTGTTAATGTGTAGATAAATCATAAATAGATGTATTGATTCTATTCTTCTTAGATTAAAAAGGAATATATTAGGAACTAACTGAGATCTTCTTGAGCAGATCTTTTTAGCTGATTTTAGCCACCCATATCTTCAAAATCCTTCGTTTGAAGATTGTGTTGCATTGCCTGCTTGAATTGAGAGAGAGAGAGAGAGAGAGATTAATTGTGAGGATTTTGTTTGGAGGGTAATCTATTATTACGAGACCCTTCTAGTCTGATAAATTTGAGAGTATATACAGTTTGATTCAAGTTTCTATCTTCTATGATTGAATTTAATTTGTTCCCTTCTATGTTATATACCTTTTGTTTTTTGCCCCTTAAGATTTTTTTTTTTGGTCTGTTTCAAAATTATTTTCAGCCATGGATCATAATTTTATGGAGCTTGCTTGATTGTCCACAAACTGTTATTTCCATGGTCGAGAAAATAGCTGTCAATTGCTCAATATAGGCTTAGCCTACCGGTCTAATTAGTGAAATCCAATTAAAATCAAAGTTAAATCTGATATTTTAACGAATAAATTTTTGAGCGACCTAATCTAACCTGCAGAATCTAAACCTCAATAACAAAGGAGAATCAAAATAAACCAAAATAAATCTATTTAAATTCCTATAATCTAATCTTTTTCTTCAAGTATCTCTTTGATCTCATAACTTAAAGCCCTTCCACTTTGACCATATACTCACTTTTCCCAACATGAAAAATATACGCCCTTTGTGCGGTTCCATCGCAGTAATATTCTTCCGTCCTTGCTTCTTTTGACGTGAGTTGACCCATTTTACTGCCCAAAAAAAAAAAATTGACCCATTTTGCTTAAAAGCAAAGGAAAAAAAAAAGTAAAGCAAAAAGACAAATAGGCCTCGGATTCCATGGTATTCCACCTATGAATCGGGTAAAACCTGTACATGCCAACGCCAAAGTAGCCACAGCCGCCCGCCGTCAATTTGGAATTCTCCGTCAAACCCAAGTTGGGTCTGCCAACCCCCTAAAGCTACCCCTGGGCCCTTCTAATCTTTGTTCACCCACTTTATTCGTGCCCCGTCGACTTTACACGTGTCGAGACTACATTGCATCTCCTCCTGTCACCCGCGCTTTCACCGTCACTATATCTTTCCTCCAAAACACGTCCATGAACACAGAACGTGGTCGAGAAGCTACCGACAAAGCCGACTCAGACCGACCAAACCCACCACGTCAGCTCCACTAGCACACTATGCCCCCTCAATACTCGCCACGTGTCCCATCCCAACGGCTAGTTTTCCCCTCTCCAATTTTTTTAACCGCCAACTCCTAAAGCTATAAGGATAAACAATTAAACGTGAACCCTGTACAGTACAATACACAGGGCCAATAGTTTTTTCTTGGAAAGTTCCCGTAATTTCCTCACGCGTTTTTACTTTTTAGTTTTTACAGATGATTAAATTTAAAAATAAAAAAGCCGGGATTGAAATATAAAAGGCCCTTCTTTTTCATTTTGACGCAACTGGCGCAGTTGAAGAAGGCGATTCTAGTTTTCTCTCTCACAGTAACCAAAAGAAATCGAAGCTCTGTCTCTTGAATCTAGCACCTCTAATCCAAAACAGGTTCGAATCCTGTCTTATTTATTGCGAGATTTTCTTTGCTTTTTCTCTCCGGAAGAATGAAATCGTTTTTTGGAAATGAATTAATTGTTTCCCCAAATTGCATTTCACAGTCTCCTTACTGAGTTTGAATTTATGCTCTAGGTTTGTGATTACTTCTCTGATGATTAATATTATTTTCAGTTTTGTATTGCAGATTGGAACGACTAGGTTTTTACTCGTTGAAATTTGTGTGTTCTGCTTCTGACTCTATTTGAGTGAAATTGGCATTTGGTAATATGGCTCTAGGGTTTGGGGGTTATACTCGATCACTTAGCAGGAAGAGGATTGTGGTTTCAACCAATGTTGAAGCTTCTCCGCTGGACTCGAGTTCAATGACTCCATTGAAGAGAATGCGTAGCGGGACATTCACTCCTTACTCTGAAAGGTCTCGTCTCGAAGCCTTGCCTCAGGATATACTGGTAAGTTCCATTATTAACAATTCAAGCTCGAGTTTGATTGCATTTCTAATTTATGTAGCGGATTGTCTGAAACTTCTCTGTTTTCTTGTTAAATCGCAGATAAGGGTTTTATGCGGGGTAGATCATGAAGATTTGAAGCAGCTTTATCATGTTTCGAAAACAATAAAAGAAGCAGTGAGTATCAATAACACTGTTCGTGTTCATTGTTTTTGATTCAGTTTCTAATTTTAGTGGTTCTGATTGGTAACTCCTGCTTCTTGCTGAAACATTTCAGGCTCTTATTGCGAAGCAATGGCATTTTGAATATAGTACTCCGAAGAAGAAAACTTTGGCTCTTCAAACTGCAATTGAGTTAGATGATGAAAATGGGATCCCAGAAATGGAAGCTCCAAAGGCTCCATTGAGGAAATTTAAGTCAAGGCTAAGTGGAAAGAAGCTATCTGACATATCAGTTGCCTTATTTGCTTAGAAAACTGATGGATCAGGAGTTAAGATTCTGTGTATATAAATAGATAGATAGGCTGAATCTGTTGTTTGTAGATTAAATAGCCATATATTTGGAGATGATGAGATCTCCTGTATCAGATCTTCTTAGCTGATTTTACACTCAAAAGAAATCTTTCACAAGCCGGCCATATCTTCAAATCCTTCATTTGAAATTGCGTTATGCTTTGGCTTGTGTGTAATTTTTCAAACTTTCAGTGTATAGGCAGAGAGACACAGAGATTGTGGGGATTTTGTTTGGAGGGCAATCTCTAATATGAGGAGGCCCTTATTGTGTGATAAAATTTGGGGGTGTACAGTTGATTCTGCATGCCCTTTGTACTAATAAATGAATGTAGTTTCTGACTTTTGTGATAGAATTTGCTCCTGGATACTTGATTTTTTCTGGATACTATCATTGGCAGCTACAGATTATGATTCGATTGAGTTTATTTCAGAGAAATGGGGATTATTGTGTTTACACTATCTAACTAGTATTACAAGGAAAAAATGATTATAAGCTGTACTTATTTTCTTAGCGGAGAAGCCAGCTGTTATTACTTGAGACAACTATAACATATCAGTCAAATAACTTTCCAACCTATATTATTCTTTTTAATTTTAATGATAGATAAGGAAGGAAACTTTAAGAACTACATGATAGAGTGCTACTGTTTGGACTTGGAATCTGTTTGATAGAGTAAGCTACCATTCATGACTTGGTCATCTACCTTGTCAATTGGGTTAGTCTAAAGTTTTTAAAAAAAAAAAAACAATTATTGACATTGTTCTAGAACTAGAATGCTCGGACTTTTTCTATGAAAGTTTTTATGAATGCGCGTTTTTGAGTGAAAAGTACTGAGCATTTTATCGGTTGAAAAAACAGCTGTTATTTTTATGAGACAACTAGGACCTCCCTCTGTTTCACAACTATGCAAATTAATTCTCTGCGCAATAGTCGGGGAAGAGGGGGAAGATACATTATGAATATAAATGCCCCTCCTGCTATTTTTTGATCTTATTTATAAATTTATAAATCACTTCCAGTATAATTCACACAAATTAAGAAGAAATTTGCATTATTTTAACTCCGATTTAAATTAAATTTTTTTAACTTTACTGTTATTTAGTATACGATATCCCTTATAAAAATAAAATTAACATAATAACAAATTATAATTACACATCCATATAAAAATTTAGTAGTGTAACTTTTAAATAGAATCAAGGGTTAATATAACTTTTGGTCCCCGAAGTTTGATCGAATTTTGGTTTTGGTCCCTCAAGTTTGAAATCGGTGGTTTTGGTCCCTGAAGTTTCACCCAATTTTGGTTTTAGTCCTTCAAGTTTGAAATTGGTGGTTTTGGTCCCTGAAGTTTCACCCGATTTTGGTTTTAGTCTCTCAAGTTTGGAAAGGACTTTGGTTTTCTTTCCGGGTCAGGTTGGGTTTCAAAAACGGGTTGCCAAGTCCTTTTGAAACTTGAGGGACTAAAACCAAAATCGGGTGAAACTTTAGAGACCAAAACCACCGATTTCAAACTTAAAGGACTAAAACCAAAATTGGGTGAAACTTCAGGGACCTAAACCACCGATTTCAAACTTGAGGGACCAAAACCAAAATTGGATCAAACTTCAAGGGCCAAAAGTTATATTAACCCTAGAATCAAAGTAAACAATCTTTTTACACAGGTTACGACCCGGGCACTAAACCGGTCTGGGTTAAATTTTTTAATTTTTTTTAAAAATATTTTTCCTCTAGAATTTCATATTATAAACCTAAAATATTTCATTTCTCACCGGTTTGATCTCAGTTTAGCTCCGGTTTGACTCTGGTCTGACCCACTGACCCTTGACCCAATACCCCGACCGGTTCACTTACCGGTTCGGGTTTAATTACCTTGCTTTTTACCTTATAAATAAAACCAAAAGTCTAAGAGAGAATTTTTTTTTTTTTTTGACCTGATCTAAGAGAGAATTATCATTTGGGAGTTTTGAATTTTTTTCTTCGTAGGATATAAATTCAAGTTGACTTCCAATGTATACGTTGATGGCTAAATTTATCTTTTTGAGCCTAAGATTTCCACAAACCATTGTTTTCTTAAAGTATATATTTTATTTCTGGCACCAAGCCTAAAAATACAAATAATTGGGTTCGCTGGCTCAGAGAATCCAAGGCGAGCCTTTTTTGATTTTTTTTCTCTAGCGGTCTGTGTGACAGAAAAATATAACCTTTTAATTATTATTTTAATAACCTTTCTTTATTTCTTATGATTCTTATATTTTTTTAAAAAAATATATAGTCTTTAAAATATTAAGTTATAATTTAATAATAAAATATATTAATTAATGAAATAAATAACTAAATTTTGAGAAAATAAATTTTAGAGATTGGGTTGTAATTGTGACTTGTGAGTATAAACTATATGAAATAAATCATCAATTCTTTCGTAAAAATAATAATAAGGGCTTTTCTTTTCTGAAGATGGAGTTTAAAATTTAAATGGAAAGAGAAATAAAGATATCTTAGGACCACTAAAATATTCTGGCAAACCCCCTTTGGATTCGGATACATGGAGAGAAAATCCAATGGATTTGATTTCCTTGTAGTGAAGAGCAAGAGCAAGAGCAAGAGCAAGAGAGAGAAAGAATCACCGGTTACGTGGGCCCATTCATGTGAGATAGGTGGGTCCGCCCAAGTGAGATCTTCTCGCTATGTCCATCTTCATGTGATTTATGGACCCTAAAGAAAAAGAGACCCAGATCAAATTCAATAGTGATGAATTGAGGATGTGCGTGTTTATTTCGGTTGTTCGGAGGGGAGATTGGAATTCAACAGTGTTTAATTGGATTTGAACAGTATTTTGATAAAAAATGGGTGTTTGTTTCAACGATTGGATTTAAGATGAAAAAAAATCATAAGTTGGAAAAAATCATAAGCCTCAAAATGAAGCTTATTGGAGTTTATGTGCCTATATGTGTATAAAAAAATATTGATAGGAGTATTTTCATATTTTTGGGGATCAATGAGGTACTCAAAATCACTTCTAATCACAAAAATTCTTTTAAGAAAAATGTTCTAAATAATTTTCTCTTTCTTTAGATAGTAATCTTCTGCTAATTAGAGAATACTTTGGGACAAGAGTTTAAACAAGTTTTAAGTTTTGTTAATATATGACTGTAGAAATATAGAGAATAATTAATAATTAATTTTAATCAGTTTATATTTATTATTTAGTTATTTTATAATTTTATAATCAATTTTTTTTTATAAACATGTCATAAATTAGTTTCTATATAGTGTTTTTACCTATTAAATTTAGTTTAAATAATTTATTTGGATTATTGGAGATATTATTGAGATTTTAATCGGTTTATTTTGTTAGATTTTGAGCTATGTGAAAATATAAGTTATGATTTAATATTTAAATTAGAGTTTGATATAATTTATAAGATTTAAATTTGAGGTGCACAGTAGAAAAGACTTTTGGAATGTACCAATTTAAATTAGAGTTTGATATAATCTTATTAAAATTGTACAATTACCAAATTTTCAAAGTTAATTTTTGAGAAAATTGTGAAAAAATCCCTCTGTGTGTAGATATCTTCCCAGGCCCCATTGACAATTAAGTTGCTAATGATAACTTTTTTTCACAATTATCCCTTTATTTTTTCATTTTTCATAATTTTTTCAATTTTTTCTCTTAATTAATACAAAAGTCACTTATACAAAAGTCAAACCAAACATCCTAACTTTTATATAAGTTACTTTAAGTTACTTATCCAATCGCTAATCCAAATACTCATAAGTTTACCCAATCTAACTTTTTTTCAATCTTAAGATTCCATAAGTTTAAGTAAAAATAAGTTACTTATCCAATCGTCAAAACAAACACACCCAATAATATGCTCGTTTGGAATAACTTATTTTTGGGTAATAAGTGCTTATAAATTATGATTCACTTTATACAAGGTAAATATATGAGAGGGGTTTTATCTCAGCTTGCGTAAGAAGGACTTATTGTTCAAATATATCATTGGGCAAGAAAGAGACCACGTTGGGATTACTTTTGTATTATCTGTTTGAATCAGCTGTAAAAATGTTTTTTCAACGTGATTTACGGTATACGAGATAAGTTTGTGAGAAGAGTTTTGTCTTGATTTGTGTGAACATACTTTTCCATCATTTTCTCAAACAAGCCATACTTTGGATTGTGGTGGCTGAACATGAATCTCTAGGTTATCGCTAATCTTTAGCCAAAAAAATTTGTTATATTGCTATTTAAGATCCTCATAAATCGTAAAAGCTATATGTATACATGTTGGTGTAAAATGACCAGTGTTAGGTCTGCGCATGTCAAGGTTGCTCAATTTTTTCCCCTTCCATTTTGATTTGGTGTGCTTAATATGTTGTTTGCAATCTTCACCCATTTGAATGGAGAGAAAAATGAGAAGAAAATAGGAGAGGAGAGAATGTTAGGAAAAGAACTTCCTAAAATGATAAAAAATTTTATTATTTTTGGGAGTTTTCTTTCATAGTATTCTTTCCCCCTAATATTCTCTTCATCCAAACATATGCTACAACATTTCACTTTTGGTACTTGGGCTGGTTTCCTTTAAAGAAAATGACCAAAGCCAAATCCTTGGGCGGTCCCTTACAAGCTGGTTAAAGTGTGGGCCTACTAAATCATCCAAATATTTTTTGAACTCGTTCTCTGTGTGTTTTTGCTTTTGTAGTGCGTTTTCTTATTTTAAATTATTTTCCTTGTTACTTATTGCTGTTGAGCTTCGTAACTGCTTATCTTGACAAGTTACGTGTTGAAGCCTTTTTTATATGTATTGTTTTATCTGGTTATTAATACATTAGTCTCTATATAAAAAACGAGATCATAATAACTCACATGTACAAATTAAACTTACATATTTATATCAAATTTTAATAACTTCTGTGAAAAATTGAATTCCTTGAGACATCTCTGCCATTAATTTTTATTACAAACTCATGGATAGTTTTTAGATTTAAGATATAATAATAAAGATATGCAGTTAAGTACTAATAATGAGTTCATAATTCGCTCAAATGAAAAAAAGAGCATGGAAATGTCTTTTTCAACATGCTCATTTTAACCCCATAGAACGAAGTTGATAATATATATTATTTGAAGCTCCATGAATCATGATACATGTATCTTTCATTGAGTCCATTATTCACCTGAATTTTGTTTTTTTAAAAATATCATTATCACGGAGTCAATTTAAACCAACACCTCTGTAATTTGGAATTAACTTGCTGAACCCATTCTCAACAGACCACATTATAAAAAGAGACAGGGAAGAATATGACAGATAATGATTTATTTTTTTCTTTTAACCTTTTGAATGCTAGATTTTTCAATTTTTTTTTTTTTAAAGATTGAACGGTAAAGACAGAGCCAACTTCATTCTACCATTTTTTGCTCTTAAAATATAATAGGAATGATAAATTACAGCAATGAATTGTAATAACCTTAACACTGCTAATAAAAAGTAACCAACAAGCGTTAGCTATAGTGAAAAGGGCTTTGATCACTTAAGCATGAGGTCTCATATTCCAGTTCCTACATATGTAGAAAACATCTTTGGGAGATTTATCCCAGTTGGCCTTAAAAATGTTCAAATCTAATCCAGTAAATTAACCGTTCACAAAAAGATCCTAGGTATGGAGATATATTGAAATACTACAAGAAGATGCATATACAAAATGGGCTTGACACAACATCTTAATATAAAATTTGAAAGCATTGAGTTGAACTTGTCTTTCTACCTTCATATTTCTTTAATTTTTCTTCCTAATTCTATCCAATAAACTTCTTTGTTTCGTCGTCAAAGCATTTTGGCTCAAATGATGTCAAGCACCTCCTTAAGTTTTAGCTTAAGCAAGATGTTTTGAATTTGACTCTCCGTGAGTGTGATGGGTGTACGAGTTCTTTCCGCTGGGTGAAGGATTTAAAAAAAAACCTTCTCCGCTTCTTCTCTTCCCAACTCGCACTCTACTTTTTAATATCTTCTTTGACAAGTCAGTCCTCAACAAGCTTTATACATCAAAGGATAATGCTTGGTTGCAATTTGTCTTAACTAAGGAGTACAGTAACAATATATATAATCTTCAGTCTTTGGTCGGTAATTTGTGCATTTTCTCGTGAATTCATTATTAGACACTGTAATGACTGATAAACTTAAGGACACTATAAATAACTAGAGGAAGTAATGAATTTTGTACTGCTCAAACTGATAATGTTGAGTTCAATGTTACAAATACAACCAGGAAATAACAACAGAATTACAAGGAAATGAACAACGGAATCACAAAGGAAGGAGTAGAGCATTTACAAGAGGAAGAATCTCGAGATGAGACCAGAAGAGGAGGTTTCATAACAATCCATCACATTTTGTTGTCTTATGTAACAATCAATCTCGAGGTGAGACCAGAAGAGGAGGTTTCGTAACAATCCATCACATTTTGTTGTCTTATATAACAATCAATCACACCTGCCCATGATCCATGTTTTTGTCTTATACTCCCTCGTATTCATCCAATTCACGTAACTTCAACGCTTTCTTCTTGAACCTAGAACTTTTCCGTGTTGGGCCTACTTGATTATCATTTGGGTTGGATGTGGTATGGCACTCTGGACTGTCCTCACCTTGGGCCTTGACAATACCCACTCCGTCAGCAGGAACTTTGTCCTCAAGGTTTAAATCTGGGTAAAGGCGAGCCAAGTCATTATTAAATTCCCACGTGCCATGACTTGAGCCATCCCAACGAACAAGAAAGTGGGGTATCGAGTCTTGGTGACGTTGAACCCAGTATGCATCCAATATTGTTGCAGGGTGACAAACGGGACCCTCTGGTGCTGAATGGAGAGGCAATGGTAAGTACAACTTTGGTGGGTCAGGTCCATGGGATGGCTTGTGTTGGGAGACGTGGAAAAGCGGATGTATCTTGGCATGATCCTGAAGGAGGAAGCGATAGGCAACTGACTTGAGACACGCCTCTACCTGAAAGGGTCCAAAATAATTCATGGCCAGCTTTTGGAACTTGCGTAGTTGCACAGAATGTTGTCTGTAGGGCTGAAGTCGTACCAACACCCAGTCTCCCACCTGAAATTCCATCTCTGAAAGCTTCTTATCCGCGAAAGAATTCATGCGCTTTGGTGATATTCTATTTGAGGACAACAAGTAAAGCAACACGTTCTTTGAGTTGTTGGTGGACGTTAAATGGAGTGTCTTCCAACTACGAATGTCGTAGCAGCGAGGGTGCATGGGTAACGACCATTTACAACTGTTTGCCGTTTTTCTAGCTCAAGTATACGAGTTGCAAGTAGTATAAAAAGTTGTTGTTCCCATAAGGATTAGGGCAAAAGTGGGCTCACTAATGTAATTATGCTCTTAATTAGGTTGGGCAAAGTCATTTGAAGTATTTCAATTTGAAAGAAAAATTTTGGTTCAAAGCAAACTAATTTGGAAAAAGTGAACTAAAAGTTTAGGGTGTGTTCTTATTAGCTTTTGAAGAATAGATTCTGGAGAGAATAGCTTTTGAAGAATAGATTATAGGAAAATAGATTATGGGAAAAAAGTGATTTTGATAAAATGAGAGTGTTTGGATGATTTTATTAGAATAGCTTTTTTAATGGTCAAATGACTAAAAAGGACATTAACTTTTATGATAATTACATATAAAGGATAAGATTATATTTTAAGTATTATTTCACATTAAATTTCATAATAAATACAAAAAATGAAATAAATTTATCAAAAAATTTTAAAATTATAACATTTGTCAATTATGAAAAAAATAATATTTCATTTTAAATAGATACTGATTTCCCAAATTACAAAATTTTTAATTCCATGACGTTATTTCATTTTTAAATTTTTTTCTTTATTCTTTATTTTTTATCCTTTTGTTGGCAGAAAAAAAACTTTTGTTTATGCTATTTTTTCTTGTCGCGTCAGATGCCCAGAGGAGAGAGAGAGAGAGAGGTAAAAAAAGTGAGATGAGAAAGAGAAAAAGGAATATGAGAAAAAGACATGGGGCAGTCAAAATTTTCTTCCAAAAGCAATTGAAAATAGCTTGCTTTCAGAATAGCTTTTTCTCCCCCAAAAACTATGGTTTGGGCTAAAAACGGGATTGTCTAATTTTGGGTGGTGTTCGGCTGCTTTAAACACAAAACCAAGGTTTAGCCCAAAAAGCGCTTTTTTATGCTGTACCCGAACACACTTATTCTAACTTCAAGGAATTGAGGCTCTAGGATCACTTCTCCCCTCTATACTTCATAAGACTAATTAATTCCCTCTCAATTAACTTTAATGAAAAATCAAGTGTTTATTTAAGATTCAAAAGTATTAGAAAAGCTTTCTCAAGTAAAAACCAACATTTATTTTCAAAGAACTTATCTTATAACAAGCTAGTGAAAATAGTCATTAAGAACCAATCTTATAATAACAAGATTAAGTTAATAGGTAAATTTCTTTCCTATTAACAACCAATCCATTCAAACAAAAATTTCAAGCATGACTTTATACAAGTTCCATAAACAAGATTTTCGCTCTCAAGCATCATCTCATTCAACAATTAAATCTAAGTGGTGGCCAAAGACTAAGAAGTATGAAGTAAAAAATAAAATCAACACATAATACTTCATTAAATACTAGAAAAGATAGAATAACATAGTCTTAATCCATATAAAAGTTCAAAGTAATTCTAGAAATGAAGTACTTCGCTACTCATAATCTTAGACACAAAACACCATACAATAAAACTGAATCCCTAGCTAAATAACAAGAAAAGAGAGGAAGAGTGATAAAACCCAAGTAGAAACTCCAAAATCTCTCTTGAAGTGACTACCCAAGCCTCCAAACTTGTGTAGGACTCCTTCCCAAGCTCTCTCCTTTCGTTCCTCGAGTTTCCAGAGTGTAGAATATGTGTCTTCGACCATTTTCCCTAGGTTAAATAGCCTTTTGTTGTTTCATAAATCAAAATGCGCAGGTGTACTTTTCCTTACTAGCCTTGGCAAGTTTTGCCACTTCTTGTGACCAATGACATAGAGAGCAAGTTTTTTTTTTTTTTCAAATTCCTTACTTGTCTCGGTCAGTTTTGCCACTTGCTGTGGCCAGTGACACAAAGGGCAAACTTCTTGTTTTTCTTCTACTTGCATCAGCAAGTTCACAACTTGCTGGGGCAAGTTGTACATGTTCTTTCCTTCTTCTACTTTTGTGGTGCTTCACTTCCTTGGCTCTTTACTTACATCTTGGTTCTTAGAAAGCTCCAAAACTTGACTCCATCCTCCTACAAAAGAGAGAGAGAGGATTTATAAATTCCTAGTTTAATCACAAATTATATAGGATATAACAAGATTTTTTTTTTTTTTTTTGCTTGATACTTTGACATACATATTTTCTTCTATAAACTCCTTTCGATTTATTCACATTGTGAATCTAAAAATAGGTAAAAAGAGAAGAAAATATGATGGAATGTTATCAGTTTTTAAGAGTTAACAACAACCTTAAAGGGGGTATAAAACAAGTAAAAGAGTGGATGGTAGTGTTGTACGAAAACTTAGCCATGGCAAGAATGAAAGCCATTTGCGGGAGTAGTCGTGAATAAAGCAACGTATGTACATCTCAAGACCGCGGTTCCATGCTTCTGATTGGCCATCTGATTGTGGATGGTATGCTGAATTGAAACACAAACTCGTGCCTTATAACTTCTTCAAATGTTTCCAAAAAGTGCTACTGAAAGTTCTGTCGCGATCCAAAACAATGGCCTTGGGAATACCATGTAACTTGACAATATTCTAGAGAAATGTTTCAGACATGGTTGCACTAGAGAAATTAGCTAGGAGGGGTATAAAATGACCATATTTGGACAACCTATCCACAACGACGATGATAACTGAGAACCCACGCACCACTGATAAACCGACAATAAAGTCCATTGCCACGTCTTCTCAGATTCATTAGGGAATTTGGGGGGGGGGGGGGGGTTGAAGTAAACTCGCTGGGTGGAGTTGTGAGACTTTTGCTTGTTAGATTGTCAAAGTATATCATCTGAATTGCTTTTGAAGACATTTGAAGCTAAAACCAATTCCTAAGAAGTTGGAAAGGAGTTTAGAAAGTCAAGACACCATGACAAGACAAGAAAAAGATGAGACAGGAAGAAGAGGAGCATTGGCCTTAGCCAACTTATTTTCTGGCCTCAGCCAGCGAGTTGTTGGCCACAGCCAATGAAAGTCTTGGTTGCAGCGAATGGTGATTATGGAAACTATTCTTTGATGGCAGCTGTTGAACTAGGACTTTATATTCTTTGTCCTTCTAGCTTGGCTGCCATTCTAGACATTTGGAAGGCTCTTAGAGGGTCTTGGAGGCTAGGGGAAACTTGGAGGAAGGCTTGGGGGAGCTTGGATTGCAGATTTGAAGCTCTACTCCTAAGTTTTTCTGATCTTCCCCCTCTTTTTCTAGTTTTTATTATTTGGGTTGATGTATTTGAAGTTCAAAGAAGTTGAATCTATCTCTTGGATATCAAACCATGTCTCGCTAGAGCTTTGATTCTAAAATTATTTTGAACTCTTGTATGGATTAAATACTCATTTCCCTTTTATATTTATGATTATTGAAATGATTATGTTGATTTTACTCTTTGCTTAATGCTTCTTTGATTATCCACCAATGAGATTGTTGGGTTTCCTTGATTGATACTTGAGAGTGCTAGGTTGGGTATAGAACTTGTGTATAATCATATGAGAACTTGAATTTGTGTGTTGAATGGATGGTTTAGTTAATGAGATAGACATATACTCATTAACCTCACATAGTCATACGATTTGCAACGAAAATTGGGGTTTGATTAATTAATTAAGAGATTAAGGAATTAATTGAACTAATCACTTGTTTGGAGACTTGAGAGAGTACTTATATGTAATTTAGTATCTTTGGCTCATATAATCTCTCATTGAGAAGCAAAGATAGCAGGGATTTAAATGAGTACTTTTGAAATACAAGAGAAATAAATAATCTTATGTCTCATTTTGTCCTTAAAGTCAATGAATCACCTGTTTTTGTTTGTTTGATAATTTTCTCTTCACTCTCTTGATATTTGTATCACCCAAATTAGGCGAAAGTGTGATAATAATCAAATATTTGACCAGGTTTTAGAGCTAAATCCTCATGGGAATGATACTCATCATTTCATTTCTTGGCACCACCCATACACTTGCGGTGCAAACAATGCTATTAGGGTGTTCAAGTGTTAGGATGTCCAATCGTTTGATTACATTTTAAATCTTGTTAAAAAATTATCATTCATTCCTATAAAATAATACTGCAATTACTGTAAAAAAGCACAAGCATACAGAATGCCAAAGAAAAAGAATCAGAGGCAGAAGTAGAATAATATCAATAACATTAAATATAATGCAAAACAGCACTTATGAAATTTAAATTCAAAGGGAAGGTTGTCATCAATTTTCATTAATTTAATACGCTGCATGTTAATATTAAAAAAGAGTTGTAGCGATACACTAGGAATTAATTACATTAAAATTATGATGTCCTTAATTTGAACCCAAAAACAGACAAAGAGCTGAAAATTGATGGCATTCAATTATCTTAAATGTTTTATTAATATAGAAATGAGATAATTTGAAAAATATATATATAAAAAAAGAGAGTCAAAAGAATACATGAATATGCTTTACCCCTTTTAATTTTTTTTGGATAAAATATATTTATTGAGATAACCCTATTTTCTGTAACAACATGGCCTCATGCATGAAATAATTTAAGCATGGTGAATGAACTGTACGTATTATTGACATCTGAAAATTTTATGACTTGCTGTAAACTTTTTATTTAATTTGCATACTGTTCTCTGTATCTTATTTATTTTACTTGCTGCTTCTCACTTTAATTTTCATAAATATTTTCGCCAAATTCATAGAACAGGACAGTAAGATTCATGTATCTCTCTGTTTTTTGGGACCCACATGTACAGAAATGGCTCTTACACCTATTTCCTATTACTTTTGTACAAGTCTATGTATAACATGTACATTCTCTGTGTATTGTATCCCAAATCTCTCTCCCCATAGCTCAGTCAATCTTTAGTGTTCCAATTCTCTCTCCCTCTTCCTCCAGATCGCCATGGATCCTTCCCATCACTCCAATGAAGTTAATCAAACTCCAACAACGACAATACCATTACCGACCCAGCCAATCATGATGATGATGAAACATTATACGTAATGAATTTGTTTCCGTTTTGGATATGTTAGCTACATTTTCGGATGCCATAGAAGAAGAAGATCGCCTTCAAGGAGTTGATAATGGTGGTGATGGTTTAGATTTTGGTGTTGGTTATATACGTGGGTATATTGAGGAAGTGATGAGGAACGAGCAGGGAATGATGAGGGCCGCGATGATGATGAGCAACCAAAATGGAGATGATCCAACGGCGGGGCCGATTTCTGGAACTCCGGCAACTGAATCATCCATTGAAGCATTAGGGAAGGTGACTGTGGTTGAACAAAAAGAAGAAGAAGGAGGAAGCACAATGAGTAAGTTTGAATGTTCTATTTGCTTTGAAGGTTCTTCAAATGACCCTGAAGCTTCTCGTTGCCTTGCTCCCATTTGTTTCACGCAAAATGTATCAGTTCCAGCTGGCTTCATACTCGCAATACTTGTCCTCTTTGCCGATTTGAAATGCCAACAAGTGATGAAAATTGAAGACAAGAGATGGCTATTGTTGAGCACAGAAGAGAAGGGTAAATAATAATAGGAATGATAAATTAAAGCAATGAATTGTATTGTGTCTTAATCCAAGCATTATTTTAGCCAATAATTTATACTACAATTTTTTTCAATATATATATATATATATATATATCGCATGTGCGCTTCTTACTTATGTAGCTATGTAGGCACTTTAAGGAATTGAAAATCAATATTTACCAATAATACCAAATCTCTTGGACAACTGATTACTGATTAGTAATTACTCTACATGTAAGATGATATTGGACCGACCTCGCCAAATATTGTCGAGAAATATTAATTAAAAAGAGTATTACAATAGAAACTATATAATCATAGAAGCTGCACGTTATAATTTCCTTTGACTGATTTTATATATGCCTTCCGGTTCAGCAGTGAGTAACTGAGTATATGACTTGCGAACTTCTCTTTTACCATAAAGAGTGGACAATATTCAATGCTGTTTTATTTGACCAACTAAATCAAATAATAATTAATTAAATTCATAAAAACATTATTCACTATTAAAAAATTAACAAAAATCGTTAATTCTAGTGGAAACGGCTTTGATCACTTAAGCATACGAGGTCATGAATTCAAGTTCTTATGAATACAAAAAAAAAAAAAAATCTTTGTAAGAGTTATCCTCGATTGGGCTGTTAATGCTCGAACTTGACCTAGATTAAGTCAAATAGACATATAAAAAATATCCTAATCATGGAGATATATTGAAATATGAGAAGATGCGGGTTCAAATGGGCTTAACGCTATATCTTAGGGAGTGTTTGGGATCACTTTTTTTGGCCAATAAGCTCGTTTTGGGAACAAAAAGCCCAAATCAAATTGTAACCCGTTTTGCTCAGTGTTTGGTTCAGCGTTTAAAAAAAAAAAAAAAAGCCCGATTCAAGACGCTTATTAATAAGCCCAAAGGTGAAGCTTTTTGAAATGTGCAGATGCATTTTGGTGGGTTAATTTATAACCGTTATTATGGGCATTTAATGCCCTACCACTGCATCATCTGTTGTACGAAATTGCATCAATGCTCTCCCTCCTCTCTTCACTTTACCGAGCGAACGACATCACCATTTTCGACTGGATCTCCAAAGCTCGTCCCTCTCTCGCTCGGCGGCCGGAACATGGTGAAGCTGTGGTGTTGGAGCAGTTGAAGCCGAGTCTAGTGGTTGCGGTGGTGTGGCTGGTCGTTGGAGTTATCGGTGATCTTCCGATTTCTAGTCTAAGCCGGACCGTTGGTGGAGGTGAGGTTCGACGGTGTCTTGCGGTGTTAGTTCAGCCATTTTGTTCACGCACGGTGGTGGATCTATTGTTTCTTCGCATTTTCGGCTAGTGTAGAGGGTGGTGTTGCGAAGTTGTCCTCCGGTCGTCCGTCGGTGAGTCTGCTTTGCGCACTGCTGTCGGTCCTCCCTGCATTTGCAAGGTAAGCTTCACAAGTTGCATTTTAGATGAAAGCCAATATGTATTTGCTGGTGGTGGCTATATGTGTTATGTTTTTCGTTTTGTGTGATAATGGCATTGGTTCCTGAAGTTGTCGATTGCACCCTCTGTTTCTTTTCCCTCTGTCTCGTTCGATCTGTACACGAATACGTCCCTTGCTTGCTCTGCTTCCCAGTTTTAAATAAGTCAGAATCCTCTTCTTGTAGATTGAAGTTTAACTTTGATATATCATTATAGAATAAGTCAAAATCGTGCCTTTCGTTCGGAGTCTCTATCTGGTTTTTTTTTTGGCCAGCTAGTTTTATACGTTTTGGAACAATGGACATCTAGATATATATGAAGAAACGTAGAGATATCTAGTCAGAATCGTGCCTAGGTTGACAATGACGCTGTTTTGTAATGCTTTAATTATATTCAACTGCATTTGGACCAAAAGAATTGATTCATGTTATCAAAAGGGGAAAAAATTAGAATTGATCTCAGATTTGAATCAGACCAAGCCAAATCCAAGTTATCACTGGTATGACCAAAGAATTCTTGCAGTGGTGATTCCTCAATTTGGAGAACCTTGTTTGGAAGAGCCATGAATGATATATTTGACTTTGTCCTCCAAGAACAGGAGATTTCTTGTTTCACTTTACCAGTAGTGTCTTCTGCATTGAAGCAAATGCTTGATGTATCCATTGATATAACACGCCATACACGTATAACCCCATCTTCACCACCACTTGCTAGAAACTGGCCATTAGGACTAAACTTCATAGTCCAGATTAGGCCATCATGAGCTCTAACCTCATATCTCTGTCTTATTTGATGCACAACAACTATATAGAGTGAAATGTGAATGGCGCTTTGAATTGAGTTTTCAATTATGTTGAAAAGATTGGTGAATTAGTTAATGAAGCTTAAAGAACTAGCAGGTAAAGACCAATATCAGTGACAACTTTCTCTGGCCAAAAAAAAAAAAACAAGAGACTCCATATATATATCCTGAAGTTTTCTTCTTTATTTTTTTTTTCCATTGGCTGAGGCTAATCTTTAGGGGAGCCGGTTAGGATATAAACATGCATTGTCTTTATGTTTAAGAAAAAGGAAAACGAGTATTTTGCAGAATTATGTAGTTATGTTGGCTAAAGTTGCATGATATTGATTCTTCTATATATCATCAACATTTATGTAAAGTGAAACTTTTCCATAGAAAGATGAATGACAGAGTGTTATGGGATGATGCGTCCACTGAGAATTTGTCTATGCCATGGTTGACCAAATCTTAAAAAAAGAACGACGAGGGCTGTCTTTATCGAAAGATGGTTGGGAAGCTATTATTGCTACATTCAACAAGAAAACTGGGAAAGCGTATGACAAGAAACAGTTAAAAAATAAGTTTGATATGTTAAGGAAGGATTTAAGGACTTGGGATGCGTTAATAAAAGAGACCGGTGTGGGCCGAGAGCCTGGAACCGGAAATGTCGTTGCTTCGGCCGAGTGGTGGCAGCGCAAATGTCAGGTTAGTGATTCCTACTGAAACTTATAATGTTGCAAAATAGTAATATAGTTGCCTTAATCAGCTTTTGTAATATAGTTAATGGCTTTGTTACTTGTCTGTATGCAGGAGAATTCGACGTATAGAAAGTTTCGCCGTTCAGCCCTCAGGAACGAAAGAGAATTGAGGCTTATATTCAAGGATGTCGTGGCAACAGGCGAGGATGGTTTGAATCCGTCGTTCATACAGACACAGACACAGGATGCAGAGGAAGAGGATGTGTACTGACCTACTATGGTCGAGGAGGAAGGTTCAAGGGACAGCGAAGACGAGAATTTTGGAGTTGACCCAGCACTTAGCATAGGAGTGACAGATGAGCTAGCGAGCGTCGGGTTATCCTCCCAAACCCCTCCCTTTAGTCCAGGCGCATCATTTGTTCCAACTAATTCCGGAAGTCAGGGAAAGCGGAAATGATTTCATCACTCCGGGAAGAAAAAGAAGCAGAAGATCCCAGCGGTAAAGCAGATTGCGGATGCGGTTAGTGTCATGGCAGAAGCATTGAAGAGTAGATCTGTAACCATTAGCGAGATTCAAGCAAGGAGTGTTGATGCCGCTATTGCAAACCTGCTTGAGCTGGATAAAGTGCAAGAAGATGAGGACTTTCAAATCCGCTGCATCAGGCTCATCATGGACAAGACTAGTCGGGACACGTTTTTCTCACTTGTTAAGCGGAAGAAGGATAGCTTGATTGCGTGGCTGCGTTATATGGTTACGACCCTTGATTGAGTCGCTACGGATTATGTTCTTAACTATCGATATGCATGCTTCGTCTTTTGTTTATTGTTAACGACCCTTGCATTGAACTTTATGGCTAAATAGTTTAGTGTTTATTGTATGCATGCTTTGTCTTTTGTTTTTACTAGACCAACAATGCAAATTTCGGATATATATTATATATATTTTAATCCAACGTTCTATTTATGAATTATGTTTATGTTATATACGTTTGGATCCAATGCACATGTTACAGCTACAATGGAAAATTGGATGGAGGAAGAAGACGACGACTCTCAGATACTAGCTCTTATCGATGAAGAGATAACAGAGTATGAACAAATAACTGCGTTAGTGTGTCAATATTGGATTCCTTTCATGTGTAAAGAACCTCGTAAAACAAGTACAAGATTTGGTCATTTCTTTGTCCAAGAAATTTTGGCAGAGCATGAATCACAATGTCATGACATGTTTAGAGTTGAAAAACATGTATTCTACCGGTTGTGCAGTAAATTGGTCGAACATGGGTTACAAGATTCTAAGAATGTCAGAGTCAAAGAAATGGTTGCGATGTTTTTGCTCACAGTTGGCCATGGCGTGGTAATAGGATGGTCCAAGAGTTGTTTCAGCATTCAGGGGAAACTGTCAGTCGGCTATTGCACTTGGTACTAGAGGCTTATTTTAGCCTAGCTCGAGAATATATCAAACCCTCTGATCCCCAATTCAAAGGATGCCACCCAAAAATCCTCAACGATCATCGCTATTATCCCTATTTTAAGGATGCCATTGGAGCCATAGATGGAACTCACATCAAGTGTGTGATCATTGGTCCCAACCAGGAAAGATATATTGGGAGAAAAGGTTATACAACACAGAACGTAATGGCTGTATGCGATTGGGATATGTGTTTTACGTTCGTGTTGGTGGGTTGGAAAGGATCTGCACATGACGCTCGTGTGTTTGAAGCTGCTGTCTCAAATCCAGCTTAGAATTTCCCTCATCCACCTGCAGGTATATTTTAAGCCCATTCAGTTTAATTACTTTCTGTGCGCACTTTGCTTAATCTAACCCTTTCAAAATGATTTGAGATATTCATTAGGCAAATATTACTTAGTCGACGCTGGATATCCCACACCAGTTGGCTATCTTGGTCCCTACAGATGTTAGCGTTATCACCTAGCAGAATTTCAGCGTCGACCTGGTTTGGCAAATGCTAAAGAGACCTTCAATTACAATCATTCCAGTTTGTGGTCAACTATTGAAAGGACTTTTGGCGTGTGGAAGAATAGATTCGAATTATTGCAAAAAATGCGCAAATACACCTACCAAACGCAAGTCCGCTTAGTTGTGGCAACTATGGCCATGTTGGATCTCATGTTTTGATGATAACAAAAGAATGGTTTGAAAAGGAAATGCTTAATAATCAAGTTTGAACTAGGTAATGACAGGAATAAGATTACTTGAAGTAAGCATGGAAGTAATGAAGTTTGGACAAGAGAAAATGCTGAGGTAGCAAAGCTTTCAAGGCATTACTCGAGGCACTACTCGAGTAATGAGACAAAACTTGAAGTAACAGAGGAGAACTTCCAGTAACCTGCCACCATTACTCGAGGCGCTACTCGAGTAACCAGGTAAAATTTCAAGGTTGCTCTCGGCCTGCTAATGTTACTCGAGGAGGTACTCGAGTAACCATGTGAAAACTTCCAGTGGCCTTCAAGTTAGCAAAATGTTACTCGAGGAGCTACTCGAGTAACCAGATCAGAAACTTCCAGTCAGACTTCAGGTTTTCCATGATACTCGAGGAGCTACTCGAGTAACCGTGTATTTGAAAATGTGTAACTCTCGGCACTTTGTACCACTGCCAATGTTACTCGAGGAGGTACTCGAGTAACAGCCTGAGGTAAGTTAAAACTTGAGGTTGGTATCCGATTAACTTGTTTTTATTTTTATCATCTTCCTCGAGTGCTTACTCGAGTATTCAAGTTTCTAATGTTTTATCTTAAGTGGATTCCTCGAGTATGTACCCCAGTAAGCACAAATATTTTCAAAGGAAACTTCAAGGTATTATCAGAGTAAATCAAGTTACTCGAGGTGTTACCCGAGTAACCTGTGCAAAAATGTGTGCATTACTCGAGGAGCTACTCGAGTAATGAGGTAATTGCTCTCGGCCTTGAAATCCTGCCAACAATACTCGAGGTGTTACCCGAGTAATCTATGAAATTGATAAAGCTTTACTGGAGGCATTACCCGAGTAAGTAACTGTTCACAAAGGTTTGAAATTTAGTTTACTCCATGCACTACCCGAGTAATCTTGTTTGTCTTCATTAAATTTCAAACAAATAGTGATTTCACGATGTTACTCGAGGCGCTACTCGAGTAAACTTCATGTGTTACTCGAGGAGCTACTCGAGTAAGCATACCCAGAAATTTAGAAATCATTCAAACGTTCATTGATTTGTTTCCTATATGATTAATCTTTCATTGTATTAGTATTCTTAGTCTATTTACAGATAAACAATGAAGGAATCACTTCAAGAGATGAAAGTCAAATCAAACGTTCAAATGCCAACCACCGCCAACGGATATTTTTCAAAAACTTGAAAAGTCAACAGTGGCTGCGCACTCACCAACGGACGAAAGGAAAACGTTCCAACGGTCATCATCATCATATCTATATATATGGGAACCTTCAAACAGAGAAGAACAACTAAGCATTCACACAAACGATTCATTAAGTTCATTGCTCTGTTTTCACGTTGAAATTATATTCATATGCTTCAGTGATTATCATTTACTCTTTGTGAGAGATATTTCATTCAAACTCAATATTTGTTATTGAGATAACTTAAGGTTGTGGAACCTTGAGTTGGGATTGGATTACAATCTGTAAGGGGGAGCGAGTGTCCAGGTGTAAGGAACTTGCTTGTACTGAGGTGCCAAGAACCCACTGAATCTTGGAAGTTATAGTGAAATTCTCAGAGAAGCTCTGAGGACTGGACGTAGGTCAAAGTGGTTGTGACCGAACCAGTATAACTCCCGGTGTACACTTCGGTGATATTTCTCCTTACTCATTACTGTTTTAATTCTTTTGTCAAAGTTTCATATTTTCGAAAGAAATTCCAGTATCACCCAATTCACCCCCCCTCTTGGGTGAAACGCTTGATCTTACATTTGGTATCAGAGACAGGTCTTCTTGTTAAGGTATAACAACCTAAGAAGGATCCAATGGCAAGCATGGGTGAAGGAATTCTTCCCGACGGAGCATCCATCACTAGACCTCCCGGTTTCAATGGAGAACACTTCTCTTTCTGGAAAGCAAAATTCAGAGTGTTCGTGATGGCTACTGAATATGGGCTATGGGATGTAATCGAGAGTGGAAATTATCAACCTACAAAAACTGTAGATTCTCAGAAAATTCCAAAGACGCCAGCGGAATATGATGAGAATGACAAGAAACTTATCACTCTCAATAGCAAGGCAATTCTGATGTTACAAAGCTCTTTGAGTCAAAATGAATACTTCAGAATTTGCACACTCCCAACAGCAAAGGAAATGTGGGAAGCTCTGGAAATAGCTCATGAAGGAACTTCGGGAATAAAGGAGAATCGAATCAACACCTTGATCACAGAATTCGATCTACTTCGAATGAAATCAGGTGAGTCAATTTCTGAATTCGAACTTAGATATACTCATCTTGTTAATCAACTTGCAGCACTTGGTAAAGTCTATGATCAAAATATCCAAGTACGAAAGATTTTGAATATTCTTTCTAAAGAGTGGGAGGCCAAAGTCACTGCAATAGAAGAGGCAAAAGGGGAATCAATGAGATCAGTTGCTTCTCTATTTGGAAGCCTTTCTGAATATGAAAGCAAGTTAAAGTTCAAACGGGAACTAGACGACATCAGTGACAAAAGAAAGAAAGGTCTAGCTCTAAAAGCAAAAGAAGAAAATCAAGATGAAGATGAGGAGTTTGATGATGATGAAATGGGTTTAATCATAAAACGATTCAGAAAGTTCTACAAGAAAGGTCAAGGCTTCAAACACTTTCAAAAAGGAGGAACTAGCAACAAAGACCATATCATTTGCTATGAATGTGGTAAACCAGGACATATCAAATCAGAATGTCCAGAGCTCAATCAAAAGAGCAAGGAAAAGAGAAAAGGCAAATTCTTTAACAAAAAGAAGGCCTTTGTATCTGCTATATGGGGAGATAGTTCCTCAGACGAAGAAAGTGATGAGGAAGAAGTAGCCAACATATGTCTTGTTGCTCAAGAAGAGACAGAAGAAGAGGTAAATGATTCTGATCCTACCTATGATGAATTATTATCCGAATATAATGCTTTACATTCTGAATTCATCAAAGTAGTTAAAGAACTAATTGTTTTCAAAAAGAAAAACAAAGCTCTTGAAATTGAGCTTAAAGAAAGTTCAGAAAAGAATTGTGAAAATTGTTCTTCTTTGAAAAAGAAAAACACTGATCTCACAAAAACTCTTGAAAAGTTTACCAAAGGAAGTGAGATGCTAAGTGTGATTTTAAAAGAACAACGATTTGTAAATGACCGATCTGGTATTGGATATGATCCAAAATCAGATAAAAGGAAAGGTAGAAAGAAAGCAGGAGGTAAGTCATATTTGAATTATTTCCAGCATTCTGTACATATATCAAATCCTTTTGCATTTTGTAATTACTGTAATAGAAAAGGTCATTACACCTCCTCATGCATTCATAAGAAGAAAGGAAACATAGGAACCTACAAATGGGTACCTAAAGGCACATATGTTCAGAAAATCATTTATACTAATCCAAAAGGACCCAAAAAGAAATGGGTACCTAAGACTTAGTCATTTGATTGCAGGTATGTCTTAAAGCATCCAAAAATAACAAGTGGTTTATAGACAGTGGATGCTCTAGACATATGACCGGTGATTTCGAAAGTTTTACCAAATTACAACCCAAGGAAGGTGGAAAGGTAAAATTTGGAGGAAATCAAACCGGAAGAATAGCAGGAATTGGTGAAATCAAAAATGACAAAGGCATACAAGTCAAAGACGTATACTACGTTGAAGGCTTATGTCATAATTTGCTGAGCGTAAGTCAAAGTGCAGATAAAGACAACTGGATAATCTTTGATTCAGAGGAATGTCTAATTGTCAACAAGAAAGACTTACTACTTGATAAGAAGAATATCAAGGCTAAGCTCAGAGCAAAAAGGGAAGGTAACTGCTATACCTTAGATATTAGTAGAAATGAATCCGAAAACTGTTTTCTGAGTAATGCTGATGAAAGTTGGCTATGGCATAAAAGATTGGCTCATGTCAACATGCATCAACTAGGCAAACTACTCAAAAAGGATTTAGTTCTTGGATTACCCAAAGTAAACTTCAAAAACGATTTGATTTGTGACGCATGTCAAAAGGGTAAACAAACTAAGTCATCTTTCAAATTGAAAAATGAGATCTCAACAAATAGACCATTACAATTATTGCATATGGATTTAGTTGGTCCAGCAAGAGTAAAGAGTCTTGGTGGCAACTTGTATTCATTGGTCATTGTTGATGATTTTTCTAGATTTACATGGGTTATTTTTCTATCATCAAAAGATGAAACCTTTGAAGAATTTATTGTTTTTGCCAAGAAAGTGCAAAATGAGAAAGGTATGTCTATTGCAGGTATTAGGACTGATCATGGTGGAGAATTTGAGAATCAAGCCTTTGAAGAATATTGTGATACTAACGGCATTGATCACAATTTCTCTGCTCCAAGGACGCCCCAACAAAATGGAGTTGTGGAACGCAAGAATAGAGTGCTTACCGAAATGGCTAGAACAATGTTAAATGAAAAGAACATGTCTCAAGTTTTCTGGGCTGATGCTATGAGTACAGCATGCTATATTTCAAATAGAGCCTATATCAGAACGAAACTTGGAAAGACACCATACGAGCTATACAAAGGAAGGAAGCCAAACATTGCTCATCTACACATCTTCGGTTGTAAGTGTTTCATTCATAATAATGGTAAAGACAACCTAGGAAAATTTGATTCTAAAACTGATGAAGGAATTTTCTTAGGATATTCTAATCGAAGTAAAGCTTATAGAATTTTCAATAAAAGAACTTGTGTTGTTGAAGAATCAATTCATGTTGTATTTGATGAATTTGAAACCTCTGACAAAACCATTGATGAAGAACAGGAAGTTGTCTTAAATCAAGAAAATGGTCAATCTATCTCTAAGTCTCTTATTCCAGAGGTTGATGAAACTAAGGATGAAGAGCAATCCCTAGGTCAACCTAAAGCCTGGAAATACAATAGAAGTCATCCCTTAGATCAAGTTATAGGAGATGTGAATGAAGGGATCAAAACCAGAAATAGAATTTTCAATGAAGTAAGCTTTTCTGCATTCATTTCTGAGATTGAACCTTCTAACATTGATGAAGCCCTATCAGACAATGATTGGGTCATAGCAATGCAAGAAGAATTAAATCAATTTGAAAGGAATCAAGTCTGGGATTTGGTGCCCCGACCCAAAGATCATACGATCATTGGTACTAAATGGGTATTCAAAAACAAACTTGATGAATCTGCAATTATTGTCAGAAACAAGGCAAGATTGGTGGCCAAAGGCTATAATCAGGAAGAAGGAATTGATTATGAGGAAACGTATGCTCCAGTGGCTAGATTGGAAGCTATACGTGTACTCTTAGCCTTTGCATGCATCAAAGGATTCAAACTCTATCAAATGGATGTTAAGAGTGCCTTTCTAAATGGTTACATCATGGAAGAAGTGTATGTAGAACAACCTCCTGGTTTTGAAGATGTCACTAAACAGGACCATGTTTTCAAACTTAAAAAGGCTTTGTATGGTTTAAAACAAGCTCCTAGAGCCTGGTATGAAAGGCTTAGTAAGTTTCTCATCGATCAAGGTTTTGTACGGGGAAAAGTTGATACAACATTATTTATAAATCGAAAACGTGATGATATTTTAATTGTACAAATATATGTTGATGATATTGTTTTCGGTGCTACTAATGAATCTCTGTGTAAGGAATTTTCTGAGATTATGCAGGGAGAGTTTGAGATGTCAATGATGGGAGAATTAAATTTCTTTCTTGGTTTGCAAATCAAACAAAGAAAGAATGGGATCTTCATATCTCAAACAAAGTATTTAAAAGAGCTATTGAAGAAGTATGGAATGGATGAAGCAAATGGCTCAGATACGCCTATGAGCTCAACAACGTTACTTGATGCTGATGTCAAAGGGAAAGACTACAATATCACAAAATATAGAGGAATGATTGGATCATTACTCTATCTCACGGCAAGCAGACCAGACATCCAATTTAGTGTCGGCATATGTGCAAGATATCAATCGGCACCAAAGGAATCACATGCTGAAACTGTCAAACGAATCTTTAGATACCTTGCTGACACACCAGAATTGGGTCTGTGGTATCCCAAAGGAAGAAGTGAGTATCTAATTGCATATTCGGACTCTGATCATGGAGGATATAAGACAGACAGAAAGAGCACCAGTGGACAAGGACAATTCCTTGGAGGATCTCTTGTTTCGTGGTTCAGCAAGAAACAAAATACAGTGTCTCTTTCGTCAACGGAAGCCGAATATGTTGCAGTCTCAAGTTGTTGTGCACAAGTGATATGGTTAAAACAACAACTACAAGATCTTGGTATTTACCTCAAAGAAATACCAATCTATTGTGACAATACAAGTACGATAAGCTTGGCAAAGAATCCAGTTCAACACTCTAGAACCAAGCATATCGATGTCAGACATCACTTCATCAGAGATCATGTCCAAAAGAAGGATGTGAAAGTGATATTCATTCCTACTCATCTTCAACTAGCTGATATCTTCACAAAACCCCTTGCAAAAGATCAATTTCTATACATTAGAAGAGAATTGGGAATGGTAAATCCCAATGAGTTATAAGTAATTTCAGCATTTCATAATATTAGATGAAGTCATTTAATAATGTTTTAATGATTACTAACTTAAGCTTCGGAGTATATAGAAATGTGTTTTGCAGGAAGGTTGAAATTCTGTTTTGAGGAATAAAAACAGAGGTAAACAGAGGACACATTTACTGGAGTACCGACTTGAAGTAATGGGTGACAGAAAAGATTTACCCGAGGAGTAACTTGAGGTAAAATGGCATTTTACTCGAGTATGTACTCGAGTAATGGCCCCCAAAACTGGAAGTAATGGATCAAGTAACTTGATATTTAAATCTAACGGTTCAGTTTTGAGGAAATGAAAGGTCAGAAGTTCAAAAGACAGGTTACCCGAGGCGAGCCTCGAGTAAACTTGAAGCTTACTCGAGTAAGGCCTCGAGTAAAGTCGGAGTCCAGATTCTCAAATTGATAAATAATGATGCAAATCTGATCAACATGAGTTATAAATGATCGAGGGAACATCTATGGATAATTACTACATTATTCATACAAGGTACGCAATTTAAATGAATTATTTTGAATTTTTTTTCTGTATGAACACCCGAGGAAGGCCTCGAGTAACTTTGAATGTTACTCGAGTAAGGCCTCGAGTAAAGTCGGGATTTAGGTCTTTATCTTGCGCAAACTTGGTCATTTCCACAAAATCTCCTCGAGTAAATCACTATACACCCTTTCAAAAACTTTTCCCAATCGATTCCTTGCCCCATTTCCGTCAAAACCCAACTAGTTTCAAGATCAAAAACTTCCTATTTTGTTCAAAATCCCTCTGACCTAAACTAGCGACAGTAACTTCTGTTTCTGAGTTTTCTGATTCTTTTTGATTCAAAATGGTTAGAACCAAGAATCTCAACTTCACTGATTCTGATTCTGAGCAAACTCCTGATCTTCTTTCTCCTCCTCCAACAAAGAGAAGAAAGTTGATTCCTAGATCAAAAGCCAAAACCCCTCTTCAACCTAAATCTCCACCTAAAGCTAAAGGTGTGGTGATCAAAGAGCCTATTGTAACTAGGGCTCAGTCCAAAAAGAGTTCATCTACTGGAAGGAGTAAAGGTGTCAAAACTCCCTCACCTTCTCACTCAGATTCATCCACACCCTCTTTTACTCCAAAACCTCCCAAGAAGCCAAAATATGACAAAAATGTGGCTAAAGCTATGGCTGGGATCATTGACCAACTGGAGAAGGGTCAATCATCAAAGAAATCCAAGATTCCAGAGGCAGAGATCACTACCCCTCCCAAAGGATTCAATGTGGGGAAACTGGTGGAATCTCCCAAGTATCTGACACAGTTCTCCAGAAGGAAAGTATGCAAAACACACTTTGTTGATCTGAAGCTTCTACAAGAGGTAGTGAAGTTTGACCTTAGTCCTTATCTTAATCCATTTATGCCTTGGTTGTCTGTGAGATTGCCTTTTTGCACAAAGGTAGTCACCCACTTTTATTGCAACCTAGAAATCACAGATGAACCTGAGCGAACCTCTGTTGAGGAAGAGATGACCACTACTGTTAGAGGTCAAAAGATTTTGATATCTCCCTCTAAAATCAATTTGTGGTTGGGAATTGAAAACCCTCCTGATGATATTTATTCCGAACTTGAGCCCAATCAAATATTTACTATCCTTAAGCCCGGTGAGTTAGTTGGCCCCTTAAACTTTAAACCGAGTGATATGTGTGATCATCACAGGGTCCTATGGTACATCTACTCTAGGTCCCTAGTGAACAAAGCCAACAACTATACCCACTTTTCGGATAGGGACTACAGATGGTTTGCTTCACTCCTCTTGAAAGAAGAAAAGGATCTGGGAGAATACATATTCTCAGAAATGAAGAGATACAAGGTGGATGGAAAGGGAACCACTCCAATGCCATATCCTCAAATTGTGTCTCTTATCTTAAAAGAGAACAAAATATGGTATTTGGATAGTAAGGAGCCTGTTGAGAGAGTAACCCCAGTGGGGAGGAACCAAATTGGCAAGCTAAACATAGACATTCCTCTCAAAAGCCCACTGGAGTCTGGGTCCAAGAAGAAGAGAAAGGCTACTGAGGCAGAAACCAGTAGAATGGATGACACTCAGTCATCGGCTCCAGCCGCTACTACATCCTCACCATCTTTTCTGAATGCCACTCTCCAGCACTTTATGGAGAATATGCTGAGAGGTTTTCATGTGGATATAGCCAACACCAATGCTGAACTCATTACCCACATGAACACCAAGATGGGTGAGTTGGTTGAAAGAATGGATCAAAGACATGAGGAGCTTCTAGCAGAGCAACGGGCTCAGGGAGAGACCCTAAGATTGATACTGGCACGTTTGGATTCTCTGGGTCCTGGACCTTCTGCCGGTCCTTCTTCATCTGCACCACCATCTTCAGTAGACCCTCCTTCAGACACTCCTATTCCCATTCCTACTTCTGAGGCTGAACAATCTATCCCTTTGGTTTCTGATCCACTTGAGCCCCAAGGAAAAGACATATTATTCACAGTGGATGATCCTGAAACCCTTGAGTCTACACATATCACCATTGGTGATTCACCTCAAAAGCCACAATCTGAGACCACTCCCAAACCTATTCCCTCTCCTACCCAAACAGAGATTGTGTCATCTTCTTCTTCTGAGCATCTCACTCCAACTTTTGACACAACTCCAGTAGCTGAGACTCAGATTAACCCGGAAGGAGAAACCTCCACTATGGTTGTATTCCAACCTTCTCCTTTCCTGCCTAGAGATGACATCCATATTCCTCCACTTAATCTACCTGATCCAGTACCTTCTAGCTCTTTTGACTCTTTGGACTCAGATGATTCTATGGTGTTTCCTGTAACACCAATCTCCATGGCCAAGCCTCCTAGCCCTCCACTTGATTGATGAAGCCAAAAAGGGGGAGAAGTGCTTGAGAATGATTTTGTGGTTTTGTCCTCGCTTTTCATGGGTATATGGGTGTACATGGGACTTTGGGGAGCTTTTTGAATTCAGTATGAACTTTTTGTCATTTGAAATTTAAGTTCAATGCAAGTGTATTTAAATTATGCCTTCATTTGATTTCTTTTAAGTCTGTGAATTATGATATATGTTTTGGACTAATGAAGTTGTTATGTATGCAAGGTATAATCAACTTAATAAGAAATAATTAATTAAGAATCCAATTTGAAAAACCATGTTCAAAATCACCAAGTTTTGTCATCATCAAAAAGGGGGAGAATGTTGGATCTCATGTTTTGATGATAACAAAAGAATGGTTTGAAAAGGAAATGCTTAATAATCAAGTTTGAACTAGGTAATGACAGGAATAAGATTACTTGAAGTAAGCATGGAAGTAATGAAGTTTGGACAAGAGAAAATGCTGAGGTAGCAAAGCTTTCAAGGCATTACTCGAGGCACTACTCGAGTAATGAGACAAAACTTGAAGTAACAGAGGAGAACTTCCAGTAACCTGCCACCATTACTCGAGGCGCTACTCGAGTAACCAGGTAAAATTTCAAGGTTGCTCTCGGCCTGCTAATGTTACTCGAGGAGGTACTCGAGTAACCATGTGAAAACTTCCAGTGGCCTTCAAGTTAGCAAAATGTTACTCGAGGAGCTACTCGAGTAACCAGATCAGAAACTTCCAGTCAGACTTCAGGTTTTCCATGATACTCGAGGAGCTACTCGAGTAACCGTGTATTTGAAAATGTGTAACTCTCGGCACTTTGTACCACTGCCAATGTTACTCGAGGAGGTACTCGAGTAACAGCCTGAGGTAAGTTAAAACTTGAGGTTGGTATCCGATTAACTTGTTTTTATTTTTATCATCTTCCTCGAGTGCTTACTCGAGTATTCAAGTTTCTAATGTTTTATCTTAAGTGGATTCCTCGAGTATGTACCCCAGTAAGCACAAATATTTTCAAAGGAAACTTCAAGGTATTATCAGAGTAAATCAAGTTACTCGAGGTGTTACCCGAGTAACCTGTGCAAAAATGTGTGCATTACTCGAGGAGCTACTCGAGTAATGAGGTAATTGCTCTCGGCCTTGAAATCCTGCCAACAATACTCGAGGTGTTACCCGAGTAATCTATGAAATTGATAAAGCTTTACTGGAGGCATTACCCGAGTAAGTAACTGTTCACAAAGGTTTGAAATTTAGTTTACTCCATGCACTACCCGAGTAATCTTGTTTGTCTTCATTAAATTTCAAACAAATAGTGATTTCACGATGTTACTCGAGGCGCTACTCGAGTAAACTTCATGTGTTACTCGAGGAGCTACTCGAGTAAGCATACCCAGAAATTTAGAAATCATTCAAACGTTCATTGATTTGTTTCCTATATGATTAATCTTTCATTGTATTAGTATTCTTAGTCTATTTACAGATAAACAATGAAGGAATCACTTCAAGAGATGAAAGTCAAATCAAACGTTCAAATGCCAACCACCGCCAACGGATATTTTTCAAAAACTTGAAAAGTCAACAGTGGCTGCGCACTCACCAACGGACGAAAGGAAAACGTTCCAACGGTCATCATCATCATATCTATATATATGGGAACCTTCAAACAGAGAAGAACAACTAAGCATTCACACAAACGATTCATTAAGTTCATTGCTCTGTTTTCACGTTGAAATTATATTCATATGCTTCAGTGATTATCATTTACTCTTTGTGAGAGATATTTCATTCAAACTCAATATTTGTTATTGAGATAACTTAAGGTTGTGGAACCTTGAGTTGGGATTGGATTACAATCTGTAAGGGGGAGCGAGTGTCCAGGTGTAAGGAACTTGCTTGTACTGAGGTGCCAAGAACCCACTGAATCTTGGAAGTTATAGTGAAATTCTCAGAGAAGCTCTGAGGACTGGACGTAGGTCAAAGTGGTTGTGACCGAACCAGTATAACTCCCGGTGTACACTTCGGTGATATTTCTCCTTACTCATTACTGTTTTAATTCTTTTGTCAAAGTTTCATATTTTCGAAAGAAATTCCAGTATCACCCAATTCACCCCCCCTCTTGGGTGAAACGCTTGATCTTACAACTATGGCCATTCATAACTTTATTAGGAGAAATTCTCAGAGTGATGTTGATTTTGGCGTAGCAGAAAGTGCTAATGTAGCTCAGGAAGATAATAATACTGTAGACGATGCGGCTTCCTCGTCCAATGTTGCTGCGACATCTTCAACCAGAATGAATCGCATTCGTGACATGATTACACAGCAACTTGTATGGAATTTATGATCCCAATTAGTTATGTAATAGTTTTTTGTGAAATTATGTAATTTCCTAAGTTATTTGGTTTTTTGAGCTCAACGTTACCTACGTTTGGATTTCGTACCACAATTGTGGCCATTGAAATTCTAGATTGGGAGTTATTTGCTCTAGTGGCATAATAGAGTGAATCACAATGTGTTTATGCTGTTATAATTTCTGAAATTTCATTCCTAGTTTGGACTTACGATTTACAAGTTTGCATTTTAGATATCTTCCAGGCCCAGAGGATATGTTACTGTTGGATATCGCATATATGATCTATCTAAAATTTGAAGAATATACAAATGCCCTTCAACTTTTTATTTTTAAAAACGCACTTATACAATCGCTAATCTAAACATGTTTTGACTTATGAAAAAACACATTTTCAATCGCTCATCCAAACATAAATCATGAATCAAAAATTGACTTTTCTTTTAAGTCATTTTTAATAAGTTAGAATCACAATAAGTCATTTTTCCTACCGCTATCCTAAACACACACTTAATCTAAAACCTTAAAGCATTGAGATGACGTGTCTTTCTACTTTCACATTTCTTTAATTTTTCTATCTAACTCTATCTCAGAAACTTCTCCACTTCCACGTTTGAGCTATTTGGCTTAACTGATACGAAACATTTCCTTCACTCTCGACTTAAACAAGATGTTGTGAGTTCCTTCCGCTGGGCGAAGGGTGAAATAAAACTTCTCCGCTTCTTCTCATCCCCACTCGAACCTGACTTTTTAATATTTTCTTTAACAAGTCAGTCTTCAAGCCTTTATATCAAAGGATAATGTTTGGTTGCATCGTGAGTTCACTACAAGACACTAGCTAGTGGTATTCTTGAGTCTCATTCTATAAAGACTAACGTTTCAACTCCCACATTGAAGACAAACGTGTGAGAGTGGTACACAAATTAAATATATTTGCACTATTTGATTGACGCTTGCCTTAAAAAGGAACTAAGCAAAAGACACAAAAATGAACACAACTTTTATAGCCCAAAGTTATAGATACTGTTAGAAGTCAGTAAAACCGTCCGCCGCCGAAGAAGAATGTGATGAAAATGTACAGGATTAGATATGAGTTCAGATTATGATTATTGTATATAAATATGTAGTTGAACATTTCAATAAATGAGAATTTCAGATTAATCAAATAACATGGTACCAGAGCCATTGTAACTCCAGAAATAATTTCTGTTTTCCGGCGAAGAACTCCATTTTTTCCGGCCAATGTGTTTCTGTTCAAGGTTCAGATCTGCCTTCGCCAGCACCTCCGCTGCAGACACGCGCCAGATCCCTAGGTTCCCTGTGTTCAGATCGGCCGGCCACCAAAATTTGAAGCCATTCCGACGGAGCGTGAGTACACACGCGCCACCTGAAGTTCCGCCGCTGCAGACAATCTCCAGTGTCCGTTTGCGATGCCGTTTACGGCGTTCTGATCGTCTCTTCAACCTCTACCTCCCTCTGAAGTTGTGTGGTCATCCGATCAAGTTTGAATTTTTAGCCTTATTCCTTGCCTCTGCTTCAACGATCTCCAGATTGCAATTTGCCTCTGCGTGCTTTGTTGAGTTAGTATTACGTTTAATATATCTGTGGGTCCCGTGGTTGCAATCATTTTTTTTGAAAATTTGCTGAGAAAGTGTAGCACGTAAACTCTTTCGGTGTTTTTCTTCCGTGTGGGTCCCTCTTTAAAAAAAAAACTCTGAGGTACTATTCACTCACGGTTACTATTCATCTGAGGTACTATTCATTCACGGTTACTGTTCATATGAGGTACTATTCACTCACGATTACTATTCATCTGGCACTGTTACTGTTCATCTGGAGGCTTCTGTTCATCGTTTGGGATATTTTTTGGTTGTGAGAAATTTCCACTTGGTCACTAGTGTGACGTTTGTTATTGTAGTTGGAGGACCTTAAAGCCTCATTTGGGATATTTCAGATTGTTGCTGCAGTTTATGATTGTGTAATTATCTTGTTCTTGCTCTGAGAGTTTGTTGTCATTTCACCTTTGCTGTTTGGTACATCTCCTTGTTTGATGATGGAGGAAATTAAGTCTAGATCTTCAGGTGCTCTTGCTACAGGTAACATCACTTCTAGCCTTGCCACTTGTTCGTCAAAGTGGATTATCGATTCCGGTGCAACTGATCATATGACAAGTAACAAAAATTTGTTCTCCTCGTATACACCTTATGCCAACCCCTCTAGTATAACAATTGCTAATGGTTCTTATTCTCGTGTTCTCGGATGTGGCACTATCAGACCTACCTCATCTATTGCTTTATCCTCTGTCCTTCATGTTCCTGATCTTGCTTTTAATCTTTTATCTACTAGCAAACTTACTCGACAATTCAATTGTTTTATCACACTCTTTCCTGACCATTGTTTGATTCAGGATCTCACGACGAAGCATGTTATTGGTAAGGGCTATGCATCCGGTGGTCATTACATCCTTGATGATCAGGTACCGCGTTCTATTGCTTGTTCTGGTGGGACATCTATGTTTGAAATTCATTGTCGTCTAGGTCATATGTCTATGTCATCTCTCCGAAAATTGTATCCTCAATTCTCTTCTGTGTCTGTTTTAAATTGTGAATCCTGTCAATTTGCCAAACACCATCGTGTTCATTTAGCACCTCGCGTCAATAAACAAGTTGCGTCCCCATTTGAGTTAGTGCATTCCTCCGGAAGTCATTGTACGGTCTAAAGCAAAGTCCTCGAGCCTGGTTTGATAAATTCTGTAATGTGGTCAAGAAGTTTGGGTTACGTCAAAGCAAGTGTGATCACTCTGTGTTCTACCAACAATCTGATGCAGGCATGATTCTTCTCGTAGTATATGTTGATGATATTGTGATTACAGGAAGTAATTGTTCTGGAATCTCAGAACTTAAAATCTTCCTGAACTCTCACTTTCAGACTAAAGATTTGGGATCATTAAAGTACTTCCTTGGTATTGAGGTTTTGAGAAGCAAGAAAGGTATTCTTTTGACTCAAAGAAAGTATGTTCTTGATCTCTTAAAGGAGACTGGAAAACTTGGAGCTGCACCAAGCAGCATCCCCATGATTCCGAATCCCTTTCTAGATCTTGATGCTAGTATGTTTGATGAACTTCCTGATGATTTGAAGAAGAAGATTGATCCAGAGAAATTAAAGCCGTTTCCATTTCTTGAGAGATATAGAAGACTTATTGGGAAACTAAATTATCTAACAGTAACTCGTCCTGATATAACCTTCTCAGTCAGTAGACTCAGCCAATTCATGGCATCACCAACAGTGGCACAATGGGAAGCTTTAGAACATATCTTGCATTATTTGAAAGGTTCTCCAGGTCTTGGTATTCTTTACCAAGATTATGGGCACACTAAAGTCGAGTGTTTTTGTGATGCGGATCATGCAGGATCAAAGGCCACAAGACGATCTACTACAGGTTACTGTGTGTTTGTTGGTGGAAATTTGATATCTTGGAGAAGTAAGAAGCAAGGGGTTGTGTCAAAGTCAAGTGCAGAAGCGGAATACAGAGCCATGTCACAGTCAGTACAAGAAATTGTGCGGGTACTTCAGCTTTTGAAGGAAATTGGTATCATCACAACATTACCTGCAAAACTATGGTGTGACAATAAAGCAGCACTTCATATAGCATCGAACTCGGTGTTCCATGAACGTACTAAACATATTGAAATTGATTGCCATTTTATTCGTGACAAGATCAAAGAAAATATTGTATCTACAGGGCACATACGGTCCGACGACCAACTGACAGATCTTCTGATAAAAGCCTTAAATGGGACACGGGTTGAATATCTTTGTAACAAGTTGGGCATGATAAATATATATGCTCCAACTTGAGGGGGAGTATTAGAAGTCAGTAAAACCGTCCACCGCCAAAGAAGAATGTGATGAAAATGTACAGGATTAGATATGAGTTCAGATTATGATTATTGTATATAAATATGTAGTTGAACATTTCAATAAATGAGAATTTCAGATTAATCAAATAACAGATACAAAACAATATTACAACGTAAGGTTCAAGTCATAAAATGTGTGTGTGGAACTGTGGATGCTATTAGGATGTTCAAATCTTAGTTACGATGTCCAATCGTTCAATTAAATTTTAAATTTTGTTGAAAAAATTATTTCTATAATAAAATGATCCTGCAATTACAGTAAAAAAGGAGGAGCATACAGAATACAAAAGAAAAAGAATAAAAGACACGAAGTAGAATAATATTTATGACATCAAAGGGAAGGTTCTCATCAATTTTCATTAATTTAATACGCTGCAAGAGAATATTTAAAAAAGAGTTGCCGCAGATACACTGGCAATTACATAAAAATTATAATGTCCTTAATTTAAACCCCAAAAACAGACAAGGATTTGAAAATCGTTGGCATTAAATTATCTTAAATGCTCTGTTAATATAGAAATGAGATAATTTGAGAAAAACATAAAAACAAAGAAAGTCTAAAGAATACATGAATATGTTCTACCCTTTTAATTTTTTTGGATAAAATACATTTATTGAGGTAACCCTATTTTCTGTAACAACAAGGCCTCATGCATGAAACGAATTAAGTCTGGTGAATGAACTGTATTATTGATATCCGAAAATTTTATGACGTGCTGTAAACTTTATATTTAATTTGCATCCTGTTCTCTGTATCTTTTTTATTGTTTTGCTTGCTTCTTCTTTGATTTTCATAAATATATTTGTCAAATACATAGAATAGAACAGTAAGATTCATGTATCTAGCAGCTTCTGTGGGACCCCCATGTACAGGAATAGCTCTGATCCCTATTCCCTGTTACTTTTCTACAACTACATGTAACAACATACATTCTTTGTGTATTGTGTCCCAAATCTTTCTCGCCCATAGCTCGCTCTTCTCTTTAGTGTTCCAAATCTCCCTCCTCCCCTCTTCCTCCAGACTGCCATGGATCCTTCCCATCGCTCCAATGAAGTTAATCAAATTCCAACAAACGACAATACCTTTACCGACCCAGCCCATCATGATGATGACGAAGCATTACGTAATGAATTGGTTTCCATTTTGGATATGCTTGCTGCATTTTCGGATTATGCCATGGAAGAAGAAGACCACCTTCAAGGAGATGATAATGGTGGTGATGGTTTAGATTTTGGTGTTGATGATGTACGTGGGTATATTGAGGAATTGATGAGGAACGAGAATGAAATGGTGAGGGAACCGACGAGGATGAACAACCAAAATGGAGATGATCCGATGGGGCCGATAATCAACAATCAAAATGGAGATGAACTGATGGCCGGGCCGGTTTCTGGAACTCCAGCAACAGAATCATCCATTGAAGCATTAGAGAAGGTGACTGTGGTTGAACAGAAAGAAGAAGGGAGCACAAGTGTGGGTAAGTTTGAATGTTCTATTTGCTTTGAAGGTTCTTCAAATGACCCTGAAGCTTCTCGTATGCCTTGTTCTCATTTGTTCCACACAAAGTGTATCATTTCGTGGCTCCATACTCGCAATACTTGTCCTCTTTGCCGATTTGGAATGCCCACTGGTGATGAAAAATGAAGATTAAGAGATGGTTATTGTTGAGCACAGAAGAGAAGGGGTAATAAGAAGTTGGGTTACAATAATGAATAATCTATATATTGTCAGAACTTTAAGTTTTTCTTGATGAAAATTATGTGTTTAAGAGTTTTAGATTCTAAAGTATCGTCTACCTTGTACTGCTTTAATAATAAGATGTATTCATGTAATTTGAGTTTGGTTTTCAATTTCTAGATCTTATCTCTTGTTATTGGTTATTTGAAAATTTTGGCTTTGTTAACTAGCAGTAAATTAAGCACGACCAATCAGTGAGGCTAATAACTGTGTGTGTGTGTGTGTGATGAATACGAGGCAAACTATGATGAAGGAATTTAATCAACGATGATCTCCACCCTTATATTAAAAAAATAGATGGTTTATATTTCATATTTTATAAAACTATTATTTTAAACATAAATAAATAAATTTAAATTGGTAAAGTATGATACGCACAATTGATAACTGCAATATAAATAAAATTTTAAAAAGATTAAATTATAAATACTATAATACTATTTTTAGGAAATATTAAATATGAACCCTTCATTTAAGAATGGTTATGAAAGTATATATTCTCTTATGTCAAAATACATATCATATTGCCTTATAACTTTCAATTTATCCAAACTGCCCTCGTGTTGCTTCCAATTTCTATTTGAAAACTATTGAATTTGAAACAAAATATTTAATGTTTCCTGGTCAAGTATTTGAATTATATTGGTGATACAAAGAGTCTTTACACTCTCTTCAACAAATGCACCGTTGTGTAAGAAAGATATGGAGGGTGGATGGGCACCTCCTCTCGCTCTCTTGTGAGATGGTATATTCAAGAAAACCAGAGGGTAAGAGGGGCCCACAATACACCCTTATAAATGCACAGAATGGTGAGAATCATATATATATCTGGGATTCTGATGGGTGCTTATGCGGGATCCATATGCACAAAAATGATACTCATACTTTATTTTTATTACTTTCTGTAAGTTTCTAGCAACATACACTCTATGCATGTATGCCAACTCCTTTTGTTCTCCAGGACTCTCCTCTACTAAGATCTTTCCTTGCATCTCTACTCTTGTTCCATATTACCATGGATTTTGAAGACTCTAGAGAAGCTTATTCAACAAACACCAACAACCTCGTTATATGCTAATATTTCATCTCATCATCTTTAAGGTGATGATCATACTTTAGAATTGAGGTTGAATGCAAAAATTTAGGAACCATTTAGTTGCTAGAATCAAAGCTTGAAGGATAGGAATAATTCCATTTATCCCTTATATTTTGAACAGTACGAACTAATCTGCCCTCCCCATTTTAGTCACTTTATTTTTATTTTATTTTATTTTCTTTTACATTCCATTCTCATCGATTCCATTAATGAGAGGCCCGATATATTCAACTTCATCACTATGATAAACTATTGATCGGGGTTGCGGAGGAATAGATGAATTTCAAGATTTTCTTAATTTAAATTAGATATTTAGACTAGACAGAGTTCTGGATTCTAAAATATTGTTTTTTATTGCGTTATGATAAGAGATTTCCTGAAATTTGAATTTGGTTTTCAATCAATATGCTAAGTTAAATTTCTTTTTTATCATTTGAAAATTCATCATTTTCGTTATTCATGTTATCATTGGGGGTAAGTAAGTTCAAGAAAAATGGATAGACATCAAGGTAAGGGATATTTAGAAAAGAATAAGAATAATCTTTATTGGTGTGATATATAGATTGGAAATTAATATTTTAGTTTGTATATTTAGCGGGAAGAACTAACCTGATAATTAAGTCGACTTACTTCGCCTCACAATGAGATTTATCTAACCGACAATATGGATATGGTAATATATATTGGCAATGGTTGAAATAGTTTGAGAAAGATAAAACAACATAAATTAATGTATAATGTTGATTGAGTCAATTTAATCTAGGTTTCTTTTTTCGATGGAAATTAATCTACGTTTTCCAGTTTAATTTTAGTTAGATCTACTCTTTGTGATAGAACAACATAGAAAAAGAGTATTTTGAATTTTGTTCTACTCTTTGAATTTGTATAATTTAACTTAAATCATAATTAAATTATATTTTAAATTTTTGCAACAAATTTTTTTTCTATACAAACTTAATCATAATTTATACTACAGTTACAGCAAACAAGTACAAGCATATAAAGAATACCATAGAGAATGAATAAGAGACAGAAATAGAATACATATAACATTACATAGAAACTAAAAATAGCACTTCTGAAATTTAAATTCAAAAGGAGGGTTGCCATTAATTTTCAAGAATCTAATACGTTTTATGAACATACTGAAAAGGAGGTGTGGCAGATACATTGGCAATTACATAATCGATATCGTGATCTGAATTAAAAGGCCTCTATGAAACAAAAAATTAAGAATAGAGATGCATTGCACACTATTCACATGAATAAATAAATAATGGTGACTTACCATAGATTTTACATTTTATTCTAATACCCTCCCTTATATCTCTTTTCTTTTTCTTGTTTCTTGTTTCTTTTTAAAATGTTCTTAAATAGTTTTGCCAAATTAAATAACTTTTAATTTATGCAAAAAGACCCTTATCTCACTTCCAATTGCTATTTGTTACTCTTGAATTTGAAACAAAATATTTAATTTTTCCATGTGAACTTATTTGAATTATATGGTTGATACAAATGGTTCTCACACTCTCCAACAAACTCGTCAATGTGTAACCTTCTCTCTGGTAGGATAGTTCATTCACGAAATAGGGTACGAGGGGTCCACAACACATGTTTTATACGGCTATGCTAAAATTACTAATACATGGAATGGTGGGATTCAAACACATGTCCGTGTCTCGGTATGACTCATATGTACAGAAATGATACTTTTATCTATCTCAGTTACTTTCTATAAGTTTATAACATCATACGCTAACTCTGGATGTATGCCAATTAATTTTATCTGGGAGGACTCCTCAACTAAGATCTGTGATGTCCTCTCCTTTTCTTCCATATTAGCATGGATCTTGAAGATTCCATTGAAACCTATTCAGCAAACACCAATATTTGTTATTGCCAATAGTTTCATCCCATCATCTTCAAATGATTATACTTTAGCATTTGAGCTTGAATGCAAAACTTTAGGCACAATTAGTTGCCAGAATCAAAGCTTAAACAATAATGAGAATGTCTCCACTTTAGCATGATATATTAATTATATATATTTATCTTGGTATAATCATTTTTACATGAGAAAACTCAATACCAAAAATACATGAGAATCAACACACCCATAACAAACCTCATAAATCATGACTCCCAAACCCAAGAAATTTCATGTGAACTAAATTATCCCTCTTACATATTTTGAACACTATCAACCTCTCCGGCCTCGTCATTTTAGTCAATTTATTTTTGTTTTTTCTTTCTTTTCCATTCCGTTCTCATCAATTATCCTGATTAATAACCAAATCTCCCTCTTAAACGGTTCCATTTTAGATGCTTTTACCGATACCATTGAGTCTAGAATCACACAGTTGTCTCAAATTAAAGGAGGTTATAGAACATTTATACTTATGGTTTATGTTTTTCATATTTTAAAGGATATGTTTATTGTTTTGGTCATACTAGTCAACTTTTAACACTACAAGGAACATGCTATTGATGCCGATGGTGGAGTTGTGGAGGAATCTATGAATTTCAAGGATTTCTTAATCTAAATTATATGCTTAGAGGTCTAGATTCCAAAATATTGTTCTTTTTACTGCATTCTTGGTAAGATATTTGATATTTCATGAAATTTGAAGTTGATTTTCAATTACTAAATTTTATTTCATTTTATTGTTTATTTGAAAATTCATCAGTTTCGCTATCCATCTAATCAATGGGGCAAGTAACTTCAAGAAAAAGGGATAGACAGAACAAATTTAATCCACTCGTTGACATTGTATAATTTTATTTAAATCAAGACTAAATTATATTTTGAATTTTTGTAACAAAATCATTTATATAAAAACTTAAGGAAAAATTCCAAATAAATACCATTTGAAAATGAAAAACCTTAAAAAGTCTATTAACACTTTAAAAAGATTTAAAAGTACTAAGTACCAAATTGAGTTTTTCAAGTTTTGACACATTTATCATTTTACCCCTCAAATTTTTTTAAAAATAATAGTGGTGGCCCTGCGGAAGCACCACCGCTAGCCGACAGCTGCAGCGAAGGCTGGGACCTCTGACGGCTAGAGCTTTGGTCGGCAGGAGTTTTTTTGGTGGAGAAGGGGTTTTTTATTTTTGAAAAAAATTTGTTGAGACATGGCAAGGGGTGGGATCAAATCCATCATGGTGGGATTGATAAGTTTAGTAATGATTTTGACAAGAATTATAATAGTTTTGATAAAAGCGTTTTGTGCAAAAATGTTGATGAAAACACCCAAGTCAAGGTTTATCAACAAACGGTTTTGTCAATACCATTACGAATTTTTTTATTTTCATTACTTAATTTATCAAAGCCATTACTGACTTTGTCAAAGCTATTATACCTTTAATTATATTATACATATTTAATAATGCATATATATATATCAAAGGAGTTTTGGTGGCCACTAGGCCACCATGCTTCTCTGCTAACCCATCCCACCCCTCGCCATTTCTCAACAATTTTTTTTTTTAAAAAACCCCTTCCTCACCAAAAACGCTCCCTGGCGCTCCGGTAGGGGCATCACTATTATTTTAAAAAAAATTTGAGAGGTAAAATGGTATACGTGTCAAAATTTGAAAAATCTAATTTGATACTTGATATTTTTAAGTCTTTTTAAAGTATTAATAGACTTTTTAGGGTTTTACATTTTTAAATGGTATTTATTTAGGATTTTCCCAAAACTTAATCATAATAGTACAGCTACTGCAATCAAGTATAGCCATAAAAGAATACAAAAGAAAATGAATAAGGGACATAAATAGAATAATATACACAACATTACATAGAAATAAAAGTGGCACTAATGAAATTTAAATTCAAAAGGAAGATTATCATTAATTTTCAAGAATGCATTATGTTTCATGTACATAAGAAAAGGGTGTGTTGCAGATTAAATTGGCAATTACATAAAAATCGATATCGTGGCCTAAATTAAAAGACCAAAAGAAACAACAAATTAAGAATAGAGATTCATTGCACTTAGAGTAAGTAATGAGGCTCACAATTCAAGTGTTCATGAATTAATAAATAATAGTGACTTACTATAGATTTTACATTTTATTCTAATACTCTCCCTTGTATCTCTCTTTTTTTGTTTTTTTAAAAAAAATCTTGTTTCTTTTTTTCATAAGTAATTTTTCCAAATTAAATAACTTTTAATTTATGCAAAGAGACCCTCATCTTCATTTCCATTTGCTATTTGTAAACAATGAAATTCGAAACAAAATATTTAATGTTACCATGTGAACTATTTGAATTGTATTGGTGATACAAGTGGTTTTTACACTTTCTCCAATGTAACAAACTCGCCAATGTGTAACCTCCTCTCTCTTGTAAGATGGCACATCTACAAAAACTAGAGGGTGGGAGGGGTCCCACAACACATGTTTTATACGGCCATGTCAGAAAAGACAAAGACATAGGTGGGACCCATATTTACAGAAATGATACTCAATGTCTTTCTATAAATTTATAGCAACATACAGTCTATGCATCTACGCATTTTCTTGGAGGACTCCTCTTCCGACATCTCTCCTTGTAGCTCTGTCTTTTTCTCAGTGTTTCTTTTTTATCTTTGATTAGAGGTATCCGGCGCTAGATCTGGACTCCGGAACCGGGCCGTCCGAGCAACCGACTAATCCCCGCTGATTTGTAGGTACCTCGATGGGTAGAACAGCTGGCCAGGAGATTTAACGCTGCTCCATACCCAAGGCTAGGGATCGAACCCCCGACCAAGGTTAAGGGTGGAAGAGCCCTTAAGGCTCTACCACACGCTCCTGGTTTTTTCTCAGTGTTTCTAACCTCTTCTCTTCTTACCATGGATCCTCAAGACTCCAACACTACCCTTGTTTCTTCCAATCATTTCACCTCATCATCATCTTCAACAACTGAGCAATACTTTAACATTGAGGTTGAATGCCAAATCTTTTATGCTATGAATGGTGTCACTATAGAAGGCATTACTGATACCATTGAGGGTGGTATCACAATTGTCCCAAAAGAGGACATAGAACGATTCATATATATGGTTTTCTGTTACTTTGATGTTCCTGAGCATGCTCAAGCTCGCATGGCTACAAAAATCCTGGGATATGCGCAAAAAGTCGTCAATGAAGCCCCTAAGAACCAACAGATTCTGGATATGTATCTTGTTCTTGGGCATACTAAAGAACTTCATAACTATGATGATGAACATAATTATGCTATTGATAATTATTATGGTGAGGTTTTGGAGGAATCGATGAATGAAAATGAAGATGTGAGAATTATTCCGGCCAGTGAGTCATCCATTAAGGGATTGGAGAAGGTGAATTTGGAAGAGAAAGAAGGAAATGGAAAGGGAATTAAGTGTAATTGTGAGATTTGTTTTGCAGACTTTTTGGTTGATTCTCATGAAGCTGTTCGTATGCCTGCTTTCATTTGTTTCACAAAAAATGCATCACTATCTGGCTGCGTAATTGTAATTCTTGTCCTCTCTGCAGATTTCAGATGCCTTTAGAAGAAGATGAAGAATGAAGAAGAAGACGAAGCTGGTTTATAACGCACAGATAGAGGGGGTAAGCTGGGTGGGGTGAGGAATGCCTCTATCGATTTCTCTCTTCATTTCCTCTCCACTGAATGAGTGAATATACCCACAATTAGATCAAGTTTCGATGGTTGAGATTTAATACCATATAAAAATATTATTAAATAATATTAAATTTCAACAATTGAAACTTGATCTAATGATGGATACTATCAATGGAGAGAGAAATCAATAGAGACATTCATTTTCTAGCTGGGTTACAGTAAATCTGTTGTTTCTATTTCAAGTTTTTCTTATTTTAGTGTTACTATGAGTTATATTGATAAGACATTTCATGTCATGTGAATCTGATCGTCACTAGTTACTAAATTTTATCTTTTAGTTTTGCCACCATTTTAGCTGTAATCATCACTGTGTTAACTACAAGAACAAGAGATAGACAGCAAGATAAGGACATGGGTATAAAAATAAGAAGAGTAAGCGCCCAGAAAAGAATTATACTAAGAATAAGAAGAGAACAAATTTAGCTGGAAAATTTAGGAGAACAAATTGACCTCGTAATTAAGTATAATTGCTTCGGTACGCAATGAGATCGATCCAATCGGCAAAATGAATATGGTAATGACAGATTTCATGGGCAGTACTCAATGGTTAGAATGGAGAAAAAGATAAAAAAACATAAATTAATATATAGATTATCTGGAATATGCAAAATAAATATGGCAATATGCATTAATGGACATATTTTATGGGCAGTATTCAATGTATATATTATCTTGAATGAGTCGATTTAATCCATATTTTCTTCGTAATTAGTTCTCGTTCGATCCACGATCTTTGTGATGGAATAATGTGAAAAAAGAGCTTTGGAAACGTAGAACGATATACAACCGAATTAGCGGCTCAAAAAAGATATATGATTGAATTAAATTAGGTTTTCAATTATATAGAAACTTATTTTTTAACGAAGAAATCAATCATGATACTAAAATTACTGTAACAAGTATACAAGGGGAAAATCTTCTAAAAGAAGTAAAAGCATGAGGGGGATCATAGAATCATAAATACAATATACAAAAAAAAAAAAAAGCGCATATGAAATTTAAATTAAAAGGGAGGATCTCATTAATTAATTTTCAAGAAGTACATTGCATGAAAATATTAAAGAGTAATTAAAAGACCATAAAGAAGCAAAAAGCTAAAAGTACATGACATTAAGTTATCTTTAATGTTTTAATAAATAAAAATAAAATAAATTGTAGGAAATATAATTAAAATTGAAGTAAAAGAGGAATACAATTAATGCTTTACCCTTTTTTTTTATAAATACATTCATCAATAAGATAACCTCTTAATTATATTCCATAACAAGATAGTTAGGTACAATGCACGCTGCAAATTGATGAAGGAGTTGCATTATCTAAAACTTATAAATATTACTTGTTTATTATAAATATATTTTATTCTCACAATCATTTCCTTACTTGTTTCATTTTTTTAAAAAACATAAATTATTTTGCCAAATTAAGTCACATTATACAAAAAGATTCTCATGCATCTTGCTTCCAATTCATAATTCAACAATTGAATCATAGACAACATTTGATTCTTTCTTATCAACTATGTGAATCATATTAGAGATATTCATAATTCAACAATTGAATCATAGACAGACAACATTTAATTCTTTCTTACTAACCATGTGAATCATATTAGAGATATAATTCCCCATATTTTACCACTCTAAGCTCTATCTGATGGATGCACCATATCCTACATATAGAGAAAGAGATTAGGGTTATAAGACCCACAACACGCATTTTATACAGCTACACCAATTCTGTGGGACCCATAATACAGAAATGGGACACGTACCTATCATTGTTATTTTTTTAAAATTTTATATCAAAAGCATCATGCGCAACTAATTAAGCCAATTCATTTTCTTTTTAAGTGATCTTTTGCTAAGATCTCTCCTTTCGTATCTTTGCCTATTTTTCTTGAGCGCTCCAAATAATCTGTCCTCTTAGCTCCAAATAGCACCATGGAAGTTGAACATTCATGTGAAGTATACCCAGCATGAAGTATACCCAGCAGACACCAACACCTCTATCTCCGCCGATCATTTCATCTCATCTTCCTCAAGTGAACAATACTACAAGATGGAGGTCGAATGCAAATGTTATTCCCTTTGGTCCTAAATATAAGACAGAGTTGACTTTTTTTTTAGAGAGATTAAGGAAGGTAAATAAGTTACTTAATTGTTGTGTATACTTGACTATATATTAGTTTATTAATCAAACTAATTATTTTGGAGGAAAAAAAATATAAATACGCTAAAGTAATTTAATTAGCTTCCTTAATCTCTCTAAAAAAGTCAACTCTATCTTATTCGTATGCATACTACAAAAAAACTGTTAATTCGTAGTGGTTACTTTATAACGGTTGAACGAAACTACTACCACTATCAGCATTTGTAGCAGTTTATAATGAAAATACTACAAATTTACAATGGTATGACTTATGCCAAGTGCCGCATTAGTTACTGAACGACATTTGTAGCAATTTACCCAACCAAACCACCACAAATGTGGCGCCAGATTGACGCCACATTTATGGTGTCTTCTTTGTACTGGTTTATATGACAAGAACCGCTACAAAATGCAAAGGGCCACATATTTTTAGCGGTTTGAATGAATAATCGCTACAGACACTACTACAAAAAGGGGTTTTAACGTCCCTATTTTGGCACTTTTAATGTCTAAAAACTGAGGGACGTCTATGTGGGAGGCGTAGTATATTTTAAGAAAAGACGTCCTAAAAAAATGGGACGTCTAAAGGGAGGACTTTAGACATCCTAAATTAAGAATTGGGACGTCTAAAGTCCCCTTGTGTAGGACTTTAGACGTCCCAAATCTCAATTTGGGACGTCTAAAGTCCTCCACTTTAGACGTCCCAAATCTAAAATTGGGACGCCTAAAGTCTCCAGTTTAGATGTCCTTTTTTTTTTTTAAAAAAAAGGGACGTTTAAAGTCATTTGAATTTCAAATTTCCTATAGATACTGAGGTCATCAATTATGAAAGCAAACACAAGTTTCAGATGAGAATCCTCTACAATAGTTTTGTTGAATATAAATGCTAGCTTTCTCCATTCTCTTTTTGGCTCTAGAATTTCCTTTTTTGGCATCACCACACTTCCACCACTTTGCTAGCTTTATTCAAACTTCTTTTAGTCAAACTTTAGAATTCAAAAATCTATTTTTTACCCAGATGCACTGTACCAGATCTGATTGTGAAAAGAGAGAGGAGCTTATATAATAATAATAATAAATAGACAAACATGTAGGATTTGAGAAGTGATAAAGAGAGAGTTACCATCGCAAATAGGGGCACTGAAGGGCATGATGAGAGGGGGGATGATGGCAAAAACACCGAAGGAAAAAGCCATTTGAATCTATAGAATGTGGGTCTCTCTCTGCAACTCCTTTCAAAGAAATTGAAAAATGCTGTGGGAGCGAGAGAGAGAGGGAGAGGAAGGAAAGCGTCCCTTTATTTAATATAAGGCACGAGCGTCCCTTATATTCAATACAGCTCGTAAGAAAATTTTTAAATTACTTTAGACGTCCCAAATTCTATTTGGGAAGTCTAAAGTGTAAAAAAAAAACTTAATTTTTTCTTACTTTAAACGTCCCAAATTCAATTTGGGACGTCTAAAGTGGGACTTTAGACCTCCCAAATTCAATTTAGGACGTCTAAAGTAAAAAAAATTACATTTTTTTAAACTTTAGATGTCTCAAATTCAATTTGGGACGTCTAAAACTACCTAGTTCCCACACATAATTACAAAAATGTCACCGCCTATATTTTAGATGTCCCTATTTTAAAAAAGGACTTCTTTTAGGGTAGCAGAATCTATATTCTGTAGTAGTGAGAATGTAAAGGGCATGCACATTTGTCACAGTTTTAAAGAACAGCTACAAACTTTCACATTACACGAGGTAGGGTTTCATGATTTATAGCGGATGAGGTAGCAATTATTTGTAAGACCGCTATAAATATCAACGCTATAAAAGCACCGTCACCCCCCCCCCCCCCATTTTACCATTTTTGGCAAATTCATTTCTTATACACCCTCTAAAAGGTTTTGCTTCATATATCAGATTTTGCTCAAGCATTTACAGAGTTAGGCACTTATGGTTAGTAAAGTTAACTCCTTTATTTTGTTTCCCCCTATTATTCTAATTTTGTTATAAATATTATTTTTTTAATTATTAATAATAATTGTAGTTATTATGACTTTCAAGTGAGATAAGGGCAAGGGGAAGGAGGCTGAGCTTCCCCCCAGACTTATTCTGCGGCAGAGCAGTAGTAGACGGGGCAGCAGTATGGGTAGTAGAGGGTAGCGTAGAAGTAGACATGTCCCCATGCTATCGTAGGAGGTGACCCCTCCATAGTAGTTAAAGCAGACGACCTTACAGGAGGTGACCCCATAGCAGACAACCCTGCAGGAGGCGACCCCACTAGAGCTACCTTTTCAGCTAGGGGGCTAACATCAGTCTGAGCAATTATGATGAGAACGAAGAGTTTGACTTCAACATTGCCGTTCTCAATGACATAGAGCAGTTTCTGGATGAGGAAGAGGCTTAGGACCAGAATAACCCACGACAGTCGTTTTCATGGTCAACAGGGTTTGAGGTGCAAGTTCAAGGTAAATTTAAATATTGTTTTAATAAATTTAATATTTAAATTCCATAGGTTTAAATGTGGATTTAAATTTAATTAAAGTAAGTAGTAAATTGTGCAGATGTGTAGGTGAATATATCCACTAGGAGGCTGGATGTGGCCGGTCTCAATAGCATGGACCGAGGACTATGTATGATAATTCCATAGAATGAGGTCACGAACCAGCCAATTGAGAATGGTGGTCACCTATTCAACCACTATCTGAACGAGCTGGCCTCGAATTGGATGCGGTTCCCCATATACTTCAAGACGTGGAAGAATGTTCCCCAAACACCGAAGAATATAGCTTGAGATGATGCTATGATGGTAATTAATTTTGTTTATTTATATTATAAATGTAACTAGTAATAATTTATGTCATTTTTAATTAATTAATTAATTATATTTAATTATTATTTATTCAATTGTGTTACATGATAGGTTTGTCGTCCGCGACAACAAGAAAAGGTACACGATGATAAAGATAGGGGAAGGTTGTAAGAATAGGGAGAATCATCTCTACCACAGCATAAATAAGGATAGCATGATACCTCTGGAGCAGTTGATCGAGAACGTGCTTGACAACATCCCACCTAATGACTGGGCGAGTTTTATTCAGTACAGGAGGAGTCCATAAGGACAGGTAATCTTTTTAATAATTATTATTTTTTAATAATTTAAATTTTTTTGTCGTTTATGCATGCTCTTTCTCAGAGAAATACTAGGAGCCGAGGACAGGAAAGGATCCATTACCCGCCAGGATTGAAGACATTTGCTATCACTTTAGCGAACTGGTAATTTTTTACAATGTCAATTAATTTTATCTTTATATTACAAATTTATTGTTTTATTTTTTTTAATATTAATTTATTATTTTAATTCTTTTAGGAGAGGAAGGCTCAGTAGGAGAACCACTAATAGGCTATGGGGAGTTATTTACTGTTACCCATAGACACTGGGATGGGACTGTAACCTCTCAACGGGTAGAGGAGGCAATTATAAGATAATTAATTGTTTTACAATAATAATTTATTGTTTTATTGTTTATAAGAATAATTTATTGTTGCATAAAATGCTAGGAGCGGATTCAGCAGTCGCAGGCTGAGCTGCGAGAGACCCAGGCCCAGGAGTCACAGGGTCTGTGGATCCCTCTATGCCTTTGACAGTTGATCTGGGCCTAGTTGAGCAACCTGGATACTGTAGGGGTATGGGGTTAGGCGGCATACCTAGCATGGTCAATGGCAGGAGCGGAGCCTCTGAGGCTAGCACCTTTTGAGCAAGGACCTCTGGTGTTAGAAGGTCGAGGGGGGAGACTGTTTAGGACATCTGTTAAGAGGTTTCTAGGCAGCTTCAAGTGTAAGTCGATTTCTTCTCCACTCAGTAGACCTATTGGCGGGATATCATGAACTCGATATTGTCTAGGTTGTGGAGTGGTGTTTGACGAGGAGCATCCACAGGTCCTGCCAATTCCTAGGTTCGTCGTCTAGCTGCCTCCTCCCCTACCAATAATAATGGTGTTGTTAACTTTAGTTAGCCTTACGATCTTGCCTCCCTGAGAGAGGATATGATGATCAGCCTTCGAATAGTTAGTTATATCTTAGTTAACTTTATTTATGATTTAAGATAGTTCTATTTTGATTTGGAACGGTTGCAAAAAAAATTGGATATTTGTATTTTCATTTTTGTAACTTCTTGTTTCAATTAGAAATGATCCAAAAAAAATTACAAATTAAATAATTGCAGTTTGCAACGATTTTTACCTACAAACTACTACAAAATGTTAGTTTTTTTAAAAAAATAAGTTTATATTTGTAATGGTTACAAAATTGCTACAAAAATTGTTAATTATTTTTTAAATAATAAATAATAAATCACACAAATGGTCATGAACATTTGTAGTGGTTTTTGCCCCATAACCGCTACAAAGTGTGTACAATTTTGAAATTTGAATATGTCAAATTCCGCCAACGGTCATGAAATTTTGTTGTGGTTGTTGCCCCTTAACTCCTACAAAGTATGTCATTTTGAAATTTGAATCTTTCAAATCCCACCAATGGTCATGAAATTTTGTAGCAGTTGCTGCCTTTAACTGCTATAAAGTATGTCATTTTGAAATTTGAAAATTTCAGATCCAGCCAACGATCATGAAGTTTGTAGCAGTTTATGCCCCATAACCGCTACAAAATGTGCCATTTTGAAATGTGCATACATCATATCCCGCCAACGGTTACGAAAGGTTGTAGTGGTTTTGGTCGGGGAACCGCTATAAAGGTGACACTTAGTAATGGGAATGGTAGCGGTTTAAAAAACTGTTAAAAATTGTTGAACGTTGGAGAATCTAAATATAAGCCTCCAGGTATGTGTCATTCAAAAAACTCAAAATTCTCTAGTCACTTTTCTTCTTTGCTAACTTCTTTCACTACCTGTGGATAAGTTATGAAACAAGTTGTCACGTAATTCTCTAGCATATTTGTAAGGATTAAACAATTTCTTAGATTATGCATACTCTCATGCCAACTGTAATGGTAAGATCGCATGTTTGTGTCATAGATGTAAGTTTAAGAAGTGGTATACATGAAAAGTTGTTAAGGAATATTTGCTTGTAAAGCCTTTCCATGAAGACTATGAGCCCGTTTGTTTCAACCACATTACATGCCTGCAATGGTAATCATGATTGTATTACCAAGAGAAGAGTATTTGGTTGCTCTTTAGCATGGTAATAGGGTTTACCATGGTAATGATGATTACTAAAAAATTGGTAATCCTCATTCATACCTCCCCCCTATGAATCCTCATTACCATACCATTGCAAGGTCTAAAAAGTCCAATTTACCCTTTCGTTTCCCTTGTCTTTGTTTCACTTATCTAATTTCACTTGCCGCATCATGTCACAACCGTCACCTCCACCCTCTGCCGCCACCACCACCTCCTATACCACCATCACCTCCACCCTTTGCCGCCACCACTACCTCCTTCGCCGCTGTCACCTCCACCCGCTACCGTCGCCACCTCTTCCTCTACTGCCACCCTCAACCCTACTGCCCACCGCCGCCACCACCACCACCTTCTACCCCCTACCACCCTCACCCCTGCTGGCCGCCCGCCGCCGCCACCGCTATTGGCCCATCGCCCACCACCACCTCTTCCACCTCCTCCTCCTCCGCCGCCACCCCCGCCACCGCCACCGCTACCCCCACCACCTCCTCCTCCACCCCCGTCGCCGCTACCACCACTACCTCTTCCGCCGCCACCACCCCCGGCCCACCACCCACCACCCACCGCCACCACCTCCTCCTCCACCGCCACCGCCCACCGCCTCCTCCATCCCCGCCGTCGCTGGCTTATAACTATTTTTTCTACAAAGATTATATTAAGGGGTAAAATAGACTTTGTATAATATATTAATTTTAAATAATTGTTAAAATATTAACTCATTGCACGTTACTTAAAAATCAAACCAAACACTACCCTTGTAATTAATATTGCATTGCATTACCATTGTATCGCATTGCATTGCACCGCAGGGTGTAATGGGATCGAACCAAACGGGCCCTATACGTTATGGGGAGTTCATGGTGTGAAGCCCGGTATGAGATATGATGATGCTCTTACTTGACGTTCATAAGTAGGGGTTCAAGTAAATCAAGATGATCCTATTAATGATGTTATTGTGATGCATTTGGTTTTCAACACGACAACTTCAACAAAGAAGTGCAGGGTTCAGACCCTTGTTCTTGAGGAATGAAGTAGCTCAGGATTTTTTCAGCCTAATGTATAAAGCAGATCACCTTTTATATCAAGATTTTCAAAAATACTTGAAATTATCTTTCATAATCAAATTATATCATATTAAGTGCTTGTGTGGAATCACTGATAAGCAAATTTCGATGTTGCTAGAATTATTACAAGATGCTTTCCTTGATGTGTAGATTCCCATAGCATTCTACAAGGCTAAAAAGATTATTAACATATTGGGCTTGAACTACCAAAAAATTGATGCATTCCCTAATGATTGCATGTTACATTAAGGAGATGATTCTAGCTAGGAGAGTTGTAAGCGATATCACATATTGAGGTACAAGACAATTTGGAAGGGGGGAAAGTAGAAGAAGAAACCTGTAAAGATTCTCAGGTACTTTCCTTTGAAGTGCGGTTTCAGAGATTGTTTATGTCATCTAAAATAGCTGAGCATATGAGGTGGCATGAAGTTGACAAGAATAACGATGGTAAATTAAGACATTCATGGGATATAGAAGCCTGGAAAGTATTCGACTCAGACTTTCCAACTTTCGTCGATGACCCTAGAAATGTTTGACTTGCTTTGGTGACTGATAGTTTTAATCTATTTGGGAATCTTAGCACAAATTACAGTATTTTCCAGGTAGTCTTAGTTCCCTACAAGTTGCCTATTGGATGTGTATGACACAAAGCTCCTTCATTTTGTCTATGATCATTCCAGGAGAAAAGGCATTGGGTAATGACATTGATGTGTATCTCCAACTGCTTATTGCAAAATTGTTGGACTGGTGGAATGTCGGTATCGAGACATATAACTCATACAGAAGACACTGTTCAACTAGAGTGCAACCTTGATGCAGACGATAAGTGACTTTCCTGGGCTGGGAACATTATCCAAGTGGAATGTGCATATTGGAATGGTGTGTCTAGCTTGCAATTTTGGCTCTGACTCAATGTGCCTTCCTCATAGTCGAAAGTGGTGCTTTATGGGTCATCCAAGGCTTCTCGATGGTAAGTACAAGTTTATATTGCGACAGAATTGTTTCCATAAGAAACTAAAAAAAGAGGACCTCCTCTACTTTATCTGGTACAGATATCTTAAAACAGCTTGATGATGTTGAATTTGGGTTTAGAAAAAACTATGATGTAGCAAAAGAAGGGAGAGAGTCTACTTCTGTGCTTCAGCAATGGAGGACTATAAGTATTTTCTTCACTCTTGCATATTGAAATCCTAATTTGCTTCGACACAATCTTGATGTCATGCATATTGAAAAAAATGTATACGACAATGTGCTATACACACTGCTTAACAAACCTAGCAAGTCAAAAGATCATCTTCAAGCGAGGAAAGATTTATAGGCTATGGGAGTTTATGAAGATGCATGCCTAGATGAGCATGACAAATTTAAACCAGAAAAATTCACCCTCACAAAATCGAACAAGAAAATTTTACTTATGACATTGAAGAAAATAAAAATTTCTGATGGGTATTCAGGCAACATTTTATGATGTATTGACATACAAGCTTGAAAGGTTGCTAGTTTGAAGAGTTATGACTCACATGTTCTTGTGCAATAGTTACTTCTGTTGGTAATAAAAAGTACACTGCCCAAGATGTGTCCATCATTTTGGTGGAGCTGTGTTCTTTCTTTCAGAAGTTGTGTTCTAAGGTTTTAATTGTTAAGGAGCTCAATCGGCTGCAACACAAAATCATTCTGACGCTTTGTCATTTACTGATGATCTTTCCTTTATCCTTTTCACTATGATGGTTCACTTGACAATTCACCTTGTTCATGAAACAAAGCTCGTTGGCCCAGTTTAATATCGATGGATGTATCATATTGAGAGGTACTCATTTTACATATGTGTATCAGCATTAATTTCTAAATTTTCTAGTTGCATATTTTAGCATTTATTACCATTTTTCCTTCTTTACTTTATAGTTTTCTTGAGAAATTGAAATCTTACGTAAGGGATAAGGGGTAGCTAGAAGGTTCTTTAGCTGAAGGTTATATAAGGGATGATGTCTTATATTTTTGTTCAAGGTGTTTTGATGACATTGAGACGTCTTTCAACCGACCACCTCATGTAGGTGAACTTGAGCCATCATCAAGAGAGTTGTTAATTCCTCATGTTGGTAAACCAGTTGGAGGAAATGGAAACTTCAAATTAACAACAACTGAGAAGTTGCAAGCACATTGTAACTGTAACCCCCGTCACGATCAAGGCTAGAATTAAGCGTTTAAACATGTTTAATAATGGAATGAGAGATCCGGGGTAATTAAAAATTTTTTACAACACTTATACAAATAGATCTCCATTCATTCATTCATAAAATCAATAGGCCTGTTTGGTTATCACATGTACAATATCAGAGTATACGCAAAATTCCCGACATTCACCCGGGATAATAACATTAATCCAAAGGTTTATACAAGACATCATTGCCTATCTCAGTATCCATACCGGGGATTACACAAAACTATCATGCTATGATCTATTCAATATGTACATTTATCCCAAAATGATAACCAGTTCAGTATAAACCAAAATATCTAACTAAGACTACCGCCAGCAGTCCTAATCGTCCTTGCTCACTTGCTTGTTTCTTGATCCCCTTGCTCTGTCTAAAAATGTTATTTGGAAAGAATGAGATTCAAAAGAATCCCAGTAGCAACAGTTTATGAATATGATGCATATATACAAAGCAAGTAAACATATATCATAATGCAGCAATCAATATTCAAGGCCGGGCACACTGCCACATCCCCTCACTGTATCAGTATTCAAGGACGGGCTTTCGCCACGTCCTATCAACTGTATCTGTATTCGAGACCAGGCTTACACCAGGTTCCCTTCACTGTATCTGTATTCAAGGCCGGGCTTTTGCCACGTTCCCTCATTGTATTCAATGACTAATGCAAACGAGCAATGCAATATACATGATATAGGATAAAGTGTCACTACCTTGGTCTTTCCGTTCTTGAGCAAGCATGGGCCTTCTACGCTCCGGGCAAATATCAAATCCTAAAGTTATATTTAAGAACGATACGTTATCACTTAGTCCAATACTCAATACCTTCATAATACTTAAATTGGTTATCATTACTGCCTCTTAGGTACTCATATATGCCTCTAATAAAAGCCCTAAAGGGTTGGGAGAACTACCCCAGGGATCCCCTTTTGGAAGCATAAACACTAACATTTTTCACTATTTTACTCGAGTGAAGATGGCCTCACTCGAATAGTGGTATGGTCTGCACTCGGGTACTAGAGAGAGAAGGATAGCAAGTGAGCACTTGAGAGCGCAAGAACTTTTTAGAGACAGGGATACTCGAGCATACTGGACCTCACTTGGGTGATAGCCAAATGCTTCACTCGAGCACTAGAGAGTAAAGTCCAGGAAGTAAGAACCTGAGAGCAAATGGAATTTCAAAGGAATACGAGCACTCGAGTACTGGCCTTTGCACTCGAGTGATACCGAATGCTTGTGAGTGTAAAGGCACACTCTTGCACTTTTGCAGAAGTGAAACACCGAAACTGAAGGGAAAACGAAGAATTTCACTGAATCACTCGAGTGGAACTCAACCACACCCGAGTGATGTTCATCCCTCACTCGAGTAAGCCCCAGATAACTCGAGTAACCATATCAGAACCCATAAAACGCAGACGTAATGACAGTTTTCCAAAATTTATACCAAAGGCTACCAATGGACCTCAAACCTCAACCAAAGCCACTCCCACATAAAAACACCCTAAGAATCCAATGGAAGTGTCAAAACTACCAAAATCCTATTTCATTATCATGCTTTGGTTTTGGGTAACATTCAACACTAAATTTCCAAAATTTCTAAAATCACTAAACTCAATCATTCACTCTCCAATCAATCCTATCTATCCATACATACTTCAAATATACCATTTCCATACCAATAACATGCCAAATGTCTAATGATCATCATTTTTCGAAAATGGCCAATAAATTCCCAAAAATTCAAAACTAATCCAAATGGCACAAAACTTAGATAGATAGGTTGGTTTCACTCACCTCTTCAACTTTCTCAAAGCAACTTGTTGATTCTCCAACTTTCACAATCTCATGAAATCACAAACCAACACCAATGGACAAGCTAAAACCATCATAATGAAGCTCTTAATGCAAGGAATAACATTAATGAATGGAGTTTAAGAATTTGAGATCATTTTCCCTTACCTTTCAAACTTTTCTTCCTTCCCTAGTGGCAACAATGGCTGACGAAGAGAGGGAGAGAGAGAATGAGAGATGAGCTTGGAGAAGGAGAAGTGAAATGATCACCCTACTCCCCATGCCTCCTTGTCAGCCGAAACAATGGGAGAGATAAGAGAGAGAAATTGATTCAAATATGCATTTGACTTTTCGCCACTCCACCCACTACACCAAGTTGCCACATGTCATTTTCCTATTGGTTCTCACACACTTAGTCAACAATTAGCTTCTCTAACCCATCAATTAGCTATTTAATCACACATCTCATTTCCTCTTAGTTAGTAATTAATTTTCCCATTAATCACCAACTTATGGCCAATAATTCCATTCTATCAATTTTCCATCAATTATGACATTTTAGATAATATTGTCACAAATACACATTAATTCAACTTTAATCCACAATTTTATTCTCAATAATCCCCATTAGCCCTTAATCAAAAATTGGGGTGTTATAGTAACCCACTGCCTAGATTAACATAATTATAATTTGATATCACATAAATAAATTGGATTAGAGACCGTCGGATAATTTAAACTCATTTCAACTTCCTACCTTACAGTAGGGTTTTCACAAAATCTTTCACAAACTTTTCCCTATCCTGGTTTCAATTTCAAATTTCGAATATAATTACCTGTGCAGTTAATTTTTATTCATATATATCAGAGTGTATAACCAATTCCTCGGCACTCCCGGGTTTTATACATATATAAACTAAGGGTTTATAAGTCTCAACTAGGGGATTACATGACTAAAATCAAATGTAATATTTACATCTCAAAATATATAGTAATCCCAAGTTCAAAAGTAGATAACCAACATCGCAAAATCAAATATACCCCAAAGGGTCCTAATCGCTCTGGGTTGCTCGCTTCTCTTTAGAGCCACTTGCCCTGTCTGAAAGGTTAGTCATTGGAAAGCATGAGATTCAAGAGAATCTTAGTAGTAACAAATCACTCACATAGTGTATAAACACATAGCATATATGATCATGTTAAGCAGCATCATAATGTATCATGGCTCATGCCACAAACGACAACACTCATGGCTGTAAACTCTATGTGTCAGCTTTCGCTGTGATATCTATGTATCACAAAGTATTCACAAAGTATCACTATGCGTCAGCTTTCGCTACGATCTCAAAGCATTACAATGTATTCACAAAGTATTCTCAATGCATGACAAACATACATACAATGTTTTACACATAGTATAAGAGAAAGAGTCACTACCTTGTCCTTTCCTGACGTTCCTCGGCACAGTAGGCTCACGCGTACGACAAATATCAAATCCTATAAGCCAAATCAGGGACAACCCATCAATCTCTTTTCCAAGTTCTCAATTCCGTAGTACTTTAAGTTGGTTATCATTTAAACTCTTTGGGTGGCTATTATAGGCCTAATCATATGCCTAAAGGGTTGGAAGAAATTACCGCGAAGATCCTCCTTCTTGGGAGAAAACACTGATTTTGGGCTGATTCACTTGAGTGAAGAAGGCCTCACTCGAGTGTTTCTCTCACTTACACCCGAGTCCCAGCGAGTGAGACACAGAAAGTATGTACCCGAGTGCACCAACACCTCCTAGAGTGGTCAATACACTCAAGCATTCATTTGGGCACTCGAGTGATGACACCTAGTCACCCGAGTCCCATCGAGTGAGGTGTAGGAAGTGATGACGCGAGAGTAACTAAGACTCCAAGGCGACAAGTGTACTCGAGTACTAGCCCTAGCACTCAAGTGACTTACCAATGCTCGCGAGTGCCCATGCGCACTCTCGACCGTTTGCTTACGAGTGAGAACCTAAGACACACACCCATAGTGCTACATGCACTTGCACTCGAGTGATACCATATGCACTCGAAGATGAAGAATTTCACTCATGATTCCTGCTTAAAGACTTAACCAAAACACCAAGAATTTCATATAGCACTCGAGTGAGACCCTAGCTCACTCGAGTGAAGCTTATCAGAAGCCAGATCACAGCAACTGATATGGTTTTCCAGATTTACCAAAACTGGCTCTAATGGTCCCAAAACTTATACCAGAACTCATTCTCATCTAAAATTCCCCAAGAAACCTATTGGTAAACTCAAAATACCTAAATTCCTTCCTAATCAACACATTCTCAACTCTAGTTCACAAGGTCACACAAAACCACAAATTACAAAACTTCTTCATTCAATTCCAATCAAACCCAATTTCATTTCCACAGATCCTAACACCCTTCTCTACACACTACCATACCTAATTCATCCATTCTAAGTTGGTACCATATTCAAGGAAAAATTCCAGAATTCACAAAACTTAACCAAAAATCACCATAAATATACCAAAATGTATTAAATGCTTACCTCTTTCTTTCCCAAATATGGTTCCCTTGATTCTACAACTTCCAAGTTTTCACCAACTCTCAAACACCACTAATCAAAAATCTAAAAACATAGGAATGAAACTCTTGACCTCTTAAATAATATTAGTGAAGGTGAAGTGAGCATTTTAGAGTCAAATGCTCACCTAAACTCAAGCCTTTCGTTTCTCTTTCTTCCTTGGTTTCACCGGAAATGGGGGTGAGGAGGGGGATGAGATGTGAATGATGATGATGATAGGAAGAAGCAAATTTTTCCCTTCCCAAAGCTCCCCATTCGATTTGAGAGAGGAGAGAGAAAGATGAGTTTGAAACATTGACTTAATCTAAAGGTCTATCTTTTGCCACTTGTCAAAATCTCATTCTCCCTACCATGAGTTCATATAACTCATCTACACTAGATTCCGCCCTATTGGTCATTCAAGAATCAATCCTAGCCATTGATCTTGAGTTACCTGTGAGTTTCCTCTTTGGTAACTGACTAATTGGTGGGTAAATTTACCATTTTACCCCTGATTGTCATAACATATACTAAACCATCATCCAACACATTTGCATCACAATTCACATCATATACTTCAAAAGTGTTTAACTAACATTAAGTACATCACTTTTGAGGTTATTAGCCCTTAATTACAATTTAGGATATTACACACATAGACATGTCTTGATTAATTGTACTAAGGTTGGACCCTTCTTTCATTAAGAATTGTATACTCATATGTTATTCTGTATATTTCTTTACATTTTTTACTTACATTTCATGATCACCTTCTTATAATTAATTGCAAGGAATTCAAAAGTCATGTGAAGTGTCAACAAAGGATTTGTACACAAGCATTCTCCAAAATTGACAAAAAGGTCTATAAAGATTCCCAAGTTGGTTTGCACGTAGAATACTAAATGACCACAACCCACATAATTTCAAAGCTCCCGCAATCGACCCTCTTGACTATGCAAAAAGGTTTACAGCATACAATATCAATGGTTTCAAGTTTTGCATGGTTTCACGAGATCAAGGATTGCTAACTCAAAACTCGTTGTTTATGGCACCTTTAGGACAAGGAGTTATGCGAGTAGCAGTGATAGCAACATGCAGTTCGGAGGCATCCCGTATCATGGAAAGCTTCTTGATGTCGTCGAACTAAATTACCAAGGCCATTTCACCATGATATTGTTCAAGTGTTTGTGGGCAAATATGACTACTTCTCATGTACTCACAACTAACGACATATGTATCACATCAGTAAATTTCTCCCATCCAATACACACTGGTCAATCTAAAGATGATGAGCCATATATTCTTGCCTTAGATGCATACCAGGTTTATTATGTTGAGAATGAGAGGCACAAGGATTGGGATATGGTGGTTCACTTAAAGCCTCGAGATCTTTATGACATAGGTGATGGTCATAACATCGCCTACGAGATTGAGCCATTCCAGCCCACAAATTTTGAAAACTTCTTTCTTTAAGGTGATGACAATTTACCTGTAGTTCAATGATTTTTATAAGTTACACTTTATTATCCTTAATTTAAATTTAATTTTTGTACAACATAATATCACTAACATTTTCTCCACACATTTTTTGTAGGGATGATGACGAAGAATGATTAAATAAATCATACTTTTATTCTTGTGAACCTCAATTTATATTTTTTTTAAAAAAATTCTGACCAATTTTTGTAGTGTTTTTAAAACCGCTATAAATGTCAAACCGCTACAAAGACTATCACCTAAACTGCTACTAATATCAACTGCTACAAAAGTAGTCACATTAATCGCTATGAGTGTTAGCATATCCTTATAAATACCTCTACCACACCTCATTTCAAACCCTCATCCATTTCTTCCCACCCCTATTCTCTCTCATTTTCTCTTATTTGTGAAGTTTTATTGAAGATTTGAAGAGTTGAGCAAGCTGATCAAATATAATAATTTTTTAACAAATCTTTGATTTCAACATTTTTTTCCTTCTTATAATACTTATACTAATTATTTTTTCTTCTTCTCCAGAAATTTAAGGACTTTTCCTTAACATCATCAACATTTCTTCCATAATCATCAACATTTCTTCCATAATCAAATAACATCTAGTGGACAACATAATAAGTCCTTATTACCTACACATTCTCAATATTAAATCTACATAATATTTATATTTCTCTAACTTAATTTAATCATTCTTCTCAAATATGAATTACTATCATTTAAATTGTTACTTAAATAATAAAACATTCAACATAATATTGTAACAATGGACTCAAACTATAGTCTTGTTTTTTTTTTTTTGTTGCAAAAACTGCTACAAATTTAAATTCAAAATCAGATTAGATTTTTGGCGCAACTTTTGAAATTTCATCCAACATTGTAGAATTTTTATAACCACTAGATATATTTTAGTGCCAATTTTTTTAAATTCCTGCATGTACTTAGTATCGGTTTTAAAACTGCTACAATTTGGCACCAATTTTTTACTTTTCATTTCCTGCCAACATTTGTAGTGGTTTTAAAACTGCTACAAGCTTATTAGATAGCCACTACAAAACCCTTTGCAACAGTGTATTTTGTAGCAGTTTTTGCAACTGCTACTATAGTCATTTGTAGCAGCTAAAACCGCTACAAATACACCATATTAAGCACTACAAAATGATAGTTTTTTTGTAGTGGTACTTGTACTATTGAGTGCGATTGCTGTAATAAAGTGTTTCCAAAGAAATGTGTCCTTCAGCCTAGTTCCATTGTAGAGTCCCATAGCTTGATCTATATTTCTCACAAGCATTATGGGTACTTTAGATTCTTGAGGAAAAGGATACATAATCAGGATTCTTGAGGCAATGCTGGAAAAAAGCAAATCAAACTTAAACTAATGTTAATATGTTATCTCAAGCATTAGTTCTATATGTATTCCTAGTTTTGGCATTCTATATTTCTTGCCAATTAAACTAATATATTGACTAATATTGTTGCTTCAATCATCATCTATTCGGTTTCAGCTTCAGAAGTTAGTCCCTATGCACCTAATAATTGCTCATTATTATACATTATCATATTATGATAAATGAAGAAACAAAAACTATGGGCTCGTTTGGTTTGATCCTATTACACCCTGCAGTACTGTGCAATGCGATATAATGGTAATGCAATAATATTAATTACAGGGATAATGTTTAGTTTGATTTTTAAGTAAGGTATAATGAGTTAATATTTTAAAAATTATTTAAAATTAATATATTGCACAAAGTCTATTTTACCCTTAATATAATCTTTGTAGAAAAAATAGTTAAGATCTGGCGGTGGCGAGGATGGAGGAGGAGGAGGAGGAGGTGGTGGTGGTAGCAGCAACAATGGGGGTGGTGGAGGTAGCGATAGAGGAGGAGGTAGTGACGGTGGCGGCGAAAGAGGTAGAGGTGGTGGCGGTGGGCAGTGGCGGAGGAGGAGGTGGTGGTGGTGGCTATGGCGGGTGGCAACAAAGGAGGAGGTACTGGTGGTAGCAGTGGGTGGGTGGCGGGGGCAACGACAGAGAAGGAGGTAGTGGTGGTGGCCAGGGCAGAAGAGGAGGTAGTGGAGGCGATGGCAATGTTGGGGGTGGCGGTTGTAACAGTGGAGGAGGAGGAGATAGTTGTGGTGGCAGGGGGTCGAGGTAACAGTGGTAGAGGAGGTAGTGGTGGGGGCAGCAAGTGGAGGTAACGGTGGTAGAGGAGGAAGAGAAGGCGGTGGCAGTTGTGGAGTGATATGGCAAATGAAATGAGATAAGTGAAATAAAGACACAGGACACCAAAGGGTAAATTGGACTTTTTTAACCATGTAATTGGATGGTAATGAGGATTTATAGGGGGTGGTATGAATAAGGATTACCAATTTAATTTTTTGGTAATCATCATTACCATGACAAACTCGATTACCATGCTAAAGAGCAACCAAACACTCTTCTCTTGGTAATGCAATCATAATTACCATTGCAGGCATGCAATGGGGTTGAACCAAATGGGCTCTATATATATTTGCATACCCCGATTGCACTCACGATTCAATTGTATGGCAACAATTCTACTTGTACTTGCTTCTTTTGTTTAATTGTTCAAGTTTGTCACCATTTTGAATGATGCATTTTTTCCAGTGTACTAATTGGCTTTTGGCTTTTGTATTTATTGTTTTATGAAGACCGTGTAATTATTGTATTGATGACATTTAAAAATGATTCATAATGGCTCTAATATCCCAATAAATAGAATTTTTGAAATTCCCAACATTGCATTAGTAGAAAAAGGAATAGAGATATGTAATCATTGAAATTCGGGCATTGAATGAGACTTGTATTATATTATATTTGTAACATCCTAATTTTTATAATTAATATTTAATTATAATTAAGAAATAATTAATTATGATGAATTGATTTATCATGTAACTATAAGAATAAAAATGGTTTATTTAAAATATTATTTATATAAGTAAGGGAAATTATTAAATAATACTAATGAATTGAAAAAAAAAGGAATAATAATATTAATAATAGAATTAATATTATTATTTAAAAAGAGGGAGGGGAAAAAGAAGAAAATGAAAATGAAAAAAAAAAAACAAAGAGTATATATATATAAATAAAAAGAGGTAGGGTGGGAATATTTCAAGCTATGCCAGGTTGTTGGCCTTTGTCTAGCTTGTGACTTGTCACATGCCTTTTTTCCTGCCTGAGTCTGCCCTGTTCAAAGGCTTGGCATGACCTAAAGCCTGTATTTTTAAGAGAGACATCTATTTTTTTTTCAATATTAAAATAGATAACTATTTTAAATTGATTAGGAAAAATACCTAAAAAAAAACTGTACATCACCATGAAATAATGGGTTTGTAACATTTATAAAGAAAATGAATTAACTAAATTAATTAATTAATCATAAACCAATCCCGTCATTAAGCGTAAAAGATTCCCACCTATACCATCTCTTTCTCCCATTGCTTCCAAGTAATAGTGTAATAGTTTCCCTCAACTCTTTCTCCAGGTTACAACTACAAAGTTCTTCTCTAACATTATGAGTACATAGCATATACATCTTTAAAGGGACCAACAAGAAGAAATAATAGCAGTAACCAAAGCAATATCATAATATAAGAGAATTAGAAGTGATAATCAATTCTATAGCAACAGAGATGATTTTGCTTTATAGCTAACTCCTAGCAAGATGTTATATCAACTAGCTACTTAAGTTAACCCACTTTACCTCTAAGGGTACCATTTCCCCAACCTTTTGGTCAAAATCAGAATGGTATACTACTACTAATGACAAAACTACCTTTTCCCAGGCATTCTATATCTTTCTTGATTCTGTACATCCAACTTCTCATAAATTGCTAGATCCAGTTTGTAGAAACAACTTCTCATGGATAGCTAGAGTGAGAACTTGATTTGAAAAAAAGTCATCCTGCTTCTCTATTTTCTCATTCAAAAAATCAGAATATGAACCTTTGCCCTCATGATGTTTGCTGCCACCAGTAACCTTAATTGAATAGAACAAAATCTGGAGTTTATGATCAATAGAGAAGAGCAGAAAAAACTCAAGAAGTACAAGACTAAAAGATTTTACTAGATGAGACTCACGAGTCACAAAGGGAAAGGATTGAAGATAGGAAGAGAGATGAAGCCAGAAGAGGAAGACGAAAATGGAGAGAATGGTGAGCTTGGTGACGGTGAGAGTGAGCAATTAACATAAGGAAAGCAGGCAGCTAGGTTTTAGGGTTTCAAAATTATCTTGTGGTGTTGCTGCTGTTGAGTTATAAACTGTAATCACAAAAATGTAGGGTAGAGAGTAATTACTTATTTTTATTTTCTAGATAGAGTAATTAAACATTTTTTGGGCTAGCATAGAGTACTTAACAGGCCATTGGCAAAAAAAAAAAATTAATAGGCTCAGGCCGGCCTAATAGTCTTATTAGTAAGCTTAGGCCTGGCCTGTTAAGAAAATTAGCACAAGCTCGCCAAAAGACGTGTAGGATTTCGGCACCTTAGCAATGGAAAAAGATAAGTTATTTCTTCACTTTTCCATATTGAAAATCTAATTTACTTCGCCACAGTCTTGCTGGCATGCACATTGAAAAAAATGTTTGCAATAATATGCTATATATGCTGCTTAACGAATCTGGCAAGACAAAAGATCATCTTCAAGTGAGGAAGGATTTATGAGCCATAGGAGTTCGTGAAGATGCCTGGCTAGGTGAGCATGACAAATTTCAACCGGCAAAGTTCACCCTCACAAAACTGAACAAGGAAGTCTTCCTCACGACGTTGAAGAAATTAAAAGTTTCTGATGGGTATTCAAGCAACATTTCTTGATGTATTGACTTGTAGGCTCAAAAGGTTGCGGGCCTGAAGAGTCATGACTCACATGTTCTTATGCAACAGTTACTCCCTCTTGCTATAAAGAATGTACTTCTTCCCGATGTGTCCATCATTTTAGTGGAACTTTGTTCTGTCTTTCGGAAGTTGTGTTCCAAGGTTTTGATCATTGAGGAGCTCAATCAGCTGCAATCCAAAATCATTCTTACACTTTGTCATTTGGAGATGATCTTTCCTATGTCCTTTTTCATTGTGATGATTCACCTTACAGTCCACCTCGTTTATGAAACAAAGCTTGCTGGCCCAGTTCAATATCGATAGATGTATCCTATTAAGAGGTACTCATTTTACATATGTGCTTCATTGTTAGTTCCTATATTTGTTAGTCGCCCTTTTCAACATTTAGTATTATTTTTCCCTTCTTTACTTTGTAGGTTTCTTAGGAAATTAAAATCTTATGTAAGGAATAAGGCGTGGCTAGAAGGTTCTATAGCTGAAGGCTATATAGGGGATGAGGTGCTGTATTTCTGTTCAAGGTACTTTGATAACCTTAAGACGGCTTTCAACCACCCACCTTATGTTGACGATTGTCATGAACCTGCGCCAATATTAGGAGAATTTATCTCTTGTGTTGGTAAACCGGTTGGAGGAACTCAGAACTTCAAACCAACGGCAACTGAGAAGTTGCAAGCACATAGACATGTCTTAATTAATTGCACTCAAGTTGAACTTTTCCTTCAGTAAGAATTGTATACTCACATGTTATTCTATATCTTTCATAACATTTTTCACTTTCATTTCACTATTGCCTTCCTATGATTAATTGTAGGGAATTCAGAAGTCATGTTAAGCTTCAACTCAGGATCCGTACACAAACATCCTCCGAAGTTGACAAAAAGGTCCATAGAGAATTTCTAAGCTGGTTTGCGCGCAAAATACTAAATGACCACAACCTACACTCACCAGATTTTAGAGCTATTGCAATCGGCCCTATTGACCATGCAAAAAGGTTTACAATATACAATGTCAATGATTTCAAGTTTTTCACAGTTTCATGGGATCAAGGATTGCAAACTCAAAATTCAGGTGTTTATGGCACCTTTAGGACAAGGAGTTATACGAGTAGTAGTTATGCCAACATGCAGTTCGGAGGCGTCTCTTACTATGGAAAGCTTCTTTGATGTCGTCGAACTTAATTACCAAGGCCATTTCATCATGGCGCTGTTCAAGTGTTTGTGGGAAAATACCACTACTTCCCAAGGACTAACAACTGATGACTTAGACATTACATCAGTCAGTTTCTCAAGGCCAATTCATACTAGTAATTCTTAAGATGATGAGCCGTATATTCTAGTCTCAGAGGCACACCAGGCTTATTATGTCAAAGATGAGAGGCACAAGGATTGGCACATGGTCATTCATTTAAAGCCATGAGACCTTTACGACATAGGTGAAGGCACATTGCCTACCAGAGTAAGCCATTTCAGCCCGCCAATTTTAAAAACTTCTTCCCTAAAGGCAATGACAATTTACCTCTACTTCGGTGCGTTTTTTTAAGTTTACATAATTTAAATTAAATTTTTTTAACAAAATAATACATCACTAACATTTTTTTCTACACAATTTCTGTAGTGATAGCGAGGATGAATGATCAAACAAATTATGTTTTTATCTTAAAAAATATTTAAAAATAAAATAAAATATTTGTAACGGTTCTTAAACCACTACAAAAACATAAAATAACCACTACTAAGAAAAACCGCTACTAAACATGATACACTAACCGCTACAAGTGCTATGCAGATCCCTATAAATAATCCTACCACATCTCATTTTAAACACTCCCCCATTTCTTTTCACCTTACCTCTCTTTTATTTTCTCTCATTTACAAATTTTTTTTCTATGAGCCGAGGAACTGAACAAGGTGATCAAATATGGTAACAAGTTTTTAAATTTTTGATTTCAATACTTGTTTTCCTTCGCATAATATTTATTCTCACTATTTTTTTTTCAAATATTTAAGAGCATTTTCTCATTTTTTTTTCCTATTTTCCTTACACAATCATAATCACATTGTAGCAGACAACATAATAGTTCCTTGTTACCCAGGTATCCTCAATAATATTATCATACTTATCCAACTCAATTAAATCATTCCTTTTAAATTATAAATGAGCTAAAATATTGAATAATAAGCTAATTAAATTAGCTATAAATTAGCTAAACTACTAAACTAATAAACTATTTAATATAATATAAAAATGGAAACAAATAATTATATTTTTTCTTAAATTTTGCAAACCTTTATAGTGGTTATTTAACCGTTACTAATTAATGGCGCCATTTTAAAACAGAAATTAAATTTTTGGCACAAATTTTGAATTTCAATGAAATTAGTAGCGGTTAAAAACCGCTACGAATTAATGGCGCATTTTTTAAAATTCGTATTAGTAAGAATTGCTACAAAACATAGCCAAGTTTTTATTTTTCATTTCCCGCCTTCCAAATTTTATGGTTTGAAATTTGTAGCCGTTACATAACCGCTACAAAGTTCCCAGAAAATGATTTTTACTCTTGACAATGTTGTAGCGGTTGAATTGAACCACTACAAATATAGTAGCGGTTTTTGTGCTTGAGTAGCGGTTAAAAGTAACCGCTACTAAACCGCTTGTAACAGTGTATTTAGTATTGGTTTTATGAACTGCTACTAATTCTGTTGGTAGTGGTTAAAACCGCTGGGAATATACCTTTTTAACTGCTACTAAATCACAATTTTTTTGTAGTGACAACAAGAGGAAATAAGGTGTTGGGCTTCCAAGTATACATTGGTTAGTCCTTTGGCCAATTTGCGTTTAGTAGGGCCTTGACTCTCCACTAATATGTTAAATGGGGAACCCATGGTTCGATCTTGTGCTTTGTGGATTTTGGCTAGTCCATATCACTTGATCGGTGAGCTTGTTGAGTTGAACTACCAGTTACATGGGTGAGTACTAGCCCATGGGTTCAATCAGAGGAAATAAGGCGAGGAGGGAATAAGGGAGGACAGAGAATAAATTCTTGAGTATTGATTTTTGTGCACTTGTGTGATAAGTATGAGAATGAGATTATGATATTGAAAATTGATATACATGTAACCATATGATAGTTTTAATAATTTTATAATTTTATAACTGTCCCACTTGACACCTCATGAACACTTACTTGTATGCCCAATGAGATGAATTGTTGGTTGTTGAGACTTTTGTCTCACCTCGTTCATTATTTCATTTAACATTTTTCCATATGATAGTTCTTGTGCTGGTCTATCAGGAAAGACTTCAGAAGCTTAAGGTACTTCTGCTAATAGTAGTGCTTCCATATTTTTTATATATGCTGAATTATTGTATATTGCCACATTAGGGCTCATCTTTCATACTCTAATTTATTTTGAAATTTGATGCACAGACTATATACTATTGCTTTTTAGTTACTGGATAACATTTGATGATGTTGGGTGGCCTAGAGGCCTTAGTTTGATGTTTTAAAACTTGTGGATCCACATCTTAGTTTGACTTGAATATTTTGTTATATGATAAAGTATTATTTAGTTTAAGAGTTGGGGTTCATGGTAAATGTTTGTTCTGGGCTTCGTGAAGTCCGAAGCCCAATTGTGTGCATGATAATGTTTTAATAAATGGTTTGATCAAACCCTTAGTTAATTATTGTTTTAAGAAAAGAATTTTACAATATTGTTGTTAAAAACTTGGCATCAAATATGAAAGTCATTAAAAGGTGGAAAGTGAGAAATAACTGGAAAAATATCCATTTAATAATAATAACTTATATGTGTTGTCAAATATGGTATTATGAAATTAAGGAATTAATGCAAAGTGAGTGATTGATGCTGTGAAAACCAAAAGAAGAGTAATTTCATCATAATGCGTAATTACGTGATTTAGCATTAATAGCCAAGGTTTTAATTTTGGTAACTTTATTAGCCAACCTGGTTTTGTGCTAATCGGGTTATTTAATGGGTTTTACATCTTTTCTAGTATATAGTTCATGATTGTTAACACTTCTCTCTTTGTCAACTGTTTGAATATTTATTTTCAATATATTTATATTTGGGATTGGCTACGGTCTTCTACTTTTATCACCCTTTTCTCCTTCACTATTCATTTCAGCCTTTAGATTGAATTTTGTGCGATTCAGATTTAATGTTTTTATAAAAATATTAATAAAGTATCAAATTATTAATAAATAAATAAATTCAAAAAATTCTATTAGTTATGATAATTTAAAACTACAATACAAATATTTTAAAAAATATTCGTGTAAAATTTCAGTCTAAAGGCTGAGATGAGTAGTGGAAGGGAAGATGAGAGGAAAAAAATGGTAAAAGTAGAGAACGGTAGTCAATCCCTTTATATTCATGTAAATTGTGATAAGGAATAATTACAAGCTTATGTAAGAGAGATATAAACTTGAAGACAAGGATGAAGATGTAAAAAAAGATGAAGAATAGGTGACATACATTAATACATAGAATAACAAAGGTAATACGAAATAGGAAATAAAAATATTACATATGAAAATTGAGTTTAATTAAAAGGAAGGTAGTAACCCTTTGACCAAAAAAAAAGGAAGGTAGTGATTGTATTTAATGAATTTAATGATTTGTAAAAAATGCAATGCATGCCTATCAAAAGATCACAAAATCAATGAATATTGATTCACTTAGTAAGAATATCTATGCCTATGGCATGAGCTCCTATTATCGATATTGTATGTGCTTTTTGAGTATGAGACCTTGCCTTGATTCTAATAATTTCTCAAAACTAATCAATTTGTTTTGGTCGAACAAAACTAATCGATTCACCTAGCTAGGTCAAAGATAAAAAATTTAATAGACCATAAATGAAGAGAGTTTTTTTTTTTTTTGAAAAAATGAAATTAAATTAAATCATTTTTAATTTCCTATTAAAATAAAAAAAGAAGAGAAAATGTAATAATAAACCAAAAAAGAAACTATTGATTTGACCGTGTTTTTGTGTCTTGGGGTTACGTGCAAACTTTTTTTTTTAATCTAAGAATTGCATTACAATGTAACACTTAGGTCGTCTCACTCGAGAAGCCTTTTATTTTGACTTCCCTAGATAAAACTAAGTGCTATAAACATGGTTAGAAAAGGGACTTTTAAAATTGGTTTTCTCTAAATTAAAATTCATGAAAATAAAGCTAATTCTATTATTTTTGGTATTTTTAGAAAATAAGGAGAAATGTTAAATTGAGAGTGAAGTTATGAATAATGGATGCGCTTAGTGTAAAGAAAGTGGCAATCCTTACTAAAAAAATTTTAGAAGTTAAAATTTCATTAAGTCTAAAAAACAACCTTAAGATAACACTTGAGTTCAATATTTCTAATTAATAGTAGCTTCTACAAACATAGCTAACTACTACCTCTTGAAATATTGTTGAACCCCACTTATTGTGTAATTAAAAATTGGAGTGTGCAAATTGTTTTTCTCAATTAGAATGTTCTAACGAACCATTCAAGAGCTAAAATTAACTATGATTACCAATTATAAACATGACAGCAAGCATAACTTCATTAAGCATATCAAAAGACAAATATAGGTATAAACATCAATATACATCATCCAATTAAAACTACAATGATCAATCCACATGAACAATATAACTGCAATCCAAGTATCAAAATTACATAATGATAAACCTAAATAAGAAAATCAAATACATAGTCTAAGTGTAAGATTGAATTAAAGAACTCTCCTATATAAGCACAATTGCTCAAGCCACAATCCCTCAGCACCAAGAGGCAAGAAAATCAGCTAATCATCATGTAAGCAAATTCTCAATTTGTCCATAAAACTAATAATCTATGGAAGATAAGTGAAAGTTGAAATTGCTAGATTTAGGGAGTGGGTTTTGTCAGTCTTAGTGAATAAATAAGGGCGGTGGTGATTACAACTCGAGGGAGGTGGTGGCTCTAAAATGAAAATTTAGAGTTGTGAAGTAGAGATGGTGGAGAGGAAGATGATGGTGTTGGTGGTGGTTTATGGCAGTAGAGGAAGGATAGTAGTTCAACAGTTATGAAGAAGACGGTGGTGGAATGAAGGAGAGAAACACAAGGAGAAAATGGTGGAGAGAAAGAGACGAACCACCGGAGCTAATGGAAGAAGAGGCTCGTAGAAGTTACAGAACACGACGAGGATGGTGGCTTTTGGCATTGAACCCTATGGGAAGTGAGAGGAGGATAAAGCACTCTGGTTTTCACTCATGGCTACGACGCTACACTCTGATTCTCACTTATGGATCCTTCCGGGAGATTGTTGAACCAATCTCTAGCTTTCCCTTGTAGAGAGAGAGGGAATAGCCGAAACCTCAGCACATCTTGGGGTACTCCATTCTGCTTGAAGGAATCACACACCTCCAAGAAGTACATCAAATGCTTGTTGGCATCTTCATTGTAGAGACCATGGTACAAACCATGCATTTGCAACATTGTGATCATGACCGGCTTGATCTCAAAAGTGTGTGCTTGCATCTCCGGCATTCGAATGCAAGATTAAATCCCTCGCATATTCCGGCTGGCAAAGTCATTGACGGTAGCTCTATCATATTCATCCGCCATTGTTTCAGCTTCAGTTACAGCTTCAGATTCAGATTCTGTTATCTCTGACTCAGATTCTACTGTTGATTCAGTTTCTTCTTCGATGTACGGTAATCCGTCAAGTACCACTATCAATCCGTCCAAGTGCAAATGTTGCATGTACTGAGATGATACCTACAAAAGGCACAAACCATCAAGTATCAAACTAAAACAAACAAAATTAATTCAGAAAATAGGGAAGAAAAATTATAAACCTAACTAAAGACCCAAGCAAAATCTACTATCACAAGCCTAAGGTCAACTAAATGATTTGTTAAACCAATCCCCGACAACGGGGCCAAAAACTTGTTCGCTACCGCAAGTGCACGGATCGCGTCAAGTAATAAAGTGATAAGTAAAGATCATTCCCTCGAGGATTTGAGTAACAAATTAGTCAAGCAATAGGTTTGGTGAATTAGATTAAGTTGAGCCAAAATATGTTGTGTGTGGAAAAAGGAATTTCAAAAGATATATTTGTAAAGCTAAAATTTGCTGAACAAAACTCTGAGTTGTATGACTTCAATCAAGTATAATAAGCCTAGGATTGTTCATGCAAACAATCCTTTTGTGAATGAATAAAACTTGAAAGTCATCGGGAATTTTGCTATACACTCTGATATCTATGAATGAACCAAACTCACAGGCCAAATAGATTCAAAAAGTGAATGTGAGCCCATATTAAACTGGTTTCGGAAAAGTTTTTGGAAACCCACTTTATCATAGGGCCGAATCCTGTCCTGAAGTCAGGATCTTTAATGAGTTTTAAATTATCCGTTGGTCTCCAGTTTAACTTAATAACACATTTTTGAACCATATTAACGGCTATCAATATAGGGGGTTACATTTAAGCTCTAAATTAGGGGGTTGAACAATAGAGGGAATTAGTTTAGGAAGATCAAGGGTAGTAGAAATACTCCCTTTTGTAGACTTAGGCGATGCATGACTTGTCCTAAGCTCCATTGGTTCTACCACTTGTGCATTGGTCTTCCCAAGTGTTAAACCTGTTAGGATCGGCAGGCACAGCGGAAGAATTTTAAAAATTTTCACCGATCCTAATCGAGGATCTATCAACGGCGTTTAAACCAAGTTGGAAGGATTCATACCTTTTAATGATTCAGGGTTTTCATGATCTCTATGAGCCAACACGTCAGGTCCGCTCCCTCTACCGGTATCCACACAAATGCACTCCAACCGAGACTGCGTGCTAGCGCCTCTAATGTCTCCTAGGGTTTCCCTTGTGGCTTTCTACTCTAATGTGTATCAATATATCTGCTCTATCAAGTTTATAACCTATGAGGAATATTTTCAAATTTCAAAATTAATCATCATTAATTTCGAAATTAATTAACTATTAATTATATTGATGAGCTAATTAAATAAATTCAGTTTAAATTAAATCTGTTCAACAGTTTTAATTTAACTTATTTATTTAATCCAAATAAAGAGCCATTAGATTTAAGTTATCTTCATAAATTAAATCTGAGATACCATATCTCTATCATGTTAGTTATTAGATTTAATTTATCTTAATAAATTAAATTTAAAACTAACACAATATAATAATAATATAATAATATCATATAATATATACATACATATATACATACATACATATATACATACATATATACATATATATATAATATGTATTTCGAAAATACATATCTATATAATATTATTAACGAATTTTTTTTATATTACATATATACATATATATATATATATAAAATTCGTCTACCCAATTAAACATTATCTCGTGTTGGGCTTGTGTGCGACCCTGTAGGCCCATATGAAGTTGGCAGTGGGCCAATAACTGTATTAACCCACAAGTCGCAAGCGTCCTTTAGCAAGACATCATGACTACCCAATTCATATGAGAATTGTTAACACGATGCAACCTGCCATCCTCTTATTCCTGACTATTACTTTCTCGATTCCTGAGCAGTCTGACAATAGAAATAGAAACTCCTTTCCATTGTAGTATGGCCATACATTTCTCAGACTTACTCATCGAGGGGTCCAGTAATAACTCTCTACTAATGTGAGGGACAAATTCCATCTTGATCATTCATATTCCTCTGCATAAAAAACCACCAAACCCGATTGTAGCCTTTATCATCACCCGGTCAAAGGTGACTTTTAACTAGTTCAAAGCTTAGCAACTCTCATGTAGGAATCCATGATGACTTCAGGTCAAAGGGCATTATGACGTGGTTATACATGAGAAAAGCTTATGACTTGATCCATGTAGCTTTCTCATAATGGGTCGGTCCAGCACCTTGTATTCTTACAAGTACCTAAGACTTTGATTCGTATCTCCATATCTTATCAAAGTCATACTGATCTTGTTTCATCTATGCTCCTGCATAGATGACCGACCAGGGACATTTTAGGACAATCTTTATGAATTATCCAAGGATACAATTATCACAGTTAACATGAAAATAATATGATAACAAAATGGAGAAATTTCATTAAATTAATAATGTTCAAAGTACAATGATTGGCCCTTTAGGAACAATTTCCAATAAAACCAACATTCAGTTGGTCTACAGCAGCAACAGACTTGAGGAAAGTAGCCTTTTTCATACCTACTTCAAAAGGAGTGATTAGCTTATTCAAAAATTGCAAGGCATAAGGAGTAATCTTAGTTCTAGGATTAAGAAATGAGTTAGGAAGTAGCCCTTTAACCACATTGTGTTGAGGCCTAAAGAGAGTCACACGAGAGGATGTCTTAGTCGATGTGAGGGCTATCCCCTTATGAACTAAATTATCCAAATCTTAGCTATCGACCTCAAACTCAGCCTCCTTTACTAGTTTGTGACCTAAAACATTGACAACAATACCTTCCTCACAAGCATGATCACTAAAGCATGTATTAGTAGAAGAATTAAGCTCCAATGAACTAAGAGAAGTAAGGGAAAAATCACTAAGGGAGGATAACCAAAAATCAACCATCGATGAGTTAAGGTTGGAAATCTCACTCCTAAGTAAATCAAAATTATCGATAGAAGAAAGAGAAGAAAAGTTTTCATCACAAGAATCTAATATAATACCATGGTTAAGATCACAACCATCAACGTGCAAGTTAAGTTTATATTCATTAACCATATCATCAAGTGCTAAGTTAATTGAATTCACACCTAATAAAAGATAATCTTCAAAGGGTGCTTCATGGCTTCATACATATTGAAACTTAGCTTATGTTTACCCACTTCCAAAGTGATTGATCCATCTCTTATGTCTATCAATGTACTAGTTGTTCTCATGAAGGGTCTCCCTAAGATAAGGGTGGATTCACTAGAGTCTTAAGACATGTCTAACACATAGAAGTCAGTGAGGAAAACCAAATCTTTGACTTTGATAAGCAAATCCTCAATGATACCTTATGGTTGCCTAATGCTTCTATCAGCTAGTTGGAGAAACTTATTATTCCTCTTAAGTTCCTTGACTCCAAGAGACTTAAAAATGGCATTAGGCATGACATTAATGGCTGCACCATAGTCTAACAAGGCTTAAGCTACATGCATACTACTTATGGTATAAGGTATAGTGAATGAGCCAGGATCCTTACACTTAACAGGGAGTTGGGTTTAAATACGGCAAACACATTAGAGCTAACTTGAACTCTCTCATTAGGCCTAAACTTCCTCTTATTAGTACAAAGCTATTTCATGAATTTGCTATAACTAGGCATAGCTTAACTAATTGGAAGAAAGAAACATTAATCAACTTGCTAAACAGATCATACATTTCTTTCTCAGCTTGTTCCTCATGCATTTTCTTTCCATGAAAGTAAGCTTTAAGGAAAGGGAGTTGAGAAATTTTTACCTCCTTACCATTAGCATTGGATAAGGTGCCTTGCTCGCTTGACTCGCCTTCCTTAAAAGTGCCTCTTTCCTTGGAGCCAAACTCTCTCAGAAGTGATTGTTATTTCACTTGAGGTTGCTTAACTGCTTTGTCCTTCTTCTTCTTAAGAATAGTCTTCTCTTTAAAGCTCTCAGAATCAAAAAGCTTCATTGGGCTAAAAGGTAGACTTTAACCTCCATTCCTCATCCACCTTATTGTTAACCTCTTTAGGGAAGTGTACCTTCTTGCTACTCCTCAGCTCAATGGCATTGAGAGAATTAGGATTGATGATGGTGTTTGAAGGAATGGAACCATTAGTCTTAGCATGCACATCGCTTAAGGAATTGGAGAGTTGGGTTAAGTGGGATTGCATAGTGTTGTTCTTTAATTCCAACTCTTTCAACTTCTTGTATACATGAGCCATTTGAGTACTATCACTTGCCCTATCACTTTATAGCTTTTTTAGAATCGTGGCAATAGAAGAGAATTGACTCTCATTCAAATCTTTATCTTCCATCATCCAGTTGTCAATATTAGTAAGCCAAGCGGCCATACTCTTTAATAATTGATTGGTCTCATCACCTTTAGACTCTTAAAGGGGTACCATTTGCCCACGGTTTGATCCATATGGTTGGACTTAATAAGATGAACCTTCTTGATTCCTCTAACTAAAATAAGAGTTAGGTCTTCTATTTTTATTATAGGTAGTAGTATTAGAGTCCCATCTTTGTTGTTGGTTAGGCCTTCCTTGATACATAGCATTGACTTCCTCATGGTGATTAAGGCATAAACTTGTAATGTGCATCCTTGAACCACAGCCATCACAAATAGGTGCAACAAGAGTTTGTGAAGTAGGAGAATGAGGTGCTTGTTGGATTCTCATATGATGAAGCTCAGATGTGATGAGAGAAAGTTGTGAAGTAACTGTATCCATTTTAGACTCAAGTAAAAGCACCCTTTGATTGGATCCTATATCACAGACTCCTATGATATCTCTCACATTGTATTGTTAAGTGTTTCAAGCTCTTATTTTGAATTAAGCCCACGCTTCCTCAGTAGTGCAATCTTCCAAAGAACCCCAAGCTGAAGTATATAAAATGCCCTTCTCATTAGGTAAAATACCATTATGAAACTATTGAATCAACTGTTCATCACTGATTTGATGGTGTGGACACTTAGCCAAAAGCTCCTGAAAGCTGCTTCAATACTCATAGAAGGACTCCAAAGGATCTTGTTTGATAGAATAAATCTCCTTCTTAAGCTCAGCAATCCTTACGTCGGGAAAGTACTTGTTCAAGAAGGCTTTCTTCAAATTAGCCCATAAATGAAGAGTATAATCAACATGCGTTGGTAGCATCATATACCACTCATTCGCCTTCCCCTCCAAAGTGAAATAGAACACTTTTAATTGCACATCTTCTAGGTGAGCACCAATAGGCTTTATATTTGAACAAGCCAAGTGTAATGCATTGAGATGTTTGTAAGGGTCTTCCTTTTCAAGTCCATGGAAATAAGGTAGTGAAGCAAGAAAAGGTCCCCTAAGCTTTGAATTGACCTCAAAGTTAGGGCATGCGATGTTGAAAGATCATAAGTGACATCCAATCTTATCACATCCCTTATAGTTCTTCTTGGTTGACTATCACCATTCCTTGCCATAGTTGTATATTGAGAAACACAATCACTTAAGTCAATGAAAAATTCAAGATTAGAGGAATAATCAAATGTCCTATCAAATTGGTCAGACATACAAAGCTATCAAGCAAGCAATGGAACCATGAAGTGTCAAAACTATCTTACACACAAGTTCAAGCAAAAAGGTATGAAATGGGAAGAGTGCAAGTATATGTGAGTGTGTATGATGTGTATGGACAAGTATAAATTCTCACTATCCAAATGGAAAAAGGTATATCACAAATTGGAATCATGCACCCAAATAGCATCAAAAGCAAGTTATCTACGGGAATCCAAATGCAATGAAACCACTATGCATCAACCAAGCACAAAGCAAGTGCAGTCAAGTGAGAGAAATGCAAGAATGCAAATGCAAAAGCACAAAAAAATCAAGATATTTGTTGTTTTTCTCAAAACTTTTGATGCAAAACACTCTACAAACCTAGACTAACTATGACAAAGTGTTGAAAACTATTAAAAAAATGAAAGAAAATCTAATAGGCTCACACGGGCAAACCCTAGTCAATCTAAACCAATTGACACTTAATAAACCAAAGGAGTCAAAATTGACTCCTCGGCAACGGCGCCATTGATTTGATTGTGTCTTGGGGTTAAATGCAAAATATTTTTTTTAATTCAAGAATTGCAGTACAATGCAATACCTAGGTCATCTCACTCAATGAGCCTTTTATTTTAACTTCCCTAGGTAAAACTAAGTGCTATAAACATGGTTAGAAAAGGGATTTTTAAAATTGGTTTTCTCCAAATTAAATTTCATGAAAATAAAGCTAATTCTATTCTTTTTGGTATTTTTAGAAAATAATGAGAAATTTTAAATTGAGAGTGAAGTTATGAATAGTGGATGCTCTTGGTGATGAAGAAAGTGACAATCCTTGCTAAAAAAAATTATGGGGGTTAAAATTTCATTGAGTCTAAAAAACAACCTCAAGATAACACTTGAGTCCAATATTCTCAATTAGTAGTAGCTTCTACAAATATAAATAACTACTACCTCTTGAAATACTGTTCAATCCTACTTAATGTGTAATTAAAAATTGGAGTGATGCAAATTGTTCTTCTCAATTAGAATGTTTTAACGAACCATTTCAAGAGCCAAAATCAACTATGATTATCGATAATAAACATGACAGCAAGCACAATTTCATCAAGCACATCAAAAGACAAATATAGGTGCGAACATCAAGATACATCATCCAATTAAAACTACAATGATCAATCCATATGAACAACATAACTACAATCTAAGTCTCAAAACTACATAATGATAAACCTAAATAAGGAAATCAAATACATAGTCTAAGTATAAGATTGAATTAAAGAACTCCCCTGTTTAAGCATGTAAGAATTATTGGGTTTACCTGGAGTGTGATTGTTACTCTTTTGTATCCACGCTAATCGGATCACAGTTGCGGAAGCAATTATGACGCACAACAAATACACTACGATAGGAAGAAGAGAGAAATATAGTAGAGGGAATAAGGAGTTAGTTTGACATAGTTTCTATATGTTATTTCAAGTGTCTTACAACGGAATCCCCTATGTTTATTTATAGTGCTCTATGCACCCCTTCCTCTCTATTGATGTATCCTTCCATCGGAGAGACAAAATATTCTTTCAATTGAGAGACATATTGTATCGGTGAAACAGTACCACTTGTAGAGTCATATTCTATCAGTCAAATAATGACTCATAATAATTTAGGAAATATTACATATATCCATCAAAGCTTTTATATTATTTATACTTTAACCCCACTCCTATTGGGCTTGGGCCTAATCCACCAAGGGTGGACTAGGCTATTTTCCAACAAAGCATAATTGCACAAGCCACAATTCCTCAATCAGCTAGTCATGATGTAAGCAAATTATCAATTTTTCTAGAAAACTGATCATCCATGGAAGATGAGTGAAAGTTGAAATTGCTAGAGACAGGAAGTGGGCTCTGTCAATCTTAGTGAAGAAATGAGGGCGGTGGTGATGGCAACTCGAGGAAGGTGGTGGCTCTGAAATGAAAATTTGGAGTTGTGAAGTAGAGATGGTAGAGAGGAAGATGGTGGTGCCGGTGGTGGTTTATGGCAGTGGAGGAAGGACAGTGGTTCAACAGTGAAGAAGAAGACAACAGTGGAATGAATAAGTATATTCATTGCTGTCTTTTGGAGTTGTTGCGGACTAAAACTTTTACTGGAGACATATATTTCTGTTTCGTCATTTTAATTTGTGTTTGGGTGTTTTGTATTTATTTGGGTGTTAACTCTTTAGTTTCAACATCATTTCTTTTCTTTTCCTTTTCCTTTTTTCTTTTTTTTGAGATCTTGAAGTTGTGCGTTAAGCTTAAATTTGCCTTTTACTCATTTCCTTTAATGCTTCAGTCCACTAATTGCCAAAAACAAAAAGGTTTCTATGTAATTAAATCCGCATTTTTTGCTAGAAAACAATGATAGCGTGCGATCCATATAGCTGACCCACTTAATGAGATAAAGTTTTGTTGTTATTGCTATAATTAAGTTCTGGTTTTAATTATATTGATAGAATGATGCTTTTTTACTTCTTGAGTTTTAGATAGAATGCAATTACGAGTTTTAAATTCAAATAGTTTGTCAAACATTTCACACACACGTCTTTCAGTTTTGTTCGCCAACATTGAATTATGGTTACATATTCTAGTGCATGTGTATACTTCCACCTATCCTAAATGTAAGAACTAGTTAAGAGATTTGATTTAATCTTAAATATAAGACCTGAATCCATCTTATCTTACAAATTATAATTTTTTCTTTCCTAAATTCTTCCAATTGATTACATGTATTAAGACTTTAAGAGGATTTCATCAAGGGACATTTCAACGCAAATGACTAAAATGAATACTTTAAGAAAATCAACACATATTATTATTATTATTATAAATAAGTAACTTAACTAATTTTCTTAACATTTACAAATTAGTTATCTACCTCCTACATTTAGGATTGTAGGGAAGAGAAAGACTAAGAAAACACTCCTCAAACTTCAAAATCTCAAATCAATGATTTTCTATTAAATGAGTTCTTAATTGCTAACCTCTTGTAGTTAATATCTATACTCTTGTAGCACTACTACAAAAAAAGTTTTTAACGTCCCCTTTTTTAGGCCTTTTAACGTCTGAAAACAAGGGGACGTCTATGTGAGCGATGTAGTAAAAAATGGCAATAACGTCCGTAGATAAAAGGACGTCTAAAGTCTGGACTTTAGATGTCCCCATTTTAAAAAGGGACGTCTAAAGTGCTACACTGACACTTTAGATGTCCTCAATTTAAAATGGGGACCTCTAAAGTGCTTTTTTTTTTAAAAAAAAAAAATCGTTTATATTACAGATATGGACTAAACAGTATTTAAAACCAGAAATTACAGATCATCGTCAATAAAACTACAGATCTAGTATCTGAAATCCAAATCTACATAATAATAACTCCAAAGCTGCAATCTCATAGGGAGAAGATGAAAACAATATAAAAGGAATTAGTTGCAAAAAACTTATCTCCTTTTATTATTGAAATTCATTTTCTCGTAATAATGAATAGAGAAAAGCGACAGGGAGAGATGAACCTCGTTTTCTTAGCGGGAATGTAGCCATGAAGCATGTTTCAGAGTCCTGATCTACAAACCATAACAACACAAGTTAAAAGATAAAATAGAAGGAAAACCCAAAGAAAAAAGAGAAAGAGGATAAAATAATAAAAAATGGTAAGAAAGCATAACAGATCTGGAGGTGGAAAAAAGAGAGAGAAAGGAAGAATCAAGAGTAAAAAGAGCATATAAAGAAGAAGAAGCAAGAGTTCAAGGCATGGTGGTAGTGTCTCTTATTGTGTTTGTGGCGATGGGAAGGGAAAGATGAGTGTAAAAGTAGTATAAAACTGACAAATAAAGACTGTCAGAAAAAATTTAAATTGTTTTTTGTGTCCCAAATTTAATTTAGGGACGTCTAAAGTTGTTCAGTTATTTTTTTTAAACTTTAGACGTCCCCAATTCAAATTAGGGACGTCTAAAGTTAAAAAAAAAATTTAAATGAGGGACACCCTTTGGCGTCCCTCATTTATATAGGGACGCCAAAGGGCTTGGCGTCCCTATATAAATGAGGGACGCCAAAGGGTGTCCCTCATTTAAAAAAGAAATTTTTTTTTTACTTTAGACATCCTCAATGTATATGGGGACATCTAAAGTGTGACTTTAGACGTCCCCAATTTGAATTGGGGACGTTTAAAGTAATTTTTTTTTTACTTTAGATGTCCCTAATTCAAACAGGGACGTCTAAAGTCTGTAAAGTCACACTTTAGACGTCCCTATTTAAATTGGGGTCGTTTAAAGCTATTCAGTTCTCACCTATAATTATAAAAATGCCACCGTCTTTAGTTTTTACTTCCCTTTTTTAAAAGGGGATGTCCTTTAGGGACGTAAAATATATATTCTGTAGTAGTAGGCAATAAGATTGATTTAGGATTTTGAAGTTCAAGTGGTATTTTCTTGTCTTTTTCCCTTTTTTATTTTCCAAAATTAACATGGAACATTTTAGGAGAATGGATAACTATGTAATTTGATTCGATTTCTATGGACAATGATATTTTATTAAAATTTTGAAAAAGAATATAAACTCTCATTTAATTTGTTGTTATGGCTTGAAAAAAAAAACATATATGTAATATTGCAGTCAAAGTTATTTATATACATTGTGAATGTTCATTAACTCTTAAAATTCAATGAACCTAATTATGATTTTCATGAATCTCTTTTATTAAGGAAAGGAATATGCAAAGTAAACAAAAAATAAAGGGACATTCAATTATTCATATACATACACACACACACACACAACATCAATGAATCTTTGAATTTGGGGAATGCATGTACATCATAAATATTAACATGGATACAATGTAATTTAATTACGTATTAATATGTAATAATTTTGTTGACCTGAATATTAATATGTAATAATTAGAAGTTTATAATTAGAGGTTGGCAAAAAAAGGAAGAAGCTTATAAAATAAATAAAGGCTTTATCTCAAACTCTTGCTTTTATAACAATCGCATCTTTGACTCAAATACTTGACAACTAACTGCAACTTTGATTCCATTAAGAAATGTCAAAGCAAAAACTATACATGTCCTTAATGTAGAACCTAGTTGGAATTGTTCTTGATCCTTTTTTTTGATATTATCATCTAATATTCGATTCAGGGTTCGTTGTCACCCCTCCCAACACAAGTGCTATAATCGCCCCACCAATTGAATTTTTTGGCTTATCTCTCTTCTTCTCTCTGTTTCCCTTGTGCGATGATCGGTTGTGCGACTCAAGTTTAAACTCTAGTAGTTGCCTGAGCATTAGCCATACACAATCTATTCCTCTACTTACTTTCCAACGGTCTTAAATATAAAGTCTATTTCTCATATTTGTCAATTTTTGTCTAATTTATCTCTATTGATGTTCCTTCAATAATAATCAAGTAAAAGAGAGAATAAAATAACCAAGGAAGATGATTATGATGTCTTAGAAAAAATATATTATATTTACTAACTTAACTTACTTTTTTAATCTAATCAAGAAAATAATTGTTACAGGAAGAGCATCCATTATCATCAATAGGATTTAATCCTGAAATAACAACATTTTTTCTGCAGAATCGAAAACATTTAATTCTCTTCAATGATCGTTATCAGTTGACCCAAACACCCCCTTCTAATTCAATAATAAATAGCTCAGTTTCAACAATTCGAATGCACTCATATCCACAAGTAAGGATTATCCTATACATCAAAACAATGAAACTCCCTTTCCTTTTTATAGCAATTCTAGCAATTTTACTATCTGTTGTTGTTCACACAACTTCAGGATCCTCGTCCCTTAAAAATTTTCTCCAATGTTTTCCAAATCATATTTCCAATTCCTCTACTCCAATCTCTTCAGTGATTTTTACACCAAACAATTCCACATTCACATCACTCTTGCTCAATCTCACATCTAACCTTAGATACACCACACCCACAACACCAAAACCTCTGGCCATCGTAGCTGCTCAAAATCTATCACATGTTCAAGCCACAATCATATGTGCCAAGTCTCATGGCCTTCAGATTCGGATTCGAAGCGGAGGCCATGACTACGAAGGCCTTTCGTATGTCTCACAAGTACCCTTCATTGTACTTGACATGTTCAATCTTAATTCTATAAAGATTAACCTAAGAAATGAGACTGCACTAGTTCAAGCTGGGGCAACAATGGGTGAACTTTACTACTATATCGCCAAAGAAAGTAATGTTTATGCCTTCCCGGGCGGTGTTTGTACCACTTTAGGAGCTGGTGGACACATTTCTGGTGGAGGCTATGGAAACTTGATGAGAAAATATGGTCTTTCCGTTGATAATATCGTCGACGCTAAACTTGTTGATGTTAATGGAAGAATCCTTAATAGGAAGACGATGGGGGAAGATCTATTTTGGGCTATAAGAGGAGGCGACGCTGCGAGTTTCGGGGTTGTTCTCTCATGGAAGATCAAGTTGATTTCTGTGACTCCACAAGTGACTGTGTTTAGAGTGAAGAAGACTGTTGAACAAGGTGCAACTGATCTTGTTTACAAATGGCAACTTGTTGCCAGTGAATTAGACAAAGACCTGTTCATAAGGGTAATGCCTTTAGTCATCAATGGAACTAAAGATGGTAAGAAGAAGACAATACAAGTCTCTTTTATTGGCCAATTCTTAGGGAAAATTGATAGGTTAATCCCTTTGATGAATAAGAGCTTCCCAAAATTAGGTCTCAAAGAAACTGATTGCACTGAAATGCCTTGGGTGAATTCAACTCTTTTCTGGTATAATTACCCTATTGGGACCCCAATTGAAGAGTTACTTGTAAAGCACAAACAACCAACACAGTTCTTCAAAAGCAAGTCAGATTATGTGAAGAAGCCAATTCCAAAGAGTGCAATAGAATCCATATGGAAGTTGATGATTGAAGTTGAGAACATATGGATGCAGTGGAATCCTTATGGTGGAAAGATGAGTGAGATTTCTTCATCTGAAACCCCATTTCCTCACAGAGCTGGAAACTTGTTTCTGATTCAATACGAGACTTATTGGGAGAAAGAAGGGAATGATGAAATGAATCGTTTTATGAACTTTTCAAGGTCATTTCATGATTTTTTGACCCCATATGTTTCGAAGGTTCCAAGGGAGGCTTTCCTTAACTATAGAGATCTTGATGTTGGGGCCAATCCTAGTAATGCAACAAGCATAGATGTTGCTAAGAGCAATTATGGGAGAGCATATTTTAAGGACAACTTTGAAAGATTAGTTCAAGTGAAAACCAGGGTTGATCCAAACAATTTCTTCAAACATGAACAAAGCATACCACCTTATTAATCTCTTTTTAGTTACAAAACCGAAGGTGGGTTTTCTTATATATCATAATTAGCTTAGTAGTGTCTCTTTTGAATTAGGATTCTTGTAATCCACCAGCAAGTAAGTTCGTTTCCATCTTTGTTATAAATAAAAAATATATATTATGTTGTCATTCTATTTACATAGAGAAAATCCCACATAAAGACCATTAAAAATGATAAAGGACAAAGAGGTGATTCGAATATTCATAATATCATAGATGTATTGTGAGTACCTCAACTGTCCTTTTCTAAATTTAAAGGAAATCATGAAAATGTCTCTCGGTGAGTTTTAAAAAAGAAAAAAGAAGGTGCGTTATTTTTACAAGTGATCATTTTTAAATGGAGTGTTGTCATTTTCATTTTAAAAGTTGTCATTTTCAAATCTGAATTTGGTAAACCCATATCAAATTTAGGAATTCATCCATACCTGCCTTTTCATACAAATAACTGGTCATTTTTAAATGTATATAATCATATGATTTGTGCCTCATCAAAAGAAATGAAGAACTTATAAATTCTCTATCTCTCTCTCTTAAAGGAGGATGTAGAGACAGTACTGGAGCTAGGAAAAAGCCAATGAAGTTAAGGAGATGACAAAGAACTGGCTAAATTGGAAAGAGAAGAGCTGTGTCGCATGCCTCAGCACCTAACATGGTCGCCAAAGCAAGTAGAGCGATGATGAAGGATTTGCTTTACGTGGCATTTGACTTGGCAACTAACATGGTTGCTGAGGCAAATAAGGAAGCTAAAGTAAGTCATAGATTCTGTGGCATTTTTCTTAGCATCTAACATGGTCATCAAGGCAACTAAGGAAGACTAGAATTTTTGTGGCACATGCCACAGTGATCAACATGGTTACTGAGGCAGCTATAGAAAAATAGCCTTACTGTGCCATATGGTCGCCAAGGCGAATGCGGAAAAAGTACAGCTATGCGTTTCACTTGTTGAAGCTAATTTTGAAGGTTTTTATAGAGGGGATGCACCAAAAATGAATAATCATTATGAACTTCTTGAGCAAGTTTTGAGCAAGGTGAGAGTTTGGAGAGAAGATTTGAAGGTGTTAGGAGCTTGGTTAGTTGTCTTGAAGAGATTTTGGGCCTCCACTCTTGATTTTTCATCATTTCTTCTTCTCTTTACTCTTATTTCTGTAATGAATCAATTTACTATGTTTAGTGATTGGTTTGTGCAAATTACAAGTAGCTAAACTTTCATTTCTAGGGTTACTTTGAACCTCTATGGATTGAGACTATATTATTATCTCTTTTCTAGCATTTAATAAATCATTATGTGTTGATTTTATTGTGTGTTTAATGCTTCTAAGTGTTTGGCCACCACTTGGTTGATTTGTTAATGAGATGATGCTTGAGAGAGACTATCTTATTTGAAGAACTTTGATAAAATCATGCCAACCTTGAAATTCTTGTTTGAATTGATAGTTTGTTAATAGGAAATTAAAGAGATTTACCTATTAACCTAGTATTGTTATTATAAGATTGGATCTTAATTAATGACTATTTTCACTAGCTTGTTACAAGAGATTGAATGAGTTCCTTGAAAATAAATATTGGTTTTGACTTAAAAAAGCTTTTCCAATACTTTTGAATCTTAGACAAACACTTGATTTTCCATTAAAGCTAGTTGAAAGGGAAATAATTAGTTTCATGAAGTATGGAGGGGAGAGGTAATCCTAGATCTTCAATTTCTTGAAGTTAGAATCAAATTTTATCTTGCTTTGTCCAATTTACTTTGTTTTGAACCAAAATTTTTTTTCACAAATTGAAATATTCAAAATGACTTTATTCAACCTAATTAAGAGTACAATTGTATTAATTAGCCTACGTTTGCCATGGTCCTTATGGGAACGATAACTTTTTATACTACTTGCGACTCGTACGCTTGTGGTAAGCTAAACAGTGAACAATATGTAAAATAACAACTCTCCATTTAAAAATGACCACTTGTTTTTATGATAAGCTAGGCATGAATGAATTCCTGAATTTGATATGGGTTTCCCTAGTTTAGCTTTGACAATAACAAATTCTAGTATGGAAATGACAACTCTGCATTTATAGAATCTAAACTAAGGCAAGAATGGACAAATTCTTAAACTCGATATGGGTTTTCCAAGTTCAGCTTTGAAAATAACAACTTCTGATATGGAAATGACAACTCTATTTAAAAATGACCACTTGTGAAAATGAGAATGCATGCATGAATGAATTCATAGACTCAATATGGGTTTATTAAGTTCATATTTGAAAATAACAACTTCTAATATAGAAATGACAACTCTCTATTTAAAAATATCACTTGTAAAAATGAGAATGCAAGTGTTGATGAATTCCTACACTCAATATAGATTTACCAAGTTTAAATTTGGAAATGACAACTCTCCATTTAAAAATGACCACTTGTAAAAATATCATGCCTTCATCTCTATTTTTTAAAACTCAACAAAGGACATTTTCATCATTTTCTTTAAATTTCAAAAAGGATAGCTGAGGCACTCACAACTCTATAGGAAAATTGCAACCAAGTCCCAATTAACAGACTTAATAACAATCAGGTCCCTCGAAATCATCAAACTGCAATGAAGTCCCAAGAGACCTGGGTGCTATTAATTCCAAAATGAAAGTACAATTTTGCCCCTTTGTTAGTAATGACAAGTTTAGAGTAACCAATAACAAGTTTAGAGCATCTATTAACAACTTAGATGGCAAGAAGTGACTACAAAAAATATTAGTTCAAAAGGTAAATGCTACTTATACATGTTATTCCTCTCCTGTATCATCTATTTTTGGTTATATATTGTCATATACATTCTCTCCTACATACACACGATCACTTTCTCCAGTGAATTTAATAAAATGTTCTGCTCTTTTATCATCTACAAAGTCCACAAAGGTTGTTGCATCAAAAGTCAGTGTGAATTTCATAGAAATTATACTATTTTCTTTTCTAACAATTGATGTTACAATTGTTCTCAATTCCTCATAGTAGTGCCTTCTTTTATGATTTTTGTTCTAACGCTACCCCCACATATTGCAAATCACCTTCTCCTCCATTAAAAAATTGTCCCCCCTACATGCAAGAAAAATATAATATATGCTTTCCAAATGTACTCATCATCTTTTGTCACCCTACAAAACAAAGTTGTTATTAACAACTACATGAGCAACATTAATAATTTTAGAACACTGTATTGATGACACGTTTTAAAATCGCATAACAAGGGGTTATAAACACATAAAGCTTCATTCTTTCCATTTATCCCTATTAAAGTTCATAAAAACATAGCACAATCTCCATAGTAGAAATTCATACCCTCCCACAAACTCAATAAAACAACAACATAAATCATAAACACAATATACAATTAACAATAATTAGATGCTCTAAACTTGTCATTGGTTGCTCTAAACTTATTATTATTAAAAAAGGGGCAAAATTATACTTTCATGTTTGGAATTAATAGCACTCAAATTCCTTGAGACTTCATTGCAATCTGTTGATTTTGAGGGACCTGCTGGTTGCCATTGAATCTGTTAATTAGGACCTGGCTGCAATTTTTTCCTTTAAAAATGACCTTTCTGTAAAAATATCATGCCTTCTTCTCTCTTTTTTAAAGATCACCGAGGGACATTTTCATCATTTCCTTTAAATTTCTAAAAGGGCAGTTGAAGTACTTCTACTTTTATGGTATTATGAATTTTCGAATAACTTTTTTATCCTTTACCATTTTTAATGGTCTTTATGTGTGATTTTCCCACTTATATATGTTCACTTGGGAAGAACCTAAATTCTTGTTACCATGACAATTATCTCCTCCTCCTTGGCCAATTCTTGTGGCAAATTGATAGATTGCGACCTTTAGTAAACAAGCATGAGTTCCCCAGAACTGGGTCTTCAATAGTTTTTGAAAGATACACATCTTTTTTATCAAGTTATTTTTCAATTAATTATTTCTTAATTAATATTTTTTTTATTTCAGAATTAATTTATATATGGAATAAATATTGGAATTCATTGTATTCAATGATGAGTAAAAAGAATTTTTAGTTTATAGTTTATAAAATAAGCTCAATTGCTTAAAAAATTCAATAAATGCTAACATATATAGAATCTTAAATTCTAAAGCTAATGGAAATTAAGCTCAATGAAGTTCAAGTTCACTAAAAAGACACGAATCAAGAGAGATCATTTGGACAAGCTCAATGGATAAGTAGTATATGAAGAGAAATGGACCCCGCCCATTTTTTCCCTCTGATGCGCAGGTATTTGGTAATAATCTTGATTGAAGTATTGTTAGATGTTAAGTGAAAACACCTCTCTTAATGCGAATTCATAAGTTTTTTTTTTTATACAACAACGGCCGGGTTCGAACCCAAATGGGGGAGGGGGGAGAAGTGCCTTAAAGGCACTTCGATAACCAAGTCGCCTAAAGGCGCTGGTTGCGAATTCCTAAGTTTTGTCTCCATATTGGGTGGAATTAGCTACTTATTCTAAGGACATGTTTGTTTTAACTTTCTAAAAGTGCTTTATTTTACGGCATTCAAGTTAAATATGTGAGAGGGGTTTTGGCTCAACTTATAAAAAAAGTGCTTAAAAAAGCACTTTTTTATGCTTCCAAACAAGATTTAACCCAACTCCTAGTTGTTTTCTTAAACTCAAGTACTTCCTCCAGTCCTTAATATAAGACATATTTAGAGAATTAATCTTAGTTCTAATTATAAGATATATTTTTCCTATTTGTCAATATTTTTCTAATTTATCCCTATTGATGCTCCCTTAACAATAATAAAAAAGGAGGAGAATGAGGGAATTAAGGAAAATGACTAGGATGTATTAAAAAATACATGTTATTTTAACTAACTTAACTAACTTTTTAATTTAATCAAATTAGATATAGCTTATATTAAAAACCGGGTGGGGTAATTAATAGTAGGCCTCTCTTCTGTCTCTGACTCTTTGTGTGCGGTCGTTCGTTCTACCTGAAATGCATATTCAAAAAGAATTTGGATTCACTGACCAGCATCGATCCTAAAAAAATGAGTTAGATTCTTCTTGACAGAGATGACTCAAATTTAATTTTATTTGGATATCAATTTAGATAATAATAAAGAAAGGTATGAGAGATTATACTTAATTTTTCTAACAAATGTTTGAGCAAATGCCTTGGCAGAAATAAAAAAGATAACAAATTGTGGTAACAGGATTTTATATGGGCCAGGACCTTCCGATATTCACTCATAGTTATATGGTGGGCCTAAACCTTCTAATGTCCCTCTAAAGAAATGGGAATTATAATAGGGAGAAAGACAGAAAAATATCATTTGAATTTTAAAATTTAAAATTAATCATTTGATAAAGATTTACGTTGTCAATCCCATTAATCTTCTTGTCAGCGGAATTTTGAAGTTCAAATGATATTTTTCTGTTATTCTCCCATTATAGTATAGAACTTATTTGTTACTATTCTCTGTTTTTTCTAAAACTGTTTTATAAAATTGATTTTTAAAATAAGTTTTGAAAATAAAAAATTAAAAAAAAAACTTATAAACACATGGTGGCGGCTGTTGTCGTCAATGTTGCGGCAGTGGTTGTCACTAATAGTGTGGTATTAATAATGGATAGGCGACAGGCTAAAAAAATAGAAAAACAAAAATATGAAAACAACTAAAAAATGTTTTTATTTTTTAGTTTTTAAAAATAACTTACTGAAAAGAGTTTTCCAAACAAGTTTTCTATTTTTTTAAAAAAACAAAAAAAAAACTGTTTTTTATACAAAATCAAACAAGCCTATAGTCTAAGCCTGATCTTTTTTTTTTTTTATTTGTGCCCGAGAGTCTAAGCCTGATCTAAATTATGAGAAAGTTTTTTTAAAAGACGGCTGAATTACTCAAATTCTAAATTTGGTTATTAAATTTAATAAATCAAAAGTCAAGTAAAACATTCTAAAAAAGGATTTTAGAATTTGATTTTTTTTTTTTTGAATACAAAGGCAAGCCAACGCTTGAAAAGATTAAAACCTAAGCCAACTCTATGGTCCTAGTCTGCACACAATGATGCAAATCTTGTAAAAACAACCTCAGGCAATCTGGAGGCACCTCTGGAGCTAACATCGTCTCCAACATGTCTTTGCGTCCTGTTCTAACTTGGTTCTTTCACTTTCCTTGAAATAATAAATCTCGAATATCTGCGACAAGGCTCCGTAATGGATAATCTGGCGCACATTCTCTCATAGGAAGATTAAGAGCATCCAGTGAATTCGAATAAACATGTACTTTGTTCAAACTAGCTTGATAAGAAACTTCTACCCCTGTTTTGATTGCATATAACTCAGCCTCAATGATCGAACATAATCCAAGGGATTTCTGGAAACCCATAACCCATTCCCCAAACTCATTCCTAATTACTCCTCCACATGCTGTATAATGGTGAGCCCCAACCGATTCATCAACATCAACCCGAACTGCTCCTCGGGGTGGTGGAGTCTTAATGCTCTTCTTGAGTCTTCGGCGTCAAAAAAATTTGATGCTTTAATTCGTTGTTGATAACACTCTCCATGATGTGATATGAACATTTGTGCTCAAGCTCCCTAGTTGTGAATGGATGCCCTTCGAACACATAACTGCATCTAGTAGTCCTTAAGATCCAGTAAACCATGTTGAAAACTCTAGACCAGGTGTTGCTTTTGAATAGCCTTCTTCCTGGGTTGTGCTTAGCATTCCAGTGTAGCCATACCTGCAAGTTACCTGAAAAGAAACTACGCAGATAATTAGGAGATAAAATCTTTTGCCAGAGTGTTTTTGCTCTCTTACAATCTCTCAATAAGTGAAGGACACTTTCCTCTCTTTGACACTGGTAAGGACACCCACTCGATGTGTTTAGACCACGTTTGGCTCTTAGTGCATTAGTAACTAATCTTTCATGCGAGACTGGCCACATGAATATCTTGACCTTCTCAGGCACCTGCCACTTCCATAAGTGATCCCAGAATCTTGAGACATTTCCGTCTTCTGACCCAACTATAAATTCATAAGCCGTCTTAACTAAAAAATTTCCATCCTTTACTGCCCGCCATGAAAAACAGTCATTAGAACCATTAGTGGGTGGTTTAATATGTAGCAATATATCTATGATTCTTTAGGGTAGTGTTCCATGCCATTTAGAAATATTCCGCTGACCCGCAGGGGATATATGATCCTTTACCATATCCATAACATTGATCCCAACAGATTGATCGATGTAAGAGATGAGCGGTCTATCAAACGGAGTTCATAAGTCCCACCAAAATCTGGTGTCATAACTGTTATTTATCGTTTTCCCTGCCCCTTTCAGACAATGATCCCAGACTGCCGTTATAGCCTGCCACATTCGAGATGATGAGTTTTTCTTCGTGACAGTGGGGATGTCATACCACAGTTGTATTTTGCTCTCAAACACTGAACCCATAATGATTCTCTTTTCATCAATAAACCTCAACACAACTTCATAATGAAAGCCTTGTTTTGTGCATAGAGATTTTTGAATCCCAGACCACCCTTCTTCTTCTTCTTGATGATCTTATCCCACGCAATAAGATGTGATTTCCTTGCTTCTGCATCTTGTGACCAAAGGAAATGCCTACTAATTTGCTCAATATCATGTAGAACTCCTTTACACTACTACAGAATTGAGATATAATCACCCCCAAGGACGTCCCAAATTGAAAATTGGGTGGTTAAAAAGGGAGGCGGTGGCATTTTCGTAATTATATATATGCAGGGTAACCTTTAGGCGTCCCAAATTTGAATTTGGGACGTCTAAAGTGCTTCCAGGCGCGAAATATAAATTTCGTAAATTTTTTTTAACGCCTAGAGCTGGGATTAGACGTCCCAAAATTATTTTGGGACGCCTAAACCCAGACTTTAGGCGTCCCAAATCCATTTGGGACGCCTAAAGTGCTTTAGGCGTCCCAAATGTCCCCTAGGCGCATGTCAGACACTTGTCTGACATGCGTCTTCTCAATCCTCTCCTCACATGTCCCATTCCCTCCTCCCTCCTTTTTTGACCCAACTTTACTCTTCGTCCTCCTCCCTCACCCACCGTCGACACTCTTCAACCCTTCTTCCTCTTTGTTTCTTCAACTCCTCCCTCCTCCCTTCTTCCTCTTTGTTTCTTCAACTCCTTTGTTTCTTTGTTTCTTCAACGCACGCAACCAGGCCAGTCGACCCTTCTGCAACTTCATCTCCTCCACCTCCTTCCTTCCATTGTTCACCGTGGTTGTTTGCTTTCTCCACCTCCCCACCGTGCATACACCTCTGATCTCCAACGTCTTCTCTACCTCTCCAGCATACTAGTAGGCGCCCCCTGATCAGGTTAGTTTATTTTCTTCTTATTTTTTTTTGTAACAGAATGGTATATTTTCTTTTTGAAATATAAATTTACTTGAAATAGTTGAGATTGTGCTTATATATTGCTTATATTGAGATGGTTGAGATTAGCCAGATGTGTTTGGTGTGCTTATATTGCTTAAATTGCATGTATTCGGGAACTCCAGTGCAATGGTTTATTTCCTTGTTTAAATATAAATTTACTTGTGTATATTACCATTAATTAGTATATATAATAAAATAAAATATGATTTGTTTAAATTAAAGAAATTCTTGTATTCCAAACGAATTATGAAGAATAATTCAAGCTAAAACTAAAAAGAAAACCATAACCCCAATATTCATTAAATGATTTTTATCTAAATATTTTCAATAAAACAATTTTAGTATATATTTAAATATATACTAAAATAAAACAATTGTTTATTTTCTTGTTTAAATATAAATTTACTTGTTTATATTACCATTAATTAGTATATATAATAAAATAAAATATGATTTGTTTAAATTAAAGAAATTCTTGTATTCCAAACGAATTATGAAGAATAATTCAAGCCAAAACTAAAAAGAAAACCATAACCCCAATATTCATTAAATGATTTTTAACTAAATATTTTCAATAAAACAATTTTATTTTTGGAAGAACTCAACTTAAAATTGTTTTGTTAATATGAAACTCGTTTTTTTTTTAAATTCCATTAATGAAAATCTTTGATATATATAATATCACAGGAGTCAGACTTATTGTAATCAACAAAGTTTATTATACATTAATGTTTATATACATATACTTATTAAAAAAAAAAAAGTTACATAGCACTGAAACCCTTTTAAGAGGAGAGATGAGGCTAGGAGGGGGCAATAAAGTTATTAAGCCCATATTTTAAAATCCTAAATTGGGTTGATAACTTAATTAGGCAATCCCATCATATGTCGTTGACAATTGTACTAAATGTGTGAATGTTATTGGGAATACCTTAGGTGGTAACAAAATGGATCATAGTTGGATGAATGCTTTGAGAACTAGTGAAGAATATGAGAAAGGAGTGGAAGAATTTATTGAATTCGCTAAAAAGAATGCTCCTGCAAAAAATGGGAAGTATTTTTGTCCTTGTGTCAATTGTTTGAATGAGAGTCGACAGGATGTTGATGTCATAAAGGATCACCTACTTTGTGATAGAATAAATCTGCGATACACAAGGTGGATATGGCATGGTGAGGAAGTAACGGATTGTCCGTCGTACAAGAAGGAAGATGTGGATATCATAGGTGAAGATAGAATGGAGAAAATGATTAACGATGTTGAGGCAGAATCCTTTGCGCAGTCGCAGGAGTATGACAGCCTGCGGAGTGATGCAGAGACACCATTGTACAGTGGGAGTAAGTACACGCGGCTGACTGGAACATTACATTTGGTTAGCTTAAAGGCAACTTGTGGGTGGACCAATAGTAGTTTCACATTGCTGCTTGAACTATTGTGTGATATGTTTCCAGAGGATAATGTACTTCCAAATCGTATGTATGAGGCCAAGAAAATCCTGTCTACGATGGGTATGGAGTATAAAAAGATACATGCTTGCCCTAATGACTGCGTACTCTACAGAAATGAGTATGGAGATCTTAGTGAGTGTCCTAAGTGTAAAACTGCACGATACAAAGTGAAAAAAGATGGTGGTTGTGGTGATGTGACAAGTAAAAGGCAACCTTTAAAGGTTATGCGGTATCTTCCAATAATACCACGTTTTAAACGTTTGTTTACGACTACAACAAAAGCGAAGAAGTTGAGATGGCACTCTGATGAGAGAATATCTGATGGGAAATATCTTTGGCACCCAGCTGACTCTCCACAATGGCAAAAAATAGATGAAATGTTCCCTCAATTTGGCAGCAAGCCGAGAAACCTTCGGCTTGGGCTTTGTACAAACGGCATCAATCCGTATGGAACTCTTACTAGCACACATAGTGCGTGGCCGATTCTCCTTGTAATATACAACTTGCCTCCCTGGCTATGTATGAAACGTAAGTATATGATGCTATCTATGATGATTTCTGGACCAAAACAGCCAGGGAACGATATTGATGTCTATTTGGCGCCTTTGATTGAGGACTTGAAGAAGTTGTGGGAGGAAGGCGTAGATGTGTTTGATGCTTATAAGAAGGAGTCTTTCAAGCTACGTGCAATGATTTTCACAATGATAAACGACTTCCCTGCGTACGGAAACTTATCAGGGTACAGCGTGAAGGGTCACAAAGCATGCCCAATATGTGAAGCAGACACACACTTCCAACAACTAAAGCATGGAAGAAAAACTGTTTACCTTGGCCACAGGAGGTTTCTTCATCGGTTCCACCCGTATCATAGGCTAAGAAAGCGTTTTAACGGCTTACCGGAGCATGGAATGGCTCCAAAGTCATTAACCGGAGAGGAAGTCTACAATCGAGTGGAATGTATCAATGTCACTTTTGGTAAGAATCAGAGGGTTGTGGGTGAGAAGAACATATGGAAAAAGAGATCCATTTTCTTTGATCTTCCATATTGGCGTTCGCTTGACGTGAGACACAGTATTGATGTGATGCATGTGGAGAAGAATGTTTGTGATAGCCTTATCAGTACGCTTTTGCACATACCAGGGAAGACTAAGGATGGGATTAATGCGAGATTAGACCTTGTCGATATGGGAATAAGAGAATGGTTACATCCACAACTAAGAGATGATGGTAGGAGGGCATACATGGAGCCAGCAGCGCATATACTATCAAAATCAGAGAAAAGAAGTTTGTGTAGGTGTTTGCATGAAATTAAGGTGCCGCAAGGGTATTCCTTGAATGTGAGAAGATGTGTCTCATTGGACGATTTGAAGTTAGTGGGAATGAAGTCCCATGATTATCATGTGTTGATGTAACAACTATTACCGGTAGCTATTAGAGGTATAATGAAAGATGAAGTATGAACCATCGTGACAAGATTATGCGTTTTCTTCAATGCTATCTGTAACAAAGTCATTGACACTAAAAAGTTGGATGAACTAGAAAATGAGGGTTACATTATTTTGTCACAACTAGAGATGCATTTTCCTCCTTCATTTTTTGATATAATGGTGCATTTGGTAGTTCATTTGGTAAGGGAGGTAAGGCTCTGCGGTCCAGTTTACCTGAGGTGGATGTACCCTTTCGAGCGATACATGAAGATCTTAAAAGGGTATTCTAAAAATCCTTATCGACCAGAAGCTTTAATAGTAGAAAGATGTGTAGTTGAGGAGGCTATGGAGTTTTGCAAAGATTATATGTCAGGGAAGAAGGAACAATCTCGGCATGAAGAAGGCAGAAGCAAGGGAACACGAGGACCGAAAGTGAAGAATGTTCCTCGTGAAGAGGTGTTGCAAGCCCACTTGTATATCCTGAATAATTTGGAAGAAGTTCAACCTTACATAGATGAACACAGAAAGACTTTGAAGAACAAGAATCCAAGGAAGAATGACATGCAGATTGCTATTGAGCAAAACAAGACATTCATGCAGTGGTTAGAGAAAAAGGTTTTGCACGAGACCGGTGTGTCTGAGACAATCGAGTGGCTAGCTTGGGGGCCTTTGTTTCAGGTCATTACTTGGACCGGTTATGATATAAATGGCTATTCTTTCTATACGAAAGAGCAAGATGACAGAAGTACCATGTAAAATAGTGGGGTCGTGGTAGAAGCTGAATCTATGCACTTTTCCAATTCGAGAGACAAAAACCCCATATTAGCGTCTATAGCCTATTATGGAGTTATAGAAGAAATATGGGAGATGACATACAACAAGTTCAAAGTTGCTTTATTCAAATGTAAGTGGGTTAGCAATAATTCCGTGGTAATAGATAAACAATTTGGATTTATCTCAGTCGATCTACGAAGAGTTGGCTATAGAGACGAGCCCTTCATTTTAGCAAGCCAGGCGAAACAAGTGTTTTATGTCACCGATCCTGCGAGCAAAAACATGTCCATTGTCCTTAAAAGTAAAAAACAGAAGTATAGTGATCCGACCTTCAACCTTGATGACACACCACCTTTCACAACAACTCCACCTCGAACAAATGAAGTAGAATTGGTAGATGATGACGAATATGCTGTAAGAAATGACCATGGTGAAGGACTATGGGAAACAATATAGAGTAAGACCTTAATTTATAAACGAGAACTGTGTGTTTTTTCTGTTTTACTTCCCGCTTAGTTTATTTCAGTTTTATTGCAATTTATTTACGTTTCTGATGATGCTTTTTGTGTTAACAGGAATATGGACAACTCTAGTGATGACGAGAGGCGTAGAGATGACGAAAGCTCTAGCAATGACGAAAGGCCTAGAGATGAACCCCCTGCAAGAAGGAGGGTTAGAGGCTGTACAAAGATGGGAGCATTGGTTGCACGTCATGAACATCAACAGGAGAGGCTGCATATAGACTTCGATGACAATCTAAATCCAGTTGGTCCTGAGGAAGACCACTTCATTAGCTACGTAGGGTTTTTGGGTCGAAGCAAAGTGCGCATTACCTACGATAATTGGAGATTGGTTCCCCCAAAAACGAAAGACATGATTTAGCAGCAACTTTTGGTATATAAGTTTTGATGCATTGTAGCTTTGTTCTTATTGTTTCAAATATAATAATCTTATGTTTTACCTTGCAGCAAACATACGATGTCCCAGACACCAGGGAGATGTATAAGCACTGGATGGATGAGGTTCGTGTACGATGGAAAGGTTTCAAGAACAAGCTAACAGCATGGTACATTCGAGGGGCCCTTAGGGGTAAGGATCTATGTGCACAGTATACATATTTGTCTCCAGAGGGCTGGAGGTTGTTTGCGGCATCACGAGCAGATCCTGAGTTTTTGGTAAGATTTCTGTCATCATGATATAGAACTTGTAATTTTCATATACTTTATATCGTTGATTTATTTTTTTTTGTTTTTCATTCATAGAAATTAAGTGCAGCAAATGCACAGAGGCAATCAGAAAATAAATATCAATATTACATGTCTCGTGGTGGATATCGGAAGCTTGAGTGGCAAATGATGCAAGAAGAGTTAGAGAAAATGAAGGAAGCAGCAGAATCTGATCCTAGCATTTTTATCCAAGCACCGGCACCTCCTCCACGTCACAAAAAATGGAAAGCAGCGAGGATTGTAAGTAGTTATACCATAAGTACCTAATTTTTTACATATCGCGAGTGGTTTCGATACATTTACGATAAACTGTATGCTACAGGATGAACTGGACGAGCAGAGTAGCCAAGGTTCATTCAATCCAAGTAGACGGATGGATATCTTGTTAACGACTATTGGGAAGGCAGATGACCTTAGTCGTGTTCGAGGAGAGACACAGGGAGTTAATGCCGCGAGGTATTTTGGACGAGACCCACGTTATTCGTCACAAGCTAGACCTAGTAAGGACGTTGTGGCCAAGATTCGAGAGGAGCTTGAACGAGAGATCGAGGCCAACCTTCACGACAAGCTCCGACAAGAGCTGTTGCCAGAGCTTCAACTTGAAATGGCAAAGATGTTTGAAGCGCAAAGGGCAAGGGATGAGCATAGAACTCAGGAATCCCCAGCCTTCAATAGCACCAGAGGAAGTTACAACCCTCTAGAGGAACCACTTAGCGACCCTTCTCCTACTCCAGTGTCGGGAGACCCTTGCACCCTCTATTTGGATGATCCACTGTTGCCTGTTGTTGTTGATGCTCTCGTTCACACACGTGCTACCACCCACTATCATCAACAAATTCTGGAGGATTTTCGTAGGGTGAATGTGACGAGTGTTAGAAAGGGGGAAGAAGGTACAGCCATCCCTGTTCCTGATCCAGAGGTTGGCACGTTAGGTCAAGCGATAGGATCTTTCATCCTTTGGCCTCACAATCTTATTGGTTCAGACGCAACACCTCCAATGGTAGGAATTACCTTACTATTACTGAAAATCTGTTGGCATCCTAATAACAATTTGTTTTTTGATGTTCTAAAAGGATGACGAAGCTGTGAGGAAATGGCCCTACTTAGCACGGCTGCAGTAGATCTACAAGGGCATTAAACAGATTGACCTGAAGATGCCTCAAGGGATTGTGGGCCCTACATTGGAGTATCCCTACATGATTAACAATATGGATCTCAAGCAGTTTATCAGGTTGGAGGAGATAGATGCAGGCTGGGTGAAATTTGCAATCATGTAAGTTCTTTTTTCAATTTTCCCATAGAATTCATTTAGTGGTTTTTTGATTTCATACATTCAATAATTCATTCCTTATTTTAATTCTATTATAGCACCTTCCACGGTCTCTGCACAAACATGGAAAGACGTGATTGGTATGGATTCTTATGTCCTGCGAATACGATAGGGGATACTTATACTGTGGCGCATAGGACTCACTATGCCGGCTACGCAATGGGACAGACCAAACTTCATTGTTATCTAGCACCCATTGTTCAACGGTTCGTATTTACATTTTGTCAATTTAAGAAGTTTAATAAATAATTGTCTTCTCATCTAACTTCATTTTAATGTGTACATGTTGTTAAAGTTACCACTGGAGTTTATGTGTTATATGTCCCCGCCGCAACGTAGTCTATTGGTTTGATCCCTTGAGTAAAAAGCCAGACAAAGATACAAAATCCGTCTTCGACACGTAAGTTATTCTGTTTGTATTTCATTGACTCTTAAAAAAAATAAATGGTTTTAATTTCTGTTCATTTTTCTTTTCATGATAGTGCTTGTCAAACATATAGAGTCCTAGGTGGGTCACGCGAGGGTACAGTTGTTAAAAAGCCAAAGTGGTTTTATCCGATAGTAAGTACATTCGATCCTACCTAATTGTTTCATTGACGGTCCTTCTAGACATACCTTTATTGATTTTAACAACCAATTGCATCCCTTTGATTTAAAGTGCCCTCAGCAACCTGGCAACACTGAATGCGGATATTATGTTATACTTTATATGTATAACATAACTCAAAGTGGAATTACTAGCGATTTTGAAAAGGTAATCGCTTCTTCATTCTCAAATGATAATATTTTTTGTGTTCTAATCGAAATGCTAATTAATTCATTTGCTTGAGATTTATTTTATCAAAGCTTACTTTCTAATTTTCATATTTTTGATAATGAAGATGCCTACCTACGTGAAGACCTTGATTTGATCAGAGATCTTTTGGCTAGACATCTTCTTCAACATATAGGGCAGTAAACTTTTTATTTTATACCAGTTTGTAGTTGTGTGATGACAGGGTTTTGACACTTTCTGGTTGTTATTGTTGATATATATAGTAGTAGGTTATATGAAAGGTTATTGTATGTATATATAGTAAAGATTGTAGTGCTGGATGTCCTTATCAGTTTGTAACGGACAGTGTGGTTTATGAATCCATCTTCTATTCTATTTCTGCAGTTTGAATTCGCTGGGTAATACAGAATGTAAATTATGGTATAAAAAAAACCTAACCTTTAGACGTCCCAAATTAAGAATTGGGAGGTCTAAAGTCCCACCCTGGGGGGACTTTAGACATTCTAAATGACAATTTGGGACGTCTAAAGTCCCACCCTAGGGGGACTTTAGACGTCCCAAATTACAATTTGGGACATCTAAAGTCTCACTTTAGACGTCCCAAATAAAAGGGACGTCTTTGCTTACAACTTACTACGCCCCCAGTATATACGTCCCCCCGTTTTGGGACATTAAAGGTGCCAAATTTGAGACGTTATAGCCCCTTTTTGTAGTAGTGTTAGGTAGAAGAAGTCATTCCATTTGATAACTAGGTAGAGCTCCAAGAACAGATTTGATGAGCGCTGAACGGCCTGCCATACTTAAGTGCCTACTTTTCCAAGATAAGAGTCGGTTCTTAGCTTTCTTGACTAAATGACTGAAGGTGTCCATGGAGACCCTTTTGTGAATTAATGGAACCCCTAAGTACTTACCCAAATCTGCTGTTAGCCCAATCCCAATCTCTTGACTTAATTCCATAGCTCTATTGAAATGTATATTACTTGAAACAAACATCTTAGACTTAACAAGGTTAACCCGATAGCTAGACACTTCTATTGACTCTCAGAAATTGATAATATTCCAACATATTTTCTTCTTTTTTAACCTATTTTTGGGTTCAAAATATATATTGAAAGAAGTGTATAGAAGAAAATGTGCATATCAAACTATTAATCAAAAATCAAAGAAATTCTTATTATAGCCTATATAGTTTGTGATTCAATTGAGAATTGATTAATCCTCCCTCTATTGTAGGAGGATGTATAGACAAGATTTGAAGCCCTATAAGAACCAAGAAACAATGAAAGAATAAAGGAAGTGAAGCATTACAAAGTTAGAAGAAGGAACTTGTACAACTTACCTCAGCAAGTTGACCAACTAGTCGTTGCAAGTAAACAATCTCAAGAAGTTTGCTCTCTGTGTAACTGGCCTAAGCAAGTTAGCAAACTTGCCGTGGCAAGTAACCCTATATGCTCTCTGTGTAACTAGCCACAACAAGTTGACAAACTTGCTGTGGCAAGTCAACAATCTCAAGAAGTATGCTCTCTGAGTAACTGGCCATAGTAAGTTTATCAACTTGCTGTGGCAAGTCAATAATCTAATGGAAAATTGATTCTCTATGTAACTGGCTACGGCAATTTGACACACTTGTCGTAGCAGGTCCTGAAAAAGTGCATCTACATGTTTTTATGTCAAAAGCTGAGAAACACTATTTGACCTAGGGAAAAGTGTCGAAAACTCATTCTCTATACTCTGGGAAGTTGAAGCACCCAAGAAGACACCTTGGAGAGGGATTTTTAGAGAGTTTTGGAGCTTGGGTGGTGGTTCCAAGAAGGATTTTGCGACTTCTACCTTGATTTCATTACTTTTCTTCTCTTTTCTCTTTTTCTATGGTTTATTCAGTTATAACGCTTAGTTTCTCTGTACATTTGGACATGAGTAGCTAAGTATCTCTTCTTTTAGGATCGTTTTGAACCCTTGTATGGATTAAGTACTCATTTCCCCTTTATATTTGTGATTAATGATGAGATTATGCTGATTTTACTGTTTGCTTAATGCTTCTTATTGATTGGCCACCAATGAGATTATTGGGTTCACTTGATTGATACTTAAGAGAGCTAGATTGAGTATAGAACTCGAACTTAATCTTGTGAGAACTTAAAATTTATGAATTGAAAGGATAGTTTTGTTAATGAGCTAGATACCCTCATTAACCCTCATAGTCATATAGGATTTGCAATGAAAATTGAGTTTAATTAGTTAATTAAGAGATTAATGAATTAATTGAACTAAATACCTATTTGAAGACTTAAGAGAGCACTTATAGGTAATTTAGTATTCTTGGTTAGCATAATCTTTCATTAAGAAGCACATATTGTGGTGACTTGATTGAATGCTTTTGAAATACAAGGGGGATAAATGATCCGAAGTGTCATTTAATTCTTGAAGTTTAAGAACCATTTGCTTTTATAAATTGCTAGTCTTAAAAGTAGTTTTTCAAAATTCTCTTTCCATATCAAAAACTTGTTTTAGCTCAACTTTATCGAGTTCACTAAGCCTTTTACTTGATTAATTTATTAAACAAATTCTTATGGGACAATACTTGACTTATCACTCTATTACTTGACGTGACCCGTGCACCTGCGGTTGAGAACAACTTTGCAGAATCTCTGTATCACCTCTTTAACCTCCTTCATTTGAGTAATGGACGCTTCGGTAAATAAAATCAAGTCATCAGCAAAAAAAAGGTGAGATATATATGGACCATCTTTCTTGAATTTCAGTGGTCTCCACATTTTAGCTTCACATTCAGCTTTAATAGCATGACCAAGCCTTTCCATGCACAGAACAAAAATGTAAGGACTCAAAGGATCCCCCTGGCGTATGCCTCTGGTTGGATGAAAACTGGGAGTTTCCTCATCATTCCATAAAATAGACATAGTTGTGATACTAATGCACCACATAATCAATTGTATGATTTTCTCATTAAGCCCCAAGCATCGTAAAGTATCTTGGATGAAAGCCCAATCTAATTGGTCATACGCTTTCTCCATATCCACTTTAACCGCCACATATCCCTTGCGCCGTCTTTTTTCCTCATAGAATGAATAGCCTCCTGAGCTATGATAATGTTGTCACAGCTTGTCTTCAAGCGGTTAGCAAGAAGCTTGGTGAGGATTTTAAAGCTCACATTGTAAAGGGAAATAGGACAAAATTCCTTGAAGGTTGTCGGAAATTCAACCTTTGGAATGAGAACTATTCTTGTTTGATTGATCATTGAGACTCTGCTAGGTTCCCTAAATATGTCCTCTATTAATTCACAAATTTTCTCTCCAATTAAATGCCACTGAGTCTGAAAGAAATGGGCTTGTAAACCATCAGGACCACCAGGAGCTTTGAATAGTCCCATACCCTATACACTGCTTTTTGAATTTCCTCTCTTTCCACCATTTTTGAAATATTCGCTAGTTCCATAGCACTTAAGTTGGGAAATTGAGAATACCAGCCATTAGGATCGTGCATCAGAGAATCCTGGGTGTAAAGTTTGTGAAAAAAATTCTCGCGCCATTTGTTTCAAAGTACTAGGATCATCAACCCATGTTCCCGTATCATCTTTCAGAGCTGTGTTTTTTTGTTTCTTTCTTTGAATAACAGTGGATGCATGGAAAAAAACTCGTGTTCTTGTCCCCCACTGTAACCACTTACAACAAGATTTCTGAAACCATCTAATATCCTCTTGGGCTACCAATTTGTGGTACTCTTTCCATAATTTTTATTCAAGATGTTGGAGGCCTGTTGCAACGTTCTGCCTGTGCCGTCTCTCAATGCCATCAAGCCTTCGAATTATTTCACGTTTTCTTTTAACTATGGTTCCCACCCTCTTTTCATGCCAATCAAGCGCTGATTTCTGAAAAATTTGAAGCCCGTCAACCCAATTTTTATCCAACCATAAGTCCGAGATATAAGCTTCAAACCCGTCTTCCAACTTCCATGCTACCTGATATGTAAATTTTTTGCGTACAGTTTGTGGTGTTATTGCCTGAGGATCTGAATTGACTATGAATACTCTATGATAAGAATTAAACTTGAGAGCATGAGTCACATAAGTGTTTGGCCAGTTTGACTCCCAATAGAAATTATTGGACACCCAATCGAGCCTTTCGTTTAATCCTGTTCTCTCCCAAGTAAATCTATCCCCATTTATCTTGGCTTCAATAAGCCCAGCGTCATTTATACATTCCCTGAACTGTTGCATAGGTAGTTTATGAGGTATGGGCCCACCCTCTTTATCTCTTGGAGACATGAAAAAGTTGAAATCTCCAAGAACAAGCCATGGTTCAAATGAGATACTAGCTATAGCTTTTATAGGTTCCCAAAGAGGTAGCCTATCCATCGCCGTTGTCTCACCATATACAATAGTTATGAAAGCAGACTTTTTATTTCGACAGTCAAAAACATGATAGTGTTTTGGCCAAAAAAAAAAAAAACATGATAGTGTAGAAATTGTGTAGTTGAAGTAATATATTCAACAATAAAAACTACCTCATTCCACAACATCCAAATGCCACCTTCAAACCTAATAGCTTCAACTCGAATCCAATGACTGAACCCCATTTTCCTTATTACTTTATCTGCACGATTACCACTAGTACGAGGCTCCAGGAGACAAAATATTTCAATATTATATTTGCTAACAATATCTTGAATAATTAAAACGAAAATGGGGCTACCCGCTCCCCCCCCCCCCCCAATTCCATGATGTAACTATCATAATTAAGAAAATTTAATGGGAGACACTCACTGATGCTAGTCTTGAAAATTATCCATAAAGGAAGCATCTTCCTGCGTTTCAGGCACAACAAACCAGTGCTCGTTCATAGATCCCTTAGCATCTTCTAATTCTAAATTAGCAGGGTCAGGCGGTTTGTGATGTTAAGGAGCAGAAGACTCCATCGTCACATGGAGACAATTATCATCACCGACTGGATCAGCAAGATGTTGAGAAGGATAGGAAAATTGTACTACCTCCTTGTGGATAATCTTTTAATTGGGAGTTTATTAATTGTTGACCCACTTTTTCAACACTTCCTTGTACAACCACTTGATGTCTTTTATTTTTTCTTTTTATTGGAATCAACTTTCTTTCCCCCCTGGCCCACTAGATTGTCCTTCCTTTGCTTTTTTTTTTTTTTTCTCTTTTGGCCAAAGCCCTTCCCTTGCTTATCTTCCATTTTTGTTGTATACAGCCCACTGCCCTCCCCAAGCCAATCCTTTGATTGTGAGTATTCTTTCCCTACATGCTTAAAAGCTACCATTAGCTTCCCCCACTCATTTGACCCCAACTTTCTTTTCTGATCGCCGTACTTGTCAAAGGGCTTATGGGAAGCTTTTCTCTTCTCTACAACAACTAATGCTTTCTCCATCTTGTCAGACTCCACAGGTATGTCAATTGGTCCCAGATCATCGTTTCCTTCCCACCCTTCTTCCTTTTCCATCTCGTGAAGCACAGCAAATCTCGACTTCTGACCCACAATCCGATCTTGTCTTGTACTATTTCCTTCTTTTTCCACCATCACCTACTGCGCCTTGATCATAGGTTTTCCTGGGATCCGAGATTTGTTTGTTCGGGAGACAATCATCCATTGACCAAATTTTTCCTCTTCAGGCGAAACACCCTTGGCCGGCGTCCTTTAGTTGTAGGTTTGTATTTTCATTCCGATGAGCGTTGTTTCTTGATCCAGCCTGACACGGCGCTATTTGTGAGTGAATTGATGCCTCGCCAGTAGAGTTTGTAGAGCCTTTCCACGGGCAAGTCTCTCGTCGTTGCCCAAAACGTCCGCAGGCAAAGCAGATCAAACCAAGACCTTCACATTTAACATTAAACACTGCATCCGCAAAGACAACCTTCGGCACCAATTGTTTTTTAAGATTAAGTTCAATACATAATCTTGCATACTTCCCTCTTTCTTCTACTCTGGAATGTTTAGATGTAAAATCTTCAAGAGTGTTTAAGTCCACTTTCAACGTTCTACCTATCCGATCACCCAAATGCGACATAAAATGGTTGTTATAACACTGTATTGGTATGTTTGGAACTCGAACCAAGGTAGTAACACAGCCCAGAGGATTATGGTATGGATTGAAGTATGGAGTCCAGCATTGGACCAAGACACAGTGTTGACTAACCACCCAAGGTCCTTCCCACAAGATCTTCCTATAATGCCTTCTCCAAAGTTGTGGACCAGTGAGTCTTACCAGGAAATAATTATTCGGTAAGTCTATGAGTTCAAAGCTCGAGAATCCCCATAGTTTCCTGAAATAATCTTTCAGACATTACAAATTAAAGCTGCGTCAAAGAATGGTTAATACCAGAGAGTGATTCCATGGTGCACACCACTCATTATATTTCTCTTGAGTAGCTGGAATAACAGGGTATAGTTCCATCAGTTTCTTCACTTCCTCAAACGGCTCTGGCAACTTCCAAAAAAATTCCTCTTCATCGTTTAGGAAGTCATCTTCTTCCATTAAACTGCTTCCATTTGCTACTCCATTGAAACCCATTAGAGAAGCACGATAAGACAATAACTTGGTAGATGCATTTGATCTCGGTCCGTTGTCAGCCACATGCATCACATGCATACTTACGGCAGGTGCTTCTTGTCTTTCAACTGAGCTCTCTTCCTCAAACAACCTCTCTTCCATAGGATCGTCCATTATAGTCGAGTCTCTTTCTTCCACCTTTTTTTTCCGGGCGTCACTTTGGCCGTCGACAGGTGCTCGGTCCGGCGGGGCCTTTCGTTGGCCTAAGTCGGTCATTCCAGAAGTTCAAAGTTGCACAAATCCCAAGAGAAAGAAAAGTCAAAACCACTAATTAGTCCTAAAAAAGATTTTTTCCCTTGGATTTTAGAATTTGATAGTGTTATCTTGCGACCCTGATTTGATTCTCTCTCCTCATAACTACCACATTTTCAACCCTCCCAACTTGGACACGTAATCCCCTCACTCTCTCTCTCTCTCTCTCTCTTCTTCTTCATTACTTCCTCCTCACTCAACATCATTTGCCCCTTAGCCCCTTCAATGTTCAACTATGCTCGACTGCTTCATTCTCAGAACCCTCTTGTGCAATCACCCCAAAAAAAAACAAAGAAACCTCTTGCGTTGTTTCCTCAAGTTAAAGTCCCTCTTCCACATTTGAACATTCCCTCCTCCAGTACATCCAATTCCTTCTAATTGTTTCCTATATAAACCCTCACTTTCTTCCTCTTTCACACATACATTCCAATCTCTCCCCTCCCCCTGTTTCAGAAACTAGTTAAAGAAACTTAAACTTAGCTTGCTTTGAAGACAACCATGTTCCTCAAGAGTGCTAAGTCCATGCTTCTGTTGTTGATTTTGGTGAATTCAATTCTCATGGGGATAGACGGTCAATTATGCATCACAGAGGTAAGAGACGGAACAGGGAAAACGTCGTGGCATGGACCGGGGATGACATTGATTTCTTTTACTGGTTGGGCTTGGGAGCATAAGAAATAGATGACAATTATTCTTTTTGTTCATTTGATATTAGCTTATTGCATTGGCAGGAGATAGACAGTTACAAGGAAGGAGGATCAAAAGAGGGTAATAAGATAAAGTTATCAAATTATGAAACCATATTTTAATTTTAAGATATGTGACTTGATTTTGGATTTATTAAATTCAATGATTTAATTTAAAATTTAGGTAATTCAATCATGGATTTTCCCTAAATTAATGTGTTTGGAAATATCATACTTTTAATATTATATTTTAAATTATTTTCTTGATTTCATTCATATAATTTTCAATTTCGTTCTCAGGTCCTTAAATAAAGAAATAAAGTTAGCTCAAATGAAAGATAAAATATTGATAAAAATATCATAAAAGAGAATAAATTTAAAAATAATTATACCGTAAAGAATTAATTAAAATTGTAATCTTTAATTACATTACATATTGAATTTAAAATTTCATAACACAATTATTTTCACATTATATTAATATAACCCAAAAAACTGAAATCCCAAGTCCAATCTTGTTTAATTTTGACGGCCCAATTGCTCAAAGAAACGTTGTTCAATTGAATTGAAGTATATTTTTGGGTGGGGGAAGAGAATTTGTATATAAATATAATAATATGTAATATCAACTTATATATAGGTTTTATATTGTTAATACTATCAAATCTTATATATATATATATATATATATATGATACCATAACTGAAGCAGACTTACCTGGGCAGTATGAAAATTTTGTTTGCGGATTAAATAAATAAAAAGAGACACAAACACAGTTACAAAAATTAGAATAATTACTAGAAGAGAATGAAGAAAACCAAAATGATTTTGACCAAATATAATCCGGATTATAAAAAGAATCCTGTCATCTTTCATACATGAACCATTTATAGAGAATCCTCCATGTGAATCTCAACCTTTCTTCTTCAGATTATATCAATGTAACCCCCTTCCATCATAGGTTGAGATTTAGTTCATAAACACGTAATTGATGTAGAATTAGAGACCTTAAATGATTTTAGGACTTAAACAAAATCAAACTTCCCAAAATCATGGCTTACAAAAACTTTTACAAAACATGTTCATGACGGTCTCATATTCACATTTCAATACTAAATGGCCTGTACAGGTTGATTACATTCACAAATATCAGAATATAATGCAAATTCCCGACACACTCAGGTTCCATTCATCAATAAGGGTTTATACAAAGGCACAAAGCTCACATGCTTTTTCCTTATATTGGGGATTACACAAAACTATACAATCTATCCCAAAACATATACAATTGATCCAAAAATATTCAAATGATTTACATGATAACCAATAACCAAAGTATACTCCTAAACCAGAGCTCTAACTACTCTTCGTCCCCCGCTTTCCCTTCAATCCTTTTGCCCTGTCTAAAACATGGTTTTTGGAAGAGTGAGATTCTAAGGAATCCCCGTAGTGTCAAATCAATCATAGTATGTACAACAATAAGGCATGAAATCAAATCATTATCCACACAAAGAAACTACAACAGCAGTTACAATGGCAATGGTTAGTATGACACATGTCATCCCTTACGATTGCTCACGCTGCATTGCATCACAACAATCCACACAATATATTTCACCACAGCTGCGATTCATATAAAGCATTTCATAACACAAGCCATACAGGCAAGATCAACACACAGTCCACGGCTGGATTCACAAACGCCGCCCCACAGGTCGGATACACAAAAATCCATGTCGATTACAACGGCAGTTCAACGGCCGACCTAGAGATGGCCAGTGTCAATCCCTATACGGCTCACGCTGAAGTGCTCACGCCGTAATGGACCATGGCACACAGTTCACAAAGTTTAATGATAAGTTATGCATACCAAAACATCATACACAATATGAGAGAAGAGTCACTACCTTGGTCCTTCCGGGCATGTCCTAGCGCCAGTCCCTCCCGAGTAGAGCAAATATCAAATCCTAGAATCATAATTAAGGACGAAAAATTATACTATATTCCAAGACTTAATTTACTTCATAACACTTAAATTTGGTTATCATAATTGACCCTTAAGAGGCCACAAATGCCTCTAATAAAAGCCCTAAGGGCCCGTTTGGTACGTTGGAATTGATTTTGAGAGAAATGGAAATAGATATGGATATGGAGATGGAGATGGAGATGGAGATGGATATGGAAATGAGATTTAAAAGTATGTTTGGTATGCTATAGAAATGAGATCTTCTTTTTATATGAAAAAAGTCCAAAATGCCCATTTAATTAAAAATTTAAAAAGTTTTTTTTAAAAAAAAAAGCCCTCTGCCTTTTCTTCGAAGCTTCTGAAACCATCGTCTTCTGCGGAGCTTGAGCACCACCACCACTACCTTCATCTTCTTCACCAAAAACTTCACCTTCCTTCTCCATTTTCATCGCCGGTGACTCTCACCTCCACCACCTTCGTCACCGGCAACATCCCTTCTTCTTTAACCCTCCACCAACAGCCGCGAGATTCAAGCTTGAGATTGAGAAGAAGCACCACAGCAAAGATGATTTTGGGGAGCTTCTTCACCGATTTTTACCATTGCCGCACCGCCATAACCTCCATCCTCACACCCACCAACACCGATTCTCACCACCACCACACCACCATAACCTCGATGTTGACGAAGCTGGTCGGCAGTAGGGGAAGAGCTTGCGGCGAAGTTGGAGCGTGAGGAAGAAGATGAAGTCGGAGAATAAGCAGAGGCGGACACGGTCTTTGCCAGTGAGTGACAGATGTCACTGGTCGGTGGGGAGGTTGAAGGTAACAGAGGAGGGTAATGGATGGAAATGGCAAGGTGGAATTGTAAATCTTAGGGTTTTTCATGGAATTCATTTGGTGGAATTAGGCCCATGTAGCTTCCACATAGAATTGGAAAATTTTTCAATTCCATCAAACCAAACAAGCTTCATCATGGAATTGATACCCAATTCCATTTCCATCACCTCTAATTCCAACATACCAAACAAGCCCTAAAAGGTTGGGATACAATAGGTTAGAGATCTCCTTTTGAAAACTCAAAGTACTGAAACACAGGGGTTGGCCGTGGCCAGCCCTTCCTTGGGCTGTGGTCAAAATATGGTTAGAAGGTCACTGGCCGCGGCCAGAATCAGGTTAGAAAGGTTTGGGCCGCGGCCAAGAAATTCCCTGATTCTTGGCTAAACTTCTAAAATTCATAACTAATTCTACAAAAATTGAAACGAGGTGATTCCAAAGCCAAATGAAAGGTATTTAAGTCCTCTTTACTATAAAAATATGGACCATAACCAGAAATCAACACAAAATTTCAGAATTACCCAAAACTCAACACTACTCCAAAACAGAGTCCAGTTTTTATCCAAAACTTTGGCAAAGCATAACTCTCAGTTAAAAAAATGAAATTACACAAATTATATATTCATTTTGAAGCTTGGGATTTGAAATTTAAGACTAGAAAGTTTCAGAATTTTCCAACACCATTTGGTCATTCAAAACGCTCGTACAAACTGACTGCCCAGACAGAGTTCACACAAGACAGATTTTCCAATTTTCTACCAAAGTGTCCAATGGCTCCAAAATTAACAATCAAGCCTATTCCCACATAAATTTTCACAAGGAACACAATGGTAACCTCAAAATGACCAAAATCACAACCCAATTACATGCCCTGTTTTTGCCCAATGCACAAAACCAACACAAAGGTGCCAAACCTTACATTTAAGCTTCAATCAAATTCTATCTACCCAAGATACATCTCAAAGCATCATATCCATGACAACAACAATTCAAACACCTCAAGACCCTAATTTTCGAAATTTCAAGCCAAATTTCCAGAATTTCCAAGCTAAAGCATTTGGCACAAAACTTATATAGAAATGTCTCTTAAACTCACCTTAACAACTTTCTCAAAGAAGCTTCTTAATTGTCCAACCTTCACAATTTCTTGAAGTCTCAAACCAACCCCAAATGGTAAACTATAACCATAGAAATGTAGCTCTTAACTCAAGGAACAACTTTAAAGAAATGAGTCTGAGCAATGGAGGTCGTTTTCCTTACCTTTTCTCAAGCTTTCCTTCCTCTATTTTCAGCAACAATGGTGCTGAACCAGGGAGAGAGAACGGGAGAGAGAAAATGAGAGAGGTTGAGTGATAGAGAAGATGAAGAATGATGATCTTACTCCATCCCATACTACTTCAGCACACAAGAGGGAAGAGGGAAGAGGGGAGAGAGAAACTGATTTAAAATTACATCTTGACTTTTCTCCCAATCCCTTCACATGTGATCTTGCCAAGTGTCCACTCCTCATTGGCTCACACACACTAAGTCTCCAATTAGCTTCTCTAATCCTTCCATTAGCCATTTTAATTACATTTCTCATTTCTCCCATAGTTAGTAATTAATTTCTCCATTAATTACTAATTTATGGCCCATAATTCCATTCTTTCAATTTTTCAATAATGATGACGTATTAATTAGAATAGCCATAAAACACATAATAATTCCCATTTAAATTCATAAATATCCACACTAATCCTCATTAGCCCATAATCAAAAATTGGGATATTACAATAAGCACAGCCTGCCATCGTTTTCTACAAGAAGCGTAACATTCCATTTTCCTTCATTTCAGACTCTCTTTTTTCTTCTTTTTTACATACTACCCAGTAGTTTCTATTATAGAATCATTCCCATAAATCTTTGATAAAATTTCCCCTAGATCCCCAAAGAGAGTTTAGCCTAACATACCTTATTTATCTTTAGCAATATTTGATTAAAAGTGATGTTGCAGATGATCATTGCTACAAACTGATCACAAAGCTTGGAAATATTTAAAAGAGTTTGAGAGTTTGAAAGAAAATTTCTTTTCATTCAATTTTTCTCGATGGTCCTCAAATGAAACTTACAAGGCTATGTATAGAGAAGATTAACTCTACTCTAGTTACATGAAGTGAGTTATAATAACTCAAGTTACATGATTGCCTAGATAACTTAGGTTACATGATTATCTCTAGACTTTGCTTTTGCTTTCACGTTCTTCTATCTATTCTTATCTTCTTGTGCCGACGATTACCGTTCTTGTCTTCTTGTGCCGACACTTACAAGAGGCTGGGATCCAGAGAAATATCTAGATTTTTATCATTTCTTCTTATCTCTTTGCAATACTGGCATTCATGATTAGGATAATCTCCTATTACTTGACATATCTTCTTCTCAGTTTCTTCTGTATTTTCCATTTCATTCTTCTTTATTTTATCATACCACAAATTAAATTGCTTGTCGTTATGAAGCTTATTTCCAAGAGAATATACACGTGTCAAATTACTAGATCTAAATACCCAAGGCATTTCCTTCCCAGATATTTTAATTATGTTCAACTCCTGGAAAATGATATGATAATCTTGAACTCTTATAGTTGATACTCTGAATTAAAATTCTTCATCATCTTCAATTTCTTCTTTCATCTCTGGTTCATATTCAAGTGGTTTCTTGGTAGTTCCTAATCTGATCAAATTTATAGGCATATAAAATTTATCTAGTGTCACTTCTGCAACAGTTGACTAACACCTTATAAAGACTTGGTGTTGGGTTATAATTTTGAAATATTCTTTACAGATAACTTTATAATCTGAGGTAATTCAGAAATTTCCTTCATGGATGTTGAAGGGTAAATACTCTAAATCAATCCATAATTATACAAAGTTTTTACAATAGTAGGAGGGGTTCCTAGATATATGATGGCTTTATTAAAGGCATAATGAGAAACATATTTGATGGTTTTATGAGAAAGGGCTAATTGGTTTAATTTTTTCACAATAAGTTTATAGAAATTATACTGCTGAGGAAGGTTAAAGTATATTCTGGTGCTAGTACAGAATTATTCTTCTTTGGCTTTTCTTTTTCTTTTTCTTGTGGGACCACAATCTGAGAAAAAGATGTGGTTTCTCTTTCTTTTTGAATTATAGGTGTGGTAGGGTTAAGTCCTAATGACTCAATTAAAGTTTGGCTTGAGTGAGTGGGTGACTCACCAAGGGTAAATGACCCTTTCACAGGTGTTTCTAGGCTAACAATAATTGCTTCTTTGCCCTTACTTGTCTCATTATTTGCTCTTATATCTAGTTTGACATTGTGTGTCTTACTCATCTTGAGATTCTCAATTTGAATATAGACATCATTAAGTGCATCGTTTATACTAGCAACAGAGCTTGTTATCCCTTGTATACTAGTACTAACTTAGCTACTTAATAAACTCATATTCATCTCAAGAATATTAATCTTCATTATAAGTGATTCATCAAAGGTGGTGATTTACAGGATTGTTTCTTCCAAACATGTTTATTGATTCCATCTACTCAAATAATCAGCAACTAAATTATTTTTTCCTTTGATATATTCTACATCATAATCATAATAGGCTAAATCTGTTTGCCATTTAATTAACATTTTATTACTCAATTTATTCTAATTTATTCCTTTTGTTAGCCAATGTTTTACTTGAGTATTATCTGTTTTAATTATAAATCTCAAATTTACTATAAATAATTCTAATTTTTCTAAAGCTTTTATAACTGCTAAAAATTCTTTCCAATCTAAATGATATCTACTTTGAGATTCATTAAACTTTCCACTTGTATACCTTGTTATTTTTTCAATTCCTTCTTCATCTTCATGATACCAAGCTGCACCCTAATAATTATCTGAGGCATCAGTATAATCCATTTTACATTTTCTTTTATTTGTATAGTTAATTTAAGCAAAGCTTTACATAACATTTTTATATTTTCTACAATATTTTCTATATTATTATCCCATTTCCATTTTTTTTCCTCCTACTAATTTGGATATTTTTTATGTTAATTTTGATAAGTTAGGTATATAATTCATAACTTGATTTACTAACCCTAAAAATGATTGTAATTCTTTTTTGTTTGTCATTTTCTTAAACTAAAATATTTTATGACTTATATAATCTTGTAATTCTATTCTATTCTTTGTTTTAATTTGTCCTAAGAAATTTATCTTTTCTTTTCTTTTCTTAATTTCATCTTAGAAGATGATATGTTTAGACCTTTTTCTTCTATTAATTTTGTAAATTTTTCTAAGTGTTCCTCATGTTCTTTTTCATCTTTTGAAAATGTTAATATATCATCAATATATATTACAGCAAAATCTCTTATGGGAAATAACATTTTTGATACATATTCTTAAAATATACTAGGACAATTATGAAATCCCATTGGTAACACATTCAATTCATATAATCCTTCTAATGTACTAAAAGTTGTATATTTTTTACTATCTTCTTCTAATTTTACTTGAAAAAATCGTAATTTACAATCAAACTTACTAAATATAGATTTACCTTTTATTAAATTAAATAGAAAATCCATTTTAGGTATAGAATATCTATTTCTAATTGCTAACTCATTTAATTTTTGATAATTAATAACCATTCTAGTTTTTCCTCCTTTTTCTTCACTATGTTTTGAAACTATTATAGCTAGTGATGAATATTCTGATCTACTTTCTCTTATTAAATTATATTTTTTTCATTTCTTCTAAATGCATTATAAATTCCTTATCATTTTCTGTCCATATATAGGGTTTACAAATAATTTCTGTAACACCCCAGATTTTTATTCACCGAAAATATATTGTAATTAATTGAGAAATTTAATAAAATGGTTAATATTCATGAATTTGGATCTTGTGATTTTGAAATATTCATATTCATGAGGAAATGTGCAAATTAATTCAAGAAAGGAATTAAATTACAAAGGTGATAGCAAAATCATAATTTTACCAATTTAGCCCAAGATTAATTATTTTCCAATTAATTGAAGTTAATTTCAATTAATGAAGGAAAATAAAGGAAAATGCATAATTGGATTATTCTTGGAGGAATAAATCAAGAATTGTGAAATTAGGGGAAACTATACATAATTCAATTATATGAATTATGGAATTAGTGAAAAGCATTTTTCTTCTCTTCTCCTCCCTAATTTCGGCCAACACATAAAAGAGTGAGGGGAATAATCAAATTTCATAAGCACATGTCCAAAATGCTACATGAAGAGAGAAATGATGATTGATTTCCAAGAAGCACAAGTCAAATGCTACATGAACATTTCAATGATGACAAAGGTGGAGTGTACACAACATGGAAGTATGGTGAAGTGAATGATGGGAATAGCTTGAGTAAAGGAAGGGATAAACTTGATTGCATGGTAGAGTGCAAAATTGGACTTAGTTGGAAGGGAAATTGGTTAGTTGAAGCGAAGGGGGGAGGACGGTTTTGAGAAGCCAAACAAGGGAAGAAAATTGGTTCTAACTTAATGAGAAGCTAATGGAGTAATCATGAGGGAAGGGACGATTGTGACAAGTGCTACATTATGGTCCCTTGATTAAATCAATGGCTAGGAGGAAAGAAGAGGAATTCAATAAAATACATCTTCTTCCCTCTCCATGCAACATTTCGGCCAACACACAAGAGAAAGAGAGAGAGAAAGTGCTTTGGAGAGCTTGAAGGATTTGGAGGCTTTTAGAGAGAAGGAGGAAGAAGATTAAGGTAAGAGTTGTCTCTTAAGCCTTTTCTTGTAAGTATGCATGAAATATCCTTCTCTAAACTCCTTTTCTTCATGAATCCATGATCTTGAAGACATATTCTTAGGTCAAGGAGAACGGAGAGAGGACACATAGGGAGAGAGAAACTAAGAAGCCAAAGAGGGTAACTTCATAAACTTGCTTTCTTGTGGTGTTGTTGTTGTTGTTGTTTCTTGACTTTTCAAGTTTCTTGGTTAAGTTGGAAAGTTGGAAAAGCTATAACCCTAAGGGGTTATGCTACCCAAATTTATTTGAATCATGGTTAATATGTGTTTAAATAAGTTAATAAAGGATTAGAAGTGGAAAAGTATAAGTTTTGGAAGCTAAAACACAAAACTACATTTTTCTATTTTTCTTGAAATATTTCGGCTAGCACTGTTCCAAGGGGTAGGATTTGGATTTTCATAAACTAAATGATTCCATTGGATTCAATGGGCAAAAATAGGTAGGGTTACAGTTGGTCACTTTTTCAATAGAGGCCGAAAAAACATAATTACAAAAACGCCCTTAAAATCCCTAAATCAGGGCTGTCAAGGGTATTTTCGTAATTTAATAGTGAATTTGGTGATTCCGAGTCCAAAAATGGATTCCTTGGGCAAAAATATGTTAGCATAGCTCTAGTCAAAATTTTAGGAAAATGTGTCAGGGCCGGGCTGAGGTCCCGCGAGCATTTTAGTAAATTTTCACCATAGACTAATATAACCACAAGAAACACTATGGAATAGTTTAAAATGATACTTGGATAGGTTATGACCTATTTCTAGTACATTTAGTATTTTAGGACCAATTCGTAAGCTGGACACGACATGTATCTCGAGGCACATTTAAAAAGGAGATTTTAAAGATTTGAGGTAAGGACATCATCCTTCATACATTATGCCATAGTTATGTGATTGTGTGGATGCCATTGTTTGTAAATACACTTTATTAATCAACATGATTTTCCTAGAAAGGGGCAGTTAGTGCCAAAGGTGCACCTATACTAAGAGTTGGCAAAAGTCCACCCGGTGTAGATTGTGGGGCTGGACCCTACTTATATATACATGATGATTATATGTTCAAGTTGTTCATTAATTGGTGCATACCTTGGCACATGTCATATTTACTTTTTGCATTCTCTATGAATGATAGCATGTTTCTGCTGGGGTTCTTCAGAATCTCGCCCTATTTTTAAATAAACCTCTCATCGGGTGCAAGTGGGTCAAAGGGGAAAGACGTAGATGCCGAAAAGTGAGCGGCACGTGTCTCGAGGCAAGGACATGATCATGGTTATAATTAGTTTATGTTCTTATGTTTTAGAGAATTATGTAAATATTAAGTTTCCACTATATTTTCAATTTTCAATGACGAACGACATTGGAATTGTGAATGAATATTTTGTCAGTATAATTGTACCTTTCTGTATGCCCATTGAATTCCTTCTTTATTACTCTTCGAATATCGAAATGGAAATGGGTGTTAACATTTTTGGTATCAGAGCTAATAAGTGGTTCTGACATTATCAAAAATGTATACTGATAAGGTTTTGTTTGCATGGCGACCGGACTACTCATGGATGGTCCGAGTGAGCCGATGATCGTGATCATGGATAGTTTGAGTGAGACGACTGTGAGCCAGCATGTTTTTTACCGACGGCCAATGATCGATTATTTCGAGTACGGTGGTATGAAAAATGAGGTACACAGCACGGAAGAGCGTGTCAAGGCTGCCCATGTACGGTCCGGAGCCGAGGCCTGCATCCCCATGAGTGATAGAGGTTGGAGAGATCGGAGATGTGCCAGAGGATTACCAAGAGTAGGATTGTGACTACGAACCAGAGGAAATTCCGTTTGATAAGGCGAGTGACCACGAGTCTCAGACAAAGCCGGTACAGGTGCCGTATAACCTATAATCGGACATGGAGTTGTCATATCTTCTCAAAGCCAAGTATCATAAGGTACTGCAGGAGAACGATACCCTGAGAGGTCGGTACTTAGCATTCATTGACTGTGTAGAGACAAGGATACCAGGGGAGCAGGTTCGTGATGGAGTGGTATCGAGACGGTAACGGCGGTATCATGGAATAAGGGTATCAGGGTTCTCAGAGGTGATATAGTACCTAGATTGTAGTATCAGTGGTACTGAGGCATCTGGAGATGATATCAGTTTGGTATCAAGATGGTATCAATGGTATTAGGATGATATCAGTGGTATCAGGAAGTATTAGTATCAGTACATGCAGAGGCAGTAACAATAAGCAGTTGATGGTATTGGTGGTTCCAGTGCATATAGCAACGATAGCCACACTTGTGATAGTGGTGTCAGGAGGGTGCCAGTGGTATCAGAATAGTGTTAGCGGTATCAGAAGACAATGGAATTAGCACAAGCTAAGGAGGCACCAGTGCCAGTCAACGGTGTCAGTGAGCCTAGTGCGCTAGTTAAAAGAATCGATACACGTAATGACGGTATCAAAATATCAGTAGTAACAATTTTGATAATAGTATCAGAATTGATATTGTGATATACAGTAGTTTCGATGTATCAAAATGATGCGTACAAGGAAAGGAGATTATGACCCAAATTGGGAGGTTAGCCTTGACTCTATGCACCAAATACTAAACGAGATGGCAAGACAACAACTTGTGATAAATGATCTGAGAGATGAGATGCGCGAGTTACGACGGAGATAGGGAAGATTAGAACATCTTGAAAGGCACGTAGAAGAATATAGTTCATCTGCGCAACTTCATCAGGAGCTACCAATCGTATTTGTTTATGAAATGAATGTTTTTCAAACATAGGTGAAATGATTTAAGAAACAACAACCTCCTACCTTCAGAGGGAGATTCGACCCTCTGCAAGCAGAAGAATGGTTATCCGCACTGGAGCAAATTTTCACAAGGCTGATGTGCACCAATGATATAAAATTTCTGCTAGCTATTCGCAAACTAGAAGGAGAGGCGGATATATGGTGGAGGAATCCCGGCCCGGCCGTACCCGGCCTAATGGCACGTTTTTTCAAAATTTTGACTAGGGCTATTCCAATGTATTTTCGCCCAAGGAATCCATTTACGGGCTTACAAATACCAAATTCACTGTCAGATTATGAAAAATACCCTTAACATCCCCGATTTAAGGTTTTAGGAGCGTTTTCGTAATTATTCTTTTTCGGCCTTTTCTGAACAAGTGACCAAGTATAACCCCACCTATTTTTACCCACTGAATCCAATGGAACCATCTATTTCTTGAAAATCTAGCTCCTACCCCTCAGAATAGTGCTAGCCAAAATATTGGTAAGAAAATGGAAAAATTGTCCTTTTGTGCTTTAGCTTCCAAAACTTGTACTTTTCCGCTTCTAATCCTTTATTAACTCATTTAAATATGATTCAAAGAAATTTTAGCAGCATAAACCCTTAGGGTTAGGGCTTTTCCAAATTACAACTCAACCAAAAATCACCAAACTAACAACAAACTTCAAAATCAACTTCATACAAGTATAGATTTGAGTTTGTTGTAGTTAACTCTTAAGCTTCTTGATTACTCTCACTCTATGCATGTCCTCTCTCTTCTCCTTGAGCTAACAATGTGTCTTCAAGATCATGGTTTCATGAAGAAACAAGGTTTAGAGGAGGTTTCTCATGGAAGTTTACAAAGAAAAAGCTTAAGAACAATGTCTTACCTTAGCTTTTCTTCCTCCTTCCTTCTCCTTAGCACATGAGACCTCCAAGCTCTCTCTCTCTCTCTCTCTCTCTCTCTCTTCTCTTTCCTTGCTTGGCCATGGGAAAGGAAAGGAAAAGACTTCATAAAAATTGCTCCCTTTATCCTACACCATTGATTTCATCAAAGGGTGTTATGGTTACACTTGTCTCCAACCATACCTCTACCCATGCTTACTCCACCATGCACTCAAGTTCATCCATTCCTTCACTCAAGCTACTCCCTTACCATCACTTATCATGATCACTATATCCATGCCTTCATGTAGTATACACTCAACCTTACATACATGTAGTGTACCATTATTATCTTTGACCATAATTACCATGTCCATATAGCATTATCATCATGACTATGTTTATGTAGTAATTAGACATGAGCTGTTGGAAATCAATTATAATATAATCTCTTCCTTATATGATCATGACAGTTGGCATCTTTAATTTCATTAATCAATTTCTAACACATTTTATTTTCAATTTTCAGAATAATGCCAATTCTGGCATATTTTCTGTCTTAACTTTAAAAAATCATAACTAATTTTGTAGATATTGTTTCAGAGTGATTCCAAAGGTTATGGAACCCTTATTGAGTTTAGTTTCAAGCAAAAATATGGACTTTAGCCATCTAGAAGCATCTCATTCCCATATTTCATTTCTTTGACTGCTGCTCCAAAGACTTTCCAAATTTTCTAGGCTAACTTCAAAAATTCATATCTTTTTGTACATAGCTTCAATTGATTCATATGACCTATCAAATTAAAGCTTAGAATGTCTACTTTCATCCTATAAATTTTATAATTTTTTCTCATCAGTTGGTCTTCCAAAACCATATGACAAACTCACTGTCTTGTAGGCAATTTCACTAAAAACATTGTTCAACTTTCAATTTTCAATTTAATTCCTTTGGCCTTAAATAATATCATGTACTCTTGGTGAATAAAATTTGGGATGTTACAGTATACATGATGATAATGTGTTTATATTATTCATTAATTGGTGCATACCTTGACGCATATCATATTTACTTTCCATATTTTCTATGAACGATAGCATGTTTTTACTGGAATTCCTTATAATCTCACCCTTTTTTTAATAAACATCTCATGAGTGCCAATGGGATGAAAGGCAAAGGTACAAATATGGAGAAGTGATTTGCACGTGTCTCGAGGCAAGGTCAAGGACGGTGGTTATAATTAGTGCTCATTTGGGATAGCTTATTTTTTACTTATAAGTGCTTATAAATCATGATTTATGGTATACAAGGTAAGTATGTAAGAGGAGTTTTATCTCGACTTACGTAATAAGGACTTATTGCCTAAAAATTAGTGATGCCAAACACACACTTCTATTCTTATGATATTTTAGGAATCCTATATATATTAGAATTCCTACTGTATTTCCATATTTTGTCGACAAACAAATTTGGATTGTAAACGAATACTGTTATAAGTATAATTGTACTTTTTTGTATGCCTATGGAATTCCGTCTTTATTACTCTTCGATTATCAAAATGAAAACAAGTGTTGACAAAAGCATGATATAATATTAAAAGCCATCATCATCTTCTTGCTCAGCCATAAACTGACGTGAACAAGCTGAAACAAGAGAGAGAAAGTGTGAGATTTTAGAGAGAGAAAAGGGGAGGAAGAACCTTACAAAAGTAAGTGATTTCTTCGGTAAATTGGTTCCTAACGCATATAACTCTGATCCTAAGCTATTCTTTTATGTGGATTAAGGTTTTAAAGCTCAAATTTCAGTATTGGGAGCTTAGGGTTTTCAACCACATTGAGAAAAAGCTAGTGGGAGCTTGAGGTAACTTCCAAACCTTCGTATATTAATTATTCTGGCTGTTGTGAGCAATTTAATCGGTGAAATTTCGTCAGATTGCCGTTGGTTTTAAATTTTGGAAATTGAGTTGCCTAAGGGTTATGCTGCCCAATTTTGGTTCAAAAAGTAGTTATAACCTAATGTAATAGTTAATATAGTGATTAGGAGTAGAAAGGAACACGTTTGTGAAGTCAAAATTGGAAAACCCCAATTTTTCTAGGAGAATTAGGAATTTTAGGCAGTGCTGTTTGGAGAGCTTAGAGTTGGATTTTTAATGATTTGATGATTCCATTGAGTTCAAGAGGGAAAATTAGGTAGGGTTACAGTTGGTCACTTTTTGGGAAAAGCCCGAAAAAGCATAATTACGAAAACTCCCCTGAAACCCGTAAAGCAGGGCTGCTAAGGGAAATTTTGTCTTTTGCCAGTGAATTTGGTAATTCTGAGTTCGGAAATGGATTCCTTGGGCAGAAATATGTCACGATAGCCCAGGTTAGAATTTCGAGAAAAGTGTAGCCGGATCAGGTACGGCGGGGGCGGGCCGGGTCCCGGGGGCATTTTAGTAATTTTCAATATAGACTCATATAACCCCCCAAAAATACTATGGAAGTTTCTAAATGGTACATTTGGCATTGTAGGATCTAAAATGGAGCCCGAGCTGTTTGCGCGTAGATCGAGAAACTATTTCGGTTTAGCAAAAGGGGCACAAGGTAGGGGACCTACCTTACTTACATATATTTGATATCTTTGCTTTTATAATTATGTATGTGATTGCTTTACTTGATTGTGTAGAGCATATTTGAATAAATGAAGCTCTATTTCTTTTTCCAGTGTGGCCATAGTCTTGTTGCATGAAACATTGAGCATGCAGAATGTCATTATGTGGCATACATCTAGTTAATGCTAACATGTCATACACATAACATCTATCATGCATGCATTATGGTATCTGTTTCCTACTAATATTCCCTTGAATCTCACCCTCCCCTACAACAATTTAGACAGGTGAAGGCAGAAGGTATGCTGAGAATAAAGAAGAGAATCGTACGAGGGGAATGCAGTGGTGGAACGTAGATGGGAAGATGTCTTCGTTTCATTGGGACAGGTTTAGACACCCAAATGTAACCCCCTTCCGTAATTAATATTCGAAATACGTGATTAAAATGAAATAGAGACCAATAACAATTAAATAACATTTATAAACCCATCTACTATACGGGGTTTTCACAAATACCTTTCGAAATCATTTATAACCTGGTCTCACATTCACATTCCGAATACAATTACTACACAAAGATAAATCACATTTAAATATATCAGAGTACGCAATATAATAATCCCGACAATCCCAATTTCCATATATTAATCAAAGCCTTACAAGGCATAATCACCCATACAAGCCCTCATACGGGGACTACACAGATCTATCTCATACACATAATCAAATCCTCATCCACCTATTCACAACTAAATCCAGTACACAATGATCCCAACTATGATAACCAACAACCATAATGACAACCCGAAGGAGTCATCGTCGCCCTTGGAGCCTGCTCTATCCTCGATCCACTACCCTGCCTGAAAGGTTAGTAGGGGAAGGTAAGATTCTAGAGAATCTCATTAAGATAACAATATCAATATGCACGTACGATAAATGTTTAATGCATGACATGCTTGCATCACACAACTCCTGATAACACAATGACAATTTGCAAGCTCAATGCTTCGAACAATATACCTATGGCCATAGCATAAATTGAAACATAGCTTCAAATCACACATAATTATGCAAAGCAAAGACATGCATGAACACACACTAAAACAAATATCAAATACTTGCAGGAGAGATATGTTCCCTACACTCTTTCCACGTATGCTCCAACTCCGCTTACTCGTGATCAGAACGAATACCGAACCACGATCAGGGCGAATATCAATCCCTATAACCAAAGCAAGGATATAGGGTTAATCCCTTTTCCAATTCCTTAATTCACAAATACTTAAGTTGGTTATCATTCACGACCTTTAGGTGGCTAATCAAAGCCTAAACACATACCTAAAGTCTTGGGAAACACTTGGCCAAAGATCACCTTTTAAAAGTCCAAAATGCTAATTTTTGGGGGTTGGCCCAGAATCCGCTGGCCGCGGCCAAGAAAATCTAGTTTCTTGGCTGAAATTCCAAAAATTATAACTAATTCCACAAAACTCGAAATAAGGTAATCCAAAAGCCAAATGAAAGCTATTCAAGTTGTTTACACAGGAAAAATATTGGCCTTTACTAGAAATCACCACACAAATACAGAATTCCGCAAAACTCAAGACTGTCCCAAAACAGTGTTCATTTTCGTCCTCAAACTTTGGACAGTCATATCTCCCAGTTCCCAAAATGAAATGGCACAAATTATATGTCCATTTTGAAGCTTGGGATGCGAAATTTAATACTAGAAAGTTTCATAATTTTCTGACATCATTTGCCTAGTCAAAACGTCCACACGAACAGACTGCTCAGACAGAATTCACACTGGACAGAATTTCCAAACTTTGCACACAATGTATCCAATCCAATCCAAACTAATTCCAATGACTAAATACCACAACATGACACAATTTTCAACACAAATCACCATCCAATTCGACCATTCACATTCCACACGAAAATACCATAAAATCATGGCAAAATTCACAATTCATCATACTTAACCAAAAGTCACAAAACTTAGATCAAAAGGAAGCAAATGCTCACATCTTCCTCTTTCCCAAACCAATTTCTTGATTGTCCATCTTTCCACTTTTGCTCAAGCTCTCAAACACCTCCAATCAAGAATCTAAAACCATAGAGATGAAGTTCTCATCACTATGAACAACTTTATAGAAGATTATTAGAGCTAAAGAGGTCACCAAACAAGCTAAAATCTCACGTTAAGCTTTCTCTTTCTTCCTCCAAGCTTGCACGTCCATGGAGATAAGAGGAGAGAGAGATGAATCAGATTTTTGGACTCAAAAACCGTCCAAATAAGGGAGGAGAGGAGAGAGGGAAGAGTTGACAAATTGACCAAGATCCAAGGGTCCAAATCTTGCCACTTGTCATGATCTTGATCCATCTTCATGAGCTCACATAAACTCACACACATGGAATTCCACCCTTTGATCTCTTGCACAAATCAATCTCAACCATTGATCTTGAAGTTACCAGTGAGTTTCATCTTCGGTAACCGATCAATCGGTCAGTAACTTTACCGTTTTGCTCCTGATTATGGTAATCTCTCTTGGATCACCACCAAATTCATTTTCTTATTCATTTACACCATACATACGCCCTCCCCCTTATTTTTATTCAATTTAGATGTTAATCCATAATTGAACTCAAATATAGGATTTTGGCGCTGCTCATAACACATACGAATCACATCCTAAACTCAAATCACATCATAGTCTCCAAAAGGGTCCATTTATCACTAATGACATTAACTTTTGGAGTCATTAACCCTTAATCACAATTTGGGATCTTGCTAAACTGGGGCTTAGCAGTCCACTTCTCTCAGGCTTATTCTTTAGCCTCAATTTTCAAAATTCGGGGTATTACACCCAAGTAGCCCTGTGTGGCTACACTGATGGTAAATTATCATGTACGAACCCTTATGGGGAATTTCTGTAATCATGCACTTATTATCAGTATATTTATGTTATTCCTATGTTGCCCACCAAACCGCATATCATTTTCCGCAAATACTCTGAAAAAGGTTAAAATGAGATAGGGGCGTGACATTTTCTGCAGAATCGAAAACATATAATCCTCTTCCATCTATACCAGCCTGAAAAGTCCTTACCTATTGACCCAAACGCACCCTTTAGGCTTCAACATATGGTAATAAATAGCTCATTTTCCACAAATCGAATCCCTAAAGATTTTTCTTTATCTCAAAAACAATGAAACTCCCTTCACTACTTCCCATAGCAATTCTAGCAATTTTGTTATCTCTTGTTGTTCACACAACTTCTTCAGACTCCTCGTCCCTTGACAATTTTCTTAAATGTTTACCAAGCCATATTTCCCAATCCTCTACTACTCCAACCTCTTCAGTGATTTTCATACCAAACAATTCCTCATTCATATCACTCTTGCACAATCACACACCTAACCGTAGATACACAACACCCACAACACCAAAACCTCTAGCCATCATAGCTACTCAAAGTCCATCACATGTTCAGGCCACAATCTTATATGCTAAGTCTCATGGCCTTCAGATTCGGATTCGAAGTGGAGGCCATGACTACGAGGGCCTTTCGTACATCTCACAAATACCCTTCATCGTACTTGACATGTTCAATCTTAATTCTATAAGGATTGACATAAGAAATGAGACAACACTAGTTCAAGCAGGTGCAACAATATGTGATGTTTACTATAATATCGCCAAAGAAAGTGATAGTTATTCTTTTTCAGCTGGGTTTGGCCCCACTTTAGGAGCTGGTGGACACATTTCTGGTGGAGGCTATGGAAGTTTGATGAGAACATATGGTCTTTCAATTAATAATATCATTGACACTGAGCTTGTTGATGTTAATGGAAGAATCCTTAATAGGAAGAAGATGGGTGAACATCTATTTTGGGCCATAAGAGGAGGCCGCGCTACAATTTTCGGGGTTGTTCTTTCCAGGAAAATCAAGTTGGTTTCTGTGCCTCCACAAGTGACTGTGTTTGGAATGAACAAAACCCTAGAAGAAGAAAGTTTGAGTGATCTTGTTTATAAATGGTAGCAAGTAGCAAGTGAATTAGACTAAGACTTGTTCATAAGGGTAAGGACTTTAGTCATCAATAAAACAATAAGAGTTTGTTTTATTGGCCAATTCTTAGGGAGAATTGATAGGTTAATCCCTTTGATGAACAAGAGCTTCCTAGAATTAGGTTTAAAAAAAGGCGATTGCACTAAAATGCCTTGGGTGAATTCAACTCTTTTTTGGGTTGATTACCCAATTGGGACTTCAATTAACGAGTTACTAGTAAAGACAAACAACCAACACAGTTCTTTAAAGGCAAGTCAGACAATGTGAATAAGCCAATTCCAAAGAGTACAATAGAATCCATATGGAAGTTGATGATTGAAGGAGAGAAAATGAGGATGGAATGGAATCCTTATGGTAGAAAGATGAGTCAGATTTCATCATCAGAAACTCCATTTCCTCATAGAACTGGAAACTTGTTTTTGATTCAATACCATACGCATTAGGAGAAAGAAGGGTATGAGGAAATTAATCGTTATTTGAACTTTTCAAGGTTGGTTTATGGATTTATGGCCCCGTATGTTTCAAAATCTCCGAGGGACGCTTTCGTTAACCATAGAGATCTTCCTTTAACTAGAAAAGAGAGAATAACATAGTCTCAATCCATATAAAGGTTCAAAGTAACCCTAAAAATTAAATGAAAGTTTAGCTACTTGTAATTTGCACAAACCAATAACTAAACATAGTAAATTGATTCATTGTAGAAATAAGAGTGAAGAGAAGAAGAAATGATGAAAAATTAAGAGTGAAGGCCCAAAATCTCTTCAAGACAACCAACTAAGCTCCTAACACCTTCAAGTCTTCTCTCCAAGCTTTCACCTTGCTCATAACTTGCTAAAGAAGTCCATAATGATTCATTTTTGGTGCATCCCTTCAAACAAACCTTTAAAATTAGCTTCAGCAAGTGAAACACATGGCTATACTTTTTCCGCATTCACTTCAGCAGCCATGTTAGTCGCTAAGGCATATGACACAGTAAGCCTAGTTTTCCTCAGTTGCCTCGGTAACCATGTTAATCGCTGAGGCATGTGCCATAGAAACTAATTTTCCTCAATTGCCTCGACGACTATGTTAGATGCTAAGGCAAATGCCACAGAAACTCTAACTTTCTTTAGCTTCCTTATTCACCTCAGCAACGCTGTTAGTTGTAGAGGCAAGTGCCACAGAAAGCAAATCCTTCATCATCACTCTACTTGCTTTGACAACCATGTTAGGTGCTGAGGCATGCAATATGGTTGTTCTCTATCCAATTTAGCTGGTTCTTTCTTATCTCCTTAACTTCAATGACCCCTTCCTAGCTCCAGTAATATCTCTACATCCTCCTACAAGAGAGAGAGAGAGAAAGAGAGAATTTATAAGTTCTTATTTTTCTTTTGATAAAGGCACAAATCAGATGATTATATGTAAAAATTTCTTTAACTTTGGCTTGATACTTTGATTTACTCATTTTCTTCTATAAACTCTTTCTATACACAATTTGGATCCAAAAATGGTTAAAAAGAGAAGAAAATATGCTGAAATATTATCAATTTATAAGAGTTAACACATATCTAAACTATTGGCGATTAAAACACATATCCGAACTGAGCCATTTAAAAATGACGAACTACTTGTATGAGAAGGCTGGCATGGATGAATTCTAAAATTTGATATGGGTTTACCAAGTCCAGATTTGAAAATGACAACTTCTAAAATGAATTTGACAACTCTTTATTTAAAAATGATCATTTGTAAAAATATTACGCCTTCTTCTCTCTTTTTTAAAACTTACCGAGGGACATTTTCATCATTTCCTTTAAATTTAGAAAAGGACAGCTGAGGTACTCATATCTATATGGTATTATGAATATTTGAATCACTCTTTGTGCTTTACCATTTTTAATGGTCTTTATGTGGCCTTTTCCCTATATAAATAGAATGACAACATAATATATATTATTCATTTATAACAAAGATGGAAACCAACTAACTAACTAGCTGGTGGATTACAAGAATCCTAATTCAAAAGAGACACTACTAAGCTAATTATGATATATAAGAAAAGCTACCATCAGTTTTGTAACTAAAAGAGATTAATAAGGTGGTATGCTTTGTTCATGTTTGAAGAAATTGTCTGGATCAACCCTGTTTTTACTTGAACTAATCTTTCGAAGTTATCCTTAAAATATGCTCTCCCAAAACTGCCCTTGGCAACATCTATACTTGTTGCATTACTAGGATTGGCCCCAACATCAAGATCTTTATAGTTAAAGAAAGGCTCCCTTGGAAGCTTCGAAACATTTGGGGTTAAAAAATCATGAAATGACCTTAAAATGTTCATATAATGATTCATTTCGTCATTCCCTTCTTTCTCCCACCAATAAGTCTAGTATTGAATCAGAAACAAGTTTCCAGCTCTGTGAGGAAATGGAGTTTCAGATGAAGAAATCTCACTTATCTTTCTATCATAAGGCATTGCATCCATATATTCTCAACTTCAATCATCAATTTCCATATGGATTCTATTGCACTCTTTGGAATTGGCTCCTTCACATAATCTGACTTGCTTTTGAAGAACTGTGTTGGATGTTTGTGCTTTACAAGTAACTCTTCAATTGGGGTCCCAATTGGGCAATCATACTAGAAAAGAGTTCAACCCAAGGCATTTCAGTGCAATCAATTTCTTTGAGACCTAAGAATTGGCCGACAAAAGAGACTTGTATCATCTTCTTACCATCTTGAGTTCCATTGATGACTAAAGGCATTACCCTTATGAACAGGTCTTTGTCTAATTCACTGTCAACAAGTTGGCATTTGTAAACAAGATCAGTTGCACCTTATTCAACAGTCTTCTTCACTCTAAACACAGTCACTTGTGGAGGCACAGAAACCAACTTAATCTTCCACTAAAGAACAACCTTGAGACTCACAGGGTGTCCTCCGTTTATGGCCCAAAATAGATCTTCCCCCATCTCTTCCTATTAAGGATTCTCAATTAACATTAACAAGTTTAGCATTGATGATATTATCAATGGAAAAATTGCTTTCTCATCAAGTTTCCATAGCCTTTACTAGAAATATGTCCAGCAGCTCCTAAAGTGGTACAAACACCACCTGGGAAGGCATGAACATCACTTTCTTTGGCGATATAATAGTAAAGTCACCCATTGTTGCATCAGCTTGAACCAGTGTTGTCTCATTTCTTAGGTCGATCTTTATAGAATTAAGATTGAACATGTCAAGTACAATAAAGGGTACTTGTGATATATGCGAAAGGCCTTCGTAGTCATGGCCTCCACTTCAAATCTGAATCTAAAGGCCATAAGCTTGGCATATATGATTGTGGCTTGAGCATGTGATGGGGTTTGAGCAACTACGATGCAAAAGGTTTTGGTGTTGTGGGTCTTGTGTATCTACGGTAGATGTGAGATTGAACAAGAGTGATGTGAATGAGGAATTATTTGGTGTAAAAATCACTGAAGAGATTGGGTAGAGGAATTGGAAATATGATTTGGAAAACATTGGAGAAAATTTTCAAGGGACGAGGAACTTGAAGTTGTGTGAACAACAACAGATAGCCAAAATTGCCAGAATTGCTATAAGAAGGGAAGGGAGTTTCATTGTTTTAATGTATAGGATCATCCTTACTTGTGGATTTGAGTGCATTCGAATTGTGGAAACTGAGCTATTTATTATTGAATCAGAAGGGTGTGTTTGGGTCAATTGATAGTGATCGTTTCCTATTATGAAAGAGAATTAAATGTTTCAAATTCTGCAGAAAAACGTTGTTATTTCAAGATTAAATCCTATTGATGATAATGGATGCTTCTATCCTATAATAACTATTTACCTAATTTGATTAGTTTAAGAAAATCAGCTAAATTAGTAAATATATATGACATGTTTTTTTAAGACACCATAATCATCTTCCTTATTTCTCCCAATCTCTCTTTTACTTGATTATTATAGAAGGAATATCAATAGAAGTAAATTACGCAAAGATTGACAAATATGAGAAATATGTCTTACATTTAGAACCGTTGGAAAATAAGTAGAGAGAAGAGATTGGGTATGGCGATCAAGCAACTACTAGGCCATGTTTGGTATGAAGTATCAGGGGGTAGGGACAGGGATTGGATCAGGGACTGAGTCAGAATATATCGTTTGGTACCAGGGACTATGAATAATTAGGGATTAGGAGTATCATGAAAGTGGGATTGATGCAAAGCTACCTCCCCCTGGTTTTGTGTTTTCAATCCTGGGACTCCAAAATTGTAGAGACAAAAATACCCTTGATTTAATTTTTTTTAGACAAAAATACCCTGATTTTAACCTAAAATCAATCTCTCTCACAATCACTCCCTCTTCTTTTTTCCTCACCAACGGCGTAAAAAAACTCACTCTCAACCATACCATCGTCGCCCTGCACAATTGCCCTCACTGCCTTTCACTCCGTTACCAACTCCATTGGCCTCACCACCGAGCACCTTTCCCCTTTATCTCCGTCGCCCTTATTCTCGCCCACACAGTCGCGGACTCCATCGACCTCACTACCGAAAGGACTCCATCGGCTCACACCATCACACATATTTGGTCTCAGCACCAAAAACTATTCCCCTTTCTCTCCATCAACCTCACTGTCAGTTACTCAGTCAGCCTCACCACCAATCACCTTCACCCAGATTTTTTTCCCAAAGAAAAATCGCCAATTTGAGGTATTGTCTCCTCATTTTCTTTTCTTATTTAACTGTGTTATGATCTAGTCTTTGATCCCAAAATTATAATACAGTCTCTGAATCTCTATCCAAAGTATTCATTCACAATTTATTCTCAATAGATTATTCTCTCAAGGCAATTTGATAACCGTTGTTGTAATCAATTATTATTGATTATGAAATAAGAAACAATGATCAAAGGTTGTAATAGTGAGTTTTGAATCCTATCTTCCCCTGTTATGGTGTGTGTCCATAACATTCAAGTTGTAATCTTTCTCCTTTGATTTATGTTGCAAGATATAAACATAAATGTGAGAAGTTTTTGATATTGTGAAAGGTCAAATTTTCTGTTTCAGGAAAAAGAAGGGGTTTAATTGGACATCATGTGGGATTGTGACTTCTAATGCTAATTCAAAATATTAGATGACTAAAGCATGTTATAGATTCCTAAGTCAAGATTCTTAAACTTCTCTGATTTTTTGCAACCATGAGTTTTAATGTTGGAAACTAATGTGAGCTTAGTATTTTATGCTTCTAAATAATGAATAATAGTTCGGGTTGTATGTCTTATTTGGTTCTATTTTTGTGATGATGGAACCAGAACAGGGCCTCTGGTTCCACAGGTATGGCTTTAGGATCTTTACTGAAAAGATAAGAGGAAATATATATAATTAATAGTGATGATTTATGCTTGTAAGTTTGAGTTGTTGAATCTGAAAAACTAACTGAGAGTTGTTGCCCAATATTTTCAAATGCTCATTTAATAAAGGAGATCATTGAATAATGTTAGGAGATGGTGACTTTTAAGCTAGTATATAACAGGTGGGCCAAATATCACTATATCTTTGCTTGATCTCTGGGTTCTTTGAGGATTAAAAGGCAATGGTGTACATTACTTGGTTGATGCTGAAGAAAGATAAGAGGGCTCAAGCAAAGATAGAATAATCTAAAAAATAGAGAAACAGGTGGGCCAAATATAACTAACAACTCTCTCACTACTAATGGCATAGATATCTCACCTGAACTCTATCTCTGCTTGATCTCTAGCTTCTTTGAGGATTAAAAGGCAAAGGTGTATAACTATATATAATATTATATGAAATTAGTATTATGTGGTTGTGAGATGTCACCTAATGGTTCAAGATGATTTTTAATAAGCTGGAAATTTATTGGGTTGACCTTGTGAAACTAAAAATTTAGTGAAGACTTGTTGTTTGTTTGTTTTTCTAGTGTTCAAAAAAAATATGTTTATCTCCTTTGCAAACTTTGTTTATAAGCTGGAAATTTATTGGGTTATGTTTTAGTAACAAATGAAACGAAACGAGTTGTTAATAATGTGAATCCTCTTTCGCAAACTCTGTTTATCTCCTTTTAATATTTAAGCTTAGTGCTTTATTTTACGTGGCAAAGAGACTTATTATCTGAATTGGTGAGATCAATATCTTTTTTATGCATTTTGATTATATTGCCTGCTTCTCTTTAGAATAATGTGCATGGTCTCAAGATGTTAAATTTTTATGATATGTAAAGTGGCTGGAGAGCTTTGCCTTGCTACTAGTTTTAATGTAGGACTAATATTGATTTGCTTTGACACTGTTTTTCTTTATATGAAGATTTGGTATCTCCAGCTTAAAAAATCAATTGGACACATTACATAAAGTGAAAAAAACCAATCAGTGACATATTTCTTTGTTAACTCTTGTATGGTTGTTTACACAGTTATGACAATATCTGAAGAAAAGATAGCCTAGTTGTGCTTGTTACTCTGGTGGCAGAGCATAGTTGAGGCAATACATTGGTTTTATCTATGTGTGAGTATGATGATCATGTTAAAGAGGCGACAGATCATTCATATACCTTACAAAATGGACTTTTTTGCAAAGAGAGCTTATCTAAAGAGATTAGTGTGTAGTAGTGATGTAGCATGTTACAACTTACTTAGAATGTATAGGTCAACATTTGATAAGCTATGCTCCATGCTAACGGATGTGGGAGGTCTCCAACCTAGTAAGAATATGCTTATAGATGAGCAAGTTGCCATTTTTCTTCACATACTAGCACATCATGTGAAGAACCGCAAGTGCATGGATCACGTCAAGTAATACAGTGATAAGTGAGATCATTCCCTCGAGGATTTGAATAACAATTAGTCAAACAATGACTTGATGTGTTTGATTAAGTTGAATCAAACAAAATGTTGAGTGTAAGAAAAACATATTTAAAAGATGTACTGATAACAACTAAGGAAAATACTGACAGAAAATGCTTCTTGTGAAGTCAATTAAGTAGAGTGAATCTAGGATTGTTCTCTCCCCTTGCATATCATAAACTCATTCTACTTCCTCTTCGATATTACTGTTTATGGGCTGTATATGTGTCAGTCTAAGGTTCAATAGCCATTGGTTAAGCTCTCTCAAGTCATAACCAAACTTATATTCTCCAATTAGACGCACAATCTCTTACTGCATTTAATGGAAAATAATCATTAAACAACCTCCTCACTTTGACAATGCTAGGTTAATAACTATATCTCTATGTTATTAACAAACCATCCATTTAACACTTTAAACTTTAGGTCTAACATAACTCTACCCACGTTCTTCAATTAGATTAACTCTCTCAAGCTTAATCTAGTTAAACATGTTATTCATAGTGCTAGCAATTCATGAATGTCAGTGAAAACAGAGAAGAGTTAACACATATATCCCATTAGCTAAAGAAGAGGAAGAAGGGTTCGAGTTTAATCCATACAAAAGTGTCGAACAATCCTAGAATAAGAAAAACTAGCTACTCATGTTCAAAAATGGATTACAATTAACAAGATTAAAAATAGCCATAACAGAATCACAGTGGGAAGAAGGGAATGAATACAGAAGGAACAAGAACTTGGAGTGAAATCTCTTCCAATCCGCAAGCCCCCTTGCTTCTCCTTGATTTCTAGTAGATCCCATCTCTCAACAACTCTCTAGCCTCCTTTCTCGGTCTTTCCAAATTGGGAACCCCCTCCTCAAAACCCTGGGTTTGCCCTTTATATCTTCTCAGCTGTCAAAACGCACATCTTCATTTTCGGGGTTGGGCCGCGGCCCTCCACTCTGTGGGCCGCGGCCCAGGAGTTTCTGACCTCAAGTTGATGCTTATGGGCGGCGGCCCATGAGGTTGTGGGTCGCGGCCCACTCCTTTCTGTGCTCATGTTGCTTTCATGGGCCGTGGCCCAAGAGATGGTAGGCTGCGGCCCAGGACTTTCTGTGCTCATGTTGCCTTCATGGGCCGCGGCCCAAGAGATGGTGGGCTGCAGGCCAAGACTTTGCCAGAGTTATCTTCTCTTCTGTTCTGCTCTGTTCTTCTCCCAGCTTGCCTTTCCTTTAAATGGTTGTTAGCTTCGACTTCCTTTCTCTCCTTCTCACTGCATGTAGCTTCCTCTGGGCTAGCCATGACTAAATCTGCACCAGTTTACACAAAGAACTTGCACACATGGTTAAACATTCATAGCCATTAGTGAGTAGTATCCTCCATAATTTCATTCTGCTGTGCATAGCATGGGAAAAACAAAATTCATCACTTTAATCCTTTCAAATGCCCACTTATGCACCCAAAGTGAAGTAAAACAGGATGAAATATGAAATTCTAGTAAGAATTTCCTGAAGTTACCAATAAAGTAATACAATATAACTTTAATATATTTGGAGAAACCTTTAGTAGGTATTTCAATTCCGTTCTACATAGTATGATGAGGGTTGGACATATTTTATTCAAAAAAGCAGAGCCTGTGGTAGAAGACTCCAATGATGATGGGTGGAAATGGTTCAAGGTAGATATATATGGTATATACTCATTAAATTTTGTATAGACATATGGATAATTTATAATATATTTTTTTGCTTTTTGTCAGCATTGTTTAAGAGCGTTAAATGGAACTCATATTAAGGTGAGAGTTTTTTCTTTGGACAAGGCAAGATACCGAAATAGGAAAGGAGACATAACCACAAATGTGCTGGGTGTTTGCTCACAAGATGGCTACTTCATATATGTATTGCCTGGTTGGGAAGGGTCTACAGTAGATGGAAGGGTTCTTCGTGATGCCATTAGTAGGAGGAATGGCTTAAGAGTTCCACATGGTCAGTATTACTTGGTTGATGCTGGGTATGCCAATTGTGAGGGATTTCTTTCACTATATCGAGGACAAAGATACCACTTAAATGAATGGAGAGAAGGGCGATATCCTAGAAATGCACAAGAGTGCTTCAATATGAGACATTCATCAGCACGAATGTCATTGAGAGTTGCTTTGGCATTTTGAAGTTACGGTGGGCTATTCTAAGGAGCCCATCATTTTATCCTATTAAGACATACAACCGAATCATAATTGCTTGCTACCTCTTGCACAACTTAATTCGTCAAGACGGTGTAGATCCACTTGAAAATAAAGTAGATGACCTGGAAGTTGGTATGGATAGGATGTACAACCCTTCAATCCAAAACATGGACAGCTCTAATCAATGGGCTACTTTTCAGAATAATCTTGCTAATGAAATGTTTACTGCTTTTACTTCTAATAGAACAATGAGTTGAAAGAGATGTGTAATTTATACAATTTTTATTTATGCTATAACTGCTCCCTTTTTTATTTAAACTATAAATGTTCTCCTTTTATGCATAATTTATGTTAGATTCTAACATGTCTTACAGTTCACCAACATGTCAGAAAAATCTGGAAAGTCAGATATTCACAAATAGACAAGTGTAGAGGACGGGTTGTTAATCCATTTCATGCTAGAATTGCATAAGAAGGGTGATCTTCTTAGTAAAAATGGTCTTAGGCCTGGTGTCTTAAACACATTGAAGGACAAATTTCATGAGACTATACCTGGATGCCAAATTCAGGCACATCCTCATATCCAATCCAGATATAAAAAGTTAAAGGCTCACTATAGGGTGGTGACTGACCTTCTCAACTCATTTGGGTTTGGTTGAATATATCAACTTATAGGCTCACAAGAAAGCTGTAAAGTTCAGGCATATGTCTTTCCCTTATATGAGGAATTCAACCTTATATTTAATAAGGATCGTGCACAAGGCAAGGAGTCTGAACAATATGATGATGTCGTTGAAGAGATAAATAATCAACCTGGTTTGGACGAGCACAATGATGGGGACATACATATATCCCATGAGAACAATTTACAACTTAAGCAGACTCCAGAGGAGTACCCATCATTTGAGCAAACTCCTGATGAGCAAACTCCATCAGCTGTAAGTGTAGGGTCAAGAAAGTGAAAGTGAAATAGTACTGATTGTGAAGACTTTCTACTATAAGGCATGGAGAAAATTTCTCATACATTGGTTAAAGGCTTCAAAGAGGCAATTGGGAGATTAGCCATGTATATGAACAAAGACGAACATGAGAAGCGTATGGAAGAACGTAAGCAGCGTTTGAATGACATGAAGGAATCTCTTTATACTGATATTATGCAGGTTGAAGGACTTTTAGACCAACAACGAGATTCTGCTTATATCAAGTTAATGTCCGATGAGAAATTGTTAGCTGCATTCTATGCTACGCCTCAAGAGGGAAAAGCTCGTGTACTTCGCCAGTTGATGGCCTAAATACTCTAATTTCTAAGATTTATTATTTTTTTAGCTTCATGGTAGATATTTTTCATTGATTACTAAGTAGGTATTTATTATTGCATGTTATATATTTTTTTCATGGATTATTCATTATGCACAGAAGACTATAGTTTTAGGGAAAATTCTAGAAAACTATAAAGGAAATTAGAAAAGGACAAAAAGGTTGGGTGAAATTCACATATCCCAAATCAGTGAGAGGTGAGGAATCTAGAATATGAAATCTTAAGACAATTACCTAAATATCCTCATAAGTGATAGCTAAAAGGGAAATGAAGAGACACGAGAAGGCAAGTTGAAAGGGTGTTAGAACAAAGAGTGATAAGAAAGCTCAGGGAGATGGAGAGACCACAGGAAGGACAGTGGATCGACGGTTATTGGTGGCAATTTGCGGTGTCATCGACGAAGGCGAACGAGGCATTGTGCGGTTGTGTGTTCAACTCTCCCTCTGTCGGAGCTTCAGTGGTCAACCGTTTCAGTTGACGGTGTTGGGCGACGTGGGGTGACGAGTCGACTGTCTCACAGCAAATCGAACAGCAACTTGTCATGAAATATGTAATCTGACAACTGATAAATATATGAAGGTGTTAATCAACAGAACCATGTTGTTAATATAGAGCGGTTTGGTGTTTTTACCCATGGAACATCTATTTTTACAAACTTTTTCCTACACACGTCTTTTGTTGTCTGTGTGAATGGAAGATGTCAAAGATGTTGTGTTTGGGCGGTGACGCTAAAACTTTCCCATTTCTTGTTAGCCAGATGTTAATCAACGAAATAATGTCGTTAATAATGAATATGATCTTGTTAACTGTAGGTGAGGTGTTGTTTTGGGATCCAATTTGTGATTTAGCAACTTCATTCCTTTTAAGATGTTAATGAAGGATGTCGAGTTAGTAATAATGAAAATAAAGTTGTTACTTGTGGCTAACATGTTGTTTTTCTCCATCTACATTTGGACCATTCCAACATGTTCCTCCCACAATCTTAATAGAGGAAGTCAAATCATTAATAATGAATCTGATGTTGGTAATACATGGAGATGTTGTGTTTTCCCATCTACATTACAACCTTTCCAGGTATTCCTCACAAGATGGTAATGGTGAAAACTGATTCGTTAATAGCGAAGATAATGATGTTATTATGGGGAGAGATATTGTGTTTTCCCATATACATTATGACTTTCCTGAATTGTTCTTTCAAAGATGTTAATGTAGAAAGTATAGTCGTTAATATCGAAGATAACGATGTTATTACGGGAAGAGAGGTGTTTTCCTATCTATATTACAATATTCCTAACTTGTTTCTTCGAAGATGTTAATGGAGGAAGTCGAGTCGTTAATAGCGAAGATAATGATGTTATTATGTGAATAGATATTGTGTTTTCCCATCTACATAACGACGTTCCTAACTTGTTCCTTTGAAAATGTTAATGGAGGAATAGGAGTTATTAATGAAGAAACTCATGTTGTTAATCGAGGATGACTTGTTGTGTTTTCCCATCTATGTTAGGATATTCCCAACTTATTCCTCACAAAATGGTAATGGATGAAATGTAGTCGTTAACGATGGAGGTAATGTTGTTAATCGAGGGAGAGATATTATGTTTTCTTATATACATTAGGATGATGCCCACTTATTCCTCACAAGATGGTAATAGAGAAAACAGAGTCGTTAACAACAAAGATGATACTGTTAATTTGAGGAGAGATGTTGTGTTTTCCCATTTACATTATGACGTTCCTAACTTATTACTCTTAAGATGTTAATGAATGAAGCGTCACTAGTACAAAATTCCCTTTTTAGACCGTCATATTTAGACCGGTTATAGCGGATAAGGTCTAAAAAATTTGACCGGTGGCAGTTTTGTAATTATATAGAACTTTTAAGACCGGTTCTCAAAAAAACCGGTCTTAAAAAAATTATTTAGACTGGTTATAAATAAAACCGGTCTTAAAATATCAAAATATTTAAAAAATTAAAAATTTTAAACTTTTAAGACCGGTTATTTATAATAACCGGTCTTAAATATCAAACATTAAAAGTCCAGACTTTTTAAAAACCGGTATAAAAATTTTTTTTCAAGACTTTTAAGACCGGTTCTTAGAATAACCGGTCTTAAAAGTCATACTTTTTAGACCGGTTCTTAGAATAACCGGTCTTAAATATCAAACATTAAAAGTCCAGACTTTTTAAAAATCGGTATAAAAATTTTTTTTCAAGACTTTTAAGACCGGTTCTTAGAATAACCGGTCTTAAAAGTCATACTTTTTAGACCGGTTCTTAGAATAACCGGTCTTAAAAGTACTTTTAAGACCGGTTATTCTAAGAACCGGTCTTAAAAGTACTTTTAAGACCGGTTATTCTAATAACCGGTCTAAAAAGTGATATTTTAAAAAAAAATATGGATTTTTTTTTAAATATGAAAATTTTTTTAAAAAAAATTTTCACCCTTTTAAGACCGGTTTTATTTATAACCGGTCTAAAATATCGACCCTAAATTTTTGAATCTCCTCTTTGTTGCGCCTAATTTTCGCTCTCTTAATCTGAAACCTCTCTTCTTAGTGCGATTACTCTGTGAGCTCGATCATCTTCGCTCAATCTCATTCTCATGTTTGTTGCTGCGGTGCTCTCACCCTCGCACTAAATGAGTTTGTTGCCGCCACAACCTCGCTTGCTCTGATCTCTTTCGTCGCGACTTTTCACTGTAGTTGCTTTTCTATCTCTAGTATGGGTCTTGCTTTGCTTGGTCACATAGACTTGTACCATGAATGTGATTTGCAGACTCAACATTTTAGAAAAGGTTTTCGAAGAGAACATCAACCTTGCGTTGTTGCGAAGGAAGCATCTTTTCGTCTTTTTAGTTTTAGTATACTGTAAGTGATGATAAGAAGGAGGAGTTTCCTGAAGTTAGTATTCTTCTTTCCCTCTTTAATTATTTATGATTTTACAACGTTATTCTGCTTTGTGTTTCGTTTGATTAGCTATGCAAGGAATTTTTTTTGTTATCTCTAACTGTGCATATGCATGGTTCATTCTCATTTTTGCAGTTTCGGATGGGGCTGAGACTCCATTTGTTGGGTTAAAAAAGAAGAAGAAGAAGAAGACAGTAAGTCATTCAGTATTTATGTAGAATATTTTTGCACACAATCTCTGCCGAAGCTATTGGAATATATAATTATATGGGGGCAATATGATGCTTGTTTTTTTATTGAAGGTTGAAACTCGTAACTTTACTAATAAGGGTGGAGATGCTGCTGAAGATTTAGATGGTAAGAAGTTGTATTATTTATTGATGTGTGATAAAATGAACTCAATGACTGTATGTGTGTTATACTCTTGATGTCAAGTGAAATTAGTTGAATAAGTTATGAGCATCTAATAAATTTTGAACTCATTACATTGAATAAATCTAAGATAAGTTGCTCTTATCTCAGAGATATGGATTGGTAGAAAAGTTGAGTGAATATGATAAAAAGATTATTCTTTCTTTTTTTTTCTTTGTTTTGTTCTGTTTCTCATTGCCCTTTGTTCAGAGTCTAGAGTGAAAAGGGTGATACAGGTATAGCACTACAAAAAAAAATCCATATTTATTTTTTTTAAAAAAAATATCACTTTTTAGACCGGTTATTAGAATAACCGGTCTTAAAAGTACTTTTTAGACCGGTTATTATAAGAACCGGTCTAAAAAGTATGACTTTTAAGACCGGTTATTTTAAGAACCGGTCTTAAAAGTCTTGAAAAAAAAATTTTTTATACCGGTTTTTAAAAAGTCTGGACTTTTTAGACCTGGTCTTCGAACAACCGGTCTAAAAAAGTGATTTTTAAGACCGGTTGCTTAACCGGTCTAAAAAATAACAGACTTTTTAGACCGGCTGTATCAAGACCGGATCCAAAACCGGTCTAAAAAGTCATTTTTAACCGGTCTAAAAAGCCATTTTTCCACCAGTGCGTAGTCGTAAACAAAGAAGATGAAGTTGTTAATTATGGCTCATATGTTGTTTTCGGGAATACAACTTGGGACGTTGCAAAAGCTTTCGGTTGAAGATGTTAATCTAGCAGGTAGAGCCGTTAATGAATCATGAATGTGGTTGCCAAATCACAAGTTGGATCCCAAAACAACACCTCACCCACAGTTAACAAAATCATATTCATTATTAACGACATTATTTCATTGATTAACATATGGCCAACAAGAAATGGGAAAGTTTTAGCGTCACCGCCTAAACGCAACATCTTTGACATCTTCCATTCACACAGACAACAGAAGATGTGTGTAGGAAAAAATTTGCAAAAATAGATGCTCCATGGGTAATAACACCAAACCGCTCTATATTAACAACATGGTTCTGTTGATAAACACCTTCATATATTTATCAATTGTCAGATCACATATTTCATGACAAGTTGATGTCTGATTTGCTGTGAGACAGTCAACTCATCACCTCGCGTCGCCCAACACCGTCAACTGAAACGGTTGACCACTGAAGCTCTGACAGAGGGAGAGCTGAACACACAACCGCATAATGCCTCATTCGCCTTCGTCGACGACATCGCAAATCGCCACCGACAACCGTCGACCCACCGTCCTTCGCATCATCTCTCCGTCTCCCCGAGCTTTCCTATCACTCTCTGTTCTGATACCCTTTCAACTCTGCCTTCTTGTGTCTCTTCATTTCCCTTTTAGATGTCACTTGGGAGGGTATTTAGGTAATTGCCTTAAGATTTCATATTCCAGATTCCTCACCTCTCACTGATTTGGGATATGTGAATTTCACCCAACCTTTTTGTCCTTTTCTAATTTCCTTTGTAGTTTTCTAGAATTTTCCCATAGTTTTTAGACTTTTGGTTAATTGCTTTCGTCTATCAATTAAAAAAAATGTAACTACTTTTTTCATTGATAATTACAAAAGGCTATGAGGACCTGACCAATTGTTTCCGCAATCTTGAGGATGAAACCCGATAGATTTGTACAATTGTAGATTGCAGACTTGTAGAGCAACTATAGCATATCCTGATTATCATTCCCTGAGGTTATTTATTTAGAAAAAAAATAAGAGTACTCACTTTTCTCATCTGTATTTATGAAAACAAGTTTTTGTAAATGTTCAGACAGCTGAGATTCTCGAGTATTTTATGTAATTACGCAGTATTGAGTTCTTGTACGGTCATTATTCTATTAGGTTTTTGAGCAAAAGTTACATGGCCAGTTTTAAATCTTCAAAAGCTACATTAAAAAGTTAGAATCATGCAAAATAAAATAGACACAAATATGAAACCACCAAAAGCAATGATATGGTGGAATCAAGTAGCTATTTACTTTTATCAAAACCATCAAAACTATAGTTTTGATAATTGCTAATGTATCACCCACAAAAAAAAAACAACACTGGAACAGCTAGTGCCCATATTACTATTGGTACAAGGTGGTATAGGAAATGAAACAAAGCAACTAAAAATCAAGTCTTGACTTCTTAACCAAATTTTAAGATCTGCATTTCAAAGCATTCCAAGATAATATATCCTAATGTCCGCAGCCATTATGCACAACACAGAAATCACATATCATATAGACAAATGAAGGGTTCAATCATCCCGGGCCTACTTTAAGGATATCATAGTGCTCACTCTTATTTGCCAAACACTGATTGAAATCCTGAATTCTGTGATTTATTGGAAATCTTCGCCAATCTATGAACATCAAGTTTTTCTCTTTATTCTATGTACCGTCTCTCAGCTGGCGTAAGATGATCATCATAATGAGGAGCCTTCTCTTCCCCTGTTGATTTGTTCACATCATCATTGTCATGATCATTAGGATCATTAGCTTGTTCAGCACTTCCACTTGCGTTAGAGAATATAAATGATACAAATTGTATTAGACACTTCAAGACATGCTGAACATAATAGATTAAGGAACAATGCAGTAGATAGAACTCATTTTTAGATTATTCCAGAAATCCAGGCATTTTCTCAATTTGGTCTTTCTTGAAGATAGACAAACCCGCTAACTTACTAAATAGTAGAGCAGAAGGTCCTCGTTAGTAGTTACAATATTCTCTAAAGTTGATAGAATCATATCAACCCTATTCCATGAGCTTTTTTATTTTATTATTATTATTTGGTGATACCATGAGCCATTTACTACTATATATGAAACATCACCAACTGGGGTAAACCATTTAAACGACTTCAACCCAAGAATCACTTACTCAAATAACTAACTGACTTAAAATTTATAGTGTCAACTATCAATACCTAACCTTGAATGACAACAACCACTTTTTCAATTTGATTTAAGACTTCTAATAAAAGAAACCATCCAGCCAGAAGTTCATTTTCAGTAGATTCTAATATTTGATCATGATTCTTATTCTTCTTCTTTTTCTTCTTCACCCCCAGACTTCACATCCAAGGCTGTTCCCTTGAGCTTCAATTTCCCACCAACAACATTTTCATAAGCTGACATCTCTGTCAAGTAATCAATAAAATCAGTGATGATTATATCATTAAATTCCAAGTCTAAAGCATTAAGACTTGAGTAAAATAAACATAAAAACGACTTTAATCACAAATATAAAAAGAAAAATAAGCACTCAATCCATACAAGGGTTCAAATAATCCTAGAGTAAATAGTTTAGCTACTCATAATCATAATCAAATTCATCTCAAAGATAAAACCCATTAAAGAATTCAGCACAAGGAAAAGGAAATAAGGGGAGACCAAGAGATTGATAATTAACAGAATCGAAACAGAGAACAAGAATGAGCCAGTTGCAGTTTACCTCAGGTTCTATAGATCTGTGCATTTTTCCCTCTGTTCTGATCGTGCAGTAATGAAGAAGGTCCTCCTACGATTCCAGCTGCCCTCTGGTTTGAGCCACTCCCCACTGACGATGACAATAACGATAACGATGCGTGATCTCTGCGATAAAGACTGTGATTTATCCGGAAGATTGTACCCCCTTACGATTCCGGATGCCTCCCTCTATTTACTGCAATATGTACTGAAATTTTTCGCTAGGTTATCCCCAACACATCCAAGTTCAACGAAATCATACACCTCACCTCACAAACAAACAAAACACTCTTGTTCAATTCCTTCAGACTGAAGGTCCTTCTGTAGACGGTCTTTGTTGGCCAGGGGTCAGGGAGGCTCGTCGTCATCATGAAAACATACCAACAGCGACAAAGAGTTCGACGATGATTCCCCTGAGGTATTGGATGATCGATTGATTATATTTGGGATTTTGTTTTTGTCAAAATTATATTTGGGATTTTGGATAAGGGGTATTTGCGTCTTTTTATAATTAGTATCTGTTTATTAAATAAGATCAGTGAAATCATTCCCTCCAACTAGTACTTCATACCAAACATATTGTTAAAGCATCAATCTCAGTCCTAATCCCTGTCCCAGTCTATCAAAATTCAGTGCATCATACCAAACAGGGCCCTAGAATCTAAACTTGAGTCATATAGCCAATCATCACACAAGAGAAACAGAGAGAAGAAGAAAGATAAGCCGAAAAATTCAATGGGTGGGGCAATTATAGTACTTTTGTTGGGAGGAGCAACTATGGAGCCCGAATCGGATACTGGATGATAATATAAAAAAGGGGGGACCAAGATCAATTCCAACTAGGTTTTACATTAAGGACATAAGGAGTACAATATTACAAATCTTATCCTTTTTTATTTAATTTCTTTTTTTATACAATTTTATTTAATTTCTTATTTTAAAATCGGTCCATTAATTTATATGGGTGTTGTACATGTTTGTTTCTGGGAATTATTATTCTATTGTAAGGAAAGAAATCTGCACATTCCCTTTTGCTAATTAGTTGAATTATAAATCAAGATTTTCTATAATTGATACTTTGACTACTTTTGAGATATAAAACTTGGGGGTAAGGAAATTGCAGTGCCATTCGTTTTACCAGAAGTGGTAGTAACAACTAACAAGTAAGCACATGTATATGTATGCTCTATCTTAAGGATTTCAATTAGGCAATTTATATTTTTATTGAAAGATTATCCCATTATAACCCAAAAATCAGTCTTAATAGAGTAATAGAGTATTCGTACTACAATAAATCATAATAATAATACATAGGTAAGGAAGCATATTTTGTTTTTAAAAAAGTCCTATTTTATATGGTTGGTGTTATTAGCTAACTTTAATTAGCTATAAACTAATTCCAACAACGAAAAAGTATGGCGTAAGCAAGGCAATATCAAACCCACATGTTGAAATCAGAAGGTTTAGGTCTACTGTCACATCTTTATTTTAATTTCACATTTATCATAATATTCACGGAAAACGATATGCGGTCCGGTGGGCAACACAGGAATAGCATATATATATTAATAATATGTGCATGATTACAGAAAATCCCCATAAGGGTTCGTACATGATACTTACAATTAAGGTAGCCACACAGGACTACTAGGGTGTCTAAACTTATCCTGTTGAAATGGAGACTTCTTCCCATTTTCGCTCCACCACTACAACCTTCTCTTGTGCAGTTCTCTTCTCTAATTTCTACGTACCTTCTGCATTTGCCTGTCTAATTGTTGGTAGGGGAGGGTGAGATTCGAGAGAATCTCAGTAAGAAATAGATACCATAATGCATGCATGATAGATACTATGTGTATGACATATTAGCTTTAACTAGATGTATACCCCATAATGACATTTCTGCATGCTCAATGTTTCATGTAACAAAACTATGGCCACAACGAAAACAGAAATAGAGCTTTATTTATTTAAATATGTTTTACATAATCAAGTAAAGCAATCACATACATCACTACACAAGCAGAGATATCAAATACATGCAAATAAAGTAAGTCTCCTACCTTGTGTCCCTTTTGCTAAACAGAAATAGTTTCTCGATCTAAGTGCAAACAACTCGGGCTTCATATTTGATCATACAATGCCAAATGTACCATTTAGACACTTCCATAGTGTTTTTTGGGGTTATATAAGTCTATATTGAAAAATTACTAAATTGCCCCTGGGAACCTGGCCCGGTCCCACCGTATCGGGTCTGACTGTACTTTTCCCGAAACTTTAACATGGGCTATTTAGACATATTTTTACCCAAGGAATCCATTTATGAACTTGGAATTATCAAATTCACTATCAAATTACCAAATTGCCCTTGGCAGCCCTGCTTTAAGGGTTTCAGGGGCTTTTTATAATTATGTTTTTTCGGACTTTTCTGAAAAAGTGACCAACTATAACCCCACCTAATTTTTTCTCCTGAACACAATGGAATAATCAAATCATTGAAAATCTAACTCTAAGACCCCTAACTAGATCTGGTTGAAACTTATGGATTCTCCGGGGAAAATCGGGGTTTTGCGATTTCAACTCGGCAAACATGTTTCTCTCTACTCCTAACCACTTTATTAACTATTACATTAGGTTACAACTACCATTTGGACCCAATTTCAGCAGCATAACCCCTATGTCATCACATTTCCAAAATTTAAAACAAATGACAATCCAACAAAATTTCACCGATTAAATTTCTACAACAGTCAAAATAGTCAATATACAAAAGTTTGGAAGTTACCTCAAACTCCTACTAGCTTTTCCTCTTCTTGGGCAAAACCCTAGGTCCTTGAACAAGAGAATTTAAGCTTCCCAACCTAAATCGACATAGAAGAGTAGCTTACGATTGGAGTTATACGCATTAGAAACCGATTTATCTAAGAAATCAACATACCGTACAAGTTATTTTCTCCTTTCTCTCTCTAGAACATGGCTGCACTTCCTCTCTCTAAAAGATAAACTTCACGTCAGTTTATGGGACTTGGAGGAGGAAGATGATGTTAAAATATTATATCTCATATTTACTTTATGCCTTTTTAATTATTTAATCAAGTAAATTTCCAAAAATTGGACCTTTATGTACATAAAGCACAATTGAACTTGTGCAAAATATTTCCCACTTTGGTCATCCCACTTTCACGTCCCACATCACATATGAGAGGCCAAATGGGCTGATATTCATTTGTTTCAAAATTATACATTTGCCATCACAAATTTTCCCATTTTTGGATTTATGTAAATCCTGGCAGACTTTTTGCTTAAACTTTGAAAAATTATAATTAATTCTATAAAAATCGAATTGAAGTGATTCTAAAGGCTATAGAACCCTTATGGAGTCTAGTTTCAAGGAAAAATATAGCCTCTCACCAGTTTGAAGCACAAGATTCCTAGATTTTAAATATTTACTTGCTGTTTTAGAAAATTCAGTTTTTCTGGACTAATTTCAAAAATTCATAACTTTTTGTATATAGCTCTAATTGACTCATATGACCTATCAAATTAAATCTTAGGATGTCTACCTTCACTTTGCAAAATTTTATAATTTTTTCTCATAATTTAGTCATACAAAATCACATGACAAGCTCACTGCCTCATAGGCGATTTCACCGAAAACATAATTATATTCTCCAAAATTCACCATTTCATTTCATTGACTATTTCCAATAATTACAATATATTTGGTGAATAAAATTTAGAGTGTTACATCTACCAACAATTATTAGTTGATGTGGTAAGCAACCTCACCTCCTGAGAAGCACACTTGTTAGGAGAGACTAAACTTTTATGTTAGAATTCATGTTGGGGAGGTGCACATTTAGTATTGTGAGACAGTGCCTCGAATAAAATTGCTTCTAATAATAAGATACATAGCAAAGGAAAAAAGGTGGAATGCCTGAAATTAAAGTTGGTATAGTTAAACATAAAGTAATAATATTTTATGTTATATATATTGTAATGTATATATAAATAAAGATAATATTTTTTGAGCAAAAAAAAATAAAGATAATATTTTGTGTTGAACTGACAATTTCAGAATATTTCAACTTTTAAGGACTCAAATTCTTATGTATTAAATATGTTACACCATATGGAATCAACCAGTGAGAATTGAAACTAAAGATCGCTGACAACTAAATTCAGGTCCAATCCAAGCCAGCTCTTAAGATTAGTGTCAATCTCAATCGAACGAAAATTGAACAAGCCTAGCACAATTGAGAAAATCTTCAAATGGATAAATCTGATACTGCTTGAGTGTTGATTTCTTTAGAGATTGGTGTGTTTTTGGAAGACATTTGAGAAAATCGTCATCCTTTTATGTATATTTTTTGCTTTGACATTTCTTAATAGAATCAAAGTTGCAGTTAGTAGTCAAGCATTTGAGTCAAAGATGCGATTATTATAAAAGCAAGAGTTTGAGATAAGGCATCGGCAAAAAGAGAGAGAGAGAGAGAGAGAGAGAGAGATAAAGCCTCTATTTATTTTATAAGCTTCTTCTTGCCAACCTCTAATTAGAAGCTTCTAATTATTACATATTAACATTCAGGTCAAAAAAATTATTACATAGTAATACGTAATTAAATTACATTGTATCCATGTTAATTAATATTTATGATGTACATGCTTTCCCCAAATTCAAAGATTCTTGGATGTATTTGGTATATATATGAATAATTGAATATCCCTTTTTTTTCTTACTTTGCATATCCCTTTCCTTAATAAAAGAGATTCATGAAAATTATAATTAGGTTCATTGAATTTTAAGAGTTAATGAACATTCACAATGTATATACATAACTTTGACTGCAATATTAAATGTTTTTTTCTAGCCATAACAACAAATTAAATGGAAGTTTATATTCTTTTTCAAAATTTTAATAAAATATTGTTGGTCCTTAGAAATCAAATCAAATTACATAGTTATCCATTCTCCTAAAACGATCCATGTTAATTTTGGAAAATAAAAAAGGGAAAAAGACAAGAAAATACTACTTAAACTTTAAAATCCCAAATCAATCTTATTACTTACAAGAGTATACGTATTAAGTATGAGAGTATAGCAATTAACAACCCATTTTAGTAAGAAATTACTTATTTAGGATGTTGAAGTTCAGGTGATATTTTTTTATCTTTTTCCCATAAAAAAGTACTCTCTAGTCTCTCCCTTCCCTCCAATCCTAAATGTGGGAGGTAGATAACTAATCTGTAGATTAAGAAAATTAGTTAATTTACTTATTTATAATAATAATGTGTGTTGATTTTCTTAAATTATTCATTTTAGTCATTTACATTGAAAACTCCCTTGATAAAATCCTCTTAATACATGTTATCAATAGGAAGAATTTAGGGAAAAAATACAATTTGTAAGATAAGATAGATTGAGGTCTTATATTTAATTAAAATTAAATCAAATCTCTCAACTAGCACTTACATTATAGGAAGAGAGGAATTATCCACATTCACTAGAATATGCAACCATAAGGCAATGTTGGTGAAAAAATTGAAAGATGTGTGAGTGTGTGAAATTTGACCAACTATTTGAATTTAAAAATCGTAATTGCATTCTATCTAAAGCTCAAGAAGTAAAAAAGCATCATTTGGCCAATTTAATTACAGCAATAACAACAAAATATTATCTCATTAAATGGGGTTAGCTACATGGATCGCACGGTATCATTATTTTCTATCAAAAAGTGCTGATTTAATTACATCAAAACCTTTTCGTTTTTGGTGTGTAGTGGACTGAAGCATCAAAGGAAATAAGTAAAAGGCGAATTTAACCTTAACGCACAACTTCAAGATCTCAAAAAAAGGAAAAAAGAAAAGAAACGATGTTGAAACTAAATAGTTAACACCCAAATAAATACAAAGCATTCAAACGCAAATTAAAATGACGAAACAGAAATATATGTCTCCAATACAAGTTTTTGTCTGCACAACTCCAAAAGACAGCAATGAACATACTTATTATTAGAATAACCCAAATATAAGTCTCAAGCCAGAGGACCAAATTCATTTGATTGCTCCACATTATTCCTGCACTGGCTAGGTAGTTCCTGCATTCATATAGAATTAGAGTAACTTCAGCAAGCAAAAGAAGCCATCAAGTACTTGAAAATCATATAACCAAAAGCTTCGGACCTCGTGTTCTTGGATTTGGCTTCTTTGCTGCGTAACAAAGAAGCTCACTTGGTAATTATATATATATAGGGGGATTCTCTCTATCTCTCTCAGTTTCTGAACTTCAAATACTGATTCCTTTTCTTACTACTCTCAGCAAACAAGTTGTGCAGCAGAGAAGCAGACGAATTATATGCAGTACGTAGACTTAATTACTTTGTAATTAGTTTCATGCTAGTTATAATACTGTAAATTAATTGTCTAAATCGGTCTTTGTAATTCCAAAAGAACTTTCAAAGGCACACGAGTCAATTATATCCTCTTCTCTCTTGTTGTCTAGGGTTTTTCTAGACATCTCTTTCTCTTTATATTTCTGTTTCTTCTAGCCATTGCATACAGTGCATAACATCTATCAATATTAGCACACCTTTTAGAAATCGTCCTGAATGCCAATTTGATTATATATAATTTTCAGGTTTGTTCTAATAAATATATGAACTAGATTTGTTATAGTAAAATTTCTATATCTTAATTGCTTTAAGTTGATAATAAGACATATGAACTAGATTTGTCATTGTCATGAAGGGTTTCCAACTCAGTAGGAGTAAGACAGAATATCTATATATATATATATATATGCATTGCGCTGTTGATATATAAGAGGCAAGCAAGAAGCCAAGAAGTGATTTGAAGGTCAAAATGGGAGATCAGGTCATTCCACAAGTGACAAAGTTCAAATATTTGAGATCAATTTTATAAAAGGATTGTGAAATTAATAGTGATGTTAATCATAGAATTCAAGCTATGTGGTTTAAATGGAGAAAAGATACTGAAGTTATTTATGATAAAAAAGTACTTGATAAAGTAAATGAGAAATTTTATCATACCGCTATTCAACCAGCATTGCCATATGGTAGTGAATGTGGGGCTTTGAAGGGACTACATGAGCACAAAGTGTGGGTAGCTGAGATGTAAATGTTGATATGGATTTGTGATCATACAAGGAAAGATAAGATTTATTACAAACTTATACGAGGAGAGGTGAGTGGCACCTATTGAAGAAAAAATTGTAGAAATCATTTGAGGTGGTCTGGACATGTTCAGAGAAAGCTAATCGATGCACTAGTGAAGAGTGCAGATCAAGTTTTTTTAGAGCCCAATAAAAGAGGGCGGGAAAGACTGAAGAGAACGTTTAATAAGGTTATTGAGTAATATCTATTAGTTAACGATTTATCTCGAAATTTGGTTTTTAATGAGCTCAATGACGTTGTTTGATCCATGTAGCCGACCCTATCTAGTTGGGTAGATCTCTATTGTTGTTGTTGTTGTTGTTTCTGTTCTTCCAAATCTTAGTCCAATTCTACTGCAAGTTGATTCACTATTTTATAGGTATCAATTTTTATTCAGCCCTATGTGACATGTTAAATGGAGAGCTCATTCTTAAAGACCAACTTATTAGGTCAAAGAACCCCTTAAACTCGTAAAATTCAATTTTCTTAGAAGCTCCCGATGTTGGACTTATAACATCGTACCAATCATACCATTAAGGCACATATATTATCTTCATTAATATATTTTATCCCCAAAAAAGTAAACCATTTATGCATGCTTTTATATAGTTTCTTTCTTGGTTTATTAATATATTTTCCCTTCTTTTTTATGTTAATAGGAAATTTAAAATGATTTAATTTAATGTCATTTTTTCAAAAAACTCTCTTCATTTATGGTCTATTATATTTTTGGTCTTTGACCTGGCTAGGTGAATTTGATTAGTCTTGAGAGATTATTAGAATCAACGCATGCAAGGTCCCATACTCAAAAACCACATACAATATCGATAATAGGAGCTCATGCAGTCATGCCATAGTCATAGACTAATTATATTCCTACCAAGCGAATCAATATTCATTGATTTTGTGATCTTTTGATAGGCATGCATTACATTTTTTACAAATCATTAAATTCATTAAATACAATCACTACCTTCCTTTTCTTTGGCAACGGATTACTGCCTTCCTTTTAATTAAACTCAATTTTCAAATGTAATATTTTTATTTTCTAATTCATATCACCTTTGTTATTCTATGTATGTCTCCTATGCTTCCTCTTTTTTTACATATTCATCCTTGTCTTCATGTGTATCTCTTACATAAGCTTTTAATTATTTCTTATTACAATTTACATGAATATAAAGGGATTGACTACCGTCATCTATTCTTACTATTTTCTTCTTCTCCTCTTCTCTTCCACTACTCATATTTCAATCTTTATATTGAAATTTGAGTGATTAAAATTTAATGTTTTATACAAACAAGTTTTAAAATATTTTTATTGTAATTTTAAATTATCATAACTAATAGCAGTTTTTGAATTTATTTATTTTTTAATAATCGATACTTTATTAATATTTTTATAAAAGCATTAGACCTGAATCACTCAAAGTTCAAGCTAAAGGCTAGAATGAGTAGTGGAGGGGAAGAGAGCGGTAAGAAGAGAGGATCGCAATGAATCCCAAATATAAATATATCAAAAATAAATGTTCAAATAGTTGACAAAGAGAGCCAAGGGTTAACAATTAAAAATAAAATTTGAACTACATAAGCATCATATCAATAACGCAATAATAAAACAATCAACCATAAAAAAGTAATAACTCTAATAAAATAACTTGCATTAACAAAAATTGGCAATAGATTCATTGTGAGCCAAAACTTACCCGTCTCTTTTTCTCGCATAATATAGCTAGCTTGGTCCACATTGATCATCAGCCGTAGGCATTTGAAAACGACACAGAGGACAAGTATTGTGATTCCCCAACCAATTTATGATGCATTTGCTGTGAAATAAGTGCAAGCAAGGCATGCGAATAGCTTCTGAATCCACTGAAAAATCCTCCAAGCAAATTGTGCAGTTACAATATTTTCCCATCATAAAAGTCCCTTCTTCTTTTTGTTCTTCCACCTTCACCCTTTCCAACCCTTCAACGGCTAACTTGCTCGCCGGAACCGGTCTCAGACCATCTTCATCTTCATCCATTGGTTCAATCAAAGCCCTACGAAGACGATATTCATAGTGATAAACTTGAGTAGTATTTGTTAAAACAACTCGCATGCCCATAATCTTGTGGTTCTTGTGAGTTACATTCGCCATGTGATGGGCACATGCCAAGATTTTTGCAGCCGTCCGAGGACGAGAATGAACAGGAACATTAAAATAAGGAAGAAGCATATGTACGAAATTCTCTACGTCTTGCTTAAGGATGTTTGAGAAGCCACACTCATTGGTAATAGTGAAACGGTCTAAAGCGATACCATCCAAAATAAGATAGCATTTGCATTCGACCTCCATCTTGTAGTATTGTTCACTTGAGGATGATGAGATGAAATGATCGGCGGAGATAGAGGTGTTGGTGTCTGCTGGGTATACTTCACATGAATGTTCAACTTCCATGGTGCTATTTGGAGCTAAGAGGAGAGATTATTTGGAGCGCTCAAGAAAAAAGGCAAAGATACAAAAGGAGAGAGATCTTAGCAAAAGATCACTTAAAAAGAAAATGAATTGGCTTAATTAGTTACGCATGATGCATTTTGATATAAACTTTAAAAAAAGAAACAAATATAGGTATGTGTCCCATTTCTGTATATATGGGTCCCACAGAATTGGTATAGCTGTATAAAATGAGTGTTGTGGATCTTAGACCCCTAATCTCTTTCTCTATATGTACTATGTAGGATATGGTGCATCCATCAGATAGAGCTTAGAGTGGTAAAATTTGGTGAATTGTATCTCTAATATGATTCCTATAGTTGATAAGAAAGAATTAAATGTCGTCTATGATTCAGTTGTTGAATTATAAATTGGAAGTAAGATGCACGAGAATCTTTTTGTATAATGTGACTTAATTTGGCAAAATAATTTATGATTTTTTTTTAAAAATGAAACAAGTAAGGAAATGATTATGAGAATAAAATATATTTATAATAAACAAGTAATATTTATAAGTTTTAGATAATACAACTCCTTCATCAATTTGCAGTGTGCATTGTACATAACTATCTAGTTATGGAATATAATTAAGAGGTTATTTTATTGATGAATGTATTTATTAAAAAGGGTAGAGCATTAATTGTATTCCTTTTGTACTTCATTTTTAATTATATTTCCTACATTTTATTTTATTTTTATTTATTAAAACATTAAAGATAACTTAATGTCATCTATTTTTAGCTTTTTGCTTCTTTATGGTCTTTTAATTACTCTTTAATATTTTCATGCAATGTACTTCTTGAAAATTAATTAATGACACCCTCCCTTTTAATTTAAATTTCATATGCGGCTTTTTTTTTTTTTTTGTATATTGTATCTATGATTCTATGATCCCCCCCCCCCCCAAGCTTTTACTTCTTTTAGAAGATTTTCCCCTTGTATACTTGTTACAGTAATTGTAGTATCTATATAATTGAACACCTAATGTAATTCAATCATATATCTTTTTTGAGCCGCTAATTCGGTTATATATCGTTCTCCGCTTCCAGAGCTCTTTTTTTATATTATTCCATCACACAGAGTGGATCGAATGAGAACTAATTACGAAGAAAATGTGTTCAAGATAATATATACATTGAATACTGGCCATAAAATCTGTCCATTAATGCATATTACCAAATTTATTTTGCATATTCAAGATAATCTATATATTAATTTATGTTGTTTTATCTTTCTCTCTATTCTAACCATTGAGTACTGCCCATAAAATCTGTCATTACCATATTCATTTTGCAGATTAGATCGATCTCATTGCGTCCCGCTCTCCTCCATTTCGTCTCTATTGGATATCTCCACCATTAGATCAAGTTTCAATGATTGGGATTTAATGCTATATAAAAATGCTAATACAACATTAAATATAACATTAAATCCCAACCATTGAAACTTGATCCAATGGTGGAGACATTCAATGGAAAGAAAATAGAGAGAAAAATCAATGAAGACATTCTTTTCCTTAATTACTGGGTCAATTTATTCTCCTAAATTTTTCAGCTAAATTTGTTCTCTTCTTATTCTTAGCATAATTCTTTTATAGGCGCTTACTCTTTTTTATTTTTCTGCCCATGTCCTTATCTAGCTGTCTATCTCTTGTTCTTGCAGTTAACACAGTGATGATTACAGCTAAAACGGTGGCAAAACTATAAGATAAAAGTTAGCAACTAGTGAAGATCAGATTCACATGACGTGAAATGCCTTATCATTAACGCAGAGTAACACTAAAATAAGAAAAAAAATTAAAATAGAAACAACAGATTCATTATAACACAGTCAGAAAATGAATGTCTCTATTAATTTCTCTCTCATTTTCCTCTTCATTAATAACATCCATCATAAGATCAAATTTCAATCGTTGAGATTTAATATTATTTAATATTATATTTAATAATATTTTTATAAAATATTAAATCTTAACCATTGAAACTTAATCTAATAGTGAATACATTCAATGAAAAGGAAATTGAGAGAGGTATTTCTCACCCAACCTCGCTTACCCCCTCTCTCTGTGCATTATAAACCAGCTTCGTCTTCTTCTTCATTCACCATCTTCTTTTTTAGGCATCTGAAATCTGCAGAGAGGACAAGAATTGCGATTACGCAGCCAGATAGTGATGCATTTTTTGTGAAACAAATGAAAGCTAGGCATATGAACAGCTTCATCAGAATCAACCGAAAAATCTTTAAAACATATCTCCCAATTACACTTAATTCCCTTTCCATTTCCTTCTTTCTCTTCCAAATTCACCTTCTCCAATCCCTTAATGGACGACTCACTCGCCAGAATAATTCTCACATCTTCATTTTCATTCATCGATTCCTCCACAGCCTCACCATAATAATCATCAATAGCATAATTATGTTCATCATCATAGTTATGAAGTTCTTTAGTATGCGCAAGAACAAGATACATATCCAGAATCTGCTGGTTCTTAGGGGCTTCATTGACAATTTCTTGCGCATATCTCAGGATTTTTGCAGCCATGAGAGCTTGAGCATCCTCAGGAACATCAAAGTAACAGAAAACCATATATATGAATCGTTCTATGTCCTCCTTTGGGACAATTGTGATACCACCCTCAATGGTATTGGTAACGCCTTCTATAGTGATATCATTCATAGCATAAAAGATTTTGCATTCAACCTCAATGTTAGAGTATTGCTCAGTTGTTGAAGATGATGATGATGAGGTGAAATGATTGGAAGAAACACGGGTAGTGTTGGGGTCTTGAGGATCCATGGTAAGAAGAGAAAAGGTTGGGAACATTATATTGAGAAAAAGACAGAGCTACAAGGAGAGATCTCGGAAGAGGAGAGATCTCGGAAGAGGAGTCCTCCAAGAAAATGAGTTAGCGTAGATGCACACCATTTTGATCTTATTTATAAATCATTTTTTATAAAAAAATTTGATCCTATTTATAAGTTCAGTTTCAATGTAGTAAATGAGATTGTGAAAATTTTATCCATGTTTATTGTATCAATGAAGAAATAATTTAAAGATAAATAGAGAATAAAGAGTTGAAAAGTATCCATTCATAAATTAGAGCATAGTTAAAAATTTATCCCATAATCATTGAATTAACTACCTCTTCTTAGTATGTGAGATTTAGTTAAAAAGAAATTATAAATAAGATCAGAATAATAAAGCGTATGTTGTTATAAATTTATAAAAAGTAACGAAGATAAACATCACTGTCATTTCTGTATTGATGGGTCTCACAAAATACTAAGATTCGTTTGAATCTCTCACCGTTTGTGTTTGTCTTTTCTGACATGGCTGTATAAAACCTGTGTTGTGGGATCCCTCCCGCCCTCTATTTTTCGTGGTTGTACTATCTTACAAGAGAGGGGAGGTTACACATTGGCGTGTTTCTTACATTGGAGAAAGTGTAAAAACCACTTGTATCACCAATACAATTCAAGTAGTTCACATGATAACCCTCTCAACTTGGACATGTAATCCCTTGTCTCTCTCTTCTTCATTACTTCCTCCTCACTCACCATCATTTGCCCCTTAGCCCCTTCAATATTCAACTCTGCTCGACTGCTTCAGTCTCAACCCTCTTGCGTTGTTTCGTCAAATTAAAGTTCCTCTTCCACATTTGAACATTCCCTCCTCCAGTACGTCCAATTCCTTCTAATTGTTTCCTATATAAACCGTCACTCTCTTCCTCCTTCAGACATATATTCCCATCTCTCCCCTCCCCCTCTTTCAGAAACTAGTTAAAGAAACTTCAATTTAGCTTGCTTTGAAGACAACCATGTTCCTCAAAAGTGCTAAGGCCATGCTTCTGTTGTTGATTTTGGTGAATTCAATTCTCATGGGGATAGAAAACGGTCAATTATGCATCACAGAGATCAGAGACGGAACAGGGAAAACGTCGTGGCGGGGACCGGGGATGACATTGACTTCTTTTATTGGTTGGGCTTGGGAGCATAAGAAATAGATGACAATTATTCTTTTTGTTCATTTGATTTCAATTAGCTTAATGCATTGTCAGGAGATGGACATAGTTACAACGAAGGAGGATCGAAAGAGGGTAGGAAGGTAAAGTTAACAAATTATGAAATCCTATTTTAAAGACATTTGACCTGATTTTAAATTTATTAAAATTTAATAACCTAATTTAAAATTTAGATAATTCAACCGTCTTTTAAAGTTTTCCCCTAAATTAAATTGTTTGGAAATATCATACTGTTAATATTATATTTTAAATTATTTTCTTAATTTTGTTCATATAATTTTCAATTTCGTTCTCAGGTCCTTCAATAAAGAAATTAAGTTATCTCAAATATAAGATAAAATATTGATAAAAGTATCATAAAAGAGAATAAATTTAAAAATAATTATACCGTAAAGAATTAATTAAAATTCTAATATTTAATTACATATTGAATTTAAAATTTAATAACACTGTTATTTTCACATTACCATATTAACATGACCCAAAAAATTGAAATCCCAAGTCCAATCTTGTTTAATTTTGACGGCCCAATTGCTCAAAGAAAACGTTGTTCAATTGTATTTAAGTATATTTTTGTGTGAGGGAAAAGAATTTGTATATAAATATACTAATATTAATATCAACTTATATATAGGTTTTATATTGTCACTACTATAAAATCTTACATATATAACACTTAATTATATTAAGGTGGATTTGGTGCAAGAATATATATATAACGTTACAAATAATAGTCAAATACACGCAGCGTCATGTATTGAGAGCAGAATTCGTGAAAACAAAAACATAACAACTGTAATTATTAATCGTCATATATTTACTGACAAATATGACAGTTCTTACGAAACAACTGTCATGTAACACTTCAGATGATTTGTCTTCATAACTTTGTATCAGTAAAAATAAATACATAACGGTTATAACAATTAATCGTAAAGTATGATTCCTAAATATTTCATTTTTTGAGAATATTTAACGGTTAAAAATGATAACCATCATACATATAAAAAGGCAGAATTCTAAAATAATTTTTTTTTTATAACATTTGACAGTTCTTTACAAAGAATTGTTATATATTCTTTAAGAATATTTAATGGTTATAATTTTTAACTGTCACATATAAAAAGAGGGATTATAAAAAATGTCAAATATAAGAAGGTGAAATTCTTGAAAAAAAAATTATTTGATAATATATTACAGTTTTTCATAAAGAACCATTAAGTATTATTTAATATGAATAAAGGTGAGACTCTGAAAGATATATATCAAATATAAGAAGGCGAGATTTTGGGGAAAAAATTATTTGACAATATATTACGGATTTTCACTAAGAACCATTAAGTATTCTTTAATATAAAAAAGCAGAATTCTAAAAAATATCAAATATAAGGAAGTGAGATTCTGAAAAAATTTTATTTGACACAATTTTTCAAATTCCTTCTCAAAAGTTTTTTGAGCTTCCCTAGTAGATTTCATACTCTTTTTTCTATCATTTTTGTTCTATCGCTGTAGGTCTTATCATCCACCATATCATGGGTCTTCACTCAGTAGCTCATTCATCATGTAAACTTTCATTTTTTTATACAAGGAGAGCTCACTAGTTGTAGAGCCGGGAATTCGGGCCGAGCCCGTCGGGCCGGCCCGTTTAGGCCCGAGCCCGTCAAGGGCCGGGCCTATGATTTGGAGGCTGAAAATGGAAGCGGGCCTAAACGGGCCGGCCCGTTTAGGCCCGAGCCCGTCAAGGGCCGGCCCTGAAGCCCTGAGGGCCGGACCTTTTAGGCCCGTTTAACTTTTTTTTTTTTAAATGGCAACAAGACAATGGGTAGTAAGCATTGGTCAGAGGTAGAGTTAACCTAACCTAACCCTCATATAAAAAATGCTCTCACATTGATTCAAACATCATTTGAAGCTTCTCTTCTTTGATTTTCTTTTTTCTTTTTTTGCATGTATATGCCAAAATCCAAATCAGGTGTTATATTATTACTGACATTTGAAGCTTGTAGGCTTGTTTGATTGTGGCTGTGAACTTATTTAATTGGTTATGAACATTAATTATGGTTTGGACTTAAGTTTTAGTGTTTGTGTTCTATTAAACTTGGATAATATTTATATTTTAAATTAGTGTTGATGATATTTATATTTTAAATTAGGTATTTTAGTATGAGAATAAGAGGGAAAAAAGGAATTGCAAAAAAAAAAAAAATTTAAACGGGCCAAAAGCCCGCGGGCCTAACTTAAACGGGCCGGGCCGCCTTAAAAGGGTACGGATTCCTTCACGGGCCTAAACGGGCCGGCCCTTTTAGGCCCGAGCCCGTCACGGGCCGGCCCGTTTTCCCAGTACTAACTAGTTGGTACTTAAGGTTGCCGGGTATTATGACATCTAATTTAATGATCGCCGTTGATTTGAAAATTAAAAGAGGGAAAAAATGTAGGAGAAAGTATGGAACAAGAAAAAATGGATGAGGTAAAAATGTAAAATGCTTAATTAATTTTTTATTGTTGAGTATCTCACTTTATATTTGTCATTTTTTACTATATTCTAATTTTTATAGTTATATTCCAAGATTTGTTTAAATTTTTATATTTGCTTAGTTTTAGTATATATATTCCTATTTTCATATTTATATTATCATTTTGCAGTTAAAGGATATATGATAGGAACTCTTGGAGCACTGATACGTAATCTATAAACAATCTATAATAAAGACATTGAAAAATATTGTGAAATTTTTTATTAATTGATTTTCTTTTAGAATTCAAAACTATATTATAAGATAATGTTATATTATGAGAGTATTTAAGTGATTAATTTCTCTTAAATTATATGATGTTTATCCTATAATGCATTGAATTTTGAAAACTATAAATATAAGTTTTTTATTTAATATTATTATCTTGTTATTATCCATGCTTATATTGTGTCTTGTATAAAAAATATTAATAATAAAACTGAATAAAAACAAATGATAAAAAATAATTATACATAATAAAAAGTAAAACCAATACGTTTTTGTTATTAACAACACTTTTCCTCCCTTTCATGCTTACGGCAGGGTTATACTTTCAAAAGAAAGCCAAATATATCCTATTTATTAGTGAAATGTAGATTAAAAGGTAAATATTAGGGTTAATATAAATTTTGGTCCCTGAAGTTTGATCCAATTTTGATTTTGGTCCCTTAAATTTGAAATCGGTGATTTTGGTCCCTGAAATTTCACCCGATTTTGGTTTTGGTCCATGAAGTTTGAAATTGGTGGTTTTGATCCCTGAAGTTTCACCCAATTTTGGTTTTGATCCCTCAAGTTTGAAAAGGACTTGGTTTTTTTTTTTCGGGTCAAGTTTAATAATTGGGTTAACAAATACTTTTGAAACTTGAGGGACCAAAATCAAAATCGGCTGAAACTTTAAGAACCAAAACCACCGATTTCAAACTTCAAGGACCAAAACCAAAATCGGGTGAAATTTTGGGGACTAAAACCACCGATTTCAAATTTAAGGGATTAAAATCAAAATTGGATTAAATTTTAGGGATAAAAATTATAATAACCCTAAAAATTAATAACAACTTCTGCCACAAATTTATTTACTTCTCTATTTACATGACATGAGTCCCAACTTCACAAGCAACTAGACACGGGGAAATTAAAAAAAAAAAAAAAGCAAAGACCGTTTAAAAAGAAAGAATCAAAACTGTCAGGTGCCAGCTTGCAATGTAGAAACCGAAGCCCCTTTTGTTGCCTCTGAAAGCTCATCCCCTCGCTAGTCTCTTCTTCCCTTCCCAACATGGAAGAAGCTCTGAGTTATTTTAGTATATGTTTAGAATAGTGATTGATAATTGAAATTGTCTCAATTAAATTTATTGTGATATTATTTTTGATAAAAAGTTAAATTTTATAATGTAATTTATGTTTGGATTGGAGATTGTTAATTGGGCTTTTATAAAAATAAAACTTGTTTGGATTGGCTTAAACATAAGGGCTTTTGTGATAATGGTAAGAGAGAGTGGGTGAAAAAATATTTAAAAAATCAAGTAAATATTTAAAAATTAATTTAAAATATTAGGTGCTACTGAAAAAATATTTTAGAGTGGGTAGAAATCAATAAATCAATATTCTAAATTTTGGGTGCTCTTTACTATTAAAAAAATACATTAAAGATAAAATTGTAATCAATCTACTAAGACTAGGTACAACTGAAAAATTATTTTAAAGAGTTAAAAGCACAAAAAAATATTTTAAAGTAATTTTTGGAGCTGAAAAAGTACATTAAAGGTAAAATTATAATAAGTCTAATAACACACTAGGTACAACTTGAAAAATATTTTAAAGGTTTAAAAACACCAAAAAATTATTTTAAAGTAATTTTTGGAGCTGAAAAAGTACATTAAAGGTAAAATTGCAATCAGTTTGATAATACACTGGGTACAACTAAAAAATATTTTAAGAGCTTAAAAACACCAAAAAAATATTTTAAGGGGTTAAAAACACTCAAAAAATATTTTTTGAGTGGGTAAAACTAGAAAGTGGGTAAAATTGCAATCAGTCTGATAGCACACTAGGTAGTGGGTATAACTAGAAAAATATTTTAAAGGGTTAAAAATACTCAAAAAATATTTTTTGATACTACATACTATTTAAAAAATATTTTAGGGGAAAATTTAATATCATATAACTAATTTCCAGACAACACAATCTAGCATAAAATATCATTACCTTTTAACAAAAACTCCATTTCTAACTTCTCCCAATTGAACTTTCACCAATTGGGCTTTGGCAAAAGCTCAATTGCTAATTGGTCTCTCCAAACACTCAAATTTGAGTTCTCAATTGGTAATTGAGCTTAAGAGATTCCTTTTTTTTTTTTAATCTTATGTATGATTTTCGTCATCTTCTTATAAATAAACTCTATTTGGTTTGATATTGATAAATATATATTTTATAATTAAATAGGTACATATTTTAGGATACAATTGATTAAATTTATTGATATTTTGTATCTATTTAATTATCTTTTATATATTTTTTATCTTTTAATTAAGTTCAGGATAGAAAAAAATTTTGATATAAAATCTATTCATATCCTATTTTATCTTGTAGGAGATATTATATGAAGAAAGTGATAAAAAAAGAATTAAAAAAATAGCAAATCCGAAATACTATATGCATACATATATATATATATATATATATATATTGTATTGTATTGAAAGGGAAGAGATAAGAGGCGTGGAGCTAATTCAATCAAAGGGATAACGCGTGGACCCCATGTGAAGAGAGGACAAAACCATATATTGTTATCCATAGATTCCGGATATGCAGATTATATCTCCCTGGAGCGGAAAAAAAATATAAAGATTGAGATAAAGAATTGGATAAAGATACGTACAACACCGGCCACCCCAGGTTATATGAGAGAGCCGAAGAGCAATAACAGCGGAGATCAAGAGAAAAAGAATGAAGAATTAGAAGCAGCAGCAGGCAACTTCTTAACCTCCTTCCACCTGTGACAGCAGGGAGGAATAGCAGGAGTTTTCAACAGATTTGATTTATCTTCTTCTTTCTCTTTATTCTTTGAATTTAAATTTTTTTGTTTTATTATGGATTTTATTTTAGCCATGAGTGACTAATTTTTTTTTTAAAATCTAGGGAAACTATGAACTCACTAGTGAACTAAATTTTATTTCTATGATTATTTAGTTATGATTTTTGTTAATTTTGGTTACTTAATCTTGCTTTGTTATGTCCGTTTGATTATTGGCCACCATTAAATGTGAATTTGAGCATTAGGATTTACCTTAACGAAGGAAATTTTAATTAGACTCTAAGATTAAAAAATATGGGATTAGATCACAATTTAATTTGCGATTAGGATAAACATATACCTAATAGCCCCATATAATTGTTAAAAAGTGTGTTTGAGTTATCATACTTCTTGAGTAATTAAGTTAGACATAACTCTTATATTTAAGAGAGGATTGTGAGTAGACCGACAGGCACTTATAACTATTTATATTTGAGATTAACGAAAATAACATTTGAGATTAACTAATTAAACGGATTTAATATTTGGGGCGCTAGTGAGGGATTAGTGACTCTAGGTTATGTTTGACATTGATAGTTTTTATTATTTAATTTCCTTTGAATTTTCTCATAACTATAGTTGTTTAACTTAAAAGAAATTGAGATTTTAATATCTAAAAATTGATTGATTGATTCCTTATAGGATGATATTCTACTTATCACTTTATTACTTAACACCAATATATTTTTGCGGGGCGCACGAGATATTATCTTCTTCCTCCCTATGCTCCTCCTATTGTCTCGAGATTTCTTTGGCTGGTTGTGGTTTGCTTTTCACCCTTTTGGCTTTTGATTTTCCGCTCCAGTTCTTGGCCTTTTTCGGGCTTCCGGTCGAAACCCCAACTTTGAATGGCTGAATCCGGCCTAACAACTAAAGCGAGTTAGTGCTTGGAGACAGACTACTCTTTCTTTTGGGTGACGGTTGGACCGTCCGATCCAGTCCAAGCTTGAAAACATTGGGGTAATACGAATCACACCGCAATTTCCTGACCCCAAGTTTTTTATCTCAAAAGTAGTCAATGTATCAGTTATAGAAAATCTTGATTTATGATTCAACCCATTAGGGAAAGGGTAACATGCAGATTGCTTTCCTTACAATTGAAAGATAATTCCCGGAAACAAACATAGAAATTAATGGACCGATGGTAAAATCGAAATTAAATAAAAACGGTGAGATTTGTCCATCATCAATAGGATTTAATGTTGAAGTTACAACAGCTTTCCGCAGAATCTGAAACATTTAATTCTCTTCCATAACAACAGGCAATGAACGTTATCAATTGACCCAAACGCACTCTGTTCTACGTTCAATAATATAAATAGCTCAGTTACACAATTCCAATGCACTCAAATTCACATAAAAAACAATGAAACTCCCTTCCCTTCCCATAGCAATTCTAGTAATTTTGTTATTTGTTGTTCTCACAACTTCAGATTCCTCGGCCCTAGAAAATTTTCTCCAATGTTTTCCAAACCATATTTCCAAATCCTCTACTCCAATCTCTTCAGTGATCTTTACACCAACCAATCCCTCATTCACATCACTCTTGCTCAACCGTACATCTAACAAAAGATACACAACACCACAAACACCAAAACCTCTAGCCATTGTTGTTGCTCAAAATCCATCACATGTTCAGGCCACAGTGATATGTGCCAAGCCTCATGGGCTTCAGATTCGGATTCGAAGTGGAGGTCACGACTACGAGGGCCTTTCGTATGTCTCACAAGTACCCTTCATTGTACTTGACATGTTCAATCTTAGTTCTATTCAGATTGACATAAGAAATGAGACTGCACTGGTCCAAGCAGGTTCAACAATGGGTGAAGTTTACTACAAAATAGCCAAACAAAGCGATGTTCATGCTTTCCCAGCTGGTGTTTGTTTCACTTTAGGAGCTGGTGGACACATTTCTGGTGGCGGCTATGGAAACTTGATGAGAAAATATGGTCTTTCCATTGATAATATCATTGACGCTGAACTTGTAGATGTTAATGGTAGAATACTTAACAGGAAGACGATGGGTGAAGATCTATTTTGGGCCATAAGAGGAGGCGGCGCTGCGAGTTTTGGGGTTGTTCTTTCGTGGAAGATCAAGTTGGTTTCTGTGCCTTCACAAGTGACTGTGTTTAGAGTGAAGAAGACTGTAAAAGAAAGTGCAACAGATCTTGTTTACAAATGGCAACTTGTTGCCAGTGAATTAGATCAAGACTTGTTCATAAGGGTGATGCCTATAGTCATCAATCGAACTAAAGATGGTAAGAAGAAGACGATACAAGTTTCTTTTATTGGCCAATTCTTAGGGAAAATTGATAGGTTAGTGCCTTTGATGAACAAGAGTTTCCCAGAATTAGGTCTAAAAGAAAGTGATTGCACTGAAATGCCTTGGGTGAATACAACTCTTTTTTGGTATGATTACCCAATTGGGACCTCAATTGATGAGTTACTTGCAAAGCACAATCAACCAACTTTGTTCTTCAAAAGTAAGTCTGATTATGTGAAGGAGCCAATTCCAAAGAGTGCAATAGAATCCATATGGAAGTTCATGATTGAAGGTGAGAAAACATGGATGCAATGGAATCCTTATGGTGGAAAGATGAGTGAGATTTCTTCATCTGAAACTCCATTTCCTCACAGAGCTGGAAACTTGTTTCTGATTCAATACTATACTCATTGGGAGAAAGAAGGATCTGGGGAGATTGGTCATTGTATGAACATTTCAAGGTCATTTCATGATTTTATGGCCCCTTATGTTTCAAAATCTCCAAGGGAGGCTTTCCTTAACTATAGAGATCTTGATGTTGGGGCCAATCCAAGTAATGCAACAAGTATAGTTGTTGCTAAGAGCAGTTATGGGAGAGCATTTTTCAAGGACAACTTTGAAAGATTAGTTCAAGTGAAAACCAGGGTTGATCCAGACAATTTTTTCAGACATGAACAAAGCATACCACCTAATCTCTATTAGTTACAAAACTGATCATGGTGGCTTTTCTTATATATCATAATTAGCTTAGTGTCTCTTTTTAATTATGGTTCCTGTAATCCACCAGCTACTTAGTTGGTTTCCCTCTTTGTTATGAATAAACAATATATATTGAGTCTTCAACAGTTATTTTGAAAGATATACACGTACACTTCTTTTTTGTCAAGTTATTTTTCAACTAATTATTACTTAACTAGTATTTTAAATTTCTTATTTCATAATTAATTTATTAGTTTGCATTTAATTTATATATTGACTAAATATTGGGATTTCATTTGATTCAATTGTGAATAAAAATAATGTTTAGTTTATATTTTATAGATAAGCCCAATTGCTAACAGAATTCAACAAATTATGCTAACATAGAATCTTAAATTCTGAAGCTAATGGAAGTTAAGGCCAATGAAGCCCATGTTCAGTGGAAGACACCAATCAAGAGAGAATCATTTGGACAAGCACAATGGAGAAGTAGTATAGGAAGAGCAATTGACCTTGCTCATTTTCCCTGGCCCCTTACCCAGTGCATAGGTATTCTCTTATATATTAAAGGTAATCATGATTGAGGTACTATTCAAGGTTATTAAACCCGGATTAGTTATTGTAGTGGGTTAAGGGTTATTGGGTCAGATCGAAGTCAAACCGAAACTAACACGTGGCTAGATCAGTGAGGAAGTGAAAATTTTAGAGTTATTAATATCAAATTCTGAATAAAATAAAAATTAAATTAAATTATCTTTTTAAAATAAAAAATATTGAACCAGTCAAACCGGCCAGACCGGTTTGCCAATTTCCTGCTCAAGCCGGTCTGGTCTGATTTTGATAGCTATGGTACTATTAGACATTATGTGTAACTATTTCTCTCATTGAAAATTCGAACATTACATTGAATTCCCACGTTGTGAAGAATTAGTCTATTCTACTAGACTCAACTTGTTGCTAGTTCTTTCTTAAGCTCAAGTAATTAATAGTACGGCTCTTTTCTCTTTCCTCTCTCTCGTTTAAGTATGTGTGTCCCTTCTACCTAAAATGCATATTCAAAAAGAATATCCGAACAAAAAGAGTAAGATTCTGCTTAAGCGAGATGACTCAAATTTAATTCTCCTTGGATATCAATTTAGATAATTACACGGAAAGTTTTGGGAGATGATATATACTTATTTTTTATAATGTTTAAATTACTCTGAACTAAATGTTTAAAAAAAGACAGATTTTTTCTTTAAAATGAATAATGAAAAGGTAAATCCTATGTGTAAGAAATTATTATTGGAAGAGCGAGCGTACGCCAATTTGCTCGAACCTCAACCTCAACTTGATTTGAATTAGTACTTGCTCTAAATAAGTTATGGAAACCGATTGTTATATTCCGAAAAAAAAAAATTGAAAACCTTGATTCATTATTCAACTTAATTATTTTCGAATGGTCAATTTTTCATCCCAAAAGCCAACGTGTCAACCTTTTATAGAAAATTTTGATGTATAATTATATTCAATCTATTAGTAAAATCGGAATATGAAGATCTCTTTCCTCTTTTACCAAAATAGATCATCTCTTTTCTTCTCATCATCAAAAATAATTCCAGAAACATCATGGTGCCCAACTGCCCATAGAAACTAATGGACCATTGATACAAGAGAAATCAAGACAAATAAAAAAATAAGATTCACTATATCCAAACCAGAGATTAATTGGATTTATTCTTTTCTGCAGAATCGAAAACATTTAATCCTCTTCCATATATAACAGCCTAAAAAGTTGTTACCTGTTGACCCAAACGCACCATTCAGGATTCAACATATGGTAATAAATAGCTCAGTTTCCACAATTCCAATCCCCAAAGACTTTTCTTCATCTCAAAAACAATGAAACTCCCTTCCCTACTTACCATAGCGATTCTAAAAATTTTGTTATCTCTTGTTGTTCACACAACTTCTTCAGACACCTCGTCCCTTGACAATTTTCTTAAATGTTTCCCAAACCATATTTCCCATTCCTCTACTACTCCAACCTGTTCAGTGATTTTTACACCAAACAATTCCTCATTCACATCACTCTTGCTCAACCACACATCTAACCGTAGATACACAACACCAAAACCTCTCGCCATCGTAGCTGCTCAAAATCCAGCACATGTTCAGGCCACAATTCTATGTGCCAAGTCTCATGGCCTTCAGATTCGGATTCGAAGTGGAGGCCACAACTACGAGGGCCTTTCGTACGTCTCACAAATACCCTTCATTGTACTTGACATGTTCAATCTTAATTCTATAAGGATTGACATAAGAAATGAGACAGCACTAGTTCAAGCAGGTGCAACAATGGGTGAAGTTTACTATAATGTTGCCAAAGAAAGTGATATTCATGCTTTTTCAGCTCGTGTTGGCCTCACTTTAGGAGCTGGTGGACACAGTTCTGGTGGAGGCTATGGAAATTTGATGAGAAAATATGGTCCATCAATTGATAATATCATTGACGCTGAGCTTGTTGATGTTAATGGAAGAATCCTTAATACGAAGACGATGGGTGAAGATCTATTTTGGGCCATAAGAGGAGGCGGAGCTGCGAGTTTTGAGGTTGTTCTTTCATGGAAGATCAAGTTGGTTTCTGTGCCTCCACAAGTGACTGTGTTTGGAGTGAACAAAACCCGAGAAGAAGAAGGTTTGAGTGATCTTGTTTATAAATGGCAGCAAGTAGCAAGTGAATTAGACAAAGACTTGTTCATAAGGGTAAGGACTTTAGTCATCAATAAAACAATAAGAGTTTGTTTTATTGGCCAATTCTTAGGGAAAATTGATAGGTTAATCGCTTCGATGAACAAGAGCTTCCCAGAATTAGGTCTAAAAAAAGGTGATTGCACTGAAATGCCTTGGGTGAATTCAACTCTTTTTTGGGCTGATTACCCAATTGGGACTTCAATTAATGAGTTACTAGTAAAGCACAAACAACCAACACAGTTCTTTAAAAGCAAGTCAGATAATGTGAAGAAGCAAATTCCAAAGAGTGCAATAGAATCCATATGGAAGTTGATGATTGAAGTAGAGAAAATGAGGATGAAATGGAATCCCTATGGTGGAAAGATGAGTGAGATTTCATCATCAGAAACTCCATTTCCTCACAGAGCTGGAAACTTGTTTCTGATTCAATACTATACGCATTGGGAGAAAGAAGGGTATGAGGAAATTAATCGTTATTTGAACTTTCCAAGGTTGGTTTATGGATTTATGGCCTCTTATGTTTCGAAATCTCCGAGGAAGGCTTTCCTTAACTATAGAGATCTTGATGTTGGTGCCAATCCTAGTAATGCGACCAGCATTGAAGCTGCTAACATTTATGGGAGAAAATATTTCAAGGACAATTTTGAAAGATTGGTTCAAGTGAAAACCAAGGTTGATCCAGACAATTTCTTCAAACATGAACAGAGCATACCACCTCAGCTCTTGTAATTACAATAATAAGGACGATATTTTTTCTTTTTTTATGAATAAATTATATATATTTTACTATCCTTCTATATATTTATTTGGATCAATCATTAAGAGTTAGATTTATGTTGGATCAGGGGTGGGTGCTGTGCACCTCCTTGATGCACAAGTGCTGCGCGCCTCATTTAGGGCCCTTCCCAAATGTATTTTTTATGGTTCCTTACTTCCTTATATCATTAGATTCTATATGAAATAAGCAACATTTTGATATAGTATAGGCAAAAAATGGAGTTGTTTTCAATTTTTTATGATTTTTCAAAGATTCAGTGCAGTTTTTTTTAAACATGGTACAGTTTTTTTTTTCAATTTAAGCACTGAATCTTTGAAAAATCATAAAAAAATTGAAAATAACTCTATTTTTTGCTCAAAATATATCAAAATGTCACCCATTTTATGTAGAATCTAATTATATAAGGAATCATAAAAAATACATTTAGAAAGGACCCTAAATTGGGCGAGCAGCAGGCTGCACATCAGGGAGGTGTGCAGCACCCACCCTGATCCCATTTATGTTTGCATAATATAGCATGTTGCATTTTTCTTATGAATCAGTAGAGCCAATTGAATTCCGAACTATTGTTTCTGCCAACCTTCAGCCTTAATTTGTGTTAACAAAATCTTACTTGATCATGTTGGACTTGAGTGATCCACCCTTGGTGGATTAGACCCAAGTTTATTAATCACTGGTGCCAATCGAAATAACACAAATATGGTGCAAGAGATGGTTATTTTCCCAATTTGATTAAAGTGCAGGAGTGATAGCTTTTTGTTTGAGTAAATTAAAGGAGTTGTTACCGCACCATGAGTTAGTGCACCTCATATAATTCATAATTAAACATGAAACTTGAGATTGTCATATACCCACTTTGTTGAAACTCTACGAGTTGATGTTTGTGCATGGTTGTTTCTCTTGGATTACATCAAGGGAACTAACTGCACTGCGAGGGCTTTATATATCGGTGCAATGAGTAGAGATAAAACTCCCAAGTCCGTTAAGAGGGGAATGTTTATTTTTCTCTCCACACACACATATATACAAGTCTCTTTGCATATTGAGTACGTGTGCTATATGTTCTCTCTCCTATCCTTTTATTTGTGTGTATTTGTTGTGCATTCATAACTGTGTCTGACCGTGATCCAATTTTGTGTGGATATTTGAGGTAGTAGATCGCATTTCAGGAACACCCATAAACTCACAATGTACAATAAAAAAAATAATAATAATAAGCCACATTACATAAGTGCAAATTTTGATAAAATACTTATAGTTTGATTCCATTTGAAATATTGTCATATTTAATACAATCATAATTAAATATAGGCTAAAGTATAGTTTTGGTCCTTTAAGTTTGCATCAACTATCATTTTAGTCCCTTAAGTTATAGTTTTAGTCCTTTAGTGTTAACACCATTAACTTCTATTAATGAAAATGCTGAGTCAGAAATTAAATACTGACAAAACATGGTTTTTTTAATTATTTAGTATAATGATTATTTATATTTTAAAATTAAATTTAAAAAAAGACAAAAAAAATATGTGCCTTGTCCTCTCCTCTACCCTTGTTTGATAATGGTATCTCCCTCCATTACCGATATAACGCTTCCTGATCATGTTAAGGTAGGTGGCAGCGGCTAGCTAGCTAATTCTCTAGGAACTTCTCTATCAAAAATTGCTAATTTTTTTTGGGTGATAAAAAAATTTCTGATTTGAAAGATGCAAATGATGTCATTCTCGTCTCTCCCACACCAAAAACCTAGTTGCCAATAATAAGGGGGACACACAATTCGCCTCCAAAGAGAAAAACGGTAGAGCTGACAAGGAACTGCAAAACAACATTGCATCAGACCAAATGAATTGTTCCCACTCAAAAATTAATATCTAAGCCCTCTGCCTCATTGTTTCCTCTCATTTCCTAATATATTTACTCAATAATTCACAAACCTCCATTATTTTTTATCCCTTCTCAGTTCGCAGAGAGAAAGAGAGGGACCTGTTAGAGAAAAAAAGTTTAAAATTTATACGGGCGTGCTCCCATTCTTCGGACTTTTTCTGAACTATGTAATTGCGGATACACCATTAACAAGGGTGGAGGAAAAGGGAGGAAGACGCAAATTTTTTTAATCTTAATTTAATCTAATTTTAAAATATAAAATATCATTATACTAAATATTTTTTTTACCAAAATTATACTAAATAGTTGAAAACACATCTTTTCAGCATTTATTGGTTAAGTCAGCATTTTCTATTAATGGGAGTTGACGGTGTTAATATTAAAGGACTAAAACTATACTTTATAAACTTAAGGGACTAAAATAATACCTGATACAAACTTAAAAGATCAAAAGTATACTTTAACCTTAAATATATAAGCAAATATATGTGTGTTTCATATAAATATGAGACATTTAGTTAGGGGCAAAAACGTCAGGATGGCATATAGAGTGCAAGAGGTTGACTTCCATCCCATCCCCTATATCCCATAGCCAAGTGTCATGTGTGGTTTAATTTATACTCCGCATGTTCAAAAGAGGACGGTAAAGATTTGGCTCAACTGGTATAAGATCATGTTCAATATTCTACATTTCAACTCATTAAAAATCTACAATTTGATTTCTGTTCACTTGGGAAGACCCCTGAAACTAGGGATGAGCAAAAAACCCGGTAGTCCAGGTAGTCTGACCCGACCCGGTCTGACCCGACCCGGTCTGATCAAAAAAATTTGGTCCCAGGCAGCTTCTCACAGACCAGACCGGACTGGTCTTCTCGGGTTGGACTGGACTTTAGTCCAAGGTGCCCAACCCCATAGTCTGGTCCGGTCTGACCCGAGTTGTGTACACACACATATATATATATATATTTTTTTTTTAATTCCCCATTTTTTAATCACTACCTCAGCTCACTCACTGCTCTTCGACCTTCATTTCATTTTCATCATCTCTTCTCTAGGTTAGAGATTTGAGTTCGATTTCATCATCTCCCTTTCAGTCTCGGCTCCGGTTCCCGTCCGTCTCGGCATCTCCACCCGGTTCCCGTCTCGGCGTCTCCACATCGTCTCCCTTTCGGATCTGGTTCTTGTCTCCCTCTCAGATCTGGTTCCTGTCTCCCTCGACGTGCCCTGTCTCCGTCTCCCTCTCGTCTCCAGTTCCCATGTCTGGTCTCCCTGTTGAGTCTCAGCGATTCAGCGTCTGAGCGTCCCCTGTCTGTCCCTGTCTCGGATTCTCAGTCTCAGTCCATCCTCTTTGGCGCCTTCAAGGTAAGAAATTCACGGTTGGCTGCTGGTTTTCTTGGCCATAGAAATAGAAATCTTAGTTGGTAGAAATTGAAATATTGTTTAGAGCAATGTTTGCATATTGCTGGTTCTCAAAATATTATTTAATAAAGCATGCGATTGGTGGACGTATTGCATATTGATGGTTCTCGAAATATTATTTAGAGCAATGTTTGTATTTGATGAAACTTTGTCAAGTCTGTGTTGTTCTATCTATGTTTTTAAGAATCGACTTTACCAATAACATCTCTCGAGTCTTATATAAGTAAGAGTATTTGATGATGATTGTTTAATGTTTAATTTACTGACTGTTCCTGAGAGGAGTTCACAAACAATAATAGTGATTAAGACCCAGAGAGGAGTTCTATCTATGTAATGATTGAACTACTGACATAGAAGAATTTTAGTGAAACCTTTTACTAAAATTAGTTGGAAGAAGGGGATGATGTGAACTTGGACTTGTGAAAGTTGTCAAATACTCACAAATAGTGTACCGCATAAGTAAATATTGTTAGAGGAAATTGTGAGCCAGTAGAAGCTTATTAAATTTACTCACAAATTGTGAGCCAGTAGGAAATTGTTCCGCATATTAAATTTACTCACAAATTGTTTATTTAGTTAGTAGAAGCTTATAAATATTAGAGGAAATTGTGAGCTTCTTCTAATTATAAAACCAATGATTTTTGCAGACATGGACAATGAGCAAAGTTCAAGTGTTGACTTATCTCAATCTTCCAATATTGGTGAGAATGAGTCTCTTGGTGGACCATCTTCTACTCCTACTGATTCCACTAATCCTCACCAACGTCCAACCACTATAGAATGTCCTCCTCCTACTCCAACAGCTGCCACTGGAAGTGAAACCATAAAAGGTTGTAATAAGAAGAGAAAACAACCTGAGAAGAAACAATCAGAAGTGTGGGATCACTATACTAAGTTACCATTGGAGGATACAGATGGAGAGCTTAGAGCTGCATGCAAGTATTGTGGTAATGATTATGCTTGTGATCCAGTAAAATGTTGTACGACTTCTTTGAAGAGACACTTAAAAAAGTGTCAAAAAAATCCACACCGGACAACTGAAATATCGAAACAATCCATGTTGAACTATGTTTCACAAGGTGGGCAAAGGGGAAGCTTAGCACCTCACATGTTCAATCAAAAATGTTGTCGTAGGGCTCTCGCGGAGTTCATCATATGTGATGAGATGCCATTTAGACTGGTCGAAAAGCAAGGTTTTAAATCATTTGTTAAAGAGTTGGAGCCAAGGTTTCAAATTCCTTCTAGACATACGGTTGCTAGGGATTGTTGGCAATTGTATCTTGGTGAAATAAGGATATTGAAGAATCAATTGAAGCAGTGTACTAGTTGTATTTGCCTTACTACAGACTGTTGGACGTCAGTTCAAAACTTCAACTACTTATGTCTTACAGCTCATTTTGTTGACAAAGATTGGAAGTTGCACAAAAGGATTCTTAATTTTTGTTTGATTGAGAATCATAAGAGTGACACAATTGGAAAGACTATTGAGAGGTGCATATCAGAATGGGGCATACAAAATGTGTTTACCATCACAGTTGATAATGCAACATCCAATGACACAGCCCTTTCATATTTGAAAAAATGACTTATGAATTGGAAGGGACTTGTTTGTGGTGGTGATTTTCTTCAACTACGGTGTTCTGCTCATATTCTCAATTTGATTGTCTCTGATGATTTGAAGGAATTGAAAGATACATTCGAATCAATTTGAAATGCAGTAAGGTATGTCCGTTCCTCCCCTGCTCGCCTCAAAAAATTTCAAGATTTATGTGACTTGGAAATGTTGGATGCAAAAAATATGTGTGTCTTAGATGTTAGCACTAGATGGAATTCTACATATTTAATGTTGGATGTCGCTTTGAAATTCCAAAAGGCATTTGAAAGATTGGGGGATGAAGATAGAGATTATGTGGCATACTTTAAGGCAAATGGCCCTCCTAACAAACAAGCTTGGAATAAGGCAAATGTCTTTCTTAGATTCTTGAAGGTGTTTTATGAAGTGACCTTGATATTTTCTAGCTCGCTCACAGTCACTGTAAATTCGTGTTTCCATAAAATTGCTTTGATTCAAAAGTTGTTGAATGAGACTATTGAGTCTGAGGACCCTCTTCTTAGGGAAATGTCCTCAAACATGAAGATGAAGTTTGATAAATATTGGGGGGCAACAGAAAATATGAATCATTTGTTGATTATTGCTGTGATTCTAGATCCTCGATACAAGCTTGTCTACATCAATGATGTATTTGAGCAACTTTTTCCGGATTATCAACTTTGTATATCCATGAAAAATAAGGCAAGAAACACTTTGTATCGCATGTTTGAAGAGTATTCTATAAAGTTTGGTGTTGAAATAGGCAGGTCTCAGAGTGCCAACACTTTGAACTCTTCTGCTAGTTCCCATGCTTTGAACTCTTCTGGTAGTGCCAACACTTTGAATTTTTCTGAGAGTGTTATCACTTCCATTGCAAATACCAGTAAACCAGACCCTAGTCGTAGATGGCTGGCATCCCAGAAAGAAAAGATCTCATCAGTAGATCCTCAGTCTGAATTAGATAGATATCTTTCGGCTAATGCAGTTGAAGACATTCCTATTGATGATGATGATTTTGACATATTGACATGGTGGAAGGTTAATTCAACTAAGTACAGAGTGCTTGCCATGATAGCACGTGATGTATTGGCTGTACCAGTATCTACAGTTGCTTCTGAAGCAGCTTTTAGCACTGGTGGACGTGTTTTTGATGATTATAGGAGTAATCTATCTCCTAAAATGACTGAAGCACTCATTTGTTCCCAAAATTGGCTACTTGCTAAGCAATCTATCTCAGAATTAGCCACTATGTTGACTGAATATGACAACTTCCAAGAAACTGATAATGTTGTTAATATTCCAGGTAATATTTTGAATTCTATGTTTATTATTCAAGTTTACATATTTCATTATTACTAATTTCTTAACACATGCAATTTGTTTTTTTTAAGATGGATCAAGCATCATTGAAGGTGGAGGAGACAAATGAATGACAATGGATTGTAATGTGTAAGATGGATCAAGCATCAAGCATCATTGAATGTTGTTGGAGATTATTATGGATTTATCATGGATGTCATGGATTGTAATTTGTTATTATTTGTTATGGATTTATGGATGTCATGGATCAAGCATCAAGCATCATTGAATGTAATTGTTTCCCCATTGAAAACAAAAAAAAACGTTATTATGTGTTATTAGGAATCTACAAAAAAAAAATACCAAATGTGTCCTAGACTGCCTGGACTGGTCCAGCAGTCCGATGGACCTGGTCCGGTCCGGCCCGAGCTCGGGCTGGTGCTGGACCAGACCGGACCTCGGGCTGACTTGTTCAGCCCAAGGTGTTTTCCAGACCAGACCTCGGGTTGAGGCCAAACCCGGTCTGGTCTGGTCCTTGATCAACCCTACCTGAAACTTAGAAACCCCCATTTATTATTTCTAGTATCCAAATTTTCTCATTCATGGTTTAACCTCAAAAGGCCTAAATGTGAAATTCAAGTTTATAAACAACAAACTAAATTGATTAAACTTCAATTTTTCCTCCAATAATCATTATCGATCAAACCTCAATTTAAAGCGTGAAAGCATCATATTTTACGAGATTCCCTCTTTCTCATAAACTGTAACTCCAGATCTCCCAAATAATGTCCTCAAGTAAATCTAAGCATTAAACTTGTAATATAATCCTAACAACACAATCAAACCCAAAACAATTGGTAGGAAACCTCTAACATTCAAAACCATCAAAAATCCACCAACCAAGGTTGGGTCTAGCGGAAGAGACCAGTCTCTCATAATATGGCGAACTAAGGTTTGAAAGTTTAGATCCTCACTAGGAGAGGTACCCCACATTTAGTACCCCAAAGTGCCTAAAACAGATTGCCTCCAATAGGAGGACATATATGCTTGGCAAAAAAAACCATCAAAACCCTAATTAACTTTCCTCAATCTCCAAAATCCCAACAACCATATATTAAGAGGTAGAAAATGCACACCAAGGGACCGAAGTTATTGAACTCTAGCAGAGCTTAAACGTTACACCTCTAGAAACTCCTTCTTCTCACAAGTTTATGTTTGTTTTTGGTCAACAAATATCATTTAATACACAACATCCAGTCTTGGTCATGCAAGGGGAAGAACAAATATGATTCAAACTGATTTTTCTTTTTTTATACCAACTGAACTTGGGAGAATCCCAAAAAAAATTAAAAAAATATGGAAAAGACAAATCAGGGATTCCAATATCACAAATCCCAAGTAAGACCTATGGGAGGAATCTGGGATTATGAAATCTTGCCAAAAGATGCCCTTGCCCTTGAGTTTTCACCAGTCACCTACGCATCATTGACGACTTACGTATAGAGAATAACTACTTAAGAATCACAATTAACAACTTAAGTATTCGAATTGACTACTTTAGTGCCCCAAATGTTAGCAACCTTGTAGGAATTTTTTAAGTCATTCCTATAATACATCATCAACGACTTACGTATAGGGAATGATTACTTAAGAATCGTAATTGACAACTTTAGTATCTATATTGACTGCTTGCACCTTCTTTTTGTTCTTTATTTGCCACAACTCTGGGGCAGAATGATCTTTCGGAAACATTTGCTAATCTCATTTCCTTCCATAGGTCTGACTTAGAATTTATGCATGATATTGGAATTCCTGATTTGTCTTTTCTATATTTTAAAAGAATTTTTCTGAGATTTTCCCGTTAAACTTATCTGCTACACTTGCTTCTCGTTCCGTCCGGTTTCAACAATAATTCCTAAAGGACTTTATCATCCTTTTCATTGAATATTATCAATTCAATGTATAGTTTACCCTTCTTTATCCCTGTAACTGTAAGACCGATCAGGTTCATTCAACCGTCTGATTATTTGTTAATTAACAAATAAGGATTATGGCCTGGCCTATAAATTCAACCTAATATACATAATGGACCCATCAGCCTCCTAATGAGAACTTTAGATTTCGACACTTAGGGAGTACGATTGAAGCACAAGGAATGATTGATATGAAAATATACGCCAGATATGGACCTATGTGTGTATATACTTGTGTTAAATATACATAGACATACAATATCAAGAAAAAAATGCATAGTGGGGAAAAGCTAGGTGTTGAAAAGGAATAAGGATCTGATATAATCTGAACTTGCCTGGCAAAGGGGCCCAAAAGCATGTGAAAAGCTTCCCAAAAAGTGAAGTTCCATAGCTTTCTATGCATTGATATTTGATCGAACCTAGCTATCGATAATTAGGTTACTTGTCTGCCACCCACATCTGTTCTAATTTAAATCCTTTCCCTGCCATATCCATTTCCCTTATTATGCAGACATCTAGAGAAGGCTGCGAAAGAAATAAAGAAAAGTTGATGGTGATAAAAGGCCATGAGATTGAATTAAACTCTGTATTAGGCGCATCCTCAATTTCACTTTTTTCTAATTCAGTTTAAATACCGATTATGGTCTAATTACTAGTGGGAAGTGTGGCTTGACTTTAATGTCCAATCATGGCCTGTTTTCTTCCAACTTAAGCTGGTGAGTAGAAGTCGGTGGAACATATGCTTACCCACAACTACGTGCGTTTGGTTTCATAATTGAAGAGTGAGAGAGAAAGTTTGAGAGGTCATCCTCTCAACCTTCAAAAAACCACATGTGAAAAAATTTAAAGGTTTTATGTAGTAAAAAAATTTCTGCACGGCTTTTTAGAAAATTAAATTTAAGAGGCTGAATTTATTATGTCTGGGTAAAATTTAATTCTCCTATAGCTTTTGTTTTTTGGGTAAAATTGTAGTTTTCAATTGGAGCTTTTTTTTTTCAAATAATTAGCTATATTAAAAATTAATTATAACTTACCAGCAGTGTGAAAGTTCATGTAAAAATTGATTTTACAAGATGATGATAAAATGGAGGAAGATATTAGAAGTCATTTTGCAACTGCAAAATGCCTACTAAGAAAAATTTGAGAAATATCTACTAGACTAACAATTATATATGACAGTAGTAACTATTGAGAGTTGGAAACGAGAAAAGTAAAAATGTTTATAATGTTTATATATGAGAAAAAGTTAGAGTGACCCTTGTGGGAGAAAACGATAGAAATTTCTTTAAGATCGGTTGGATAGGCGGAAAAAAATATTGAGAGACCAAGAAGAATATATTTTAAAAAAAACTATGAAACAGGATTTCTTAATGTACAAGATATATTTCAATATTTGAGGAGTTAGTTGTAGCTAAATTATACGATTATATCATGTGCTCCATGAAAAGTTAATTTGTTTATGTGCTTTATTAAGGATAATGTAATTTTAATTATGTATACACACACAGTTATTGGGGCTAAAAAAAATATACCACATTCCCTTGTGTTTTAAGCTTTAATTTGGTTAGGCCAACATTGCATAAGGATTGTAAAAGTATCAACCAAGTCCATTATTCTTTCTAGGATTATGGTACGAGACTTTTATAGGTTAAATCTAGCTCCCAAAAAAAGACTTTAGGTTAATTAGCCCAACAAGATTCGGTGAGACTTAAAATAGTATTAATTATAAAATTATCTACCTTTTAATATAAATTCACTAGCTTGTAGATTTTTTTTTTTTAGATTGAACATGGTGGCTCTAAAAATTAGGTACCAATAATTGATGGTGATAGCTAGATTTAATAACCGTTATTTCTAAAATATGCAATAGCAAGAGCAGAAACTATATTCATCATTGCCAAATTAGAACTAGTCAGCCAATATAATGCATGGCTTGTTTTAATTAGTTGTGGACCAGACCCTAACAATAATGGAGACTTAGAATTGAAAAGGTACCAATATTTTTTTTTTTTTGAGACAAAAGGTATCAATATCATTGAAAGCTTATTTTTCACACCTCACAATTTAATTAGTAGCCACATAAAAAAAGTCTAACTACGTACGTACCAAATCTAGTGTACTGTTTGTAAAAAGTTCGTTGATAATTTCAACAGAAATTAATGAATATTGAGAATCCAACTTAAGGCTTCATGAATTCGACAATGTCATTGTGCCTACTTGAAAAGAAGTAACAGAACCCACTAGACTTTGAAAAAGATGGTACGAAAAAGGTTTTGCTGCTAAATTGAATCTGAGAAACTAAATGTGAGACATCGCTTTAACAAAGATCACACTTTAACTAGAAAATAGATGCTCTTAAATATTTTTCCATACTTTTTTATCTTCAATGTCTCATTTATTCAATTTAACAATGAAAGACTGCTAATTGTGATATTAAATCAAATATATTACTCATTTAATCTCTGAAAAACTAATGAATGAAATGAACAATCAAATTACTCACCAAAAAAATGAACAATTAAATAGATGTGAAAGGAATTGGATGTAACGAAATGTGTAAAGAGAAAGTATCAATTCCATTTCCTCTTCAATATTTATATTCACCAAAAAAGTTTCAAATTCGCACTTTTTTAAATCCAACAACAAAATATTTTTGGACGGCTACTAGATGAATTTGGGGTTCGTCTGTTTGTCGTACGTGTTAACTTGTTACCTAATTCATTCTACTTGACATCTAGTTTTTGGGCCTTTTTTAAAAATTTTCTGGTTTTTTTCGTTTTTTTAATATCTAAGAATATATTTATATGATATGAGAAAAGACAAAAGCAAGATACTTTTTCACACTAAATCTAGTGGAAGAATAAAAAAACTTCAAGTTTTCACGACAGAAATCGCAATATATGGTGAATATTAGCAACCATAAATCACGGTTCCAAACTATTATATATGTAGACATAATAAATGCTTAGCACAGATACATAGCGGTTCCAAACTGTTATTCATTCGGGACCTATTATAATAGTTCTTAATATAACACATGTTATGTTTAAGTCTCGGTGAGGCCATGATATGCGAATTGCTATGATAATAATTAACGAATACACATGAACAACCATCATAATATATGGTAATATTCGCATGATCCATAATGGTCTCATATTGACAACTGTTATTTATTTAGTAACATATATAGCAGTTATTATATAAGAACCGTTACTTTTAATAAAAATAAATAACAGTGTCTTGTAAACAACTGCTATGTATTTAGTACATTAATAACAATTTTTAAACATGAACCTTGAACTTTTATAATAAATTGCGGTTATTATATAATAACAGTGCTATATGGATGTGAGACTCTTCAAGTGTGAGAGTTTCTGAGTTAGTTGGACTCGTCTGTATATAATAGAACAATAACTCCTATGACGAGTTGTCATACAATTTGGGTTGGACCAAGACATATATTACAGGTTTTGTGGAAAGAATTAATGGCAATTGTTGACCTATATCTATGATAATGTAATTATTAACCTATAAATTGTGTCTCTACATAAGAATTAACCCCTAGAAAGCTAAGGCTAAGGAGGAAAAAATGTAAGAATATCCATATTGAAAGGACACATGGGGTATGCAAATCCTTAAGCCCGCGGCCTTTGCTATGTGGATATTCGTGTTCTTTTTCACCCAGTCGTTGCTCACAAGGTATAAGTGATGAACACTTATATTATGAGATATATAGGTCAGAAGTGCGATTAATTCTAGCCACAAAGCTTAGAAAATATTGATCCATCCCAAATTGTATAGCTACTCGATGTAAGACTTACTACTTTATTAGACAGAGTTGGGACCAAGTAGCTTAAAGACTCTCACTTTGAAGATTTTAGAATTGATCACAATGTTGAATTTCAAAACTTTTAACTTGGTGTCACCTACTCTATACAAAAATAGGAGGGGAACCAACGATCAAAGTAATAATGGGTTTTCCAAAAACCATAACTTTACAAAAGCAATTTAATATGTCACCTTGAATGCTTTATCATGTCGTAACTTTGCAAATGCTACATTCACTTGTTCATGTATGACTCTTGGTACAACTGAACTACTTTATTCATCACATCCCTATTGATCTTTTTGAAGTAACTTCCGAAAATATAAATACTTCCAAAAAAATGAGAGATATTTGCTTAGAGATCCATATCTCATGAAATTACTTCAAAAAAGATCAATAAAGTAGGAATCTTCAATCAAAACAATGGGATTGACAACTTCCCATAACAAGAGAGGAACCCTCAATCAGAGTAATAATGGTTTTCTAAAAAAAATATAACTTCATAAAAGCAATTTAATGTCACCTTGGATACTTTATAACGTGGTGAGTTTAAATAGAGATCTAACACATTACGAAGGTTAGGAAGGTCTAATGGATTACGAGGGTTATTAGTCATGACTTATGTATAAAGGTCTGACGATGTTACGAATAGTTAAGAAAGTATTAGATAACGGTTGGTTCTGAAGACCGTTATGTTTTGTCTTCCACTACTGCAAAAAACATTTTTAACATCCCTTATTTAGGCATTTTAACGTCTGAAAACAAGGGGACGTCTATGTGAGCGACGTAGCAAAAAATGGCAATAACGCCCGTAAATAAAAGGACGTCTAAAGTCTAGACTTTAGACGTCCCCAGTTTAAAATGGGGACGTCTAAAGTGCTACATGACACTTTAGACGTCCCCATTTTAAAATAAAGACGTCTAAAGTGTCAGTGTAGCACTTTAGATGTCCCCATTATAAACTGGGGACTTCTAAACCCACTTTAGCGGCCCGTTTGGTAGCATGGAAATCAAGAGAAAGAAGTGGAAGTGGAAGTGAGTTCCATCACTTTGTGTGTTTGGTATCATAGAACCCAATTCTTGGTGGAACTCACTTCCACCAAAAATGATGGAAGTGACTTCCATCCTCAACCCCATGGAAGTGACTCACTTCCGTTGGAAGTCAAAAAATTGGACTACTCTATCCTCTGATTTTGGGAAGACAGCACTTGTAAGGACACACTCTCGAAGGTCATTGTCTCTAGTCACCCACGCGGCATCTGCTCCGTCGAAAGCATTCTCTGCGATTTGAGATATCTGAACGAATCTGCAATCTCTGCGATCTGCAAAGGCGACGGTGAAAGCATTCCGGTTTCAGAAAATCAGCCCTGCGATTTGCGATATCTGAACGAAGATGACGACCCTTCGATTGCAACGAAGTTTTTAGTTCCAGAAACCCTGCGATCTGCGATTTCTGTTCATAATTTTTTCTTCGATTTCGTTCATAGTTTCTGACTTCGATTGTATGGTTATTTTCTTGCTTGATTTGGTTTGATTTCTTACTTATGGTCATTTTGTTCATATTGCTGGGCAAGGTTCGTCCTCATTGGTTTCTTTTTTTATGTCTTTCTCGTAAATTTGAGGTCCTGCAACGGCGAGCAAAACCCGATGCTAGAAGAAGCCTTACCTATGCAATACCACTCTTGTAGTTGACGGTATTGTGTGTGAAACTATAAACTAGCACTTTTCTGAGTAAGTTTTTTGATGAGTTTAAATATTGGGGGATAAAAAATATATCCGTGCCAAGTAAGACTTCCCAGATTTGTGTTTGTAATGTGGGAATTTCAACTTCCTTGAACTTTCAGAAATCAGAATCATAATCTACTCCAGTTAGAAATGGAGGGGCATTACACAATTTCGTTGAATCATCAACCAATATATATAAAAGCCAAATAATTTGCTCCTGTTACTCCAATGTTCTCTCTGTTCAATTCAGCCAGTTGAATCAGGTAATGCCTGCCTGCTGAATCACTGAAAATTTCTCCCTTCATCTATCATTGTCGCCGGCAATGTCGCCTGTTTTTCTGCGGATGTTAACGGTGGTTGAGCTGTTTTATTTTTTTGGCAAGTGATGGTGGTTGAACTGATTTGTTGGGAGGAGGCATTTTTTTCATAGGGGTAAATTGGTAATTTAATATTTAAAATAAATGTATTAATTAAAAATTACATCATACTTCCATAACCATACCAAACACACTTTTATCCCCACTTCCACTTCCACTTCTACTTCTAATTCCACTTCTGTTTCCACTTCCACTTCCATTAAAAACTCTTCCATTGTACCAAACGGGGCATAGATGTCCCCAGTTTAAAATGGGGACGTCTAAAGTGCTTTTTTTTAAAAAAACAAATAATTTATATTACATATATGAACTAAATAGTATTTAAAATCAGAAATTACATATCATCGTCAATAAAATTACAGATCTAGTATTTGAACTCTAAATCCAAAATCTACACAATAATAACTTTAGAGCTGAAATCTCATAAATAGAAGATGATAACAATAAGATGAATCAGTTGCAAAAAACTTATCTCATTCTATTATTAAAATTCATTTTCTCATAATAATGAATAGAGAAGAGCAACAAGGAGAGATGAACCTTATTTTCTCAGTGGGAACGTGGCCATGAAGCATGTTTTGGAGTCTCGATCAACAAATCATAACAACACGAGTTAGAAGATAAAATAGAAGGGAAATCCAAAGAAAAAAGAGAAAGAAGATAAAATAATAAAAAATAGTAAGAAACATAACAAATCTGGTGAAAAAGAGAGAGAGAAAAGAAGAAGCAAGTTTAAAAACAGTATATAAAGAAAAAGAAACAAGAGTTAAATGCATGGTGGTAAGCATAACAGATCTGGTAAAAAAAAGAGAGAGAAAAGAAGAAACAAGTTTAAAAACAGCATATAAAGAAGACGAAGCAAAAGTTAAATGCGTGGTGGTAGTGGTTCTTGTTGTGGTTGCGGTGATGAGAAAGATGAGTGTGGGTCCATAAAACTGACAAATAAAGATTGTCAGTACATATTTGAATTGTTTTTGGCGTCCCCAATTTAATTTAGGGACGCTTAAAGTTGTTTAGTTAATTTTTTATTTTTTACTTTAGGCGTCCCCAATTCAAAAAGGGACGTCACACTTTAGACGTCCCCAATTTAATTGGGGACGTCTAAAGTTATTTTTTATATATATATATATATAATCAGGGACGCCTAAATATTTAGGCGTCCCTGATATATGTAATATCAGGGACGCCACTTTAGGCGTCCCTGATTAAAAAAAATTAACTTTAGACGTCCCCAATTAAATTGAGGACGTCTAAAGTGACCAAAAGGCGTCCCTGATTAAAAAAAATTTAACTTTAGACGTCCCTATTTGAATTGGGGACGTTTAAAACTATTCAAATCTCACTCAGAATTACAAAAATACCACCGCCTTTATTTTTTAAGTCCCTTTTTTAAAAAGGGACGTCTTTTAGGGTCGTAAAATCAATATTTTGTAGTAGTGTTCACTGATATAAGAGGTTGGAAAACGAATCATTTATAAATGTTACATAATGGTTTTTTCGTAAGAATCATCATATTTGTCACTAAATAAATGGCAGTTACTAACTACTATAGTTATTTTTGTGATTTTGCAGATTCCGCCTCTAGATACATGACGGTGTCATATTTAACCGTTAGGTTTTAGTGTTATATATTCTTGCGTGACCTCCACCTAGATATACATAGCGTTTATTTGCTATAACCGTTATTTATAAGCATTATACATGCCCAAATTTATAGTAATGTTTATATAACATCAACAAAATGATGAAGTACTAATATATAATTGATTGATGATTATACCAAGAAAAGTATAGGGATTCAACTTGTCTTGGGAGTCTCAAAATAAAAATATGTTGCGCTAGAAATTGCTCCCTCCTGTATTACTAGGTAGGAGGTTTATTTTGATCTTAAATAATATAATATCTCAATTCACTTTTTATCTCTTAATATTTATAATTTTTCCCCAACTATCCCTTTTGATGATATATATTAAGTGGGTTTTATGGATAGAAATATGTTAAGACCCTTAGCCTACATAAAGCCTAACCTAACCTATTTAGTAAATAGTTTTAGATCTCATGTTTTGATGATAACAAAGAATGGTATGAAAAAGATTTGATTAATAAATAAGTTTGAACAAAGTAATAACAGGGAAAATCATCACTTGAAGTAAGCATTGGAGTAATAAAGAAAGGCCAAGAGAAAAAGCTGAGAAACTTGATCAGAAGCAAGTTTTCTAAGGCATTACTCGAGTAGCTACTCGAGTAACCAGGTAACTCACTAGCAATTGCTCTCGGCCTACCAACGTTACTCGAGCAGTTACTCGAGTAACCATGTAAAAGTTTTCATGTTGCTCTCGACCTGCCAATGATACTCGAGTTACTCTGTTTCAAGAAATGTGTTGCTCTCGGCATTTTCAACCCTGCCAATGTTACTCGAGGCACTACTCGAGTAACTTATTGTGGTAAGTAAAAACCTGAAGGTGGTACTCGAATAACTTGATATGGTTTTATCACATTTCACTCGAGGTACTACTCAAGTATGCAGGTATTCAATGACTCATTTAAAGTGGATTACTCGAGTAAGCAATCGAGTATGCAGAGTTATTTATAAGAAAAACTTCAAGTCATTACCCGACTAAGCCTTGCAGAAACATGATGGTTACTCGAGTATGTACTCGAGTAACACGATAATCAAACTTGAAGTGCTCTCGGTTTTGAAATCCTGCCAATATTACTGGAGTGAAGCATCGAGTAACCTAAAGTTTATTTGAAGGTTTACTCGAGTAGTAACTCGAGTAATCTATAAAGAAAAGGGCTCAATACTCGAGTATGTACCCGAGTAAACAGGTATTTCCAAAGGTTTGAATTTTGTTTACCTCATGCACTACCCGAGTAATGTTATGTTTGCTTGTTGACTTGCAGTTTATCAAAGTTTTCCCGATGATACTCGAGTATGTACTCGAGTAAACTTTAATGAATACTCGAGTAACTACTCGAGTATGCAAGTCCAGAAATTTAGAAATCATTCCAACGTTCATTGATCTGTTTCCTATATGATTAATCTTTCATTGTATTAGTATTCTTAGCATATTTACAGATAAACAATGAAGAGATCGTACCAAATAAGGAAAGTCAAAAGCAACGTTCAAATGTCACCTACCGCCACCTACCACAAACGGATATTTTTCAAATACTGGAAAAGTCAATAGTGGCTGCGCACTCTCTAACGGACGAGAAGAAAATGTTCCAACGGTCACTACCAACACTTCTATATATATGGGAACATCCAAATAGAGAAAGAAAACAAGAACACACACACGAACGTATCATCAAGTTCATTACTCTGTTTTTACTCATATTTGGAATTATGTACTTCAGTGATTCTTATTCACTCTGTGAGAGAGATATTTCATTCAAACCCAATATTTGTTATTGAGATAACTTAAGGTTGTGGAATCTTGAGTTGGGATTGGATTACAACGTGTAAAGGGGAGCGAGTGTCCAGGTGAAGGAACTTGCTTGTACTAAGGTACCAAGAACCCATTGAATCTTGGAAGTTATAGTGAAACTCTCAGAGAAGCTCTGAGGACTGGACGTAGGTCAAAGTGGTTGTGGCCGAACCAGTATAACTCTCGGTGTACACTTCGGTGATATTTCTCCTTACTCTTTACTGTTTTAATTTCACCGTCAAGTTTTATATTTGCAACGAAATTTTTAGTATCACCCAATTCACCCCCTCTCTTGGGTGAAACGCTTGCTCTAACATTTGGTATCAGAGAGTAGGTCTTCTTATTAAGGTATAACAACCTAAGAAGGATCCAATGGCAAGCATGGGTGAAGGAATTCTTCCCGACGAAGCATCCATCACTAGACCTCCAGGTTTCAGTGGCGAACACTTTTCTTTCTGGAAAGCAAAGTTTAAAGTATTCATGATGGCTACTAAATATGGACTATGGGATGTGATTGAGAGCGGAAACTATCAACCTACAAAGATTGTAGATTCTCAGAAAATTCCCAAGACGCCAGCGAAATACGATGAGAATGACAAGAAACTTATCACTCTCAACAACAAGGCAATTCTGATGTTACAAAGTGCTTTAAGTCAAAGTGAGTACTTCAGAATTTGTACACTTCCAACAGCAAAGGAAATGTGGGAAGCTCTGGAAATAGCTCATGAAGGAACTTCGGGAATAAAGGAGAATCGGATCAATACCTTGGTCACTGAATTCGATCTACTTCGAATGAAATCAGGTGAATCAATATCTGAATTTGAACTTAGATATACTCATCTTGTTAATCAACTTGCAGCACTTGGGAAAGTTTATGATCAGCATACCCAAGTATGAAAGATTTTGAATATTATTTCTAAAGAGTGGGAGGCCAAAGTCACTGCAATAAAAGAAGCAAAAGGAGAATCAATGAGATCAGTTGCTTCTCTATTTGGAAGTTTTTCTAAATATGAAAGCAAACTAAAGTTCAAACGGGAACTAGATGACATTGGTGACAAGAAAAAGAAAGGTCTAGCACTAAAAGCAAAAAAAGAGAATCAAGATGAGGATGAGAAGTTTGACGATGACGAAATGGGCCTAATCATAAAACGATTCAGAAAGTTCTACAAGAAATGTCAAGGCTTCAAACACTTTCAAAAAGGAAGAACTACCAGCAAAGATCATATCATTTGCTACGAATGTGGAAAACCAGGACATATCAAATCAGAATGTCCAGAACTGAATCAAACGAGCAAAGAAAAGTGAAAAGGCAAATTCTTTAACAAAAAGAAGGCCTTTGTATCTGCTATATGGGGAGATAGTTCATCTGACGAAGAAAGTGATGAAGAAGAAGTAGCTAATATATGTCTTGTAGCTCAAGAAGAAACAAAAAAAGAGGTAAATGATTATGATCCTACCTATGATGAATTACTCTCTGAATATAATGCTTTACATTCTGAATTCATCAAAGTAGTTAAAGAATTAATTGTTTTCAAAAAGAAAAACAAAGCTCTTGAAATTGAACTTAAAGAAAGTTCATAAAAGAATTGTGAAGATTGCTCTTCTTTGAAAAAGAAAAACATTGATCTTACAAAAACTCTTGAAAAATTTACTCAAGGAAGTGAGATGCTAAATGTTATTTTAAAAGCTCAACGATTTGTAAATGACCGATCTGGAATTGGATATGATCCAAAATCAGATAAGAGTAAAGGTAGAAAGAAAACAGGAGGTAAGTCATATTTGAATTATTTCCAGCATTCTGTGCATACATCAAATCCTTTTGTATTTTGTAATTACTGTAATAGAAAAGGTCATTATACCTCTTCATGCATTCATAAGAAGAAAGGAAACATAGGAACCTACAAATGGGTACCTAAAGGCTCATATCTTCAAAAAATTATTTGTACTAACCCAAAAGGACCCAAAAAGATGTGGGTACCTAAGACTTGATCATTTGTTTGCAGATGTGTCTTAAAGCATCCAAAAACAACAAATGGTACATAGATAGTGGATGCTCTAGACATATGACCGGTGATTTCGAAAGCTTTACCAAATTGCAACCTAAAGAAGGTGGAAAGGTAAAATTTGGAGGAAATCAAACTGGAAGGATAGCAGGAATTGGTGAAATAAAAAATGACAAAGGAATACAAGTCAAAGATGTATATTATGTTGAAGGCTTGTGTCATAATTTGTTGAGTGTAAGTCAAAGTGCAGACAAAAACAAATGGGTAACATTTGACTCAGAGGAATGTTTAATTATCAACAAGAATGACTTACCACTTGATAAGAAGAATATCAAGGCTAAGCTCAAAGCAAAAAGGGAAGGTAACTGTTATACTCTAGATATTAGTAGAAATAAATCTAAAAATTGTTTTCTGAGTAATGCTTATGAAAGTTGGCTATGGCATAAGAGATTGGCTCATGTCAATATGCATCAATTAGGCAAACTACTCAAAAAGGATTTAGTTCTTGGATTACCCAAAGTAACTTTCAAAAATGACTTGATTTGTGACGCATGTCAAAAGAGTAAACAAACTAAATCATCTTTCAAATTAAAAAAATGAAATTTCAACAAATAGACCACTACAATTATTGCATATGGATTTGGTTGGCCCTGCAAGAGTAAAGAGTCTTGGTGGCAACTTATATTCATTGGTCATTGTTGATGATTTCTCCATATTTACATGGGTTATTTTTCTATTATCAAAAGATGAAACCTTTGAAGAATTTATTATTTTTGCCAAGAAAGTGCAAAATGAGAAAGGTATGTCCATTGCAGGTATTAGGACTGATCATGGTGGAGAATTTGAAAATTAAGCCTTTGAAGAATATTGTGATACTAATGGCATTGATCACAATTTCTCTGCTCCAAGGACGCCTCAACAAAATGGAGTTGTGGAACGCAAGAATAGAGTGCTCACTGAAATGGCTAGAGCAATGTTGAATGAAAAGAACGTGTCTCAAGTTTTCTGGGCTGATGCTATGAGTACAGCACGCTATATTTCAAATAGAGCCTATATTAGAACAAAACTTGGAAAGACACCATACGAGCTGTACAAAGGAAGAAAGCCAAACATTGCTCATCTGCACATCTTCGGTTGTAAGTGTTTCATTCATAATAATGGTAAAGATAACTTAGGAAAATTTGATTCTAAAACTGATGAAGGAATTTTCCTAGGATATTCTAACCGAAGTAAAGCATATAGAGTTTTTAACAAAAGAACCTGTGTTGTTGAAGAATCAATTCATATTGTATTTGATGAATTTGAATCCTCTGACAAAACCATTGATGAAGAACAGGAAGTTATTTTAAATCAAGAAAATGGTCAATCTATTTCTAAGTCTCTTATTCCAGAAGTTGATGAAACCAAGGAAGAAGAGCAATTACTAAGACAACCTAGAGCCTGGAAATACAATAAAAGTCATCCCTTAGATCAAGTCATAGAAGATGTGAATGAAGGGATCAAAACTAGAAATAGAATTTTCAATGAAGTAAGTTTTTTTGCATTCATTTCTGAGATTGAACCTTCTAACATTGATGAAGCCCTATCAGACAATGATTGGGTTATAGCAATACAAGAAGAACTAAATCAATTTGAAAGAAATCAAGTTTGGGATTTGGTACCCCGACCCAAAGATCAGCCGATCATTAGAACCAAATGGGTATTCAAGAACAAACTTGATGAATATGCAATTATTGTCAGAAACAAGGCAAGATTGGTGGCCAAAGGCTATAATCAGGAAGAAGGGATTGATTATGAGGAAACGTATGCTCCAGTAGCTAGATTGGAAGCTATACGCGTACTCTTAGCCTTTGCATGCATCAAAGGATTCAAACTCTATCAAATGGATGTAAAGAGTGCATTTCTAAATGGTTACATCATAGAAGAAGTATACGTAGAACAACCTCCAGGTTATGAGGATGTAACTAAACCTGATCATGTTTTTAAACTCAAAAAGGCTTTATATAGTTTAAAACAAGCTCCTAGAGCATGGTACGAAAGGCTCAGTAAATTTCTTATTGATCAAGGTTTTGTACGAGGAAAAGTTGATACAATACTTTTTATAAAATGAAAACATGATGATATTTTAATTATTCAAATATATGTTGATGACATTGTTTTCGGTGCTACTAATGAATCTCTGTGCAAGGAATTTTCTGAGATAATGCAGGGAGAATTTGAGATGTCAATGATGGGAGAATTGAATTTCTTTCTTGGTTTGCAAATCAAACAAAGAAAGAATGGAATCTTTATATCTCAAACAAAGTATTTGAAAGATTTGTTAAAGAAGTATGGAATGAATGAAGCAAATGGCACAGACACGCCTATGAGCTCAACTATGTTGCTTGATGCTGATGTCAAAAGGAAAGATTACAACATCACAAAATACAGAGGAATGATTGGATCATTACTCTATCTTACGGCAAGTAAACCGGACATCCAATTTAGTGTTGGCATATGTGCAAGATATCAATCAGCACCAAAGGAATCACATGCCGAAACTGTCAAAAGAATCTTTAGATATCTTGCTGACGCACCAGAATTGGGTCTGTGGTATCCCAAAGGAAGAAGTGAATATCTAGTTGCATATTCAGATTCTGATCATGGAGGATACAAAACAGACAGAAAGAGTACCAGTGGACAAGGACAATTTCTTGGAGGATCTCTTGTCTCATGGTTCAGCAAGAAACAAAATATAGTGTCTCTTTCATCAACGGAAGCCGAATATGTTGCAGTCTCAAGTTGTTGTGCACAAGTGATATGGTTAAAACAACAACTACAAGATCTTGGTATTTATCTCAAAGAAATACCAATCTATTGTGACAATACCAGTACGATAAGCTTGGCGAAAAATCCAGTCCAACATTCTAAAACCAAGCATATCGATGTTAGACATCACTTCATCAGAGATCATGTCCAAAAGAAAGATGTGAAAGTAATATTCATTCCTACTCATCTTCAACTAGCTGATATCTTCACTAAACCCTTTGCAAAAGATCAATTTCTATACATTAGAAGAGAATTGGGAATGGTAAATCCCAATGAGTTGTAAGTTATTTCAGCTTTTTATAATATTAGATGAAGTCATTTGATAATGTTTTGATGATTACTAATTTAAGTATCGGAGTATGTAGAAACGTGTTTTGCAGGAAGATTGAAACTCTATTTTGAGAAATAAAAACAGAGGTCATCAGAGGACACCTTTACTGGAGTACCAACTTGAAGTAACGACTGACAGTGAAGCATTATCCGAGGAACAACTTGAAGTAAAGAAGCACTTTACTCAAGTAACTACTCGAGTAATAGTCTTCCAAAACTGGAAGTAACGCATCAAGTTTCTTGGAATTTGAATCAAACGGTTCATTGGTGAGAACTGAACAGTCAAATCTAAAAATGAAAGGATACCCGAGGCAAGCCTCGAGTAAACTTGAAGTTTACTCCAGTAAGGACTCGAGTAACTGCAAGTCCAGATCACCAATTTGATGAGAAACGACTCAAATTTGATCTAGATTGGCTACAAAATGATCGAGGGAACATACATGGATAATTACAATATTATTCATGCCAGGTACACAATTTAAATGAATTATTTTAGAAATTTTCTGTATGATCACTCGAGTAGGTACTCGAGTAAACATGCAATTTACTCGAGTAAGGCCTCGAGTAATGTCGGGTTTTAGGTCTTTATTTGTCGTAAACTCGGTCATTTTCATAAAAAATTTTCACAATCTCTTTCTTACTTGATTTCCGTCAAAACCCATCAAATTTCATCCCCAGAAACCTCCTATTCTGCTCAGATTCAGTCTGCCCTATATCGCGTTTTTCCTCTGTTTTTTCTGAGTTTTCAAAATCTTCACTGATTCAAAATGGTTATAACCAAAAACCTCACTCCCACAGATTCTTCTGGATCCCCTCAACTCACTGACCCTCTTTCTTCTCCTCCTAGAAAGAGAAGGAAACTCACACCAAGGTTAAAAGCCAAAGTCCCACTCAAACCTCAACCTCAACCGAACCAAAAGGGGTTGTTATCAAAGAGCCAGCTGTTACAAGGGCTCAATCCAGGAAGAGCACCTCTACTGGGAGAGGCAAAAGTGCCAAATCCCCTTCTCCTCCACCTTCTGATTCCTCAACCCCCTCATTCACACCAAAACCTCCTAAAAAGCCAAAATATGATGTGAATGTGGCTAAGGCAATGGCTGGCATTCTGGATCAGCTTGAGAAGGGGAAGTCATCAAAGAAACCAGTACTTCCAAAAGAGGAGATCACCAAACCTCCAAAGGGTTTCAATGTCAACAAACTGGAAGAATCCCCAAAGTACCTCACTCAATTCTCCAGGAGAAAAGTGTGCAAGACACACTATGTAGATCTCAAAGTACTTCAGGAGGTATTGAAGCATGATCTTAGTCCATTTTTAGAACCATTTATGCCTTGGCTTTCCATTAGAATTCCTTTTTGCACAAAAGTATTCACCCATTTTTACTGCAATCTTGAGATTTTGGATGAACCAAATAGATCTTCAGCTGAGGAAGAAATGACTACCACTGTGAGAGGCCAAAAGATTCTTATTTCACCTTCTAGGATAAATTTGTGGTTAGGGATAGAGAACCCCCCAGATGATATTTATTCCAAACTTGACTCAAACCAAATCTTCTCTGTCCTTAAACCTGGTGAGCTTGTTGGCCCTTTAAATTTCAAACCTAGTGATATGTGTGATCATCACAGGGTTCTATGGTATATATACTCTAGATCCCTTGTGAATAAAGCCAACAACTATACCCACTTCTCTGATAGGGACTTTAGATGGTTTGCTTCATTACTCCTGAAGGAACAGAAAGATCTGGGAGAGTATATCTTTTCTGAGATGAAGAGATATAAAGTTGATGGGAAAGCTACCACACCGATGCCATATCCTCATATTGTGTCACTTATTCTGAAGGAGAATAAGATATGGTATCTGGAGAACAAGGAACATATTGAGAGGATTACTCCGGTTGGGAGAAATCAAATTGGCAAGCTCAACATTGACATTCCTCTCAAGGATCCTCTGGAGTCTGGGTCGAAGAAGACTGAGATTGAAACTAGCAAGATGGATGATACTCAGTCGTCAGCTCCAGCTGCCACTACATCATCACCATCTTTCCTCAATGCCACACTTCAGCATTTCATGGAGAATATGCTCAGAGGATTCCATGTGGATATTGCCAACACAAATGCTGAGTTGATAACTCACATGAATGGAAAGATGGCTGAGCTGGTTGAGAAGATGGATAAGAGGCATGAAGAATTGCTAGCTGAGTAACGTGCCCAGGGTGAGACATTGAGATTGATTCTGGCACGACTAGATTCCTTGGGTCCCGGACCTTCTGCCGGTCCATCATCTTCTGTACATGACACTTCTTCATCTCCAGAGCACATACCATCCCCTGAACATATACCACCACCTCCAGAGAACATTCCTTCTTATATTCATCCCTCTGAGGTTGAGCCACCTATCCCTCCAGTTTCTAGTCCACCTGAGCCAAAACCCGAAGATATCCTATGCTCAGTGGATAACCCCGAAACAAATGAGACCATCCATATCATCATTGATAATTCACCACCTAAACCTCAGCCTAAACCCATTCCATCTCCTACACATACAAAGGAAATATCTCCTTCATCCTCTGATCATCATACTCCTGGTGGTACTGAAGAGGTTGAGACCACCACTATGATCCTCTACCAGCCTTCTCCCATTCCTCCCAGAAGAGACATCCATATCCCTCCATTGAATCTTCCTAAACTAGAATCTTCTAGTTCCTTTGACTCTTCTAGTTCAGATGGTTCTTTGGTTCTTCTAGTGAAGCCTATCTCCATGGTCAAGCCTTCCAATCCTCCTCTTGAATGATGAAGACAAAAAGGGGGAGAAGAACTTAAGAGTGATTTTGTGGAAGTATCTGAGTCATTTTGGGTATTTTGGGTGTATATGGGATTTAGGGAGCTTTTTAAACTTTCATCTTATAATTCCTTAAGTTTAATACAAGTTTATTTAAGTTATAATTTCATTTCAAGTTCATTTAAGTTTTAAATTATGATACATTGTTGGACTAATGAGCTTGTTGTGTATGCAAGGTGTATGTTATGACTTCAAAAATACCTTGAATCTAAACTTAACAAGGTTTTCAAAATTATCATTGAAATCAAGAAATTTTTAGTTGAAAAATTAACTTCAAAAATCTTGTTCAAAATCACCAAGTTTTTTCATCATCAAAAAGGGGGAGAATGTTAGATCTCATGTTTTGATGATAACAAAGAATGGTATGAAAAAGATTTGATTAATAAATAAGTTTGAACAAAGTAATAACAGGGAAAATCATCACTTGAAGTAAGCATTGGAGTAATGAAGAAAGGCCAAGAGAAAAAACTGAGAAACTTGATCAGAAGCAAGTTTAATTTTCTAAGGCATTACTCGAGTAGGTACTCGAGTAATGAGAGAGAAACTTGAAGTAACCAGAGACACCTTCAAGTAACCTGCCAACGATACTCGAGTAATAAGGTAAATGACTCCAAGTTGCTCTCGGCCTGCCAATGTTACTCGAGTAGCTACTCGAGTAACCAGGTAACTCACTAGCAATTGCTCTCGGCCTACCAACGTTACTCGAGCAGTTACTCGAGTAACCATGTAAAAGTTTTCATGTTGCTCTCGACCTGCCAATGATACTCGAGTTACTCTGTTTCAAGAAATGTGTTCCTCTCAGCATTTTCAACCCTGCCAATGTTACTCGAGGCGCTACTCAAGTAACTTATTATGGTAAGCAAAAACCTGAAGGTAGTACTCGAATAACTTGATCTGGTTTTATCACATTTCACTCGAGGCACTACTCAAGTATGCAGGTATTCAATGACTCATTTAAAGTGGATTACTCGAGTAAGCAATCGAGTATGCAGAGTTATTTATAAGAAAAACTTCAAGTCATTACCCGACTAAGCCTTGCAGAAACATGATGGTTACTCGAGTATGTACTCGAGTAACACGGTAATCAAACTTGAAGTGCTCTCGGTCTTGAAATCCTGCCAATATTACTGGAGTGAAGCATCGAGTAACCTAAAGTTTATTTGAAGGTTTACTCGAGTAGTAACTCGAGTAATCTATAAAGAAAAGGGCTCAATACTCGAGTATGTACCCGAGTAAACAGATATTTCCAAAGGTTTGAATTTTGTTTACCTCATGCACTACCCGAGTAATGTTATGTTTGCTTATTGACTTGCAGTTTATCAAAGTTTTCCCGATGATACTCGAGTAAACTTTAATGAATACTCGAGTAACTACTCGAGTATGCAAGTCTAGAAATTTAGAAATCATTCCAACGTTCATTGATCTGTTTCCTATATGATTAATCTTTCATTGTATTAGTATTCTTAGCATATTTACAGATAAACAATGAAGAGATCTTACCAAATAAGGAAAGTCAAAAGCAACGTTCAAATGTCACCTACCGCCACCTACCACAAACGGATATTTTTCAAATACTGGAAAAGTCAACAGTGGCTACACACTCTCCAACGGACGAGAAGAAAATGTTCCAACGGTTACTACCAACACTTCTATATATATGGGAACATCCAAACAGAGAAAGATAACAAGAACACACACACGAACGTATCATCAAGTTCATTACTCTGTTTTTACTCATATTTGGAATTATGTACTTCAGTGATTCTTATTCACTCTGTGAGAGAAATATTTCATTCAAACCCAATATTTGTTATTGAGATAACTTAAGGTTGTGGAACCTTGAGTTGGGATTAGATTACAACGTGTAAGGGGGATCGAGTGTCCAGGCGAAAGAACTTGCTTGTACTGAGGTACCAAGAACCCATTGAATCTTGGAAGTTATAGTGAAACTCTCAGAGAAGCTCTGAGGACTGGACGTAGGTCAAAGTGGTTGTGGCCGAACCAGTATAACTCTCGGTGTACACTTCGGTGATATTTCTCCTTACTCTTTACTGGTTTAATTTCACCGTCAAGTTTTGTATTTGCAACGAAATTTTTAGTATCACCCAATTCACCCCCCTCTTGGGTGAAACGCTTGCTTTAACAAATAGGTCAGGCTCAGGCCTATTGCCAAGCTTATTTAGATAAACATGTCAAGCCTATTTTCATAAGGCCTAACCTACAGGCCTGATCTTTTTAACTTTTTTAAATTTATACTATTATGTAAATATATATAATATTATCTAAATAATTTTATAAATTATTTATAAATTTACTCACTTAACCTTTAATTCTAATTTTCACATCCCATAGTCATTATACTCAACCCTTGCTTTTGCATCAATCATTCACCCCTACCTCTCTTTTCCTTGATCGCTCGATATGGCAATACTAACTTGCTCTCTTTCCCTTAATTTGCATCATTCGTTAAAGCATAATAATTGTTATGAGTTTTTTTTTAGTACCAAATGAAATATTATAATCTTTGAAGGAGGAGTTTATCCCAATTTGTGTTGGAAGAGTAAAAGAGATGAAATCTAGTTTTATATGCTGCTTGTTATGCTTAGTCGATTTTGACAAATATATCTCATTAGTCAATAGACGATTGTTTTTCTAATTACTATTTACTTTGACAATTATTGTCACTAGACATTCTTTTCTTTTCCCTGTTAAGTCCTAATATTATGATTATAATGGATATTAGGCTTTTAAGATATAATGTAGGATTGTAAATAAGTGTAAAGGATTATATATGAATTTAGAGCATAGGCTTTAAAGGCTGTGTAAAAGTCTACCTTTTTTCAAGTAGGCCTTTAAACAAACTTCAGACCTTATCAAGCCTTTTGAAGGCCTACGCACGCTCGGCCTAAAAAAAGCCTACGTACAGACTTAAGCTTTGAATACCTATTGTAAGCCTAGGCCTATTTAAATAAAGCCTAACTTATTTCTGCTCCTAGGGGGTTTCCATAAAAAATTAGTCCCAATGAGAATTATTAAAAAGAATGCTTTAGAAAACCAACATTTTTTTAATAAATAACTAACTAAACTAATTTTCTTAATCTCTACAAATTTGTTATCTAACACCTATATCAAATATCAGAAAGAATAGTATTAAAAAAACATGAAGCCGAATCATGCCTTGCTAAGATAAAGCACCAAGTTCTTGCTCTTGTGTGTGTGTGTGTGTGGGTTGGGGGGGGGACCAAAGGAGTGTAATATAATGAATTCGATCCAGGTGGGATTTACAGTTATAACTTCAAAGTGAAACGAGATGTGTAAGGCTTACTTTAATTTGGATCCATGCATCATTGTTAAGTTTTACTCAGTGAAATGCACGCATCCTAATGAAATCCAAAGCAAAAGGGTGAGACAGGTGTGTGGTCATTCCACATTTCACTCTTTTGAGTTGAGTCCATTCTCTTCTGATAACATCTGTTTTTGTCTTGAAAATTGTGGTCGTTCATGTAAATTCCCTCAAACTTGTCAATATATTGATCAGTTTTTCCTTCCCCTCCAAAATATATTGATTAAAAACCGACAAGTTTTAGGCCTCACTTTAGAGAAAAAGAATTAAGGGCTTGTATGATTCTTTAATTTTCTTTTATTTGTATGTTCATAGAACAATTCTGCAGAGTAATTTTTTAGAACAAGTTCTGAGAATGAATAAATAACAAGTTTTTTTTAATCATAAATTTGATAAACATATCTAAAAAAGTGAAGTGAAGGGTGAAATTAAAGGATAGTTTAATGAAACTACAATGTCGTATGTATCTTCTCTATTTTTGTAGAACAAAAAGTAACAAAATATCACAAAGGTGTTTTAATTTCGTTTTTAGAATACATTTTTTTTGTTTTTTTATTTATTTTTTGTTTTTAAAAAAAAAAAAAACTGTTCTGAAAATAAGAACCCAATCAATTTGTCCATAAAATATAGAACAAAAGAATTACTGTTGAGAAAAGGTTGATAATCCACTTTGAACAATAATGTCGCAATGCCTTTGGCCTCCTTCCTCAAATCAAATCTATAGGGTTGTTTGGCATATATGGGTGACAGTGAGTAAGATAGAATTTCCTGAGAATTCCACAGCCAAAACTTGATTCAAACAACACTAAAACTTTTGAGAAGTTGAAGACCAAACTTCTCTCATAGAACTTGGAAGAAATTTAATTTTCAAATAAAACCTCTTAAACATGTTATTTCTAAATATTTTGTATTAATTTCAAAAAATACCTTTTATAATTTTGTTGGCCATAACCTTTTATAATTTAATTATACAGTACCTACCAAACCTGAAAGAGTTAATGAGCAATTTTGTCTTGAAAGTTGTCACCAATAGTCAATTTTGCTCCGGAAGTGTAAAAAAAGGAGTCATTTTGCATAATCGTTTTTCTAGTTAATTTTGACTGTTATTTGGCCAAATATGCTAATATGAGAGTCCACATGCCATTCACGTCATTTTTTTTAAAGTGCAAATTTCCCTCAGAAGTACATATGTCATCTATTTCTTTTTTTTCAAAGTTAGATTTAAAACTTTCGAGCAAATTTGCACTTTAACAAAAATAACGTAGAGGACATGCCACTAGTAGAAAAATGACTTTTTAGACCGGTTAAAAATGACTTTTTAGACTGGTTCTGTATTAGGTCTTGATACAGGAGGTCTAAAAAGTCTGTTATTTTTTAGACCGGTTGTTAGAACCGGTCTTAAAAGTCACACATTTAAGACCGGTTGTGGGAACAACCGGTCTTAAAGGTAAGACATTTAAGACCGGTTGTGGTCACAACCGGTCTTAAAAGTGTGAAACCGGGCTTAATAAAAGGGACGTTTTAAAAAAAACTCTAAGAAGTTTTAAGACCGGTTGTAGTCACAACTGGTCTTAAAAAGTACTTTAAGACCGGTTGTGGCAACAACCGGTCTTAAAGGTGAGACTTTTAAGACCGGTTGTGGCACAACCGGTCTTAAACGTATGACCTTTAAGACCGGTTGTTCCCACAACCGGTCTTAAAAGTCTCACCTTTAAGACCGGTTGTTGCCACAACCGGTCTTAAAGTACTTTTTAAGACCGGTTGTGACTACAACCGGTCTTAAAACTTCTTTTTTTTTTAAAAAAAGGTCCCTTTTATTATATGTACACGCACAGAATGCTCCAATTTTAAACAGCAGTACATAACAATCACTGATTTCAACTTCAAAATTCAAAAGCACCAGTCTATAGCAGCAACAAATTAATGTTCATATAAGCCAGTACAGTCATACATTGATGATTCATTTGCAATTAGACAGTAAGGATGACCAAATGACAGCATAGTAAAACAAAAGCAATGAACATGCAAAAAAATGAACATGCCCTTTAATGGTCCATTGTTATTGTCATCAGAACCATATTGCATTGCATAACGTGCTTGATCTGCCAAGCCCTTCTTCTTTCCCTTTGACGAATATGAAGAATCCATAATCCCTGTATATATCACCAATTCACTCACTTCATTCATTATGTACTCATCAAAATTAGAACATGTTAATTTCTCTCTGCTAGAAAATAATATTTGGAAATGAGTGCTTTGTGAAGGAAAGAAATCGCTTATATCATCAATACAACTATTGAAGCATTGTGATGCACACAGAATGCAATTTTGTGGAACAGAGGGTGAGAGAGAGAGAGAGAGATAATACAAGGAATGAAACAATCCGTGAGAAGAAACAAACATTTTCACATTATAGAAGACAAGATCATATAACAAACATTGCTTCAAATAAATGAAACCAAGCAATCACAAAAATAAAATAAAATATACAAATCAGAGCCAAATACATGCAGAATGAAATAAAATAATGTACAATGTAACATTGGATTAAAAAACTCACTATTTTTGTAATAGCTCATGGATGAATTCAGCACAACATGTGCGAATGAAATCAATATCTTCTCCAGGAAAGGGATCAGCAAGATCAAACATCTGTAACACCAAAACCAGACGAAACATTGACTTAGTAACTTAAAAACAATAAAGTAAAACAAAAGTTCTGAAATATAAATTTACCTCTTCAGTAAAATCAGTCGTGCCTAGAGTGATAATATTGTAAATGTGTCTCAAAACATAAAAACCACATAAGTTGGACCCCTTTGGTTGCCGACGGCTCTGAGAAAAAACATGATATCATTAAAACAAATATAAAGGCATGTCTTATTACATTCTTTAAACAAATCCATATGTACTAACCTTTGGCAAGATCCATGTAGGGTTCTTTAAGTCACGAACATGCTTACCACAAGCACTATGTAGGAATGTCCGCATAGCCCTATGATCATCACAATGACAAAGGTTATTGGTTTTACACAAATTCCATAAACTTTGCATACAAAAGGTAATAATGCAAGAAAACTAACGAATTCATGGTCTTTTTCAAATCATTCCCTGGTTTGAAGTGGAGGGAACATAAGAGGATGACAGTGTAACTACTCTTGCATAGAAGAAGCAACTGCCAATGATCACTGAAAAAAACAGAAGAATATTAAGCAAACATAAAACATTATATAAATTATAAAATATCAGTTTCTTTCTTACCTATGCACATATGGAGCCAAGAAACACTCAGTGGAAGTTTCACTAAGCCTCTCTGACAAGTATCGATGTCTAGTAGCAGCAGTGGTCCCTTTCTCTTGGATGTGATGGGGGCATATGAATCCAAATTTTTCGCTTTTGCCAGAGGAGACCAACCTACGATGCATGTACCTACAATAACGCAAGCACATAAATAAAAGGTAAACGGTGAAACTTTTAAAATATTTACTTTGAATTGCAGAAGCTACTTACATTAAGAACAGTTGGACAATCCCAATCGTAAGATTTTGTCCAGGAGCTACCAGGGACATCAAATCATCCCTCTCAAGATAGCATGTCACTCCTGACTGTCCAACAATTGAATCCGTAGGCCACTCTCTTGTTTTGAATGATGTATCATATGCCATCAGAATCACTTGCTGCATGATATTCAATGGAGGCTGTGAAACTTCTTGCTGAGTGAAGGGAGCTGGACTTGGTGGGGCTTTTATCAGACTTGGTGGGGCTTTGATCGGACTATCCTCGGCTCGACCAGAAACAAGGTTCGTTGGCCATAAGATGAATGTGCCCAAGACATCGCTAACGATCTTGAATTCATCAGAAGGGATAGGGACAGGTGCATCTGCAATAATCACCTCGTCAACTGACACTCGGACTTGATCACTTTCTATTTGTCGGTGGTGGACAGTTGATCCCAGGTTATGCACACTACCCCGTGCAACTAACCGTCTCAGAGGATCCTCGACAAAAAGATCACAAAGCTCAGTATTTACCGGGTTAGGACCCTCTGATGACTGCCCGATGTTGCAACAACTACCTTTAGTGCTCTGCTTATTAGGATCAATCGATTGTGGCTGGGGAGCACTGGTATCTTGTCTTGAGCTCATAAACACTATCATTTCCTCTTTCATCTTGCTCAACCGGGTCTCTAATAATGCATCAAATGATGCTTCAGCCTCGGCCTTTGCTTCTGCTCTTGCAATGGCCAACATAGTCTCCAATTCCTCCCTAGTCACGATGTTTGAGGAATGGCGTACGGGGGCTCCAAAGTAATCCCGTATCCCTACCCCTCCTCCAACTCCCCTGACACGGCCTGGATGCTTATCTTTGCCAGTAGCAACTGTGAGGATGTCATTCCTGCCCTCCGACTTAAAAGAGCCCTCAGCTTGTTGTTTTCTAAGTTCATCCTGTAACATAAAACAAAATAACAAACATAAGTAATAATGTACGTTTCTTATGTAATTAATTACAATAACGATATATACTTACAATTCTTTCACCAACTATACGAGATTGTTCACTCGTATAAGTCCCACTCCTCTTTTGGTGGGCAAATTGCCATTTTTCTTCTCGACGAATCGGAGAAGGCGGAGAAAGAAGAACAGAAGGATCGGATTGAGATGCTTCTTCCAATCTCTTCCGTTTGGCCGCCAACAAGTCTCTTTCAGCCTTTGCATAACCCCCACGAGACATTGTATGAAGGCAATCATTCTTTCTTCCACTTTCTTGTGCTTTTTGCCTTTTTGCCTGCGAATAAGAAATGATACAAAAGGAAAGTGTTAGAATCAATTAAGATAATTTCTAAGTAAATAAAATGAAAAATAAGTCAACTAACCAAAGATTCTGGAGTAGTCCAAAGCCTAACAAATTCTTGCCACGTCGCTTGATCAAGAAATGTATACTGGTCGCACAGATTAGGACGAGGCTGACCATCTTTCACCTCAATATGAATGTAATTGTTGGTCAGATTTGTCTTAAACTTGCTCCAGCGCTCATAACAATACGTCATCGTCTTGTTGTACAAGATCTCACTCTGAGGAACGTCGTAGGTGAGCTGAAATGCATGCATTGAAGGAGTTAGTGACAAATTTGTGACATTTGATAATGATTAATTACATTCAGACGAGAATTGTATACCTGAATAATGTCCCAAATATGCTGCTTCACCTTTGCATCGACATTTCTCCACTCCTCTATCAAGATGCTCGGCTTGTTACGTGCAAGGAGGCCGACGAAACTCCTATATCGTTGTGCATTAGGCCCGATTGGTTTCCAATGTCTATCAAACTCAATCGGTATCTTTTCGCCTGCACTCCGACTGAGGGAAACATCTGTCAACCGTGTGCCACGTCTACCCCTCCGTACAGACTGGCTACTGCGCTCACTATGACCCTGGCTCAGAGCATTGCTAGGCTCACCCTGGTTAACACTAGCTGGCTGACTCTGCTGAGCACTATGTGGCTGACTCTCCTGAGCACTACGTGGCTGACTCAAAGGTGGAGGAGGTGGCTGATCCTCTACACTAGGACGCTGGGGATCCGTCATTTTCCTGTAATGACAACAAAGAAAGATAAATCCTAAGCTATGACATGTGAAGACTATATCGATAAAATAACTAAACATATTCTTCGGATAATAATCATAATCATAATTACTTTAGTTAGTTAAGGTTAAAGTAGTATCATAAAGAGATATCCTCCCATATTCTCTCGTGATGATCATTTCTTGTGCCGTGCGCATTATTTGCTTCATTTTCTTCGTTCAGTTCTGGTAGACCCCTGGAAAAAGAAGGAGTCTCAAGAAGATCATAATTTGAGTGACTTTTCTCGTCAATATCAACGACCCTTTTTCCTTGGAGAGCTACAGACCACATTTTATTTGCCTCCTTTTTCCTTGGAGAGCTACAGACCACATTTTATTTGCCTGATCAGTTATATAGAACACTTGTTGCGCCTGATCTGCCATAATGAAAGGTTCATCTCCAAAACTTCTACTATTCAGATCTACTAATGTAAATCCTAACCTATCGATCTTCACACCATTATTGACATCAACCCACTTGCATTTGAAAATGGGAAATCTAATTTTAACATAATCAACCACCCAAATCTCTTCAATCACCCCATAATAAGGTATGGTAGCCAATGTAGGGTTCTTATCTTTCGAACTAGAGAAGTGCATAGATTCAGCCACTAATACAACACCACTGTTCTGACGGTGCTCTTATCATCTAGGGACTTCATGTAAAAGGTATAACCATTGATCACAAATGAAGTCCAACATATAACCTCAACTTTAGGACCACGTGCTAACCAATTTATTGTATCAGAAACACATTCTTCTTCGTCAACCTTTTGTTTGAACCAATGTGCGAAAGCTCTGTTATGCTCCCTGATTAACCTTTGTTCGCTCATTCGACTATTTTGTTTCCGTACAATTTCTTTATGGGCATTCATGTAATATTGAACTTCATCAACATTGTTCAAGATGTACAAGTGGACTTGTTGCAATTCATCAGCATCTATGCTCTTTACTGTTGCCCCGCGTCTACCCCCTTCTTGATCATGACGTTTAGGAAGGCCAATATGTCGTACATTTGACAAATAATGTTGACAAAATTCCATAGCTTCTTCAGAAACATATTTTTGAACAATAGATGCTTCAGGCCGATTGGGGTTCTTCACATACCCTTTTAGTATTTTCATAGTTCTTTCGATCGGGTACATCCACGGGAAATAGATAGGGCCACACAACTTTATCTCCCTCACTAGATGAACAACCAGGTGTACCATGATATCAAAAAAGGAAGGAAGAAAAAGCTTCTCAAGCTGGCATAAGATCATATATCCTTCATTTTCCAATTCCTCCAATCTTTCCGTGTCAATGACTTTACAACAAATGGCATTGAAGAAGAAACAAAGTCTAGTCAATATGTGTTGAAGATCATATTCGGCAATGCCTCGAATAGCTACTGGGAGTAGTTGTTGCATTAAGACATGACAATCATGAGACTTTAGCCCTATTAACTTCAAGTCTTTCATCGATACAAGCTTTTTAAAATTTGAACAATACCCTGAAGGAACTTTAGCGCCATGTAAACACTCACAAAAGCTTCTTTTCTCAACCTTAGACAAAGTATGAGCAGCTGGAGGACAAAAAGTTCTATTACCGTATGGCCTTGGATGTAAATCTTCTCGTATTCCCATTTCTTGCAAGTCTAATCTTGCCTTCACGCCATCCTTAGAACTTCCTTGTATGTTCAGCAGTGTCCCAACAATACTATCATATACGTTCTTCTCCACATGCATGAAATCAATACAGTGTCTGATGTCAAGATTGAACCAATATGGAAGATCGAAGAAGACGGACCTTTTTTTCCATATATTTTTCTCATTTCTACTCTTTGATGACTTACCAAACATAGTATTGATATTTTTCACCTTTTCATAAATTTGATCCCCAGTCAATGCCTCTGGAGCATCTTCAAACTCTTGGCCACCGAAAAAAGCTTTTTTTAATCTACGATAAGGGTGGCTTCGTCTTAGAAATCGCCTATGGCCAAGGTAAACCGTCTTTCTTCCATGTTGAAGTTGATGGTAGCATGTGCCTTCTTCACATATCGGACAAGCTTTGTGGCCTTTAACGCTATATCCTAACAAGTTCCCATATGCAGGGAAGTCATTTATAGTACAAAAGATCATTGCTCGCATATTAAAAGTCTCCTTCTTGTTCGCATCAAAAACATCGACACCTTTATCCCACAACTCGTTCAAGTCTTCGATCAAGGGTTCTAGGTAAACATCTATGTCATTTCCGGGTTGCTTTGGTCCCGAAATCAACATAGACAACATAATGTACTTTCGTTTCATACATAACAAAGGAGATAAGTTGTAAATTACCAACAGAACAGGCCATGAACTATGTATACTACTTAGGCTACCAAAAGGATTCATACCATCTGTGCTAAGCCCAAGCCTGAGATTCCTAGGTTCTTCACCGAAGCTAGGAAATAATTGATCGATTTGTTTCCATTGAGAAGAATCAGCTGGATGTCGAAGCTTTCCATCAGAAATCCGCTCATCTGCATGCCATCTCAAATTTTTGGCATCAATTTCATTAGCAAACAGGCGCTTGAACCTTGGAATGATTGGAAGATACCACAACACTTTTGCAGGGCCCTTATTTGATTTATACCTCGGAGTTTCACATATTGGACATTGCTCCTTCTCTTCATGATCTTTTCTATACAATATGCAATCATTAGGGCAAGCATGGATCTTTTTATACTTCATCCCTAGTGGACACAGTATTTTTTTAGCATCATAGTATCGACAAGGCAACACATTATCATCAGGAAGCATATCTTTAAAGGCCTCAAGCGTTTCTGAAAAACTCTTGTCGCTCCATCCATGCCGTGCTTTCAAGCTTACCAATTTCAATACAGCATTCAGCAATTGGTATTTTTTACACCCCGGGTACAACGGCTTCTCAGCATCACTGCACATATTACCATATGCATGTGATTGTTCAAAAGCCTCTTCTCCTACATCACGAATAATGTCCTCTATCCGATCATCCATATCCGTGTCATTATCATCACAAGTCACTTCCCCCTGTTGAGATGCACTTGGCATTTCTAATTGTTCACCATGCCATACCCATACTACATATGTCTTACAAAACCCTTCACATATTAAATGTGTATATATATCTGCAGCACTTAATCGCTTTTGATTCAAACATTTCACACAAGGGCAATAAAACATCCCACTATCATCATCGGCATTTCTTTTTGCAAAGTCTAAAAAACCCCTCACCCCAACATCATATTCAACACTCTTCCGTTTCGCTTGTATCCAACTACGATCCATATATTCCAACACCTTTTTTTTGTTTTCTACTTTTTCCCCTGGAAAAGGTAGGAGTATGATGAGAATGGCTCAACAGTGGAAAAAGTAGGAGTATAATGGCTTCGATTTTGGGTTCATTAATAATTATATAAAAGGAAATATTTTTATCTGCACATATATGATGTACCAGAGGAAGGTGGTAGGAACTAAAAGAAAAACAATAGAGTAATATATTTATGTATCGTGAGGCTTGCTGTGATTTTAAGGTGGTGTTTATTTCGAGTTGTTGTGATGTCTTTGGGAGATCGATGCATGGAAGCAATAGATACACGCAGAGTCATCCCCATTTACTATATGTTCAAGAAGATGCATATGACAGACCAACCATGTCTTCGGTTGTTTTAATGTTGAAAGGTCAATCACCAACTCTTAGTCAACCCCAAAGCCCATCCTTCAGTGTGGGAAGAATCATTGATGATGAACAATCCTCAGTCAATAACCTAACAATTTCTGATATACTACCCCAGTGAAAGGATTTAAAAGCTTCCGAGTCTAATTTTAATCTTTTTCCCTTTTGTTTTATAATATTGTAGTCGCATGGCTTTTAGTCAAAGGCATGCCATGCAAGTTGTAACTAAATCAACATCTTTGCAAACGTCTAAAATAGTCTAACACCGAACCGATACTGGATAATACTATAAAAAATGTGACTTTCTTTATTCTGTTTGGAGGGGGGACAAAGTGACCCAACTTTTTAAAAAAATGTTATTTAGGTTTTATCTACTAAAAAGTCACTTAAATTTGTTTAGATTTACTAAAATGCGTAAAGAGATGAGTAGTACATATTGAACTAATTCTCAAAAGGTAATTTAAAGATTTAGCGTGATAGGATTAAATTAGTAAATAAAATTACATCATAGTATAACTTGGCACAACATATACCTATAAGTATGCACATAAGAAGGCATAAATGATAAATAAAAGATCTATTGTATTTGCATTCAACGTTTACAAACAACAAGAAGAATTTTGAGTTTTTTACATTAAAGAAGAATTCGTTGGTTATGTGTTTTGTGAGTGATTCAATGCCGTTGCATTTAAGTGGGCGCCCTTGCATGTGATGGTTCGCTATTTCTGGGTTTATAATGTTAGGATTATGAACTCTATATCTGTGTGTGTGTGTGTGATTCAAACCTATAAAAGCCCCTATTTTGGTATATATACTGTCGAGTTCTGTGTTAAATGATGCAATGGAGTTTAATTGATGGAGTATGAGTAGTCTAAGCGAAGTATATGACATGTGTTTGTGTGAATGTGTTGAGATTGAATTGTCAAGGCTGAGAAATTATAGGAGGATTACTTTTTTGGGCTTCCAAATGATGAATAATTATTTCAGATGATTCAACTAATTATAGTGACTTCAGAACGACAATGTTTACACTGCTTTTAAATCTGGAAAACAGTTTTAGTGTTGTGCAGTGAGCTGTCGGGATGTTAGGAAGAAAAGATAGATATGAACTACATATGAACTTCTCCTTTCAAACATTTTATCAAACACCTAATGTGCATTCACATTCAACAATCGAACAGAGGAGGAACATAATGCTGTTTACTCAGAACAGAGGAGGAACATACCTCAAAAAAGAGATTGAAGACGAAGATTTCCCAGAAATGCAGTGACGACAGCACCCACTAGCAGCTGAAGCAATGTATGAGGTATGTTCGTCGACAGCACCCACGAGCACCCACGACAGTACAGCGGCCGAAGAGCGACGACGGACTCGATTCAGAATTGGATAAGGTAAGGGACTGGGACTCGCGCTGAGGAGAGAAAAGATTGGGAACAAATTTGCTTGGGTGATTCAGAATGGAAGGGATCGATTTCAAATTGAAAAGGCGGGAGTGTGAGCTGGGCACGGCAGGAAATTAAATTGGGAACATTTTTTAGACCGGTTAAGACGATAACCGGTCTTAAAATTGGACTTTTAAGACCGGTGACCGGTTGCTAGGCAACCGGTCTTAAAAACCTTTTTTTTTATTACCGATTATACTCTTAACCTGTCCAAAACAAATATATTTTAGACCGGTTCTCTTAGTAACCGGTCTAAAAAATAAAATCCCTAATTTTTTTAGACCGGTTAGAATATAACCGGTCTAAATAATCTTTTTTAGACCGGTTATTATAATAACCGGTCTCCCAACTTGTTTATAATAACGAAAATGCCATCGCGCATTTCTTTTAGACCTGCATCCACTACAACCGGTCTAAATGGGCCGGTCTAAAACACCTTTTTTGTACCGGTGTGCAGACTATCAGCTCAGCATATTTAGTTAACTAACGGTCAAAATCAACTAGGACAACGGTCAGAGCAAAAATGCTCCCTTTTTGACACTTTCAGGATAAAATTGCCCCTTAATGACAATTTTCAAAACAAAATTGTCTCTTAACCTAACCTGAAATATGGATACTTGTCTCCGTAGTATTAACAATTAGCATATTTATTTTTTAAAATAAATATAGTTTCTCAAAAAATTAAATAAAACATTAAACAAGAAACATGAATAAACTCCACGAAAACTTAATTTTCTAAAAGGTATATTGTTCTAGAAAGTAGCTTTTTTGGGAAGTATAGTGTGTGTTTAGCAATACTGTAGTTATTTGGCCTAAATTTAAATTGACTTTTACAATACTCAGTTACCATATGTGTGCGCGCGCGCCCTCTCAAAATTGACTATTGACCCAAAGTAATTAGGTTTTGCAGATAAATATTGTTGATTTTAGAAAACTGCATTTTGTGATAACACTAACTAGTACGTAACTACTTGTCTACTACATATATCAATGTATAATATTTATATTTATGCATGCATTTCTTGGATCTATTTACAAATAACTGCCAACATTTTTATTAAAACTAATGAAACTTTAAAACTCATTACCTTTAAGCTAAAAATTAAATAAATATTATACTTTACCCATATTAAATACATCTTTGAAAAAAAGTTCATCCTTTCCAACATCAACAATTGAATAAGGGTGCAGGCAAAAAAAGAAAAAGAAAAATTGAATATGGGTAAAAGGAGAAAAATTGTGATAAATCATCAATGTGATATATTATAAAAGATATACAAAACTTATCCTCCAAATGTCTTGTAAATAGGACGGGGAGTCTATACTCTCTTCTATCTTTTTTATTTTTTAAAACAATATATTTCTAGGCTAAAAACATGTATCCTGTCCATATACAACAACAAACAGTGTAAACCTTGTGGAGGATCTTTGAGTAGTTGAAGGACATTGGCTTGAAGGAAGGTCCATTTTGCAAGCCAATCTGCAGCAACGTTACTTTGCCTAAAACATCCCTCAGCCTCACTTTCCAATTTCCTTCCATTCAGATTATGTTCTCGTTTGGAATAGCTTATTTTTGAACAATAAGTGCTTATAAATCGTGATTTACGGTATACGAGGTAAGTATATGAGAGGAGTTTTATCTCAGCTTACGTAATAAGAACTTATTTTTTAAGAAAACGTTGAACCAAACACGCCTTATGTAGCAACTTGACTCCAGTTGTTATCCCCTATTGCTCAGCACACTCCGCGCTACATTTTCCCACCCTCCCTGCAAAAGAACTTGTAGATATCATCCACTCACTACTCAAATTATCAAGACTACTAATTCGAGCTAGTCATTGAATTAGTTGGGGTATTGAGTCAAGATCAGTAAGTCAGATTGGAACTAATCTGAGATCAAACCAGTGAGAAAGTGAAAATTCTAGAATTATTAATATAAAATTTTAAAAAAAAATTAAAAAAATCGATTTTGAAAAAAAATGAATAAATCAATTCGCTGGTTTCCGATTGGCCAGTCCAATCCGAATTTAATTACCAAACAAATTATTGAAATACAGTGTTAATATATATATATATATATATATAAATTAGGTCGTACCTTAATCCCAAGGAAAGTACAGGACCCACCTTCTAATTCTAACTCCAAGTAACCCGTACCTTCTAACTATAATTAATTAAAAGAGGAACACAATTACCAATATTTGGTACACATGGTGGAAAACCGAAAATGACCCAAATGAGTAACAAGTGTTGAAAGTGGTAACTTAGCCTCAGAATTATCCTCAACTGACTCTTCCTACGCATCAAATCAAAGCTCTCATTTACCCAATTTGCAAATAAACCTAACGTCTTTTGGAGCCAAAGCCTTGGATTTCCCCATCAACACAAAATTAAAAGCCGATTCTTTGAACAAAAACCAAGATCAGAACTTAATAATATGCGATTAAATTTGGAAATCAACACTTCCAAGATCGTCTTGGTTATTGCATATTACAGGACCACCATAACTTTTACCTTATTCTGTGCCTTCTTCTCACGCCAAAAGCCTCATATTTATAAACCCCACAATGCAATGCACACTCCCTAAAGCTCTTGTTCACTGTATTCGTCTTCCTTTTATATCAGTCCCTATCAAAATCTTTAACTTTATTTTTATTTTCTTCTTTTTTCACTTTCTTTTCATCTTCCACAACTCTGCTTTCTCTGTTCATGGGTGTGATTCTCTTACAGCCAATTGTGTTGTGATCGTAGTTATCAGGGGGAAGAAAAACTTTGTCCTTCATGGAGGAAAGCGAGTTTTCCTTGGAATTGAAGTTCATGAACTTCATAAGCGTGGAAACACTTTTCTCTCCCTTTGGAATTTCTTCACATCCTCTCTTTTCATTTACTGTTACCTTATGCACTCTCATTCTCCTTTATCTTCCTCACCTTTTCTGGAAACTCGTTCTCTCTCCCGTTCTGATTCTTACTGGAATTCTCCTTCTCACCATACTCCGATTTGGAGCAAATCAGAGATCCCAAAACGAACAACCAGAAATCGCCGGCACACCCAAACCCAGCTTGAACCAAGAAAACAGAGCATCAGTAGTTGCGGAGGAGAAAGAGGAGAGTGAGAATCTTGACATTGAAACAGAGGAATCGAATTCCCTCGAGAAAGTTCGGCAATGGATCACCACTCATTCAGAAGCAGAATTCAAATCCCAGGTGGTTTTCAGCTCAGAGTGTTTCGTCGAATCATGGGAAGTGAAAGCGCCGTTGGAAGTCATATACGAGGAATACGAAGAAGGGGAGGAAGCAGAGGCGGATCAGAATGATAAAGAAGACTCCGGAAAATACGTTGATTACCCAAAGTACCCTTCGTTATCGCGGTATTACCCAGAATCCGAATCGGAGTCGGAGTCGGATAGCTCGTCGGACGGTGGGTTTCCGCCGATAGGGCAGTGGGACTCGCCGGAGAACAATAGCTTCCGGTGGGACGAAGAAGACAGGGAAGGGTTGATTGAGATAGCTTTAGACGGTGGGAAGAAGATAGATATGGAGTTTCAGTTTGAGGAAGATAATCTAATTGAAATTGATATTTCTCCGACGAGAACTGATGAGTTTTCCGGCGAGAACGAGGCCACTGCCGGTGAGATTGATTAAAGCTTCTTTTTTTTTTTTTTTTGGGTTTGCCTCAGTTAAAGATCTTTTTAACATAATGGATTACGTATTAGGGATTTGGGCGTGAGCGAAGTGGAAGAACCGAAGAATAGAGATTTTGGGATTTTGTGAGGTTTTTGTGGAGTTTGTTTGTTGTGGCTTTGATTAACGTATTATATACTTGTATTATATATCTATGCTTTAATAAATCACTAAACCCTAAAGATCCAAATGTTTGATTATGTTTTTTCTTTTTCTTTTTTTGACATAAAATGTTCGATTTACCTCGCTTATCCGTTATCTATCAGCTCACCTTGCTTGTACAATATAATAAAATACCCATTTAGTATTAATATTTCTTATAAATAAATAATACTACTTGTTTATTAGACCACATTTCTTCAATCTAACAAGTTTTTGGCTTTTTTCTATAATATGTGTGTGAGAAAAAATTATGTAAAGGGAAATATCTTTTTAATAGTTAAACAGAGAGTTGTAAAAAAACAAAACAAAACTTTACTATGGATATTTCATGCATGTTCCCAATCCATTGAAGCGCATGAAAAATATAGCTAGTAAGTATAAAATAATTTAGGTAAATAAATTAAATATGATATTTTAATTTTCAAGTTTACAAATTAAGTGATTTAAAAACCTATTAGAGTATGCCAAAATTTTATCTTCCCAAGCAAATGAGATAAATGTCAGAGGTACAAGTTATGTATAAAATTAATTCAGCTTATGTAACTTTTCATATTTATACAATTTTCATTCGAAGTAGTGGGTAAAATATTTTATTGTAATTTAATATTTAATATTCAATATTTTGTATATAAAATTCGTATGTTATATGTTTATGTCCATATCAAATTTTGACAAAAATATCAAATCAATCAAGGATTAAAACATGGATGCTAGCACTGATGAGTAAAAGCAAAATTATTTGGCATGATGGGTCCTATCTTTTGAGCGTATGGGAAAATTTCATAAAAATACAATTAAAAATGAAAAAGATAAATTGGTTGAATTTATAAAATCTCATATCAAAATTGAAGTAGGAATCTGAGATTTTTAATTCTTACCAAACGATCAAATTACCCTTAGTTCAATTGTGAAATATGAAAGTGAAGTCACTAATGTAAAATCTGATGTTGTTAATATAGATACAGATATTGTTATTAACCCCTGAAACTTGTACCCTCAAAATTATCTCTAGTGTTTGGGATATGATCATATGAAGTTATGAAATATGAAAGTAAAGTCATTAATATAAAATAGGATATAGTTAATATAGATACAGATGTTGTTATTGACCCCTGAAATTTGTGACCTCAAAATTATTCCTGATTTGTAGGATATGAAGTTGTTAAACATGAAAGTAAAGTCGTTAATGTAAAATCTAATGTTGTTAATATAGATACAGATGTTATTATTGACCAATAAAACTTGTGAACTAAACTAAGGGCATTTTGGTCATTTAGTCAAAAGTGGAAATCCCATATTCCTACTTTAGTTTTGACTTTGGATTTAATAAATTTGCAACACTAATTTTTCTTTTCTTATTTTTAATTGTATTTTTCGGGAATTTTCCCAAAGACTAATTTTTTATATTAAAATTATTTTTATAATAGTTTAAAAAATGGTCAAAATGCTCCAATAGTAAAAATATTTAATTGATTGGAAAGTAAGTTTTTCTAATAAATTAGTTGAGCTCACTGGCAATTTAAAAATAAATGAGAGAATGACAGAAACATACCATTTAAACTTTAAAATCACATTGACAAGAAGAGTAATGGGATTGATAACGTAAATCAACTTCGAAATCCCGTTGACAAAAAGAGTAATGGGATTGACAACGTAAATCTTTGTCAAATGACTAATTTGGGATTTTGAAGTTCAAGTAATATTTTTCTGTCATTTTCCCAAAAGAAATTTTTAATAGTATTATTTTTTAAAAATTTAATTTATAGGGAAAATTCCATTAAAATACCACATGAAATTGCAAAACTCACAAAACACCATTAACACTTATAAAAGACATATAAGGGATGGGGTGGGAATCTGGGTTTTCGATATTTGGGATAAATGACGAAACTTCCCCTTCTTTTCAATCATCTCCCTCCTCTTTATTTTTCTCTATCTTTCCTCTCGTCTCTTTCCCCTCTCTCTCTCTCTCTCTCCTTTGTTTCTACATCACTGGAACTAATAAGAAATTCTTTGATTATTGCTGATGGAGATAATAGTTCCTTTGTTCCTCTTACTTCTATCGAGCAAGCTGATGAGATGACAAGAAATGAGCTTCTAAGCTTATTGGAACACGACAATGCCAAATACTCACTTGATGAGAAAGTTAATAAGGACATGAGAAAAGGGAGCCATGTGTGTTGCAAATGGATCTGTTGTTGTCCTTCTCATTGAAGATTTTGAGGAAGATGAATTATCAAAAATTACTGTTTTGCAATTTCATGTGTATTATAGTTGCTGTCACACAGAGTTTGATTTTTTGTAAATGTCAATATTGTATTTGTCATTATCATTACTACTTTTATTAATAGTAACAATGTACTGTAAGTAATGTATATGGGAAGGACATGTTCTTTGGGGTGGATGACTTGTATGCATTAGGTGTAGTGGAATAAGTAATATTCATAAGCCATATGACCATTTGTATGATAATTGTTGTCATGAACATTTTTTGTTTTTTGTCAACGCCATCGCTTCACTTGTCATTATCATAATTAAACTTGTCAATACCATTAACAAAATTAGTCAATGAATTTTCTCATTTTATCAGTACATAACGATTTTGTCAAAATCATTACAATTTTTGTTAAAATCATTAATGTTTTAGTCAATCTCATTAGTCAATTAGTCATAGCCCAAAATTCTTAGCCAATCCTTTCATACATTTTGTCAATACTTATTGATTTTGTTAAAACCATTATGATTTTTGTTAAAAACATTATTGTTTTATTCAATCTCATTACTCAATTAGTTATGTTTTCTCATCATGTGGTATTTTAGTGGTGAGAAAATTCCATTAAAATTTCGTAATGTTTTTGACAAAACTAATTGAGTAACAAAGATGACTAAAATAGTAATGTTTTTTATAAAAATCCTAATAGTTTTGACAAAATAAATAAGTATTGACAAAATATATGAAATGATTGGTTAAGAGTTGTTAGCTGTGACTAATTGAGTAATAAGATTGACTAAAATAGTAATGATTTTGACAAAATTCACAATGATTTTGACAAAATCAATACATACTAACAAAATGTGTGAAATGATTAGTTAAGAGTTTTGAGTTATAACCAATTGAGTAATTGGATAGACTAAAATAGTAATATTTTTGACAAAAATCGTAATGGTTTTGACAAAATCAATAAGTACTGACAAAATGTGTGAAAGGATTGGCCAAGAGTTTTGTGCTATGACTAATTGAGTAATAAGATTGACTAAAACATTAATGATTTTGACAAAAATTATAATGGTTTCAACAAAATAGTTATGTACTAACAAAATAAGACAATGTGTTAACTAATTTTGTTAATGGTATTAATAAATTTAGTAATAGTAATGACAAATGAATTGATGACGTTGACAAAAAACCAGAAATGTTTATGATAGCAACTATCATCCAAATGGTCAATGGTTTGTGAGTATTACTCATTCTACTACACCTAATGCATACAAGTCATCCACCCCAAAAAATATGTCCTTCCCATTTACATTGCTTACAATAAATTTTCACAATTAACAAAAGTAGTAATGGTAATGACAAATACAATATTGGCATTTACAAAAAATCAGACTCTGTATGATAGCAACTACAATACACATGAAATTGTAAAACAGTAATTTTTGATGTTTCATGTTCCTCAAAATCTTCAATCAAAGGGACAACAGTAGATCCATTTGCAACACACTTGGCTCCTTTTTTTCCTATCCTTATTAACTTTCTCATCAAGTGGGTATTTGGCATTGTCGTGTTCCAGTAAGCTTAGAAGCCCCTTTCTTGTCATCTCATTAGCTTGCTCGATAGAAGTAGGAGGAAAAAAGGAACTCTTATTTCCATCAGTAATAATCAAAGAATTTCTTATTAGTTCCAGTGATGCCAAAACAAAGGGGAGAGAGAGAGAGAGGAAAGAGTGAGAAAAAGACGGAGGAGGGAGATAATTGAAAAGAAGGGACAATTTCGTCATTTACCGCAAACATCAAAAACCCAGATTCTCACCTCATCTTTTATCTGTCTTTTGCAAGTGTCAATGGTATTTCGTGGGTTTTGCAATCTCATGTGGTGTTTTAATGGAATTTTCCCTAATTTATATTAACATAAATTATTTATTTCATTAAATAGTTAATAACAAGAGTTAATATATTTACTTATTAATTAATTTATAATTAATATGAATCTAATGTGTTGCCTGAAATGTAAAATATCAGTTGGATAGGGCGTAATTCATAAATAAATAAACAAGGAACATTTGGGCTCCATCGACAAGACACATGTGGCCATAAGGTACTTTAGATATTAAACACACAAATTGTAGATGGCACGTTGACATTGGAGAATAGTGACGATAAGGACTCATAAGGAGAGTTTATCCTAACAAACATAGGCTAAGTTGTCCCCTGAAAAAAGTTTCTTTTCTTCCAAGTGTATAAAAATAATAATATATGAAATATTTTTATACATTATTAAAAATTTTATTATTCTAATCAATTAAAATTATTATTTTAATTTTATAAATGAAAAAATTTATTTGAATTTTATGATATTTTATACAAGAAATAATTAGAAACAATTAAAAGAGAAATGTGAATTAGGGAAAGGGGCATGAATAATAAACAAGGTGGTTGGAAAGTTGGAAGGGAAAGGGACTAAACACTTGAAAGGCAGAGACCACTCCCTACCACGAGCTAAAGGGCCAGTTTATTGAGTTTCAGTCCACTTCTACTTTTGTGACCACATTCCAACAATCTTTAACAACACTTTCACTCCATACTTATTTAGACTTTGATTCCCCATTTTATTACCAAACTTTTGTGAGATTTTATTGTTTGTAATTCACCTTTAAATATATAGCTAATAGTATTGCATAAAATTTTATGAATGAGTAAAATTTTAATTGTTCATATAGGAGTGTTCATTGCATCCAATGGACCCAAAATTATTTGGCATATTAAGATGGGTCAACATATCAGGCCCACAAAATTTTTCTAAGGATTTTATGGAAATTAGTTGAGTGTATAGAGTTGTTTTCCTGAAATATCTTATCAGGTAAATTACTCCTCCATTTCTTAATATAAAACCTATATAACTAATTTGATAAGATAATAGAAGTTAGTTAAATTAGTTAATATAACACTTATTTTCTAAAATGTCTTAATCATTTGCTTTAATTCTCTCCTCACACTTATTTGATTATTACTCAGAGTATCAATATAGGTAATTTGAAAACAAAAAACTAGATAAAATGACAAATATGAAAAATAATTCTTCCATTTAGTACTAATATCGACTTTCAAAATAAGTCCTACTTAAGGAATAATTTCATTGGTGTGTTTGAAATAGCTTTTTGAGGGGAAAAACATGCAATTGTGAGAGGTAAACGTACGAAGGGTTGCTTTTGGCTTTTTGGCTGTGTTTGGATGGCCTTCTAAACCATTTAACTTTTAGGGGAAAAGCCACTGTAAGTCATAAGCCAAAATAAGGTGCTTATGGGTACGGTGCATGTGTCTTTTTTATTCCACTATAGAGAGAGAAACACTATTTTACAGGTCCTACATTAAGAAGCAAACGAGTAATTTATAACTATGGTTGAGATTTTTGATATTGCATTCTTTTAATTTTGTTTAGAAATAGAAATTTGTTGTTTAATTGTTATGTAAAATAGTGTATCATTAATAAGAACTCATAATTTTTTAAGAAAATATGATTTTTATCATAAAATTATTAATTCATATAAATATGTTTTGATTGAAGGTAAATTATATTTTGTTGTTAATGCGATTTTTCATTTTTCTTGATTTTTAAATGTTTTGTTAAGACCGTTTAATATTGGGCCAAAACTTAGCTCGACCCAAAATGTTCATGGGGCAAGCATTGGTGTTAAAAAGCCAAGCCCAACACATCATGTGAAAACTTCTAATCATATATATACACATATCTGCCAATGAGGTTTGGCACAGTTGGTTAAGGTCTTGCCACCCCGATCACAAGGGAGTGTGTTCGAACCCTCTGACCGATGGGGAGACCTCATTGGTAGGCGATCTCGTAAATCCCTTGTAAGCGCTCGAAGAGCCCTGGGGCCGTGCCCTGGCCTTGGTAGGGGACTGGTGCCGAACCTACCTAAACTTTTATGTATAAAAAAAAAATATATATATATATATATACACACACACATATCTATTGAGATATGAGTTGTATTTCTCTTATAAAAAGATAAAGGTATTCACATGAAATGATCAAATATATTAAGAAAACGTTAGTGCAGCATAAAAGGACTAAAAAGTTCAAACACATAAGATGACCTCACATGTTGAACACCAACTTTATAGTTTAATATAAGATTCGCTTTATAGTTTAATTTTCTCTACTAAAATCATGAAGACAGAAATGATCATCATCTTCAACGAGGCTCATGGGTTCACATGCTCTGTTTTGTAAAAGAATGGGAAGGACAGGTTTGGCATATTTCAGATGATATAACATGAAAACCCCTTCATTAGTTAATTCATTGATTCGAGATTGCCAACGGAATATAATTTGACTTATATCTAATCAAGAGAACATGTTACATGTGCTTGTTTGATGAAATTTTAAAAGAGAACCGAGTATGTGTGTTTGTTGGGCTCTTCCTTGAGGAAATGTGAAATGCTGAAAATCTTTCATATTAAATGTTTTTTCCTCTAGTGTCAAATTATTAAAGAAGAAAATCACTAACGGCGTTAGGTCAAATTTAACGATTTTGTGTTGGATGTTCTGTTTTTAAAACTTTTTGTATTTTTGCCCCTTTAAAACATAATTGTGCCATACGCTTCTTCCTTAAAATTTTATTAGTAAATTTGCTCTTTAACCCTTGATAGTTTTAGTTGTTATAATTTCACAAGAACTTGATCTAAGTTTAACGACTAGTTTATATACTTCTAATAAGTTTTGATTTTAGCTTTTATAAATAAACTCGAATCAAGTTCTTATAAAATTTTATAAATACTAATGTTATAATTCGATCAAATTGTAAAAATCAATAATAATAATTACCCTTAAATTAACTTTTACGAGCATATGCAGAATTGCTTTGGTAATGTGGGTATTGACCATGTGGATCTGATCACAAAGTTGGGCCAACGGGTCAGATTACACCAGGCCATCAGGTCATGGAATCTTGGGCCTAAAAAGTTCCTATAACACTGGTTAGCAATTTTTGTGGCCAATTTTGCAAGTTTGGTAAAAAGATATGTACAAAAAAGTGGATATATTAGTAGCTTATAAGACGACAAACTAAGATTTGAATATTTGTGAAAAGAGGTATCTATATTTAATATTTAACAGTGTCTCAAATAAAATTATCTTTAATAGATGAATACCTGTAACTAATAAAAAGGTAAAGAAACATGCAATTAAAATGTGTTGAGTCTAATAGAAGAGACAAATATTTTACATCATGGTGATTCAATATTAGAATATTTATTTGCAGAGGTGCCCGTATTTTTTTTGGCAATTGTTGCTTTTAAAAAAGATAAGAGGGAGTACCATTTGCTTTCAATATATCTCATATAATTTTAAGTTGTGGCCAATTTTAATTTCTGCTATATTTTCAGTCGATTATCATATTTATTGTTAGAAAGGTTTTTAAGTTGTAAAGCTCCTCCTCTGAATTTTCCTCGGAGAATTTTTATCAAGACGAACGATGGATTCAAATTGAATAGGTCAACCTTCTTATTTAATATCCACGTAAATAGATTCAAAGTTAACTTCAAGTGAAATTTAAAATTCAAATCTTTCTTATTTTCCACGTAGCTGTTTTAGTAAAAAAATATTGGTCAATTAAAGGCATTGAAAGTTGGTAAGGAAGAATGATTCCAGTATTATGCTAATTAAGGACATGTGAGAAAGGTTAGGAACAGCCTGTGTGTGTTTTAGTTTTTTATTGTTTTTAGATCAGGGTTTCCCTTGAGATTTAGAGGATAAAGGGTTCTAATATCTTCCCATAAATATGTTTTTCAGGATTCGAACTTATGTATGTTTTAGTTTTAGATCTCAACAAACAAACAAAAAAAGGCCACCAGCAATGTTCTTCTAAAAGTCTATAAGAAATTGTTAATCTCTTCAATTCTAAATATAAGACAGAGTTAACTTTTTTTTTAAGAAATTAAGGAAACTAAATAAGTTATTTAATCATATGATACGTTATGTATCTTTATATTATATATCAGCCTATAAGCTAAAAAAATAATTTTTAAAAAATAAAAAATAAAAATATTTTAAGATAATTTAATTAATTTTCTTAATATCTTTTAAAAAAATTAACTCTGTCTTATATCTAAAATCATAGTAAAGGAGTACGAGGAAAGCATTTGCTTCCCCTATTTTATCGCTGCCACCACCTCCTCTGCCCCATTGTTTATTCAATCCCTGCCGTATTGAATTTCGGTGATCCTCGCTTAAATCTGAAGGTTTACATTTATTTATTTATTTGTTAAGAAGAATATTTCAAGTCATTTACTTGACTTCTTTGGTGTTTCCAAAAAAAATTATTTCTTGGAAGCCTTCCTTGAATATATTTTTACTCAATATATATTCAAATAAATAAGTCAATGATTTGACAAGATCTTGCCAAATTTGACTACTAAAAATGCACTATTTACCATTAAGAATCAGTGATGTCGTGTTCAAATTCTGCCTCCAACACAATAAAGAAGCAAGAATTGGAGAAATAGAGAAGTGCAACGTGGAGGTTGAAGGACAGCTCATGCAAATTGCGAGTAAGACTTTGTGACCCAACACCAACTATTTCGGAGCACAAAGGCGAAAGTGTACAGCAACGCACCGTCCCCCACCACCCAAAGAAGCTTCGTTTCCACTCTGTTTCTTATTATTTAATCTTGGTCTAAATATTGTGGGACGCTAAATGTGAACAAACGAAATTCAAATATTGGTTGGCCTGTTTTGCTATATTCAATCTCCATTGGTTGTTTTCTTTTTGAAATATTACCTCCGTCTTTAATAAATCATTTCAATCATAAATATAAGACATGGTTGATTTTTTTAAAGAAATTAAAAAAACTAATTAAATTATTTTAAAATATTTATATTTATCATTTTTTCTCTAAATTATTCTGCCTTACTTATAAAATGTTATATAACATAAAAATATACAACATATGATATGATTAAGTCTTAATCTTTTTAAAAAGAATCAACTATATTTTTTATTTAGGACCGGAAAGAATAGAAGATATAATTGATTAATTTAAGAAGGTTTAAAAATTTAAATTAATTAATTAATTATAATATATATTATATGATCACTCTCAAATATTTATACGTACTAGTAGACTATATAAATATAAATATTTTAAAACGTTTTTTTAACAAAGGAGAAGGAGGGAATTGTATTCAACAACAATGAGATGTGGGAGCAATGTATCACACGGCGCCTGAATCTCAGGGTCAGGGTCAAGGCAGCCTTCAGTACAGCGAAGCCAGGTGAGGTGGCCCCACCATTACCACCTGTCCAATTCTTGACCACCACTGTAAACATATTTTCTCCTCATTCAAATAAATTCCTTTTTATATTCTTTATTTTGCTAATTTTAGAGTAGTATTCTAATACTCAACGCATTAGATTAGTCTTCCGATCCTTTTTAATAAGAAACAACTATTCTGATTGTCCACAGGGTAAAAAATATTTTGATTGTGTAAAACCGACGGGTTAAAATTAAGGAAAAAAGATAAAAAATATTATTTGAATTTTAAAATCTAAAATTGATTTTATTAAATATAAGAATAATGAGATTGATAAAAAAAATATAACAACTAACAACTCGATTTTTTGAAAAATTACTGATTTAGGATTTTGAAGTTCAAGTGGTATTTATTTAAAATTTTTTCTAAAATTAATTATATATATATATATATAATGTAATTTTTTTTAAATAAATAGCATTGGAGAGAGGATGAGTAAAAAATATGAGAGATAATGAGAAATAAATAATACATTTGACCATTTTTATAAACAATTTTCTCTTTTTTAGAGCTCGTCTTTTTTTCTTTATATTGCTGCCTCTTCCAACACAAGTGTCTCCTCTAGGAGACGAACTCAAGATCTAGAGAGATCTAACGGGCCTACACTATTAGACCAGTTTTATGTTGATATCTTAAAGCTGATATTTAATATAAGCAACTTTTATCTTATGTCTCAAAAGTTAGACTACTATTTTCTTTTCTACTCTTTATTAAATACATATTTTTATATTAATTATTTCGTACCCACCATTAATTCTCTTTCATCTAGTTATTTATTACACATTCTCTCTTGTATTTTATACCCATTCTCTCTCATATTTTTTACTTATTCTTTCTCATGTGCTCTTTTCATAAATAAGGGTATATTTGGAAGAAACATAACATTTTTTACATATTTATTGTTTTTAACTAATTTTAATCACCAATTTATTTTATGTAATCAAGAAAAATGTTGCTTATAAAAAGGACGGAAGAAAATAATTAAATAAAAAAAATTAAAGATTCATTAATATAAAGATATATACTCTCTCCGGTCCTAATTATAAGACAAATTTTATTTTTTTGGAGAAATTAAGGAAGTCAATTAAATCACTTTAGAGTACTTATATTTTTAGTATCATTAGATTATATATCAGTTTATTAGTCAAATTAATTAGTTTGAAGAAAAAAACAAAAATAAAAATATTCTAAAGTGATTTAATTGGCTTCCTTAATTCACTTTAGAGTACTTATATTTTTAGTATCATTAGATTATATATCAGTTTATTAGTCAAATTAATTAGTTTGAAGAAAAAACAAAAATAAAAATATTCTAAAGTGATTTAATTGGCTTCCTTAATTTCTTTAAAAAAGTCAACTTTATCTTATAATTAAAACCGGAGGGAGTATTTCCCATGAGTATAAAGAAAAAAATAATTTAAATTTATAGACACCATAAAAAATTGCTTATATTAAGATCCCATTTAAAGAGAGAGAAAGTTATTTATAAATAAAGTTGGAGTAATATTTATTAATTATTATTTAAATTTTTTAAAAATATGACAGTATGTTTTATATGTTTTTATGAATAAAAAATTAAAGGGTAAGAAAGAAAGTTGGCACTTGGCATGAGGGGGTGCCTCTTTTGACATGTGAACGCCCTCTCCCTTTCTTGGCCGCCAAGTCAAAAAAGGGCAGATCACAAAACAAAACAGCCGTTCACGCCTCCACGGCTCTACCTTCCCACCGTCATTCCTTGTGTTTCTCTCTCCCACCTTCCCGGATTCTCTCTGTCTCTCTGACCCCACTCTCTCTCTCTCTCTCTCTATTTCTGCTGCCCCCCCACTCCAGCCTCCCTAAACCCTCCTCTCTCTCTCTGTCTCACTCCCAACACTTTTTCCTCCTTTTCCCTCTGTTTTCTTTCCCGGATTATCGGACACCGATCTCCTACTTCATATCACCATTTCACTCCACAATGCCGAATTTCACTTTCTATCAACGAGTTTCTAGAGCTTTCCATGAATCCTCCTCCCTTTCCAAGCTTCTCGTGCTTTTCACCGTCAGGTATTGTCATGTTTATATGATAACTCTATTCTGTATACCATATGATCTTAAGATTTGAGAGTGGCCTGGTGATTTATGAGGTTTTACACGAACATGAACAATTTGTTTGGTGCAGTGGTGGGACAGGGGCCCTTGTGGCTTATGCAGAAGCAGATCGAAGCAATAGTGGAGCATATATTGGTTCATCAGAAACAGTTTCGGAAAAGAAAAAGGTGGTGGTGCTCGGAACTGGCTGGGCAGGCACAAGTTTCTTGAGGAACCTAAACAACCCCAGATATGAGGTTATGGTGGTCTCGCCTCGCAACTATTTTGCTTTCACTCCTCTTTTGCCGAGCGTTACTAGCGGTTCTGTCGAAGCGCGCAGCATCGTTGAACCTATTCGTAATATTTTTCGGAAGGTATTGAAAGAAACACCATATAATTCTTCTGTTTCGTTTTTAAAACAGAGTAATTCATATCAGTACTTCCAATATTCTGGGATAGCCATCAAATGATAACTTTTTTTAGGGGTGGAATGACTTCCCCTGTAATAATTGAGTAAATGTTACTTCAACAAACATGGAAGCATGTTAAAGACGCTTCATATTTTTATGATTAAAACTTACCTTTGAGGTTTTCAGACTTAACCACTTGCTTTTGCGTTGGCCTACCCAACTTTTCCTTGTGCACAATGGCTGTTGGAAACCTAAATGATAAATGTTTGCCGAGGAAAGCGGATTTTCCCATGACTTTTTTTCTTTTGGCCTTTGTGTTTGGTTTGGATGGGGTAAATTACCGTTTTGAGTGCGTGGGGTCCAAAATTCACCCTCTAATTAAAGGGTTTAGGGTAAATTTTGGATTTCATCCGCCAAAAAAAAAGTAATTTAACCCCGTTCTTGCAATCACCAATTCCATCTTCAGGACAATTATGGGTTTATAGACTATAGTTCATTACAAGCGTTCAAGCTTAGTTGTGTTTTCCTATTATGTGGCTAATCGGGACAGCCATAGATAGGAAAAATTTGCTTAATGGCATATCCTAAATCCTAAACCGATCACCACTCTCAATACTGCATTCTGATGGCTTATTTTATTTATTATTTTGGGAGCAGAAAAGAATGGACATTGAATATAGTGAAGCCGAGTGTCTCCAGATTGATGCAGAAAATAGGAAAATTTACTGTCGGTCCAGTTTAAACAACAATAAGAACGGGAAAGAAGAATTTGTCGTGGACTATGATTACCTAATCATAGCCGTGGGGGCTAATGTCAACACATTCAATACTCCCGGAGTTGAGGAGCATTGCCATTTCTTAAAGGTAACTTCCACTTATCTTCTTCTCTTTTTAGATAAATTTATATTATCATGGGTCAGGAATGATCTTGAACTTCGCCTGAAGCTTATTTAGTATCATCTCCGAGCAATCTTAAGCATACTAATTAGATATGCCATCTTGTCTTAAGCTAAACCCTTTTGATTCATCATGTTCGTTTTTGGCTATGCATGATTTTGTTTTATTGATAATCGTGCGGACATTCATGCTCAGGAAGTAGAAGATGCCCAGAAGATTAGGAGAACAGTCATTGATTGCTTTGAGAGAGCAAGCCTGCCAAATGTAAGTAATGAAGAGAAGAAGAGGATTCTTCATTTTGCAATAGTTGGAGGTGGCCCAACCGGGGTGGAGTTTGCAGCCTCCCTTCATGACTTTGTCAATGAGGATTTGAGCAAGTTATATCCTAGGGTAAAAGATTTAGTTAAGATCACGCTTCTGGAGGCTGGAGATCATATTCTGAGCATGTAAGTGTCCGAATCTCTGATCATGAAGGTGGATCAGCATTTCATATTCTAAACTAGCTATTAAAGTGTCATACTATTGATTTGTTAAATTAAACACCCATGGAACTTGATATATTCTTATGTTCTGTTTTGCAGGTTTGACAAGAGAATTACTGCATTTGCTGAAGACAAGTTCAAGAGAAATGGCATTGATGTGAAAACAGGATCCATGGTGGTGAAGGTGTCGGATAAAGAAATTTCTACCAAGGAAATGAAAAATGGAGGAGAGATCACAACAATTCCATATGGAATGGCTGTGTGGTCAACTGGTATAGGCACCCGTCCATTTATCAAAGATTTCATGAAGCAAATTAACCAGGTGCGCCTTGAGAGGAAACTCTTTTCTCCTTTGTGCTTTCTATATGTTATTCACTCCGCAAATATTAATTCGTATACTGTTATCTGAAACAATGTTCATTTGAATAATAATAGGCTAACAGGCGTGCCTTGGCTACTGATGAATGGTTGAGAGTTGAAGGGTGTGACAATGTTTATGCACTTGGTGATTGTGCTACCATAAACCAGCGAAAAGTCATGGTACCTAATTGCTCATATTACTTACTATTCACCTGGCTAATATTTTTCTAATTTTTTTTGTTCTGTTTCCCTGTAAATAAGCGTACAAGTTGAGATAAAGTCTTGCTGAAACACAATGCTTGTTTATTGATAATCTGGAGTAACTGTTATGTTTGATGCTTGTGAAGCTATATAGTTCAATTGAAATGATATCTGTTTACCTGCTAATTACAAAGGCGGTTGTTGTGTGTTTTTAGGGAGATATTGCCGCGATTTTTAAGAAGACAGATAAAGACAACTCAGGAACGCTTACAGTGAAAGAATTTCAAGAGGTGATTGACGATATCTGTGAAAGGTACCCTCAGGTGGAGCTGTATCTGAAGAGCAAGCAGATGCGCAGCATTGTTGATCTGTTGAAGGAAGCTAAGGGAGATGTTAAAAAGGAATCAACTGAACTGAACATCGAAGACTTCAAAGCGGCATTGTCCAATGTGGATTCCCAGATGAAATTTCTTCCTGCCACAGCACAGGTGCTTGTCGTGTCATGAACAAACTTGAAGCGAAGAATGAAAACTAAGATACAAAGTGAAGAATTAAGATCCATATATCATGATAACAAACATTGAAAAAAGCTTCACCTTGAGTTCTCGTTTGTGTTACTTTGAGCGTGGCATTCTCTGTTGAGAATAACATTTATCTGATGCGTCTCTGCATAAATGTATCAGGTTGCATCTCAGCAGGGAGCATACCTGGCCAAGTGTTTTAACCGGATGGAGGAGTGTGAAAAGAATCCAGAGGGTCCTCTTAGGTTCCGGGGAGAAGGTCGCCACCGCTTCAAACCCTTTAGGTATATCTTTTACTCAAACCTCTTTGGTAGTGCAATATCAGAAAACTGTTGCAGAATAAATTTAATGAGATATTTGCTTCTCGTGTGAAGGTACAAGCATTTGGGACAGTTTGCTCCACTTGGAGGAGAGCAGACAGCAGCACAGCTTCCTGGGGATTGGGTATCAATTGGCCACAGTTCCCAATGGTTATGGTATTCTGTCTATGCAAGGTAACCTTCATCCCTCTCTTTCATTCTTGCTTACTTCTGTTCAGTTTAAGGTATTCTTTTCACCAACTTATGAAGCTTCTTGATTCAATAATCTTGAACAGCAAGCAAGTGAGCTGGCGTACGAGGGCCTTAGTGGTGTCGGACTGGGTGAGACGCTTTGTCTTCGGTAGGGACTCGAGTCAAATTTGAGGGAGCTTTGCATCGGCAACATTGCAGAGCTCAGATCTCTATCTTTAGTTCGAACGCGCGCCCAATTCTTTGAATAAACAACACAAAGAAGACTCTTTGTGGGTGGCTCTCAGTCTTCCACAGCCACTCCCAATTTTGAACCCCTTGTTCTTTGGTTCTTTTGCTGATTAAATTTCATTTTTAAGATGATATACTGAGGCAGTGTCAGTGTTTGAGTCCTTCATACATGTCATTGAATTCTTTTCATGTCCCCATTTTCCCGAATTCTTCTCGGGGTAATCACTGAAGTTGAGGATTAAAGAATACAAGCAGGTTTATTTTGTTAGAATGGCCATATTGGGCTTTATTGTGTCTTCTTGTTATAATCAGGACATGGGCCAATGAAGTTTTGGCGAAGAATAATTCAAAAAAAAGAAAGAAAGAAAGAAAGAAGAAAAGTTTATTGGGCCAGCTCAAATAGCATTGGCTTCTCTTGGTTTGGTAGATAAAAGGGTTTACCTTCTTTTCAAAAGGAGCTAAGTTTGAGGGTTAATGTCTTAAGGTGGAAAAGGGGAAATATTATGTTAATAGGCTACCTTAAAAGCAAAAGCATCATGAATGAGAATTTCAATTGCAGGCGCTTGCTTATATTCAGGAATATGGTTTGTATTTCGTCTGTGTGTTTGGATTAGCTTTTGAGAATAATTTTTACGATTTACAAGATAAGTGTGTGAGAGGAGTTTTGTCTCGGGTTGCCAAATCCAGGTTTGGTAATTTACCAAAACACTCATGTAGTTTTTTATAAGCACAGCTACTCTATTTTTTTTTAAACACTTTTCCCCTCCTTTTCCTCTCTCCTGCTTTATCTGTGTTATTGGACAAAGGCATGCGCCATGGGATCAAAACACGAGCAGAACATTGGTTATTGGTCCACAGAGCAGAGTTACTAAAAATATTTATGAATGACTACAAGAACGAAGTATGTGTGTGAAACTGGGGAGTAGGATTGTGGTGCACAGTAGGAGGCACCATACAATGTTGGGGTTTGAAATGTGATAAAACATAATTGGTGAGACCCCAAAGCTGGAAGCCCAAGGAAGGCCTCAGAATCCAATGCAAGTGGTGGGGTCAAAAAGGCAATCATGGCGTCACAAAAAAGTGTAATGAAAGCAAATTCCATTCCATCCAGGAATGGCTTCCTATTTGTTAAATAAATGACTGCCAAAGAAAGTGACCACGACTCATTGCACCAACAACGACATTTCAACAGCCCCTGCTCCAATGCAATTAAACTCATAAATGGACCATAAAAAACCATTCCGATTTGTCACTACTGCTTAGCATAAGAGCATAAAAAGGAGAGTTCCATTTCATAAGACTCATTTACTGGGTAACTGAGTTTAATTGAAAACTTATTATTTAGTCTTTGAATGGTAAGGGTACTTATCCCAAGCGAGAAAGGGGCAGGTGGAAAGGAAAGCCCTCAGAATATTTGGGAGAAATGACAAGGCACATCAAAGATTAAGAGATGAGAGTGAGGTCTGAGGGATGAAGAACATGGGGTTTCTAAGCTTTTAGGGAACACAAGCATGGGGGTCCATTACATGATATCTGACTCTGTTTTCATTTTCATTTTGCATTATTAATCTTTGTGGCCCAACCTCCACCCATGTTAGCCCCCCCTCCCCTCTTATCTTCACTACCAAACTCAACCATGAAACTCCATACCTTCAACTTTCAAGCCTATTCTCTCTTTCTTTCCCCTCATTTAATATCTCATGCACCTACCAACTTCTTTTACCTTCCTTGCTGCATTTCGTCTCATCACGTTCAATTCTATCTCCCTTATTCTTTCTTTCACTTCACATGCCAATATCATATTATCTAATTACCCAGTATTCTTTCAGAAATCTTTATATTACAATTCAACTTAACTCAACAACAAACTTATCTATAATAGCAACATAAGTCAATTGAAATAAAAATAGTTTTAAATAACTATCTGATATCCAAACTTGAGAGTATTGTTGGGCTTAAAGGCAGTTCAATATAAGAACTAAGTTCACAAAACTATTGCCAATGATAATTAGTTTACTGAGTGAGAAAAAGATATAGTTCATACCCCCACAATGACTTGAGTTTAAATTTCATTAGTTAATTTCTTGTTTTTTCTGTTACAACTAAAGAAAAGTACAGTACACCCAAGACGAGACCGAAGCCGCTTCACTAGCCTCATCAGGGAAGTCTGATGCCAGCTGATCTAATAATCATTGGCATAAGACTTGCCTTTTAATTTTGATGAAGTGTGGAGGTTGAATTCAAACATATGATTTCTTGTAGGGAAAAAAATACCGGAAGGCATTCATGGTGGTGAAATGAGGGTGAAAGCACTAAAATGGAGGGTGTAGAGAGAGAAATAGACAGATACTCCCTCAAGTCCTAAAAATATGACAAAATTGATTTTTTTTTTAGATATTAAGGAAATTAATTAAATTATTTTAGAATATTTATATTTATCATTTTTTCTCTAAACTAATTTGCCTAACACATAAATTGATATATAATCTAATGATACACAACATATGATATTATTAAGTAACTTATTTAATTTTTTTAATCTCTCAGAAAGAAAATCAACCCTGTCTTATATTTAGGATCAGAAGGAGTGTATATATAATTATATATATACATATATAAAATATGGTGAAGTTGAAGGTGAGGAAAGAGCATGATTGGAGAAAATGTGTAGAAGTTGAAGGAAGGTTGGGGGGAAGCATGTGTTTTCTTGAACCTAACCCCTAAACAATTCAATGAGGCCCCCACTTTAACCCATACACTCTCACATTTCCTCCACCACCCCTCATTAATTCCCCACTCCACTTGCCACAACCTCCCTACAAATCAAAGGAATATGATTTTTTTTTCACAAAAAAAAAATTACAATTACAGTTTTAAAGATCTATCAACCTCACTTAAAATTACAAAAATAAATTATATGTTATATTATGGAGTTAGGCTCCTTAAACAAAACGGGTAAAAAAGATGATAGTTCAATTTTGAGTTAACCCGGTTTGATCTGTATTTGGTATCATTTATTTTTGGATAATCAGTCCTTATTACTCAAGCCGAGATAAGAATCCTCTGATATACTTACCTCGTATACTGTGAATCATGATTTATAAGCACTTATTATCCAAAAATAAGCTATTCCAAACGAGCACTTGATATGATATTGTGAAAATCAGTTCGATAATAAAAACAGACCAACTAGACAAAACTAACTAGTATTATGATGGACTAAGTTTTAGATCAAATGATTAGACCACTTGGTTTGGTCTAACCTAACCTCAAGTGATTTGAATTATATATGAGATACCCTCATCTAAATTGAACTGTTTAGAATTCATTGTAACTTGGCTAAATAAGCATTTTGTCAAAAAATGTGATAAGTACTTTACCAAAAATGCCATCTAAACTAAATAGTATTATATGGAATATATTTATTTTAAAATTATCCTATGTGTGTGTGAATATATTTTGTTTCATTTTTTTTTAAATTATTCTAGTTCCCCACCGAAAATAAGTTCGATACTGTATTCACATTTATTGATAATCATCCCTCCCCTAATCACATCTCCATGATTTTGACGTACAGATTACAATTAGTGGGGTTTTTTTTTTCCTTGTATTAAAGTAAATGTCAATTTTCTCTGAAGCAACAGATATGAGACATGGTACCTTAAATCAAAAAAGAAAAAGAAGTGTTAAAAGGACTCAAAATGTCAAGTATGGTGAAATTAGAATAATGCAAATTAAACCTCACCGAAAATCATGCTAAATCTAACAAGTACCTCTCATTTTTCTTCTTTATAAAAATGGGAGGCTTTCATTGCTTCTTAATCATGACACTGTTTAAGCTATAAAAATGTATTATATATAGGTAATCCATTTCAAGCCCCAAAAAAAAGGGATTATGATAGTTCTCATATTATTTAAAAAAAAAAAAAAACCTTTCTTTACTGTTCAATGATGAGTAATTCATCAAGTTACATATCTTTGACCATTATTCTAAGTGGCAAATTGAATCGAATTTGGTGGAAACATCGAGTGCATCACAATCTTCAAAGCAGGTTTCGTAATTCATGGACAGCCCAATTAATTAAATCCTTCTACATCATCATTTTCTCTTGAAAATACCGAAAAAATAAACACTTCTATTTATATTTATAAGATACTTTTAACATATTTTACGTAAGAAAAATTTTAAATTTCATTTACTCTTCTATAAAATATTCTGAATTATTATAATTTTATTAGACAAAATTTAAATGATGTGATATTTCTAACGTGTATAATAAATATTTCTCGAACAATTGTATCGTTATTGTATTATTAAATTGATTTTGTTGTCATCATCATCACCACTTGAAAGTACCAAAAAAAAAATACTAATACTTCTCTAATTATATTTATAAAATACTTTAAATATGTTTTACATAAGGAAAAACTTTAAAATTTATTTACTTTTCTATAAAATTCAACAACTTTTTAACTTTACCCCTATTTAATATATATTAAAGATCATGATAATAAAATCAAGGGTTAAGGTGCAAAAATACCCATGAACTTTTCTCAAAAGTGCATCCAACACCATAAACTTTTTTTAGGTGCAAAAATACCCATGAACTTCTTAAAATGGGGCAAAAATGTCAAACCGTTAATTGGTACAAACGTCCGTTTTATGGGACCCACAATTTTATTTTTTTAGGTACAAAAATACCCATAAACTTTTCTAAAAAGTGCACCCAACACCATAAAATTTTTTCTGGGTGCAAAAATGCCCATGAACTTTTCAAAAGTTTATGGTGTTGGGTGCACTTTTTAGAAAAGTTCATGGGTATTTTTGCACCTCAAAAAATAAAATTGTGGGTCCTACAAAACTGACGTTTGTACCAATTAACGGTTTGACATTTTTGCCCCACTTTGAAAAGTTCATAGGTATTTTTGCACCTAAAAAAAGTTTATGGTGTTGGATGCACTTTTGAGAAAGTTCATGGATACTTTTGCACCTTAACCCTAAAATCAATATAATAATAAAACAATGATAAAATTGTATGAGAAATACTTATATACTTTAAGAATATAATGTCATTTGAACTTTGTTCAATGAAAACATAATAATTCATATCATTTTTAATTCTAGTTGAATGATTACTCATTTGAAAAAATTCAAATTTTATTTTGTTTTTCAGAAAAAACATCTTAATTTGAAAAAAAAACTATAGCAAAATGATCCGGTGATCAACCAATATTTTTCTTAGAAATAAGATAAAATTTGAATTTTTTCAGATGGCTTGTCAACGAATTAAGATTAAAATAATTTGAGTTGTTATGTTTTCATTCGATAAAGTTTAGATGACGTAATACTCATGGAATATATAAGTATTTTTTAAATTGTACATTTATATAAAAAATTTCTCTCTCTACCTTATTAATATGACTAAATTTTTTTCCTTTACCTGATAAATTGGAACAAATCATATAATTTGTAAAGTAAATTCAGCTAAACCCCACACAGTAACTAAATTAATCTTACTACATTAATTAATTAGTGGACTTTATATTCATTTAATGAGTTTTGAAAGCAAATAAACACTATGTCGCTTTAGCGGGTAGAAGAGTTTAACGTTGGGGTGTTATATTAATTATTTTAAGATTCTTGTCGAGAAGTGTAACTATCGCTTGCAATGAAACTCACTAACTCTGATTATCACAATATTTTATATTCCTGATTTAATATATTCTTGTATAGTTTGTCTAAATTGCCATGTGTGATAAAATAATACATTTCATTTTCTTTTTAATTTTTTTGACCATGACATTTTCTTTTTAAATTTAAAAAAATGTTCAAATTATATAATAAACATGATTTCTGAAAATAAAGAATAAGTTCACCAAATAAAAATTTTAATTTCATGAATTTATAATATATTAATAAAATATACTTTATCAACATGAAAGTGATTTAAGATAAAAAAAATTATAATGAAATAATTGAACTTTTTAATGATTAAAATAATTTTGAAATCGAATAAAATTTGAATAATTTTTTAGTAATTTATATTTGTAATTTTATATTAGAATATTTTTCACATAATTAAGGTGGCTCCACATATTGTGACAATACTTAAATTAAAATTAATGTATAGTACTAGTGCATTAGATAGTTATTAGCTTATTATGCCAAAAAGAAACATGGCTATGCATGTTTATATAAAACTTGAAATGAGTTGCCTATGAAAATTGATATACTTGGCAAACATGTGAGGAATCAGGAATAAACAAAAAAAATATTGAAAAAACTTGGATTAATTTAATTATTGAAAAATATTTGTTCATGAATTATATAACCATCCATATCATCCCAAGCAAATATGCCATTAAAATCAATAAAAAAAAAAATTTAAACCCCAAAATATTATAAAAATACTTGGCTAAAGTATATTTTTGGTTCTTTAACCTTATATGAAGTATCGATTTAGTCCTTTAAATTTATAAAGTATATTTTTAGTCCTTAAAATTTAACACCGTTAATGTTACAATAAATAAAGCTGAACGTAAATGGATCCATGACGAAGATGATGATGGCGACAAAGATGAGGAAGGGAAGGAATTTGAAGAACTTGAAGATGAATTATGACTTCTTCTAAGGGGATTCATCTATATATTCCTTGGGCAATAAACTTTCTAATGGAATAAGATCAGGAAACATAATTCTATATATGTGAAATAAAATAAAATAATATCTAATAAAAATTTATATAAAACATAATTCTATATAAGTGAAATCACAATGGAAGATCTGACTGAGTAAAAACGTCTGGCCAATAATAAAATTTAGTAAAAGAAAATCTTACCATAAAATGCAAAAGAATAGGACACCGGATTGAATAAAGTCCAATCATTATGGGTGTAAATTAGTAGTAGTACGGAGTAAAATTTATGTAATAAACCAAACATGTCCCCTTTTTTTTGCCCAAAAAAATAAAAAGGCATTTTTATTTTTATTTTTTTGACAATAAATTCCTATAAATTGGTTACTACAGCCTCGACCCAATCAAAGCACTGGATTTTACCATAAAAAAAAAAGCACTGGATTTTCACTTTTCTGCGAACCGAATATGCCGCTTGCATGTGCGTAATTTGGGTACGTGGCGAAAGCTGAGGGATTGTGCGCACTGCACACCAAGGCGCATGTTAGCGATTGTGGCCCCGATTTCTCTGATTTCCTCTCTCTCATTATTGTCGTTATCTTCATAGCCAGCCATGTCTGTGCGCACTGCGCAGTATCGGCCTTAAGCTTAGGTGGGAAGAGCTGACAACAGATGATACTATCAAATAAATAATTGCAATAATTAAAACCCCTTTTATTAAAAATTTCTTCTCTTCCTCTCTTCTCCTCCTCCTCCTTCTGCTTTTGCTGTGGCACGCTTCAGGGTTGTGCTGCGGAACTATCGGTTCCTTCCTATTCCTAGTTCCTTCGCCGTCCTCATTATCGGGTAAAAGTGACAGTAGATTGTTTCATGCAAAAGATCATTTACTATCTACACCAACACATTAAATATATGTGTTAGATCTTTTGGGTCTTACTATTACGTGGATCTCAGATTCGGCTTTGGGATTATTTTCCAAATTTATCTTCTGTCTGAATGGCAAGTTTTCAGAGAGAGGGGGGAAGCGCGTATTTTCTGTGTTGAGGAAATTATCAGCTTGAAAAAGTGGAAGCAAGTACTTCGTACATTGCTTTATTTATACTGATTGATTGCTTTTGATTTTCTGGGGGGTGGGTAAAATTTCTCTCTTCTTTTGGCTATTCGCTTTTCTCTTCACACCCTTATCCTCTGGGTTGTTGCTTTTACTTCAGCAGCTGTTTTAGCTTGATTGTAAGCCATAAAACTAGGCATATCTCTGCTAATTCATCTTTGAAACTTGTGGTTCTTTGAGCTCCTCCTGGGTGGAAAATGGAGTGCAAGAGGAAGAAGGAATGGCCAGAGTCAAATGACTCAAATCGAGCCACAACTTTTCCAGATGAGGTTCTGGAACGAGTTCTGAGTCTGCTAAAATCACACAAAGATCGAAGCTCTGTTTCCTTGGTCTGCAAAGACTGGTATAACGCTGAACGATGGTCGAGGAGTCATGTGTTCATTGGAAACTGTTATTCTGTGTCACCTGAGATCTTGACCCGTCGGTTCCCAAACATACGGAGTGTGACATTAAAAGGGAAGCCTCGTTTCTCAGATTTCAACCTGGTTCCTCCTAACTGGGGAGCTGATATTCATTCATGGCTTTTGGTGTTTGCGAAGAAATATCCATTGCTTCAGGAGTTGAAGCTCAAGAGGATGACTGTGACTGATGAGAGCCTTGAGTTTTTGTCTCTTTCCTTTCCTAATTTCAAAGCTCTTTCGCTTCTGAGTTGTGATGGATTCAGCACCGATGGACTGGCTGCAATTGCCACTAATTGCAAGTAAGAATTATTTTGAAGTCCTTGTTCATAAACTATAAATTTTAATATTTATTTCTGAGCCTTGAGGCTAGATTTACATATTGCTTTTGTCTTGTTTCTCTTTCTTTCCTTTTGAATAGTTTAAGGCTATGAGGTTCAAGAATAATACACTATTAATAAATCAACGGTTCATTTGATGCATGCGCCCTTTACTTTTCTTGTTTTCGTTAATCTGGTGATAATAGTGTTTACATATAAAGTCCTTTCTCATCATATGGAGAAGGACACGGGCTTCCCTGCTTACAGTTCTGGGAATGAAGATATCAGTCACACCATTTTGTAATATAGCTCATTGTTAAGTTTCTTTATTGACCGGACGTTTTACCTGTAATGCAACATTTGATGAATATTTTTATCTTGATATACCCATAAACTTCCCCACTTGTTTTGTCTTGAAGATGAAATTATTAGATAATAAAAATCTATATGTTTTAGGCATGCTTGTGATTTACATTACTGTCAAAGCTGTGAGTTTCTTCAAGAGTCTCTGATATTTTGTCATGGCTATCACTCCTTCATGCCTTCATTAATAGTTTGAGCATCATATGAGATTATGAAGTGCAGATTACAGGAATCTTATGGTTTGCATCTAATTGTCACACAGAGAGTCCAATCAACTATCAGAGAATTATAATTTTTGACATATTTCACAATGGGTTTACTTGAAATCGAGTTGGAGTTTTTTTCTCTGGTTTGCTGAATACTTCTGCTTCTGTTTAGTGCTGTTGTCATGAATCCAGTGAGCCACCAAGGCGACATATTGATGTGCATATTCTTTATGTTTTATATGCTTATTTGTTCTCCTTACCTTGTGCCTTTTGTATCATCAACAGTATATTAAGGAATCATCCACGCAAAGATACCTCAAGTCTCTCTCTCTCTATATATATAATATGTGTGTGTGAATTTCTTTTCTTTTCCAAATTTTGAAGTGGTCAACTCATTTATCATTTGACAAAGTTCCCGTTTAATGGAGTTGTAGGACAAATCAGTTGGTAATCAGTTTGTGAATTTTTGTTCTAGTTTTCACTACAAGAGTAGGATTTTGGTGGTACTTGTAACTAGTCACTTTATATGCTTCATTTTCCCTTCCTTTTGGTGTGCATGAAAACTAGTTATGTTATAAATGATCATAGAGTTCTCTTCTTACATTCTTCACTTGAAAACCTTATTAGCTTGGAAATTACCATTTTGGAGCTAATGCTTTTGGATGGTGCACTAAAGTGAATTGATGCCTGGTACAGAGACGCAGGGAAGAGAGAGAGAGAGAAACAAGTAAATCTTTATTCCACACCTTGGGTTGTACGTACAAGTCCTATTTATAAACTGTTCTGCATCATTCTCGAATCTGAACTAAGCAACAGAAATCGTTTTACTTCGGCCAGCTAAGCAATTACAGCTATTTCTAACATGTGGCTATTACAATAATACCCCTGCCACGTAACAATGCCTCTACTATTCAAGAGTTGAACTTTTTCTAATCCATATTTGCTTTTCATGTTCCAATAAAATTTTATTATATAGTATCTACTGATTTGCAGATTTTTCTCCATAATTTGTGTATTTATTTGAGATTCTCTTTTTGAGCCCAATGCTTAATTTCTATGATGGTGCTCAAACATCATTTGCTATTGGTGTAATCTTTGCGCATCAACTTTGGTGGTGGGAACAGAATCTCTCTGTAAAGTTTTTCCCTTTTGGATGCGCTGAAGAAAGGCTGGGGGGGGGGGGGGGGTTTCCTTTTTGTATGATGTAACTTGACGACTGGGAATAATCTGAGTGGCAACATGGTAATATTCCTTACCTGTGCCCACAAAACTGTAGTTAAGGCTCAGGGAATCAACTAATATTTATTCTTCTAGAAGGTGGCATTCCTGCTTGTGCAACTAGATACGAGAATGAGCTTAACTGGGTCCATTTCATATTGTATGACTGAGAATCTAGTTATTTTTTAGCAGGTGGAGTAAAAGTTGATATCAGTGTTAAAATGATATAGGGAATCCGTGGAATGTTCTGCAGAATTTTACATTCCTAACAGTTACAATCTCGAATTGCATAATATTAGAGTGATATGCAAGCACCGATGTGATTTGACTTGCGATTTACACTTAACTTGTCAAGCTCTAAATAATATGCATTCTCCCCAGTCACTGTTAGATGTAACTAGCTGTATATCTGTTAATATGCAGTTAAGCCTGCTAAAAGTAAGTGTCGTGTAACTTTGCTTGTAAATGTCTAGTCATAAACTTATGCTTTGACTTGGCACCTTGTGTAGTTTGAACAAAGTTTTGAATTGAAATTCACAAGGCTGTGTAAAACTTTAACTGTTCATTTAATTTCTTTCGTCAAGCCTCTTAATTTGTGGACCCAATGTTGCATTTGACCCTTGAGCTGTGTTCTACTTGGCTGTAGGAACTTAACTGAGCTTGACATACAGGAGAATGGCATTGAAGATAGAAATGGTAATTGGTTGAGTTGCTTCCCTGAGAGCTTCACATCGCTGGAAGTACTTAACTTTGCCAACCTGCACAGTGATGTGAATTTCGATGCACTCGAGAGACTTATCAGTAGGTGCAAATCATTCCAGACTTTGAAGGTTAACAAAAGCATAACATTGGAACAATTACAAAGGTTGCTAGTTCATGCTCCTCAATTAGTAGAGCTCGGTACCGGCACATTTTCACAAGAGCTGACAGCGCAGCAGTACTCCGAGCTGGAAACTGCATTCAACAATTGTAAAAATATTCACACCCTTTCTGGTTTATGGGCAGCTACAGCACAATTTCTCCCAGTTCTGTACCGTGCTTGTGCAAATCTCACTTTCTTGAATTTGAGTTATTCTACTCTTGATGGCGATGACCTTGCTAAGCTCCTTGTTCACTGCCCAAATCTTAGGCGCCTCTGGGTATGTACAGAAGTTTTATTGTGTACAGAAGTTTGAGAAAACAGAAATCAGCGTTCAAAACAATTAAACAGACACATGTTTAACCTCTTAAAAAATTGATAGTACTTTTTAAAACCATTCTCCATATAAGTTTTAACACACGTCTTCAAAGATAGCTCCAGGCATGTGCTTTCTCACGTGTGTTCCTGTTTTCCCCAGTCAGTATAGCAGTGTCCTTCTCTTTAACACACACACACACACACACACACACACACTGAGGTCCTTCTCTTTAATACATATCTGAATTGATTAAACATCTGAAACAGATCTTGGACACAGTGGAAGACAAGGGGCTGGAAGCTGTTGGATCATACTGTCCTTTGCTTGAGGAACTGCGTGTTTTTCCTGCAGATCCCTTTGATGAAGATGTTATCCATGGAGTTACTGAAGCAGGGTTTATTGCTGTGTCTAGTGGATGTCCGAGACTACATTATGTTCTCTACTTTTGCCGTCAGATGACTAACGCTGCTGTGGCTACTGTTGTTCAAAACTGTCCAGACTTCACCCATTTTCGTCTTTGTATAATGAACCCTCATCAGCGAGATTACCTAACTGATGAGCCTATGGATGAGGCTTTCGGGGCAGTTGTAAAGACTTGCACAAAACTCCAGAGGCTTGCAGTGTCAGGTTTGTTGACTGACCTAACATTTGAGTATATAGGGAAGTATGCCAAAAACTTGGAAACACTTTCAGTGGCATTTGCTGGAAGCAGTGATTGGGGCATGCAATGTGTGCTGGAAGGTTGTCCAAAGCTGAGAAAGCTGGAGATAAGGGATAGCCCTTTTGGCAACGCAGCGCTTCTATCGGGTGTGGAGAAGTACGAATCGATGAGGTCGCTGTGGATGTCAGACTGCAATGTGACAATGAATGGCGCTAGATTGTTGGCCAAAGAAATGCCCAGGTTGAATGTTGAAGTGATAAAAGAAGGAGGAATTAATAACAGCAAAGCTGATAAAATTTACGTTTATCGTTCTGTTGCTGGTCCAAGAAGGGATGCCCCTCCCTTTGTTCTCACCCTCTGAGTGACACATGTACATGAAGTGCTTGGTAAGCTCCATTTCCTACTCAGACACACAACTGGTGAACAATCATTAAGTACACCAACAACCATTTTTCCAACAAAATAAAAGCCTTGATTTCAATTCACCTATTTTCTGTGAGTTAATGAACTGGCCATATTATGCTTATATTCTAGTACTAACTTAATTTTCATGCAGGCTAGATTAAGTGTCATTGAGAGCCAACTTGGTATTTGAAACCCTCCTCAAAATGCTCTTTTAAGTCTTAAAGATTCAATCTACTTCATTAAGAACTACAAGTACTGGTTTCAACTAATCCCATTTGTAAAAATTTTGTTTTTCAGCCTGTGGAAGATCCTAGAGGCACAGCCTATTTGAGACACCAGCATTGATGATCATGCCACCATAGTATAATTTGAAAGTCCTTCTATTGCTTACAGACAACAATATCAAAGTCCTGAGGATTATACAAGGACGAATTTGAAGGAGGCTGATGTGATGGTGCTTGGTTGTCTCGTTGAGGTCAAACAATATCTCTAGCCTGTGCTGCACAGTGAAGACACTTTTTCACCCTTTTTAATTTACCCGAGACTAAATTCTTTTCTTGAGCAGTATTAAGGATGTTATCTATTTAGGATTGTGAATGAAGACACTTGATTGACAGATTAACACGTCTCAATGCAGAAAAGATCAACTTTTTCCTTCTGATCAGCTGCAAAAATCAGAGTGATAAAAAAAAACAAAAGGTAATAGATTGATCAGAAGATGCAATGGAGAAAAAGTTGATCTCCTGGGAGTTTAATTGTTGATCAGAATGTATTCTAAACTCTAGACAACTTAAAAGAGCATGTCATGTTAGAAATAATTCTCATTTCTATTATTTATGAAAGAAATGTTGAATAAATTCTCTGGTTGTTGGTCAAAGTTGTACTATTTGTCTTGCTTTGAATGCACTGTTGTGATTTCTTGCATTCACAAGGTAAGGCTGGAAAAAAAAAACATAAATACTGTCCTCAAGGAAAAACTTTTGGGTCTTCAGTTTATATACCTAAGGTATATTTTAAAAATAAATTAAAAAGTTTGTTTTCAATCTTTATTTTATCCTAGAACTAATTCTTGTTATTAACATTTTGAATTTTTTAATTTAAAATTCACTTGTTATAATTTGATCGAATACAGAACTTATTAAGCATAGCAATACAGTACTCTTTGCATCATAGAAGGAGGTTGATCAAAGAAACTTGAAGTCATGTTTCCATTGAGCTTAATCCATGAAGGTTAAAAAATAGTACTCCATCATGTCTTAATTATAGGATAATATTTAGGAGTCGATTTTGGTTCTAATTATAGGACAAAATTTTAATTTATGTCAATTTATTCCCAAATTACCCTTTATTGATACTTTCTCAATAATAATTAAACACAATAATAATTTAATAATACACCTATGTGTCCTATAAAGTGAATAATGCTTGCAACTTATTAATGTCACATATGTCTTAATTCTACTGTTTTTTTTTTTATTTTTTTTAAATAAAATAATTTATATTTTTGTTAAATAGAAGAGTGAGTCTCGGGTAATTGTAAATTTGTTATCATGTGACTTGGAGGTCATTGGTTTAAATCTTGGAAATAGTCTACTCACTTATGGGGGTAAGATTGCATATATCTATACTTCCTTAGAGTGGACTGTATACAAGGCTGCTTTTTTTTTTTTTTTTTGGTAATATCGTTTGACTTTTTTGTTGGCTAAAATATTTTATATCAAAAAAACTTTGATTAAACTTAAATCAGAGTGAGTTAATAAATTAATGAATAAATTGGAAAAAAAAAAAAGGAACTTTACAGCTAGAATTGACGGCTCTTTGTAAGGTGATGGTCTTCATTTTAAAACAACAGTGACAATTCCCTATCTATTGTAGACTTGTAAAGCGAACCCATGTCAACATTATTACTAAAACTAGGGAGCGTCGCATGGAGCCTTTCTTACTTATTCCAAGATGTGTTATGTACTTTACCACAACACTTTGTAAGCTGTACTTTTATCTTGTGAAATGCATAATTATATTTTATCGAAAAAAATTCTAAACATATCACGGCAAACAAAAAAAAAAAAGAAAGAAAAAAATTCTAAACATATACATAAATTCCTTGCTAATATGCATAGGCCTTCACGATGGAAAATAAAATCCCTACTACCAAATCTTGCCCTTTTGAAACATTCAACTCAATTACTTACGGGCAAAACATGGCTCAAGTAATAAGGCATGCTTGAGCTCGACAGTTGAGAAATTACTATAATATCAAAATCTGAACTTAATTAAGAATTACTCAAATATAAAAATGAGATTGATATAAATTAAAAATGAACTTTTAGTCACAAATCTCAGGGGGGAAAATCACACTTGAAATTTCTTATGATTTCTATTTTATAGTGGCACGACTTCATGCTTCCTAAGGAATTCAAAACCATAACCTGAGCAATGAGCAATACGGCGCCTTCACATAATTTATACTCTTCTGGTCTTTAATATAAGACGTAATTATAGAGTTGATTGTGATCCTAAATGTAAGATCTATTACCTATATTTATCAATATTTTCTCAATTTACTCCTATTAATACTCCATCAACCATAATCAAGTAAGAGAGAGAGAGAGAAAATGAATTAAAAGAATGATTAGGGTGTATTAGGGAAAAAAACATGCCATATTAACTACTTTAACTAACTTTATTAATATAATCAAATTAGATAAATAAATCTTACATTAAGGATAAGAAGGAGTATTGTAATATGAGTCACTCAAACCCATATTAATCCACCTAATAAGGAGTCAATGGAAATAAGAAAAAATATTATATTAATTTTTTTTTTTTTTTTGCACTTCATCGACAATATTAAACCAACATTATTTTTTGAGGTCAATTCAAAACTTTGGGTAATACATTAGTGACTAAAATGGGCTTTTGGCGCCTTCCATTTTTTAATCTTTTGCTTCTTCTAAAAATGATCTCCTCATAAAGAAAAAACCCCCCACTTTCTCATAATTAACTTCCTTAAGCAAAAACATCAAAACAAAGTCTTTCAAATATTGCAGCTTTGTACTTTCCACACAATTATTACCTGTCATGCTTAATATCTGTAGGGCCCACTCTCTTTGGAACTGGTCCTACTACTATCATCATCTATTTGCTCCACAAATCTCATCATCTAAACTCAAATTTAAAGCCATAATAACTTCAAAAATCAGGTTAGGCAAGAGGTCCATTTTCTGATATGCATGCTTAGTATCGGATCATGCAACAATTTATTAATTGTCTGTAAGTGTGTACTACTGATCTTAACCATATATGTATAAATATATCACTATTTAATGAATCATGACAAAATAAGTATGCTTACGGTGAGACATCCCAATCGCATTTGTAGCTAATAATTGATAATAACCGTATCAGCCTTTTGGTTATATGCTAGGACCCATCACATGATCTCTCTCAGAGACACATCATTTTCTTGCAGTGTAAGTTGTAAAAACAGAAAGCACTAACTCCATCTAGTCACAGCCATAATAATGATGATGATCTGATGATAATAGGTCAAAAACAGTGAAAGAGACTGGGTTTTTGATTCAAATGGCTACACCAGTTGTTTCTACTCATCAAGTTCAAGTTACTATTTTTAAGCTCTTTTTTTCCCCCTGCTCTGGACTTCATGATTCATGCTTGTGCCGAAAAACAGGGCTAGTAAAAGAAGAATAGGAAAGTAGGAAAACAAGAAAAATTCCAAGATCTTCTCTGTTTATATTAGCTTAATTGAACTCAAAAAAGTTTAGAGGTTCACTTTGGTCCTAATATAATACGTCAATCTACTTTGTCTTCTAAATTTATAATTTTTTCCTCAAAACATCCCAATTGATTACACATATGAAGGGAGTTTTCGTCAAGAGTAATTTCAATGCACATGATTAAAGAGGGTATTATAGGGAAATCAATATATACTTGTTATAAATAACTAACGTAACTAATTTCTTTAATACCCGCAAATTAGTTATCTAGCTTTTATATTAATAACCAAAATAGTATAATATAATAGAGACCTGAGCACGCTATTTAGTGTCCCATGTGAGAGTGATTATAATAAAGAAACACAGTAGTAATACCTAACAGCTGAGACTAAGTGTGGGTGGTTTCATCTCCACCTTTTTTCGCTTCTAAGGTTTCAGTCAATTTTATGGGGTCCAAAAGGCATAGGGAAGATTCCATATACAACAATATCATATGGTAATGTCAATATCAATGCACAAATCAATCCAAACAAGATCCTTTCATGATTCAAATGGAGGTTGAAAACCTGAAGATTCTCAAATCTGATCCCCCGTCTTTAGCTCAAGGAAGATAAAAAACTCATATCAGTTTTTTAGCAACCTGCTTAAGAAAAGACTAATAATAGACAATAATCTTATGTGAATTTTATTGTAACAAATCTTTGGTACCGTTTTTCAACTATTTTCCATTGCTTAATCCCCAAATCAATTCATAATGACAATTATTGCTCTTTTTTTAAATAAGCACCCATCTTCGGTGATAGGTGGAATGATTATTATATGACCTATTTCTTTCATCATACAGAAACTACTACTTCATCAAAAACCGCACAACCTTATCAAGCAATCTCCAATGTCATTGTTTTTACTCTCTCTCTTTGTTTTGGTTATATTGGTTAGGAATCATCTTGCCCCCTCTGTGCAAAAGATATGGCTTAATATTTCTTTTTCTCTTCAAAGCTAAGGTATTTTCAGACTTTAGCTGAATCCTTGAATTTCACTTCTTCCATACTCAAAGGTAACAACATAGTATATTGCTTTTGCCTATGAGTGGCCTTCTCCACCTAACATATCGAAAGGGAAGGGGGAAAAAGGAGAAAGGAAGAAAAAATAGCAAACAATTGAAAGACTTCAACATTAATCCTATTGGTCATGTAGTGAATGTGGAACTTCTCCAGCCGACTCAACCAATGGTCCATGATCATCATTACTAGTGGTTTAACTTTCAAACGACAATAGTACTGTGAAAGAGGAAGAAGCTGTAGGCTGCAAAATTTGAATTTTTAACAACCGCTTTAGATAAAATATAGTAACTTGGGAATTAGGAAATGGGACTAGGTAGGACAAGAGAGCAAAGGACCCATGTTGTCTAGAATGAAATATAAAAGATAATAGTAATATAAAGTGAAAGGAAAGTGTCTAGGTAAAATTTGATTTATAAAGGAACAAATAATCTAAGCTAAGAAAAAGACATGTTCTAACAAATTAAACAACTCCATGGGCATGTTTTATGGAATGGAGGTATTTAAAGAACTCTACGAAGATTGGCATTTGTGCAAGATACGGGCCCCTCTGACCCCTAGATTGAGGCATCATGTGCAAAACTGCTTACAGCAAGCAAGTATGCTTTATGAGGAAGAAATACTATTTTCCAATGGTTTTTTTTTTTTTGAACAAAAGAAAGAAAAATATCCTCAAAATTGGTAAAAAAAATAAATAAGTATACTGAATTTCAATAACTTTAAAGAGACTTATTTAAAATTTTGAAATGTTACAAAATTTAAGAAATTACCTAACTTAGTTTTTTGTTTTTTTGTAAAATAAAAAATCCTCCACTTCTTGTTAGCGGCCGGAGCTCCGTTATCCAAAAAAACAAAAAGATTTATATGATCCGTGAGCAGCAGAACAGAGCAATGGGAATTTTGATTTTGTCATTTAATCAAACAGTGTGTGTGCACGCAAAGGTTATAGTATATCAGAATCAGATAATGAGTCATTCAGAGGGGGCAAAAAAATTTTACCTTATATCTCATTGGCCATGTACACTTCAGGGCGCCAAATTTGCCCCATGATAAAATGCTGCAAAAAGTGAATGTTGTTGGCGGGGGAATAATGGTCAATATCTTGATGCTTTTCTAGGGATTGTAATGACAAGGAGGCAGCTTTACTCTTTCGCTTTGGACCTGCCTGGTTCTCTCGTGAACCCTCCTTGTCGCTACACTACTCTGTCTAATGAAATTATATGATGAAGAATGGTCACTTTTTAAGATATGGGCATCACATTCACATAATCTGATTGAGGATTTGATGATGATGAAATGTGAAATCCCACTGGGAAAAACCTGTGTATAGTGAGTGAGGATGAAGGTATATAGTCCCGTGTTTTATTGTGTTGGCGTTTGTTGAGGGGTAGGGAAGCTCGCAAGGCACAAAAAGGGGTATGAAAAAGGAAGCAACTTTCTCTGAATCAGTTAAGGGAGATTTATTGAGTGCCTCTTCCAATGCAAAAGGTAGAGAGAGAGAGAGAGAGAGAGAGAGAGAGAGAGGCTTAAGGCATCCCAGAAAGGGTTCTTCACATGGTGGTGGGAGGTGGGGTTGTGTGCCTGTGACTCTCTCATTGAAAGCAACCCCATTTTGCTTTTTGTTCACCTAATCAAAGCTCTTAGTGTCCTCATTAGAGAGTGGTCCATGTGTTTATATATCTCTCTTTCCTGTTAATTTCACTTGTTGCCTCTCTTGGATCCTATCATGTCATCTCCTCCTCTAAATTGTCCTTACAATGACACCATGTAAGTATGTAACATCAGGTATTTGATTGTATTCAGTTCATTTATCCTATTTTTTTAATCTCTAAGCAATATACAATATATCTTTAGCTGCTTCAATGACTTTTGTTTTGAGGATTTTAGAAAATACAGTTAAAGATAGGTTACACGGCGCTGCATATTGAAAATACCTTATGTCTATTTGGTTAATAAAATTTTCAAAAAAAAATGCATTACTTATTTATTCTGCCTCAACCACTTGGCTCATCCTGGGCTCCTTACCAGTTGCCACAAATTACCGTAAGCACACCCTTAATTAATTTTATATGTTGAACTTTTTAGCCAAGTTACGAGTGGTGAAATGCCACCTGATATAAAAGAAACCGTTCACTAATACAATCTGCTATTAAATAACCGTAAACTAATAAACTTTCATGTGTCTGACAATATAACAAATAAAATATAGAGTACTATATTTTTTTATATATACACGATTTTTGTAATACATAATCATGCATGCATTACTTCTACCTCACTTGTCTTTCTTTTCTTTTTCTTTTTCTTTTTGCCAATACCTCACTTGTCTTTCTTGATTCATCATAAATTACTTCACTTTCTGTCCTATGTTTAAGCAGTGTTCTAATTCTAAATAGTTTAATATTGCACAGACAAATCCATAGTTAGAATCGCTGCTCTGCGCCTTTGTTGGCTCCATTCCACCTTCTATTTAATAAACCTCCAACCATCACCAGATCGTGCCGCCCTATTCACCAATCACAATGACACAATTGCCCCAACCTTTTCTTCCAGCTAGGAGCTAGCTCCTTTATACAGTGGTCCGAAAGGGCATATTCGTAAATTCGGATGCCAAAGTCCAACCCGTTATCTGCTATCACTGATACAACCTTAAGGATAAGTATAGATCTGTAAGTCAGTGCTTCTCTCTTGGTTTCTTGGCGATAAGAAAGATCGTTCGTTATTCAATTTTTTATATTAAGTCAAGCTGCCATTTTTCTTGCCGGAATCTTCACTAGGATTTGACCCTGGAAATGGGTTTGTTTCAGAACCAGTGAAAAGAAACGAAAAAATGGGTGAAGAAGAGGGAGGTAGAAAGGCTATAACAGACCAGGATTCACCGGAATCTGTCACCGGAGGTTCCGGGATCCCTCAAGCTGTCAGGCTTATATCTTCCTTGATTTCTCTTTCCCATTCAGTCAAGGTCTTCGCGGCGAAATGGCAACTAATTCGGAACAAACTCGAGGAGCTCCATTCAGGGCTAATCGCCGCCGAGAACTGCGATTCCGGCGAGAACCCATCTCTCTCCGGTCTGGTCCCTGCAATTCTAACCACCGTCAACGACTGCCACGATCTCGCTCGCCGCTGCGTTGATCTCTCGTACAGCGGGAAGCTTTTGATGCAGAGCGATTTGGATGTTAGCTTCGCCAGGTTCACTTGTCACGCGAAGAAACTATCAGAGGTATACTCGGCTGGTATTTTGACTCACAAGTACGCTCTCGTTGTTTCGAGGCCAAGTCTCGGAGCTTGTAAAGATGATATGAGGTTTTACATGAGGGATTTGCTGACGAGAATGAAGATTGGCGATGTGGAAATGAAGAGGAAGGCTCTGATTAGTCTTCATGAAGCTGTAATTGAAGACGAAAGGTATGTGAAAGTGATTGTGGAAATTGGAGACATTGTTCATCTTCTTGTAAATTTTCTTGATTCGCCGGAGATGGAAGTCCAAGAAGAATCTGCCAAGGTTCTTTCTGTAATCGCAGGCTTTGATTCCTACAGAGGTGTTCTGATCGCATCTGGGATTATTGCGCCTCTGATCCGAGTTTTGGAATGTGGGAGCGAGTCAGGAAAAATCGGGTCTTCCAGGTGTTTGATGAAATTAACGTTTAATTCAGACAATGCTTGGTCGGTTTCAGCTCACGGAGGAGTCACGTGCTTGCTCAAAATCTGCTCTAATGGAGAACCAAAAGGAGAATTGGTTGGTCCTGCTTGTGGGGTACTGAGAAATCTTGTAGGTGTTGAAGAAATAAAGAGATTCATGGTTGAAGAAGGTGCGGTTTCTATATTTATCAGGCTGGTGAAATCCAGGGACGAAGTAATTCAGGTAAATTCCATTCAATTCATTCAAAGTATAGCCTCTGGAGATGAACAGATTAGGCAAATGGTGATTAGAGAAGGTGGAATCCGGGCTATATTACGGATTCTAGATCCTAAATGGTCATGTTCTTCAAAAACCAGGGAGATAGGAATGAGAGCTATAGAAAACTTGTGTTTTTCTTCATCTAGTTCTGTAAGTATATTATTGAGTTATGGGTTTGTGGATCAACTGATGTATTATATTCGTAATGGGGAGGTTTCAATCCAAGAATTGGCTCTGAAAGTTGCGTTTAGATTCTGTGGAACATCAGAGGCAGCTATGAAAGCCATGGGAGACGCAGGTTTCATGCCAGAGCTAGTTAAGTTTCTGAATGCAAAATCATTTGAAGTCAGAGAAATGGCAGCTGAGTCACTCTCTGCCATGGTTATGGTGCCCAAGAACAGGAAGAAATTTGTGCAGGATGACCAAAACATAGCTCTTCTTCTCCAACTGCTGGATCCAGAAGAGGGAAATTCAAGTCACAAGAAGTTCTTGATCTCTATCTTAATGTCATTAACAAGTTGTAACAGGGGGAGGAAGAAGATTGTGAGCTCTGGGTATGCCAAAAACATAGAGAAACTTGCAGAAGCTGAGGTTTCATCAGATGCCAAGAGACTTGTGAGGAAGCTATCCACAAACAGATTCCGCAGTATGTTGAGTGGAATCTGGCACTCATGAATGTAGTTCTTTTTTCCCCCCCTCTTCTTTTCTCCCCTTTAAACTGTATATTTACATAAGTGTCTTTCAAGTTTTGCTAATTCGTTTTCCCCATCTCAATACATTTTCTCATGACAAGAAAATATCTCTCAGCTTTCTTTCTGTGTTGAGATTGTAACCAGAATTTGTTGTGATACCCCTTCAAAAACCTAAACAAAAAGCTTGATTTGTAGATTTTGTTGAGGATAATACTCTCTGGCTTTACTTTTAGCCATGGTTGGTGATCTGTACCAAAGAAGGAGAGAATTACATGGCCAAAAAAGAATGTAATTAGTACTACTCAGTGCTTACAGTTATTTTACAAATACATCAGTTTGGATTTTGAAAGTTTGTCCAGAATAATAATAATAATAATAATATATTGCTGATGATGAGCTTATGAATTGGGAGGTGACCACATGGGCACGATAGAGAGAGAAACCTATATAGAGAGAGGCATGTGAGTTGGGGTTAATTGGTTATGTTTGTTTTCACTAACTTGCAATATATATAAAGGAAGATAGTGATAGATGAAGCTTCCATCTGTCGTGTGTTTGTTTGTCTGGTAGCGTTGTAGCGATATGATTTCTGTCTTTTTTTGTGGAGTCATTTTCTAATGTTTTAACGAAGAATGTAAAACATGCCAATGCTTCTCTCGTGCTTCTTGCTGTCTCAGAATTCTTAGATAAAATAACAAAAGATTAACTCACACGATTCTCTCTTCTGTTTATGTTACTTTTATCATTCTGATTTTCTTATAAATCACATTGTGAAGATAACCCATGGCCTTGGTCCAAGTGAAGGCTGAGACACCTTACTAGGTTAGTGTGGTGTTGGGATGATGTAAAGCATGCTTGTTTGAAACCACGGTCTACAAGGATGTTTAAACAAGTTGAGGCAAAACTTTCTTCATTTGCATGTTCCGTATACAGTAAATCTGGTTAAAAGTTATTTTTAAAGGTTCTAATAGTCATTCCAATTTTCAAATAAGATTAAATATGTGAGAGGAGTTTTATCTCGACTTGCGGAAAATAGCTTCTGAAACCACGGTTTGAGTGTTCCCAAACACTCACTAAGCATTCATTCTAGTTCTATTACTTGTGTAGTTAGTGTGTGTGTGTATCATTTTTTTCATAGTCATAAGACATTATTTTAAAGGCACCATATTAAAAAATATAAGCCATTTCGAAATTTTTTAAGAGTATCAATTAATTAAAAGTGCCTTATAATTTGTAGTATGTTCGTCAGAGTTAACAGCAAAATATACTCCTCTAGTGTTATTTTTAAGGGGGAAAAGAAATTTCCCCCCCTAATAATACAAACTACCTCATTAAAATTTTATATAAATGTATAATTTAACCTCTCGTTTATTATTTTTGGATTTTTCAATTATCACTTATTCCTTCATGTAAAATAAACATAAAATTGAAAAGTTATTATTAAGTTTTTTTTGGTAAAATCCAAACGGTATCTTCGAGCCTATAGCTAGAAACTATTTCTCCTGAGGTGTAGAGATCACCAAAGCAGGCTTTACCTCTCGAACAAAGCTTTTTCCATGCACACAGCCTGGTTTGAACATGAGACATCATGTTTAAGGGACCTAGTCATTTACCAACTATGTCAGACTTTTGTTGGTAAAGCTATTAAATTTTAAGAACAAGCAAATAAAGTTTAGTGCTTTTTTGGGATCACTTTTAAGGTCTTTAAAAGTGTTTATTCATGTAAATCGAAATAAAACTGCTCTCATATACTTATCTTGTATACCGTAAATCACGATTGAAAAGTTTTTTTTTAAAGCTCTAATCACTATTCTAAACAAGCACTAATATTGTTTTGCCAGGAAGCATGCCCTGGCCATGATAAGCCTTGGAACCCAATTCACCTAAATTTTATTAGAATTAAGAAAAATATTAAAATTTGTTTTATAAAACATGTTTTATTAAAATTTATAATAAAACAAATTTTAATATTTTTCTTAATTCTAATAAAACATGTTAATGGTTAGGGGCGTCCTATAAAGAGAAACATGTGAATATACAAATTAAAAAGAATACAAGTAATTGAAATTGGGGATGAAGGGCATTTATGGGAGTGAGTAAACGGCTGCACGAGAAGTTGGGGATGATGAAGGAAGAGAAGAGTGGGAGGCATGTGAGTGTGTGGACCAAGAAGTGGTTCTTTGGGGTTAGTATTAATGAGTAGAGTAAGCCACACGAAGCCCATGTGTCTTCATTCAATTTCTTTCAATTTTCTCAAATCATATGCTACTACTAGTGGGTCTTCAAGAGCGATAGAGGTTAGTTATAAATCAAGGGTATTATTGTAATGTTATCTCTTTTTTTTGGTTGAAAAATCAACATATCAAACTACCTTTAACTACTTTACTTTTACCGGTTTTTGTCAATTGGCTAAAAACATTTTTTTTTAATGAAAACTGGATTCCATTAGTAATTCAAAAGAGCAAATACAAAAACAAAGAAAAACAAACTATTATCCTTCATCAACTATTGCCTCCTGATAAAAAGGTGGTAGGTGATCAAGAAAAGAAAAGTTTCCTACAATGTTATGTGTTAATTTAGCTAAATGATCCGCTAAGGTGTTACACTCCCTAAGGATATGACTAATCAAAATTTTTCAGTTTCTAGATAATCATAGTCTGGCATCATCTACAATTTCCTTAAAGGGGTGTGATTGGTCACAGCCCCTAGTCAAAATATTTATGGCTTCAATACAATCAGATAAAACTACAACATTGTGATATCCTTTATCCCAATATATCTGTAAGCCTTGGATAATGGCTATGGTGTTTGCTATTGTTGGAGGTACTATTGTGAGTTTGCACATATATCCGCATATCCATCTTCCATCATCTCCACGAATAGCTCCATCGTAGCCGCTTCGCCCTGAGTCAAGAACTGAAGCATCCACTTCTAGAGTTAAAGACCCCTGAAGTTGCTCCTATCTTACTTGTCTTGTATTGCTTTGGTGACAATAAAATTGACACTTTGAACATAAATCCCTATCCCAGCTTGCCCTAAATAAGATGGAATGTGCGTTTGTAATATCTGCGTTGATCTCCTCTCCAAATAGCTTCTTGCATCATACCACCCAAATGTCCCAGAAAAAATATCCAAATAGAGTGGCCTATTATATTTTCCTGGTGAAATCCCTACCCGCTTCTTATGTAATATTCTAGTGTAGTTGCTTTGTGCCTTGGAGAGATGTAAATTTTTCCCACAAGGCCGATGTAACTATAGAGATCCATCTTTCTCTGGCGTTGCTACAATCCCTCAAAAGGTGCATTGAATCTTCCTCCTGATCGCATATGAACGGGCATATGGCAGACTCCTCAAAGCCTCTCTGAACTCTCAGTTGTGCCGTATGAGCTCAACCATGTGCAAAGATCCACATGAATGACTTGATCTTCTCCAAAACCGCATGTCTCCATAGCTTCTTTTATATTGAATCTCCTTCTCAGTGTGTACATGCAAAAAGAAAATGATATGCAAAACTTACAAAAAAATCAACCATCAGATGAAGGCTTCCAATAGTGTTTATTCTCTTCTCTCTCCTCACAGGGTGCATGTGCACACATAATCAGATCAACAATATGATATTGGAACCACCAACTCGATTTCTCTCTGTCTCACTCTCCTCAAGGATCAATATAATATGTAACTTTCTCATTCCTATCAACGAAAGCTTCAAAATTTGGGATAAGATCAATAAGGGGCTTATTGATTTCTGACCAATTATTGAACTAGAAGGATGCCGATTTTCCATTGCCAATTTTGACACTCATCCCTCTTTGGAATTTATCCCAAACAACATAGATCCCTTTCCATGTGAAAGACGCCCGTTGCTTCTTTCGAATCTCCGGTCTGAAATTATCACCACATTTGTACTTATTGCATAGCACTCGAACCCATAAGGCCTCCCTCTTACTCAAAAGATTCCAACAGAGCTTAATCAAGAAAGCTGAATTCTGTCTCCTTAAATCTGATATCCCTAATCCGCCCTCCTTTCTCTCTCTGGTTACCTGCTCTATAATTTAGTATTACTCTATGATTTAAAAATGGAAGGAGCATAAATCGCATATAACTACTTCACCAGGGTTAAAGAGAAGTGATTAATTCTTTAACTTTATTTGAAATTAATTTTTTGAAAAATTTAGCCCTATTTAAGAATACAGAGAAACACTATATCAAATTTTAAATCCCCTCTTAGGAAATTGCAATACAAATAATATTAAAAAATAATTAATAATATACTATATGACATGTATACGAGACCATTAGCTTTTGTGCCTTACATAAAAGAGAACAGAGGGAGTAATTAAGTATAATATTCACTTATTTCCTTTTCATGTAGTATTTATTTATCTTATTTCACACCAAATGCATTAATTGGAGTTTAACTGTTTGGTTGTAGTGGGTTTAGTAAACCTGAAGCACTTGTTTTTATTTTTTCCTGGGGTTCTGATAAAGAACAGAAACAGACAGAAATGTAAAACAAAAACATAAAGCTAAAGATAGAAAGCAGAGAGTTAGATAGCATCCGTTTTGGTGATGAAGTTCCGCAAAAGAAAATAATGGTTAGTTGCTTATTTTGTGAATGTCCAGATGTAGCACCTGAGATTTTAGGGTTCTTTCTTGTCTTCTTATTTCTTGTTATCTTTATTTTCACTTTTATCTTTTACCCATGCCAAAACTTATTCTCAACATAATTCTTCGTTCATATCACGAATATGATTCCATACAAATTTAAATTTATACTCCCCCCTCCAATGCTTATCAAAGGAATTCGGATGGATTAAGGAAATTATTTAAGTTAGTTATTTTATAAAACCAATTTGTATTGATTTTATTAAAATGATGTCTTTATTCATCATTTGCATTGGAAAATTGGAATTGTCCCTAAATGGAACCTCTTACTGTGCACTTAAATAGGAAAAAATTTATAGAATTGGGAGATAAAATAGATTAAAATCTTATATTTAGGATTAAAATATCGCTTCAACTAGTTCCCATATTTAATATTGGATCAAGTAGTTCTAAGGAGAAAAACACCTTACTTATAATTTAGTTGTGATAAATTTTTGAAAATTTTTAAAATTTAAAATAATTCCATGTAATTAAAATGACTCCTCCTATCCTTTAACGTGAAACCATTTAACTAATTTGATTAGATTAAAAAAGATGGTTAAGTTAGTTAATTATAATAAGGCCAAAGTGGACATTTAGTCTTTTATATTTATTCTAAGGATCAATTTGGTCTATTAAGTTTATAAAGTGTATTTTTGATCCCTCAATCTTAAGACCTTTAGTTTCATCTAACATAATGCTATGCTGATTGTACAGTTAAATAAAGTATGCTTAAATTTTAAAAACATAAAAAGAAATTATTATATGTTTCAACTGACAAATTAGAAAATACTAATAATTTAATGAGGAGAACAGTCACCCACCCCATCTTCTTTAATTTTCACCAATATACATTCCTCACTCTTCTCTAGGGTTGAGCAAAAAACCCGGTGGTCCAGGTAGTCTGACCCGACTCGGTCAGATAAAAAAAATTTGGTCTGAGGCAGCTTTTGACGAACCAGACCGGACTGGTCTTCTCGGATTGGATCGGACTTCGGTCCAAGGCCTCCAACCCCATAGACTGGTCCAATCTGGCCCGATTGTAAATATATATATTTTTATATTTTTAATACCCAATAATTAAAACATTTCCATATGTCCCTCTCAGTCTCTCACCACCAATGTAATGGAACCCGGACCGGACCTGCCGGTCCGGCCCGGAAACCGGCGCACCGGTCCGGGTTCACTTATAAAAATTTTTTTTTTTTTTTACTTTTTCCTTTAGAATTTCATACTATAAATCTAAAATTTTCAATTTCTCACCGGTTTGGTCCCGGTTTGACCCACTGACCCTTAACCCAGTACCCCGACCGGTTCAATGCCCGGTCCGGGTTTTAATACCTTGCTCACCACGCCCCCACGCCTCGCCAAGTCTTCACTCTCAGATTGCAATTCGTGTCACGCCCTTATCTCAATTTCACCTTTACCAGAGTATTCGCGGAAAACGGTATGCGGTTCGGTGGGCAACACATGAATAACATGAATATACTGATAATAAGTACATGATTACGGAAATTCCCCTCAGGGATTCGTACATGATAATTACAATTAGTATAGCCGCACATGGCTACTTGGGTGTCTAAACTTGTCCCAGTGAAACAGAGACTTCTTCCCGTCTTCATTCCACTATTGTAATCCCTTCATACGGTACTCTGCATTGTTGTTTGTATATCTTCTGCCGTCTCCTGTTTAAATTGTTGGTAGGGGAGGATGAGATTCGAGAGAATCTCAGTAGGAAACAGATACCATAATGCATGCATGATTGATGCTATGTGTATGACATGTTAGCTTTATCTAGATGTATGCCCCATAATGACATTTCTGCATGCTCAATGTTTCATACAACAAGACTATGGCCACAGCGAAAACAGAAACAGAGCTTCATTTATTCAAATATGCTCTACACAATCAAGTAAAGCAATCACATACATCACTACACAAGCAAGTATATCAAATACATGCAAGAAAGGTAAGTCCCCTACCTTAACCCTTTTCCGTCTCGAAACGTGTGCCTCGATCTACGTGCAAACAGCTCGGGGCTCCATATTCGATCCTACAATGTCAAATGTACCGTTTAGACACTTCCATAGTATTTCTGGGGGTTATATGAGTCTATCTTGAAAAATTACTAAAATAACCCCCGGGACCCCGGCCCCGCTGTACCCAGCCCGATGGCACGTTTTCCCAAATTTTTGACTAGGGCTATCCTGACGTATTTTCATCCAAGGAATCCATTTCCGGACTCAAAATTATCAAATTCAATGTCAAATTACGAAATTGCCCTTGGCAGCCCTACTTTTAGGGTTTTAGGGGCGTTTCCGTAATTATGCTTTCTAGGCTTTTTCCGAAAAAGTGCCCAACTGTAACCCCACCTAATTTTCCCTCCTGAATCCAATGGAACCATCAAATCATTGAAAATCCAACTCTAAGACCCATTTAGACCCCTGACCGAAATATATGGGTTTTCCAGGGAAAATCGGGGTTTTTCGGTTTCAGCTCCGTAAACACGTTCCTTTCTACTCCTAACCACTTTATTGACTATTCCATTAGGTTACAACTACCATTTAGTATCAATTTGGGCAGCATAACCCCTAGGGAAACCCATTTTCCATTTTTACAACCAATGGCAATCCGGCGAAATTTCACCGATTAAATTGCCCACAACAGCCAGAATAAGCAATATACAAAAGTTTGGAAGTTACCTCAAGCTCCCACTGGCTTTTCTCAAAGTGGCTGAAACCCTAGCTCTTGAAAAATCAAAAGATGAGCTTCCAAACCTTGAATCACATAGAAGAATAGCTTAGGAGCGGAGTTATACGCATTAGGAACCGATTTACCGAAGAAATCACTTACCTTTGTAAGTTTTTCCTCCTCCTTTTCTCTCTCTAAAATCTCAACTTTCTCTCTCTATTTCAGAGCTGTGCTGCACGGTTTGGCTGAAGGAAGGAGAAGAATGATATTTATTATATGATATTTACTTATTACACCATTTTTCCAAAATTCGAATTTTACAAAATTCTGGCAGATTTCTGCCCAAACTTTGAAAAATCATAACTAATTCTAGAAAAATCGAAATGAGGTGATTCCAAAGCCTATAAAACCCTTATTGAGTCTAGATTCAAGGAAAAATATAGAATTTTGCTTTCTGGAATCACAAAATTCCCAGAATTTCAATCTTTGCTCATTGTTCCAGAAATTTCACAGTTTTTCTGTGTTGACTTCAAAAATTCATATCTTTTTTGTGTATAGCTCTAATTGATTCATATGACCTATCAAATTAAAGCTTAGGATGTCTACTTTCATCCTGTAAAATCTCATAATTTTTACTTATCATTTAGTCTTCCAAAACCTTATGATAAGCTCACTGCCTCATAGGCGATTTTATCGAAAACATAATTACTTTCTCCAAAATTCATCATTTTACTTTCTTAATACCCCAAAGATATTAGAATCATTAGGAAATATATTTGGGACATCTACTAAATCGGGGCTTAGTAGTCCACTCAATTTAGGCTTATTCCAAAGCTTCCAATCCCAAAATTCGGGATATTACATTTCTCCCCCCGTTCAATAAATTTCGTCCTCGAAATTTGAACGTCTACAACTTAGGGATTAAACATATCTCATTCTATTATCACATGTAGGCTCAAAAGCCATATAACACCGTAGTCATACTTCCATTACTAATCTCGGATAGTATTTAGCATTCATCATCCATTCTGTACACAATATGTAACGTGCGATCAAACACAGGTTCCCACAACGCTTGGTTCTATAGACCTTACAGCCTCTTCGGAACTTCACCCGAATTTACACAATCACATTTTTTTTTAACGGCCCAATCCTCACCCCCTTAACGAGGTCTGTTGGGCTAGTAAGCCGATGTCTTTTTATGTAACGGCCCAATCCTCACCCGAGTACACGGTCTTTTGGATGTCCTACACCCCGAGTCCACGAGGTTGGGCTAGTGAGCCAGCCATGGTTCACTTCATTAGGTTCCTCTCATAGTAGAATATCGCGCCTCATGTGAGATATGGTACCATTGGACACCAAAACGTTTGGTCACACTGGTCTTACTGCCTTCGCTACAACCTGGTACAGTTTGGATGTTCTGCCAACCTCAAAACATTACCTTAGACACATTGGTCTAATGTCATCGCACTAGGCATCAACCACAGTACTAAACACACATGTCTTACAGCCCAGAGACACCGCCCTATGCAACCTTGCACATCGGGTCTTACCGCCTTGTACAAACCTGTACACTTTCTGTAAGTTATGCCTACCTGTTCGGTGTTCAGGATCAAATGACTATTTGAACCTTACTGGACGTACTATGTGTACTGTTCACTATGTGACCATCTACTGTTTGCACTATATCACAAGTGGATGATTCATTCTATGAGGCTACATCTATGGAGATGCTCATGCCTCTACTTAACCTTGTTGCATCAAAACACATCCCAATCCATGCCTACTTGCATCTGTGTAGACCATAAAGCTCAACTGTGGATCTGGGATTGTTATCACTGGTGCTGTTGAGAGGTATTCGCCACCATTCTACCCTACTACACTAGGGTTCATCCCAATTCCAGTTCACATGTGTCACCACAAACTACAAAGGTTGTGTGACTGTTGACCATATAGGTCATCATACTGTACACCACGCAGGGTTTAATACTGTACACCACACAGGATGTAATATTGTACACCACTCAAGGTGTAATACTGTTCATCACATATACTATAACACTATTGACCATCAAGGCCATATTATGTTTTGGGATGATCAACAATGGTGCGAACATCAACCCCTCCTGTAAGTTTCAAAATTGCACCTAGATTCACCACACTTCCGCTGCCCACTCTGATGCTTCACACTGCTAAATACAATATAGGTGAGGCTACACTGCCTACCCACCCTTATCTATTTAAACTTGAATCATTCTGAGCCATATAAACTTTTATCTCAAGAAAACCCATTCACTGTGGGATTCATTACAATGCACCATCGTTAAGGGCCAATGTTTTCGTAGCCCTACTCTACGATTCAACTTCATGGCAGCTGTACTCTAGGATTAGTCATCACGGTGGCTGCACTCACGGGTTCATCATCACGGTAGCTGCACTCTAGGGTTCATCGTCACGGTGGCTGCACTCTAGGGTTCTATACTCGGTGCTTCACACAGGCGCCCATACACCTGGTCAGCCCCCTTCCGATCAGAACTTTCCTTAGGTAGCCCTCTCCGATCAAATTTCACCGTAGGTAGCCCTCTCCGATCAAATTTCACCGTAGGTAGCCCTCTCCGATCAAATTTCACCGTAGGTAGCCCTTTCCGATCAGAACTTTCAATCTTTGTGGTCGCAGTACAACTCCACAATTATGCCATAAAGGCAATGTTTCTTGATTCAATACAAACATTTTTATCATCAACTCAAGATTATGGATGGAATAGTTCAATTCCCGAAGCTTCAGCTGACGAGATGCGTATGCCCTCAATCGGCTTGCATCAATTCTCATCTCAATCTATGCCTGCTCGCATCTGGGGATTCAATTCCCTTCCCAATCCATGCCATCAGGCATTAATGAAGACAACAAAGGCCCACTATGGATTTGGGATTATCAGTGTTGGTACTTTAATAAATTTTCATCATCAGCTCTCTGAAGCTCCTCTCACAATCATCATCCCATGCATAATGCTGAGTTCTGGGAAATTTCGACCCGAGTCCCTTAGGACGTGGCTCACAGCCTCGCCGGGTAGAGTGCCTTTTATTCACACCACATGGCCCTCCATAGTAACCCGCAATCATCCATAGAAAATGTGATAGATAAATATGTCATGCACCATATAATGTAAAATGAAAATCACATCAATCCGTGTGTGTACACAAAGTTCAGGGCCAAACACCCAGTTAAAACAACAATCCGTGTGTGTACACAGGGTTTAGGGCCAACCATCCAGTTAAAACCCTTACGTGTACCTCAGCCGAGTCACCGACTACAGCTAGGTAAATCGTGTATCATAGCTGGGTCCTTACTAGGCCGAATGGTACATATACACTTCCCATCGGACGGTACATATACACTTCCCGCACCACAGCTAGATAATATTCGTGTACCTCGGTTGGGCACCAACCACAACCAGGTAATGTTCGTGTACCTCAGCTAAGTCCCAGACTACAGTTAGGTAATGTGCCCTAGGCACCTGTTCATTCACAGAATATAGAACATACAACATATTAATCATCACATAGTGTACGAGAGATTATAGTTACTATATTGGCCTTTCCAGGATAACCTTCTTGATGATCGTTGATCATTGTTTGCTGTTCTATTCTCTTGCCCTGTGTTTGTTGTATTAGGCTAGGTCTAACTTCCTGACCTTGCCCAGCATCTAAACCTCTTAGTCTTACCACCTTTATGTTTCACTATATGAAACAAGAAAGAGGTAAATTACGTATAAACACATGGGCATATCTATCATTTCACAAATTTTTGGGTTCATAGGTACCCCAAAAACAACATATCACAGATATTTACAGTAGTCAAGGAAAGCCTGCAACAACATACAACCTCTGAACTACTGTACAACATGTCTTACTCTTTTTTCATAATATGACATAACATGTGCAACAACTTCCCAGGGGGTCACCCATCATGGCATTTCCCTGGGTTGAGCACGCTTAACTCTTTTGTACTAGTGCCCAAATGCAGATACCAGCTTTTACTGCTTCTATGCATGGGTACCCTATGACTACCCTCGTCTCAAAAGACATGCTGGCTATCTTCGGTCACCAAAATATTGAGTGTGGACCGCACATTAGCCTTGGCCGTACCCATATCCTTGGGTTCCGCAATATCCTTAGACTATTCTCGTCTAGTATTGCACCACTAGCTACCCTTTGGTACTCACCATTTCTCAGGGATGATTCACAAATTAGGAAGATACCCTCCTTTGGTACCTCCTGTCCGGGCATATTTTCTAGCATTGTGTAATCAGGACCATATCAGTATACCATCCTGTTGCCAGAACCGCCGCATTACTCTGAGCATACAATTCTGTGGCCAGAATCCTTGCTCTGATACCAAAATGTCACGCCCTTATCTCAATTTCACCTTTACCAGAGTATTCGCGGAAAACGGTATGCGGTTCGGTGGGCAACACAGGAATAACATGAATATACTGATAATAAGTACATGATTACGGAAATTCCCCTCAGGGATTCGTACATGATAATTACAATTAGTATAGCCGCACATGGCTACTTGGGTGTCTAAACTTGTCCCAGTGAAACAGAGACTTCTTCCCGTCTTCATTCCACTATTGTAATCCCTTCATACGGTACTCTGCATTGTTGTTTGTATATCTTCTGCCGTCTCCTGTTTAAATTGTTGGTAGGGGAGGATGAGATTCGAGAGAATCTCAGTAGGAAACAGATACCATAATGCATGCATGATTGATGCTATGTGTATGACATGTTAGCTTTATCTAGATGTATGCCCCATAATGACATTTCTGCATGCTCAATGTTTCATACAACAAGACTATGGCCACAACGAAAACAGAAACAGAGCTTCATTTATTCAAATATGCTCTACACAATCAAGTAAAGCAATCACATACATCACTACACAAGCAAGTATATCAAATACATGCAAGAAAGGTAAGTCCCCTACCTTAACCCTTTTCCGTCTCGAAACGTGTGCCTCGATCTACGTGCAAACAGCTCGGGGCTCCATATTCGATCCTACAATGTCAAATGTACCGTTTAGACACTTCCATAGTATTTCTGGGGGTTATATGAGTCTATCTTGAAAAATTACTAAAATAACCCCCGGGACCCCGGCCCCGCTGTACCCAGCCCGATGGCACGTTTTCCCAAATTTTTGACTAGGGCTATCCTGACGTATTTTCATCCAAGGAATCCATTTCCGGACTCAAAATTATCAAATTCAATGTCAAATTACGAAATTGCCCTTGGCAGCCCTACTTTTAGGGTTTTAGGGGCGTTTCCGTAATTATGCTTTCTAGGCTTTTTCCGAAAAAGTGCCCAACTGTAACCCCACCTAATTTTCCCTCCTGAATCCAATGGAACCATCAAATCATTGAAAATCCAACTCTAAGACCCATTTAGACCCCTGACCGAAATATATGGGTTTTCCAGGGAAAATCGGGGTTTTTCGGTTTCAGCTCCGTAAACACGTTCCTTTCTACTCCTAACCACTTTATTGACTATTCCATTAGGTTACAACTACCATTTAGTATCAATTTGGGCAGCATAACCCCTAGGGAAACCCATTTTCCATTTTTACAACCAATGGCAATCCGGCGAAATTTCACCGATTAAATTGCCCACAACAGCCAGAATAAGCAATATACAAAAGTTTGGAAGTTACCTCAAGCTCCCACTGGCTTTTCTCAAAGTGGCTGAAACCCTAGCTCTTGAAAAATCAAAAGATGAGCTTCCAAACCTTGAATCACATAGAAGAATAGCTTAGGAGCGGAGTTATACGCATTAGGAACCGATTTACCGAAGAAATCACTTACCTTTGTAAGTTTTTCCTCCTCCTTTTCTCTCTCTAAAATCTCAACTTTCTCTCTCTATTTCAGAGCTGTGCTGCACGGTTTGGCTGAAGGAAGGAGAAGAATGATATTTATTATATGATATTTACTTATTACACCATTTTTCCAAAATTCGAATTTTACAAAATTCTGGCAGATTTCTGCCCAAACTTTGAAAAATCATAACTAATTCTAGAAAAATCGAAATGAGGTGATTCCAAAGCCTATAAAACCCTTATTGAGTCTAGATTCAAGGAAAAATATAGAATTTTGCTTTCAGGAATCACAAAATTCCCAGAATTTCAATCTTTGCTCATTGTTCCAGAAATTTCACAGTTTTTCTGTGTTGACTTCAAAAATTCATATCTTTTTTGTGTATAGCTCTAATTGATTCATATGACCTATCAAATTAAAGCTTAGGATGTCTACTTTCATCCTGTAAAATCTCATAATTTTTACTTATCATTTAGTCTTCCAAAACCTTATGATAAGCTCACTGCCTCATAGGCGATTTTATCGAAAACATAATTACTTTCTCCAAAATTCATCATTTTACTTTCTTAATACCCCAAAGATATTAGAATCATTAGGAAATATATTTGGGACATCTACTAAATCGGGGCTTAGTAGTCCACTCAATTTAGGCTTATTCCAAAGCTTCCAATCCCAAAATTCGGGATATTACAATTCGCAGTGGAACCCTAGGTTAGAGATTTGAGACTTGAGTTTCGAGTTTCAACTTCATCGTCTCCCTCTTGAATCCGATTCCCATCTCCACCTCGTCTCCCTCTCGGCTCTGGTTCCCGTCTCCCTCTCGAGTCTCGGCTTGTCGAATCTCGGCGTCTCAGTCTCCGTCTCCCTCTCAAGTCTCGACGTCCCCTGTCCTTGCCTCAGCGTCCCTATCCTCGTCTCGGCCTCCCTTGTCCCCGTCTCGGCGTCTCAGTCTCGATCTTTATTCCACCGGCTCTCCTTCACTCACTCACTCACCACTCAGGTAAGAAATTTTTTTTTGCCCTAATGAGGAGAGAAGATGAAATATAATACCCAAACTTAGGGAGATGGCCTTTCTGCAAAAAAAAATTTCTCCCTGATTGAGGAGATGTCAAATGAGGAACAAAACCCAGATTTGTATACATCACTCAGTTTTATGGATTTATGTTTTGAATATTTTTGATTGTATGTATTGCTATGGACATGGTCTTTCTTTGAATGGATGCTATGGACATTGATTGTATGTTTTTTTTGAATGTTTGTGATGAGTTTTATGGATTTATCATTGCTAATATGCTGCTTCAGTGCTTTCCCATTGAAAATAAAAAACATGGTCGAAAAGCTTGTTATGTGCTGTAGAGATCTGCAAAAAAAAAAAAAAAAATCAAATCAAAAGGGTCTTAGACTGGTCTAGTCCAGCCCGAGCTCGGGTTGGTGCTGGACCAGACCGGACCTCGGGTTGCCTTGTTCAGCCCGAGGAACTTTTCAGACCAGACCTCGGGCTGAGGTCAAACCCGGTCTGGTTTGGTCCATGATCAACCCTACTCTTCTCCATTAATGGCTTCTCCACTTAAATATTCCCTACATTTTCTTACTCTCCAGCTTGTAGTCGCCACTCCTTCTAGTTAAGAGTAAGAATAACATATTAGAAGTGGAGGAGAGTAAGAAAATGGAGGGAACATTGGAGTGAAGAAGCCATTAATGGAGGAGAGTGAGGAGTGTATGTTGGTGGGAAGAAATGTGGTGATTTTTGTTTTTTGTTTTTTTGCCACAAGTAGATGGGGTGATTGTTTCTTATTAAATTATTAGTATTTTTTAATTAGTCAATTGAAACATATAATACTTTATTTTTATATTTTTAAAATTTAAGCCTACTTTATTTAACTGCACAATCAGGATTCCGTTAGATGAAACTAACGGTGTTAGGGTTGAGAGACCAAAAATACACTTTATAAACTTAAAGGACCAAATTCAACCTTAGAGTAAAGATAAATGACTAAATGTATATTTTAACCTTATAATAAATATGATATGATAGTTCTAAAATTTCCTAGTTTAAAACTATATTTTTTCGAAGTCTATCTAATGATCTTTTCGTTTTTGATGCTATTTATAAAGTTTTTTAACGTGGAATTTTTTATGGATTCAAAATGATGCTTTTACTGAAAAAAAAAAAATGATGTTTTTACTTTCACGAGATGCTAGTTTATAGATTCAAATTTTTTCACCGATATAGATTTAAATATTTACTCCAATAGTCCAACGTATATATAGAGAGAGAGAGAGCAGTTATATTCTGTTGTGAAACCAAGTATAGATATCTTGTTATTACTTATTAGAGGTAATCTTATACCAGACAATTGAGAATGACTCAAAAATAGAAGTGTGGGCTTTATACTCATGCTGGAAGCATACAGGGCCAAAAGTTTACATCACTTGTGATAGTGATAGTGATAGTAGCAGATAAATTCATGCTTTTATTCCCACCACCGTAATAATGGACGCTAATAAGAAATCATTCTACTAAAAATGTCTCCAAATCTTTGTTCTAACTTAATTTTTGTTATATTTATATGAATTTTATATAATACAAGCTAGATTTCGTTTTTAAATTATAATGGTGAGATATGACTCTTAAAGTATAATAATGAACGTGATCATGGCAAAAAAAAAAAAAAACCAAGAAGAAGATAATTTTCAAAATTTATAAACGATGAGATTTGATTTGGTATAAACTTAATACTGCTGTTTGGGGGGCCATAGAAGGATAGAGAAAATAATAATAAAAATTAAAATTTTGAGTTTTTTCTTCCAAAATACTTGAATACATGTACTTTTTGTTTTTAAAATTTAAATCTTTAAATATAAAGATATATCTGGAAATTTATTTTGATTTACATTTTTGATTTAAATTATATTTAAATTGAAAATAATAAGAAAATTATATCTTTCATCCACAGTAAAATCAAATTTAACTTATTATAACAGATATATTTCTTTAGAGCTCGTTGAAACAAAAGAAAAGAAAAGATTTCTTTACAGCTGGTGATATATTGATTATTTGATTTATTCTCATATTTCTTAGTAGATAAATTTTTATCAAAAAAAAAATTTTTAAATAAAAATTCATACTTCCCTCCTCTAATCCAATTAGGACAAAAACGGCTATAACCGAATCTTATCTACTACAATTTAGATTCCGTTATCAAATTACTACAGTATTGATATGATAATTAAATCATAATAATGAATGCGATCATTTTAAAAATTTCTAGAATATGACAATTGATTTTGTATAAATTTATTATTATTATTATTATTATTATTATTATTATTATTATTATTATTATTATTATTATTATTATTGGGAGGCACAAGACATATAGAAAAAATAATTAAAAAAAATACAATTTTGAGTTTTTTATTCCGTATTTTTATTTTTTAAATTTTAAAACATACAGAAATTTGAATCTTAACATAGAAAGATATATCCGCAAACTTATTTTGCTTTCTATTTTTTATTTAAATTGAAAATAATAAGAAAAACATATCTTAAGTCTACAGTAAAATCAAATTTAACTTATTATAACAGATAGATTTCTTAACAGATAAATTTTTATCAAATCAATTTTTTTTAAAAATATTCATACATCCCACCCCTGATCCAATTAGGACTAAAACGGCTATATATATCTCAGCTGGTTAAACACTCGTTCATGAATCCTAAAAGGCGTTGTGCGTTAGGGTTTTGATTATAATTCTGAATTCTAGAGCTTTTTTGCATATTCGTTCTTTTTTTTTTTTTTTTACATTCTTCATCATGGGGGCAGTCGGAGTCAGAGTTACGAGTAACAATAATGCTTATCCTGGGAAGTTGACTTGGTCAGTTTTTAAAGCTTGTATTGTTGCATCTATGGGTGGTCTAATCTTTGGATATGATATTGGAATTTCTGGTAATAATCTTCTCTCTTTGCTTTTATTATTTCTAGTCTTAAAAGCATCACTCGTGTTATACGATCTTATAACTAACTAATAAAACATTTGGCGATCAGGTGGAGTAACTTCTATGGATTCATTTTTGGGTAGATTCTTCCCTTCTGTGTATCGCCAAAAAAATCTAGACACATCCACAAATGAGTATTGTCAATATGATAGCCAAATATTGACTATGTTCACCTCTTCTTTGTATCTTGCTGCACTCTTGTCCTCCTTGGTGGCATCTACCATGACTCGGAAATTCGGACGTAGAAACTCCATGCTCATCGGCGGCATGCTCTTCTTTGCTGGCGCTTTGTTCAACGCCTTTGCACATGCCATTTGGATGTTGATCATAGGCCGTATGTTACTTGGTTTCGGTGTTGGATTTTGTAATCAGGTATAAATAATTCTTTCCCTGCTCCGTGTTCATATATATATATATATATATATATTTGGCATATAGTTATGTCATGAACTAATAAGTTGTTATTAATTACAGTCCGTGCCGCTATATTTATCTGAGATGGCTCCCTATAAATATAGAGGAAGTCTCAACATTATGTTTCAGATGTCCATTACTATAGGCATTTTGATTGCGAATGTGTTGAACTATTTATTCGCCCCATTAGGTGATTTGGGATGGCGTTTGAGCTTAGGTGGGGCAATGGTGCCGGCACTTACTATTACTGTTGGTAGTTTCTTCCTTCCTGACACTCCAAACTCCATGATTGACCGAGGAGATCGTGAGGGAGCAAGGGCGAGTCTTGAGAAGATTCGAGGAGTTAAAGAGGTTGACCAGGAGTTTAATGATATGATCATGGCTAGTGATGCATCGAAGCAAGTAGAACATCCATGGAAAAATCTCTTGCAGAAGAAGTATAGACCCCAACTCACTATGTCAATCATGATCCCATTCTTCCAGCAACTCACAGGCATCAATGTCATTATGTTCTATGCACCAGTTCTCTTTAACTCTATTGGATTTAAGAGCAACGCTTCCCTCATGTCTGCCGTCATCACCGGCTTTGTCAATGTTCTCGCCACCATCGTCTCCATTTTTGGTGTTGATAGGTGGGGAAGACGAGCCCTCTTTTTAGAGGGAGGAATCCAAATGTTCATATGTCAGGTATTATATATTATAAAACTATAAACACACAATTAGTTCTTATTTTTAAATTCAGATTTTAATTTTTTTTGCTATTTGTGGAACACAGCTTATAGTTTCAATCTTCATTGGAGTGAAATTCGGGACGGATGGAAACCCAGGAATGTTGTCGATGTGGTATGCAATAGTTGTGGTGATGTTCATATGCATATACGTGTCAGGGTTTGCATGGTCGTGGGGTCCATTGGGGTGGTTGGTGCCAAGTGAGATTTTTCCATTAGAGATTCGATCAGCGGCCCAGAGCATGACGGTGGCTGTCAACATGTTGTTCACTTTTGTGGTGGCGCAGATTTTTGTGACCATGCTTTGCCACTTGAAGTTTGGGTTGTTCATTTTCTTTGCTGTCTTCGTGTTGGTAATGACCGTGTTCATCTATTTCCTTCTCCCTGAGACTAAGGCCATTCCCATTGAGGAGATGGCTAATGTTTGGAGGACACACTGGTTCTGGTCAAGCTTCGTCATCCAAAATCCTGATGATGAAGGCATTCAGATGCCCAAATCCACCAGCATAGTGTAAACTAATAGTCATTTTTTAAATTTTGTTGGCATTAAGATGCCCACCGTAATTTAGCTTAGTTTTGGAGCCAATCTCTTTCATTTTTAAAATTTTTCTACCTTCGTAGATAGTTTAGTGAAAGAGTCTTAAACTATTTCAGTTTTTGAATTTTGATGGCAATAAGATCGTTAATGTTTTAATTTTTATTAATATATATAAACTTTCATATTATATTTCTTCTGATTCTCACTGATTTATACTTACTTTCTGAAGTGAATGACAATGATAAAAGCGAAAAGCGAAGGAGCGTAGAGAAAAACCTCATGCTACCTTGAAAAAACCAAAAAAATAAAAATAAATAGAACAAAACAAAGATAAAATCGCAGACTCTAAGTTACTTTATTTTATTTTTCTTTTTGTTCAAAAACTCTAAGTTAATTATTCATTACTTGAGAATGAGAAGGTCTGCTCCATTTATGCTTAAACAGTTTAAGGCACTTACTCAATAGAGATGAGAACCTGAACAAGTTGATACACAGAGAAAACACAATGCATATATATACTTTAACACAAGCCAATATCTACAATTCTTAGAAAGGATGAAAACAATATAGGGCTTTAGATTTTATTTACAAAATGATTCATCATTCATCATCCCAGATTCTTTCACTTTATCACATAACTTCAGGCAACTAACTAATTTTCAATCAAAACCATGATGAATTGCCATAATTTTGAACCTGCCTATACTCTGCTTGTGTTGGATAGTGCCTTTGGTAGGCATAGACCAAATCTCCTCCTCCATAGCTGCTTCCTTCTTCTCCTCTTGCATACGGATTTGGACTCCCAAACAGATAATCTGCAGTTCCTTTCCACATATTCTCTCTGTAGCAGTAGTCTCCTTCACAGAAGTTTTCTCTCTCCTTCTTCATTCTTGCCAAACAAGGCCAATACCCAAACACACCTTCACATAGATCCAAAGCTTCCAAGCCGTACCCATAAGGATATTGTACAGGCACTGGCTTCTCATACTCATCATAGTGTCCTCCACTGTACCCATTGCCATAACCACCTCCATCACCAGACGCGGAATCATCATCACCATCATCATCATCTTCTTCTTCTGTTTCATGTCCTTTAATGCCTTCACCACCAGAAGAATTGATATCTGTAAGACTAAGCTGTGGTTGAGGCATTTCATCAGTAACCTGGCCTGCACTTTCATTCTGGGGTATGATTGCTTTCTCATCAGTTCCCTTTTCTACAGCAGGCAATGGCAATATAGGCCCAGAAGGAAGATCTCTGGAACCTAGTGATCCGGAACGAGGATAACAACTTTGATCTGAAGGAGGTAGAGGTTTGCCATAGGTTTCAACAATATCATACCCACCACCATAAGGGGTTGGATCATATTCTTCAAATTCAGGCTCATTAAATTCCAAATTAGAGTAATAAATAACAAGCTGAGACTTCCCATAATTCGGATCATACTCAATAAATTTTGGTTCACTGAAAGTGGCAGCAGAGTATGATATGGCTGGGTAGCTCAGAGCGGTGTAGGTAGGAGCAGGATCATAATATAAACTAGAATCATACCCATAATAAGGTTGATTGAATTCTTGGTAATTATAAGCTATAAAGCCTGGATTTTGAACAGAATCGTAATTTATAGCATAAGAATTGTAATTGGACTCACCAAAACCAGACCCAGCATAGGAGGAGCTGTAAAAGGCCATTGTTGGTCAGAGATTGAAGCTTGTACAGAAAGTACCTGACGAAACATGTAGGGACTGAAGCTGTGTTATCTTCTACGAATTATTATATCGGCGAAGATGAAAGGCTTCTCCTTCGTCATAGCTCTCACCAACCGCTTGAATCTTATCTAAATAATGATAAAATAATGAGCTGCGCACATGCGACTATGCGAGTTTACTTCTGCAGGTGAAGTAGAGCTTGTTTTCATCTACCCTGTGTCATGCTTGGAGGACGAACGCTTCTAATTTCAACAAGTTAAACTTTTTTTTTTTTTTTTGAAAGTGTTATTTCCTAAATTTATTAATTGTTAGAAATTAGAAGTTACTTTTTAGAAAATATAAAATTAAGATTAAAAACCATAACTAAACTATTTAAATTAATGTAAACGGTGTATAAAGAGTATATTCCCGGGGACAAACATCTTTCGGAGTATACCATGCCTTTGCTTTAGGAAAATTGTAAATAGTTCCTAATTAATAGAATTAATTATAAGCACATCCTTTAAAATCATAAAATTGCAATGAAGATCTAAGAGACCTAGGTGCCATTAATTCCAACGTGAAAATACAATATTGCCCCAAATGACAAGTTTAGAGCAACGGATGACAAGTTACATGGAAATAAATGACAAATTTAAAGTAACAAATGACAAATTATATAACAACCAATATCAAGTTTTAAGTAATCAGTGACAAGTTTCATGGCAACAAGTGACTACATAAAATATCAATTTAAAAAGCAAACACAACTTACACACGTTATTCCTCTATTGTATTATCTCTTGTTTATTGTATATTGTCATTTACATTCTTTCCTACATACATATGATTACTTTCTCCATTAAATTTAATAAAATGTTCTACTTCTTTATCATTTACAAGGTCCATAAAGGTTGTTGCATTATCAAATGTCAATGTGAATTTCATAGGAATTCCACTACAATTGTTCTTAACTCCTCATAATATAACATATGCTTTTCAGACGAGTCATTTATTCTATCACCCTACAAAATAAAGTTGTTATTGGCAGTTACATGAACAACATTAACAACTTTAGAATATTGTATTGACGACATATTTTGAAATCACATAACATGAGTTATAAACACATAAATCTTCATCATTCCGTTTATCCCTATATAAACACACAAAAAGATAGTACAATCTTTACAGGAACAAGAACAGAGAAGAAATCCAAATCATCCCTCACATTCAATGAAATAATAACATAAATCATAAAGATAATATATAATTAACAATATTTATATGTCTATGGTATTTATTTATGAAACTTATGTTGTTGCCATGTAACTTGTTACTGATTACTTTATACTTGTCATTGGTTTCCATGTAACTTATTGTTGATTGCTCTAAACTTGTTATTTGGGGAAAAATTGTACTTTCATATTTCGAATTAATAACATCCAGATCCCTTAGAACTTCACTGTAATTTGATGATTTCAATGAGCGTAATTATAATTAATTCTTTTATGAGGTCCAGGTTACAATTTTCCCTTTGCTTTATCATACTATGGCCTGGTTACAACTTTCCCTTTGCTTTATCATACTATGTTCTAAAAAGTAAGCTAGTTTGCGTGGCAAGCAAAAGTCACTTTGTTTATTTTCCTTTTCACGTTTTTTGTTTCCTTTGCTTTTTTATTGTCACGTAAGGCCCTTGGATATACACCCACCCTGATTTCTTTTAGAATAAAGTTAGATCTTAGCCCTACAATATATCGCACAAGTTTAACCCACGCTTTATTTTATTTTTATTCGTACCCACTTGTAAATGGGTTTGTAGGCCCTGGTCTAGGATGGGTAGACTAGATCATAATCAAATTGTCACTAAATAAAAACAAAATATTCAAAAAATATTAAATTGAAATAGTTCATCCTTAGAATTAATTGAAGTTCGTTTTTTTTAAGGTGTAAATTTATTAATGAATTTTTGTTTGAAGGGTATTTGGCATAAATATCTTTTAGAAGGGGTAAAAATACCAATAAATAATTAAAAAGGGGCATCCACCACAAAAACCCTTAAATCCGTATTAACGCCGTTAGGGGTTTTCTTCTCTTATAATTTAACGCTGTTAGTACGGATTAACGGTTTTTGTGCTAGATGCCCCTTTTTAATTGTTCATTGATATTTTTGCTTTTTCTAAAAGATATTTATACCAGACGCTTATCAGACAAAACTTCGTTGGTAAATTTATACTTTAACTTTTTTTTTTTCCATGAAGAGATATATGATTTAAATACTCCCTTCGGTCCTAATTATAAGATAAAGTTGACTTTTTTGGAGAAATTAAGGAAGCCAGTTAAATTACTTTAGAGTATTTATATTTTTATTTTTTTCTCCAAACTAATTAATTTGACTAATAAACTAATATATAATCTAAATATACTAAAAATATAAACACTCTAAAGTAATTTAATTGGCTTCCTTAATTTCTCCAAAAAAAGTCAATTTTGTCTTATAATTAGGACCGGAGGGAGTATAATCTCTGAGTATGCAAAGGATTGGCTTTATCACACTCCATCTCGGGAAGGAAGCCAGCGGAAATTGCAACCAAAAGTATGGTTTGTGAATACGGACCGGGTATTGAATCGGTTGGGGTACTGGGTTAAAGGTCAGTGGGTCAAATCGGGGTCAAACCGGAGCTAAATCAGGGCCAAACCAGTAAAAAATTGAAGATTTTAGGCTTTTTAATATAAAATTCTAAAAAAAAAATTGTTTTTAAAATAGGAACCCGCACCGAACCCAAAACCAAACCAATCTACCAGCTAGTTTTCGGGCTGGATCAACCGGTCCGATCCGGGTTCCTGAACCCTGACCAAAAGTCACTCTTTTTTGCCAACACTTTTTTCCTCCCACATGTAAAAAAAGAATTAGAAAAATAATATTTTCGTAAAAAAGTGTCATATTCGACATTTAATGTTTTGAATGAATTTTAGTCATTGAACATTTAAAAAATTATATTTTAAATCAAGTATCGGCATTTGAAAACGAAATATCATCTGTTTTCGTTTTTTAAAAAAAAGGATCATAAGATTACTATTTAATAATGTAGTCTTATTTGAATATCTTCAACAACCGTTTTACATCATTTGTTGGTAGATCCAAAAGATTACAGATGTTTTTGAAAACAGCTGTTTTCATGAAACTAAAATGTTTTGAGAATGAATTGACTAATTTCACTTGAAAATACTAAATCAAGGTAGAATTTAAAATATTAATTTATTATATACTTTTTAAGAGACATGCGTGTGTAAAAAACAAAAAAGAAAAAAATAACCAAAAGGATTGGGTGAATGATACCCGAAAAAAAAGAGCAACAGTAATGTGGTGTGGGCCATTCAATTATAATAATTAGAAGTGAAAACAAGGGATATAAAGAGGTAAATGATTAGAGATGTCTACCTTTCGAAGCCCTATTATAGGGGAAAAAGGATAGTGTCACTATGATGCAAAATGGCTCTTGTCAAAAATTAAAACAGTGATTAAAGAGTGTTTGGGTCCACGATTGGGGGCACATAGCGCGATTTTCTTCATTTCATGCTATTTTCTAGCGAGGAAACTTTAGCTAGTGTTTGGTTCAGTGATATTGCAATTGGGGGGCCTTGATGAAACGCACAGAACAAATAAGTTGGGATTGGGAAAGAGAGAGGAAAAGGAAGACAGAGATAGAGAGAAATCAAAAAGAGAAGGATGATATGGGAGAGATAAATTAATAGGAAAAATATTTATATGTATCACTAATCATTCTGATATTAAATATAAGATAGAGTTGGTTTTTTAGAGATATTAAGAAAGCTAATTAAATTACTTTAAAATAGTTATATTTATCATTTTTTTCAAATTATTTTGCCCAACTTATAAACTGACATATAATTTAAATAACTAACTCTGACGTTAATTTTTCACTATATTGTACAGGATATGTGATCCAATTAGTTATGTAATATTTTTTTTGTGCTTTTAACCCCTTAAAATTTTTTTCAGTTGTACCCAGTGTGCTATCAAGATGATTCCAATTTTACCCTTAATGTACTTTTTCAACTCCAAAAAATATTGGTACTTTTAACCTCTTAAAATATTTTTTCAGCTGTACCCAGTGTGTTATCAGACTGATTGCAATTTTACCCTTAATGTATTTTTTTAGTAGTAAAGAGCACCCAAAACTTATAATACTGATTTATTGATTTCCACCCACTCTAAAATATTTTTTCAGTAATACCTAATAAAATAATTTTTAAATATTTACTTGATTTTTTAAATATTTTTTCACCCACTCTCTCTTACCATTATCATAAAAGTCAATTTTGCTTAAGTCAATTCAAACAAGTTTTACTTTTATAAAAATCATTTATACAATCGTCAATCCAAACATAAATCACATTACAGCTTATACTAAAAGTAAGATTACAAAAAATCAAAAAAGAAAAAATCATTTTTCTCATCACTATTCCAAACACACACTATTCAATATACTATCTAACTTTTAAAACATTGCTTCTAACACACCCTATGCCCCATTAGTTGGCTTGTTACATAAAGGGTTAAATGTCACTTTTGTCCTGAAAGTATTCGCTTGGGGTAAATTTTGGTTTGGAAGTTTTTCGAGGGCCAATTTTGTCCTGGAAGTTTCAAATTCAGAATAATTTTGCCCTTTCCATTAGTTGACTGTTAGCTGGGGCAAATTTGCTCCAAATTTGAAACTTTCGGGGCAAATTGCATCTTAACCTAATGATCGTAAGTCGGGCGCATCAAACACCATGCGATGTGATGTGCTCTTCCAGCCGCTAGACCCTACCTCCGGCTGAGCCAGGGTGTACAATAGAAAAAAGAACTCTTCCCGAGGCCCCTGCCGACATCTTCGGGCTCACTAACGTTACTGTCAGCTGCCACGACCCAATTCAGGAATTTTGACCCTATTCCCTTTTGAAGTACGCGTGCTGCACGCTGTTAGATGGGCTTCCCCTGTCTCTTAGGATCAACTAACTCATATGCAAGTACTATTCACATGAAACATTTCCTTTCTTCGGCCTTCAAAGTTTTCACTTGAATATTTGCTACTACCACCAAGATATGAATTGATGGCTGCTCCACCCGAGCTCGCACCCCAGGTTTTGCAGCAACCGCTGCGCCGTCCTACTTATCAGGGCCTTGCATTTACCCTGACGGACGGGTATAGATCGCACACTTCAACTCTCGGGTCTTGAACTGGGAAATGGCAGCTGACAGTAACGTTAGAGAGTCCAGAGACGTCAGTAGGGGCCTCTTCTCTTTTACGTTTAACGGCCTATACACCCTGGCTCAGTCGGAGGTAAGGTCCAACGGCTGGAAGAGCACAGCACACCGCGTGGTATTCAATGCGCCCGAATAATGGTAATTGGGTTAAGGTGCAATTTTGCCTCGAAAGTTTCAAATCTGGAGCAATTTTGCCTCGGCTAACGGTCAACTAACGCAAGGGCAAAATTATTCCAAATTTAAAATTTCTAGGGCAAAATTGGCTCTCGAAAAACTTACGGACCAAAATTGGCCCCTGAAAAACTTTTGAGTCAAAATTGGTCCCAAGCGAATACTATCGGGATAAAAGTGATCTTTAACCCTTACATAAAATTGCGAACTTTTTTGAGAAAATACAAAACTAATTCCACAAACGGCCTGAGACTGTTGATCTTGTATTCTTTTTTTTGTTACAAGACTGTTGATCATTTGAAACAATGACAGATCCAGTCCAGTTAGGATACTATTGGGCCATTTCTTGTGTTCTCAAACTCAGACATTCAATTTCTCTCCTTAATTGGGCAGGAATAAGCCCACAACATCAATTGGGCCTTCATTTTTAGCTAGTATTTCTTGGGCCGTCTTGTAAGCCTTGAATCTTATTGGACTTGAAACTCACAATCTCCATCAAGTGATTTAAATCTTGGACCAAATAACAATTGGGGTTAGGTCTGGTAGGAAATGTTAGTTCCTCGCAACGTGATAAATAAAAGTTTGAATTGTCATTGGGAGATGTGCCCACATTTGGTACCCAACAGTGTCTACTACCTCGAATAAGAGGATACTTATGCCTAGCGCAAAAAAAAAAAAAAAAAAAAAAATCATGCACCACATGGTCATGCTGATCCGGCCACCGACTGGATTATTTATTTTGTTTGGACCATTTGACAGAGGATTTGGACTTGGACTGTGTTGAACCATTGATAACCAGCTTTTGACCCGTGAACCAGAACAATTATGACCTATTCAACAACGGTTCAATCACAGTTCAATCAATGAAGCATGATCGACTTCACATACTGGTTTAATGACTTATCCGATCTTCAAAAACATTAATCTCATCAACTAATCCAATTGAAGATTGGAGCCAAAAGTGTAAGTTAAAAAATGTAAAAATTGAAATCAAAAGAGTTGTTAGAGTCCGTTGGGAATCATCACTTTGTTTTGCTTTCAAGTTTTATTGCACGCATGAGAAACTATTGAGCTTGAATAATATTGGATTACGAGCCCATGAATAAAGAAATTGAAGCTTATAGAAACCTTTATGAATCAGATCTCTTAACCTCTCCATTATGATCATCAGCTGATCCGCACATTAATGTTTTTTAAATAATTAAATCCACAGAGATCTTTGTTTTTTTTAGGGGGGGGCCTGCATGAGAAACTAATATTGATTTATGTACTGTATGGATTAGCTTGATTAACACTTATTTAACTCATTTAATCAAACAAGTCAAACTTAAATATTTGATGTTTACCTCATTAAACTTAATCGCAATATGTGTGTGTGTGTATAAACATGACTGTTGAGTCATCGTGAGGTCTCTTTCAAACCACAACCAAATATGGATGCATGGTTTAAGTAACTTACCCAAATCAAAAGATATGTTTTTTGTTCGTGTGGTTGACTCGAGCACCAAAAATGGTCTTAACTAATATCATAATCATAATATATATTATTAAACATTAGTCAGTCAGAGATTGTATATATTTATCAAATCCCAAGAGGTGGAATAAGTTATATATCAGGATTCGTGCAGAAAGATTGTAACCAAATGAATCCTTCCAAAGTATAAGTACATATATTTGGTCCTCAGTCCAACAAAAAATGGATAAGAAATGGGAGTTCCACTATTAAAAAAAAAAAATCGAAGGTGCTTATTTTATCATAGTTTTTGACCAAAATTTTTTAATTATATCAGTGGTTCACCAGAAATTATTCATGCATACAATATATATAATTAATCCAGCATGCAAAAAAAAAAAAAAAAAGTTTATTAGAATGATCCACCAGCAAACAAACAGATTAAAGCCTAATAAACAATGCCATATTAATTAATCACATTCCCAAAACCAGTTCTATTATATATCATAACTGCTTCGGGTCCTATCTTCTTAAACACTACCATATTTCTCCTGTGTGTCTGGTTATGTATTAGATTTGTTGACTTTTGTTTACACACAAATTTAATTATCTTAATTTATTTTTCTTTCAAAAACTTTATAGTGGCTACGTTATCATATGGATAAATTTAAAAAAATTAAACAGGGGCAGTTTACCTTCTACGGGCGTAGAGTATTGGGATATGTACGAAAGTTTCTGTCTTCATGAGAAATTATTAAATCAGTTTGGATTCTCTTGTTTCTGCAAACATTCCAAAATAAATAAATCAAGATACTTTATTAAGATACGAAATTGATATTAAAAAAATAAAGCGGATATTCAAGTGCCACATCAATTGATGGTTTGACTTTAATAACATGTGTTCGTGGACTATATATATGAAACGTACTCTAGTTTTTTGTCTATAATGAATAGAGTCAAAGTTGATTTAACACCATTCTTTTGTTAATGATCTCTTCATTTTGTCCCCCTTCTTTTCAGAAGAGAATAATTAAATTTTGTCATCAACTCATTGTTTTACTGAAGGTCTTGTCATTTTTCTATCGTTTCATTTGTTATATTTTTCTTGGATTAATTAAGAGGGCGGTAGACTTGAGGAGCAAGTGATTATATCAGTTAGAGACAAAAAAGATGTCAATGAAAAGGTTACTGGTTTTATTATCAGGAAGAAATTAAAAGGTTTTTGCCGAGCAATAATAACTAACAGAAAAAAATGCCATCATATTTAGAATGTATAACTCATTTCTCAACTCTATTTTAGGTATTTTTATCTGTGCCTATTGCATTTTCAAAGTTGTTACATTCAGTACACATAATTGAGAAGCTTAAAAAGTAAAACCAATGGTCATAATATGGCCAAGTAGCATACTAGTCACGAACAAATCTATTTAAGATACTGTCAGACACTAAATATAAATCATTTTTCTATCGGGAAACTACTCCTTGTTTACACCACCGGATCATAGGTTCTACCTCAATATAATGCCAATTGTTTTAATTAAAAAAAGGGTATAAAAATGTCACCCTATGATGTAGTGATCCATGTGATGTCATGAAAGGAGACCATCCACCTAAATTAAACTGGGTCGGCATATTCCAACAGAAAAAAAAAAAAAAAAAACTCCTCCTGGCCACGATAAGTCCCATTCTCTTAGTTTAGTTTGATTCAAAAATCAAAATACAAGTTCAGTTTAATAAAGCACTTAATATTTATTTTTTTTATTTTTCTCTTTTACACAAGGGAGATCTTGATTTTTGCAAAATAAGGGGAGGCTATTGTATTTTACTTTTATAGTTAATGTGGTATTGACTTTTGTCAAGGGCATATATATATTTGGAAAACTACAAATTCTTTACATATTTAAACTTATTTAACTACCTTTTAATTAATATTTTTTTTATCAATGTGAGGTGGTTAAACCAGATTTATATTATTGATTGATATAAAATTAGATTTTAAATTGAAGGGCGCCTTATAAGACAGAGGAAGACATCAAGATATTGATATTGAATTATTGATATTGAGTAACGGAGAGAATGCTTTTAATTATTACTTTGATAAATATGAGTCAATGGCTTCCTTTATCAACCCCACCAATATAATTATCAAACGAATAAGGAGAAATATTTATATATTTTAGGAGTGTCATCTTATTTATATTCTATCTAATTAAAATACAACAACTCATCTTATTTTAATCCTACATGACAGATGAGTCATTTGGAGAAATTCAAATTTATTTTATGATTTTGAAAAACATAAACTTCTTAATTTAAAAAAAAAAAACAAAAAACGCAATTTCTTCCCATCATCCCTAAAATCATAAAATTTGAATTTTTTCGAATGACTTATTTATCATTTATGATTAAAATAAGATGAGTTGTTTTTTTTTAATTAGTCATAGTATAAATGAGGTGGCGCTCCTGGAGTATATAAGTATTTCTCACAAAAAAGATTAACTGGATGAGATTTTTGTTCAATCCTCAAAGCCAATCATAAATGGCTTTGTCTCTCTTTGAAATTAAAGATCTCAGTAATTATCCAAAAAGAAAAGAGAGAGAGAGAGAGAGAGAGAGAGAGAGAGAGAGAGAGAGAGAGAGAGAGAGAGAGAGAGATATCTCACTCTGAAATCGGCACTTCAGGCTCACAGCCTCAAGCGTTGTACACACATATATTTCAATTATTCAATAAGTCAATTACATTTATGTAAGTGTGTAATATTTACAACACAAAATTCATACTCCTCTAGTTCTATTTATGAGTTAAAAAGAGAGAAGATTTTTTTGGGGTTATATTTATAAGCCTTATCATTAATACATTTTGGGTTAGAATTATTGTTACTCCTTAAAGTTTGATTGAATTTTAGTTTTATTCATCGTAGTTGAAAATCGTTGGTTTTATTGGTTCCTATGGTTTATAAAGATTTTGTTTAATTTGAGTTCAACAATAGGCACATATATTTTTAATAAGTTTTGATTTTAGTCTTTACACTTAAATTCAGACCAAGTTTTTATGAAAATGAATTTATAGGGACAAAAACTAATCAATCATATGATAAGGATCATGAATGTACAATTTTATCGTTCATTTGTTATTATATATACCGTTATGTTTTTGGAAAGTGTTTATTAATAAATAGAAATAAAATTAATACATTATTAAATTTTAAGACATAATTAATCATGTTTAATTTTTTTATTCCAATAAAGCATTCTGACTTATCACTACTACAAACTAGACATTTAACGACCCTAAAGGACGTCCCTTTTTAAATTAGGGACGCCCAAAGTTCAATACTTAGCGGGAAATATTGGCGCTGGTTGAATTTTTTTAAAAAAATTTTTTTTGAACCACTTTAGACGTCCCCAGTTTGACTGGGGACGTCTAAAGACCACTTTAGACGTCCCCAGTCAAACTGGGGACGTCTAAAGTGGGGACGTCTAAAGTGAGCTTTAGACGTCCCCAGTTTGACTGGAGACGCGGAAAATCCTGTCAGACACCCATCCCATCAGCAGCAGGCCAGCAGCTTTATTTTCCTTCCCCAAGCTTCATTATGTCTTCCCTCGTGAGCTTCGTTCCAAGCTGTCTTCCTCTTTCCCCTTTCCCTTGCTTCCTTTCCCGTCTTCCTTCCTCTTTCTCAGTTTGTTGCTGCAACTCCCTTTCCCGTGCTTCCTTCCCTATCTGCCTTCCTCTTTCTCATAATCATATTTCTATTTTTCCCTCTCTCTTCTTTGACAAGAGCACCATCATTTGTGTTTCCCTTTCACAACTATCATTTTCCTAGCTGGTGGCACCGTGAGTCATCTCCATTTCCGTCGTCCACAGGTTTGTCTCTCACTCCCACAACTTTGGATACAAATGATTGAACAAATGCTTGTAAATGTTAATTTAAATCAGATTATGAAACTGGAAAAACAGAGTAACTTGTATATGCATACTTTTAATCTGCTTCTAATTTGCTTGATATGGAAATGGACTGTCATTATTGCATACTTGTTTTTTTCGTCAGCAGACTTCAACACGGTGATGTATATATACAGACATGAGTTAAAAAAATGACAATGATACTTAGGAATGAATTTGGTTTGGCTTAGGTTAGTCTAGTTTAACATTATTCAAAAGTCAACTAAATTACAAAAATATGTCAGAGTTTTGCCTCAAATGCGTGTATGGTTCTTTGGAATGAATTTCCAAGGTGCGAATTAGAGTTGTGTTGTTGTACATACTATTAGATTGTTGGATAACATGTTTATTAGATAGTGTTGAAGTGCTGTTGTTTCCATTATGGTTTATGCAATATTTCTTCTATCCAATTTCTGCAGTTTAAATTTGCTGGACAATGATGTATATATAAAAGGCCATAAAAAAAACTTTAGAAGTCCCCAGTGCAAATTAGGGACTTCTAAAGTGGTTCTGAACCACTTTAGACGTCCCCAGTGCAAATTAGGGACTTCTAAAGTGGTTCTGAACCACTTTAGACGTCCCTAATTTGCACTGGGGACGTCTAAAGTCTGGACTTTAGAAGTCCCCAGTGCAAACTGGGAACGTCTAAAGTGGTTCAGAAACACTTTAGACGTCCCCAGTAATGACTGGGGACGTCTAAAGTCTGACCAAAAGACGTCCTCTATTTTAGGGACGTTATTGACAGTTTTTTCTACGACGCTCAGATAGACGTCCTTCTGTTTTCAGACGTTAAAAGGCCTAAAAAAGGAACGTTAAAAGCGTTTTTTGTAGTAGTGTATGAACATAACTAGAGGAGTATAAAGTTGTACATTTGTATTATTTATTAATAATAACTAATGCGATTTAATTATCTCAAATTCCATTTAAAGCAAGGGCTAACAATGTACTATATCTAATTAATTATAAATATGGGCAGAAAAAAGTGAGTGAATCAATGGAATGGTTTGAATATGGTGAAGACTAAACCAAATCTAATTAGCAAATGATGGAACATTTAGGCATAAGTACACTAGAATAATATTGCATAATCAACTTGTTATTGAATTCGTCCATTATTAATATTTTAACCATTTGGTCGCATCCCACTTAATTAAACAAGCAATTGATTTAATCCTGAACTTTTCTATGGCATTCTTTCTTTTCCTTTCTTTATTTATTTTTTTTTAAAAAAAGTTTTGTTCCTTTCAGAACCTCAATGATTCAATTTGACTCATTATGTATCCAAGTGGAAACAGTTTCTTAGTTCATCATGGAGTTGAAGAATAACTTGTGTGGATCTTCAAAGGTATATATAATAATACACCTTATACTTAATGCTGATCAACCGGTTGTGAACTAATGTTTAAATTATACTCTCTCTCTTTATATATATGGTTTTCCATTATCTATCATTTATGTCATATAAAATTCATAACTTATAAAACAATTGATGTTACTCATTTGTGGAAATTCTCTGCAGGAAATTCATTAGTAAGGAACCATTTGATAGTGCTTTGTATATGGATCACACAAGATGTAAAATATAAAAATAATTATAAATAAAATCCACTATATCAAGGAGACACAAACAAAGACGAAGATGTATCTTCGGAAGCTTGTGGTGTTTTGTGGGGACTAAAAGTTGCATGAGATAGAGGATACAGAAAAATCATGATTGAGTCTGATTGTAGTGAAGTAATGGATATAATTCAGGGTAACGTTTCTCGGGAACACCCTGATTTTCAGCTTATTGTGGAGGTTCAAACGCTGCTGGATAGAAATTGAGACGTGGAAATTTCACATTGCATTCAGGAGTTTAACACGGTGGCAGACGCTATGGCAAAAGAAGCTTGGAAGATGGAGATTGATCTTCATATCACATTTTCGCCCCCTGATGCTATTACCTCCCTTTTGATTAATGATGTAAACAGGATGAATTTTCATGTTGACTCAGGAGGATAGCTTCTGATTTATTTGTAGAATATCTTTTATTATAAAAAAAAAGAAGATGTACAACAATATTTTATTGAATGACATAACTGTCGTTGACTAAAAATAAGCTTACCATTACCTATTGTCCAAAATGAATTAAATTAAAAAAGAGCTAAACATTACCAACAACCCACAAGCAGGGTTCGTTCACACATTCTCCCCTTTGAATATTTTAATTAAAGGTTCGAAATGAATTGAGTCAGCATATAAGATAAAAATTCTAGTCCAGAAAAATTTGTGAAATTTTAACAAAAATTGAAAAGATATTATGCAATTTGTTTCATCATTTATTAATATGCATGCATGTATACTCCCTCCCGTATCTTCTATAAGGTACCTTCCAAAAATAAAAGATGATCTAAATTATAAGGTGCTTAATCGAAAAATCAAAACAGTTTTATTCTTACCCCTCTTGTTTTAATAGCTTTCTCGTACCTTGAGAAGTCATGATGAGGTCTCTTGGGGAATAATTGAAATACTAAGATGTTTTTGAACAAATAAAACATCTAACAAATTTTTTAATCTTGGTGGAAATTGTCTAAAACATTACAAATGATAGGAGTGTGTGTGTGATCACGCAGGACCAGGCTCACAGATCAACCAGCATATACTTAATATCAATTGACATAGTGCTTATTTGGAATAACTTAATTTTAGGTAATAAGTGCTTATAAATTGTGATTCACGGTATACAAAATAAGTATGTGAGAGGAGTTTTATCTCGGCTTGCGTAATAAGGACTTATTTACCCCTAAAACGTATTTCCAAACACAGCTATAGCTAATTATTTACGTGAAAATTTTAACTTTTTTTTTTTGGGTGTTAAATGAAAGTAATATATATATGTGTGTGGTTGTGGTGTGAGCAAAAAAGGGAATTCTAGAAGGGGTGACATGAGCAGCTTTATTGGGTATACCTGATGTGCCATTGGAACATTTGGCAAACACAAGACGACACCCATAATCTTCCAAGTCCTCTTGCAAATTTCTGCCCACATATACCCACTAGTATATAACATCTTATTTATTCTCTTAATAATAATATCAATAATTATTATTTTCTATACCATTCGTATGATAAATGGGAGTGCCAACCGGATACTTCATTCGGCTTCTTATCGATCAGTGTCCTATGGATAGCCTTTTTTGAGGCCATTAAGTGCTCTCACACAGCACCCAAAAATTAGTCTAATTAGTGGGAGAGCCGCTTTTTTTTTTTTTTTTTATCCCTTGGGGACTCTCCGATATCCGGCGCCAAATGGCAACCGACTACGTCCGGGTCCGAGAGATAAGAGTGTTGCCCATCTCTTTGTGGACAGGGTACGTCCTCTCCCAACGAGAGCTCTTCTTGGAACTCGAACTTGCGTCCTCATCCTTATGGGGCTCAAACCACTACCATTTGAGCCAACTCTCGTTGGTGTGGGAGAGCCGCTTTTGTTGCCAAATTCTTTACATGTAACTCATAATTACATGGTTTTATAATGGGAAGGAAATAAAAATAATAAACAGTATAATACATACAAAGGGGAACGAACATGAACCACGTTGCCTCACTGCTCTTTTTTAACCTAAGTCAACTTTAACATAATTTGTTTCTTTCACTTTTTGCCCCCAACCCAATTATATGTTGCAAATAATATTGTCGTATACATAATGATACTGGGTGAGACTCATCAACGGTTGCTGAATTTGACTTTAAGCATTTTGCAACTCATTAACCCGCTGACCTCTATACAAAGTAGTCTCCATTGGTTGAAAATATATTTGACCCACCCTTTCTTACTACCCTAAAAAATCACTTTCAAACCATGCTGAATGCAATTGATTAACTTTCTGAAAATCAACAACACAACATAAGCCGCCTTTGATATAAGAACTAGTTTGACCAGCTTATAGATAAAAGAAATTAATTATATTAGTTATTTGTAATAAATATAGCTTGGTTTTCCTAAAATACCGCATCTTTCATTATGATTACCCTATAAAAACCCCTTATTGTGTAAATTAATAGGGATACTTTGAGGAGAAAATATAAATTTAGGAAATAAAGTAAATTGAGGTAATATATTTAAGACTAAATCTAACCCCCAACTTGATCTTATATTAAGAATTAGAGATAATAATATATGTTTGTCAATGCATGCCCCTCAATGATACTCAATGTCTAATATAAAATTTATAAAAAATCTCATTATTTATAATTATAAATTGTATTTCTCATGTTAAATTTTGTAAATATATATACAAAACGTAACTCAAATTTAGGAGTCTAATTATGCTCATATATATAAATCTAAAATTTAAAAACATAAAGTGACCTTTTTTTTTGTTAGGCACACTTATTCTCCTGCTTGAGGTAATTATTTTTGTCCGAAACACTGTGAAACACAAAATTGTGCCATCTCATCCAACAGGAATTAGAATCTTAGTTTTATCAGGAGCGACTAGTATCTTCCATAAGAAGTTAGAACCAATCCCGTTAGTAATATAAGGTGACTGTTATCTATTGGGTATGAGGAAGGTGAACATTTGGACCATCAAATGGTCCTCAAGTTTCATCTTTATGGTTTTTATCTTTGGCCTAAAAAGTGGGGGAAAAGTTAGCAAGTCATCTAAAATAATTCATATTGTATAAGGCTTAGCCGTTAGATTTTAATAAAATCAAGACGCGTCATTGAAATATAAAACATCGGGTCATTATCACTTTTTCATCACCAAAACATCCCTTTGCACATAAGGAACACAAATTTTCCGCAAGAAACCTAAAATCATTATTATAATTACAATAATATTTTTAACCAGAAAAACACAAAAGAATTAGAATTGGATTCATAATTCTGAATGCGATGTCCCTCTCTTTAATTTCTCTCTCCGTTTGGTAGACAAAAATATATTCTCTCTCTCTCTCTCTCTCTCTCTCTCTCTCATATATTCCGTATACTAAACCAAGCCTCAAATTAAATCCTGGTGTGATTAGTCCAATCATGGGCTTAATTATTATATAACAATGTTCCGGTAATATCCACTTTTCGTATCTTTCTAACCGTTTCGCATATAAAATTCTCATCCCTCCCTACCCATTAATCAACCTCAGATTCTCTACACTGAGAGATTGAGAAGAAAAGATAGAGACAGCCATGGCAGAGGAGTTTGAAGCTGCTGGGATTTATGGTGGGAATTGGTGGATTAATAATATGAATCCTTGTTCTCTATCATCATCATCACTCTGTTCTATTGCTGCCAATAACGATTATGGAGGCAGCAACTTCAGCTGTACTAATTGGCAAACTCATCATAATCTCATGGATCTCAAGTCACCTTTATTAGTTTCTCATCATGATTCTCTGGGTTTTCTCGTTCGTGATGAGCAGAAGCAAAATCATCAGAATGAATCATCACCATCATCAGCTTCTGAAAATAATGGAAACATATTGATTGATTCCTCCTTGGGCTTTCCCCTCCCTCCTTCATCAACTTCTTCTTTACTGTAATTTTATCATCAGTCTTTTAATTCCTCCCAGAAATTCTAGTTATATATCCTTATCTTTTCGATAAATGATGTTGTTGTTTGTTTTTTGGGTGCTAGGGGGAGACCAGAAAGCAATTTCCAATGTGTGATTGAAGAAGAAGGTGGTGGGGGTGTAGATTCTTGCAATAATTCAGAAATGAAAAGAAGCAAGAACCAAGAATTTGGCATAGGTCATGAACAGAATCTGAGTTATGGGATGTATGATGATGATGAAGAACACAATATTGGTCTTCATTTTCAGCAGCCAGAGGATCACTCTCTTTTCACCAACCCTTCCGTGGCTTATTGTAGCTTTGATTCAACCAATCAGGTTATGCCACCAAGTTGGTCCAAAGCCTCTGCGGGTCACTTTTTGAAGCCTTATTCAATACCAAAGCAGCACCAGCTCGGTGGTGGATTCCACTTTTTGAAGCCTTATTCAGCTGATGATGTTTTTGCTTCTTCATCCCCACAATCTCAAACTTTTCAACACAAACCCGGTTGTTCAACCCTCTCAACCAAGGTAATTAATTTCCTATGGCTATACGCACACACACTTCGTTACTTAATATTAGACCCAGTGTGCTTTTTTTTTTCTGAAGTTCTAAAGTTACTTAAAGTATTTATATTTGTTGCTTTTCTCCAAATTAATTTATTTGATTTATAAACTGATATATAATCTAATAATACGTAATATATATTATGATTAAATAATTTATTTAACTTTTTTAATCTCTTTAAAAGAATCAATTGGATCTTATATTTTATATTAAAGAGTCAATATATAAAGCATATTCTACTGACAGTTATTTTAATTTCTAGGGTATAACTGCTTTTGTTCCTCAAAGACATGAGCGTACCATTTAATATATTAATTTGGCCTCTTCAAGTTTAGTTTTCTTAGTAAAACAAAGTCATGGTTTCTTGATTTCTTCACATTACCGTACATCATTTTAGTACTTTGTTATGGTATGTCTTAATTAGTAACGACTGAATATATACTTGAAGCGACAGATGTTAGAGTTTCAACGACACGTAATCTCGATTATATATTCATCTATTAAGGAGCTTAATAAAATGAAATACTTTCTAGAAAGTTGATATGACATTATTAATGTTTTCAAATATGAAAAGGGGGCAAAATGTTGAGACCAAGTGCACATTTTTGAAGAATAAGAATATCAATTCCCACACTGGAATTTCAAAAAAGTCTTTTACTCTCGTATCGCATATATATATATATATATAAATCATTGTAGCTGAGCGCATGTGTGGTGCCGTACCGTACGAGTTGGTAGGGTTTTTGGTAAACTTGCAATGCAAAACAACTAAACGTTTTGATCCATTTACAGCACAAAAGAGAAGAAGCTCCTGTTAGTAGTGAAGAACAACCAGCTGAATTATTCAAGAGGCCCAGAATTGAAACCCCTTCACCACTACCAACTTTTAAGGTACTTTCTTTTATATATATATTCGAAGCTTTTTGACTTTTGAGACGAAGATGGGATGGTTGAGGTTATTCAACTTTGATGGTAATTATAGAACCATGTTGTATCGACAGGTTCGGAAAGAAAAGTTAGGGGACCGAATCACAGCTCTTCAGCAATTAGTTTCACCTTTTGGAAAGGTACAATGTGCTATGAGACAGAATTTGGATCTTTATTTTAAGATCAAGAAAGATCTCACCCAATAATAATAATAATAATAAGAACAACAACAACAATAATATTCTCGTTGTTTTTTTATAGACGGACACAGCATCTGTTCTTCACGAAGCCATCGAGTACATCAAGTATCTTCATGATCAAGTCGGCGTATGTTCCTATATATTTAACCAGAATTCACTGATTCATCATTAAAGTAAAATAAAATAAATTCTGATATTATATATATGAACTTTCCCGTATTAAATTTCAGGTTTTGAGTGCTCCATATTTGAACAATAACGCACCTGCTGTTCATCAAAACTGTCAGGTACGTACTTGAATATTCAAAGCTTACACATGCTAAACAATATTTGTAGGCTAGATATATGTGTGTGTGCTTAATTAAACAATGAACTTTTTTGTTTTGCTTTATTTATATATAGGGTTGTGAAGAGAAAGAATGGAAAGATTTGAGAAGTCAAGGGTTGTGTTTGGCACCGATATCGAGCACATTCTCACTTGCTAACTATGAGATTATGGCTTCTGAGTTATGGACTCATCATGCTTATGGAGGACCTCATCTCTTGAGGTAGCTACATACAGAGATAACAACATGATGATCAATCACACATACACCAAAAAGACTGTCAAAAACTCAGCTCGAATCTTCTAAAGTATATATTTATATATATGAAGGTTATGTGAAGTACATATATATATATATATATTTCAAAGTGAGCGAGAAAGAAATTAAGTGATATATAATGAGGAGGGAAAGTGAGCTTAAAGCTACTCATTTTCTCTCTTGTCAGCAATATATATTATATTCTTTTCATTTTCCTCTCACTTCAGAGATATTATACATATGTATGTATGCTTCACGTACACTCTAGAAGATTCAAACTGGTTAAAAATGACATTAACTATTTGGAAAAAAGGTCCGAGCTGCAATTGGTGGTCGTAGAGAAAAGAGAGAAGAAGAAAAAACAGAAAAGGATTTGTGACCTAATTACAGAGAAGAACATGAAATATACTGGGCCAGGTGTTTATATATATATATATATATGATGAGCACCGAATGAAGAAGGGCTGGCAGATGATTATTGACCACTGTAAGAGAATATATATATATATACATGTATGTATGTATGTATGTATGTATATGTATATGTAATGACTAAGCAAGCTACTTTATCAGATGATGCATATGATAACCCCTTTAATTTGTACTGTTGCTAAAGTCTGCTCACTTTTACATGTATAATCATAGCTGGATTTAACAGATGGGGTTAATACACAGAAGCCCCTTGTTCCTGTACGTTGATGATGATCATTTTATTATATACGATGGATAAAATGGAAGGAAAATAAAAATTTCAAACGATTATTATTTATATATGTTGTATACTTTTGTATTCAATCTTCTTTTGGTGAAATATTGAATTGTGGTCTTTCTTTTGATATCTTAATTTGTCCTTTAAGTAACGTTTATATATCTGAGGGGGCAAGCGTGCACGTCTCTCATTTGAGTCTCGTATCTCATTATTACTATTTCTTTAGCATTTGAGTTATTGTGCTTTTTACATAGTGCTGTGGGTGGTCACACTTTGCACCCAAAATCACGCTATTTAAAATATTAGTTAAAAACAATAAATTGATTAAATATGTATCTTTTTTTCTATTTGTATCCTTATTGATAAATAGAGTGCGTAAGAGATAATGGGTCAAAATTTAATATATAAAGATAATGAATAATATATATTTAATAGGGCTACAAATAAAAAGATTAATTTAAATTTTTAGACAAAAAGAATTCGTTCCTTATATATTAAGAACCACCCCAATAAATTAGAATGTTACTTTTGTAAGAGAGAGAGAGGCCGCGCATCCACACATATCCTCCGACAATTGTTTTTTGTAAGTTACATTAACAAGGTTAAACCTTATGATTATCCATGCTCTAACCTTAATTAATGTTTGAATACCAAAGTTAAATGGATGTTTCCTAGAAAACGAAACGCAATATTTTAAAATCAAGTGAAGGGCTTCAATCCTTTGAGATTCCCATATATCAAGCATTGTTAATTTCCTAGCAAAGTCTAATTATTTTGGCCAATTCATTGGAGCGGATCAACTCATTCAAGTAATGAGCAACATGAGTATAATTAAGCTTAAAGGTTAAAAATCCATCAATGTGAAAGTGATATAAATCATAGGGAAAAGAGATTTCGGTGATATATAATCAGTAATAAGAATCTCTTTTATATGGATATTATACCCACCCACTAAAGCGTATTAAGATCACTATAATTATATAATTTTCTAAGGGACAGATTGCTTAATGAAAAAGAAAATATGCAAAAGATCTTTGTGATAATACTTAATCAATAAAGTATCCAGATTTGATACTAATTAAAGTTTATTTTTTATGTGTTGGCTATTCACCTGTAAAGTAGTCTATATTTTTTTTTTATATTCCCAACCTTGAAGGAAAAGAGTTTTTTGAAAACATATGTTCCTCTCAACAGCCCTCTTACGTTATTTGCCCTAGCGTGGGAGAATTCATTATTTTTTTTTTTGGTACATGAGAATTCTTTTTTAAGTCAATGAAATAAAATCAATTTTCTTCACATCCTATCATCGAGTCTTTAACACACATATTCGCATTAGTGTGTGAGAATTTTTTTGTTTTTTTAATATCTTATAAGTATCTATTTCATATTTTATCTTTTTTTTTTTTTTGGGTACAAACGAGGGCAAAGCCCAATTATAAAATTACTAGTCTAAAGGGGAATCAGATCCCATACACTCTTTATCCACTACTGTCCTCAAATGAGACGGACATGAAACGAGGAGAGAAGTCTTAGGTAAACCACCCTTTGCTAGAGAGCATCAGCAAGTTGGTTTTGTTCCCTGCGTACGTGTGTGATGGCATTTCAGCTCCCATTGTTGCTTCATCCGGACTTGAGTTTGCATGAAAACTAAGCTACCAACATTACTGCCATTACCCCTGTTCATCAGAGTAATTAGAACTTTTGCATCTGATTCAACAATAATCTTCCTGAAACCATAATCCCAAGGAATTTTAAGACCTTTGAGAACAGCCCATTTCTCGGCTTCAAAATCACTGCAAGACCCAGTTAAATGAGTAAAACCCATTTTTCATCTTCGATTATGGTCTCTTACAGCGCCTCCACATCCAGCTAAACAATTAGAAGAGGTAATGTTAAGGTACTGAGTAGAATAATTGATAAGGTGAGAAAGTTATAAGATAATATGAGATAATAAGTTGAGAAAGCTATAAGATAATCTAAGATAAAGAGTAGGTAAGGATCTTGCCTCTTCTTTAAAAGAACCCAATAGAATCTCCTACCAATTTACTCTCTGAAATTTAATACTTTATTGAGGAGGCGATATGCCAATTTATAAGAATAGCTTACAGAGATATTGACTCTAATTCAAAATTCAAATATAAAATCCAAATCCCAAGATTCTAGGAAATCCTACTGGTGGAATAATTCATTTATTTCTCAACTTCCTAAGAAAATAATAACTAAAAGATAATAAATGATGGCTAAACTACTAATTTATTCTAGTACGTTTCCCTTTTCTTGAGTAGATTAGGCTACATCTATCAACTCTCCCCCTTTGGAAAGCCAACTTGTCCTCAAGTTGAAAGTGAGGAAATTGTTCAGCAACCATGTCATATTCTTCCCAAGTAGCTTCCTCTACAGGTCGGTTAGCCCACTCAATAAGCAACTCCAATTTCTTGTTGGGTGTCCACCTATGTTGCAGCTCTTTGGATGGTGTTAGGATCAATTTCTTGGTGGAGTAGTAGGTTGCTTGCCAGGAGCTAGGTGCAACAAGGACATATGGAAGACGTGATGGATCTTTGTATTTGAAGGGAGGTCTAGCTCATATGCAATGCTGCCTACTTGTTTAAGAACCTTGAAGGGCCCAAAAAAACTCAGAGAAAGTTTTTCAAACCTTTTCTTAGCTAGGGATTTTTGGCAATAGGGTTGTATCCTCAACTAAACAGCTTCTCCTGGAGCAAATTCAAGATCCCTGCTGTGCTGATCGGCATGCAACTTCATCCGATTCTATGCTTTGAGAAAGTTGTCTCATAAGACCATTAACACCATCTTGGGTTTCAAGTTGTTCTTCTAATTCAACTACAAATATTTCCCCCTTGACATAAGGGATGAGTTGAGGTGGGTCCTAACCATAAACTTGTTTAAAAGGCGTGGTGTCAGCAGACACATGATAACCAATATTGAAGGAATACTTTGCCCAACATAAAAATCAGCTCCATTGCCTTAGTTGTTCATGTGTAGAGCAGTGCAAGTATATCTCCAAACAATGGTTCACCACCTTAGTATGCCTATCGGATTGAGGATGATAGGCAGTGCTTATTTTTAAGCATGTTTGGCTTGGATGAAACAATTCTTGCCAAAAAAATTGCTTCAAAAAAGTGAGTCTCGATCAAAGACAAGGGATCTAGGCATTCCCTGCAATCTTACAATCTCTTGACAAAAAATTGCAGCAACAATTTTATCCGTATATGAGTGAGAAAGTGCAATGAAATGGCAATACTTACTAATTCGGTCTACTACCACCAGAATCACATCAAACCCCTTTGATTTTGGCAGCCCTGTGATAAAATCAAGCGAGATGTCTTCCTAGATTCATTCGGGAATGGGAAGGGGTTGTAGAAGTCCTGTAGGAACCAAGATTTGGTACTTGTTCTGTTGACACGTCAAGCAACATTGGATGTAATGTTTTACATCATTCTTCATTCCCTTCCAGTATAGCTTATCACTTAGTCTCTTTAAAGTTATAGATAACCACCATGGCTCCTAGTTGGAGTAGCACGTGCCTCAGTCATTATTTTTTCTTAAAGCTTGGTTAGATTAGGTATGACCAATCTCATTTTGTAGAACACTCATCCGCTCACAAAATGGAAATGAGAATGTTGATTCGGATTTGCTTGTAATTCTTCGATTTTGGCTTTGGTTTATGGGTCTTCTAGTAATGCATGAGGTAACTTTAGAAGCTCATCTGCCATAGGAATGACCATTTAGAAGAAATCAGCTTGTTGGGGCCTTCTAGAGAGAGCATCAGTTGTAGCATTCTCCTTCCCAGGTTTATAAGTGATAATGAAATCGAAGGGAAGAAGTTTCACCAAGAGCCTTTGTTGTGAAGTAGTCACAATCTTTTGTTCTAGCAAATGTTTCAAGCTATGATGATTTGTCTGTACCAAAAAATGGTGTCCCAATAGATAGTGGAGCCATTTTTGGGAGAAAGCACCAAGGTAAGAAGCTCTCGATCATAGGTAGATTTGTAACGATTGGAAAAAGAGAAATCTTTGCTGAAGTAGGCTATGGGATGCCTATTCTACATAAGAACTGCTCCAATCCCATCCATGGAGCCATCACATTCAATGGTAAAATGTTGCTAAAAATCTAGTAATTGAAGAACCGGCATAGTAGTCAAAGCTATCTTCAACTCTTCAAAAGTTTCTTCAACCTTTTCTAACCATTGAAAGACATCTTTCTGTGTCTAATCTATCAGCAGAAGAGCAATAATCCCATAATTCTTCACAAACCTTTAATAATACCTGGTAAGACCAGGAAATCCTCACAAATACCAGTGTGGGCCAATCATAAATAGTCATGATTTTCTCTAGAAAAACCTCAACACCACCGCTAGTAGCTATATGTGCCAAGTAATCGATTCTAGTTTTTCCCAAGAAGCACTTCTTGGCATTAGTATAGAATGATTGTTGCTGTAAAATTTGAAAAATAATCTAGAGATGTTCCAAGTAGTCCTATGCAAAAGAACTATACACCAGAATATCGTTAAGAATACCAATACAAATTTCTGCAAGTAAGGGCGAAAAAAGTCATTCATGATCACCTGGAAGGTTGCTGAGATGTTAGTAAGCCAAAGGGTATGATCACGAACTCATAATGACCTGAGTGTGTTTGGAATACAGTTTTATGACCATCAAAAGGCAACACTCAAATTTGGTGATACCCCACCTCAAGTCAATTTTGGAGAAGTATATGGCGCCATGCAACTCGTCTAGCAATTCATCAATATTTAGATTTGGGTACTTATCTGGTATTGTGATCTAGTTGAGACATCGGTAGTCAACACAAAGGCGCCATGTGCTTTCTTTCTTGCTAACCAATGACACCGGGCTAGCAAAGGTGCTAGAGCTGGGAGAAATAAAATCACGATAGTAATGCTTTAACCTGGGACTCAATTTCATGCTTTTGATAGTGCGGGTAACAATAAGGCCTCAAGTTCAGTGATGAAGAACCTGACAACAAATTAGTCATGTGATAGTGCCCACGTGATGGTCGCAGGGTCGTGGGTTCTTCAAAGATGGAGGAAAAATCTTGAGAAACTTGTGATACATCAAGTGCAGCACTCTCGGCAGTCTCTGTTTGGTGAAATTCCAAACTCTGTAAACAAATTTAGGGTCCTACCTTGGACTTATGCCTTGGAGTTTGTAGTTTTTCCCACCAATTCAAAAGATCACATACATCTCGTTCCAATTGGCTTGTACAATGTTAAGAGATGCAAGCCATTTAATCCCTAATACTACATCAGCACCTCCCAAAGAGAATGGGAAAAATTCTTGTTTGATAGTCAAGTTAGAAACTTGCACTTCCAATTCTAGACAAACCTATTGACATTTAACTCGGCACCCATCACCTATATGAACCCTGAATGCCAGCACACTCTGAACCGACAGTATGTCTGATATGAAATTATGAGTGAACCCACTATCCACTAATATCATGATGTCCCAATTTTTAATTTCCCTTTTAAACGCATGGTGGAGACTAATTATTTCCCAAGAATGACATTAGGGAAATTTTGGTGTTGTCTTCTTTAGTCTTGTCGGTAAAGGTTCCATGTCTTCATATTCCTCAGTAATCTCCATTAAAGACAAAGAGCTCACACAACGATGTCTGGGGCGGAATGGCTCTCCACAACAAAAACAGAGCCCCTTCTCACGTCACTATCAATGTTCCAGCGATGATGCAAGTAGAGAGCGAGAGTCAGGTCGGGTAGATGGAGGGTACGGGTTTCAGTCCAAGGTTGGATTTGAGCTTGGCTTCGTATTCCAAGGCCAGATTAGTGGCCCTATACACGGACCTAGGCTTATTGATTCGAACATTGGCCCTCAATTTTTCATGAAGCCCATTAAGGAGTACCCCTAATAAACAGTGCTTTGGTTAGTTTTAGACTCGGGATTATTGCCTTGTGAACTCAGAATGATACTCGGATACAAACCCAATTTGTCGAATCACACAGAGGTATTCATTGGGATTTTGATACTCCAGTGGTCCGTAATGCTCCTGTAGTGCCTTCACCAACTTGTCCCAATATAGAATCGTTCTGCCACTAATGACCCAGGAGAAGAGGTCGAGAGCATCCCCTTCAAGTTCCACCTTCAACTCGTCCAGCATCTCGTAGTACAGAAAGTACTTCTCGGCCTTAAGGATCCACCCCCTTGGGTCTCCACCGGAAAATTTGGGGAATTCCAATTTTGTGTATGGCACATGGTTGCGAAGGGATGAGTGTGGCTCGTCCTCGCTGTCAGTGTCCCGGTGTGACTGGTGCTTCATTTTCTCTAATCGGAAAGAGCAAGCATACAACGCTGCAACCTTTTCGATAAGGGTGTCGAGTGTTGCTAGTCGAGCAATGGGGGCCATGAGAGGGTCAGTCATTGTTGCGAAAGGATTTTCTTCCGGCTGTTGAGTGGCATGCGAGGAGCATGTCATCACCATGTTGAATTGATGTGGTTCTAATGCCAATTTGTTAAAATACTGAGTCAAATAGTAGAATAATTGATAGGGTGTGAAAGTTATAAGATAATCCGAGATAATAAGTTAAGAAGCTGTAAGATAATATAAGATAAAGAGTAGGCACAAATCTCACCTCTTCTTTAAAAGAGGCCAGGAGAATCTCCTACCAATTTACTCTCTGAAATTCAATGCTTTATTAAGGAGTCGATATGCCAATTTATAAGAATAGCTTACAGCGTGATGAACTCTAATTCAAATTTTAAAATACGAAATATGAAATTCAAATATGAAATCCAAATCCCATGATTCTAGGAAATCCTAGTGGTGGAATAATCCACTTATTTCTCAACTTCCTGAGAAAATAATAACTAAATGATAATCAATAATAAATGATAACTAAATTACTAATTTATTCTAGCATCTCTTTTCTTGAGTAGATCAGGCGATATCTATCCTGTAACAGCACCATCAACATTTAGTTTAGCCCAACCCAATGGAGGGGGTTGCCAGACTAAATTGTTTTCAATAGATGGGTCATCATTAATGTCAAAGCCATGAGACTGAACATAACCTTTCCAACAATGCATTATAACATGAAATTGAATATTTCTCATAGTATCAAGACTTCAGATTTGTTTTTGTCTTCGGTCAATAAAAATTCAATTCAAATGGGCCCAAAACACAACAAAATAAATAAAAAATGATACAGAAGATTTAGAGGCCCAAGAAAATATGGGCCAGACCATTACCAACTTCTTAAGCCCAGCTAGATAGCACCCTTCTATTGTCATGAGACTGAACATAACCTTTCCAACAATGCATTGTCACATGACATTGAATATGTCTCATAGTATCAAGACTTCATATTTGTTTTTATGTCTTCGGTCAATAAAAATTCTATTCAAATGGGTCCAAAACACAACAAAATAAATAAAAAAGGATACAGAAGATTTAGAGGCCCAAGAAAATATGGGCCAGACCATTACCAACTTCTTTAAGCCCGGCTAGATAGCACTCTTCTATTTTTCCTTAGCAAACGGAAAACAGTTTCAATGGCCCAAGATAAATGGATGAAGTTAAAAACTGCAGTAAGAATGTAAAATAAAATAATCAAGGGGGGAAAATAAATAAACTAAGGTTTCTTCGTTTCAAATTAAAAATCCAGACCATTGATCTTAAAAATGCCCATGGGGTAGCACTTTGATTCGAAATATTATGCAAAACAAGTAGAACCAAAAAAGTCCATGAAGCCACTCCAAAATACAAAGCAAACAAATTCTTGTCATTGGCAGTAAACATTGAATTCCAAGTTACACTATGACAACAATCACTTTCAGCAAAATAGCATACCACATTCTCACTCTCTTTTTAATCCCAGTAGTATCTTATTCTGTTTCACAATAAGGAGCTGAAACACAAGGTAGAATATGCAACAGGAAAAAGAAAAAAAACAATCATTCGGATGAAGAAGAATCCTTGAGCCTCTTGGCAATGCCTGCAAAGTACTTGCCCTGATGGAAAGCTTGGGCCAATTCCAAATCAGAAGGCTGTCTTGAGCCATCCCCAGCTAATGTACCTGCACCATATGGAGACCCTCCTTTCACCTTCTCCATCTCAAACATGCCGGCGCCAAATGTGTATCCAATCGGCACAAAAATCATCCCGTGATGAGCAAGCTGAGTAATGGATGTCAATCTGAACAAAATTCAGAAGCACAAGATTAGTGATCAAAGTGTTATAACTGGCTTGTATCTTCTCTGCAAGTAAGGGATTTGGTAACTCACGGGGTAGTTTCCTGTCCACCGCCTTGAGATCCTGTGCTGTAGAAGATTCCAGCAGGTTTTCCAGCGAGAGCCTGCGATCGCCATAAGCCTCCAGTTGCATCCAGGAAGGCTTTGAATTGAGCAGCCATCAATCCAAATCTTGTGGGAAAACCAAACAACAATCCGTCGGCATCAGTTAGCTCATTGGGTGTGATAATTGGCACATCACTCTTTGGAGGTGCTCCCATCTTCCCGAGTACCTCTTGAGACAGTGTTTCAGGCACCTGTTCAGATCGGATAACTTTAATAAGGATGGTCTCTCAAGAGTTTCTAATAGATTATGATACTGAATTGAATAATTAACTTTGATAGGCTGATTACTTTGGTGACGTAATAAGTACTTTTCTCAAAGAAAGATAAAGAAGAACACATAAGAAGTAGTGTAATACTTTCAAACAAAACAAAACAAAATCATTCAATACCTGCCACAGTTTTGCTTCTACACCTTCCACAGAAGCAGCTCCCTTTTGAATCTCTTCTGCCAGCTTCTCAACATGTCCGTACATGGAATAGTAACTAAACATATAGTGTAAGTTTCAACAAGTCATCCATTATATAACTTCAGAAGGAAAATATAGTGTGTTCTTACAGGCCTTATGGTATAGCAACTGTCGGTATAGGAGACAATTAAAACACAGATGTTAATTTTAGTTGAAACCAGGGGACAAGAGACTCATCATAAAAGACAAACAAGCCTAGTAGGAACAGTGTATTTCTTATCCTAGAATCTAAGGTGTGTTGCAGGAAATTGTGTTAGCCCTACCATTGACCCATTGATATTAAAGTAAGGTGGGACTATGTTATCATTTAGGAGAAAATATATTCCCTCCAGTGAGAAATTATCAGATGAAGCTTTCCTCCATAGTTAGGGGGGGAAAAATAAGCAGGAATGAAATAAATAAACATAATATTAGCAGAATTGCAATCCAAGGAAACAAAGAGCAATCATTATAGTTTATGTAGCTGGAACAACCATCAATGATGATTGATTCCACGACCGCACTTTCTTAAAAAGGAGGCTTGCGTTTCTTCTCACCATGCCCAACACACACTTTAGAACCTTATTGTCAAAAGGTAGGTCAGGTTTCACAATCATGTCTTTCTTTCTCTACAATTCAGCAAATTACCCGAGAACCCACCACCTCCAAACAATAGGTCAAAACTCTCTTTCTCATGACTTCTTTTTTTTCCATCTTTTTTGGATTGTTACCTTGTGTTTCTGCACTGGACGTGGTGTAAAATCTGATCATTGTCAATACAGAGTAACAAGAATCTGAGTCTTAATAACCATCAGAATTGTAAGATACAGGGCAACAAAGCTCGAAACCATGAGGAAGAAATGACCGATTACAAGATGATTACACAACTGAACTATAATCTGTTTTCTTTGGATATGACCCTAAGAAGAATTGAGCACCATATTGAATATTCATAGTTCTCCGGTTGATTCTTTAATTCGATACCATTAGTTTCCACACAACTCCAAGAACTAGAACCACCTCATTCAACAATTTAATTGATGGAAAACAACGACTAAACGTGATGCGATTCCTTGGAATCCAAACCCCATCGAAAAAGACGATGAGGAACAGTAGGAAATTATAGTTTAGGTTCCTCCAAAAATTCCTTCAATTTTAAGACATGTAATGCAGAAAAAGATTACTGCAAGAAAGACCTACTTCCCGATTCATATATTCGCAATTACTCTATTCGAGAAAATTTGAGTTCAATTCTGAGCAAATCACCGATGTTCAGAATCATAACCACACAACATGAAAGCGAGAAGGGACTGTAACTTCACAACTAGGTAATAAGAACAATTTCTAAAAATCATTTCGCTAATGAAATTGACGGAGAAACTGAAAAAAGCCGAAATCCACTACGAGGAAATCTATGAAGTTTATAAAAGTGCAGCCAAAAGAATTGGGAAGACAAGAAAACAAAATGAAATTCCGGTCCTATTCGAAACAGCTGCTGGCGCTCAATCAGAACAAACACAAAAGAAAGAAAGAAAGAAATGAAGAAAAAGGAAGAATCACTTACACAATGTAAACTTTAGTAACCATCTTGTTCGGTGTGTTGCTCGAAGACACCAAAAGCTTGTATTGTTGAATCAAAACGTTGACGACGCTGTGGAAGAAAGAGTCCCTGTATTTATATTCTCGTGCCGCCTGTGATAACCTCTCGAAGCCTTTTTTTTTTTTTTTTTTTTCAAATTTATCTATTTATTATTTATTATTTATTTATTTATCTAATTGCCTCACCGGGAAATAAATTAAATTTTATCCATATTTTACTGAAAATTTTTCATATTCGCATTATATTTGTTCTCATCGTTAATGACTTTAAATAGTGATAATCTTAAATAATACCCCCATTAAGTAATTTATAATAAAAGTCATTCATCTCTTCTAGAAAGTGCCTTATAGGGTATTAATTAATCACATGTTAATTTTTTTTTTTTTTGAGAAAATGTTAAAAAATTTTATTAGGGCAAAATAAAGTGTTAAAATATCAAATTTTTCTTATTCATAACACTCCGACACAATATTATAGAAATCCTTTGTTTTGGCCAAAACAAAAAAAAATCCTTTGGAATTCCTTTCAATTAATTAACTTAAACCAATTGCAATTAATTATTTATTTTGAAAATTAATGGTGCTTGCCCTTATTTTAGAAAAAGGAAGTAAAATCATGTGCATGTGACCAAATATGTGGCTAAGATTTTTTTAATCATTTTCGGTGATTTATTTATTTATTGTTGTTGTCAATATTCTTTATTCATATAAAATTAATGTGTGCCTGATCTTATGATTTGTCCAGGTTCATGGTGGGTGTCTGGGCGGTGATGCATGATTAGTGGGTCAGTTACATCATATTATTGGTGTAGTTGTTGAAGTCACATCGGTTCGTCATTGTTATTATAAAACAGTAGTTTTTTTTTAAGTATAAAATATTAGTCAATAATTATATATGACGAACATTCCAAATTGTACCAACTACCAAGGGCAATGCTTTGTTATTTTCCTCCAATATGTTTTTTTAAACAAATATTTACTTAAGAACCTAAGGTTTAGATTGTCGGGGGAAATGCTTTAGATGGTGTGGGACAAATATGATGGAGAATGGTGAGAAATTCATTATTTTTCAAGTTAGGCTTTGAAATTGAGCTTTGAAGATTGAAAAAATATTGTCTTGAAAGAGTTTTCTTGTAATTAGGGTGAAAATCTACTCAAATGTGTGTGATTATTTTTTAAAAAAATAAAATGGGATATGATGTGAATAAGAAATTTTAATGCTTCTTGCTGTAACAAAAATAAATACACAAACTTTGTAAAAACTTAAAAAATGATGGAACATAAAAAAAAAAATGAAATATACCAATAAACTTTTGGTTGAAGTGCGAAACGACCTTAACACAAGTGAATTCTTTCTTACTGGGTGTTTGAGTAGGAGTGAAAGTGCTTGGAATTCCTTTTAGTTTTTGAGTTTTGGGACTCGAATTTGAGACCCAGAGAGATTTGGCAGAGTTTTGCACTGCTAAACCAACTCTATGTTAATATATAAAATTATCATTAATACCCATGAGATAGGAACCTCTCTTTACTATCCACTTCCCTTCACTTCTTTATTCTCACTATCATATCAACTCTGAAGGGTTGAGCTTTCATATCCTATAAAAGTATTATTGTAAATTTATAATATCAAATAACAAGAACGCATATAAATAAATTTAAATCATTAAAATTTGATCTAAATAGTTTATATCTTTATACACTTATTGAAGTATTATATGTGTGTGTATTAATTTTTATAGGATATTAAATTCCAATCGTTTAAAGTTTATCTAACAATAATAATAAATAAGTTATGATAAGGAAAGTAGAGGGTACAAATGGTAATTCGGGATCCGGCAAAAACAAACGAGTCCGGTGGCCCGTTTAGCTGAGCCAGCCTTGCTTTATTTTTTTTTTTTCCCCTCAAATGCCCTTAGTCTCCCTTATTTCCTTTCCTTTGATGATGTGTTTAATTAACTCCCTATATTTTTTATTTGACAATTATTTTCATATTATATTTATTTATTCTACTATTATTAAATTTAAAAGAGATGTATTTATATAGTTTTATGATGTGAATAGATGAAAAAAAAAGTAAGAATAAAATTGACTTCATAACACAAATGTATAAAAAAAAAATATAATATAAGTGAGTGAAAGAGAAAGAGAGTAAAAATTTTAAAAGAAAAATGAAATTTAAAAAAAAAAAAAAAAAATTGGTGGGCTAACCCGCCTACTACATTACCACCTCTAGTAGAGAGGTTGGTTTTCCTACACACACAAATTCTACTGAGAACTAAATAATGCAATGCATATGATATTTATTCTACCTGCCGACAACTCTGTAAAACAAAGGGTAGTTTTATGGAGACGGAAAAATACTACTATTGATGAATAAAATTATTATTATTATCTCTCTTTCTTAATATAATATCTATTTTGGAGTGTAAATTGTACTTCAAACTAGATATTATATTAAAGACTAATAATATTATTATTTAAATATATATATATATATATATATAAAAGAAAGATTAAGACAATACATGGCATGTATTTTTGCTTTTAGATGGACTTGGATCTGTATTGTGTTTGGGGGAGAATGGGTGATGGGAATAATAGGTGTTAGTGGGATGAAGAATATGTCGAGATTATAAAGATATATGCATGAGACAAAAGGAGGCCCCTGGATTCCAATAATAATGTATAGATCTCGATCTAGATCTCTCTCTCTCTCTCTCTCTCTCTCTCTCTCTCTCTCTCTCTCTCTCTCTCTCTCTCTCTCTCTCTCTCTCTCTCTCTCTCTCTCTCTCTCTCTCTCTCTATATATATATATATATATATAAAGGGTAATGGTCAATGGAGCCCTCATCAATAAAAGCTTAGGTGAGTTAGGTTCAAGGTTTTTAAACCCGGATCGGATACTGAACCAGCCGGAGTACTAGGTTAAAGGTTAATTACTCAATTCGGAGTTAAACTGAAGTTAACTTGGGACCAAAACAGTGAAAAAATGAATATTCCAGGGTTATTAATATAAAATCATTAAGAAAATTAAAAAATATATTTTCCATCATATGGTGCAGGACAATGCTTTGTTATTTTCCTCCAATATGTTTTTTTAAAAAAATATTTACTTAAGAACCTAAGGTTTAGATTGTCGGGGGAAATGCTTTAGATGGTGTGGGACAAATATGATGGAGAATGGTGAGAAATTCATTATTTTTCAAGTTAGGCTTTGAAATTGAGCTTTGAAGATTGAAAAAATATTGTCTTGAAAGAGTTTTCTTGTAATTAGGGTGAAAATCTACTCAAATTTGTATGATTATTTTTTTAAAAAAATAAAATGGGATATGATGTGAATAAGAAATTTTAATGCTTCTTGTTGTAACAAAAATAAATACACAAACTTTGTAAAAACTAAAAAAATGATGGAGCATAAAAAAAATGAAGTATACCAATAAGCTTTTGGTTGAAATGCGAAACGACCCCAACACAAGTGATTTCTTTCTTACTGGTTGCTTGAGTAGGAGTGAAAGTGCTTGAAATTCCTTCTAGTTCTTGAGCTCTGGTACTCTAACTTGAGATCTAGAGGGATATGGTAAGGTCTTGCATTGCTAAACCAACTCTATGTTAGTATATAAAATTATCATTAATACCCATACATGGGATAGGAACCTCTCTTTACTGTCCACTTCCCTCTACTTCTTTATTCTCACTATCATATCAACTCTGAAGGGTTGAGCTTTCATATCCTATAAAAGTATTATTGTAAATTTATAATATCAAATAACAAGAACGCATATAAATAAATTTAAATCATTAAAATTTGATCTAAATAGTTTATATCTTTATACATTTATTGAAGTATTATATGTGTGTGTATTAATTTTTATAGGATATTAAATTCCAACCGTTTAAAGTTGATCTAACAATAATAATAAATAAGTTATGATAAGGAAAGTAGAGAGTAGAGATGGTAATTCGGTACCCGCCAACTTGGCAAGAACAAACGAGTTCGGCGGCCCGTTTGAAATTGACCCGTTTAGCCGAGCCAGCCCCGCTTTATTTTTTATTCTTTAGTTTTTTTTTCTCAAATGCCCTTAGTTTCCCTTATCTCATTTCCTTTGATGATATGTTTAATTAACTCCCTATGCTATTTATTTGACAGTTATTTTCATATTATATTTATTTATTCTACTATTATTAAATTTAAAAGAGATATGTTTATATAGTTTTGTGATGTGAATAGATGAAAAAAAAAAGTAAGAATGAAATTGATTTTATAACACAAATACATAAAAGAAAAGAAATATGATATGAGTAAGTGAAAAAGAAAAAGAGTAAAAATTTAAAAAAAAAAAAAAGAAATTGACGGGCTGGCCCGCACGCATTAACACATGTAGAGAGGTTGGTTTTCCTACACACACAAATTCTACTGAGAACTAAATTATGCAATGCATATGATATTTATTCTACCGGCCGACAACTCTGTAAAACAAAGGGCAGTTTTAGGGAAACGGAAAAATACTATTGATGAACAAAATTATTATTATTATCTCTCTTTCTTAATATAATATCTATTTTGGAGTGTAAATTATATTTCAAATTAGATCTTATATTAAAGAATAGTAATATTATTATTTAAATATATATATATATATATATATAAAGAAAGATTAAGACAATACATGGCATGTATCTTTGCTTTTAGATGGACTTGGATCTGTATTGGGTTTGGGGGAGAATGGGTGATGAGAATAATAGGTGTTAGTGGGATGGAGAATATGTCGAGATTAAAAAGATATATGCATGAGACAAAAGGAGGCCCCTGGATTCCAATAATAATGTATAGATCTGCCCCCCCCCCCCTCTCTCTCTATATATATCTAAAGGATAATGGTCAATGCAGCCCTCATCAACAAAAGCTTAGGTGAGTTAAGTTCATGGTTATTAAACACAGATCGGAACTGAACCAGTCGGAGTACTGGGTTAAGGGTCAATTGATCAAATTGGAGTTAAACTGAAATTAACCTGGGACCAAATCGGTGAGGAAACGAATATTCCAGGGTTATTAATAAAAAATCAGGAAGAAAATTAAATCATTTTTTAAATAAAAAATATTGAATCGATTAAATCGGTATATATGACCTGTTCGCCAATTTTCAACTTGAACTGACTGGTCTGGTCTTAATAACATTGATTCAGTCCTCACTCTTTCACAAAGATACCGAAATTTCATATTTTGTGCATAGATAGCAAAAGCTTAATCTAGTTAACCTCAAGCTTCACTAAGACCAAAGCGAATTGATGTAAAAAAGATAGTTGTAGAAGCACTTAAAAATTGTTTACTACGAAATCTCTCGTGTTGGCAGCAGGATTCAAATCCACAAAAAGTATCAGTTCGGTTCCTTATTATTTAGGCTAACTTTGATAAAAATAAAAAAAAATCAGGAATTATAGAAAATATGAATTATTATGAATGGAAGAAAGGGAAATGTGAAGTGGTGGGTGGGGCTGGAGTGAGGATTCAAGTGGGCAATGATAGGGAATTTTGAAGAAGAGTGTTACCCTTAAATGGGGAATTCCATGATTGAATGTTTCATCATTTTTTTGTTATTTAATTTGTTTTAGATCGTCACTCACACTAACATTTACATTTGCATTTGCATGCACGCATGCCTTCATTTTCCTTCCTCTACTTTCTTTATGTCAGTCAAACTAATTAGTACCTACAAGTCTACAATCTCACTTTGTTTTGTATAAAAATAAGCACACTTTGCTCATAAACACCATAATTACTGCATAAATTATGCAAACCTTCACATTCTGACAAGTAATCTGCTCCATGCAAAGAAAACTCAGATATTTTTTCCAAGATCAACTAACATGCATATCCTTGTATATTGTCCTCTTAAAATGGTAAGAGGTACTCAAATCACATTAAATATGAAGGCAATCCTATAAAGACACTATTGGACATTAAACATAAGCACATTTTTCAACTGCGATTCAAATATAAGTTCATCACATTATAAGGAACGAGCTCCTTCCACTAGATGTAACCCATTGGTGACTTGAGATTGTGATAGAGTGCGTCCAAATGTTAGTCAAATCACGTTAAATATGAAGGCAATCCTATAAAAACACTGTTGGATATTAAATATGAGCACATTTTTCAAATGGGATCTAAATATTAGTTCATCATGTTATAAAGAACTAGCTCCTTCCACTAGATGTAGTCCATTGATAACTTGAATTGTGATAGTGTGTCCAAATCCCATAGTAGCGGTGAGCGAAATGGGAGCAACCTAAACCGTGAAAACAGGGTTGTGGGAGAGCAGTACAAGCATCGTGTTGCTAGGCGAAGTGGTGGAGTGCTGCACCCTAGATGGCTAGAGTCCAGTAGCCGAAAGAATCACTAGCTTACGCTCTGACTCGAGTAGTATGGGGCACGTGAAATCCTGTATGAATCAGCAAGGACCATCTTACAAGGCTAAATACTCCCGGATGACCGATAGTGAAGTAGTAACTTAGTATTGCTCAGCTTTATAGCCCTAAGCCAATGTCATGAGCCCACTAGTGCAACTGGGCTGATGTCTTAAAACCGTTTGCGAAACTAGGCCTTTGAATTCCAATATCGAGTGAGCCATATTATTTGCAACCCATTATTTGCGACATTTTTTATTGGCAGTCATAATGCCTCTTATTTGATATAGAACTTTTCTCCCCACTATGACAGAAATATTTGTGCATATATAAAACGTTATACTCCTCCAGTTTTAAATGTATTACTTAATTTGCACTACAATGTTCTATATTTAGGATTGCATTATTTAATAGCTTTTACGACTTACGAGGTAAGTGTGTGAAAGGAGTTTTGTCTCGGGCTGCGCAAACTATGGTTTGAAATCATGGTTTTGATGCTTGCCAAACACACACTTGCTGTGATTGATTGGATAGAAATGAAGGAAAAAACTACAAGGGAATATGAAGGGATGAAGAAGCAAGATTTCTGGAAGAATACAGTTTGTTAGGGATTTCCAAAAGCGTTATTCATGTAAATCGAGATAAAACTCATCTTACAAACCCTATATACCATAAACATGATTGAAAAGATGTTTTTAAAAGATTTCAATTACTATTTCAAACAAACACTATGAGATATGGTGAAAGGTGGGTGGGGTAAAAGAAGATAGGGGTGTTCAAAGTATCCCGGTCCCGGTGTTCCTGGCCTGATCCCGGACATTTTAATCCCGGGAATTTCCCTTCCTGAGTGGGACCAGGATCACTCATTGTGATCCCAGTTCCATCCCGATCCCTGTTTCTTTATATTTTTTTTAATTTTTTACAAAATAAATTAAGTTATTCTCTTATTTTTATATTTTTTTTACCTTATAAATTAAGTTATCATTTGATAAAATGTGTATCATATCTTTAGTTGGAGTTAAACCGTATATATTATGATATTAATCCTAATTATATAATGTATAAAGATAATAATGAAAATGATAAAGGTGATCATAATAATAATAAAATGTTATTTTTCAATTCTATATCAATTTGTGTGATTACTATGACTTTATTAGGTGTTAAATAATCACTTCAAATACTAGATTATAGAAAATTTAACTAATATAATAATATATTTTAAATTTAATTTTTTTTTTTTTAAAAAAAGAGATTTCTAGATTTAGTCCCAGGAATTGCATCCGGTCAAAAACCGGCACCAGAGGATCGATTGGGGTTTTGAACACCCCTAAAAGAAGAGAAAGAAGATAAGAGAAGAAGCCTCTTTTTTTTTTTTTAAACACCAAACACGTCTTTTGTTAGAATATGATTGCGTTTTCTTGTCCCCCTCTTCCATTTCTGATTTCTCACACATGCTCTTATGTCATATCATTCTTTTTATTTCTTAACTTTGTCTATTTATTTATATAGATATTATTAGTTCATTTTTAAAAATAATTACACGCTGGCAAGAAATAAAAATAATTACACCATTTTGCATTTTCTATGAGTTACCGAAAAGATTAACCAACGCCAGTTTCAGAAATAAACTTTACAAAAGACAAATAACTAAATAACCGTTTAATTTACTTAACAAAAACGGCATCATCCTTTGCATCCAAAAAAAAAAGACACATCCCCTCAAGCCCATCGAGTCACTTTTGGTCCAATATTAAAAGAAGTGAATGACAGTTAACCCACGTGATATGCATTTTCTTGTTTTTTTTTCCGCCTATTTTTTTTTAAAGAGGTTGAAATAGTTTGGAAAAAAAGATAGAAAAAGGCTTTAAATTTGTAAAATTTCAAATCACGTATTTCTTAAAAAAAAAGAGTTATGAATTGCTTATCAAATTTCATCATTCTTTTATCAACTCTTAATAACAAGCTTAATTTAAGATTTTACAATTTCAAAAAAAAAAAATTCTGTCCTTTTTTCTAAATATTTTCTGGCTATTGCTTGCAAATATGTGTCATGGCATCAGGGGTCAATTACTTCATAAATCAAAGTCAACTTTATTTTCTATTAAATTCATAAATATATGATATTTTTAGCAATAATGTGTGTGTGTGTGTGTGTGTGTTTTATTTCCTATTATAGCCTTATTTCCCTCTGGCCTCTTCCAGTGGGTAAGGAATCATTCAGCAAATATTAAAAAAAGGGTGGGGAAAAGGAAAGGATGAAAAGAAGAAGCAAACGCATAAAGAAAGCCATCAAAGATCATATTGATTAGGTGTTGTGTTGACCAAACTACTTCTCGTGAGATTATATTATAGTCCTTCTCCAAGAAACTACTCCTCAATTTTGCATCCACATATGTTGAAAAAGAAGATCATTAATCCATGTTTGTGAGAACCAGGACTCACCAAATATATAAGTGATGATATCTAGGAACTTGAAAATATGAACTTTCACAACTACTACCAATCTGAATTCAAAATGCAGCTCCAAACCTTCTTCACAGTGGAAATTAGAGAAGATCTCACCAAACCATTGGACGGTGAATAACCTGCCAAGCAAGGCAAAAAGGATCCGCCAACCACCACAAAAAAAAAATAAAGGTAAGATCTCCCAATCTACTAGGTCAAACATGCTTCTTCTTGGGAAGCAAACTCAAATATTAATATATGGAATCACCTAGAATAAACGGTGCACCAGCCTGACTTTTCAGCATACCAGAGGCTTCCAACGAGAGAGAGGATCGGGACAACATCCATCACCCTGCCAAGTCAAAAGTTTCGTGCATAACAGTATTGAATAAAAATCCCAAGACAGTTCAAGAGATGTGTACGCAATCTTCAAAACAAAACTGAAAACTTAGAATTTTCAAGAGTTTGCAGTTATAGCTCCACTCGCGTACGAAATTTCAGGGGCACTGGGAAGTTACGTGACTTAACAGTTATAGACTTGTAGCCTTATAGGGAGGGCTATATAGGTCGTCTTTTTCCTCCAGCAGAACCCTACGCCTGCATAGACTTGCTGCACTTTCTGGGTAGAGTGTCATTTTTCAGATAACTTCATTTCGTGCAGAAACTGAGAATGATTGATAAGATATGACATGAACCCCAGCAGAGAGCATCCACAGCTTTGTTCAGAAAAAGAAAAGAATTTCTCTAAGCGACAGATACAAAAATATGCTCAACATCAGTAACTAACATTGTCGTGTAATGTAGCTTGTCCTCCATGATATCTTGTGATGAATTCAGAATTGCTTCGCTTCAAACGCTTCCAAACATCCACGCCTAGCAAGTAGCCACCGTTAATTACACTGGTATTCAGGAGATTTAATTAGACATTCCAGTGATCAAAACTTCCACCAACAAGCTGAAGTTTGCCGCCACCATAAGATCACAAAACATTGACCTTGCCTTGCTTGTAGACCAACCCAGTAATCTGTACTCAACCATGTATATTTCTCATCTTACAGATAAGAAAAGAAAATTAACTATCTGAGATGGATTTTTATCTTTTCATATATATGTGAGGAACATAGCTTATCCATGATTATATGATAATTCGAAGCACATATATGGAATCCATTACAGTAACATATATATATTTATATATAATATGAGGGTATAGAACATTCAGGTGAAAAAAACGGGTATAGAACTAAACGCTTGAATTGTGCATGTGTGAACAATTCAAGAAAGCAATCACGCTACTTGTGCAAACATTCTGTCAATAACAACAGGTACTTAACAAATCAGAATTATTCCATAAGAATGTTAAAAGTTAACAATTTGCTGCATACTGCTTCGTCCTCAGTAAACGTTGAATTGTGCATGTGTGAACAATTCAAGAAAGCAATCACGCTACTTGTGCAAACATTCTGTCAATAACAACAAGTACTTAACAAATCAGAATTATTCCATAAGAATGTTAAAAGTTAACAATTTGCTGCATACTGCTTCGTCCTCAGTAAACGTTCATGTAAAAATGTACTGCCGTTATGACTTGCGCTTCACAATTCATGTTTAGAGGTTACTATATCCATGACATAGATGAGTGCACAGATAGTTTGGTCCTCCGAGTTAAAACAGAAATTACTCTGAAAATTTGATCTTTCAGCAACATAACCCTTTTTCTTCCTGATGTATGGCAAATAATGATAGCAGGGGTCTTTCTGCTGAAGTTCAATTGTTGAAGTTAACTTTCTCACAAGATAATCAGCAAGCATGTCTGGACGAAAACTTCATTTTTGACGTCTTTCTATCCCAAGAATCTCATTACTTCTGAATTATGTCTGAAGATTGTTGTTTTTTACTCTTGTAAGTATCATTTGAAACGCATCAAAATGAGACTTTCACATCTTGACAGGTACATATATATTCCCATTAACTATTAATCTATGGGTGATTGTTGTAGCTGGAAAACAAGACAACTGCTAGATATTTTAACCCAGCATACCAGCCTTGATTGAAAGAAAATTTCTGTAACTTAGAAAGATTACAATTCAGAGAATTGATTGGCAACTTTCTCATTCTAACAGCCAATAACACAGATCTGCTCCATCATCTTTATTCAAATGTACAAGATACAAAAGAAACCTATGACCACAAAGAAAAAAAAAATTATCTTCTTTTTGTACAGGGACTACCCAACAGGGGAGAGTCAATAAAGAGAAACCCAACTCACCTCTACAGGGGACAAGCAATCTTCTTTGCAAAAACTGATTCTCTCCATCACCTAAAAATATTTTGATTTGATTTTCATATCAACTAGTCCACTGGTTGCCCCGCAGAACCTGAATCAAATTGGACGAGTTCCTCCTTACTTTCTCACTATCATCATCCAGCAATTGAAGACCAATCTCCAAAACTCCTCCTTTTACAGCCTCTAGTCTCATTTTTTCACTACTACAACAAAGAGAGTTCAGTGCCAACAGTGCATATTGAATTCCCCTCGAGCTTCCATCCCTCAAAACCCGAGCCAGAATATGTATGCATCCATGATAGCTTTTCATTTGTTCCCTACCTTCCTTACACTTGGCCAGAATACCTAGAACTTCAACAGCCCTCTCAAGCCCAGAATCAGCACTTCCAAGCAAAACAGGAACTGCCCCACATTCTACGGCTCTCCTTCGATTATCAGGAAATGAACAGATTGCATAAAGCGCCGTGGCAGCTTCCTTCTTCTCTCTCCCTTTACCATTCCGAAGAAGCGAAACCAGAGTTTCAATCGCACATGGGTATGCACCAATCGTGGCTTTATTTACTTCCATAACCGCCAAGCTGGTCAGCATAGTTGCCGCAATCGCTCTGCAATTCGGTGAGCCACCAAGCAGAACAGCCACAACTCGAGCTATCACACCTTCCGCAGCCAAACCCACCTTGTTATCATCGTCAAGACTTAGATTCAGTAGCAGTGAGAGGGCTTTCTCTTGAAGACCAGAATCACCGGAGTCAACGCAGTTTAGCACCGCCGACACGATTCCTGACTCAGTCAACCGCCGGCGAAACAGCGAGTCACGCTGGGAAAGCCGGATGAGTTGGCCGAGTAATTCAATTTTAGATTCCAAGGGGGAAGACCGAGAAGTGAGCAAGGAGATTAGGGTTTCAGGTTGGGGAGGAAGCTGCTGCTGTAGAGGAGAAATGAGTGCATAGTTGGAAATCAAGCTTCGGAGAGCATGGTTGGGGATGAGAGAAGGGTAATCAGGGAGGGGAAATTTGGTAATCGGACAAACCCGGTGACCGGCGTCGAGCCACCGTTGGATGGAAGAACGGTCAAAGGTGTGACCCGAGGGAATGATAACTGGGTCGGACATTATCTCTAGGGAAATCGGACACTTAAAGTGGTCGGGAAGGTGAATCGCCATTGATATCAAAAGCTTTCTCTTTTTGGTTACAACTTTCTCCTCCCCTAAAAGAAGCTGATGAGTCGTTGCAGTGAGACGAGAAGATTCAGAGATGAGGGTTTATGAGGTTTTGGAAGGAGGCTATTGGCTCAGAGTAATTTTTTCGTTTTTGGAGGCTATTCTCTTTTTTAAAGCTCCTGGATGCTGTGGACTATGGCGGAACTTTGATGACCATAATACCCTCATTGTATCATGTAATTTACCTCGTATCGATTGTATTTGTAAGTTGTAACGTCTCTCCCTGTATTAACAATAAATATTCTTATATTCATGAGAAGAATTAATTCTCGCAGGCAATGGATAAACATTAAAGTGAAATAGTATAAATTTTTTTACCGGAAAAATAGTGTGTGTAATAAACTAGAGCTGCTGGCGAAAAAAATAGTACTCCTCCCGCTGTGCTGAATATCCGACCTCCTTTTGGGTGAATTTTGGTCTTATGTGAAAGATTTTTTTTATTTTATCTCTTATTTTTGTTATTTTTTAAAATTAATTTATTTAACATATAAATTGATATATAACATAATATTAAATAGAAACATTGTAGAGAGTATTATATATGTTGTAATTTAAAGTTAATATACATCCAACACCTTAAAATATTTTTTCAAGTGTGTCCAGTATATTAAATTTTCTTGATATATTGTTAAGTGAAAAATTGCACAAAAAAGTATTTGAGGGTGATGGCAACATCTGAAAAAATACTTCACAAAATATTTTAGGATACTGAATATACTTGAAAAAATACTTAAAGGTGTTAGATATACCTTAATCCAATAATTTATTTAGTTTGAAATGAAATAGAATCTTCTTGACTAATTCATTGGCAAAAAAAAAAAAATCTCCTTGACTTCTTAGCACTGTACGAAAAACCGGACCGGATTGGCCGGTTCGATCAGTTGAACCGGGAAGCGACCAGTGGTCCGATTTGGTTTGATGGTTAAACCGGGGAACCTGTTAAAACCGGTGGTTCAACCGGTTGGACCGGTTGCACTTTTTTTTTTATAATTTTTTTTTTTTGCTTTTTTAAGGGGAAAATTGGAAGTTGAAGACCAAAATGAAGAAAAAAATAGGTAAAGAAAGAATAAATCTAAAAAAAACGAAGAAGATAATGAAAAAAATTATTTAAAAAGATATAATAATTATAGAAAAGGAGATATCATTGCATAAGTATAAACATTATAACTCATACTAATAGATTTTAAGTATTTTTTTTCTAAAAATCTTCATTTTTATCTATAGAAGTTTAAAAATATATTAATATATATTGCCACTAATAAATTATAATATTTTAATATGACTGGTTCAACTACCGGTTAGACTCCGGTTGACCCATTAACCCTTAAACTTGTATTGTGACTGGTTCATTGCCCAGTCCGATTTTTCGTTCCTTGTTTCTAAGAACCACAATGAGTTATTACTGATTTTTAACAATATCCCCTATAGGACCAAACAAAACTCACAAAGTGACTAACAACCAAACAAGCATACTTAGTTTCATGCTGGAAAGCCATGAAAATTACTACCTCGCATATCTAATATAAGACTGAATTGACTTTTTTAGAGAGATTAAGAGAATTAGATAAATTACTTTAAAATATATATATTTATTGTTTTTCTTCAAACTAACTTATCTGACTTATAAACTAATATATAATCTAATGATATACAATATATGCCATAATTAAATAATTTATTTAACTTATTTAATCTCTACAAAAAAAAACAATTGGGTCTTATATTGATAGGAATCAGGAGTATATCTTTAGTGGGTTTAAATTATATTTTTAATTACTTGTTTGGTTTTGATTTACATTTATAAATATGGATTGAAGTCTTGCTCTTTTTTTTTTTTTAATGAAAAGAAATTTCGCATTAAGAGAGAAATGTGAAAACTGTTGAATTGTAATTTGCACACCATGCAGGAATAAGCTTAATTAGCTTCTAATGAACCACACTTCTTAACATGATTACCTTGACCTGAAAAGGTTTAACTGAAGATGACCAAAATTCATGAGTCTGAAACGTGATGGTTCAAAGTACACCTGAATTTGAATACATCTTTTGATCCTCCTGCATTCAATATTGGAACATGAAGTCTCCAGTAAGTGAGAGGCAAAAAACTGGCCATCTCCAAAGAATGGTAATGAGAACTCTTGCTCTCTCCTTATCCAAAATTACGATGTTTTGGATGTAAATTGAGAGGGTGTTCCGCTTCTTTTTTTTTTTTTTTTGGCAAAATAACATTTAAGCTCTTGAAGTATTTTTATTTCAGTAGCATTTAATATTCTAAAATAATTGTTTATGCACTATGTACCATAAAATAATTTTCAATAGCATCCAAAAGTATTTTTTCAGTAACATTTCATATTCTAAACTAAATTTTTGAAAAATAATTTAGGGTGTTGAATATGATAAAAACAAATTTAAGATACAGAGTGTCAGTTTTGGATAAGGGAGAGACCATGGATGGGAGCTGCAAGGGAGGGAGGCTGAATCCGATGTAAAGAGGATAGTTTTTGTCCTTCTAAAGCTTCCGTGAAAAGCTTAAGCTCCTTGTTATTGTTATTGAAATAACCTACATCAACAATAAAGTTTTAGGGCTTGTTTGGTATGAGGGGAGAGAAGGGAAAATAGATGGAGGGAAATTTTTTTTGAATTGAATTTAAAAAAATTAAAGAAGTGGGGTTAAAAATTTTTAATTACTTTTTCTTACTCTTTTATCTTATATATTCTTTTTATTAAAATTTTATTATCCCACTTCTTCAATCTTTTAAAATTCAACTCATAAAAATGTTCTCTCCCCTCCAAATCCCTCACATCAAACAGACCCTTAATCTCATTAGGTGGGATTGGCTACATGTATCAAATAATGCCATTGATCTCGGTTACAATTGGCTGGGAATTTTAATTTTAAGAAAGTGATTCTTGAATCGGAAACTAGGAACTTAATTGAGCTGTTATTGTCAAATGAATTTGGAAAAGGTTGCAGCTTAGTGTTCATCCAAGATCAAGAACATGATGGCTTGGGTTGGGAATGGGAAGTGCAGATGCAATTTGTCCATTTTTTAGTAAAAAAAAAAAATCTCGAGATTAATTATTAACTAAGAAATCTTGCTCAATAACCTAATTGAATGTTCTCTTTGATCTTTCTCTATCCCTTTTAACTGGGTTTGGAATAAATTCTTTTACCTAACATTAGTATAATTTCTTTATTGATTCACATGTTCATAAATATTTGATAAAGTTATATATTGGTTGTTGATTATCTAACACAACCCTCCTTTATTAAGTTTGAGATCGACTATAAAATATAGACAGAGTTGCCATTGATCGAAAGAACCTAGCTTGGAGAAAATTCCTTTTCTATTGACATATTTGATTCCGAACAAACCACAAAAGTTCTAACAACTGGAAGTTTGGAACGGTGAACGAGAAATGATAGTTGAGAAATCCTTCTAATTGGAATTGGCTTCATTCCACTGTCTTTGAGTCCACTGCTCGTCCTTTTCTTTAAAACTATATCATTTTGTTGTAGTCTTGGGTGATGGGCTGAATTTTTTTTAAAAAATAGTTTTCAGTATTTTGAAGTATTTTTTGAAAATGTCTAGTATCTTACAATATTTTTTAAGTAAGATGAAGTATCCTAAAATAATTTGTAATATTTTTAACCCCTTAAACTATTTTTTTAGTTATACCTAATATGTTAGCAGACTGATTGCAATTTTATCCTTAATATATTTTTCAGCTCTAAGAGTAACTTTAAAATATTAGATGCTACTGAAAAAATATTTTAGAGTGGGTGAAAATCAATAAATCAGTATCCTAAGTTTTGGGTGCTTGTTACTACTAAGAAAAATACAATAATGGTAAAAGTGTAATACGTCTCCTAAAACACTAGGTATAACTGAAAAAATATTTTAAAGGGTTAAAAAAGCACCAACAATATTTTAAATTTATTTTTAGAGATGAAAAATATATGAAGGGTAAAATTATAATCAGTCTGCTAATATACTGGGTACAACTAAAAAAATAGTTTAAGGGGTTAAAAACATTAAAAATTCAACCCATCACCCAAAACTACACCAAAACAATATAGTTTTGAAGAAAAAGACAAGCAGCAGACTCAAAGATAGCGGACTGAAGCCAATTCCCTTATAATTAATTATCCAAAACACAAACCATTGTCTTTGGTTGCGGATTCTCTCCTTTTTTTTTTATGGTATGTTCCCATCCTTTTCTCTCAAATTGCACTATTTTGGTATAAAATATACAAGTTCCTCATTTTTTTTTTCAAAAATAGCATTTATCATCTTAAAGTATTTTTTAAGTATCAGTCAGTTTTCTAAAATATTTTTTTAAGATTCTAAAATAATTTTTCTGTATTATCCAGTATCTTGAAGTATTTTTTTTAGTGTCGGTCAATACTCTAAAATATTTTTAATGCAATAATTTAGGATAGTGAATGCACTAAAAATAGTTTATGAAAAATTATTTTAGGATCTTGAAAAAATATTTTAGGATACTCACTAGTAGTGAAAAAATACTTTAGCATAGTAAATATTGTTTCACAAAAAATAAAAAAAAAATAGAAGTTTATGTATTTTACACAGAAAAAAAAAGTGCAATTTGAGAGAAAATTATGGAAGCAGATCATAAGGGAAAGAAGAGGATCCGCGTCCGTGTCTTCAGGACCAATGAAGATAAACGGCCAAAAAAAAAAGGGTACGGATGAGATCAGGACAATACAAAAACAGGCAGTCCAGAGGATTTGGTATGACTGTATGAGCTGACCACAAAAAACAAACATCAGAATTTGTCAGATGACGTTCTTTTAATAAACATGAAGTGCGTTGTTCATGTTTATCTTCATTATATTGGTTGGTCATTTTATCATTGATGGCTGTTGAGTGTTTTTAGGATCCGTATGTAATATGATGAAAATAAATTTAGATCAGAGATGCCCCTAAGTGAGTATGATGGCGTAGGTTTTACTTTACATTATCTAATTGGTTTTTATTAATTATTTTAGATAAACATATGGTTAATTAGGTGTTATTTGTTAAATAGATAAATCCATAGAACATAACAAGTTAACATTTAACAACCCTTAATTCTTTGAAAAATAATGTTTCGTCAAAAAAATATCTCGAGAATTAAACATTATTTTTTAAATAATATTAATTTAAGAAAATAAATTTAATATCCCAATAAAGTTAAAAGACTGTAATCATAAAAAGCCTTCATAATAGTCATAAGATGAATTGCTTTTTCTAAGAATAGATTTTAGAGAAAGGTGTTAAATAAATAATTGATTTTGAGTATAATAGATTTAGAAAAAGTGATTATTCGAATTTGTTCTCCCTAAAACATTAAAAGTTCTTAAAATAAAATGATCCAAACTGGTTGTAAGTAAAAAATATACTCTTTTAAATCTTTTAATATAAGGCATAATTTTTATGTTCACATTAAATTTATTATATGTTGGATTTTTTTAATTATTAGACAAGTCCAAAACAAAAGAACAGGAGGACAAGCCGGTTCGTGGGGCTGTGTTTTTTGAGAGGAGAATTTCAGTAAGCTTTTAAGGAAATTACTTAATTTCAGTCAACCCTTGAAAGATTATGAAACTTAACTGTATTACTTTGGATCAAAATAAAATTAAGTTTTATGGGTGAAAAAATAATGACGTCCTTACTTTATTTATCTTGTGAAATTATCTTATTTGTCTTTTAAATCCTCCTATTTGTCTTGTAAATTGTCTAAATGTTTTTAATTCCCTAGGTTCTCTCGAATCCTTTTATTTATCTTATAAATATCTTTATTTATTTTGTAAATATCTTTATTTATTTTGTAAATATCTTTATTTGTCTTATAAATGCCCTTATTTATCTTATAAATGTTTTTTTGAAAAAATAAAAAAAGGATATCATTCTCTTTTCATCTATAAAACTTAATTTCATTTTAACTCAAGAGTGCAGTGAAGTTTTAGAATCTTGTAAGGGTTGACTAAAAATTAAGTTATATCTTTGAGCGCTAAATGAATTTTTCCCTTTTTAGGGACATGAGCAAGAAAGTTGTTATGCACCCAAGGGCATCCTAGTAGATTTTTTCCTTTTTTTTTTTGAGACCTGAATCCTATTAGATTATTAGAAGCTTCCTTCTAATCAAATTATACATTAACATTCAAATGGATCGTATATTATTGTAACGATTCAAATAATAGAATTTAGACAACATCATCAACAAATTAATAAATATAAATTCAATTGATAAAGAATTGACTTATAATCTATAGAGACTAAAATTAATAATTCTAGTTTATATATATATATATATATTGGTCAAACTGACTCTTATATTAGAAATTAGAGTATGTGTGATATTTGTTAGAGCTTTTGCTTATAGGCCAAGAGATGCAACGTTCGCTGACCACCCAACAAGATTGTATCTCTTTATTCTCTAGTATAAAGGTCCCCTCCCCTCATTTTGTTTGTTCATCATGCCCTCACCAAGTCACCATCTCCAATAATAACTCTTCAAATCCGAAGACAGCAAGAAAAGAAGATGGCCGACTCCTTTGACAAGCTCACCCCTGGTGCTATATATCTCACAAACTCAACTAGAGTCAGGAATACGGGTCGACCATTTACGGGTTCGGGTATAAACGGGGTGTTTAGGCCAGCTTCCTAAAAAACCTCCAATTTTTAAAGCCTGCGGTCCTACAGGGCTGGCCCTTGACGGGCTCGGGTCTAAACGGGCTTGAACTCATTTTAATTAAAAAAAATATTTTTCAAATTTTACAATTTATTTATTATTTTACCTTAAATTGAGATACATTATTTTTAAAACTCATAAATGTTTAGTTAAAATAATCATTTAAAGTCCAAATTAGCCTCTTTTTTAAAGTTTAAATGAATAAACCATTGAAGAAAATAAAATAAATTAAACTATTTAATAAGTGTTTACATGTTATTAATACTTTATCAAGTACTTAAGTGTCTCTCATATTGATAATTTGATATAATGATATTATATATATTAATTTATTTTTGAAAAATATTAAACGGGCCTAAAAGGGTCGTCCCTCCAGGGCCTGTGGCCCTACAGGGCTGGCCCTTTTAGGCACGCTTCCTGTTTTAACCTCTCAATCATAAACCCAGCCCTTGAAGGGCTCGAGCCTAAACGGGCCGGTTCGATGAGCTCGGCCCGAATTCCCGGCTCTAAACTCAACCCCCCCTCAAACACACACACTCATTGTTCTTGTTATATATTCATATATACATGGGGTGTTAAGATATTATATCTTATATTAATATTTGATATATTTTATATATCTTACAAGTATAAATCTGAAATATTATTAGAGCTTAGAGATTATTTGTACTCTCATTCTATGATTAAGGATTTAATAATATTTAGAAAATTTTATTGCCCTCTGCTTCATTATAAAAATAAGGCGGTTCAGTGCACAAGGCTCCCACACTACTACAAGAAACACTTTTACATCTATGTGAGTAATGTTGTAACTGTAAGTTTTTAATAGAAGTCCGTTTTGTAACAAAAGTTGCAAGTCATTTACATTGTATGTTTTTGGGAAAACAAATATTGTAAGTTTGTTACCTAGAAAAGTCACTTACAATCTCATCCTTACAATTTGAGAGATTGTTTCCAAGATTTTAACCTGTAACTTCTAGATCACATGACAACAACCTTACTGTTGTGCAAAAGCTTACCCTCTCCTCTACTTCATTATAATCCTTTAAACTCTAATATGGTATCAGCGTAAGCATCTCCTTCAAGATAGAATTTTATTGGCCAAACATAATGCAATTCATTTTCAACTTTAGTACATACAAAAATCTTCAAGAATGAAGTCATTTACACATAGTTGTAGATATGTTACCGAAAGATGAAAATAGTTTGTGCCCATTGAAACTCGCATTTTAACTCAATAACATTTTGAAACAAGTATTTTTGACTTATTTTCTTAAAAAGTAACTTATGATATGACTGCTTAACAATGAGTATAAAATCAATCAATTATGATAAGATAATGAATATAAATGGGTAGAAGAGGCATATGATATTAGTATGATACAGAGGAATAATTGAAAGCAAAAAAAATGGTAAGAGGACAATTCCCTAAATATGTCTTATATTAAAGACATATTATGTAAAATATTTCTATAAGAAAATCAATATTAATAAAAATTACTAAAATGAAAAGTTACACACACACATAATTACATGAGAGATGATTAAAATAAGGTGAAGTGTTGGTTAAAAAAGTTGCATGAAAGTTTTAGTTTCCGACTTTCCCTAATACCCTCCCATTATGAATGAAGAGAATTTTAATTTAGTGACAATGGAAGGGTATTTAGGACATTTGAGATGATGCAATGAGGCATTCCCCTTGAGTTGGTGGGTGAACTATTGCTGGACCAAGGGCAGCATGTTTCTCCTTTTTGGGGGACTCAGGGTCTGTTTGGGAAGACGTTGGAGGAGGAAAAAAGCTCATCTACTAGCCAAAAGCCCAGTTAAGTCATTTAGCTCCGTTTGGGTTGGCATTTTTTTTTTCACTGGGCTTATTAAAAAAAAAGAGCTTGACAGAAGCTCATCCGAGTTGCTTCCACAGTTGAAGAAGCAGCTTCTATTGCGTGTATGACCGTTGGGTAATAAATGCCATTCAAAAACTCATCTGGATCTCCATCTACTCCTCCTCAAACCATTACTCATTTGAAAGCTTCCTCGCAAAGCGTTGGCTGAGTAGTTCTTCTTCTCATCCTTGGATCTTCAACACAGAGCCGGCGCCGTTGAGTGGAAGGAGTTGTCGGACATGCCAGTCTATATCGCCATTAGTGGGTGGGTCGAAAGTGAGACATGGTGCTTCTCTTACCACTCATATCTTCATCATTACATGCAAGTACAACATCAGTAGTGGTAAGTGTCGGCATCGTCGGAGATCAGAAGAAGTACCTGCCAGTCGGTGTGTCCCCCTTGATATCTCGTCGGTCTGTCCCTTGTGCAGCAGCTGTCAGGTGTTGCTCTAACTGCTTGTCCTTCGGTTAGCAAGATCTGTTGGTCGGTGTAGGTAGCTGTGGTAGTGGATTTGTCCGAAGTTGGTACGGTGGCCGGAGCTCCTTCTCTGTGGTTTCTTCATTTAGTGTGCTCTGTTCTTTGGGTTGCTTCCAGAGTTTGCTTTCATCTTGTCTTCCCATGGACAGTTTCATTTTCTTCTCCTCACCAGTGCTTCAAATCTCTAGGTGAGCCAAAAATAAGTTGGGCTAAGGAAATTAGTTTGATATTTTGATTTTGCTTTCTCCTCTTGTCAGATTCATTCGGCCTTTATTTCTAAAAAAAAAAAATCATCTTGATCTACCATTGTATAAACAGAAAAGAGAAAAATTTTTGTTCAATGTATACTGGAAATTTTTGCATGATTGTGTTGTTGTGCTAGTGAAGAAGAGAGAAAGATTGAAAGATTAGCCCACAATTTTTATAAACACCTGTACCTATATTGTATGTTTGTTTATTTTCTCACATTTGCTATAAGTTTACAGTGCAAAAATAATTGTGTGTTAAAGGTAATAACGATCCAATTTATATAATATCCACACCAACTATCCGTAGATTATCTTCACCATAAATGAATCATGTTCATGATAGAATTAAAGATGAACTTGTTAGGAGTAGGTGATCCGTTAATGATTCACTTAATGTATGCATTCTATTACAAATACAACTTTATCAATCTTATAATTAAGTACTTTAATGTATTTTCCTTTTTTTAAAACAATAATTTCACTTTTTGTATTTTATAAAATTTTAATTTTAATTTTTCACTCCAATTATCACAATATATACAAATAATATAAATATATATACACACAATATTGCATAAGATTCATGTATTTTTCAGTCATTTTCCATCTAAACGGGCTTTTTAAACGCTAATTCAAACATGTCTAAGGTTAGAAAAAAAGCTATTTCTATTACCCCAATCTAAACACAAATCACATTTATAATATAACTTTTCCAAAAGTCAGATTGCAAAAAAAAACTACTTCTCCACCACTAATCCAAACAGGCACCCAGTCATCACTCAAAATTATGCCACGTCGGCCCATTTTCGGAACCAACTTGCAATTTTACATATTTCTTACATGTATTAATTGCAATTTTATAATATATTACTATCTTTATTGTTTGTTAATTATTTGTTTATTTCTCTTTCAATTAGTTGATTAATTGTTAAAGATGGTTAGCTTTAAAATTATGAACCTTGTGTGTCGGTGCATGTTACACCCCAAATTTTTATTCACAAAAAATATATTATAATTAATTGAGAAATTCAATTAAATGGTGAATGTTCATGAATTTGGATCTTATGAATTTTGAAATATTCATATTCATGAGGAAATGGGCAAAATAATTCAAGAAAAGAATTAAATTACAAAGGTGATAGCAAAATCATAATTTTGCCAATTTAGCCCAAGATTAATTATTTTCCAATTCATTAGAGTTAATTTCAATCAATTAAGGAAAATAAAGGAAAATGTATAAATTAAATATTCTTGGTGGAATAAATTAATATTTGTGGAATAAAGTAAAAGCCCGTATTTTTCTTTTATTGGTGGATATTTAGGAGAAGGGAAATATTTACTTGAAAGATAAATATGCCAAGTGGCATCATCTAAAGTCAAGAGATTAAATTATAATTGCTAAAGTTGGAGCACATGTTTAAGTGGCAATAAAATATATTATGTTGACCAAAGGAATGAGATAATTGTAGAAAACCTAATTGTTAATTAAAGGACCCAAAGTGGCGTGAAAATGGGCTTAAGGAGATGAAGGGATTGATTCAATTTCAATGGGAGTGTATGACACAAGTCAAAGAGGGATAAGATCAAAGTACAAGGTGAGTTCATAAAACTTAATTTTGGAAGTAAAGTAAATTGAGTAAAAATAGGAAGATATTTATGAAACTAATGTTTCATCTTTCTCATTCTCATTGAATGACCAAACATAGAGAGAGAGAGAGAGAGAGAGCACTTAGGAAAGCTAGAGAGAAGAAGGAGCAAAATCCTAAGGTAAGTCTTGTAGATCTTGTGATTAAGCTTTCCTTTTTGTCAAATAGCTCCTTTAACCTTTTGATCTTCATGGAAAACATGGTGTAGCAAGCAAAATCTCAAGGTTTAGGGGAGAAAGGGAGGATGATTTTTAGAGAGAGAAAGTGAAGTAAACCAAGATAATATCAAGAATATCAACTCTTGTGGTTTATGGTTGTTGCTATGATTGTTCTTGGTTGGTTTGGTGTTGGTTGATTGATTTTATAATTTTGTGAATGATGAACCCTAAGGGGAGGCGCTATCCAAATTTAGTCTAATCATGTTTAGAATGCGTTTAAGTGATTAAACAAGTGATTAAAGGTTATAAGAAGGTGTTTTATGAATTGAAACCATAAAACTCCATTTTCTCCAACTATTAAAGAATTTCGTCCAGATCTGTGTTGGATGGTGTTGGGACTGGATTTTGGTGTTTTTGATGATTCCATTGTGTTTAGAATAGAAAATTGTATAGGGTTCATGCTGGATGCGAAGTGAGAAAAGCCCTAAAAAGTGAAATGATAAAAATGGCCTTAAAACCCTCATATAGGGGCTGTCAGGGGTAACTATGTAATTGGAGCTAGATTTTTATAAAATAAATGGTTCCATTGGATTCAGTGGGAAAAAATAGGTGGGGTTACAGTTGGGCACGTTTTCGGTAGAGGCCGAAAAAGCATAATTACAAAAACACCCATAAAACCCCAAATCGGGGTTGTCAAGGGTATTTTCATAATTTGGCAGTGTATTTGATTATTTCGAGCCTGGAAATGGATTCCTTGGGTGAAAATACGTCAGAATAGTCATAGTCAAAATTTTGGGAAAACATGTCATCAGGTCGGGTACGATGGGGCCAGGCCGGGGTCCCGGGGCCTTTTGGTAAAGTTTCACTATAGACTAATATAATTACAAGAAACATTATGGAAGTATCTAAACGGTATATTTGACGTTTTAGGACCAGTAGAGAGCCCGAGGGATTGACACGCAAATCGAGGCACATTATTTCAAGATCAGAGAAGAGCGATTAAGGTAAGGAACTTACCTTTCCTACATGTATGTGATATTTGTGCTGGTGTATTGATGCATGTTATTGCTTTGCTTGATTATGTGAAACATATATGAATAATTGAAGCTCTGTTCCTGTTTATGCTATGGTCATACGTATGATGTTTGAAACATTGAGCACGTAGATATGTCATTGTGTGAGCATGAGTTATGTAATGCAAGCATGTCATGCATTAAGCACTTATCCTGCATGCATATTGGTATTTCTTTCCTACTGAGATTCCCCAGAATCTCACCCTCCCATACCAACAATTTAAACAGGAGAAGACAGAACGTATGCTAAGAACAAAGAAGAGAACCGTACGAGGGGATTGCAGTGGTGAAACGAAGACGGGAAGATGTCTCTGTTTCATTGGGATGGATTTAGACACCCACGTAGTGCTGCGAGGCTACATTAATTGTAATTATCAAGTACGAACCCCTTTGGGGAATTTTCGTAATCGTGCACATAATATCGGTATGTTTATGCTATTCCTGTGTTGCCCACTGAACTGCGTATTATTTTTCGTAAATACTCTAAAATAGGTGAAAATAAGATGAGGGTGTGACAATGCACAAAATTAACATTAGTCTATAAACTATAAATTATAAACAACATAACTTACTCATTTCATAATAAAAAAAAAATAGTGGCGTCTTTTTGGTACTTCAGCTTGGTTTTGGTATATGAATTTTTTTTTTAAATTTGATAAATAAAAAATAGTTTTATAAAATATATTCTTTTTTTATTTCCATTTTATACGAAACTGTTGGCTTAAGTAAAAAGTACGGCAAAAGTAATTTCTAATATAAAATGTACATATCACATTTTATTTAAGAATATGATATTACCGGAAAAAAAAATTAAGAATATAATAAGAATCATACATACATCAAGTTTTTTATATACATTATATCAAGTTCTCCAATCTATAACCACATGTTTTATTTTTTTTCATATTGGTTTATTATTAAATGATAATAATTCAAAAATAGTACACATGTGATTGAAGAATTTGACGAAATAGATATAAGGAACTTGATCTAAGTGTTTTCCATATAATAATTAAAAAACTATACAAACAAAACTAATGAAAAATTACAGTACTGAATTTAAAAATATTTATTCTAAGAAATTTTATGTCCCGCTTAAATGTATTGAATAAACATTGATTAAATTCAAATTCCTACTTAAAAAATGTGTCCATAGTTAGTGCTAAACAATACCTTAATCATGATTCTTTCTTTCTTTTTTTTAAATGTAAAAACACTCGTGCTTATTAAAAAAAAGTCTTAATTATATTTGTGAGGTAAAAAGTAAGTATAAAAATATACTAAAAGGTGAAGTGGAATAACGAATAAAGCCCTTAACGATTTGGTGGAGGGGGAGGGTGAAGTCAACGAATTTAGAAAAAGTCCAAATTTGTGAGCCACTCTCCCGCTTGATGACGCTTGTCGTGCTCGTATGAAAAAAAATGAGTGATAGTTAAAATTTAACTATACATTATTAGAAAAATACAGAGAAAAAAACTTTAAAATTGTAAAAGGGAAAAAGATAAATAAATGTCATTTAAACTTTAAAATTCTGAATCAGTAATTTTCTAAAAATTTAAGTTGTTAATTGCTATATTTTTTATGTCAACCCCATTATTATTATTATCAACAAAATCAATTTGAGATTTTGAAGTTCAAATGGTATTGAAATGTCTTTTTTCCACCGCAAAATTTCAAATCAGTTATTGCTCAAATGGTATTTAAATTGCTTATGAAGTTTCATAATTCTCTTATCAACTCTTGTAATAAACCTAATTTAAAATTTTACAATTTTAAAATTCTTTTTCTATCTTTTTCTCTAAATTATTTTATATAAATTAAATAGACTCAGAAGTAGTACTTTCTTTTAGAAGATTTGAGCAACCTTGTAAAGGTGTAATTTTAATAATAAGGTTTTTTGTCATGAGTATGTGATACAATTAAATTTAGAAAAAAGATATTTAAATATCATTTGAACTTTAAAATCTTAGATTGGGTTTGTTGACTATAAGAGTAATGAAATTGACAAATATAGCATAGCAATTGACAACTCAAATTTTTAGAAAATCACGTACTTAGAGTTTTGAAGTTCTAATGGCATTTATTTATCTTTTTCCAACTAAATTTTTATTTTTATAAAAGAAACAAGCCGACAAAAAAACAATACATATTAGGATGCAGGATTAGAAGCCTCCAAACTCTTAAAAGGCATCTTGTTCAAGCTCCATCTGAAAGTTTTGAAAGGTAGAAAAATAAACACAATATTTTAAAAATGGAGCAATTTTAATAATTTTGTTAAATTGGTTCAAATGTCTGTCTTTTTTCTTTATGTGATATAACAGATGTTTGGATTAATTTAATGGAATTGCTAGAATTACACCATTTTTAATATATATATATATATATTTACACAATTCAAAACTTAATTGTGTCAGGCATTTATGAAGGAAAACTTCCTTATTAAAATTGTACTTTAACACTTTTTAAAAGACTAAATTATACAAAATCTCCCTAAACTTTATGTCAATTGCATATAATTCCCTGACATTTCAAAATTTAAATTTAACTTTCTGTCTTTTTATTTTTTAACTATTAAATCCGCCGTTAAGTGACCATTATCTTTTTAATAAAAAATGTCACATCATATTATGAGATGACACATGGCATTCTGTGTAAATTACTAATTTGTGTAATAACCCTTGAATTTTGAACAATTGTAAAGAACATTTTAACTCTCTTAAAATTTTGATTTATAATATTTTAATAAATTTATTAAGTTTTTTACTATCATTTATCAATTAAAATATTGCCCCGGGTCCTAAATATAAGAGCAGGTGAATTTTTTTGGAGGTATTAAAAAAGTTTAATAAGTTACTTAATCATATCATATGTTATGTATGATTAAATTATATCTTAGTTTATAAGTCAGAAAAATTAGTTTGGAGAAAAACAATAAATATAAATATTTTAAAATAATTTAATTAGCTTCATTAATCTTTAAAAAAAATCAACTGGGGTCCTATATTTAGGACCGGAGATAGTAACTCTTTTGCACGGCAAAAACTAGAAGAATAATGTTTAGAAAAATATAAAAATAAATGTTGAACCTCTTATTCAAAAAAAAATGCATTACTAATAAAAAAATAATGAGAGAAAAATCTATCCTCTTACACAAATGTAATATTTAAACTATCAATATTCAATCACCCCAAGAATATATTTTACATAAATGATGAAATTTTTATACTATCAATATAATGCTCTATTATCCCAAGAAAATAAGTAAATGTTATATTAATGTCAACATTTTTATTTCTATATTTTTTAAATATTATTCTTCTAGTTTATGTCATACAAGAAAACTATTTTAATTGAAAATGATAATAAAAAACTTAATAAATTTATTAAAATGATAAAAGTAACAACTAGAGGTTCAATATTATAAATCAAAATTTTAAAGGAGTGAAACTTAAATTTTGAAATGTCAAGGGGGTTATTTGTAACTGATCAAAATTTAGAGTATTTTATGAAATTAGTAATTTATATAGGATGCCACGTGTCATTTCATAATTTGACATGACAATTTTCGTTAAAAAGATAACGGTCACTTAATGGCAGGGGGTTAATAATTTAAAAATGAAAGGTCAAGGAGATTATATTTAAACTTCGAAATGTGATGGGGTTGTATGCAAGTAACTCAAAGTTTATAGGGGTTTTGTATAATTTAACCTTTTTAAAATATAAATTATATACTTACCCATTAGATGAATATCAATGTGCGTCCTTTATGTGGTAATATCAAACTTTTAATGAGCGGATCACTCAAATCTTTACTGATTGCCACCCTCACCCTTCAATTTTTCTTTTGAATAATTATCCCCTGATAAAACTTTATAATACAATAGCTACAACCTACAAAAAAAAAAAAAAAGTTACTTTTGAAGAACCAGTCTAATTAAATACTTGTTATATTACAAAATCTATTAAAAAAAAAGTTGTATAGTTTTATTGATTGATTATTAAGCACTCGAAACATTTTTTTAAACTCAAATAATGGACTTATAAAATCAACCAACTAATATGTTCTAGTGTTCTACTCCTAGGATCTGTTTTCGAATACTAAACCTTATTTATATAAAGTTTTTCATTATATGCTAAAACAATAGTTTGATCTATTGACTGTACCACCTCAAATTTTATTTACCAAAAATATATTATAATTATTTAATTAATTCAATAAAATGGTGAATATTCATGAATTTAGATATTATGAATTTTAAAATATTCATATTCACAAGAAAATGGCAAATAAATTCAAGAAATGAATTAAATTACAAAGGTGATGGCAAAATCATAATTTTGCCAATTTAGCCCAAAATTAATTATTTTTCAATTAATCAAGGAAAATAAAGGATAATGCATAATGGGATTATTCTTGGTGGAATAAATCAAGAATTGTGAAATTGGGGGGAATTATACATAAACCAATTATGTTGATTATGGAATGAGTGAAAAACAATTTTCCTTCCCTTCCTCTCATTATTTTCATCCAAGCATGAAGAATGAGGAAAAAATATTTAATTCCAAGAGCATGCCTAATTAATAGACGAAGAGGTTATGATGGCTATGCTACATGAACATTTCAATAATGACCAAGATAGAATGTATACAACATGGAAGGATAGTGTAATGCATGATGGGATAAGCTTGAGTAAAGGAATAGGCAAACTTGATTGCATGGAAGAGAGCTTTCTTTTCTTGTAAGAGGAGAGGGGGGATGGTTTCTTGCCAAAATAAGGGAAGGAAATTGATTCAATTTAATGGAAATTAAGTGGAGTAATTATGAGGGAATAAGGGATTGTGACAAGTGTCACATTTTGGCCTCTTGATTAAATCAATGGCTAGGAAGGAAGAAGACCAATTTATTAAACACAATCTCCTTCCTCTTTCAAGACATATTTCGGCCAAGTCATAGGCAAGATGAGAGAAGAGAGAGCTTGAGAAATAGAGAGAAGAGGAGAGCTCAAGGAGGAAGAAATCTAAAGTAAGTATTATTGTTCTTGTGTTCAAGCTTCCTCTCGTAAAATAGCTTCTCTAATCTCTTTTTCTTCATGAATCACCATGCTAGCAAGCTAATTTCAAGGTTAAGGAGAAGAGAGAGAGGACGTCCTAGAGAGAGAAACACCAAGAATTAAGAGGTAATTATACCAAACTCAACTTTATGCTAGTATGAAGTTGTGGTTGGTGATTGTTGTTTGGTTTTTGTGATTTTGGCTGAGTTGTGAAATTGGAAAAGCCATAATCCTAAGGGGTTATGCTGTCCAAATTCCTTTAAAGCATGATTAGGAAGTGTTTAAGTGATTTAATCAAGGATTAGAAGTGAAAAAGTACAAGTTTTAGAAGTTAAAACACAAAACTACATTTTTCCATTTTTTCTTTAACTTTCGGCGAGAACCAGAACTGATAGTAGGAGTTGGATTTTCATGAAATAAATGATTCCATTGGACTCAGTGAGCAAAAATAGGTGGGATTACAGTTGGGCACTTTTTCTGTAGAGGCCAAAAAGCATAATTACGAAAATGCCACTGAAATCCCTAAATAGGGGCTACCAAGGGTATTTTCATAATTTGACAGTGAATTTGGTGATTTTGAGCCCATAAATGGATTCCTTGGGCCAAAACACGTCAGAATAGTCTTATTCAAAATTTTGGAAAAACGTGTCATCGAGCCGGGTACGGCCGGGCAGGGCTAGAGTCCCGGGGGCATTTTGGTAAAATTTCACTGTAATACCCCTAATTTTGAGATCGGAGGCTTGGGAATAAGCTTAAAATAAGTGGACTTCTAAGCCCTGGTTTAGTAGGAGCCCCAAATTTATTCCCTAATGATTTTTATATCTTTAGGATATTAAAGAAAGTAAAATGGTGAACTTTGGAGAATATAATTATGTTTTCGGTGAAATCCCCTATGAGGTAGTGAGCTTGTTATGTGATTTTGAATTACCAAATGATGATAAAAAATTATGAAATTTTATAGGATGAAAATAGACATCATAAACTTTAATTTGATAGGTCATATGATTCAATTAGAGCTATATACAAAAAGATATGAATTTTTGATATCAGTATAGAAAAACTAAGAAGTTTCTGGAATAACATGCAAAGATTAAAATTCTTGGAATTTTGTGCTTCCAGATAGTAAAACACTATATTTTTTCTTGAAACTAGACTCAATAAGGGTTCCATATCCTTTAGAATCATTTCAATTCAATTTTTCTAAACTTAATTATGATTTTTCAAAGTTTAGGCAGAAATCTGCCAAAATTTTGTAAAAAATTTGAAATTGTTGGAAATTAATTTAATAATTAAATACCATATGATATATCATCTTCCTGCTATCTTCAGCCCAAAACTAACGTGAAGCTCAGCTGAAATAGAGAGAGAAGAGTTGAGAGAGTTTAGAGAGAGAAAGAGAAGATAACTCGTAAGATAAGCCAATTTCTCCGGTAAATCCTTACCTAACGTGTATAACTCTACTCCTAAACTTCTATTTAGTATTCTTGAAGGTTGTAAAGCTCATATTTTGGTGTGGAGGAGTTAGGGTTTTCAGCCATATTTGGGAAAAGCCAGAAGGAGCTTGAGGTAACTTCCAAACTTTCGTATATTGCTTATTCTGACTGTTATAGGCAATTTAATCAGTGAAATTTCGCCGAATTGCCATTAGTTTTAAAGTTTGGAAATGTGATAACATAGGGGTTATGCTGCCAAAATTGGCTCTTAATAGTAGTTGTAACCTAATGGAATAGTTAATAAAGTGGTTAGGAGTAGAAAGGAACTCGTTTACGCAGCCGAAACTGAAAAACCCTAATTTTTTCCAGGGAACTGAGAATTTTGGCCAAGGCTAGTTTGGAGAGGTTAGAGTTGGATTTTCAGTGATTTGATTATTCCATTGAGTTCAGGATGAAAAATTAGGTGGGGTTACAGTTGGGCACTTTTTCGGAAAAGGCCGAAAAAACATAATTACGAAAACGCCCCTGAAACCCTTAAAGTTGGGTTGTCAAGGGTATTTTTGTAATTTGACAATGAATTTGGTAATTCCGAGTCCAAAAATGGATTCCTTATGTGGAAATTCCTAGGTTAGAATTTCAGAAAAAGTGCAGCCAAACCGGGTACGGCGGGGCCGGGCCGGGTCCCGGAGGTATTTTAGTAATTTTTCAAGATAGACTCATATAACCCCCAGAAACACTATGGAAGTGTCTAAATAGTACATTTGATATTGCAGAACCGAGTTAAGAGCCTAAGGGGTCGGCACGCATTACGAGGCACGAAAATCGAGGAGAAAAGACTGGAGGTAGGGAACTTGCCTCTCCTAGATGTATTTGATATCTTTGCTTGTGTAGTGATGTATGTGATTGTTTTACTTGATTGTGTAGAGCATATTTAAATAAATGAAGCTCTGTTTCTGTTTTGTTGTGGCCATAGTTTTGTTACATGAAACATTGAGCATGCAAAAATGTCATTATGAGGCATACATCTAAGTTAAAGCTAACATGTTATACACATAGCATCTATCATGCATGCATTATGGTATTTGTTTCCTACTGAGATTTTCTTGAATCTCACCCTCCCTTACCAACAATTCAGACAAGTCAAGACGGAAAGTATGCAAATATCAGCAAAGAAGAGAACCGTATGAGGGGATTGTAGTGGTGGAACGAAGACGGGAAGATGTATCCATTTCACTGGGATGGGTTTAGATACCCTAGAGCCCTATGCGGCTACAAGGTTTGTAATTATCATGTACGATCCCCTATAGGGAATTTTTATAATCATGCTCATATTATCAGTATATTTATGCTATTATTGTGTTACCTATCGAACCACATATCATTTTCTGCGAATACTCTAGTAAAGGTGAAATTAAAATAATGGCGTGACATTCACTATAGACTAATATAACCACAAGATATACTATAGAAGAGTCTAAAATAATACTTGGATAGGTTATGACCTATTTCTGGTACATTTAATATTTTAGGACTGAGTTGGACGCCGAAAATGACACGTTTTACGAGGCATACTGAAAAAGGGGTTTAATAAACTTCGAGATAGGGACTACCATCCATACACTATGTGAATAATTATATGTATTTGTTACTGTATTTTGTGATATTATTGCGTGCTAGAGTCACAGTACCTAGTTGTAGTTCGCTACCCAACAACGGTATATCGGAAAATTCTAGTTGTGGTCGATGATTCAATTGAGGTATATTATTGGAAATCCTAGCTGTAGTCGGTGACTCAGCTAAGGTAAATCCATATGAATGAATCGAACTTTCATTTTTGCCTAATATAGTGCATTGCATATTTAATTTTCATATTTTATATGTCGATTGTATGTCTCTATGGGGATTCTTCGGAATCTCACCCTTTTTCAAAAACAAATATCTCAGCTGGTACCAGCGGGTTAAAGGGCAAAGACGTAGACGCCAAGAAGTGAGCGGCACATGTCTCGAGGCGAGGATAAGATAGTGGTTATAATTTAGGCTATGTTTTGATATTTTGGTGAAATATGCAAATATTAAATTTCCGTTGTATTTTCTGTTTCCGTCAACGAACGATATCGGAATTGTTAGCGAATATTTCTATCAGTATAATTGTATTTTTCTGTATGCCCGTTGAATTCTGTCTTTATTATTTTTCGATTATCAAAATAGAAACAGATATTGACATTGACCATATTAGTTTATTCATCGATTTAAAACAAATTTTCAAATTTAAATATTTTATTATGGTCATTTCAGTAATCCCGTAAGAAAAATATTATTAGATGGATTCCCTTCATAAACATGTGATGTGTTCGTGACTTCGTGTGTCGTGAGCAAGGTACTGAAAATCGGACCGGGTATTGAACCGGTTGAGGCACTGGGTTAAGGGTCAGTGGTTCAGACCGGGGTCAACCCGGGGGTCAAACCGGGGGTTAGACCGGGGTCAATTTAAAAAATATATATAATTTAAATGTTCATACATACCTTTCAAAAAACTATATGAGAGTTATTTTTCAACTAATAGTCCAATATAACCTCCTGAACCTAATACCTACAAAAATATTATTAAATATATAAGGATTTTTCCCCAACCAATACTAAAAGTATTCCATAATCCTTTTAAAGCTCCTTATAAATAAAAAAACTGTTAGGAAATTTTTTTTTTGAAAAAAAAAGCCAAAATGACTTCATTTGGAGTGTAAAAAAGTTAAAAAAAAAAAAAAAAGAGGATCAAACCGTGACTAGTCCGGGTCAGGCCGGTTCACCCCGGTTCTGACCGGTTCACACCGGGTCAGACCGGGTTGACCGGTTCACGGTTCACCGGTTTTTTCCCCTCACCCGGACCGGACCAGTGACCGATTCACCGGTTTCTGGTCTGAACCGGCCGATTCGGTCCGATTTTCCATACATTGGTCGTGAGCGGCGATATGAATTTCGATAAGGATTCTGGCAAAAAATAATGCTATGAGGATAATGACGTACATTAGTTATTATATTATGCGGTGGCATCAAATTAATATTTAACCAAAAAAATTATTTATTCAATAATTAAAAATAAATAAAATGTAAGTAAGACACCTTTTGTTCATTACTTATATATTTATTGAAACTAAAATATATTTTTTCAGAAAGTGCAAAAATATTTTAACCTTATTATTTTTTAATGAATGAAAAATACCCTTATAACAATTTGTTTTTGACTTTTACCTATATAACCATGGAATAAAAAATCAGACCGGACTCGCCAGTTCAACTGTTAACAGATCAGTGGTCCGGTTTGATTCAATATTGGGCTGTGTATTGGGTTGAACCGGTTAAAACTTGTGGTTTAACTGGTTGGACTTTTTTATTTTTTTATTCTTTTAACTATCATCTCGCGCTATTTTTGAGGGAAAAATGAAAGGTTGAAGACTAAGATAAAGAGAAAAGTAGATAAAAAAAGAATAAATCTAAAAAAAAGAATAAGATGATGAAAAAATTATTTAAAATGATATGATAATTATAGGAAAAGAGATATCATTGCATAAGTATAAGCATCATAACTAATACTAATAGATTTTAAGCATTTTTTTTTATAAAGATCTTCATTTTTATCTATAGAAGTTTAAAAATATATTAATATATATATTGCCTCTAATAAATTTTAATATTTTAATATGACTGGTCTGAATACTGGTTAGACCCCGGTTGACCCATTGACTCTTAAACTTATGCTATGACCGATTTATTGCCTTATCCAATTTTTTATTCCTTGCTTATAACAATTGAGAAGTTAGTTTATAATTTTAGAGAACATACACAGAGCTTTATCCCCATTTGAAGCCATGTCTGACTCTGACTAGTATTATTGGATATAAAATGTTTTTTACTTAAGGAGAAAATTGATAAAACATGAGGCTGCCTCATGGGAAGAAATATTTAATGTTACATTTTAAAGAATTAATGTGATTCATAAATTATAAATAACATATTTTATATCAAAATATATATAATATACAAAAAATACATTTATGTGCATATAAATATAGTTAACACATACTTTATCCAATCCTTAATATAAGACATATTTATCTAATTCGATTAGATTGAGAAAATTAGTTAAATTAATTATTATGATATATATTTTCTAACACACCCTTATCATCTTCTTTAATTTCATCATCCCCTTTTTCTTAATTATTGTTGAAGAAGCATAATATGGGTAAATTAATTAGAAAAATATTGACAACTATATTAAATATGACTTATATTAATAACTAAGATCAACTCTCTAAATATAACTTATATTAAAAACCGAACAAAGTATCTCACACTCAATTGAAGTAACTTTATTTAGAGTCATAGCAAGAGTTTGAAGTGGCGTTTGTAACACTCAAACTCAAATATGACGCTCTAAATACATTATTAATTTAAATATTTTAAATTTGCTGTTGCATTTTACATTGTTTAAGTTAGAACTTATCTCTGTTTTTTTTTTAATGAAAAGGATAAACAATTTTGCAGTGGAATATAAGGACGTCTATGGCTTTATGCTACCAAGGATGTGTTAAAGAGAAAAGGAAGAAAATGACATATTTCATAAAGATACAGTGACACTAAGACAGAAAGCATAATTGGGCATAAGATTAGGCATCCAAATTACCTTTTAGCATGGTCCCCCATTTTCCCAAAATATGCATATTTCCAACAAATAAACACAAATAACAAAAATCCAAACCACCACACACACACACACACACACATTACTCAATCTCAGCAATTAAAATTGTTGATGATGACATTGAGCTCCTAATCATTTTCATTTGTAACGTTCATATAACGGCTTGATTGTATATTCAACTTCTATTAAACAAAAATAGGGAGGAAAATAGTGTTAAAAGGCCTTAAAAATATTGCACTATAACCTAATTTATTTGCTACACCTTGTAATATATAGGGCTGAGTAAATTAGAACCGAAAACCGAACTGAACCAAACTCAATTTAGTTTTTTCGATTCGATTAATTCTGTTTTCGATAAAATTTTGGTTTATATTGTTCTAAAAATTTGGTGTTTGGTTTCAGTTCAGTTATTAGAAAAATACTTCGGTTAAAACCGAAATATGTATAATATACTTATATTTAATATACATTATTTGATAAATGCATGTTTTTATAATTAAATATGTGTAAATTGTCAATAATATTAGATAAAATATATAGATATTTTAAATCTAATTAATTTATTTTATATGTTTCACCCCTAAATCTAATCTTAAGAATAAAAATTTTTTTAAAAAAATTAATTATATAAATTTTATTTTTTAGATAATAAATAAAAAATCGGTTAATTCGGTTAATAATTGAACTGAATCGAAATATTTTAGTTAATTCGATTTGATTAATTTGGTTAATCGGTTTTGATTTGATTTTTCAAATGAATTTTATTCGGTTTTCGATTATTTCAGTTTTTACCGAAAAACCGAATACCCACCCCTAATAATAGGCTCACTTCTGAATCATGATCCCTTCTTTCTGATAGTACCCAATCTTTTTATAATCTTTACCTCCTTTTTTTAAAGTACCGTCTTCACAGCTAAAGGAAGTGCAAGTTTTTTGGGGATACTTGGAAGTTCGATGAAGCAATTTAGAAGCCCACACGAAAATAAATCGTAATGAAGACTTTAATTATATCACACAACAAATACACCACATATTTTATTCTCTAATATATCTTATAAACATTTGTAACATTTAATAAAATGAAACAGTGAATTTTGGAAAATGTGATTATACTGCAAGTGAAAATTTTTTGTAAGGCAACGAGATTGTCACGTGAAATTGAATGATCAAATAATGTTAAAAAATTATGAAATTTTATAGGATGAAAGTAGACATCCTAAACTTTAATTTGATAGATCATGAGAATTATTTGGAGCTATACACAAGGAGTTATGAATTTTTAAAATTAGCCCAGGAAAACTGGCTATTTTCTGGGACAACGTCTAAATATTTAAATTCTGGGAATTGTAAACTTTTAGTTAGCTAAAGGCTATATTTTTCCTTGAAACTAAACTCATTAAGGGTTCTTAATTGAAGTTCTACATATAAAGTTATGATTTTTTAAAGTTTGCGCAGAAAATATGCCAGAATTGCCAATTATTTGAAAATGGAAAAAATGTTATGGCAAATATTGTAATTATGAGATAAATGGAGAAAAGCCAATTGAGTTAATTAAAGGACCCTCTGGGCTTAAAAATGGGCTGATTAGAGGGGAGGAATTAGTTGGAATCTAATGTCACATTGAGACACAAGTTACATGTAGATAAGCTTAAGTTCATCAATTACGCCACAAAAGTCAAATATTTATGGGATTTTGGTAATTAACATAGTGCTCATTTAGGATAGCTTATTTTTGACTTATAAGTGCTTATAAATCATGATTTACGATATACGAGATAAGTATGTGAGAGAAGTTTTATCTCGACTTACGTAATAAGAACTTATTTTCCAAAATTTAAATCTATCTCGACTTACGTAATAAATATAAAGGAGCTAAATGGTTTCCATGAAACCCATGAACTCACTTTCTCTCTCTATTCTTCTAGTTGGCTAAAGTTGCAAGGTAAGCTTCATTCATTCGATGATTTAGCTCTTAACTTGTGTAACCCTTATTCTAAGCTACTCTTTTACATAATTTAATGTGTTCTTGAAGCAAATCTTTGGGGTTGGTGGAACTTAGAGTTCGGCCAAGAAGGGAAGATCTAGAAGAAAGCAAAGGTGACTTCCTGAACTTCAAATTATTGTTGTTGTCGCTGCTGTGGTTGGTTTAATCGGTGAATATGTGGTTGATTTCTTTGATTTGTGAATTTGGGAGAATGATGAACTCTAACCATTATGCTGCCCAAATTTGGTCTAAATCATGTTTGGAATGTAATTAAATAGTTAATAAAGTGATTAGGAGTAGAAAGGAGCAAGTATTTGATGTCAAAATCGAAAAACTCTAATTTTTTCCAGAGAACCGTGAGTTTTGTCCAAGTCCAATTGGAGGGGTAGGAGTTGGATTTTCATGAAATTGATGATTCCAATGTGTTCATGAGGAAAAATTAGGTGAGGTTACTGTTGATCATTTTTCCAGCAAAGCCATAAAAAGCATAATGATCAAGACGCCTTCGAAACCCTAAATTAGGGGCTGCCAGGGTATTTTTGTCTTTTGGCAATGAATTTGTTAATTTCGAGGCAAGAAATGGATTCCTTGGGGGAAAATATATAAGAATAGTCCGGGTCAAAATTTCAGGAAAAGTACGGTTGGATTGGGAATTGGGTATAGCGGGCCGGGCCGGGTCCCCAGAGGCATTTTGGTAATTTTTTAATATAGACTAATCCACCAAAAATACTATGGAAGTGTCTAAAATGATACATGAATGTGTTTTAACCTAATTCTTATACATTTGGAATTTTAGGACCCGATTGATAGTCAAGCTGCACACGATCTTCGAGGAATGCTATACAAATCGAAAAGGGTTTAAGGTAGGGAACTTACCTTGTTTGTATGTATTTGATATCTCTGCTTGTGTAGTGATGTATGTGATTACTTTACTTAATTGTGTAGAGCATATTTGAATAATGAAACTTTGTTTTTGTTTATACTATGGTTATAATTATGTTGCATGAAACATTGAGTATGTAGAAATGTCATTATAGAGCATGCATCTAGTTAAAGCTAACATGTTATGCACATAGCATTTATCATGCATGCATTATGATACTATTTACCTACTAAGATTCTCTCGAATCTCACCCTCCCCTACCAACAATTTAGACAGGTGAAAACATGAAGACTATTGAAAGCAGAGAAGAGAACTATATGGAAGGAATGCAGTGGTGAAATGAAGATGGGAAGATGCATCTGATTCATTAGGACGGGTTTAGACACCCTAGTAACCCTGTGCGGTTATATTGTTTGTAAGTATTACGTACAACCCCTTATGAGGAATTTCTGTAATCATGCACATATTATCAGTATATTTATGTTATTCTTGTGTTGCCCACCGAATTGTGTATCATTTTCCGCAAATATTTTGAAAAAGATGAAAATAAGATAAGAGTATGACAAGATATCTTCCTTAGAGTTACCAATAGACGCATACATTACTCTATCATTCATCTTCCACATAACACAACATGCTTTGTGATTGCAAAACTCTCCCTTATCATGTAAGCACAATGTTACATATATTTTCTAATACACTCTTTTATTCTCATTCACACCCCATTTGAAACAGGTTTAGGCCCTAATCTATTAAGAGTGAACCATTTTCTTGTGCCTGTTATAAAATCTTTTCGAATATATATCCCTAATCAACGATTTTTTTCAGCTCATAATAATTTAACTATTGGTACATTTGATTAAGGATGATTTTGAAAAGAAGAATTAAAAAATTAGACACTTGGACTACATTTTTTTATTTCCATGAATTTGGCAAATGGACGTTATATGTTTGGTTGCTAGTTGCAAGTATGAATTCACAGCTTTCTAGGCGAAGTTACCCTTACCTTATTTTAATCAAAAGTCAAAATCGTGGGCAAAAAGGGGGAAAAAAATTAAAAGTCAAAATCAACATGGAACCAAAGAGAGGTTACAATAACTAATACAACAGATGAGTTTTGTCTCATACTATGTAAAAAAAGGTATCAACATGGAACTAAAGAGAGGTTACAATAACTAATACAACAGATGAGTTTTGTCTCATACTATGTAAAAAAAGGTATCAACATGGAACCAAAGAGAGGTTACAATAACTAATACCAAGAGATGAGTCGTCTCATAATATGTAAAAAACACGTTTTTTAAGTGAAGGCAAACTATTTGAACAAAAAAAAAAAGTGAAGGCAAACTAGCTTAATTTTACTTGACGAATCACTTAACGAAATTGATTGTTTCTTGTTTTTTTTTTTCCATTGCGCATCTTTCTTACAACATGAATGTTTATTTTAGTTGGTGAATGTGGGGATACTTGCACTATGTTATACTCTTCAATCCTACCGATCCTAAATGTTGAACCTATTTTATAATACAATTTGCATTAAAATTTAGATTCTACGTCTAAGAACGGGGTACCCTAGTACCTGGTTTTACTGAGCAAGTGGAGGCATATATGCCCTCAATTGTCCAATTTCAGAGTGTAAGAAAGCATGAATTTGACAGGTCTTCTGCTCTCCATGCCCAGACAACTCGTGCTTCTCTTTTGTTCCCATCATCATCATATTAACCTTACTCGCCCCCACCTGCCTCAACTTTCGCTAACAAAAATTACTCATAATCTTTCCCACAAACCCAATTTCAGAGCATATTCAGGGCCTGAAATGGAGCAAGTTTTGGTGGAGAAGAACTTAAAAAGCCAAATCTTTTGTTTCTTGTTTTTTTAATATAACAAGTGCAGAGTGCCGACATATCCGTGCGTGGAGAGAGTTTGAATTTTAATATAACAAGTGCAGACATATCTTTGAGCCATAAATTATTACGACAAAGGGATTTAAAAGGACAGACCAGAAACGAGAGGATATGTGAGGAATCCGTACAATCATGGAGCGACAGCTGTACATAAAGGGACGAACTTGGGGCTGTTTGGCAAATAATAATTAAAAAAAAAGGCTCTCAGCAGAGAAACAAAAGGGGGAGAGACAATGGGTTTTTTGCTTTTGAGTGGATAAGAATGGTTCTGAAATCCCCACCCCAAAGCAAAGTGAAGACGTGCTCATAACTTACTGCTCAGAAGCAAAAATTAATAATAATGGTGGAAGAAAAGGACGTGGGGTTTCTGGGTATGTTTGTTTGTTTGTTTGTATTTGTCATAAAAAGACAGAAATGTTATGTTATGCAAGAGAAGTGCCAGGTGTAAGTCCGTTAGAATCGTTTATACAGGTAAACAAACAGGACTCCCTCAAGTGATGAGGATTTTTTAAATGGTTTAAATAGTGACAGGGAAAATAAAATACATATAAAGCTTTCATTTTTCTGAATAGTTTTATCTTAGTGTACCATCAACCTGCAATTCTCTTCGGCTCCTCTTTTACAATCTCTATTGTTTTCTCTGCCAATCAATGAGCTCCTACAAATTTCTATGAATGTAGACGCATGTATATAAACATCAGTTTTTGGACCACTTGGTTTGAGTAATCTAATGTTGTAGCGTTGGACCCACTCATGGGCCCGGTGTCCTGATTAGCAGGCCAGCTATAAGGAAGCCTTTAAGCAAAACCCATCTTTTTCAGAACATCTTTCTGAATCCCAATGATTCATCATCTAAAGTTTTTCTTTTTACAGTTCAGTTTTTATTTGAATTAACTGTTGCGGTTGTTTATTTGGATCACTAAAACTTTAGCTGCTTTAAGAGGCTGCTTCAGAAATTGCTTTAAGAGGTGGAATTTAAGAGGCAAGTATAGAGTGAAAAGTGATAATACCTCATGCTCATGGTACTTAGTCTAGTGATGAACGACTACAAAATAAATGCATTTAGTTCAAATTCCACTTTGTTAAAAAAAGATCATTGGGAAGAGGCATCCAGATCGCAAAATCTTGATCCAGATCGGTCGGTATCTTAGATACCGGTCAATAAGAGTTAGAAAAAGCATCGAATACCAGGTGACCCAAAGGGTTATAAGGAAAAAAAGTGAAAAGTGATGATGACATGAGAATTTATATTTTTGTGTCAGAAATCTGCTTCATTTCTCTAAGTGAAACTAATGGGTTTGGCTTAATCACACTCAAGGCTTTACTTTCAGGTCACTTTTTTTTATAACTGCATGGGAAAAAAAATATTCTACTGCATAACATATCCTTACTTTATAACTACATATAAAGATGACAACATAAATGTCATTTTCTGGACTAAAGTCTGAAAGCACGTGTGATAGCAACAACCTTGCACTGATTCAGCTAACCATAAATGGTGATGGCTCCCACTCTTCTGATTAAGACAGGGACCTAATAATCATCGCACACAACATTTAATTTTCTTCTCTCTTAAGCTATTACTGATTCATGGTTATCCTTAGGATGACCATTTAGCATTTGACTGCAATTCTGGATAAGCTTCTCTGCAAGGATGCCATATATTTCTGTATTCATTTTAATAGAATTTCATTTCATTACATATTTCATTCATTCCGAGCTAACAAGTTAGATGCTTAGTCTAATAAGAAAGCTTGGTAAGAGGAGGTTATTAGGCCAGGGGGATTATTATGAGGTCTCGAGGAAGAGACTTAGGCTTTGTTTGATTCTATTCTTTGTTTTTTGTTCTGAGAAATAGTTTTATAAAATAGTTTTTGAAAACTAAGTTTTAAAAATAAAAAAACAAAAAAACAATATGTTTGGATTGTTGTTTTAAAAAAACTGTTTTTAAAGTAGGGCAAAGGAGCAAAAATGCCCATGATCATTTGCAAAAGGAGCAACAGGCACCATATAAAAAATTTTGGTTCAGAAATGCCTATGTACATAACAAAATGGATCATAAATGCCCATGATCAAAAATTGAGGTGTCGATGCTGGATGAACAGACCGATTCGGAGTAATTTCTGGCTGCGGCCTAACCGCCGGCAGTGGCGGCGGATGACTCTGTCTGCTCTTGCTTCTCTGACGGCCGTTAGCGCTGCTACTTCCTATGTTACCCATGGAATGAGAGGCTTCTTTCAAGTTGCGAGGTATGAAGAAAAATATCCAGAAGCTCACTTTCTCAATCAAAATAAAGTAGTGTTTCAGTCTGATTTTACTCTAAGGGCCAAAAATCACCTCAAAATCCAGAAATCACTCCGAATCGGTCTGTTCATCCAGCATCGACACCTCAATTTTTGATCATGGGCATTTATGATCCATTTTGTTATGTACATAGGCATTTCTGAACCAAAATTTTTTACATGGTGCCTATTGCTCCTTTTGCAAATGATCATGGGCATTTTTGCTCCTTTGCCCTTTAAAGTAACATAGTGGTGCGGTCGCTGGTGGTGATATGGCGATGGTCATCATTATTAGTATAGTGTCAATAATAAATAAATGGCAGCCTCAAAAAATAAAAAATAGGAAAATTAAAAAAAAACAACTAAAAACTGTTTTTTAGTTTTTTAAACAACTTTTTGTTTTTAAAAACAGTTTTTGGAAAACAGTTTACCAAACAAGTTTTATTGTTTTATTGCTTTTAAAAACAAAATCAAACAACCCCTTAATTACCAAAAAGTTTTAAATGCATGAGGAAATAATACTGGTGATTAAAGTATGATTCAAACAAAATCACCACCCATATGAGTATATATCAATCTAAATACTATATCCAGTTGGCCGAAGAAAGAACGAAATCTTAATACTCATGCAGAAGAGATCTTAAATACTATATGGCATGAGTAAGCAGAAGAAGAAAATTTATTGAAAAATTCAGAATGTCATCATGGAGCTGTTGTCAAGGAAACTTATTTAGGTCATAGGATAGCTTCCGAGGCAAGATCATACTCATGCAATGGTCTAACATGTGCAGGGTAATAAGTTTCTGTCATAAGTACGATGAAAGGTGTCTTGGACATCAAAACAAGAGCCAGCAATGCCTCGTTTTGAACCAGTTATAGTTTGTCCCTTCGGGGGCATTCGATAAAGTTGGAACAATACAGAGAAGATTAGTATGGCTCAAGTGTAAGGATGACGCACACAAATTGAGAAATGGTGAATCAGTCACAGTTTTAATTGCAATAAACAACATCTCACACAAGGCTAAGAACAGCTTGTGAAAAGAGTCTATTGTTGATGAGGCTCCCACTGTTTGAAAAATGAGGAAGTCTGGACCATTTCAATTTTGGTATTCCCATTTTTGCAAAATTGTTGTGTTCTTAGGAGGTATATCTCATCAATATGTACTATGTTATGTTACATCCTCAAATCGGTAACGTGATTTCTAAGTGAGCTTTCTTTGACCTTGTTCAGATTCTGAATGAGGCAGAATATGAGGAAACGAAGTGGCATCATCAAACGCCATACAAGAAGATTACTTTATCTTCATCAAAGTTCAAGATTGACCATCATCAATGGAGGTTTGAAAACTAAGAATTTTTTTAGATACTGAATTGAACCCAAAATTTTCTGACTCTGGCACATATCTTAATATACATAGCTCATTTTTTAAACTTCAAGCTACTTCTGAGAAAACGAGTTTAGTCATTAATTTAAATGGTACAGGGAGCCAGCAACTTTACCCCATTGAGACAACGCATGAGAGTATAATATAAAACAATTAGATGTTGAACTATATGGAAACAAGTAATACTTTTTAATGAATGTATCTCTTCAATGTTACACCAAAACAAGATCAACAAAGACCTTGCCGATTCCGCAGCTATCAGAAAAGAAGGAACATGAAGACAAATTTCTGAAACTTTTTTTTTTTTTTGTGGGAATGTACAGATGATATACCAAAGGATACTTCTACTACTACTACCTGGCATTTAGCATTGTGACGGTAACTTGGTTCACAGTGCATGATTCGTCCATCTTGCTTGAAGAAGAATCAGTTTCAACAGGATTTCTTCCAAGGGCAAATCCTGGGTTTTTGGGCTGTGACATTGTTGCAGTTTCACTACTCAGCATCAACACTACTGTAGACATCGTTGGCCGATCTTCTGCACGCTCTTGGACACACAAGAGTCCAACCTGTATGCATCTAAGAACTTCGGATTCCACATACGATTCACCGAAGGATGAATCTACCAGTTCCAAGGCATTTCTTTCTTTCCACAGCATCCAAGCCTGCAAGAAAACATTGAATGTTTTATTGGCAGAAGATGATGTTATCATGTTATACTTCAGCAATAGAGGTAATTTCACATACATATCCAAGAAGATTCAGCTCCTTGTTTGAGTAATAGAACCCTCTGTTCTTTTTGCCACTAATGATCTCTAATATCAATACCCCAAAACTGAAAACATCTGATTTTACCGAGAAGACTCCATCCATAGCATATTCAGGAGACATATAGCCACTATAAATCAAAAGAACATATAAATTGAGTCCATATTGTTTGGAATATAGAGAGAATTGATATAAAAAAATCACTATTGGATCTTCGCCTAAAAGCTTAAACTCAAAAAATAGGTGAGTTATTATGAAACTTACTATGTTCCTACAATCCTCAGTGTATTTGCTTCTGTCTGGTTGGAGGTGAAGATTCTAGCCATCCCAAAATCTGATATTTTTGGGTTCATTTCTTTGTCAAGTAGAACATTGCTTGCCTTGAGATCCCTATGGATAATCTTAAACCTGGAATCTTGGTGAAGATACAGAAGACCTCTAGCTGTTCCGCATATAATGTTGAATCGCGTACGCCAATCCAACAAAGATCTTTTCTCTTTGTCTGGATCATCATCAGATACAACAAAACTGAGATAAATTTTTAATCTTCGACAAAGTCAAATGATACAGAACTTTAAGACAGACTCACCAAACAAAATGGAATCAAGGCCTCTGTTCTCCAAGTATTCATAAATCAACATCTTCTCTTCCATCTCAATGCAACAACCAAACAGCCGAACAAGATTTCGGTGCTGAAGCCTAACAATTAACATGACCTCATTCTTGAACTCTTCAACCCCTTGCACAGAGCTTTTTGACAACCTCTTCACAGCAATTTCCTGTCCTTCCACCAGCCTACCCTGATAAATACCCCACGATTCATATAAGAAGTGTAAATATTTTCTTTATATCCTTGGGAATGGTTTATGGATATATTGCCAACTAGTAAAGTAACTTACCCTGTAAACAGTACCAAAACCACCTTGTCCAAGTTTATTTGATTCAGAAAAGTTGTTTGTGGCCATTCTTATAGTATTAAAATCAAACAATGGCAATTCCAGGTCATCCATCTTGTTCCTTTCTGATGAGTATTCTCTGTTACTTGAAATCACTCCCTCAGTCATTAGCAAATCTTGGCTTCTCTCTAAGGAGCCTGGTACACACTCACACAAAAAATGCAAAACATTTTAACAAAAACCTTAGCTGCACATCATTATTATATTGAAGCATTATTGCCTGTGGATTTATTATATTACCTCTGTATTCTGTTTTCGCTTTGATTAGGCTTCGCAGTTTCTTCTTCTTGCACAAGAAAAACAGACCCAATACCAAAAGTATAACAACTGCAGCAGCAACTGTAATTACTACAACCTTAGCTACTTTTGTGTTGTGGGAAGCATTGGCAGATCCTATGTCATATCAGAGAAGAAGATTTCTGTTAGTAGACATATCCACTTCATGTTGTGCCTCAAACATTAGGAAGTCCAACAAGAAAGGAGCATATAAATTCATCATAAGAAAGAAAGGGATAAGTTCAATGCTTATTAATGAATTAAATGTTGAAGCTTTGTATTTAGTAAATCTCCTCACCTTGGTGGTAAATATATAATACATATTTACCTAATTTGATGTGATTAAGCAAGTAAGTTAAGTTAGTTAATATGACATATATTTTCTAAAACACCCTAGTTATCTTCCTTAATTCCCTCCTTCCCTCTCCCCTTTGATTATTGTTGAGAGAACATTAATAGGCGTAAATTAGAAAAAGACTGACCAATATGAAAAATATACCTTATATTTAGGACCAAAATCAATTCCCAAAGTATGTTCTATATTAAGGTTGCTACTATATGACCTCCTAAGTTCAAATCCTAAAAACAGTTTCTACTTATGGATTTATGGAGGTAAGGTTGTGTACACCTATCTCTTCCCAGATCCCACTTGATAGAAGCCTTATGCACTGGGTTACCTTTTTTTAAGGACAGGAGGGAGCAACCGGTAAGAACAAGAGGTAATTACTAATTAGCAACTGGTTCTTACCTTGAAAAAAATCATAATAAAGTAAAGGGATAAATTATTATTTAAAATATCATAATCATAATAATTATTTTAAAAAAAATTAACTTCTATCAATAGAAATTTTGAATCTATGAATGAATAGAAAATCTTTTGAAGAAATGGTGAGTTTGAATTTTGACAGATATGAAGTGGGCCTTGAGAGTGGCACCTAATCCCACCGAATATTACAGAAAAGATAGGGGAGTGACAAAAGGAGGAGAGCCTTTGGAGTCAACAAAATCGGCCCAAAAAGCCGCACTTCAGACCCCAAACATTTAATTTTATGGGCCCACTAACTTCTTAAAAAGTCTTCAATTATGCAATTAATCCAGGGGCCGTTTTCTCCAAAGGCCAGGGCATTTAAAAAAAGAATCTTCGTTTTCCTTTTTAATAATAGCATGAAATTCAACTTTATTTTTTTAATTCAAACTCACAACCTTGCATTTTAGAAAATATTAAAGTAGATGTTTGATATCATTTGAGCTACAATTACAAAATCTCGACATCTAAAATCCAATCTCTTATGGCAGTAATGCACAATCAACAAATAACTACATATTTGCTAATTTAAAAAAGATATGACAACTTTATAATAATGAGTCTTATTAAAAAAATGTTCTAGGCTGTTGAGTGCAACCTAATGCCTATTTGAGTTGGTGTTCTACCATCCCAAACGGGTTTTAAAAAAAAAAAAAAATCACGGTGACTTCTATTTTTTAAAAATTGGGGTGTTTGAGTCGGTGTTTTAACAACTAATTTTTTTCCCATAAAAACAACTTTTGAGAAGAAATTCAAAAGTGTAACTTTTTTTTTTAAAAAAAGTTACTTCTATCTCTGTCATTCTAAACACAAATTATATTTACAATCTGATTTTTATCCTATCTTAAGTTGCAAAAATCGGAGTAAAAAAATTCATTTCTGTCACTACTAACCCAAACAGGCACTTGGCCTTAAAAGATATGACAACTTCAAATTGATGTCAGAGGGTACTTATTTACAGTAATTTTTTTAAGTGAGTTTGCACTATATCAAATAAATATCAAAATAGTTTTTTTTTTTTTTTACCAACAGATATCAAAATAGTTTAAACATGAACAGCTTCAAAAGCAAAAATTGACGGACCCTTTTATAGAAAAGAAATACAGGCACAGGATTTTATACACAAAATATTAATATTCGAGACCAACAAAATTTTCAAACATTATCCCCTTCATAATGGGAAATTAAATTGGCGGCACCAACACTGACGAATCGCGTTTGTGAATGGAAGAGGGGTCCAGATGTATAAATGGACCCCCCATCCTTTCCATCCACGTGGGGCAGCCCTATATCTCTTTACGCCCTCATAGTTTAAAAAACATTAATTATGATTTATTAATAATACGATTTTTCTCCTTTTTCTTTTTTTTATTACAAAGGCCAGACAAAACTTGAAAAGATTTAAACCTAAGCCAAATCACTGTAATCCTTTTTTAATATTAATTATTTAAAAACTCAAATGTAAGTTAAAAACAGTTAAAATAATGTATAAGGTATGTATAAATACAAAATTATTTTATATTGGTTTTCTATGAAATACATTTTATTTTTCATTAAATTTCATTACACAAAAATTTTTAATTGGCCTATTTCACACTGCACATGGTTACCTACCGAACGCATGTACAACAACACGAGTCTTGCCTTCATACCTTGTCTGCAGGCCACGTCTTCAGTTCCAGCATTTCCCCATTTCTTTGAAATTCATGAAATTCTTATTCTTATTTTTTTAATAAGCAAAATTCACAAAGTTCTTCTTTTAATCAAGGTATTAAAATCCGGACCGAGTATTGAACCGGTTGGAATACTGGGTTAAGGGTCAGTGAGTCAAACCGGGGCCAAACCGGAGCTAAATCGGGACCAAACCGGTGAGTAATTAAAGATTTTAGGCTTATAGTATCAAATTCTAAAGAAAAAAGTTAAAAAAAAAAAATTTTTTAAATTGGGACCTGACCGGACCGGTCTATTAATCAGTTCGGCGGGTTCCGGGCCGGACCGGCCGATTCGGTCCAAGTCTGAGAACCCTGCTTTTAATTGCCCACACAATAAAAAAAAAATCGAAACATTATAATTTTAGACCATAACTATCTATTCAATTCAATGTATTGCAGAAATGATAGTTTGCTTTTTGAGATCTGGCTTCATTCATGTTTATTTTCTAAGTTAAAGTCCCCAACTTTATTTAAACTCATTCAAATTAATATAACCTCTAAACCCATCTTATCAACAACACCATCCTTCTTTCATTCCATTCTATTCCCTTCAAAACCACAAAAAGTTGGATCCATGCTTCTCCCCTCACTATCAAACCAACCAAAACGAATATAAAATATTCTCCAAACATTAAATAAACGCGATACTCTTTTTCACCCTAAATATAAGATATACCAGCATTTTTTTAATTTAGAGAGATTAAAAACACTTTAATAATTATAACATATGTACAATTATCTCTCTTAAACACGGTTTAACAGTATTTGGTCTCTCAAGGTAGCTCCCATTTCACTACAAAGTCAAAATGTTCTAAATTTTTATTTGATGATAAAGGATTAATGTTTTAAATGGAATGAAATTTAAAATATAGGAACCTCTAAGAATCTCTAATTTAAAATTTAATGAATCAAAATAAAGACAAACTCGATGAAACAAAGATTATACTATTTTTTTATTCTTAATATAAGATTTAATCAACATTTTTAAGAGGCGAAACTAAAAAGATTATTTTAAAATATTTATAGTTATCCTTATTCTACAAATTAATTTTTATAAATTATAAATTCATATATAATTTAATTATACACAATATGTGCTATTATTAAGGAATTTATTTAAACCCTTTAATCTTAAAAAATATCAATTAAGTATTATATTAAGCATGGAGTATTAACCAAAGATAATAAAATAGAAAAATGTTGTATATTTAAAATAATATATTTTTAATCCAGAAAGACAGCATGAAAGGAAGAAACATGGATACATACCTACATCAGAAGCTGCCAATCTGACATACAGAGTCTGTCCACCTTGAGGATACTGCCTTACGTCAATAAGATCGTCACTCCACGTCACGCACCCAGTGCCGCCATTGCCGATTTCTATGTTCGCATACGCTGTACAGTTACAGTCCTTAAGGCACAGATTCCCACATTCCACAATATTCATGCTCCTGTTCGCGAACACTGAGGTTGTATCCGGCAGCTTCACATTCTTCAACTCCAAGAACTTGTCTCCCCCACAATCCAGCTCTGTGTTCCTCACACACCCATCTGATCCATCTCTCAGATTCCACGCCTGTAAGTTCTTCGGCCTGAAACCTCTCATACACACGCAAACCGGCGAAGCATTCTCATCGCATACTCCGAATGAACCACACTGTCTGTAGTAATCGCATTGGTCTTTCGGAGCGTACCAGAATTTGGTCCAAACTTGTGTGCTTTCGATCCACGTCATTCTCTGTAGCTCGCCGTTGGAGTTCACGGAGAGTCTCGAGAACAATGACTGGTTTCCGATCGAGAACGTGTAATATACTTGGTGTTCGTCGGCCAAAAATGCGAACTTTATAGAATCTGTGCTTGGTTGCATCTCGGGGACTCCGCTGAATCTTTCGCCATTCCAGGGCCCACTTCGGTACACTATTCTCTGTTTGTTTAACAGGAAAATTTGGGGGAGGCCGTGGTAATTGATCTTGAAGGAGTAATCTCCGGTGGAGGGGTCTTGTCCGGTGAACCTCCATGACGTTATGTGTCTCTCGATTCCGGTGTCGAAGTCCCAGCCGAGTTTCATGCCCGGTAACAGAGTATCTGTGGGGTAATCGAAGCTCTGCCATAGATACTTTGTGGGGTCGTTCTGGTTTGCTTCTTTGAGGACTAAATTCGCTGAATCTAAGAGTTGAAGAACTGGGTTTGTAGGCGAAGATGTGGTTTGATTGGTGGACCATATGGAATTTCCAGTTTGATCTAGAAGAACAAGGCTTCCTTTGTCTCCGATCTTGAGAATTCCATTGGGATTCTCGAGTGGTTTGTCTCGGTTTGCGACCCAAACCACTGTTGTAGGCTCAATATTCTTGTACCAGATTCCCAGATACCATTTGGAACCGCTTGAAGGAAAGAAACCCAGTTCGAAAATTTGCTTCTGCGACAAAAGGGTTTGGTTGGTTGCGAGAGATTGAGTCGCTGTTAAGGTATCTTGTGAGACTGAAAGTACTGTGAAGAAGAAGGCGATGAAGAAGAAGGAGGAGCAGAGGAGGTTAGGAAAACCTCCCATGTCTCTCTGAGAGGGGGGGGGGGGGGGAGATTTGAGGGTGAAAGTAAGATTAAGTAAATGATGATTCTTCAAGATGAAGACAACTAATTAGGGAAAAGTATGGATAGGTGGACTGAATGAGAGAGGCAGTTGACGGTGCCTGGTGGTTGCTCTGTCTTTATTGTTTTTCTCGGTCTCTGTAATTTGAATTGCTAGTTTGAAAAAGGCAAAGGGGGTCTGTTTATGTTTGAATATTGATTTTTGGAACGGGAGAATCAATTTCGAAAAGATGAAACAATAAAAAATTAAGGTTTTTATTTATTTACTAGTATAATATTATTTTCAAATATTGATGGAGTCCTCTGTTTTAGGAGACTGAAAATGAGGGGCTAAAGCAAAGATGATTATCCATAAATGGCGGCCTGCTCATTCTTTGTTATGATGTATCAGTATTTCTTCTCTGTCGGTATCAGATAAAAAGAAGCCAAATTTCGGGACCATATCTTCACACAAGTTTGCCATAATTCATGGAATCTGCCCAACATTTTTTTAATCATTATGATTTTTTTGTCACAATTCACATGTCTGTTATATTTAAACTCTTCTTTACAGGGGTTTGGACCCTCTAGAAGATGCTTAGATATTTAAGGGGAGTTACTTTATCAATACTTTGTTAATTAAAATGTAATAATTCATCTTATTTTAAGTTTATATAATAGATGAATTGTCTTAAAAAAAAAAATCAAATTTTATGAATTTAAAGATGATGGGAGGAAATTGCGTTTTTTGTTTTTCTAAATTAAGAAGTTTATGTTTTTTATAATCATAAAATTTGAATTTCTTCTATGACTTATATGCCATATAAAATTAAAATAAGATAAGTTATTATATTTTAACTAATCAGAAAACAGATGAGGTAACACTCCTAAAATATGTAAGTATTTCTTTGTACGCTCATTATTATACTTAAGAAAGTTTTAAATTAAGGGAAGTGTTTGATGCCATTTTAGCTACAAATCCCCAACAATTATTTTGAATTCCTTCAAAGTTAAGATCTTGTAATTTCTTTTTCATAGAGTTGGTTAATATTGAGAAGATCACATATTCGTTAATATGATCTTACATTAAAATTAAAAGATCTTCAATTGTTTTCTTTGATGAATGAATGTGTACTCTCTCTCTCTCTGGGCTGTGGCATATTCATAATGTGTTCACCTTCTCTTATGCCCCACAATTAATGCCATTGTTTTAGATTTTAAAGTATAAACTTTATGATTCTCAACAACTCATGGTGTACTTAGATATTGCTTTAAAATATTTGGTAAAAGGTGGGACAATGCATAAAACTTCTATTAAGTGGGGTATAGGAAGGATAGATATACGCAGTCTTATTCCTCTATATAGACCATAAAAGAGGGGGCCAATAAATGGTTATGGCATATTTTTCTCAGTTCCTCTTAGGAAAAGTGGAAGAACAACTTGAGCGAATAGAGAGTTGACTTTAACTATGATACTCGCGACCTCAAGATTTAAAATTGTAGCCTTTAGGTCACATGTAGTAACCTTACCGCTTCATCAAAGCTTACCCTCTTAAATATTTGGTATTACTCGAAAAATACTATACTCCCTCCGATTCTAATTATAAGATAAAGTTGACTTGTTTGGAGAAATTAAGGAAGTCAATTAAATTACTTTAGAGTATTTTTATTTTTATTTTTTTCTCCAAACAATTAATTTGACTAATAAACTAATATATAATCTAAAAATACTAAAAATATAAATACTCTAAAGTAATTTAATTGGCTTCCTTAATTTCTCCAAAAAAATCAACTCTATCTTATAATTAGAACCGGAGGGAGTATTAAATATTTTTACCAAACAAGATGTACTGTTGGGGGAAAGGAGGGCAGCAGGGGGGGTAGGCAAACAAAAACCACATTAGGCGTTAATGAAGACTAGATGCATGTTCTAATACGTGCGGAGTTTAAAAAAAAAGTCACACTGGTACTAGTTATCCCCTATCAATTATAATATGATTTATTATAATTTTGCTATGAGCATGTCGATTGTTCCTCAAAATTAAAATTGACTTGAAGGTGAGGAAGAATCATAATGGAAAGTGGGAACAACTGAAGTATCATGGCTAAGTATGTGTTTAGATTAGTTTTTGAGAATAGCTTTTACGATTTACGAGGTAAATGTGTGAGATGAATTTTGTCTTGAGTTGTGCAAACTTAAATTTGAAACCTACATTTAAAAAATACACAAACACTCACCAACATGAAAAACGCAAAAAGTAAAAAGGAAAAAAAAAAAGCAAAATAGAATAGCAAAAGCAAAGTTTGAAAGGAAAAAAAAAACGGGTTGTTGTTTTCTTTAAATAATTCCTTCCTTGATGAGACCACCTTTGAACCACTATGCAGGCATTGTGTTGTAAAGTAATGGGGTTTGCCAAGAATGATGCACACAAGCGTAATAAGCTAATACTAAAACAAATTGTTTTAATTGGCTAATTTAAGATTTAAGCAACTTACTTCGGCTCCATCAAAAAGTCCAAACAATTTAGTGATTTTACCATTGTAAAGTGCTAAAGTTACCCTAAAAGTTGCTCCATACCATGTATATATGAAGGAACTAGGCAAGTGCCTAATGAAGCTAAATAATGGTTCTCAACTTAGATACGCAAGTCGGTTTTTATTTTACGTTTTAATTTATCTCAACCTAAATAATGAAAAAAAAAAAAAAACATGTGAGAGGGAGGTGCCAAGACAAATTTGCAAGTGGAGTGAAAAATGTGAAACCCAGTTTACAAACACACCAACACATGTTTGGAAGGTGACATGCTTGTTTTAAGCATTTTGTTTCATAATTAAAGGTTAAGTCATTACTGTTGTTTGAGATTTTCCTTCAAAACTGTTCTTGGAAATAGTTTAAACCATTTATGTTGATTTACCCCAACTTGTTTGTTTGTTTGTTTTTTTTAGTTTGTCATATTCTATATTTGAGTTTTATTTTACATTGGATACTATCACAATTTAAATATTTGTACTATAAAATAAAATATATTTTGAATTATTCCACTGACTGATCATTGTTGTTGAGTAAGTAATTATTACAATTTGTATAACGATTAAGGGTCTGTTTGGGTTCACGTTTTAAAAGTTTATTCATGTAAGTCAGGATAAAATTTATCTCTCATATTTTTCTCATAAATTATAAATCACGTTAGAAAAATAGCTTCTACTGTTAATCCAAACAAACACTAAAAAGACTACATGCCTTGGTTGGTCTTGTAACCCAAAGTCTAATAGGACATCAAACACTTCTCTTATAGTGAGTGTTTGGAATGACTTAATTTTAGAAAATAAGCACTTATTACATAAGTCGAGATAAAACTACTCTCACATACTTACCTTGTATACTGTGAATCATGAATTATAAGCACTTATTGCTCAAAAATAAGCTATCACAAACGAGCACAATATATGTATGGAATATGAGGGAAATAGAGGGGGAGAGATTATTACAAGTTCAACTTAAAAAAAAAAAAAAGAAGGTTGTAAAATTTTAATGAAAAGTAGATGTGAGATTAAAGGATAAGAAAAATTAATTAAAAGAGTTTAACTCAACTTCTTCAATTTTTTTAAATTAAATTCATTAAAAATTTTCATCTTCCTTCATACCAAATACACCCTTGAAGCTTTTTTAAACATGAAACCTTTTGTTGAGGATATAATAGTTGTACGATTGTGTGTTTGAGAATTACCTAATACTAATGTTTGTTGAGGATATAAAGAAAGACTTAGTACACAACTACACGTGATTGATTTTTTACTTTGCTTTGGCCGATTATGTGATTCAATTCAATTATTCAAAGATCGGTAAAGAAATATTATTGTTGGAGCAAGTGTTATAAATTAAGGAAAAAACTATTTAAATTTTTTTTCTTTGCTTTATTCAAAGGGCGTTAGGAACTAGTTGGGATATCAATTTCTTGTTTCAACCGATTTTTTAAAAGACGAATTGAAAGGCTTACAAGAGATTTTGAAGGTCGCAAATGAGTAATGACTCTATGAAATTTGTTTTACTTTGTAAGTTTTTAATCAATACCAATCTAGTATACTTAAATTAATCAACGCATTTTTTTTTTTTTTTTGGTTTCAAACGCCAATACGAAGATAAGATTAACAAATATCATAATTCTAATGGCCTTCATCATCCCGTTGAAACCTCTCTATTAGGAAAAAAAATGAAGCTGAAAGAGTAGAATAAATCTTTGGGAGAATTACAATAAGGTCCTAAGGAAGGAAAAAAAATGAAAAAATGGTTCTTATAGATTGCAAAATAAAAAAATGGTCCCATTAACAACTCCATGAGCCTATATTGACAACTCGTTAACAACTCTAGGAGTATATATTAACAACTCCATGGGATCATTTTTTCATTTTGCAATCTATTGGGACCATTTTTTTATTTTTCTTTTTCTTTGGGAACTTAGTGTAATTCTCCCTAAATCTTTTAATATCATATGTATTAAAAAACACTTATTCAATTTTCTTTTGCTCTATTCAAAGGGTGTTAGGTGGCTGGAATCCTGGAAGCTAGTTGGAAATTTTTTTTTTTTACGTCGTTGGAAACTTGGAACATCAATTTCGTGATTGTATCAATTTTATGAGGGGGAATTACATTGAGGTTCTAAGAAAGAAAATAAATAAAAAATAGTCATTTAAAATTGTAAAATAAAAAAAATAGTCTCATTAAGAAATTACAGGAGCAGGTCATTGATAACTTTAGAAGCCTGCATTGATAATTTGATTGGACTATTTTTTTATTTTATAATTTCAAAAGATCATTTTTTTATTTCTCTTCTTTCTTGAGATCTAAATGTAATTCTCACTTTTATGAAAGACTTGCGGAAAGATACGAAGGTCACTGATATCTCTAAAAATTATCCTCACATGTAAAATTTCGATTGATACCAATTTAATTGCACATTAATATACTTAATTAAATCAATCAAGTATCAACACATTTTAATTGGGGCCTGCATCCTGTTGAATCTCTGTATCAGGGTAAAAAACAGAGTTTTGAAAGCATTAGGTTGAAGCATTAGTATGCAATTAATGGAAGTGTGGACTGGGTCGGAAGATATATTTATTTTGAACGTTGATGAATAATATATATATATATATATTTAATGAAGCAATGGATGTTCCCGGACTGAAAAATGAAAATGACAAGAAATATAATTAATTAATTATAGTCTTGTCACTTTCTTATCCCGCTGAATGGGTGAAACGGTGCACTGGCCAAAAAAAAAAAAAAACATGCATGGGTTAAACGCTGCTTATTTGACTTTATCATGCACTCCTTTCGAGATGGTGATATAAATTCCAACCGCCATCGTGTAAATATTTATTTTTATTATTAAATAGGTATTAATAGTATATAATTAAATAATTTAATATAAAAAATATAATAATTTAATTTAAATATATTTTAAATTTAAATAATTAAAATTAAATCTATCAATATTCATAATTTTTTATATTTAATAAAAAAATTTCTATAAAATTCACATATAAAGTTGTTATATATGATCAGATCAAAAAAATTAATATGAGTTTAAAAATAAGGTAATATGATTTTGTAAATTAAAAAAATAAAAAAGATAAATTTAATTTGTAAACTCGGTTTTCTGATTTATATATTGGTTCACAACTTAAAAAAATTAGTTTTAAAAAAATAATAATATAAATATATTAAAATAATTTAATTAGTTTCGTTCATCTCTTTAAAAAATTTAAATGAATCTTACATTTATTATGGAAGATAACACATTATCGTCTATTTATTGACAGCATTAGATTTATATCATTCTTTTATTGGACTCCTGCTGGCATGACTTTTTTTTCATAGTTATTTTTTCATTAGTTATTTTTCATCATTTCGGTTCTTTAACGCAAGACTTATTTATTTTTGATAAATATTATAGAAGAAACGAAAATTTGACTTTCATGGGATGTGATTGATTGATCTGTGCTTGTTTGGGATCATATTTGGACTCTTAGAAGTATTTATTCACATAAATCGAGACAAAACTTCTCTCACATACTTATTTTATATACAGTAAATCACAATTAAAAAATTATTTTTAAAGACTCCAATCATTATTCTAAATAAGTATGAGTAACCACTAGGCGCACTGGTTACTAAAGTGTTGTTAAGCACATCCCCCCTCCCCCTATATCCAGGTTCGAACCTGCTTCGCCTTGTAATAAAAAAAACAGAAACAAAGAATGTATAGATACCATTAATTTGTTTTTTCTAAAATGTAAATATAATCCTCTAAATTTACATTGAGTTTTGATTTAGTCCTCTAAATTTTAGCATTTAATTGTAGAGTTACCATTTACATTTAGGATCTGGCTTCTTTCATTTTCTTTTTCCATCTACTCCCATCCTTTTTCCCAAAACTACATAGGTTTTGGAGTAAATAAAGCAAGCGGGGCACAATTTTTTTTAAAAAAAGAGTATATAGTATTCTAAAATATTTTTTCAATAGAACTTAGTACCTTAAATTAATTTTTAGTACACTCAGCATCTTAAAATATATTTTTTTACTGATGCTCAGTATGTATTGAAAAATATTTCAGAGTGATAAGTGCCACTAAAAATATAATTTAAAGGGCTAAGTTTACTAAAAATTAATTTAGGGCCTACGAAAACATATTTCAAAGTGATTGATTTTTTTTTTTAAAAAAAAAGTGTTCCCATTGTTTTGTTTACCCCAAAACTATGTAGTTTTAGGAAAAAGGATAAGAGCGAATGGAAAAAGAAAATCAGACAAGTTAGATCTTTAAATTTGTTGAATCGACATTTATTGTAAATAAAATTAGCAATATTAATATTACGGGATTAAAAATGCACTTTAGATATCTAAACAACTAAAGTGAAACTTGACAAAAATTTGGAGAACTACGCATATAATTCAGTGTTTTTAACACAAATCATGAGGTATTCGAACTCACATTAAGTCCCAGCAGCGTAAATTAACTTGGATAGGGTCCAAATAAAAAGTATCCTTTTCGAAATATGGCTTCTACATGCATGCATGAACGAACTAAAACTCAAATCTTTGTATTTAAGAGAATCTTGAACTCACATTGAGACATTGGATTCCGCTACCATGTGGTATGCTTGATTGAGCCAAAAGAAAAAAAAGAAAACTAAAAAGTGAGTGCAATTTTGCAAATAATAGTAGGCCAGGTTTTGAGGTTTTTGCTCAATAGTTTAATGCTTAGTGTGTGTTTGGATTAGTTTCTGGAAATAGTTTTTACGATTTATGAGGTAAGTATGTGAAAGAGGTTTTGTTTTGACTTACAGAAAATAACTTTTGAAATCATGGTTTGAGTGTTTCTTAAATACTGTCTCGATACAGCCAATACCGGACAAAATATTTATTGCTCTAATGTATGTTACTAGGCCTCAATGGGAGTAAGAATGGCATTTCATTTCATTTCATGTTTGGTTGGCTTCTTTGAAAAGTCATTCCATTCTCAACTGTGTATTATTACATTCATTCTCTAGAGGGTTTGGTTATAAATTTGTCTCAAAAATTTTTGTTGAGAAACAATGTTATCTTGAAAGTTTTTTTTAAAATTCAATGTTGTCCTAAAAGTGTTAAAATAGAGAAATATTGTTTCTTTTTATTAAAAAATTAACAATCAATGTCAATTTTTTAACAATCAAAGTTAATTTTTTATAACGGAATAAAACAACATTACTACGCTTTAAAATTTTATGTGTGACATTAAATCTAAAAAGATTTTCAAGACAATATTACTCTTTAACGAAAACTTCCAAGCATATTTGCATAAATTCCATTCCTTCCTGAATTCTGATGGAAATGGTCCAGGAATGATGGATGAAAAGTCCATAATGCCCTTCTGTTCATAAAATTCTTCCCTTTCACATGCCATCACTCCACTCCTTAGTCATTACAAGTAATTTTCATGGAGCAAAAATATCATATATTCTCTACTTTACACACACACACACACACACACACACACACACTCTCTCTCTCTCTCTCTCTCTACATTCACATACATATGGGGCAGAGCAGTGTAAATATGTTTCATGTGATAAACATGATTGATGAGTAAGGAGTCAGCAAAGTAAACTTTGGGCTGCTTAAGCAATCTGGAAGATGCCCTGTAATTTTCTGTGCCATTTTTTTCTTGGGAGATGACTTGTGTCCACTTAGCTCAAATCCATTCAATGCATGTATACGAACCCACCATATTTTTTTTTTAATATTATTATGGTTCCACATAATCAAACAGAGGAGAGAAAGATACAATTCTAGTCTGCTATCTGCCTAGAGCCGTTGTAATAGTCAAACCATTTGAGGAAACATCAAGAGGCTCTTCCATATGGACATGTTTATCCTCAGAGCTCATGCAAATCACAAGAGGTTGTCTGGGACTTGGAAGAGCCATTGTTTCACTCTCCAACATCAGAACCACATTAGACATGCTTGGTCTGTCTCCTGCACAATCCTGCACACACAACATCCCTATCTGTATCCACCTCAAGGCTTTTCTTCTCGGCGCCGACTCTCGGATTGTGGGGTCCACTAGCTCCATCCCTCTCTCTTCATTCCATAGATGCCATGCCTACATACCCACGTTCCCATTATGCAATTCAGCATTCACAGTGCAAATTGTATCAGGCAAGTGTTTTATAAAAAATGCAGCATATATATCTTACTCACATGTCCTATGAGACTTGAGCCATCTTTATCACGGAAGCTTGTGTTCTTACGGCCACTGACAATCTCGAGTAGTAATATACCAAAACTGTAAACATCCGATTTCACTGAAAACAGACCTTCCATTGCATATTCTGGCGCCATATAACCACTGGAAATAGAATGTTAAGTGGAGATTAGTATAGGTTATTGTCAGTTGTTCCTAATTGAAGATATGTTAGGACAAATGAAAGCATGCTTACTATGTGCCAACTACTCTTTTTGTATTGGCTTCGTTTTGGTTTCCTCCAAATATTCTGGCCAAGCCAAAATCTGAAATTTTTGGATTCATGTTTTCATCCAACAAAATATTGCCTGCTTTTAGATCACGATGAATAATTCTAAGTCTGGAATCCCGGTGCAAATAAAGTATCCCTCTTGCAATTCCTTCAATGATTTCAAATCGTTTTTTCCAGTCTAATTTTTTCTGCTCATCTGGATCTGCCATGTTGTAACCAGAAAAGGTAAGAAGCACATCAAAACAAACCAATTATTCTGACAATGTGTGGTTAGTGTTTTACTTCTCTTCATCCTTAACAAGATTAAATTGAAAACAAGAACATAAAGGAACGGTTAACTAAGTAAGAAGAAACTTACCAAATAAAAAACAATCCAAGCTTTTGTTTGGCAAGTATTCATATACCAGCAACTTCTCCTCCTCTTGGATGGAACATCCCAATAGTCTAACCAAATTTCTATGTTGTAATTTGGCTATCAGTACCATCTCATTCTTGAACTCTTCTAATCCTTGGCCCGAACATCTTGAAAGTCTCTTAACAGCTATTTCTTCTCCCCCTGGAAGCTTTCCCTGGCAACAGAACGATAAACAATTTCAGTGAGTTCACTTTTTTATTCAACCTCTTATTCCCAAAAGGTGAGGCAGAGCACTTTTACCTTGTAGACAGGACCAAATCCGCCTTGTCCGAGTTTATTCTCTTCTGAGAAACTGTTTGTGGCTATAGCAATGCAATTGAAATTGAAGAATGGTAATTCTGGCCCACTTAGTTGGTTACTCCCTTCCAAACTAAACTCAGCTGATCCAGAAACATCTACCGAAGACTCTCTACTCTTGTTTGTAACAAACATAGGTACATCCTCATTCTTGCCTCCTGCAGCTGAGGAAATAGTAACTAATATTTAGAACCAATCATGATTTCTCTCATTCCAAAAAAATTAAGAAAAAATAAAAACCTCAGGAAGAAACAAGTATTACCTTTGCGTTTTCTATGAAATGTACATGCTAGCCACACGCATAGCCCTAGGCAGATTACTCCTCCCATAACTGCTGCTATTATCACTACCTTAGTCTTTTTACCCGTTCTACCTAAGAGACATGAATCAGGAGATAAACTTAAGTCATTAGGGAAAAAAAAATCAATCTTTTGATTAAAACAAAGACAGAGAGGGGTGTTTCTACTGACCTAATTCAGAAGCAGCAAGGCGGATGAACAACATGTTTCCTCCATTTTCAAAGTGGTCAATATCAACTAACTCCCCATGCCAAATCATGCATCCAATTCCAATAACATAAGCATAAGCAGTACAATTACCATGGGAAACACAATGATTCTCACAATTCTCTCTGGCAACCTCAATGCCAGAGTTACTATAAGCCACCAAATTTACAAAATCAGGCAATTTCAAACACTTCATCATCAAGAATCCATCTTCCCCAACAGTTTTGTCTGTTCCATTACTTTCTTTGATCTCATTCTTTAATGGGGTTCTCCTTTTACACCCACCTGACCAATTCCCTTTCTGCCACTGATCCCAATCCTTTGGCTCAAACCCATTTAAGCAAGTACAGGTAGGTGAAGATGATAAACAACAAACCCCAAAATTGCCACACTTGTTATACATTTCACATTCATTATAAGGCTCTCTTTCTACAGTAATCCACTTTCTCTCACCTTCCTCCCAAATGATCTCCCTTTCAGTCCCATCCCAACCTATCTGAAACCTTACGTTCTCAGAACTATTCAAGGGATTATAAGTTAAGTACCTGGTTTGGTCATCATTCACGTTGAGTCTAAAACCATAAAGATAACTACTTGTCATGTTCACACCTGTAAATATCCTACCATCCCAATACCCACTTCTCCATCTCCTTTTGCTTCCTTCCCAAATCACTATCTGGAGTGCTGCTCGAGGATCCAGTCCCATAGCGTAGTTCCCACGTGAAGGATCATCAGCAGATTTCCAGGACACAAAAGAACGTACCTCTCCTTTTGTTTCATTTACAGGCAGAATCATACCTGGTAGAAATGTATCTGTTGGATGGTCAAAGCTCTGCCATAACTTTCTGTTATTGGCAATACTCGAAAGAATAAGATTCCCGTCGTCCCTGAGAATAGCCTTCGGCGACTTGTTTCTCGGGATTGAGATTGTCACCTTACTGGACCAGACTGTGTTATTTTCTCCGTCCAAGATGACCAAGTTGCCATCTTTGCTAATTGTTATAGCTCCTTCTGTGCCTTCAATGGGGTTTTCTCTGTTCGCGACCCATATCACCGACCTTCCGGGGACGTCGTACCAAATCCCGACGTATCGCCGCCTGGGATCTTGGGAACTGAAGAAACCCAACTCGAAATTGAGCCCATGTGATACGACTCTGTCGTCGTCTCTGATCAACTGGCCCTGAGTGATTGAGTCGAAAATGGCTGCATGGGAAAACAGAGCAGAAAAACAAAGGATGAAGAAGGAGAGAAGAAATAATGGAACAGTGTTTGCGGTTTCCATGGCCGTTTGTTAGAATTACAAGTAGAAATAGAAATTAGAAAATGGCTGAGCTTGGTGGGTTGGTCGGATGGATGACATTAGATGAAATGAAAGGAAGTGGGATTAAGCAAAGAAGCTTGAATACGCATTGTTGGGGCGGTTTGGAATAATGTGACCAAAACAAGAAGAAGAGTGTGTGAAGGTGGTGAACCAGAAACGGAAATCACATCTTCTGAAACTGATGGGAGGAATGACCGAAAAAGAGAAGGTGACTCTGGTTTTTATGGAATGTCCAGAAACCGGTGGGGTCCACCCATCCGACTGTGATGCGGGGTGGTCCGCAGACACGTCCCAGATTGACCAGCAAACCAGGTGGTTCGGAGGAAAAAAAAAAAGGACCAGCGTTTCGGTTCGATCTTTAGTTGACTTTTTTGTTTTATTATTTAAAATTATTAAAATTAGGAGAAAAAATAGGAAAAAACACAAGAAAAAGCCATGTAAATTACAAATTTTTAAATAAGTAATTTCTTATTAAAATGAGTCATCAATTAGTATACTCTTGTGATTAATACCTATTTTCTTATGGATAACAAAATTAATTCAAAATTATAAAGTTCAAACGATATTTTCTTATTTTTTCAAAACATTATGTATAATGTATATTAATTTATAATAAAAAAGACGTATAAAAGGTGTACTCTTTTCTGCCAAAAAAAATTGCGCTAACTTGAGATATTAACTAATAAGAATAAACAGTTTTTGCACGAAGTACGGTAAATAAGTTAATTTGTCTGTGATTTGTATGCTTGAACATGTTTTTATAAAAAAATAAGTTTAACATGTAATTATTATGGCTCATTCCAGAGTAGAGCTGGGAATCAATGCCGGCCCTTGACGGGCCAGGGTCTAACAGGGCCGGCCATAAAGGGTTCGGGGTCAAGAAAATTGCAGTTTTTCAAGGCCCGGTCCAAGAGCATCAGGGCCAGGGCTGGCCCGCAGGGCCGGGAAATCCTTTTTTACAATATTTAACTATTTTTCCTGCGTATTTTCCCCAAAGAGATATAATTAGTAAATAACAACGATTAAAGTTCTAATTTAATACATAAATGTTGTCAACATTAAAGTTTAAATAACACGTCTCTTACAACAAACAAACACAGTTACTAATGTATAATCAAAAGTAAAATCATGTCCATAAATAACTCACACAAAGGCCAAAGTATAAGAAGGCAAGAAGCTAAATACTCTAACCTCTAAACAACATGAATATGATGACTATTATTTTCACCTTCTTCGCCACTATCATCAATTTCAATGACATTTAATTGTGTTTCACTTTGAGTAGTAGGTTCAAGTAGTCAAATAATCACAACCTTCATAAAAAATCATACTCTATCAGGCAGAATAGTATATAATATGATTTTAGTCTAAACAGGCATAACAATATACTCAAAAATCACAATATGATTCAATTAGATAAAACAATATACTCAAAAATTATACTCTATATAATATGAGGACAGAATGACATATAGATTCAATAAAGTAATTCAAAAATGTAATATGGTTCCTTTCCAAGTAAAAAAAATAAAAAATAAACGGGCCTAAAGGGCCGGCCCTTTTAAGTCCGACTTCCTTTTGAAGCTACAATTTACAAACCCGACCTTTAAAGGGTCAGGGCCTAAAAGGGCCGGTCTGATAGGTTCAACCCATTTTTCCAACTCTATTCCATAGCAATGACTGCTACGGCTCCTCTATTACATCATCAACAGCAACACGATGATGGCTATCACAACAGCAGGAGTTACTCTCCTCAGTGAGATGTTATTTTCCAATCAATAGATCCAAAAGCTGACAACTATAGCTGGGAATATGGGCCAACCCGCGGGTTGCGGGCTGGCCCGCACCAACCCGCGGCCCACGCGGTGCGGGTCTGTGCAGCCCGCACTTTTACGGGATGGCAAAATGCCAACCCTAACCCGCAGTGTGCAGGTTGCAGGCCAGCCCATGGGCCCGCATTTTTTTTTTTGAAAAAAAAATTCATATTTCTTAAAGATGATTGAAAATATGAGACACATATATACGAGTAATTAAATTTACCTTCCTAGTATCAATTATTGCTTTTATAAAAATTTAAAAATATAATCTAAAATTTAAGAGATAAAGTTATTAAATTTGTTAAAGTTTATAAACAAAACATAAACTCATCCTCAAGCAACCAAGAAATAATAATTTTGTTTAAAGAAGAAGAGAAGAAGCTAAGATTTTTTTCTCTTTGGATTGGAAGGTACCAAGATAAGAGTGGAAAACTTATAAGTTTTGTAAAATTATTATATATAAATAAAAAATTTTGCGGGCCAACCCACCAACCCGCGAGCTGGCTCGCATTAACCCGCGGGTTATGCGGTGCAGGCCTGTGCGATCCGCATTTTTACGGGTTGGGATTTTCCCAACCCTAACCCATCAAAACCCGCGGGCTCACAGGTTGAGCCCGCGGGTTGAGCCCATATTACCGGCTCTACTGACAACGAAGCCTCTATCTATATCACAATATTTTTTTATAAGAAAAAGCTCTATGAATGGTGCTATCTCCCCAAAACAAGACTTGATGTTCTACATAAGTTATTAGCACTTAGAGATACTATGACTTTCATAATCAGACAACAATGCATCGATCACCCTAATAGATATTCTATACAATGTAAACTTGTTAAAAAAATCCCATATAAAAATCATTATTAAGATCAAATCTATACTTTTGAATTTTGAAATATATGCATAGTTACATTTATTGTGTGGTAATACTTTTTAAAGAAACTTTATGGCATATATTATTAATTAATTTAATATTTCCATATCTCAGCATAATATACTAGTGATAATGGACTTCTTAAGTTTTTTATATGTAAATGTACGTATAATACCTCAAAAGTCTTACAATATGTGAAATAAATGACTAACTAACCACAGTCATGTCTTATTATAAGTGATTTATAAGAAAAAAGTTTATTCCAAATTTAAGTCCCTTGGGGTTATTAATAACCATTTTTTTAATTTTATCCTTATTTAATTTCTGTTGAAAGAGAAAAAGAATATAGATGTAAAATGACTTGTAAATATAGAGAAATCCAAAATTTTAATAAGAGAAATTTCTAATTTTTTTTATCAATTTAAGTCATATTTAATGAATTAATTATAATTTTTTTATATGTGAGAATGAATTACAACTTAGAAGTGACTTGTAACAGGAGCAATAGGGGTAATTAAAAAAATCAGTATGCACAAATTTAACAATTCCTAAAAATGTTTTTGTCAGATTTTGTATTTTGATTTTTGACCGCAAAGGGATTGTGACTATCCATACATCATTCAAAATTTATGGGTTTATGTATAATTTAACAATTTCGGTATGATATAATTAGTATTAAATAAAAAAAATATATTTTACCAATTTTAGTACATTTATGGCAATGAATACACTCATTAATTACACCAAAATGATAATTAACCATATTTAATAATGGATAATCATTAATTAAATTTATATTTTAAGTAATTAATTAAATGAGATGTGTGTGTGTGTGTGTGTGTGTGTGTGTGTAATCCTATGTATATAACAAGGAAGAAGTATATAATACAAGAAATGGGCCTCCACTAGAAAAATTATAATACATGAAAAGGGCCTTCACTTTAAGCATGTCCAAACACAACTTTCTTTCTTATTGGGAATTCATAAGAAGTAATTAGCCACAAAATCAAACTGAAATGTCAACATTCAAAATCATACGCTTATTATAGTATTATTATTTAAATCGTGACCTAACATATTTTTATATTTCACCGTGGATTCCAACAAGGTCACAAGCAAGGTATTAAAATCCGGATCGGGTATTGAATCGGTTGGGGTACTGGATTAAAGGTCAGTGGGTCAGATCGGGGCCAAATCGGAGCTAAACCGGGACCAAACCGGTGAGAAATTAAAAATTTTAGACTTATAGTATAAAATTCTAAAAAAAAAAATAAATTTTTTTTTTCAAAAATTGTAACCCAGACCGGACCAACCGATCCAGTCCGGGTTACATAACATTGGTCACAAGTCACAACAACCCTGGTGATTCCAGCAAAATACACAATAGGTTAAAAAAAGCCCAAAAAGAATGTCAATTTAGGAACACTAAGCATTATTTCTGATTTAAAACTCTTCACACACACATATATATCTATATATATATATATATATTTATAATATAAAATTAATTAAAATAAATAAAATCAAACAAGAACTTTGATAGTGTTAAAAAAATGTTGATTATTATAATAATAAATGTCCTCTTTTCAATGATGATATTTTGTATTGTCAGTGATAACCACGCTCATCATCAATTATCATTATATAAATTATTACATAAATTGATATGGTAAGAAATTATTTAATTTCTTTATAGGATATATTGTTTTATATATCTAATAATTATTATAATGTAAAAAATATAATGTTCAGAAATTCATAGTGTCATAACTCTTTGAAAAGCCTTCATCCTTTTAAATTTGGGGACTTTAAACATTCTCATTGTAGAAATATTTGAACTTCATATAAACATGTGTAAGTAAGTGGTTGTTAACAGATAGTAATTCTCAGTTAAATATAGAAATAGATGTTCTAGCCTCCTTCTCCTTAAGGTAGGTGTGGGTTTTTCTTTTCTTTTGTTTTTTGTTTTTTACTTTGGCTTCGAAGGAATTCATATTAATATCGTAACGTATTTTATATATTTATCATGGACTCTCTTACTATATATTGGTCAAACACCTGATCTTGCATTTTGTTCTACTGAAATATAGTACTCCCTCCGATCCTAAATATAAGATATTGTTTATAATGTAATTTACACTATAAACTATGTCTTATATTTAGGACCGGAGGTAATATTTCCTTAACTTCTACATATGTTAGTTCCTTTTATTTGCGAGAATAAGTATAAATTTTTAACGCTTATAAGAGTAAACAAAAGCCCCAATTTATTAATAAGTTAATAAAAATTCAATAATAAGTATTATCAAAGAAAGTTTCTAATTGTTGGCCAAAAAAAAAAAAGGTTTCTAATTAAAAAACCATAGCATTGGGTCTCTAAGGCTATAAAAAAAATTTCTTCAATCGAGATACTTTACAAGAACAAAATATTTAACTCTATTTATTTATATGACATAAATATAAAATCAAATTATCCATTACTATCTATTGAATTGATATTTTTTTTAAAGAAAATTATCATATATATTTGGATTATATTTTTTTTCCAAAAATAAGAATGTTCTCGAATAACCCATGCAACGTGTTTCTAGAATAAAGTAAAGTTAGTAGTAATTATCTTATTTTTATGTAAAAAAATGTAGAGTCAAACCAATTCAACGCAGAGCAAGTAAGAATTGGACCTTCTTTTTGTCTTGTCTTGTGGAAGCTGATAAGTTGCCTGAGACATACATTCCCCATAACTAACGTAAAAGTCCCTATTTTTATTTTTAATATTTATTTGGGATAGTTTATTTTTAACTTATAAGTATTTATAATTCATAATTTATGATATACGAGGTAAATATGTGAGAGGAATTTTATCTCGACTTATATAATAAATACTTATTTCTCAAAAATAAGTTATACCAAACATTCATTTAGTCATATAATACGTAAAATACAATAAAGCGAGATTCTGGCCAGAAAAAAGATGCATGCCTTTAGATTTCTTCCCTAATTTTCTTCCTCTTTCAATTTCTGAAAATTGTAATTACCTCAAATTAATTCAAGTTGAATCAAATCAAATAGATTAATTAATAAAGAAAATAGTATTCTAATATCTATGTTCCCTATTTATAAAATTTAAATCCACATGTTTACCCAAAGAGAACGAAATTCTCTTTCACTCAAATAAATAGATATTCTTTCTGTGTGTATCTTTTAATTTTAAATCCTTTGTAACTATATAAATAAGTGAAAGTATATATGAGAATTATTTTTCACTTACCCTATTTTATACACAATAAAATTGAACTTTCTCTTCTCAAAACACTTAGCTTATCTTCCTTGACCAGTACACATGCTTGACATTTGTTCCTTTAGGTGATGAGCTGATCATATAATTTGTTAATTAGGACAAAAAGGGTTGATGGAAGATAATTAAAATTAATTAAAAGACTTTGCTTTATTTTACCTAAACAAGCAACAACTCTATCCAACTCATCCAATAGCATTTTGATCTTACTGTCAACATAATTCAACTGCAAACAGCCAGAGGAATTGTTTCAGATTTGCACGTTTCCTAAATTATTTATTGATGATGATAAAAATAATAATAAAATAATATACAAAATCAAATTCACGCATTTTGAAAAACTTTATACCTAAGATGATTTCTAGAAGGGTTTATCGAGTCATCATTTTGATTTTTTAGTGCAGTCAATTGGTACCTAACTTTATTTTAGATTTGATTGAACTCTTTTGTCCTTTTGATTTAACGAACTAGTTGTTATTTGCATCCAAGATCAGGAGATTTTATAATTTTTTCCAATGTGAATGTTATGAAAATTTAATATAAGTATTACAGCTTATAGTTATGTTGCATAATTGCTGTTCTCAGCCAGAAATTTATTTTTCTTTTATTCTTTTCCATCTAACCCTCACCCAGGCCTCCCCCATAGGAAAGGGAGAGACACGCATCCACCACATTACTCAACTTGAGGCTAGAACCCACAACCTCCCATTTAAGGGATGTCTGGTTTGCCAATTGAGCCCTAGTGCTCGGCTTCTCACTAGCAAAAACAATTGTAATTCAATTCAAAACTGTTTACAAACATTAAACAAAGCATAGGCTACTTGAAACTATGATTAAACTTATTTACAAGACTTAGGGTTTCTTTGAGTTAGTGTCGTAAAAGCACGTTTACGCATATTGAGACAAAATTCCTCTCACATACTTATCTTATATACCGTAAATCACATTAAAAAAAAGCTTTTACTACTAATCTAAATAGGCATTAAACCAATAAAACTAGAGAGTACCAACTTTTGTGTAACACCTCATTTAAAACAGCATATATATTTAACGTTTAATCCGTTAAAACATCATTTGTGAATTTGAGGACTCTATTCGAACAAAACTTGAACAATACTTATTTGATACTTTCAACTGTTAGTTCAAAATTTTAGTTTCAAACAAATATTTATCAAACGAAATATTTTAGGACGAAAACTAATCTTAGTGTCATGGCAATTAAATATAAAGTGGCATAAAGGTGTACGAGAAGCCTAATAGAGCATTCAAAACTCACTCCACGGGTGCCTTCCCTTGCTTCCGATTAGAATATTCACATGAAAAATGTTAATATAATAGAATGAGATTCAATGTCTCAGTAACTACTGAAAGTTGTTACTATACACAAACAAATCACATATGATGAAAAAAAGTAACTGATTACGTATATATTCGTATGTACCATAATCCTCACACAAGAAAATTACAAATTTAATCATCGTTATGTCAATTTGTATTTTTATTACAACATGTAATATACAATTATGCAATATGCAATATCCAACCTTCCTTATATCACCATCCATCCTTATACCACTGATTGAAACCACATGCTAACACATAGTCCAACAGAAACCCACCATTTGACTGGATTGTCCCAAACTCACCAATTCTTAAAATACACCTGGCCAAAGGTATAGAACTTAAGTCTAGACTATGGCTCCCCTTCTTAAAAGAATACACTCAAGGAGGTGTCACATGTCCCACAGCTCCAATGCAATCCCGACCAAAGGAAAACATGAAAGAAGAGGCCCTGACAAATGTCATTCACTGTGCACCGAGTGATGACATATCACGTGGTAAAAGATCTCAACATACAAATTTCTCCTTATTCCAACCAATCACAAATGCAACCGCTATGACAGTTATATTCAATCATCAATAAATATAATATGATTAAAAGACAAGGTACGATAAATCATGCTTCCATTTATAGCAAATATCATCACTTATTCAAACATGCCTAAAAGGAAACAATAATCCAACAATACATTAATTATAATTAATTTATTAACCATGTAAATAAAGTGAATTATAAAGAAATTTACTTATAACATTACTTACTTGAGAATTTACAATACGTACACATATACATATAATTCAGTTCATTTTTTTAAAAAAAAATCGTCGTTCACAATCATACACAAATTCACAAATATATGGAACTCAGAGTTACCTACTACTTTCTATTTCATAAGTAATCACATAGTGGTAATTCAAAGTCCTCAATGGGAGTCTACAATATCACACACATAAATAGTTATTAATAAACTAATTAAAACTAGTCTAGGATTACTCTAAAACTATCTTAAAGCTACTGTGGGTCTTAAAAGTTACCCTCCAAAAATCAAACTAGTTCATGTTTATGTGTAGGCAAATATGGCTACTATAATTCTAGAGATTTCATATTAAAGAAACCGTGATTCAGAAATTTCCTATTAAAACATAATACTGGAAGGAATTAGAAATGATCTTAGGGAAAATTCTAAAAAACTACATTGGAAATATAAAAAGAATAAATCAGTACATTGAAAATGGGAAAAGACAGATCAGACGGGTGTCAGAGATGTGAGGAATCTGTCATTTTAAAATTTTGTCCAAATGACAAAAATGACCTTCAGCCCTTAGTCGCAATAACAACATAGGAGTTGTTAATGGCGAATCCGGAGTTATTAATAGCGAGATAGGTGTTGTTATTGGCTCTGAAAATTGTTAATTGTGAAAAAAGAAATTGGAGTTGTTAATTTCTAATCCAGAGTTGTTAATTAAGAGATAAGTGTTGTTATTGGCACAGAAACTTGTTAAGTATGAAAGAAGAAATTAAAGTTGTTAATATCGAATTTGAAGTTGTTAATGTCGAATCCGGAGTTGTTAATTAAGAGATATGCGATGTTATTGGCCGTGAAATTTGTTAATTGTGAAAGAAAAAATTTGAGTTGTTAATGTCGAATCAGGAGTTGTTAATTAATAGATAGGTATTGTTATTGGCCCTGAAACTTGTTAATTGTCAAAGAAGAATTGAAATTGTTAATGTCGAATCCGGAGTTGTTAATTATGAAGATCATGTTGTTATTCTGAAGTGGGGGATGAAGTGTGAAAGAAGATAGTGGAGTTGTTAATATCGAATCCAGAGTTGTTAATTAAGATATATACGTTGTTATTGACCCTAAAACTTGTTAATTGTAAAAGAAGAATTGAAGTTGTTAATATCGAATCCGGAGTTGTTAATTACGAGGATCATGTTGTTATTCTGAAATGGGGATAAAGTGCTAAAGGGCATTTTCATCATTTGGCCGAAATTTCAAAATGACAGATTCCTCACATCTCTAAGACCCACCTGATCTGTCTTTTTCCATTTTCAATGCACTGATTTATCCTTTTGATATTTTCAATATAGTTTTTTGAAATTTTCTCATGATCTTATATGGTCTGTCAAAGTAATTATAGATGATATTTGTACACACACATAAACAATGGCTGATGTGAGTATGCGTAAAAATAAATAAATACATAAATAAATAAAGAACAATAAAAGGACGTTGGAGGTAGAGTCGGAAATTCGGGCCGAGCCCGTCGGGCCGGCCCATTTAGGCCCGAGCCCGTCAAGGGCCGGGCCTATGATTTAGAGGCTGAAAATGGAAGCGGGCCTAAAAGGGCCGGCCCTGTAGGGCCAGCCATGAAGCCCTGCGGGTCGGCCCTTTTAGGCCCGTTTAATATTTTTTAAAAATAAATTAATAAATATAATATCATTATATCAAATTATCAATATGAGAGACACCTAAGTTCCTAATAGAGTATTAATAACAGGCAAACACTTATTAATTGATTTGATTTATTTTAGGGAAAATCGCTGGTAAATACCAAATAAGCAAATTAATTGCTCTTTGCCACCAATACAAATGGGATACCTAACTGTCATTAAACTTGAACTTAAAAAGACAAAAAAGCCCTTAGTTTAGTTTGAAAAGATCACACGAGGCAGAAGCAAACGATTAAAGTTTATGATAGTGGCTTGTTCAGTTATTGTGTTTGGCGGAGTGCGGTGATGCGAGTCTTCTGTTGTTGCCGTCGATCACTATGGCGTCCGTCGGAGATCCATCACTGTGGATTCGATAGATCACTTTGAAGCCCTTCTTCATATTTCAGTTTTTGATGGAGGCGATGATTTCTATATTGCTAGTGAAACTTAGTATTGTGCATTGCTGTGTGTGTGAGTAAGGAAATAGTAAATATAATTGGGGGTTCTTTAGATATTATGAGTTTGGCCATTATTGTGAAGTTTTTGATATTAGTTTATGGGAGTTTGTATATTGTGTATTGTGTATCGTGTATTGTGTGTAATCGGTTTTGTTACCTGAATGTTGCTGGAATAATGATTCTGTAATGGAGATTCACATGTGATAACCATTATATGCAACTGATCTCCCGTTTTGTGCACCTACACCTATCCCTGAGTAATTGCACATCATGGAAGAGTAATTGCATATAATGGAAGATCATTGGCACAATGGATCATCCTTTACACATGAATCAGAAGATCCATTGCACAAACGGAAGATCAATTGCATTTCATGGAAGATCAATTGCACAAAACGAAAGATTATTGGCACATCATGGAAGAGTATATGACAATGCAAGATCATTGGCACAATGGATCATCCTTTGCACATCATGGGAGAGTATTTGCACAAAACGGAAGCTCAATTGCACATCATAGAAGATCAATTGCACATCATGGAAAAGTAATTGCACAAAACGGAAGATCAACTACACAATATGGAAGATCAACTGCACATAATGGAAGATCAATTGCACATAATGGAAGAGTGATTGCACATAATGGAAGATCATTGACACAATGGATCATCCTTTGCACATGGGAGAGTAATTGCATAAAACGGAAGATCAATTGCACATTATGGAAGAGTAAATGCACAAAACGGAAGATCGACTACACTATGGAAGATCAACTGCACATCATGGAAGAGTAATTGCACAAAATGGAAGATCAATTGCACAAGACGGAAGATCATTGGCACAATGGATCATCCTTTGCACATGGGAGAGTAATTGCACAAAACGGAAGCTCAATTGCATATCATGGAAGATGAATTGCACATCATGGAAGAGTAATTGCATATAATGGAAGATCATTGGCATAATGGATCATCCTTTACACATAAATCAGAAGATCCATTGCACAAACAGAAGATCAATTGCACTTCATGGAAGATCAATTGCACAAAACGGAAGATCATTGGCACATCATGGAAGAGTATATGACAATGCAAGATCATTGGCACAATATGGAAGCTCAATTGCACATAATGGAATATCAAATACACAAAACGGAAAATCGTGTTTTGCGCACAAGGAACATATTGTGCACGTATGTCAAACTTTATCGACATTTGGATGATCTAATGTTTAACAAAGTCATATATATACAGACAATTTAGTTTGTTGCAAAACGAAATACAAACATCCCTAGTTAAAGTAGTTAAAGCATTAATGACACTTTGTCTTCTTCTTATATCTCCAAACTTCAATGTTATGCATTATCCATTTCCGATGTTTGTTCTTCGCATGGGTAACTAGCCACCACACCACATCCACCCTCTTTTGATCCATGTCTTCCTGAACATAAAAGTTTTAAATTAGATCCAATCATATTGTAACATGTAAAGTAAAAATTTACTCACATCAGGCATTGTGAAATTGTTCCACTCAAGCCTTCTAATATTTTCCCACATTTGCAGCCACAATATCACATACATGCCACAGTTCCATCTAGACAGAAATAAATAGCAAAACATTAACATACAATGGATACATCTATACATACAAGAGTATCCAACAATTTCACTAACTCACACATTTCTCTGCTGTTGAACAACACCAAATCTAAAATCAAATGCAAGCTTGTGTCCATAGAGATCATGATTCTGGTGTGCGTGTAAATCACAAAAATATTTGCTTTGACAAATTGCAAAGTTGAGAGCCACTAAGTTTGTGCATGACAATAAAACAATTGCACACTTTGACTGGATGCAAGTTTCAATCATGCAACATAGTTATACAAAGATCCTAGAAACATATGAGCAAACACCAAAATGAGTTCAAACAAGAAGGAGAACAGAAACACTTGCCAAATGTCTGTTACATACCAACAACAAGTTTTGAATTGACATGCTTTGCAGAAAAGATAGGTTATTCAGAATCGATATTAAGTTGCAACAGAGAAGCACCATATGAACAAAGCATAAACTTCATAAACTTCATGCACAAATCCTGATTTTGTCATCCAGCACAGTGAACCACAGTCTTAAGAGTATTTGTCATGGGTTGATTTGAAGGTTCTTAATGATATATCACGAAGCATAAAAGGAAAACAGAGTATAGTAGAGTTCAAACAGTCCATGACATCTAAATATACTCCCATTATAATAAGCCTGCTCCAATTACATTTTGAAAGGGTTCAAGACAAGAAACTCAGCATAGTTTCAACTGAATTTTATCTCTTTAGAGAGCTCTACTAACTCTAAAATTCACTTCTTTATAAAGGAAAATTCTTCCACTAAACCATATTAAATTCAAAAGCCCCATCCTGTTGATTTATTTTAGAAAGCACCATATAAGCATGAACATTGCTAGTAAGTAAGGCATTTTAAATTATCTCACCGGATTTTGGGAGTAGGAAAATCCCTAGGATTCCAAGCTTCTTCACTACTTGCCTGAGAACAACCACAGACGGCAGACAATAGTGGACGGCGACCGAAGGAGTGTGGAATGCAAGAACAACCTGATGACGCGGGGAACAAATTAAAATCGAGATGCAAAGGCAAACTGAGCAAATCATTCTCACCAGATTTTGGGAGTAGAAAAATCCCTAGGATTCCGACCTTCTTCACTGCTTGCCCAAGAACAACCATAGAAGGCAGACAATGGTGGACGGCGTCCGAAGGAGTATGGAAGGCTTGTTTGACGAAGATTGGATCTGCTACACTGTACTCAAACACCGAGTTCCTCTGCCTTTTCTCCTTCCTCCCTCCCGCCTATAATGTTGTCGTCAAACTAAGGGCTTTTTAGTCTTTTTAAGTTCAATTTTAATGACAATTAGATATCCCATATGTGTTGGTGGCAAAGAACAATTAATTTGCTTATTTAGTATTTACCAGCGATTTTCCCTTTATTTTATTTTCTACAATGTTTTATTCATTTAAACTTAAAAAAAAAGGCTAATTTGGACATTAGATGATTATTTTAACTAAAAATTTATGAGTTTTAAAAATAATGTATACCAATTTAAAGCAAAATAATAAATAAATTGTAAAACTTTAAAAAAAAAATTTTGAATTAAAATGAGTTTAGGCCCGTTTAGGCCCGAGCCCGTGAAGGGCCGGCCCTGTAGGGCTGGGCCGGCCCGTTTTCCCAGCTCTAGTTGGAGGAATCGTAGATAATAAATGGGCTTTGGACTATCAACTATGTGTGTTTGGTGAGGGCCCTTAGACCCGATTCACAGTCATAAACTCAATTGGTAACCATTATTTTTTTTAGTGTTTGGGGAGGCTTGCATGTAATTGAGTTTTTGCTAAAGCCCAATTGATAAACGCTCAATTGTGAGAAGTTGAAGAATGAAGATTTTATTAAAAGTTAGTGGCATTTTATGTTAGATTGAGTTGTTTGAAAATTAGTTATATGATATTGATTTTTCCTATAAAATATTTTTTAAATAGTATATAGTATCAAAAAATATTTTTTTAGTGTTCTTAACCCCTTAAAATATTTTTCTAGTTGTACCCACTACCTAGTGTGCTATTAAACTGATTACAATTTTACCCACTTTCTAGTTGTACCCACTCAAAAAATATTTTTTGAGTGTTTTTAACCCTTTAAAATATTTTTTTGGTGTTTTTAACCCCTTAAAATATTTTTTTGGTGTTTTTAACCCCTTCAAATATTTTTTTTTTGTGTTTTTAACCCCTTAAAATATTTTTTTAACTGTATCTAGTGTGTTATCAGACTGATTGCAATTTTACCTTTAATGTACCTTTTCAGCTCCAAAAATTACTTTAAAATATTTTTTGGTGTTCTTAACCCCTTAAAATATTTTTTGGTATTTTTAACCTCATAAAATATTTTTTCAGTCGTACCTAGTGTTTTATCATACTTATTACAATTTTACCCTTAATGTACTTTTTCAGCTCTAAAAATTACTTTAAAATATTTTTTTTATGCTTTTGACCCTTTAAAATATTTTTTCAGTTGTACCTAGTCTTAGGAGACTGAGTACAATTTTACCTTTAATATATTTTTTTAGTAGTAAAGAGTACCCAAAACTTAGAATACTGATTTACTGATTTCCACCCACTCTAAAATAATTTTCTAGTAACACCTAATATTTTAAAGTATTTTTTAAATATTTATTTGATTTTTTTAAATATTTTTCCACCCACTTTCTCTTACTATTATCACAAAAGTCACTTGTACTCAAGTCAATCCAAACAAGTTTTACATTTATAAAAGTCATTTATACAACCACCAATTTAAACATAAATCACAATACATGATCTGGTTTTTATCAAAAACAATATTATAAAAAATCAAATTAAAACAAACCCAATTAACAATCCCTATTTCAAACACATACTTATTGATGAAACCAGCCGTGTTTGTAAAAGAATGAACACGGTGGATATTACTTATTGATGAAAAGAGCCGTGTTTGTAATAGGAAAATGCAAATAAATAAATTTAAAAAAAAATACAACCACATATAAGTGCTTTTTAATTACTAGAGTGAAAACTAAAAGGACATTGAGGTGGGAGGATGATTTAACTCGAGAAGCAATGAATGTTGTGGTGGAGGTGGGGTCAAGACAGTGTGCGTATTGACCTTTGAAGGGAGAAAAGAAATAGTGACAGGACTCATAAGAAGACAAAATAAGGAGCCATGGGTAGGAAGATAACTTTGACCAGATTCAAGAATAAGAGGATTGTCGAATAAGAGGAAAAAATGAGGAAGCAAGAGAGCTACCTGAGCGCCTGTAGATGATGCGACAGCTACAAGATATGAGAGAAGGAAATGATATTTATATGGAGAATGATGCAGGTTTTTTTCAACAGTTGGGCTTTTTTAACAATATGAATATATTCTTTTTTTATATTTTAACTCTAAACTACAAAGGCTATTCACATATTAAAACTTAATCAAATATAAATAATTTGACTCAATCCATTTAAAATCTTATAATTATAAGTTATTTACAAAAATAAAATTTGTCGACTTTTATTTAATATTTATACTTATATGTATAAACAACTTTTATATGGTGGAGTTTTATTTAATATTTAATTGTAATTATTTTGTTTTAAGATATAGACAATTCATTAAGATGTGAATTAATTCTAAATACAGTCTCTTACTTAACCTAAGTTATAATTGATTTCTAAATTTAAAAAGTAAGATGTTACATTTTGTATCTACAAAAACCAGGTTTAGGCTAGTCTTGATTGGTCAAGACCATGCAAACCATAATTCAAGCTTGGGGACTGAGGTTTTTTCCATCCAATAATCTCAACAATACAGAAAAGACACTAATCAATGCAAACAATACCCACCTGCTCAAGCATTCATCAACTAATAAATCATCTTCCCAGAACTCAATTCGCTGATTACTTTTTGCTTCCTTTTTCTTATGTTTCTCACTCTTTACCCATCAACCTCATTTCCTGCATTATACCCAGCAGCACTCAAAGAATCCAACACCTTCTTGCTTTGGTTCTTACAAGGTTGTTCTTAGATTGCACCGCCCCATTGTTTAGCCCTTCACTAATCTCAGCCATGTGAGTAAAATTTTACTTAATTTTGTGCCTTTTGTGCTTCTGACTAGACTCTAGCAATTTGGACTCCTTGTGAAGGCGATTCAGTTCATTAAAAGAAGCAGAGGCCTGGTGAAGATATGCACTAATGACACTTGAAGCACCATTCTCTGCAGAAATGAAGTTTGAGAGGATTCTTGCAGCTTTTGAAGGAGAAACTCGTCTTGATGAAATAGGTTCTCCAGAGATTTTATTCATCCTTCTTGGCTTCTAAGTTTTTACATACACCTATACTCTGAAATATATTTATGAAACATCCTTACACTTTCTTCATACTTAAATTTGAAGCATCGGCATGATTTAGAAATTAACAGGAGGACACAGTTATGTTCTGAAGCTACTAACGAGCTTAAAGAAGTAATCATGCATCCCCCAAATGAATCAACTCAAGAGGGGAATAATCAAATAGGTTGAAAAACATGATAGCATGATGCATTCAAACTTAAAAAGTAAGAAAAAAGTAGACAAGAAACCCCTTCTAACATTGAGATTATCAAAATCAATTACTATGTTGTTCTTCAGAAATTCATATGCTCCCAAGTGAAAAATTTGACGCATTAAGAGAGTGTTTGGAATACACTAAAAAAACATCTTTACATATTATAAAATAAAACTCCTCTTACATATTTTTTCGTATAAAACAAAATCATTTAAAATAAGTAAATCCAAACATACACTAGCATTTATCCCTCACTACTTGGCTTGATACTAACACATAACTTGATACTAACACATAACTATAATGCTCAACTATCAAGTTCATGCCTGTAAAATCAGAATCCAATTATAAAGCAGAGGATTGTGATCATTTCAACACCCGAGTTAATGAGTATCAATTATAAAATGCTAAAGGGAATTGGGATCCAAAGCTTCACTCATCAGTTTTTTTTCATTCCAATCCCAGTTTTGATACTACGGTGTTGGGACATCGAATTTCAATATGCCAGGAATACAGGGTATGTTTGGTTGAGCGATTCGATTGCTTATAAGTTGCTTTTTAATAGTGATTTACGGTATACGAAGTAAGTATGTGAGAGGAGTTGTGTCTCGATTTACGTAAAAAGCAACTTATAAGTTTTTTTAAGTTGAAACAAACATGCTTACAATTTACTGTACAACTATTGAAATATTGTGAAGCCCATAATCAAGCAGTCAAACACAAATAGCGCGAAACAAAATGAGCGACAGAAACTGACACAACAAATGCAGAAACAAACATGATGCAACACTTGAACGGTGAAATACAAAACAGATAATAATAAATTCCCGTCAACAAGCACAGCTAATTATCCTACATTGGGCAGCCCAACCCCAAATATTATATATAACATCGAAGCTAATTCCATAGTTCCCATGTTTTGAAATAGGAAGATAAAAAAAAAAAAAAAACAAAAAACAAAGAAAACAGAGCTTACATATCAGGATCAACCAAAGAACTGAGTTACGCTATGTCTCAGCCCCTTCTTCGTGTTCAGACGGATCTATTTGCTGGAGGATCAAACTTTAAAACCCTAAACACTAGCTTTCACTGTGTTGGTTTTATAAGCACAGGGTAGGAACGCACCGTTTAAGTCTTTAAGAGCAGGTTCTTAAATTCGAGCCAAAACCACCCTTTGCTCTGTTCAGGTTCTAAACTCGAGCCAGATTCAACTTTTCCAGTTTCATGTCCTCCTCCTTAGAACGTAACCGATAAGCATGCATGCGCGAGTTCTTTAGGTCTCTGTTCATCTCACTGATTGGCTATTTTGATTTGCACCATGTCAACCAAGATTCCACCCCACTTAGATGGGTTTATCTAAACTCTAACGTCTTCAACTGGTTCAGTTGGCGATTTCTTCCAACAAATCACGACTCCATTAAAAACAAATCTTTCTGTATTTTCTCAAAAGCAATGAAGAAAGAATTGCTCTTTTTGGTTGAAAAAGATTCCCTTCAAATAAAACATGTGCTTGTAGTGCCTCTGATAGGGAAAGATTTGAGAATTTAACGGTTCACACTGTAAATTTTGGCTCAGGAGACGACTCTAAGCTACATTTGGTGTTTATCAAAGGTGACAATCATTATTATACTTATGGCTGCATATATATAGTTTATTAATACCAATCACAAAAGTTTGTGACAATAACATCATTGGTGGGATTTCACAAGGACTAAATTTGACACTGTTTGCCTCTCTAGAAAGTTGATCTTCATTCCATAATTTTCATGCCTGAAAAGTGAAAACAGTAACCCCCAAGCCCAAGTATTTAACTATTCTTTAAAAAAGGAAAACCTGATTCCAATGACACAATCGATATCTTATGTGCATGCAAAAGCTGATTTTATATATGTGAATAGATTCAGAGAAAGCGTGGAAAGCCATCACTGTTCAACATCATAAGTTCATAGAATGGCAACAATTTTCACTCTTGAGTGATGATGATAATCCCCACAATCTTATCTACCTTGAATATCAGTAAGAGTTACACTATTGTGGGACTCAAGTTGACGTTCCTTAGAATTAGAGGACCCTGAACATGAAACCCAATGCTTATGCACAAAAGCTACTTGCTTTGGAGGAGGAAGATGAACATTCTCACTTATAAGCATCATAACCACATTGGTCATGCTTGGCCTTTCTTTCGCTGCTTCTTGCACACATAGAAGCCCTATGTGTATGCACTTCATTATTTGACTCCCATTGCATGAATCCCATATTACTGGATCTACTAAAGATATAATTTTCTCTTCATTCCATAGCCTCCATGCCTTATTAACACAAACATAAAACTAGTTAGTTTATACATAATGAGGGTCACTCACAAACAAGTAGTTAACGTAATTTTCTCAATTGCTTACGGTTCAGTTTTTTAATTAAATATTTTTATCTGGGATCTGACAATTAATATGGTATATAACATTTGTATTGACTAATAACACTGTCACAAAAGAGTGTACTTACAAGTCCTATAAGGCTAAGAGACTCTTCATCGGTGTGGTAGCTACTGTTTCTTCTTCCATTAATAATCTCCAATAACAAAACCCCAAAGCTATAGACATCAGATTTTTCAGAAAACAAACCCTCCATTGCATATTCGGGAGACATGTAACCACTGCATTTAAATCACACAAGTCATAAAACCCATCAAAATAAGGTTCAATATGTTATTGTATAAAATAGAATTATATGAAATGAAGAATACATAACACTTACTATGTTCCAACGACTCTTTTAGTATTAACCATATCTTCGCTTGGTCCAAAAATTCTAGCTAAACCAAAATCTGATATTTTTGGATTCATCTCCCCATCCAACAAAATATTACTTGCTTTCAAATCTCTGTGTATGATTTTTAGTCTAGAATCTCTATGAAGATAAAGCAAGCCTCGAGCTATTCCTTCAATTATGTTAAATCGTTTTCTCCAATCTAAACTTTTTCTTTGGATTGGATCTGCAATTGAAGTCATAATTAGTAAGAAGATAGCATATTTCTTGAAGTTAAGATGCCATCTTCTATTGATGCAAAGGAAGCATAATGTTTGAAAGGTGAAACACAAGAAACAAGAACTAACCAAAGAGAAATGCATCCAAGCTTTTATTTGGCATAAATTCATATATTAACATCTTTTCATCTCCTTCAAGGCAGCAACCAAGAAGTTTTACAAGATTACGATGTTGAAGCTTCGAAATGACTAACACCTCATTCATGAATTCTTCTTGCCCTTGTCCGGATGCTCTGGACAGCCTTTTTACAGCAATTTCCTGACCATCTTGCAATGTCCCCTATAAGAGGGAAATGAAAAATAAATCAGTAGCTGCTACACTTGAATATGATATAGAATAAAGATCACGTGCAAAAAAATTACCTTGTAAACTGGACCAAAACCACCCTTCCCTAGCATGTTAGCTAAGTGAAAGTTATTTGTAGCAGATGCAACCTCTTCAAAATCAAATATCGGAAGCTCATCTAACTTAACTTGTTTGTTGGTGTCATTCACTGACTTAACTTGTTTGTTGGTGTCATTCACTCTTTGACTCTGATTTTCTGGAAGTAGTGATTCTCAAAAGTTAAGAATGTGTATATTATTTACAGAACAATATAAAATATGACTTGTTTACCTCTTTGCTTATGGGCTATTTTGCTCCGAGAGCGATAGTTATAGATGACTAATAGGCACACAAATGCAACTAAGATAACTGTTCCAACCGATACTGTCACTACGATGATTTCTCTCTTATTTGTGCTTTTACCAGAATCTTTTCCTGCACGTCAAGATAAATCCCCAGACGAAAAACTTGATGTCATCATGGTTTCTTAAATCTTTCTATTTACATATTATACACAGTTATTTGACATAAAGATTATCAGAACGGTGGAAGACGCAAACAACTTACCAAGTTCTGAATGAGCCGCACGAATGTAGAGATCAGTTCCTCCATTAGAGAATTCCTGTACGTCAATCAAGGGTTTAGTCCAATACATGCATCCAATGCCAGCATCAAATGCATATGCCAAACAGGAGCAATTATTGAAGCACTCAGTTCTGCATTGAGCTTCTGCATCAGCACCTGACCTCTCTGCAAAATCTGGCACTTTCATATTCTGAAATCTCAGAAACCCATCTTCTTCTGCCCCAGCTTTGTTATTCCCATTCTTCAAGCTCTCACACATCAATGGCGACTTTCTCACACACCCACTTGTCCAATTCTGTCTATTCCATTCCTCTGTAACCTTCGGTTCAAACCCACTTAAGCAGCTACAAATTGGTGTACTCTGATCATTACAGCTCCCAAAATCCCCACACTTGCCATAGTGATCACAGTCTGATAGATCCAAAACCACGTCCAGATATTTCTTCTTGTTGTAAAACCTTACCAATCTAAGCTTGCCTTGTGGGTTCAATGAAAGAATTCCAGAAGCAGCTTTGTCAAGGAAACTGTAAGTTACATAAACAGTTCCATCATCTTGATTTCCCAGAGACCATCCATATAGATACCCAGTTGACATCAGTGGAGCTCCAATGAAGATCCTTCCATTCCACGGACCGGTTCGCCAATATGGGCGAGTTCTATTGACCCACAAGAACACTTCTGGAAGAACAAGACTTTCTAGACTAGCTGAGAAGTAACCAGGTGACGGATCAGAAAAGCTTTTCCATGACACAAACTCTATCTTCTTGCCTGTGAATCTGTTGGCACTGATCCTCATGGTTGGTACTGCTGCATCAGCAGGATGTTCAAAGCTCTGCCATATTAATTTCTTCCCAGTATTTTCATCAGACACTTGGAGGACAAGGTTCCCAGAATCTTGAATCAGGGCTGTCGTGTTTGTTGCATTGTATGACGCGTTTGATGACCAGAGGACATGTTTTTGTCCATCTAATATCACAAGGTTGCCGTCCTGGGAAATTGTGAGGACCCCAGAAGAATCGTTGATCGGTTTGTCTCTGTTAGCCACCCAGACGAGGTTGTCATGAGAGAGATACCAGATTCCCACATAGCGATGTGTTGAATTTGGAGGGCTGAAGAATCCCAGTATGAAGTCATTACTGTTTGACCTCAGTGTATCAGAATCTCTGATGATTTGGCCTGGTGTAATCGTATCGTTGGCAGAGATTAAAGCCACGCAGAAGCTGGAAATTACGAGGAGAGCATTAATCAATCTAAGAGTACTATGTCTGAATCCCATAATTTGCAGAACTGATGATTCTAGTTTGCTACCAAAGATCTGCTGTGTGTCTTTAAGTCTTAAGCGACATCCTAGTAGGACTTGACTACATGGAGCCCCCGATCTGTCGACAGCCCTATATCAGCTTCCATGGACTTTATCTGCAAGAAAATGACATGATTAGAGGGCTAAGCCGCCAATCACTAGCGCTCAAAAGAAAACAACGCAACAAGTTCAAAGTCAACGCCACTATTTCTGTTCGAGGATATCGAAGTTGCTGGGGTGGTTCCTGTTAGTCAAAGCTTCTACTATTGTCCGGCTTGTTCCTTTCTGAAGAATCTTTATTCCGAAAGGATTTTTGTAAAGCTGATTAACAAGGACTGATAGAGACCACAGCTAATTAACATTATATAGTGATGCTTAGTTGCTTATTATCATCCATTTAACTAGTTTTGATTGGGGAGTCCTAACTAATTTTTTTTTTTCAAATCTTTGATAAATACATGACATCACTTTGTAATGTATGATATTGTATTTTAAGTGAAAAAAGTCACTATAACTTCTTAAAATCAAATACCAAACTCTATCATGTAATGTTTTTAACCATTTCTCACTCACAAAATGAAATCAGTCTTCAAAACTCAAACTTGACACTGGGCTCAGACTCAATTCTCTTATTTGAATAAGTTTTTAATTTATATTTTTGGTAGGAAGAAAAATGTTAATTTATTTAGTCATTGAATTTACTTTTTTTTTTTTTTGTTTCAAAAAGGTATCAACCCTAAAGTACTACTTTAAATCATCCTAGGATTTATAAATCATTAAATTTTAATTTATATCTATTTAATAAAACAGAATGCAGAATAACAATATTCATATAGTTGCAGACTTATAAATATTACTGGTATTTTAATTTTGTGAAACAAAACCCAAAGCTAGTCCACTCCTTTTTCACTTTTTAGGCCGAAACTTGCTTAAGGTCTTTGTTTCCTTTTTGTTTTTTATTTATTTTTCCTCCTTGAGGCCACGCGTTTTTGAACTAAATTTTGGAATATTGGTTGAAAATTGAAGTCCAAGTCAGAAATTGCTGCCATTGGAGCGTGGTCTAGAGTCAAGATTCTAGAATGACTGGATGGCAAAAATAATTAATATGGGTTTTATTACATTGAGCATGACGTGAATGACTCTTCCTACTCCTTGTTGTATTTGACTTAATCGTCTGAAAATTTTTTGTTCAATTAAACAGGTCAGATGCATTAAAAGAGATGTATATATCGTGAATCCGGCACATTTTATTCATTACTTTTTTCAGAAAAAATGTCAAAAGAGGATATAGAGTGATAGTTAAAAGCATTGTTGTCAAACTCGCGAGTTGACTCTCCGAGTTTACCGTTTTTACGATTCTAACTTATAAAATCGAGTCGAGTCATTAGTAAACTCGTGATCATTATAAACTCGGTTAAATTCACGAGTTTATATACCGAGTTTACCGTTTTTACGTTTTTAGCTTACAAAACTATGTTAACGTACCCTTAAACTCATGTTAACTTTTTCAATTTGATTATAGTTAACGGCTTTATATATGAATTTTATAAAAAAAATTTTGTTAAATGCGATAAATTATGAATGTTGATAAATTTAATTTCAATTATTTGAATTTAAAATATATTTAAATCAAATTGTTGTCAATTTTTTATATTTTAATTGTTTAATTATATTCTAATAATATCTATTTAATGGTAAAATTAAACTCTTACGAGTTTACGATTCGAGTTCACGATACGAATTTACATCATTATCACGAGTTTGCTTAAACTCGTGAGTTTGACAACCTTGGTTAAAAGTAATAAGTATGTCAAAAATGCTATATTTTTTTCATATATATCCATATTTATGAAAAGAATATAGGAGAAAAAATAGATAAAAAATATGAAAGATAATGAGTATGAGATACAAGAAAAAATAAGTATCTAATAAAGCTGTTGAGTCAAGGAGATTAAGTGTGCGTTTGGAATGGCTTATTTTTGTCCAAAACGTGCTTATAATTCGTGATTCACGGTATACGAGGTAAGTATGTGAGAGGAGTTTTTTCTCGACTTGCGTAATAAGTGGCTTATTTTTTAAGCTGCCGTGATACCAAACATGCACTAAGGCTCAATGACAAATGTGAGACGAATGCTTGAGGTGACGGTGACTCTGAGAGTGGAAGAGCGAATCTTTGACGCGATGCCAATGGGTTTGCCCTTCGAATGAAAAAGAAGGTTCAGGATTTTCAATTCTTAATTTTCAAAATAAATTAAAAAAAACACGAGTAAAGTACCGAAACGATGGTTTGTTTTATTTAGAAGGAAAAAAAGATGAGTCGACCGAGTTAACTTAAGCCTGTTTGTTTCAGCGTTTTGTACAGGAAAAACGCATTTATTACGCAAGCCGAGAAAAAACTCCTCTCACATACTTGCCTCGTATACCGTGAATCACGAATTATAAGCACGTTTTGGACAAAAATAAGCCATTCCAAACGCACACTAAGTCATCCCGAATTAGGATGACCCCGTTTTTGTGCCCAGTTCATGTGCATGTTTGGGAGAGCTTATATTTGGGAAATAAGCCCTTATTACGCAAGCCGAGAAAAAACTCCTCTCACATACTTACCTCGTATACCGTGAATCACGAATTATAAGCATTTATTGCCCAAAAATAAGCTCTTCCAAACACACACCATGTCTTTTGGTCTCTGGTCCGGATTTAATAACATTGCAATCTTCCCATGAAACTTATTTTTCTTAGCTTATTGGAAGGATTTTATTTCCCGCCATGTAAGGAAAATGAACAGCAAAAAATGAGCGATTTTCATTTACCCTCCATTGTACCAAACAGTACGTAACTTTTTGCGTTAGGGGTTTTTTTTTTACCTAATATTTTTTATAAATTATGAAAGAAAATAGGGGTGTTTAAAGTATCCTAATCCTGATTATCTCAAGCCGGTCCCAAACATTTTGATCCCATCCAAGCCAGGATTTTGGAGCTATAGCGTGTGACCGACAGGTTAGGTAGGAAGACTAAATTTAGCAGCTAACCTCATACTCAATTTCCCACGACTCACCCAAGTCACACGTAACAGCTAATCACTTGATTCTAGCGGGAAAAAGGTTTTTCTTTTCTTCTTTCAAAAAATACTTGGCGCAGAACATTATATTAAAATCCACTCTAGTAACTATCTACCGCTAAGCAGAATTTGAAAAATACTCGCCGGACCTTCGTCTCCCTTCGCCGCACCGTCAGTCCGATCTCCTCTCTCCTCGTTCCCCTCAGCCGGCGCTCGTGTGTCCCTGTCTCCTCGTTCCCCTCAGCCACCGCAACGTTCCCCACCGCACGCACCTCCGTTTTGAATCTCGGCTCTTCCTTTGTCTCCCTCCCTCCGTTTTTGTCTGTTTACTTCCGCACGCACCTCCGTTTTGAATCTCGGCTCTTCCTTTGTCTCCCTCCCTCCGTTTTTGTCTGTTTACTTCCCCTTTTTAGGAGGGCAAGGAGGTCATTTTGCAAATATATGAAATGCCAGATTCCTCATGAGCAACTGATTTGGGATTTTTGATTTTCACCCAACCTTTCTGTCCTTTTGTATTTTTCCTTGTAGTTATCTGGAATTTTCCCTAAAATTTAATTTATTTCAACCCAAGTAATATCTATCATTAATTTTTAGTTAATTAAATCTATTTGAAATATCTAAATCCAGAATCAGGCCTGCACTTTTAATAAATCCCTATTAAGGCATTTAGGCTTAATCAAAGACTTATGAATGTTATTAAAAGATTATAATATCCCATTATAGTTAAGAAAATTGAAGATTTTTAATTGAAAATTCCTTTAGATTTTTAACGGGGCAGAACCCACACTTCCTTATGAGATCTTAACTTTTAGCGACTCACAACAATATTAAAAGATAAGTTCTCATAATTTTTTTAACCCTAATGTAGTGTGATTTATATGAGATGGTTGAAAGAATAAATACCCATAATGTGTTTTTGAAACCGTAGATACGTAAAAGAAATTATCTTTGATTTGGTTAGAAACAAAATAGTCCAACGAAAATTACCTTGAATTAGAAAATTATCAACACACCACCATAAATAAATCCAGACGAAGGGTCAAGGTATTATAAGTGTGTGTTGGGGGTGTTTGAACCCCCAAATGCTCAATTGAGCAAATAAGCTCAATGGGCAATTTGGAAAAAAAACATTTGAGTGTTTGTTTTCTAAAATGAGCAATCGAGCTTAATTCTATCTTAATAGTTTTTGCCATAAGTTCCATTTCTTAGTTTTTACTGATTTAACTTTTGGGGAGAGTGAGAATGGTTAAAATATTTTTTCAGTTGTGTCCAATATACTATCAGAATTATTACAATTTTACCCTTAATGTATTTTTTTTTTCTACAAAAATTAATTTCAACTATTATTTGGTGCTTTTAACCCTTAAAATATTTTTTCAATTGTACCCAGTGTGTTATCAGACTAATTGCAATTTTATCTTTAATATACTTTTTCAGTTCCAAAAATTATTTTAAACTATTTTTTGGTGTTTTTAACCCTTTAAAATATTTTTTCACCCACTCTCTCTTACTATTATCACAAAAATCACTTGTGCTTAAATCAATCCAAACAAGTTTTACTTTTGCAAAAGTCGTTTATACAATCGTTGTTCCAAACATAAATCACATTACACAATCAGGTTTTTACCAAAAATAAAATTACCAAAAGCTAAATTAAAAAACTCCATTTTTCCCATGTTCCAAACACACCCATAATACTTTGGGGATTCAATGGTTGGTCAATATTTTCAAGGGCTGATTTGTTCCTAGTGCTAACGTTGTTGCTTCTTTCCACATGGATGTGTTGAGATTGTACCGTCTCCAGTCTTTTATGAATAGATATTTCTTTTCATTTTTAATATAATATTCAATTAATTTTTTTAAATAAATTATTTTAAGATATTTATATTTATCGTTTTTCTCCAACTAATTTATTTAACTTATAAACTAATATATAATTTAATTATATAAAGTATATCCATGATTAAATAAATTATTTAGCTTTCTTAGTCTTTTTAAAATATATTTGGATTTTAGTATTTTTTTATGTTTTCTTTCGTGTTACATATTTCTGCTGAACTTTGTTTCTGTTTATTATATTTTATGAAATTTATATTTTCCCAAAAAAATCCAACTTTCATTAAATATGTTCTTTATTTATTATTATTATTATTATTATTATTTTGTTAAGCAGAGATATCCTCCTATTGGAAGCAATCCTATTTAAAGTATTGTCAGACACTAAATGTGAGTTTCTTTCTTAGCAGATATATTCTTTAATTTTTAATAAGGATAGATGTAAAAACTTAAAAGTACTTATATTTTTTTTTTGGGTTCAACTATAAAATATGTTAATGGGCTATCAACTAGTGTTAAATGAATGGGCTAGCTATTTCGTAGGCCTGAAGACTTGGCTACCCATTGGGCCTTAAAAAATGGGCTACTCAATTATCGCAAATTCACATTATTTAAAAGCCAGATAAGTTTCTTATCAAAAAAAAAAACCCAGATAAGTTGAGATAGGCCCAAATTCAAAAATCTCAAGTGGTTGTTTGTTGGAGGATAATATGAAATAAAATGAAAACATTCGTTAATGGAATTGAGTGAAATGAAATAAAATGTTTTGTTGTTTGGAAATTTTATAATGAAAATGAAGGGTTTCGTCTTATCATTATTTTTGAGGGTTATAAAACTGGATGGAGTATAAAATATTACAATATTTTGTTTTCAATATTACGTGTATGAGCTAACTTAAACATTGTTCATACGGGTAAAAAAAAAAATTAAGAGGGTTTATTTGTTTTAAATAGAACAAAAAAAAAAGAATCAAATTATTAAACTTCAAATAATCATTGTTTGTAAAAGAATTCAAATAATCATTCTAAATGATAGTAGCCTACTTACAAATATAAAATTAGTATCGGACAGGAAACTTAATAATTGGAAGAAATGGATCAAAAATAAATTGGAAGAAATGCGAGGGAAGAAGCATAGAAGTAGGCTTTACACTGCATATCAATTCAAAACCTTAAAACTCGAGTATCTTGCACATAATTGCAAGGCAATAAACAGAAAATGTTCAGAAATAGTTTTGTTAGTGGCTAAAATTTGAGAGGAGCTGCAATGTAGGGCCAATAGTATAGTGATAAACATAAAGCTGAGTGAAGAAAGCAGAGCATGGAGGCTGGAATCCAAAAGAAAGGACACACAAATGTTGTGTGAATAAAAAGTTCAATCCAAAGTTCCAACAGTCCCATGAAGTTTCTAGGAGCCAACCCCTTTTGTTGTTTTCTTCATCGCTCCTTAGCCACTCCCAACATTCCAGCACCTTCCTCTGTTACATTTTTGGTACCAACACACCAATCACCAATTCTTAACACAGCCACCATCTTACCTCATCATTTGCTCGTCTCCCTTTCCCTCATTCAATACAGGGAAAATTGATTTTTTTGTTATGTGGTTTTGATTTGATTGTATATGATTTCTTACATTTTGACTCAGTGTAACTTAATCTTAATAGTTTGGACTTAATTGTAACTTAGTTTCTCAACTTTGATTCACTGTAACTCAGTCCCCACAGTTTTGTTAGAAAATGGTTAAACCTGTGGGGAATGAATTGTGTTGAGTCAAAATTTAAGAATTGAGGTACAATAAAGTTAAAATTATAGGGATTAAGTTACACCGAATCAAACTATATGATTGAGTTGTAACTGAATTAAAACTATAAGAATTGAAAAATTAATTTTCCTTTCAATATAGGGCGAATGTGCAAATTTGGCAATTAACAATTTTACCCGAAGTATCCATAAGACTTGTCTATTTTCGGGTGTAAAAATAGCCATAAACTATTTTTTTTTGGGGCAGATTTAGCAATGCCGTTAAATGTGGATTCCAACAGGCTTCTCCATATGTATTATTTTAATATTTTTTTAATGAAAAAATATCACTTAAGCCACATGAAAAAAATTTCATTTCAATTAATGCTCAGAAGATTCTAAAATTTCACTGCAAAACTTAATTTATTTTTACTGACTAAGCTTAATGTCATTTTAACCCAAGGGGTGCAATGATATTTCAGAATCTTTTAGGCAATAACTTAAATGAAATTTTTTCCATGTGGCTTAAGTGATATTTTTTCATTAAAAAAATATTAAAATAATACATATAGAGAAGCTTGTTGGAACTCACGTTTCAAAAACTAACGGCCGTTAAATGTTTTTTTGCGTTGCTAAATCTGCTCCAAAAAAATAATTTATAACTATTTTTACACCCGAAAATAAATAAATCTTATGAATGCTCCGGGACAAAATTGTTCATTACCAAATTTACATCTTTACCCTTCAATATATACAAACTTTTTGGATCTTTTAGTCGTCAAGAAAATATCCCATATAATGGACAAGAGATTATGGGTCGTACTTCATCAAATTTTTATTACTTGTCGCTTTCCATTTCATGAACAACTTAGTGCTTTTACTCATGCCAAAAAAGCATCAATTTGTGATATTATACTGTTGGAATATATTAGTTCATTGTTAGTGGAGTTGGAATCTACTAGTTCATTGTTAGTGGATTAAGGCCTAAACCCAATTTAAAAAGGGTTATCATAGAGAGAAATGGGTTTAAAAAGAGAAATATCTCTTTATAGTTTAATAGTTATGTCTATTCTTATGCAATCATACGGTTAAAAGTTATATCTATTCTTATGTGACCATACGTACGCTATATATATAGGATGTGGGATTGAATGAGTAGAATTGAAATAACAAGCACAAAATAATGTTATCTTTCTCTCTTTGATGTATTTGCTATGTAACATAATTAGAGTATGTAACAATACTTTGGTTTGATGTGGATACTTTAGAGAGTGAATTGGATTCCAGATAAGTCCAAAATTCCTACGTATGTTTAACCCTGCCATTAATTGAGTTCTTCACCCTTTTTACCATCTCAATTAAGTCATCAGTCAAACCACTTGTTTCTTTCTGCGTACATGTTTAACAACTTCACTAAAGTTAGTGATATACGCCTTTGTGGGGCTAACAAGGTTCATGTAAAAGAGTTTACTTTTTGTTAAATAAGAGAGTTAATGATCAAGGTCGTATAATTGCAACTTTAACCAGACTGATAGGTACTAGTGAAGTTGAAGCCATAGAGGAAGGACAAGTTGGGTAGATATTAGACACCTGGAAAGCATCTTCCTCATCATCTCTTGGTGTTTGGATTTGGCAAAAGGAATAGCGTAAACTCGGTTCCAAACTCCCCAAAAGCTTCCAATTTTATTTTCTTTATCTTCCAGGACAAGGGAAAATCCATCACCTTCTCTAGCTTCCCAAGCAACTTCCACGAAACATGTCTTCTTCATCCCCAATCACACACACACACATTCCATCTCTTGTCCTTTTCACTGCTCTCGCTCTCTCTCTCTATCAGCTTCTCTCACCACTCCTCTGCCCCACATCACCACTATATATTCTCAGATACCCTGTTTTTCACTTCATCGTCTTCATCATCAGTAGCAGCATCATCAATGGCGTCCCAGAACAGTGGTCTGGTATTTCAGGACTACTTTCCGACGATGGTGGAGAAGCTGGGGACGGAGGGGTTCATGAACGAACTGAGGAATGGGTTTAGGCTGCTGATGGACAGAGAGAAGGAGGTGATAACGTTCGAGAGCTTGAAGAAGAACTCTGCTTCTCTGGGGATGCAGGGGATGAGCGACGACGAGTTAATGTGCATGCTCAGGGAAGGTGATTTGGACGGAGATGGAGCTCTTGATGAGATGGAGTTTTGCACTCTTATGTTTAGGCTCAGCCCTGATTTGATGAACAATTCTAAGAACCTCTTGGAGGAAGCCATTTTTACTCAAGATTGACCCTCCTCTGTTTTGTTTTTTTTTGTTTTTTTTGTTACGTAGTTCTCATGATCTTCTTCCTCACTCTTGGAGGAAGCCATTTTTACTCAAGCTGGAGTTTCCTCTGTTTTTTTTTCGGTGTTACTAGGTTCTCTTAGTTCTCATGCTGTTCTTCTTCCTCACTACTGTACTGTTATGGTCCTCCATCTTCTGTAATCTGTAACGGCAGATTTCTAGTCAGATTTTTTTAGAAAATAATTTTTCTTGCTCATTTATGAGGAGTTTTCCTACTATTTCTTTTGTGAGGGGATTTTAAATATGTTGCAGGTTTCTAAATTTGGTGGGCTGCGAGCTAAGTCCATAATACTGGACAGAGAATTCTCAACCAAAGTATTGGCTAAGACTTGGTCAATAATTTACCTAAAAACTTTGGTTATTGACAAAGAGCAAAGCAAAATGGTTGACATCATCTAGTGAAATAAAGGTAGTGGTTGTTGTGTAATAAGTATTATACTCCTATTTAATTTTTTTCTGCATGGTTTAATTAAGGTAGTGTCTAATATACTCCCTTTGGTTCTTAATATATATAGAAAACATTTTTTTCCTAATTAAAGGGATATGCACTAACATGCTAATGATCTGAGATTATAAGTGAGATTAAACTCATAATCTCTCATTTATAAGAAAGTTTACGTACTACTAGGCTACAAGGTCACTAGTAATATAAGACATTTTCAATTAATTCTCGTAAACTAAAGAATGATATATAATTCATTAAATCTGTATTAAATCAATAAAACTTTTCAACTATAACCTTTTTGATAAGATTTTGAAAGAGAGGGAAAAACACAAATAGTCATATTTATATTAATTATACGGACAAAATTAATAAATAAATATTAATAACTCGATAAGTAACGGACAAAAAATTCTTTCATGAAGACGTCTTATAACTGGGAGTGTGAGTTCCGTGGGTAAATTCTGTAGTGTGAGCTCTTTTTCAAGGCAAAGAAAAATGGTAGTGTGTTTGAAGTGGTTAGGGATATTATGTTTGGTTGGGATTTGATTAATTTAAATGAAGAAAAGAAAAGGAAAGATTTGGAGGAATGGAAGTGTGCGCAAAGAAGACGACAATTGTTCCAGCAGCATGTGAATTACCAATGCTGACAAAGGAAACTTCCATAGTCTCATACCCAAACTTGAGGTTCACTTCATATATATATATATATATATATAATTCGAATATTCTTCTTCTAATCATCATATATATATATAACTATAATATTTACAATAGCATAATTTATTGATCATAATTGACATCTTACTTTATAAAATGTTAAAGAGTAAAATACTCTAACCTCCCTTGCGTTTTGCCTTAATTACACGTACCTCCCCTCTATTTTGAAAACATACACTTAAGTCCAAACCGTTAGCTCCGTTAAGGATTTTTATTTTTTAATTAAAATTTATATTAAAATAAATTTTATTTACTAATTTATCTTTCCTCGTTACTAATTCCTAATTTTGACTAAAATTGTTTAAGTAATTTAAGACTTTCTTTTTCTTTTTCTTAACTTATTTTTTACTTTTGAAAATAGTTATATGTTAAATTTTTTTTTCATATTAAGATAAATACTTAATTAATTTAATTTATGTAGACATAGAAAACTTAATTAAAATATGATTAATCCTATTAATAGATGCATACTAAAATAAACATGTTTATAAATGTTTGTGCAAAAAATGTATTTAAAAAATTAAAATTTAAAATTAATATAAATCATATACTGGATCAAATTTATATTATTAATAACATATTGTGAATAAAACATATTTCTTTCTTTTTCTTTTTGCCTTTCATTTGAATGGCATATTTTTCAGTCATTTAAAAGAATACTAAATAAATAGGTTTCAATAAATATGATACAAATTTAAAAATGTTATAATATAATAAAAATTAAAAAATTTTATAATATATTAGAAATTTTGAACATACATGTATTAGAACTATTTTTTTATATAAAAATTTATTTTTAGGTAAATATAAATGTTTATTCATTTATTAAAAAAGGGGTATTTTGGTCAAAGTAAATGTTTAATAGTCAAATTTAACGGTCAACTAACGGTTGGGTGGATGGAAATGGAATATTAAATACGTAAGGGAGGTTTCTGTAACTTACATTTTAATTTTAAGGGAGGTCTATATGTGTTTTCAAAATAGAGGGGAGGTTTATGTAATTTAGGTAAAACAGAGGGGTAGTCAATGTATTTTACTCAATGTTAAATGATTTAATCAATGTTAGTTTAATGTTTGTCAAAGGTTGGCTTTGGTCAGTCATGCAATGCCACACACGCTACATTGTTTAGAAGGAAGTAACCTATCTTCGTGTTTAATATAAGACCTAAACAATCAATTTGTGAATATTAATTTTGTTTAGTTAATTGTTTGTAATAAATGTGTATTAATTTCTTTAAAACACCGTCTTTAATTATGTGTATTAGAACCATTTTAGATATAAACTTCTTGAATATGTGTAATTAATAGGCATAATATGGGTAGCTAGAAATGATTTGATGAATTTAAGGATATATCAAACTGTATTGGGGAAAAAGATATTATGCTAAAAACCAAGATGGATTGGGGGCCCGTGAACAAGAAGACGATAGAGTGAAAAGGTAAGATTAATACTCACATCTTTCATGGACATAGGAAATAGACGATCACATCCAAAGGAGTCATGGTGTTAAATGATGATGTGGTTAGTGAATCTAAGTGGCACTTATGAATTGAAAAACTGGATGGACTGAATATAAGGAACTCGATGTGAGTTTTATTCTATTTTTTATCTTGTTTTCTATTTTCCTTATCTCTTCCCCCCTCCTTTTCTTTTTCTCTGTAAACTTCTTCCTTCTTACAGTTATTGCTTTTCATGTGTTTTTTGAGCAATTTTTTTAGGGGTAAGTATTCAGTTTTTTGATTCAGTTTTTGGTAAAATCCGAAATAACCAAAAACTGAATAAAACAAATTTCAAACATCGAACCAAAACCGATTAACTAAATCAACCAAAATATTTTAGTTCGGTTCAAATAATAATTAAATTAACTGATTTTTTTTTATTTATTATCTACAAAACAATACACACACACTAAAAAAAAATATTATTTTTATCCTTTAGATTAGATTTAGGGGAAAATATATAAAATAAATTAATTATATTTAAAATATCTATAGATATTATCTAATATAATTCAAAATCTACACCTATTTAGTTATAAAAACATGCATTTATCAAATAGTGTATATTAAATATAAATATTATACATACATATATATATATATATATATCTCGGTTTTCCAATTTTAACTAAAGTATTTTTCTAATAACTAAACCGAAATTGAATATCAAATTTTTTTGAAAAATATAAACTGAAATTTTATCAAAAATCAAATTAACCGAACCAAAAATTCGAATTGAGTTCGACTTGGTTCAGTTTTCAGTTTTGTTTCTAACTTGCTCACCCCTAATTTTTTCAACAAAAAAGTGACCCGGAGTCGATCCCAAAAAAGTGTCTGGTGTACCCTAGGTTAGGCCAAGTCATACCGATTAATGCTCCCTCGATTTTTCTGCTCACATGAACTGGACAAGTGACAGGGTCAACCCGGCCGTCCAATCCGGATGTTAATAATATGATAACTAGAGAAGTTTATTAAAAGAAACGAAGTTACATTCATGCAGGCCGTCTTTGAAAAAGCCAATACTATCGAATAGTATTTAAGTTATTGATGAATGTTGTTATGAAAAGATTCATTCATTGTTAAGTTGGTGAAGCATTAAATACAGATCAATACTCCCTCCGCCCTTGATATAAGATGACAAGTGTAAATTGTAAATTGTAACTAAATTAGCTTTAGATTCCAATTCTGTTATGTATTATTGTTACAAGTGATATGTATATTAGTTACAGGTACTCTGCTCAATGTATATATATGACACATTGTCAATCAATAATATTCAATTCGATTTTTCCATTCAGTCACATGGTATCCAGAGACTCTTAATTGCTTTTTTTTCCCTTTCCCTCGAGATCTCCGCTTCTCGGGATTCTCCGTCACTCCTCTCTTCTTCTTCCAGATCACATTTCCCTTGCTTCCGTCTCAGACCGTTGCTCTCAATGGCTGTTGATTCCGTCTCCGATTCGGCCAGCATCTTCTATGTTCATCCCAGTGAAAATCCCGCTCTTATTCTTGTTGCTCCTCCTTTAGACGGTTCTAACTACCATACTTGGGCTAGATCCATGAAGATGGCCCTCCTATCGAAGAACAAGCTCCGATTCATTGATGGCTCCCTTCCTCCACCGCCGTCGACGGATCCTCTTTTTCCGGCGTGGGAGCGTTGCAATAACCTCGTTCAGGGCTGGCTCTTGAAGTCTCTCTCACCCACTATTGCCAAGAGTATCATCTGGTTTGATTCTGCCCTTGAGATCTGGAACGATCTCCGATCTCGGTTTTCCCAGGCGGATCTCTTTCGCATCGCCGATCTTCAAGAAGACATTTATAGTCTCCGGCAGGGCAACCTCAGCGTCAGTGATTACTATACTCGGTTGAAGATCCTTTGGGACGAGTTCACCAATATTCGTCCTCTCAAGGCTTGTACGTGCGGCTCTGTCAGTATTGCTCTTCAACATCGGGATGAGGACTATGTCATTCGGTTCCTCCGTGGTCTCAACGAGTCCTATTCTTCCATTAAATCCCAGATTATGCTGCTTGATCCATTACCGCCGATTCACCGGGTTTTTTCTCTTGTTCTTCAACAAGAGCGTGAACTCCACATTCCTTCATATTCTACCGTTTTGCTTACCAAGGCACCACGCTATCCCTCTTCTGGATCTCAGACGAAGCTTTGCTCTTATTGTGGCAAGCCTCGCCACACGGAGGCCACCTGCTATCGGAAACATGGTTTTCCCCCTGGTTATAAATTCCGCAACTCTGGCTCCTCCTCCACGGTGAACACCCTTTCCGCTCCACCGTCTGGCTCTGTTCAAGATAATTCCTCTGCACATGCCTCTTCTCCAATTCTTCCCTCGCCTACCACTGTTCTGCCTCAGCTCTCTCCAGCTCAATATAGCCGTCTCCTCACTTTACTCAGTCCTTCCTCCGTCCCTACTTCATCCTCTGCTTCCCAATCTTCGGTCAACAATTTATCTGCTCTTCCTGTTGGTACGTGTTCCTCCATTTCCTCTGCTAATTCTATTTCTTGGATCATTGATTCTGGAGCTACTGATCATGTATGTTGTTCTTTCAGTTTGTTTTCCTCTTATATTTCAATTCCTCCCATCTCTGTTCGTCTTCCCACTGGTTCTCATGCTGTTGCTTGTTTTTCTGGCACAGTTCGTCTCTCTGAGTCTTTAATTCTTGATAATGTTTTGTTTCTTCCAAACTTTTCTTTTAATATATTGTCTGTCTCTCGTTTAACTTCCTCTAATAATTGTTCCATAACATTCTCCTCTACTTGTTGTCAGATACACTCAATTCTACCTTCGCAGATGATTGGTTCAGCTAGACTTGTTGAGGGCTTATATGTACTTCCTGCAACTGCACCTTCCACTCTTCCATCGTCTCAGGTTCTCATAACCACCAGCAATCCTGTTTCAGATTCTACCCTATGGCATCTACGCCTCGGTCATCTTTCTAATTCCACACTTTCTGTTTTACATAAGCAATTTCCTGATATTCCTTGTATTTCTTCTTCATTCCCTTGTGATGCTTGCCATTTTGCAAAACAAAAACGATTGTCATTTCCTGTAAGCACAAGCTCATGCAATAACATTTTTGATTTGGTTCACATGGACATCTGGGGACCTTTCTCAGTCCCTTCTGTTCAAGGCCACCGTTATTTTCTTACAATTGTTGACGATTATTCTCGTTATACATGGCTTTTCTTAATGACCCATAAATCTGATGCACGTACACACATTAAACATTTTTTTGCTCTTGTTGAAACTCAGTTTTCCACTTCCATTAAGGCTTTACCCACTGACAAGGGTCCTGAATTTTCCATGTCTCAATTTTATGCTTCTAAGGGAGTAATTCATCAAACTTCTTGTGTTGAAACACCTCAACAAAATGGTTTAGTTGAGCGAAAGCATCAACATATTTTAAACGTTGCTCGTGCTTTACTTTTTCAATCCCACATCCCTATCCCTTATTGGTCTTTTTTAGTTTTACATGCTACTTTAATCATTAATTGCTTGCCTTCTCCTGTTATTCAGAATTCTTCCCCTTTTGAACGATTACATGGCTTTTCTCCTTGCTACTCCCATTTCAAAGTTTTTGGCTCTCTTTGTTATGCTTCTACTTTATCTCACAATCGTTCTAAATTTGATCCAAGAGCAAGAAAATGTGTTTTTCTGGGTATCCCATCAGGTTCAAAAGCTTTTACATTACTTGATCTTTCTACTAATCAAATTTTTCTGTCTCGCGATGTTGTTTTTCATGAGCATGTGTTTCCTTTTCACAATGGTACCATCCCCTCTCTTTCATTCCCTTGGCCAGAACCGCAGCCTTGTCCCTCTTTACCTGATGATCCTTCAATTCCTCCTCCTACCCCATCCCCTCCATCTACTGATCTTGTTTCTTCTCCACCTCCTCCTCCTATCCTTCGTCGTTCCACTCGGTCCCATACTGCCCCTTCCTACTTGCAGGACTATCACTGTGCCCTCATCACCTCTACGACTCAATCATCATGCCAAGGTGGTCCTAGGTATCCTTTATCTTCTGTCCTTTCTTATTCTGGTCTTGGTTCTTCATATAAGTCATTTGTTCATTCGGTTACCCTATCCCCCGACCCTAAATCATACAAACATGCTGTCAAACATTCTGTTTGGAGAGAGGCCATGACAGCAGAACTCACTGCCCTTGAACAAAACCAGACCTGGACACTTACTTCCTTACCACCTGGAAAGAGGACCATTGGTTGCAAGTGGGTTTTTAGAACCAAGTTTAGAGCTAATGGTGACATTGAACGGTATAAAGCTCGTCTAGTAGCTAAGGGGTACACTCAAACTGAAGGGATTGACTATCTTGATACCTTTTCTCCAGTTGCTAAGATGACCACCCTTCGCATGCTTCTCTCTATTGCTGCTGCCAAAAATTGGCATTTACATCAATTAGATGTCAACAACGCCTTCTTACATGGGGAATTGACTGAAGAAGTATACATGGAGCTACCTCCTGGGATTACTCCTTCTTATCCTAATCAGGTTTGCAAACTTCAGAAATCTCTTTATGGTCTTAAACAGGCCAGTCGTCAATGGTACTCCAAATTGTCTTCTGCCTTGTTATCTTTTGGTTATAGCCAATCTGCATCTGATCACTCCCTCTTTATTAAGGCATCTGATTCTTCCTTTATTGTTCTCCTTGTCTATGTTGATGATGTTGTTCTTGCTGGTAATGACTTGACTGAAATTAACTTGGTTAAACAGCATTTAGATTCTGTTTTTAGTATAAAGGATCTTGGTGAACTTAGATATTTCCTTGGCTTAGAACTTGCTCGCTCTCAAGAGGGTATTTTCTTATCTCAACGTAAGTTTGCTCTTGAATTACTTGATGACACTGGTTATTTGGCTTGTAAACCTGCTACTTCTCCTATGGATCCTCATCTTAAACTTTCTAAAGACAAAGGAACTCCTCTTCTTGATCCTAAGTCTTATCGCCAGCTCATTGGTCGTTTGCAATATCTCACCACAACACGTCCTGATTTGAGTTATGTTACACAACAACTCAGTCAGTTCATGTCTGACCCTCGTGATACTCATTTGGCTGCTGCACATCGGGTTCTTCGTTATCTAAAATCTGCTCCTGGTGCTGGCATTTTCTTTTCTGCCACTTCTGATTTGCAGTTACGGAGTTTTAGTGACTCTGATTGGGCGGGATGCATTGATACTAGACGCTCTGTCACTGGTTTTGCCATCTTTCTTGGTTCTTCTTTAATCTCTTGGAAGGCCAAGAAACAAGCTACTGTTTCTAAATCTTCCTCTGAGGCCGAATATAGGGCTTTATCTTCTACTACTTGTGAACTACAATGGCTACTTTATCTCTTGACAGATTTTGATATTTCTCATCTTGATCCTGCTCTCATTTACTGTGATAATCAGTCTGCCATTCAGATTGCTGCTAACCCTACTTTTCATGAAAGAACCAAACATATAGAGCTTGATTGTCATCTTGTCAGGGAAAAACTTCAGGCTAAGGTCATTCACTTGCTTCCAGTACGCTCTTCTGATCAGCTTGCCGACATCTTCACTAAGCCTCTGCATCCTGTGCGTTTTCATGATCTGTTGGCCAAGCTGGGCATGAAAAACATTCATGCTCCAGCTTGCGGGGGGGTGACAAGTGTAAATTGTAAATTGTAACTAAATTAGCTTTAGATTCCAATTCTGTTATGTATTATTGTTACAAGTGATATGTATATTAGTTACAGGTACTCTGCTCAATGTATATATATGACACATTGTCAATCAATAATATTCAATTCGATTTTTCCATTCAGTCACATAAGATATATTTAGAAAGTTGATCTTAGTTCTAAATATAAGATATAGTTTTCACGTGTATCAATATTTTTTTTAATTTACCCCTATTGATACTTCATCAGCAACAATTGAGTAGAAGAGGGAACAAGGGAATTAAAAAAATGACTAGGATATTTTAGAAAAAACATGTCATATTAACTTCCTTGATCTAATTAAATTAAATAAATATGTCTTGGAGTATTATTCTTTAACTAGGCCGAGCCTCGACCAAATATTGGGTGACCCAAACATTCATTGGGCCAAGCCCATGAAGGGCCCAATCCGAGCCCAACTTTGATGGTAAAATATAATGGATTGAGAGTCCAAAAGCCCAGTCCGTCTTCATATTCCATGGACCATGGTCCTGGGGTTATTATGAGAAATGTGGAGGGTGGAGGATCTATATACAGCTTTAACTGAGCTGTATGTAATTGTGGATTGGTATTTCTTAATAATATCATGTGAAGGTGGGGGCCATTTTCATTGGCCAATAGCCACAATGGAATGTGCATGTGTATTAATTTGTGCAAATTATTACAATATAAAATAAAAATAAATAGGAGTTTTAATGAATTGATTGGAGCCAGTGGTGACTAGCTAATACTCTATGATTTTGACTTAGCTAGGCACGGCTATTAAAATGTTGGTTCTCCACATTATTTTCCACATTTAATTTTAATTAATGTCATTGCTATGTTGGTCACGTGATGCCAGATCGCTCTGTTAATCTCACTTCAACAGTGATCCTATTTATAAAATAGAAACAGTTCTATCCTTAATACAAGTTATCTTATTAAATTATTATACGAATCAACATTTTTACTTTTAAACTGTTATTTTGTTAAACTTCTTGTTTTTTTTCTGAACCTGTTAAACTACTTGTACCCATTTTTTAATACAAGTTATCAATACCTTTTAAACACCGTTAGGGTTTTTCTTTTCTTATAATTTAACGTCGTTAGGTCAGATTTAACTGTTTTATGCAGGATGTTCTACTTTTGTCTTTTAATTCCTTATGTGTATTTTTACCCCATTTAAAACATAATTGTGTCAGACACTCATTCCTTAAAACTTTATTGATAAATTTATTCCTTAACCCTATTTATATATGTATGTACCACACCATTGAACTTTACTAACTCTAGAAATTAAAGGGCATAAAAAGATTTGTTAGGCCGAATTGAGAATCTTAATAACAAGGCAATGAATGAGGTGTGGCAACTGATGGCAACTATAGCGAGATAGAATTATAGAACCTAAGGAGACAACTGTTCATTTGTTTGTCGGAATCCCCCGCCGTAAATGCATGGAAATAAGCTACGATGGGTGAATGAATCACATCCATTATGATTATATAGATAATGTATTCCGATTTTAAACAGGGAGAATTGTCTAAAAATATTTTTGGGTAAATTAATTGTTGATTGTTATCAAGCGTACAAGCGATCTTCCCTATGTGCAAGTGATTTTTTGTTTTGTGCAAATAATCTTCCGTGTGTGCAAAAATCTTCCATATAAATGTGCAAATAATCTTCCGTTATGTGTAAAATATCTTCCGTTATATGCAACAGATTTTTCATGGTAGCATTCAGTAATTAATTTGCCAAAAAGGTATTTATCAACAATTCTCCCTTTTAAATATAATACCCAATTAATTTTTTTTAGAGGTTAAAAAAGCTAAATATGTTATTTATGTAGGATTTTTGGCGTACCTAAAGTGTAGTTTTGTATTCTTAAGGTACCCACGCGAACCGAATCACTTAGGACTCCGGCTATAAAATACAGCAAATAACATTGAAAGAAAATAAAGAGTTTTTTGTATGAAGTTTTTTCTGCAGTAGCTTCATCTATGCAGTTTTTCTGTTTACATATACGGAACAACAAAAACTGTTCCCCCAAAACATACGGGGAAACTGCTCCCACTTGTTTTTAAGTTTGAACCCTTGAGAAATATTACCAATAAATACCCCACATATATTGAGGTATTTTATTTGGCCCTAATTCACTAATGGTAGATCAAGCCCAATTCCCAACAATTGAATTATAGTATGTGTTGTATATGATTAAATTATATATCAATTTACAAGTCAGACTAATTAGTTTGAAGAAAAAAAGATACATATAAATACTTTAAAATAATTTATTTAGCTTTATTAATCTTTTCAAAAAAGTTAATTAGATCCTATCTTTAAAATCGGAAGTAGTAATATATAATTTATAGGGTGAAGGTGCAAATTTAGCTATTAATAATTTCGCTATGAGTACTTATAAGAACTAACTATTTTCGAGTGTAAAAGTGGACATAAATAATTTATCTGGAAGTATATATAGCAACACTGTTAATAAGACTTAACTTCAATTGCTTTTTGCACTATTGGTCCCTCCATTACTCTCTCTCTATTATTTTAACATTTTTTTAATAGGAAAATATTTCTTAGATCCCATGAAAACAATTTTATTTTTGTTAATCCCAAAAGATTATGAAATTTCACGGCACCCCCTTAAGTCAAAATGAAATTAACTTTTGTCAGTAAAAAGATAGTAATATTCTTATTTTATTTTGTTTATAAAAGTATTTATAAGATAAATATGGGTATTTTCAAGAAAAATGAAGACAGTTACAAGATAAACATATGAATAGCTATGGGGTTAAAAATTTCTTCATTCACATATTTATCTTATAAATGCCTATATTTGACTGTAAAATTTTTCTTAACTTCTTGGATCATTTTAAATTCATTTATTTCTTTTGTAAATACATTTATTTGTATTGTGAATTCTCTTTTTTCTCTTGTAAATAGCCAAAATATTCTTGTTTACCCTTTGATTTTCTCTGAATCCCTTTATTTTTTCTGTAAATATATTTATTTTTCTTAAAAATACTCATATTTATCTTGTAAATGTTTTTACAAAAAATATAAAGTAAGGGCATTATTGCATTTTCACTGAAAAACTTAATTTCATTTTGACCTAAGGGGGTGCAGTGAAATTTCAAAATCTTTTAGGGTCAATTGAAATAAAATTGTTTCCATGAAGGTTAACGTGATATTTTCCCATTAAAAATATTAAAATAAGAGAGAGAATGATGGTATCCACAGTCTAAAAAATAACAAAAGTTTAAGTCTCCTTAATAGCATTGTTTTATCTTTTCCCAAATAAATTGCTTATGTCTACTTTTGCACCTGAAAATAGATAGTTTCTCCTTAATAGCATTGTTTTATCTTTTCCCAAATAAATTGCTTATGTCTACTTTTGCACCTGAAAATAGATAGTTTTTATGGGTGCTCATAGCGAAATTGTTCATTACTAAATTTGCACATTCGCTCTAAATTATAATATAAGTAGAGTTGGGAATCAGGGCCGGCCCTAAAGGTTTAGGGTTAGGAAAATTGCAGTTTTTCAAGGCCCGGCCCCAGAGCATCAGGGCCAGAGCCGGCCCGCAGGGCCGGAAAATCCTTTTCACAATAGTTAACTATTTTTTCTGCGTATTTTCCCCAAAGAGATATAATTAATAAATAACAACGATTAAAGTTCTAATTTAATACATAAATGTTGTCAACATTAAGGTTTAAATAACACGTCTCTTGCAACAAACAAACACAGTTACTAATGTATAATCAAAGGTAAAATCATGTCCATAAATAACTCACACAAAGGCCAAAGTATAAGAAGGCAAGAAGCTAAATACTCTAACCTCTAAACAACATGAGTATGATGACTATCATTTTCATCTTCTTCGCCACTATCATCAATTTCAAGGATATTTAATTGTGTTTCACTTTGAGCAGTAGGTTCAAGTAGTCAAATAATCACAACCTCTATCAAACATCATACTCTATCAAGCAGAATAGTATATAATATGATTTTAGTCTAAATAGACAGAACAATATACTCAAAAATCATACTCAAAAATCACAATATGATTCAATTAGACAAAACAATATACTCAAAAATCATATTCTATACAATATGAGGACAGAATGACATATAGATTCAATAAGGTAATTAAAAAATGTAACATGGTTCCTTTCCAAGTAAAAAAAATAAAAAATAAACGGGTATAAAGGGTTGACCCGAGGCCCTCCAGTGTAATATCCCGATTTGTAATTAGGGCTAATGACTCTGATAATTATTGTAATTATCTTGATTAAATACTTTTGGAGTTAATGTAATGTGAATTTTGAGAGTAAATACATGAAGTATTTAAGATCAATGGTTGTGATTCCTTGACCGTGGGTCGGAATCTTGTGTGTTGTGAGGAGGTGAGTTCATTGTGGAAGTAAATGGATGATGACATGTGGCAAGTGGAGAGCCATAGGATGATGCACTAAGTGACAAAATAGCACTTTTCCCTCATTTTCTCTCTCCTATTCGGTTGGAAGCATGGGCAAGGGAGGGAGTATGTGTTTCTTCATCATCATTTTCTCTCTCATCTCTCATCTCTCATTTCTCTCTCTATTTCCGCTGGATTAAGCAAGAAGAGGAGGGAGAAAAGCTTTGATTTTGGTAAGCTATGATTCTCTAATGCCCTAATCCTCTTTGTTAATGTGGTGTGTCTCATTAAGAGCTCCATTGTGATGGTGGTAGAGCCTTGAATGGTGTAGATTGGGACATTGGCCGAAATTGAAAGTTGAGGAATCAAGATTTCGGATTGGGCAAAGTAAAGAGGTAGGCATTTAGAGCATTTTGATATATTGTTTATGAGTTTTGGCTAGGTTTGGTAAAATCTGGAATTTTGCCCTAAATATGCCTATTTTTGAAAATATGAAGTTCATTGTGATTTAGAATTGGAAATGATGTATTATGGAGTTATTTGAGTATTGAATATGATCTGGAATGTTGGAATGAATTTGGATGAAATTTGGATAATGTGTATCTTAGAGACCTTAGTGTTTGATTGTGGTCAAAATGGTTTTTGGGGTGTTTTTGGTGTTGCCATTGTGTTCCCTAGTGAGTGCTTAGAGTGTATGAACATTTGGAAGAGTTTGGGAACCTTTGGGGGAGGATTTGACCATCTGGTGTTATCTGGTTTTTTCTGCGTTTTGGGGTCTCTGATACACATCACTCGAGCAGACAGGGGTGTGCTCGAGTGAGGAATGAGTATTGCTCGAGCAGAGGAAGAACGTGCTCGAGTGATGCGCAAGTTTTCCCTTTGTGCTTCGGGTGCACCTGGGTTTTCTATGAGTACTGCTCGAGCACAACGCTTGTGCTCGAGTGAGCGAGGAACCTGCTCGAGTGAGCATGGTTCTGCTCGAGAGAAGGTGTAGGCCCAGAGTAGAGGGTTACTCTCGGGTGGATGCTCGCGGGGAAGATGCACGAGTGTGCTTTCTCACTCGCGGGTAGGGGAGGTGTGCTCGAGCACGTGGGGGTTATTCTCGAGTGATTTTGTGCTTCCGGTGGGAGTGTGCTCGCGGGTGTGAGGTGTGCTCGCGGGTGTGGGAGTGTGCTCGCGGGTGCGAGGTGTGCTCGCGGGTGTGTTTTTGTGCTCGAGTGATCCTGTGCTTGGAGAGCTCTTGGTGCTCTCGGGTTGTCACTCGTGACGCCGTGCTCGCGGGTGAGCCAGTGCTCGAGGGAGGCATTTAGCCTTGTGCTCGAGTGAGGATTTGTGCTCGCGGGTGAGCCAATTCCTGAAAGTGAGAGTTGTGCTCTCGGGTGTTCACTCGCGGTCTCACTTTCTCTTGTGCTCGCGGGTATGGGCATCGTGCTCGAGTGAGCTTCTTGTGCTTCGAGTGAGCTTGTGCTTCTGGAGTGAGTTTGTGCTCTCGGGCAAGTGCTCGCAGTCTCACTCGCACTTGTGCTCGAGTGATGTCCGTACTTGTGCTCGAGTGAGAGCATCTGTGCTCGAGTGAGATGACCAAAAATCTGTGTTTTGCCTTCGAGTAAGGGGTCTTTTGGGTAGTGTTTTCCAACCCTTTAGACATATGTTTAGGCCTCTAATAGTCATCTAAAGAGTCCTAAATGATAACCAACTTAGAGAATTAATGAAATATACATATGGAAAAGAGATTGATTGGTTGTCCCTAATTGATATAGGATTTGACATCTGTCGTCCTCGTGAGGCTAAGGTGCCAGAGCCAGTCAGGAAGGATACAGGTAGTGACTCTTTCTTTATACCTTGTGTGATACATTGTATGTATATTATGTCATTGTTTTTGAAATGAATATCGTATGCTGCAAGTTTTGTTGAAAATTGTGGAAGCACCGCTATACCAATAGTCCCTGAGTCGCTAATAACGGTTCGGGTGAAGGTCGTATGCCTTCCCGGCGGTAAAAGGGGATGAGGTTAGGGTGTGATATATGTGGATATGTGGGCCGAAAGGCTGATTGTGAGCCGAAAGGCTATTTGTGAAGGCCGACGGGCCGTTTTGTGAAAGCCGAAAGGCTATATTTGAGCCGTGTGGCTATCTGTATGCACTGCCACGCCAATAGTCCCTGAGTCGCTAACAACGGTTCGGGTAAAGGTCGTATGCCTTCCCGGCGGTAAAAGGGGATGAGGGTGGAGTGACTTGTGTTGCTGTATGAGATGATTGGTGTGCATATTCTGTGATTGCATGTGGTATAAAATTGTTGTTACTACTGGGATTCTTTAGAATCTCACCCCTTCCATATGACTAACCTTTTCAGACAGGGCGAGTGGCTCGAAGGGAAAGCGGACAACCAGGAGTAGTTAGGACTACTCTGAGAATTAGTGGTAGTTGGTTATCCTTATTTTGCTTTTGGGATTACGGAATGTATATATAAGTTGTAAATGATATTTTGGATATGTAATCCCCATTTTGGGAACGTGTAAACCCATTATATATATATGAAGTGACCCGGGGTTTGCCGGGATTTGGTTTCCGCACTTTGATATTTATTATGTACTCTGATTTCTCAAGTAATTATATCCGCATGTGAATGTGAGACCAGGGTTAAGTACGCTTTAGAAATGATTTTGAAATACCCCATCTTTTGGATGCGGGAATATAAATTGTTATTTCATCTTATTGGTCTCTATTTCACTTAAATTTCGTAATTCGGATGTAATTACCGTGAGGGGGTTACATTTTTGGTATCAGAGCTGCGGTTCCTGGCAAGGGTAGAGTTTGCTAGGATAGCTCCCTTAGTGTGATCTTAAGTGATAGATGACCATCCGTGAATATTTGTCGTTTGCATATATCTGTTTGGTTATGTGGATATATGTACTTTGTGGAAACTATGTGAATTGTATAATTGTTGGATTAATGGGGTAAGTTCTTTGTAGAATGAAAAGAACAACAAAAGGTCGCCCCAGAGTGCAACAAGCAAATCCCGATGTGGAGTTGGTCAATGACAATCCACCGGATCCTATGCAAGAGTTGATGGGCTTGATAAAGGATCAGAGGGATATGATTACGGAGCTTAGAGAAGAGCTTCGAGCTGAGAAAGCTAAGAACAACGAGGGTAGAGGTCAGTCTACTCAAGAAGGAACTCGAGGGGAAACCCGAGAGGAGACTAGACTGGAAGATACTGCTGAAGGGTCGGCACGATCGCTTGAATCACCTCCTCGTACTGAAGAAAATCCAAGGCCGCATGGAAAGTCGGTCAATGAGGAAAGAGACCTTCAGTTTTGGGTCTCCAGGTTTTGTAAACACCTACCTCCGGTATTCAGAGGGAAGTTTGATCCTCAGGCGGCGGAAGATTGGCTAAACCGTCTTGAGAAGATATTTGAAGTTTTAGAGTGTCCTTCAGAAGTGAAAGCCAAGTTGGCGGTGTACAAGCTTGAGGGTGATGCAGACCGCTGGTGGCGGAACATTGCTCTATCCTTGAAGAGCAAGAATATACCATTGACCTGGGAGGTGTTTCAGCAGCACTTTGATGAGAAATACTTTCCCAAGTCAGTGAGGCTTGAAAAGGAGACTGAGTTCCTACAAATCAAGCAAGGGGACACGGAATCATTTGATGAATATTTGTCCCGATTCACCCGCCTATCCCGATACTCCTCTTATCTTCAGAAGAGGGATGACGAGGAGCTGAGCTCAGATTTACTCATTCGGGGTTTGAGGCGTGACATGAGGAAGAGAATAGCCACTCATCAGTTCTCCAAGTTCAACAAGGCCGTTGAAGAGTGTCGGATCACAGAGAGTAATCTGAGAGAGTTGTATCCGGCTAGGCCTACTGGTGGTTATAGTGAGCCCGGTAAGGGTAGTGCTTCCCAGAAGCGGAAGGGTTCTGGATCATCTTCGTTTAGGGGCGGTGGTAAGAAGCCCTACCAGCCCAGAGATCGTGAACCTCAGCGAGGGGTGACTGAGAGGAAATGTCCTCGCTGTAACCAGTCACATTATGGCAAGAATTGTCAGGGTGAGATGATTTGCTTTAACTGTAAGCGACCCGGACATCTTTCCAGAGATTGCCAACGACTGCAAGCGGAGCAGAGACCGAGGGCTCAGGGCAGAGTATTTGCCATGACTCATGAGGAAGCCCGGAAATCCCCAGAGCTGATACAAGGTACAGTTCTTCTCAATGGATTTGTATTACAAGTATTATTTGATTCGGGTGCAAGTCACTCCTTTATTGCTTGTGACTGTGTGAAGCGCCTGGGTTTAGTTGTGCATAAGTTGCCTTTCGATTTGGTTGTGTCAACACCGATGGGTGTAAAGGCTGTAACTACTGAAGCTTGTTTGAATTGTGTTATAACCGTAGAGGGTCGTGAGTCGGTGATAGATTTGATTTGTTTACCGCTAAGCCAATTGGAGGTCATTTTGGGTTTTGATTGGTTGAGAGCGAATAATGTGTTGTTAGATTGTGGGAACAGAAGTATAGTGTATCCTGTTTCTCAAAACGTTGAGGATGGCAACATTGGTTTGAATTTCCTTTCGACAGCTAAGGCTGAGAAATATTTGCAAAAGGGTTGCCAGGGGTATATGGTTTTCTTTTCTGTACAAGGAGAAACCAGTGAGTCTTTGAGTAGTATACCCATAGTGAATGAATTCCCTGAGGTTTTTCCGGACGATTTAAGTGGATTACCTCCGGAAAGGGAAGTTCAGTTTCCGATTGATATTGTGCCTGGAGCGGGTTCCATATCCAAAGCCCCATATCGTATGGCTCCAAATGAAATGGCGGAATTGAAGAAGCAGATTGAAGATTTGCTTGAGAAAGGGTTCATTAGACCCAGTGTGTCGCCTTGGGGTGCTCCAGTTCTGTTTGTGAAGAAGAAAGACGGGAGTCTTCGTTTGTGTATCGACTATAGGGAGTTGAATAAGGTTACCGTCAAGAATAAGTACCCTCTCCCGAGAATCGATGACCTATTAGATCAACTATCTGGTGCATGTGTATTTTCAAAAATTGATCTAAGGTCGGGGTATCATCAGCTGCGAGTGAAAGCGGACGATGTTCCGAAGACTGCTTTCCGGACTAGGTATGGTCATTATGAGTTCTTAGTGATGCCATTTGGGTTGACAAATGCGCCTGCGGTTTTCATGGATTACATGAACCGTATTTTTCGGCAATACCTAGATCAGTTTGTCGTGGTATTTATCGACGATATTTTGATATACTCTAAGAGTAGAGAAGAGCATGAGCATCATTTGAGAATTGTGTTGAACATATTGCGTGAAAAGCAACTCTATGCTAAGTTGAGTAAATGCGAGTTTTGGCTATCAGAAGTGAAATTCTTAGGCCATGTCATCTCGCAAGGAGGGGTCTCTGTGGATCCCAGTAAAGTGGAAGCAGTACTGAACTGGAAGAGGCCAGAATCTGTGGCAGAGGTACGCAGTTTTCTGGGTCTTGCTGGTTATTATCGGAGATTCATTCAGAATTTCTCCCGTATTGCATTGCCGATGACCAAGCTCACGAGAAAAGATCAGCCGTTTGTGTGGGATGAGAAATGTGAAAGTTGCTTTGTGGAGCTGAAGGAGAGGTTGACTACGGCACCTGTGTTGATTATGCCCGATCCCAGTTTGACATACGTTGTGTATTCTGATGCCAGTGGGCAGGGATTAGGGTGTGTCCTTATGCAGCAGGGACGTGTGGTGGCCTATGCCTCTCGACAGCTCAGACCTCATGAATTGAACTATCCCACTCATGATCTTGAGCTTGCGGCTATTGTGTTTGCCTTAAAGATTTGGAGGCATTACTTGTATGGTGTGACTGTGGAATTGTACTGCGACCACAAGAGTCTCAAATATCTGTATGATCAGAAAGAATTGAATATGAGACAACGACGCTGGATGGAATTGCTCAAGGACTACAACCTGGAAATAAAATATCATCCGGGTAAGGCGAATGTAGTCGCTGATGCTCTTAGTCGAAAGACTGTGGTTGTGGCAGCTATGATGATACATGAGGAGAAGTTGATTGCTGATTTTCGTGATATGAATCTGTCGAACCAGATCATCTGTGCCAACTATAATGTTTCCCAAGAGGAAAGTGATTTGAGAGCTGAGATTGAAGAGGCTCAGAGGCAAGATGACTGGATTCAGCGTAATTTAGCCAGAATAGAGCGTGGTGAAGCTCAGGGTTATGATGTGTCGCCTAGTGGATTGGTTCGTTATCAGAATAGAATTTGTGTTCCACTTAAGGCGGATTTGAGGCAGAAGATCTTAGATGAGGCGCATAAGAGCCAATACACTCTTCATCCTGGTATGACCAAGATGTACCATAACTTGAAATCCGAGTATTGGTGGCAGGGTATGAAGAGTGATGTGACGAAATATGTGGCGAGGTGTCTCACGTGTCAAAAAGTGAAGATTGAACACCAAAGACCGCCTGGTTTGTTGCAGAGTCCCGAGATTCCGGAATGGAAATGGGAAAGTGTGACCATGGATCTTGTTGTGGGATTGCCCAAGATCAGGAATTATGATGCGATCTGGGTCATTGTGGACCGGTTAACGAAGTCAGCGCACTTCCTACCGATCAAGGCTAGTTACTCTCCGGACAAGCTAGCAGAGATTTATGTTCGTGAGATTGTGAAGCTCCATGGCATACCGAGGAATATCATCTCTGATCGAGATCCTCGTTTCACTTCGAGATTCTGGAAGGCATTGCATGAGGCACTGGGTACTCAATTGAGATTCAGTACAGCCTATCATCCTCAGACAGATGGTCAGTCAGAGAGGACTATCCAGACCTTAGAAGATATGTTGCGGGCATGTGTTCTTGACTTCAAAGGGAGTTGGGATCGTTTTCTTCCACTTGCGGAGTTTGCCTACAACAATAGCTATCATGCGAGCATTCAGATGGCGCCGTATGAAGCGTTGTATGGTAGAAAATGCCAATCGCCATTGTGTTGGAATGAGTTGTCTGAGAGGAAGCTCTATGGGCCGGATCTTGTTGATCAAACGTCTGCCCAGATTCGAATCGTTCGTAAGAGGCTTCTTGCAGCACAAAGTCGGCAGAAAAGCTATGCTGACAAGAGGAGAAGACCTCTAGAATTTGAAGTTGGTGACCATGTATTTATGAGAATATCACCTGTCACCGGTATTGGGCGAGCAATTAAACGAAAGAAGCTGAGCCCAAGATATATAGGTCCTTTTGAGATCCTTGATAGGATTGGGCCTGTTGCTTATCGTATAGCCCTACCTCCGAGCTTGAGCAGACTCCATGATGTATTTCATGTTTCCCAATTAAAGAAGTACCAACCGGATCCATCTCATGTCGTTGAGTATGAGAATGTGGAGTTGCGAGATAACTTCACGTATGCGGTGGAGCCAGAGCGAATAATCGAACGAGAAGAACGTCGGCTCAGACACCGGAGTATCCCTTATGTGAAAGTGATCTGGAAGGGTATGACCCAGCGGGAAGCAACCTGGGAAACGGAAGAGGATATGCGAAGGCGATATCCGGAGTTTATGGCTCAAGGGGTGTAGAAATTTCGAGGACGAAATTTATTTAACGGGGGGAGAATTGTAATATCCCGATTTGTAATTAGGGCTAATGACTCTGATAATTATTGTAATTATCTTGATTAAATACTTTTGGAGTTAATGTAATGTGAATTTTGAGAGTAAATACATGAAGTATTTAAGATCAATGGTTGTGATTCCTTGACCGTGGGTCGGAATCTTGTGTGTTGTGAGGAGGTGAGTTCATTGTGGAAGTAAATGGATGATGACATGTGGCAAGTGGAGAGCCATAGGATGATGCACTAAGTGACAAAATAGCACTTTTCCCTCATTTTCTCTCTCCTATTCGGTTGGAAGCATGGGCAAGGGAGGGAGTATGTGTTTCTTCATCATCATTTTCTCTCTCATCTCTCATCTCTCATTTCTCTCTCTATTTCCGCTGGATTAAGCAAGAAGAGGAGGGAGAAAAGCTTTGATTTTGGTAAGCTATGATTCTCTAATGCCCTAATCCTCTTTGTTAATGTGGTGTGTCTCATTAAGAGCTCCATTGTGATGGTGGTAGAGCCTTGAATGGTGTAGATTGGGACATTGGCCGAAATTGAAAGTTGAGGAATCAAGATTTCGGATTGGGCAAAGTAAAGAGGTAGGCATTTAGAGCATTTTGATATATTGTTTATGAGTTTTGGCTAGGTTTGGTAAAATCTGGAATTTTGCCCTAAATATGCCTATTTTTGAAAATATGAAGTTCATTGTGATTTAGAATTGGAAATGATGTATTATGGAGTTATTTGAGTATTGAATATGATCTGGAATGTTGGAATGAATTTGGATGAAATTTGGATAATGTGTATCTTAGAGACCTTAGTGTTTGATTGTGGTCAAAATGGTTTTTGGGGTGTTTTTGGTGTTGCCATTGTGTTCCCTAGTGAGTGCTTAGAGTGTATGAACATTTGGAAGAGTTTGGGAACCTTTGGGGGAGGATTTGACCATCTGGTGTTATCTGGTTTTTTCTGCGTTTTGGGGTCTCTGATACACATCACTCGAGCAGACAGGGGTGTGCTCGAGTGAGGAATGAGTATTGCTCGAGCAGAGGAAGAACGTGCTCGAGTGATGCGCAAGTTTTCCCTTTGTGCTTCGGGTGCACCTGGGTTTTCTATGAGTACTGCTCGAGCACAACGCTTGTGCTCGAGTGAGCGAGGAACCTGCTCGAGTGAGCATGGTTCTGCTCGAGAGAAGGTGTAGGCCCAGAGTAGAGGGTTACTCTCGGGTGGATGCTCGCGGGGAAGATGCACGAGTGTGCTTTCTCACTCGCGGGTAGGGGAGGTGTGCTCGAGCACGTGGGGGTTATTCTCGAGTGATTTTGTGCTTCCGGTGGGAGTGTGCTCGCGGGTGTGAGGTGTGCTCGCGGGTGTGGGAGTGTGCTCGCGGGTGCGAGGTGTGCTCGCGGGTGTGTTTTTGTGCTCGAGTGATCCTGTGCTTGGAGAGCTCTTGGTGCTCTCGGGTTGTCACTCGTGACGCCGTGCTCGCGGGTGAGCCAGTGCTCGAGGGAGGCATTTAGCCTTGTGCTCGAGTGAGGATTTGTGCTCGCGGGTGAGCCAATTCCTGAAAGTGAGAGTTGTGCTCTCGGGTGTTCACTCGCGGTCTCACTTTCTCTTGTGCTCGCGGGTATGGGCATCGTGCTCGAGTGAGCTTCTTGTGCTTCGAGTGAGCTTGTGCTTCTGGAGTGAGTTTGTGCTCTCGGGCAAGTGCTCGCAGTCTCACTCGCACTTGTGCTCGAGTGATGTCCGTACTTGTGCTCGAGTGAGAGCATCTGTGCTCGAGTGAGATGACCAAAAATCTGTGTTTTGCCTTCGAGTAAGGGGTCTTTTGGGTAGTGTTTTCCAACCCTTTAGACATATGTTTAGGCCTCTAATAGTCATCTAAAGAGTCCTAAATGATAACCAACTTAGAGAATTAATGAAATATACATATGGAAAAGAGATTGATTGGTTGTCCCTAATTGATATAGGATTTGACATCTGTCGTCCTCGTGAGGCTAAGGTGCCAGAGCCAGTCAGGAAGGATACAGGTAGTGACTCTTTCTTTATACCTTGTGTGATACATTGTATGTATATTATGTCATTGTTTTTGAAATGAATATCGTATGCTGCAAGTTTTGTTGAAAATTGTGGAAGCACCGCTATACCAATAGTCCCTGAGTCGCTAATAACGGTTCGGGTGAAGGTCGTATGCCTTCCCGGCGGTAAAAGGGGATGAGGTTAGGGTGTGATATATGTGGATATGTGGGCCGAAAGGCTGATTGTGAGCCGAAAGGCTATTTGTGAAGGCCGACGGGCCGTTTTGTGAAAGCCGAAAGGCTATATTTGAGCCGTGTGGCTATCTGTATGCACTGCCACGCCAATAGTCCCTGAGTCGCTAACAACGGTTCGGGTAAAGGTCGTATGCCTTCCCGGCGGTAAAAGGGGATGAGGGTGGAGTGACTTGTGTTGCTGTATGAGATGATTGGTGTGCATATTCTGTGATTGCATGTGGTATAAAATTGTTGTTACTACTGGGATTCTTTAGAATCTCACCCCTTCCATATGACTAACCTTTTCAGACAGGGCGAGTGGCTCGAAGGGAAAGCGGACAACCAGGAGTAGTTAGGACTACTCTGAGAATTAGTGGTAGTTGGTTATCCTTATTTTGCTTTTGGGATTACGGAATGTATATATAAGTTGTAAATGATATTTTGGATATGTAATCCCCATTTTGGGAACGTGTAAACCCATTATATATATATGAAGTGACCCGGGGTTTGCCGGGATTTGGTTTCCGCACTTTGATATTTATTATGTACTCTGATTTCTCAAGTAATTATATCCGCATGTGAATGTGAGACCAGGGTTAAGTACGCTTTAGAAATGATTTTGAAATACCCCATCTTTTGGATGCGGGAATATAAATTGTTATTTCATCTTATTGGTCTCTATTTCACTTAAATTTCGTAATTCGGATGTAATTACCGTGAGGGGGTTACATCCAGGGCCGGCCCTTTTACGCCCGAGGCCCTACAGGCTGGCCCTTTTAAGCCCGACTTCCTTTTGAGGCTCCAATTTACAAGCCCGGCCCTTGAAGAGCCACGAGCCGGCCCGTTTTCCCGGCTCTAAATATAAGTGATATAATCCTTTTAGTCTAAAATACAAGTCACTTTTAGAAAAATGCGTTGGTTAAGAATATAAATCACTTGGAGAATAATTAATGTTTATTTGTCAATTTTATCTATGTAGTTAATGTTTGAATATGAATTTTTATATATTCTCTCTCCTTTGAAACCTACTTTGATATGAGTAAAGTTAAAAAAAAAAATTAATCTAAAGTATATTTAATGAGTTAACTAGTATGTTTTGACCATGATGAATTAGTTTTTCTTATAGTATTATATTATGTATAATAGTATGGACGGGAGGGAGTAGATTGCTTTGTGGTGCCCAATGTATTGCATGTATACATAAAAAGGGAATGAGCTTCCCTGCTCATCCTCTCGATAAGGAGGGGCTCCTCTTATTTGCGCCGTTTAATGAGATCTGAATAGTGTAGATTTATTTTTTTTTATTTCTTTTAAAAAATTTATTTTAATAGGCACAAAATCTAAAATAAAGATAATCTTTTAATTAATATTTTTTTAAAAATTAATTTTTTATATAAAAATAACCAATTTAAAATAAATCAAATACGAATATTCAGATGAAATCTAGACGATGTAAATGAGGATAAGGCACGGAAACCGGTTCCCATGGAGAGAATGGATAAGGCTTAGTAGGAAAGCATAATAGACAGCAAACATACTCCACTTTGGAGCTGTCTCTGTCTCGTTTATGTGGCAGTTGCCCGCCGACCTCTTTGCTTGTCCTTATCCACAATCTCTCTTCTGCATCATGAGTTATTAGTATGACTGTATGACCCAACAAAGAATGCTAATTAAGATTCTTACTTCCCACAAAACCTAACCCCAAACTTGCCCTCTTCATTTTCTCACCCATCAAACCTACCTTTTTTTTATTACCCACACAACTTGGTCCCCATGCATGTTTTCTTCTTTACTCATTCCCTTCATCTGCTTTTTTATATACTCAAATAATATATAATACCTATATATATATATATATATATAATCATGATTACTCCATTACATATAGAATTGTGTGATTCATTATTACTCTTGTAATATTAATATAATATCTTAAGCTTGCTTGTCTTGCCCTCACTTGATGCCATCTCCTTTGTATGATATTATATTTATGTATTGTTAGTGTCACTCTCTCTCTACTTTTAATTGAATGGTCATGTTTCAACCTTTGAAAACAGATTTGTTTGGATTCTAATCCCAATCACAGGCCTGTGGAACCATATCCCACCCCTATAGTCAACTTGTTCCTATTTTTGTATTTTTACGTTCATCCCCATCTATCTGTCATATTTTTTTTAATTACAATTATTGGCTGCATTTTTTTCAACCTACTCTTTTAGTCAGAACAATTAAAAAAAAATGCAAAGTCAATTTTAAACAACATTGGTCACTCACAATTAATTTATAGACGACGTACCCATGTGATATACTCCCTCCGGTCCTAATTATAAGATAAATTTGATTTTTTTGGAGAAATTAAGGAAGCCAATTAAATTATTTTAGAGTATTTATATTTTTATTTTTTTCTCCAAAATAATTAATTTGACTAATAAACTAATATATGATCCAAGGATACTAAAAATATAAACACTCTAAAGTAATTTAATTGGCTTCCTTAATTTCTCCAAAAAAATTAATTTTATCTTATAATTAGGATCGGAGGGAGTACAAAAATTAGGTCACCAGATTTTTTTTTTTTTATAGAAGAAAGTTATTATGTCCTTTTTTTTTTTTTTTTTGCCTTTTAATGGCGTTCACCCATTTGTTACCTTAGACTTTTCAAAGCTTATAGTTAATGTGATAACTTATAGGCTTTATAGAGATGTTTGAACTTGATTTAAAGTTACATATGAGCTACTATTGCTACAAGAAAGATAGAATCTACTTCTCAGAATTTGAGGTTGATAGAATCTTTTCATATTCAAATACAGTAAGTTTACTTTATATATTTTTACTGATAAAAACAAATTTACCTAATAAACTACATCTAAGAGAGATGGTGCTATTTTTGGGAGTAGTTTGTTTGGTTTTCTTAAGATTCTTTTCATTGTCAGCTCATCCACAACGAGAAACTGATGATGGTGGTTGTTGCTTGTTAGTTGGTTGACACGGAAAGAATTGTAATTGCCACCAGACCGTTAATTTCCGAATTAGTAGTAATTCTAATTCTAATTAGTCAGTTTTTAAACAAAAAAAAAAACCAAATTAATAAACAAAAGAACGAGCAAGTATATTGACCACGGATGCTTTTTATAAGTCCAATTTATCAAAATTTTTTGTTCTAAATGTAAATTTACCCTAGAGTTATGAACGACTGTTTCCTAATTTTACTTCTATTGAGTTATGAATAGTTGACTTTTTTTTTTTGAGAGAATAAGAAAGTTAAATTAGTTACTTATTCATATCATATGTTATATATGATTAAATTATATATCAATTTATAAGTTAGACAATTTAGTTTAGAGAAAAAATGATAAATATAAATATTTTAAAGTAATTTAATTAGCTTCTTTAACCTTCTTAAAAAATTTAATTAGGTCTTATATTTAAGACTAGAGTAGTATTAAATAAAGGAAAATTTAAGAAAGTCAATCAATTTAAAATATATTAAATGCCTTAACTTCCATTTTTTTTAAAGTGAGATTTCATCAAACTAGATTTATAATAAGGATAAAAGTGGTACTAACCCCTGTTCTTAATTACTCCCCTAATCCTATTTATAAGAAATACAAAGTGTATTTTTTATTCTATTTATAGTGCATGTCATTAAATTTTTTATATAAATGTAAAATTTTATTCTTCAATTTTTACTGCATAATTTGTTATTTTCTTGAAAAAAATAATTCAAGGCAAAGTTGGAAAACATTTGACTTTTAAAGCATAATTAATGAAGTAGTTTATGTTATGAATATAATATTTATGTGGATATTTATATATCTTTATTCTCTCTGATATCCCATAATTTATCTTTTGTTATTAAATATGTAGATATCGATTCTATTGAGATTATAAAATTACACCTATACCCCTTGATAATGAATACTCGTAAGATCTATTCTCTCTTGTTCTCATATCATTTCTTTTTCTTATTATCTTTCCCTTTTATTTATAATCTTTTAAAGTTTTTGCTGATTTATGTGAAATGTGATAAAAATATCTTATATACAGATTAGAGGAGATCACGCATACTGCATCTTATATTAAAAATTAGATGGGTAATTATCTATGGGAAGGGGCAATAATTATCTTCTTCTATATTCTCGTCTCCACGTGGCGACACATTTATCGCTCATAACGGGACAACTTCTGGGGCCCACCATCCATTATTAACCGCGCCTAACAGGTCGCCGTGTGGTGATCCTAAAGCAAAACGGCGTCCCACTTGTTCATGTTCATTCATAGAATATAACCCATTACCAGCGCAACTTGAAATCACACAACAAACATACATACATACATATATGTGCGTTTGTGTATATATATATATATATATATGTGAAACCTCAGCTTTTCCCTGTGGGTATTGGTGCTGTAAGGGTTCAAATGTGGGATCTTTGGGCATAATTTAGTGTGGGAGGGAATTAGAACGCCTCCGAGAGATTAGCCCTAGTGAAAGCTTTTAGGCTATGGCGGAGATGGAGAAACAGACGGCGAGGGTGGTTGAGGAAGAGAATGGCGGAGGCGGCGGCGAGGAGGAGCGGCTTTTGGAGGGTATTGCTGCCGTGGATTTCGATATGCTCTGTTCCACGGTGGCCTTGCAGGCTAATGGCAAATGGGGGAAGCTTGGTGGTGTTGGAGACGAAGAAGAGGTTACAGAATTTGGTGGGGTTTTCCGGATGTGGGAAGGTGAACTTCTCGATTGCTTTGAAGACCGTCGAATCGCCCTTGAATCCACATGGTAACTTTCCTCCTTCTTCTTCTTGGAGCTTTGGCCTTTTCACATTCTGGGTAGAGACAAGGGTTTTGAGCGATCAGGAATTTACTTGTTAGATTTCTCTATTTGCCTTTAGGTTCTTTGAAGGTTTGTGTTCAGTTTGTCTTTTTGCCTTTTTGGGTTTCTATTTCTAGCAGTATCTAGAGATTTTATCTTCCCATATCTGTTTTTTCCTGGGTTGGGTTCTCTTGACAAATTAATTTAAATCATTTTGATTTGCTGCCTTGACCCTCATAATTGTATAGATGTCTCTGGTCAGTAAAAAACCAAAACGCCAGAATAAAATAAAGAGGTAAAGAAGAAGAGAAAGGGAAAGGGCCAGAGGGGTGAGGAATAGCTTGAAAGCTTTCTCTTATAGATTATTCTTATAAGATATAATGCCTGTAATTTGTGAATAACAGCTTGTTTGGTTTTGCAGCTGTCCTTGCTATCGATTTGGGAAGAACATGAAGAGAGCTGGCTTTTTTCTTCCTTATGTTCATGTATGTTTACTTTTCTAGAAGATGTCAAAATTCTCTGTTCCGGCAAGAAAATTCAAATTGAGTTGAAACTTTGACGAATTCAATTTATGTCAGCTCTCCGAATCTGAACTTTGAATATATATATTTTTTCCTTTGTTTTGCAGGGAATAGTTTACTTTCTTCTCACAATTGGCGTCATTCTCAGTTTGATTGCTTTTATTGCCACAAGAAAGCACCTTTTTCTCTATCTGGCAGTTTCCTTTGCTATTACTACAGGAGCATATTTAGGCGTATTTCGAACACGTATACGAAAGAAATTTAACATCAAGGTGGGTTTTTCTCTATAGACTTGTTTGTAATTCCTAACTTTTGCATGTATAAGTATTGAGTTAAATAGATGTTTAGCATCTTTCACCCAACAAAGGAAAAAAAAGATGTTTTGCATATCTCTGGATGGGTTCATATCCTTTTCGTTTGCTCAATACTTCAATTATATTCACTCCTCATATCTATATGAAGTATAATTGTGGCTCAAAATTCAGAAGTGTAGCTGTCACACCATTTTTGTAGAAGGTTTTGGGACTTGGGAGTAATTACATGGATTGGTGGTATAATTATTATTTTATAGGTTTATGAATTCCCATTTGATCTCCTGAAATTAGCTATAATTTGCATACAATAGTTTGTGTAGGGGTTAGGCTAGGTAATATTGATACTGTGCCCTGTGACTTCCTATTCCTATCTTGTAACTTCTAATATATGTCTACTTTAGTGTTTTTCTGAAATAGATTTTGAATGTGTTGATACCTTTGCAGGATAGGGATAGTTCCTTGGATGATTGTATTTACCATCTCATTTGTCCTTGCTGTACATTATGTCAGGTCATCTTCTAAATTCTTTCTCTTCTCTACCTTGGTTATTGTGATTTATTCCTCCTTAGAAGGAGAAGGAACTATGTACAATGGAATGTGTTTAAAATTCTCTGAGGGACATGTTCGAATGCTGACTATAGGTATCACTGAAACATGATGCAGGAATCTAGAACACTAGAGATCAATAATGTTCAAGATGGCACTTGGCACGGTCGGGGTGACACGATGTACATAGGTGGCTTTAATGAAGGGAGTAAGGCACTCTTTGATCTTCATCCGCCTCCTATTGTCTCCATCGAGAATGATGATAACAATGGCAATGAAAAGAGTGCAGATGCCGCTAGAGATCAATCTTGAACCTAAAGACTAGGGGATATTCTGAGACAGTGTTCTCCCTTTTGAATTCCACTTCTACGTGTCTGCGCAACGTAAATATACTCCCAAGTTCCGTGGAGTATCATGCCCAAGATATGAGGGTGACGAGGGTCTCATCGCTGGAATTTGCATTCTAAGGTCTTCTTTAGTAACTGCAGGCATAACCACGTCAGCAAACAATGCTATACCTGCTGTTTCGCACTGTTATCGCTTCAGATGGAGAACAAGATTTGGTTTCTGAAAAGGAAAATAAAAAAAATGAGTTTGCTATCAGTTTAAAGTTGATAGCAAATACTTTACAAGTTTCACTCAAGGTTTGTCCTTAAAGTTATCCCATGAGATGTGAGTTTGATTATTTGTACATATATGGCGCATGTTTGGTTGAACGATTCGATTGCTTATAAGTTGCTTTTTAATAGTGATTTACGGTATACGAAGTAAGTATGTGAGAGGAGTTGTGTCTCGATTTACGTAAAAAGCAACTTATAAGTTTTTTTAAGTTGAAACAAACATGCTAATGGTCTTTATTTTTAGCGAGGGGGCTGTATTTTTGCCAACCCTAGTAGTCTACATATATAGTTGGACGTGTTTAGGTGGTCATTTGTCTTTGTTCATTGGATTGAGTTATAAATTATTTCGTCAAATTGTTCATCCGCACTTGCTGGAGGTGGTCTAACCTGAGTTAGTGCCAATGTTTAAGCCACATTGGTTTTACTAGATTATCGATGGGATCAATTAGTTTGGTGTGATTTTGATATCTCAGTTACAATCTATAACGTAAAACTACAATATCTTCCCATGATTTAACATGTTTTTATTTATAAAAGGGAATGGAACAAGTACATATGAACCAGATAGGTGTATAACTTTTTATCCTCAGCTTCGTTATCCCTCGTGAGTTTGGAGAAAATAATGATGATCATAATAGTAATGCCAAGAAGAGTCACAGAAAAATCAGATTCTCCTTCTTTTGATGTTCCTTTTCCGCACATTCAGTGCTCACTGGAGTTTCTGTGCTTATCAAGCTCGTAAAGGCTGAGTCTTTTGGCTCCATCCTCTTCATCTCTTGCATCAGATTAAAGCACCTGAGCATTGTGTCCTATAATAACCACCATAAACCCTCTCGTTAACTCTTAATACAATGCCCAAATAATAATGACAAAATAATCATTAGCTTTAGAGAATGGTGATTTAATGCCATTTACCTCATCAATATACTCATAAGCTACAATTGAAGCTCTCACAGTAGACCACTGCTGTGGTAACAGCTCAGCAGATGCACAAACAATTGCAGAAGCCGCGACAATGGAAGGTTTGAACCCCACAAATTTGATGTCTACAGCCAAAAGACAGTAATGTAGTACCCCACAAATTTGAGTGTTTAGAGTAAAACACAGTAATATATAGTAAGTACCATAATGAGCATTGAAGATTATCTCTGAAGCTCTCTCTTTCAGTGCTTGTTTTGATAATGATGGATCTTTGAGTTCAATCTCAGCTAAAGATATGAAGAAATGCAGAAAAGAAAATGGTGTAATCGATCTCATACGCCATTCTAAAGTTCCAAGTACAAGATTCTCCATTTTCTGAATGCTTCCAGCCTCAAACACACAACCTTCAATCTGATTTATTCATTACATAATATCACCAGTTTAAGTTGGCATCATATATTGCACTGAAACTTAAAAGTACAGACAATAGAAACTTGAGAAAAAACTCATTTAGTTTCAAAGGCTTACCTGCAAATCTGAAATTGGGAAGGGCGTGTTGGTCATTTTTGAAGCCAGAGAAAGACAGGAGATGACGATGAGTCTGAGAAACCAGGGCTTCCCCTTCTGCAAAATCTCAAGGCCGTGTTTGGTTACTGAAAAATTGGAATGAAAGCAAGCAAGCAGGAATGGTCCTTATACCTTTATTTCTTGCCTGGACATGAACCGGTCCAAGTAATTTATAGCAAGGTAAGTTCCAAAAGGGTCCAAATTGCAGGAAAACTGAACCTGAAGAAACAAAACAAAGCCACTGTTTAAAACAAACCAGACCAAATGTAAGAAAACAAAAGAAGGTTAAAACCAGATATGAGAGAAAACTGGTTTTTTTTCACCTGTGATATGAGAGAAACAGCCTCACAACGTAAGAAAATGCAATCCTGAGTGGGCATATGATCAGATTCACAGGCAAAGAGTTCAGAGATGCTACAGTTTTGTTGTTCTTCAAAGCTGGCAAGTGGGTCTTCAAGATCAAACTCCATTTTCATATCTTCTTTACCAGTTCATGAACATGATGGAACTTGTAATGATAGGGGGGAAAAAGAAAGAGAGAAGCTTCTCTTTGATAATGATAAAGAAAAGTGTGGTTGTCGCTTAGTTGGATCCTTTGTTCCTCTCTATCCAGCTTCTTTTCACATTGAAGTCAGGGAACGACAGAGAGATGTGATAGTAGAAGTATCTAGAGAATTTAAACTAGTTATCTTAATGAAAATATTAACATTAAACTTTCTTCCACCGGAGAGAACAAAAAACATCTAAGGATACAAAAATGGACTAAGTTACAGGGTTTTCTACCTTTTATTTTTCCATGTATATACGCCCATGAATAGTATGCGTTGGTCCCAATGGTAAATTTAGACTAATAATGTTTAGTTATTCCAGGCAAAGATTAAACTGTGAAATTGCATTATTTATATTTGTACACATAATGCAGGATTAGACATCATTGTCCTGAACCTTAGCTTCTTTCTTTTTTGGATCATTATTGCAATTTGAATAGCTTTCGTACAGACAACAATCTAACAAATTGACTTCCTGAAATATTATAAGATATTTGAACCAATAACAGCATGCTCTGGTCACCAATGCTTCCTCTGTTACAAGCCCAATTCTGTGATGCATTAGTTGTAAACATTAGATGATGGGCAGTTTCTTTTTGTTTTTTTCCCCCTCTGTCTCAAAGTGGGTGAGCTAATTAATGCTTGAAGAGTTCTTATAACAGAATGCAGTGAAGAATCATTTTTTGGTGGTAAAGAAAAGGAATTTAAACAAAAAAACAAAAAACAAAGGGAAGAGAAGAGAATTATATTCCTTTCAATCATGACAGTAGTCAAAATATCTTTAGCTTCTTTTTTCTTCCCTTTGACTTGTCTCTGTTTCTCAAGCTGAAAAAAAAAGGGGAGAATTACTAAAAAAGATTTCATGGATAACTTATTTGTTAAATGGGACATGGGAAGATATTTTGCACATTGAGAGAAGATATATGCACACGTAGGGAAAATTTTTACACACGTATAGGGAAGAATTTTACACACAGGGAAGATCATCTGCACACCAGGGAAGATATTCTGCATACATGGAAGATAATCTGCACGCGAAGGTCCCATTTGGCAAATAAGTTGCCAATGAGGGATTTTTTTCACAATTTTCCCAAAAAAAAAAAAAGGAATCCTGCTTTAATCTTCTTCCATGATAAATTCTAAATTTTAATTTTAACTTGTAATCCTTTTACTATCTCTTCAATTCACATGAAATTCAGTAAATTATCAGAAAAAGTTAATATGTAAGAGAAGGATTGTTGGTGGTAGAGAGTTGTTCAGATGAGATTAGGATAATAAATTAATAATGATCATGTGAAGAGGAAGTATGTGTCAGAAAGAGCTAGGTCAAATGAGTCGCATCAAATTAGAATATTTAAGATTGTTTAGAATTGTATTTTAAAAAATAATTACAGCTTCTTTTTTTTTGTATTTTTAGATTTTTTTTATATTCGATCGGAAAAAAATGTGTTTTTTTTATCACTAATAGTTTTACAGTAATTTTAAAAAATCTATTAATTTGGGTAAGTTGAGCCATGAGTTATTTTTTTACCACATGGATGCCAACTCAATCAACATGTAGTTGGCCCCAAAATAATAGAAGAAGAAGAATGACAACTAAAGGGATCACAAATTACAAATATGTTAATATTAAATCAAGACCTTACCGGAACTTACATTTCCAAGTTGAGTACTTATTTTTTTAGCATTAAAATTTTTTTTAAAAAATATTTTTATAATATTAACCTTCTTATAAGATCCTTAGTTGCAGCTAAAATTAGGGTGTATTATTTAGAGGGGAATAGGTTGAATTAGGCCAACCCATTTTAATATAAATTGAAAAATCTCAACCCAAGTTAGACTACATTAACTGAGGGTTAAACCAGCGGAGCTGCCAACCCACCCAACTCCTCCCATACCGGAACAATAAAACTTTATCTTATTAGATGATATTGGTTATATGGATTATACAACGTCATTGTACTTTATCAAAAACCATATCTTTAGATATATTATTAACTAAAAGATTCTGTTCTATAACCTCCTTGAACGTCGTTTCGATCTTCCTCTACTTCTTTTCAGAATACTTCATACCGGTTGATCAACCGTTCTCACATATTCATCCAATGGCCTTATTTAAATATATCCAAACCACCTCAAATGACTTTCCACTATTTTTCCTTTATAAATACCACTCCAACTCATTTATGTATATAATCATTACTAATCCTATGCTTTTTTATATGACTATACATCTATCTCATCATCCTCATCCTCATCTTAGCTACCCCCTGCTTTATGTTCATGATGTTTTTTTAAAGCTCATCATTCACTATCATATAGTATTACTAGTCTTATAGCATTGTGATAGAACTTCCCTTTTACTTTAAGTTCTTTCCGGTCAATAAATAACTAGTAACTTTTCCCATTTTTACCACGTAACATCAATTCAATAGTTGACATCATCATCAATTTCACCATATTGTTGTATAATTGATCACAAATATCTAAGCTTTGCTGCTTGTTGGATGACTTGATTTTCCAATTTAACTTTTAAATCATTTTTAACTTGACTCTTATCAAAATTGCAATGCATATATTATGTCTTGCTCCTATTTAGACGAAAAATCTTTGACTCCAGGTCCTTATCCATATTTCAAGTTTAGAGTTAATCTCTACTCTTGATTAAAAAAATTTAAATAAAATGTATACCTAAATGATACATGCAAAATATTTTGCAAAATTTAAAATCCACATCATCATAATATTATTATTCATACATATTACACAAAAATAAAAAAAATACATCGTCATAGCACCAACATAATTATATATTCGTTGGCAAAAAAAAACATAATTATATATTCATCATGTCCCCCAAAATCCACAGAATATATGAGCCGTACCCATCACAAATTTCAAATCATAATATACCACAATCTACAAAACACACGCTGAGTCATCCATGAGATCAATCAACAATTTGAAAAAGATAATAATATCATTCGAATCTTTATTCAAACTTGAAATAAAATCAATCCTTGATTCGTACTCATCATCTTTGTCATATGCAACCAGAAATGATATATATATATATATATATATATATATATTATTGAATTAATTATAAAAACACTTTTGATTTATGACACAAACAACAAAAATACACTCTTCTCATCCAAAATGTAGGGCCTAATTTGTAATATATTAGTCATTTTCATTATTAATTATGTCCTATATTTAAGATTGAAGAATATTATTGTCCAACTCATGAGTTGACTTTCCGACTTTATCGGTTTTACATTTCTAGCTTAAACAATCGAATTGAGTCACTGGTAAACTTGTGATTGTTATAAACTCGGTTAAACTCACTAATTTATACACCAAGTTTACCATTTTTATGTTTCTAACTTATAAGACCGTGTTAACTCACCCTTAAAACTTATGTTAACATTTTCAATTTGACCATGTTTAGCGGCTTTATATATGAATTTCATAAAAATTTCTTTGTTAAATATGATAAATTATAAATGTTGATGAATTCAATTTCAATTATTTAAATTTAAAATATATTCAAATCAAATTGTTGTCATTCTTTCATATTTTAATTATATACTATTAATACCTATTTAATAGTAGAAGTAAACTCTTATGGTTCATGATTCGAGTTCATGATACAGGTTTACGTCACTATCACAAGTTTCCTTAAACTTGCTAGTTTGAGGACCTTGCTGGAGGTTGTGTATGTGTTTGTTTGGGAGTTTGAAACCCTTTAAGTCCGATTGCAATCCTTTAAGTTCGATTTTTATAAGAAAAAATTTCAAGTTTGGTTGGGCGTTGGGTTCATGGCTTCCGATTGAAAATAAGCTTATACCGATAGCTTATAATGCCTGCCTACGTATTTCTCTCTCTTCTCTTCTCCTTTCCACCCCTCTCCATCATTCTTCGCGCGTCTCTTTGGCCGACAACAGCCCAACCTTCATCTTCTTCTTCCTCTCTTGCCGGCGGCGTCTTCACTACCACAAGCCGCCGATGAGCCTTTTTTTCAACACCACTAGCCGTTCCAGAACAGAGTTGAGAGGATCGGAGGGAGCTGTGAGAGAAGGGAGAGGACCGAACTGAGTTTGGAGAGAGCTGAGAGTCGCGGATGAAGGGGGAAGCTGGAGGCAGAGAGTTGAGCTGGGGGAGTCTGTGAGCGAGGTGGAGCGCCGCGGGGGGAGAGCTGGGACAGAGAAAGACCGAACTAGAACCACCGTCAACCACCACCAATCTTCCTCTATTCTCAGTTTCTATCACCACAACACCATGAGCTTCCTTACCACCGACAGCTCTGTCAACTTCTTCTCTTCACCATTTCAGAGAATCCAAACCATGCTTAGCACCATCTCCGCCTCATCTCCACCACTCATCACCTATCATCCACCGTCCTCCTCCGCCGACAGTCACCTCTGTTTGAAATATAATTCTAGTTCGTAGCTGCATTATGCTTCTGAACTCACACAATTGTGCCTTTCCTTTGTTTTGATTTTTTTATTCAAATCCAGCCCTGGATTAAAATTGATTTAGTGCTAATTGGTTAACTTAATATGTGATTTTATGACTGGGTGTTTGAATCAAAGTGTGATTATATTTCTTGAAGTTATTCCTATGATTGGCTAAGCTTTCAATTCTTGGTGATGATGATTTGTGCTTGAGCTTAATGGACTACAAAAGGGAGTTTTGCTATCATTCCATTAGTCTAGAATTACATATTTAGATTACCTAGTTTTAGGAATTTTTATATATGTAATTCTGGAACTGAGATTGATATTAATTGTCTCTGTTGGTTTGATATTTATAGTTGATATTGGATTTTGTAGTGTGAAAATTATATATGTTTGAATTTCTTTGTGGTTGCAATGAGATTATGTTAATTAGTGTGTTATTGTCTAGTTAATGTTGTTAATTTGTATCCTTGAGGGGCTATTTAACACTCAAATTCAAGAAGACTCATATTGCATTATTCCAATTTTAATTGCACATTAAGTGGTTTTAAACAATATCTCAAAAGGTAGTAGTTAGCTAAACAACATCGTGGATCAATTTATTACCAAGAATGCTACTTTAACAAATGAGAAGAAGGTGGAAATGACTGTCTTCATATGTGCATTTTGTATTGCTTGTCATGATGGTCATAACTCTTAACCATTTTATTTAAAATTGTATTATAACCAAATTTTCAAAGTTAATTTTTGGAAAAATTGTGAAAAAATCCCTCCGTATGCAGATATCTTCTCAGGTTTCATTTGGCAATTAAGTTGCCAATGAGGTCTTTTTTCACAATTATCCCTTCAAATTTTCATTTTTCATAAGTTTTACAATTTTTTCTCTTAAATAACACAAAAGCCATTTATACAAAATCTAAACCAAACATTTTTCACTTTTACATAAGTCACTTATCTAATCGTCAATCCAAACATTCAACATTTTACCCAATCTTATTTTTTTGCAATTTTAAGATTCCATAAGTCAAAGTAAACATAAGTCACTTATCCAATCGTCAATCCAAACATACCTAGTATTAATATCTTACTTGCCATGCCAACTTCAAGTGGTTAGTGTGCTGCGAGAGCAACAACGGCGCTAGTGCTAGGCTTGCTAGCAAGTGCTGACACCCCGCTGTTGGGCGTTTTGGTGATGGATGAGTGATGGCGGAGATGGAGCGACAAGCGAGAGAGGAGAAGTGAGGAGTGAGCGAATGAGAGTGCGACCATATTAACATTGTGAGTGAGTTTTTAAGTTGGTGCAAAGTTATTGACCAATGATTTTATAACATGGTGGTATAAAAACTCTCTTATACATGGGAGGTCGTAGGTTTGATATACTCATATCCCGGAGCCATTAGTGCCTACTTTGGCACTATGTTGAAATTCAAACATTGATTAGTCATGTTATGAAGAAATAGCATCTTCTGCTAGATCTAACCCTTATTAGATGACATAATAATATGACTCTTAGAATTAATCAAAATACACAAAAGCCCTCTACATAATTACACATGCCGAAAAATCAATTATGAAACTGAAAAGCTAACAAAAATAATTTATAAGATAATCACGATTATTTTGGGTTTATAATTAATTCTGAAATACATGACATTGTTTGATAACTTAAGAGATAGAGTTCATAAATGATTTGGGCATATATATAAGAATGTTCAGATATTTTTTAAGAAAATCATGATTTTGATTTTTATAATGAGTACTTATTTGGATTGAATTTATAATTTATTATATACTAGCATATGGGCCTACGGCTACATAGAGGAAAACAAGCAACAAACAAGGGCTTGCAGACACCCTAAGCAACACCATCATAGATATTGGGTGGCTTCAGATCAGCCACAAAAAAAAAAAAAAAAAAAAAAAGGATTCAGAACCAGCCAGCAAATTAAAAGCCTCACATTGAATGGCTTAATTCCACCGTCCATGGTAGAATTGAACAATGTCTTCGATTTTTCAAAACAAAACGTGAACCTTGTGCCTTGTGGCATAAGTCAATCTGAGGTTAGAGATTAATGAAAGATACCCTGAAAGGAACAATAAATTAATAAATTAATAAATTAATAAATTAATAAATAGGAATATTCTAACCTTAATTACCTACTCAATAGTGCACCAATGCTTGCTCAAGTTTCTCATATCCATGTCCCACCCTCTCATCACCAATAAATTACTTGACGTTATTCTTTCTTTCATAATTACTACTATTATTATAAAAAAGAAACACCAAAACCCTGCTTAATTATTCTCTCACGTCTCAAGTGCTAATAACTAACGATGGAAATAAGTCATGTCCTTAACATGTGTCTACGGCTTAACCTATATAAAGCATAATCTAGCCTATTTAGTAAATAGGTCAGGTTCAGACTCAGGTCTATTTAGATAAATAAGTCAAGCATATTTTTATAAGGCCTAGTTTACAGACTTACAAGCCTGGCCTATTTAACTTTTTTTAATTTATACTGCTATATAAGTATATATAATATCTTCTAAATAATTTTATAAATTATTTATAAATTCACCAACTTAACCTTAATTCTAAGTTTCACATCCCATTATCATTACACTCAACTATTACTTTCTCATCAATCATTCACCTTACCTCTTCTCGATCACTTGATATGGCGACGATAACTCACTTCCTCTCTCTTGATTTGATTGTTCACTAAAGCACAATAATTGCTATGAATTTATTTTAATGCCAAATAAAATATTATAATCTTAGTAAGATGAGTTTGTACAATTTATGTGGGAAAAGTAAAATATGTAAATTCTCATTTTATATATTGCTTGTTATACTTGATCGATTTAAGAAAATATTTTAGAAAATATATCTCATTAGTCAACAGACGATTAGTTGTTCTTATTCCTATTTGCTCGAATTGTTGTCTCTATACATTCTTCTATTTTTCTTACTAAGCCCTAATATTACAATGAGAATGGATGTTAAACTTTTAAAAATAATGTAAGATTGTAAATAAGCATGAAGGGTTATATATGAATTTGGATGCATAGGTTTTAAAGGCATATATTTTAAATAGGCTTTTAAACAGGTTTCAAGCCTTGTCATGTATTTTGAAGGCTCAGGCTCAGGCCTAAAAAAAACCTACATACATGCCTATGCTCAGACTTTGAATGTTTATTGCAGGCCCAAGCCTATTTAGATAAAACCCAACCCAACCTAGCCTATTCCACCCCTAAAATAACATAATTATATTTCTATGATATGTGAGAATGAAATATAGATACATACAAACACAATCTCCAAACTAATAACATGAACTACACTATCAACTCATACATAACCAAACCTTGATTTCTTCCATACAATTAATTATTCACTTCTTCTTCCAATATATACAAATTTCGCCCCAAACTCTGCATAAAATTTAAATTTAATCGCAATACTTTTTCTCCTTTTCAGTGTTCTTTTAAAACTCCAACACCTCACACCTGTTTATATATTTCGACTTCAAAGTAATTTAATGTAATTTCATCACATGGTAAACAGAAGATTGCGGCTCAATCATGCCATGTTGGGGCCCCGACCCGTCCCATAATCCGCTCCAGTTCTCTGCGATTCGTCCCCACTTGCCATCTTCATCACCGGAAAACCAGGGGCACCGCCGGAATTCGGAACTGCTTGATAAGCATGCTGCAGCCTCACGCCGTCTGGAACAATCCTCGCCGCCGCCTCGTATGGATGCACACCACCCACCGGTCTCATCCCTCCACCGTATGCTTGGGTGGCCGAACCTTGAACCACATGATGATAACCCATTGGCACCTGAGCTGGCACCACCGCCGGGTATGGCTGAACATAAGGCCCCTGGATTGTAACCGGTTGGACCGGTATCTGCCCATGTTGAACCGGAACAGGACCTGGAATGTAGTAAACAGGAACAGGTTGCACAGAGTGACCGGGATAAGTAGAATCCTGCGCGTAGTGAGGTATCTGGCCACCTGGATTTCCGGTTTGAAAACCATCAATGTGATATTCTTTCGATTCCATGACAGGAGCCGGATTATCCGGTTTGGTTTTAACCGGCGGGAGGTTCGGCATGGACGGCACATTCACCGCCGATGCGGTGGAGCAAAACGGAGACGAAACAACCGGAGCCGGCGAGCCGGGATCCGAACAGGAGACATTGTCGTTGAGAGCGGGTCGGAACTTCAACCTAGGTTCTCGGGTTTGGACCTCGTCGGAGTTTTCCAACCCGAAGAGATAATCAGGCACGTCAGAAACCATGGAAGAAGCCTCGGAAGGGCCTCGCTCGAGCCGATCCACGCCGCTGTTTAGGGCATCGACAAACCAGCTCTCGCGATTGGCTGAGCCGTCCAGTAGGGAACTGATACTGTTGGTTCTAGAATCTTCTTCCTTAACGAAGAGAAATAGCCGGAACCGAGCCGACCTCGGGTTTTGATTCTGTGCAACCCGCTCGTACTCCTCCATCATGTTCTCCACATCCTCGTCCGTCGTAACGGAAATCAAAGCATCCAGATCCTCATTGGGAAGCTGATACTTCACTGTTATATTGGTAGTGCCTGTACACCCGATTACATCACCAAGAGTTAAATTGAAAGCGCCAATACAAAGAAACAGATCAGCTGTATAATTCCGATGTATGATCAGTACCTGAGAACTTAGAAAGCGTGAGGAGGAGGGCGGAGAAGGAGATTGAGCGATGGAGTGCGACGATTCGGGTGTCACCACCGACGTATCGGAGCTGGTTGTCGTGGGGGCGGGGTAATATTCTACCGCCGAAGCTGCACATGAAGCGGACACGAGGCAAGGGTTCATGAAAATGGTCGGAGCGAGGGGAGGAAGCGACGGAGTCAGCGTCGTACTCCACGGCCGGGTGGAGCGTCGTCATAATTCCGGCGATAGGTAAAAGAGAAAAACGTAAAAAAGCGTTAAAAAGTGAGAGACAGCTATAGGGAGTGTGTGTGCATACTGAGAGAGGGTGTGAGAGGACGCAATAGGAGTATATATAAGGGGACCCAGAATGAAAGATGATGAGAGAGAAAGTGGAGGGGTGTGGGACTGGACGTGAAAGATTATACGCGATTGGACAAATGGGCAATTGTGGGGGAAAAACCGGAAAAGAATGGCCAGGGTGTTGACGCAGTGTCTGGTTGGGTTTTCCTTTGGCCAATTTATTTTATACTCTTCTTACCGGTATAAAATATATTTAACTAATTTAATAAAATTATAAAAATTAGTTAATATGATATATATTTTTAAAATATTCTATTTATTTTTCTTAATTTCTATATTCCCTCTCATTTTTTATTATTGTTGATTGAGTATCAATAGAGATAAATTATGAAAAGATTGATAAATATGTAAAATATGTCTTATATTTAGTATAAAATCAACTCCCTAAATATGTTTTATATTGAGAACTAGAGGGAGTATATATATACTCCTCCCCCTTTATCATAAATATCTAATACTACCATCAATCCTAAATATAAGACTCGGTTGACTTCTTTTTTAGAAAAATTATGGAAGCTAAATAAGTTACTTAATCATATCATATGCAAGGTAATTAAACCCGAACTGGTCACTAAACCGGCTGGGATACTGGGTCAAGGGTAAGTGGGTCAAACCGGAGTCAAACTGAAGCTACCTAGGACTAAACCGGCGAGAAATTAAAGATTTTAGTATTATTAATATGAAATTTTAAAGAAAAAATTTAAAAAAAAAAATCAGACCCGGACTAGACTGGTCTACCAGTCGGTTGGCCAGTTTTCGGTTTGAACAGGCCGGTCCTATCTGGTCTGGTCTGAGTCTGATTACCTGGATCATATGTTGTTTATCATTGGATTATATATCAATTTATAACTTAGGTAAAATAGTTTCAAGAAAAAACGATAAATATAAATATCCTAAAGTAATTTAATTAGCTTTCTTAATATTTCAAAAAAAAGTCAATTAGATCTTATATTTAGAATATGTGGTAGTAATAATTTGGGGATTATGTTGAATTATCAAGTAAGAGACGAAAAAAAAAAAATCATAAGCATTCTTAAAATTATCAAATTGCATTGAAATCTTATAAAACATTAGTAGCATATTAACTTGTCAATTGAGACGCCCTAACTTGTCATTGGTGACATCCTGACTCGTCGTCATACTCTCTAACTTGTTAATTATAGCATTATAATTAGTCATTAGTGACACATTAACTTGTCAATTGGTGCTCCTTGACTTCTCATTGATGGCATCCTAACTTGTCAATGTGCTAATAATGATAAATAAGAGTAAACTTGTTTTTTTATGATTCCAATAAATCACTCACAGGTCCTTTAGTATTTTATAGTAATTTAATGATTTCATAGGACTGGTTGTTATAAGTTATCTTCCTTAAAGGTCTCATTATAATTTTTCCTAATAATTTTAGGTAAATTAATAAATTTAATTATTTTTTAAAATATTAAAATTATCCTCAATAAATATCAATCAATTAAAAAAATTTATAATTGGCTAGGGATACAAGGCGAAAAAGAAATAATGTTTTAGGCAAAGCATATTATTGATATTATTACGAAATAATATTTATATCAAATTTCTTATAAAATTAACTCAAGTTCTCTAATTTCATTGTGCCATGTGTTCTATCCTTTCCTCATCTGCATTTAACCCCAAAAAAAACCTATTTGCAGCTCAACTCTATATCCAAAAGCTTAACAAAATATTTGAAGCAGTGCAAAAAGAAGAAATCTCCCAAAATCGATTGTGCCATCACAATGGAGGAAAATCTCAAGTGATGTAGCCTGTACGACTCAAATTACTATACTCCTCCGATCTTTAATATATGATGTATTTAAAGAGTTGACTACCATATTAAAGTCTAATTTCATACTTACTATGATGACAAAAAAAAAATCTTCCAATTGGGTTACTACATATATAATCAAGGGGAGTATATAGTCTCACTCGAATTATTAAAAGTAATGGGTAGGCCCTTTTCAACTAAATTATATACACACGCATGACTTGAGACAATTAGAATCTCAATCACTTGTTTAAGAAACAATACATTCATGTTCAAGACACATAAATGGAAATGACAGTGATGAAGATTTGGTGGGTGATGATGAAATTGGGGTTAATTAATTATTTACAGAATATAAAAGGGAATTATTTTTATTTTCATAAGAATGAATAAAAATGTCAACAAATAGGAAACTAGGAATGAATGGGTGGCTAGCATCGTTTTGGAAGGAGGATGATGGTGGTATCATTAAGTAAGAGGCATATAAAATTGCTGGTCGGCAAATTAAAAGGCTAGTGGGAGTAGTAGTAACAGTAGTAGTTAGATATAAAATTGTTGAATATACTTTGAGTCAGGGCTTTAAATTAGTCTACAAGAAAACGTCAGGCTAAAAAAAAGAAAGCAAAGTCTAAGAAGATGAGTATAAAGATGTGGTGTGCATTAGGCTAACGGCAGATATGATACAAGAGATTTTGGAATTTGGTAAAAAAGAGAGAGATATTTTTGGACATATTAATAAATCATAATGTGGAAAAACATGGATAAGTGTGTGTGTGAGTGTGTGTTACTTAGTAGAATTCATTTTAAGGTTGATGCAAAATAGATTCAAAAGGCCGAAAAATTAAGGATCAACGGTTTTTAGAGTCGTTTTAAGATTCGCCGGATAGCTACCGGGGCTATTGCTTTTGTTTGCATTTGACCCACTCTTAATCATGTCTTTTCTTCATGAATAAAGTAAGCCGAAAGTGACATTTTATCTCTCTCTTCATATTCACACCTAATTTTTTTTAAAAAAATAATTTAAGGTTATATGAGTGGAGTACAGAGTCTCGCCAAGGTTAAAATAAATCTCAAAGCTTAAAGTACGCTTAGTAAGATACTTACAAATCGTGACTTTGTTTGTTATGAGCCAACTTCTTTTTAATTTGATTAACCTCTGTTGACCATTGATTTAAATTCTAATTTTGTAACTTAATAGTATGAAAACTTTTTTTATAAGTGAGAGATAACAAATTTGATCTCGCTTCTCACCACATGCCACTACTAAAAATGCATATTTGGATTGTTGGTAGAAACTGTTTTTCTGATATGATTTACAGTGTATGAGGTAAATATGTGAGAGGAGTTTTGCCTCAACTTATGTGAACATGTTTTTCTAACACTAACCCAAACAGGCTCTAAAACAAATTGATTTTACACATGGAAATTTTGCAAAATAGACAGAAATTCGGTGTTAAACATAAATCTAGTGAGGTTTAGGACTGTCACTAATTATACCAATATATACAAGTATAGGGAGGGGGAATATCTTTTATGATATTTTTCAATTGGAAGGCTTGGTCAAAAAAAGATTATTTTAATTTGGGGCTCATATTTGTCTCTAAGTTATACATAAAAAACCCTAAAAACAAAGCTTTTTGTCAGTGGGGCAAAACAAGAACTGATTCCTGGAATAGTATGTGTCACATAAATAATTATGGAATTACTATCCACTGGAGGCTATTGATGTGGAAATATAACATATTTATTGGAAAATAAAAAATGCCTTTAATTCTATATTTCGAGCAAGTTGGATGAGATTAAAGGGACGTTTGTGGGGTATGTCTCATCCTGGGCGGTGCCTTTAAATCATTTTTAGTATTTAATCATCACAAGTACACTAACAAACACATCTCATTACGTCACGAAAGACGTTTCCCACATATATTAACAATTAATACTTTTTTAGGTGACTATATATTAACAATAACAACACCCTTTCTCAATAAACAGCAATACCACTTATTACAGTATACTGCAATCGTTTTGTCCTCAGTCTAAAGTCTATAAGCCAAGGTATTAAAATTCGGATCGGGTAGTAAACCTGGTGAAACAGTAGGTCAAAAGTCAATGAGTTAGATCAGAGTCAACCTAACCAGGAGTCAGACCGTTTGAGAAATAAAAAAAATTAAAAATAATATAAATTATCAACATATATCATACCATATCTAAATACTAAATATCCAAATAAATAACACAAAAACAAAGTCTCAACCACCCACAAGCAATCCAAAGCAAACTAAGAACACAATCAAACCAAAATAAGCATAAAATACTAGAGGTGTAAGAAATCAAGAAAGCAAACCGAAGAAACCAAAGAAGAACTGGAACTCGGCGAACTCCAACACCCAAAAGTACTGTCGGCAACAACCAAAGTTGATGCCTTTGTCTCTCCCACAATCCATGGTCACTCCTTCAGACCATACGAGTTCTTAATCAGGTAAAAGCTTCGAGATTTCTAGACGATTTCTTGACGGAACCACATTTTAGGGCAAGGCGGAGAGGAGAAAGGAAGCTAAGAGTGAGAGGGAAACTGAAAGTCGAGAGAACGTCTGGAGGAAGGAACAATTAAGGAAAAGTCAACTCCAATTCTCTGATTTTAAAGTTTCAAAATTTAAAATAATAATAATAATAATAATAATAATAATAATAATAATAATAATAATCAAAACGGTGTTGTTTTAATAGCTGAAAGGGGAAAAAATGATTACTCGGCGACTCACACAGCTTGGCGAGTCAACTGAGATATTCTCGAGTTATTTCGGGTCACCTCGGGTTAGAAAAGTACATAGTTGCAACTAAGCCAAATTGGAGATTTGCTCAATTTACTGAGTTCCAGTATAAATTGGCTTGTCCGGTCTAGATTCTTGAACTATGATTATAATTAGTCCGCAAACCTATTTATAAGAAATACCTTATAATTTAACTAACATTATTTATAAATAGGTCTAGAAGATAGTAATTAGGGATGTTGAATGGCCACTTGAAATTTTGGATAATCCAATTTGGTTTTGGGTGGCGTGTAACTTTTAAACCAACTTGACATGTAATTTGTAAAATAAAAATCTCATGTTTTTTCAATTAGTGACAGATACTAACTATCTGTTTGGTTGGATTATATGTAATCTTAATGTAAATGATTGTTTTTCAAATGTTTAGTTGAGCTTATATAATATAAAAGAGATTATATTTTGTAATATTATTACCTTGCATAATGCAAAGGGGAATACACTATTTTAGCATAAGAACGAGGAATAAGGGAAAAAAATGGGAGGGTTGGAATTTCTTTATTTGATAATGATACATTGGTCACTGTATATTAATTTATATAATTATACACACGCACACACAAACCTTTATCTAAGGTCAAACCAAACATAATCACGGTAATAACCATTACATTACATTCTCACCAATTCCATGAATTAAATGGGGGCTATAAAGGTACGAGGTTATAATGAAACTGGACACAACCTTCCACTTATAGAAAATTTTTAGATTTTCAGTGACACCAGTTTTCTGACAAGGAAAAGTAATAATAAAAAATGAGGGTTTCATAATTTTGCGACGTTTAATATTTGTATGCGGTAGGCACAGAGATCATTCAATATTTGTTTTCTTGCAAAATAATACAAAACCACACCATATCCAAAATTTACCCGAAAAAGTTTTGAGCAACAATAAACCCAAACCATTTTTAATTACTTGGGCCCACATGTGATCTAACACATCACCCAAAAATCAACTAGGCTAACTTGTTTATACTAGCCCAAATCCATGCAATGAAGCCCAAAACTAAACTATGGATGTGGTCCAATAATTTTGCGGCTTCCAATAGGCCTAAAATATCATACATATTATTTTATTTTTTTAACTAGATACATATTATTTTTATGGGAAAATGACACCTAGATCCCAAGCAACAGAAAAATATATCAAAAAGGTCCCTTTAAAAAGTCAATGGTTAGAAAAGTAGGAACTTTTCTGACATGAATTCCCAATGTTCATTTACAAAAATAATCCCCAAGCGATTTAACTATTGTCATTGTTTACAACATGTTATGCAATTTTTACAACATCGTAAGTCATATTAACAACATAGTCAGTTACATTTACAACATGTCATGCTATATTTAATGAGTTGTAAACGTAAATGAAGAAGTTGTAAACGCGATACAATCACGCATTTTACATACATGTTGTAAACGTAACTAATTATGTTGTTAATATGACTTACGATGTTGTAAACATAGCATAACATATTATAAACAATGACAGTGGTTAAATTGCTTGGGGGTTATTTTTATAAATGGACATTAGGAATTCATGTTAGAAATATCCCTAAGAATTTTTTTTATATTTTTTTTCTGTTGTTTGGGACCTAGATGTGATTTTCCCTATTTTTATTTCAAACATATTATAATTGTAAAACACTACAACTTGTTTCAAAATTCACACAACATTTGTAACCTATAGCCCTCTCCCTTAGAGACGTGACACACACCCAAACACACATCTTGTTGCCCGCTTTAAGGCTAGAACCTACAACATTTCATTTAAAGTACGTGTGGTTTGATAATTGAACCACTTGACAAAACCAAATAATATAAACCCAAAAATCAAATTTGCAAAACGAGTAAAAAATCCTAATAAGTAATAACACATTAACACAACTCAAAAAGGTTTTTGGAAAAAAAAATAATGATATTAATGCTATTATAGCTCGACCAGATAGATAATCATTTTATTCACGTAAAAAGTTTAATCTCCTTGAGGTTAGCTCGGATACCAAAATACAAAATCACGTGTTAATTAATTGTCCACTCTCACACGGATATTGAAATAAATCCAAAGTGGAATAAATTTAAAATAATAATTCATTACATGAAAATATCCTTAGACTATATCCTACATATATAACTCACACGTGACAGACCAAATCACATGATATTAGAAAACAACTAATTAATAACGTAACAAAGGCACGCAATAGAAGACCACACGGCTTATCTAATAATTGTCAACAAAATTGGTAATAACAATGAACAAACAACCTCATCCTAAGTGAATAGAGCCCAATCTCAAAAGTCACACGACTAACAATGTCAATTAGTATTTCATATAATTGGAAAAGCCCATTTCGCTGGTTTGACCAAGCCTACATATCAAATTCTACTAAAAATTGGTTAAGAGTATCTGTTTGAAAATTGTATTAGTTAAAGAAACTTGAATTTGAGCAGGGTACAACACTTAAATTATGAGCAATATATCTTTATTTATGTGTAAATGAGGTCTCCTTTAAAACTTTTAAATATAGTTGAAGATATGTTCTACGTTTGTATACAGTCCAAAATATGTTTCATATGTTAAAGATGCGTTGCACCAAATCCCTAGCTATGTTGACTAAAATTTTCAAACAACAACAATAAGCTTTATCTCATTAAGTAGGGTCGGTTATATGGATCACAAATGGCATTGTATTTTATTAATAACCAAATCCTTAATTAGGTTGTTAATCAAAAAGTATCATTCAATGATTTTATTGAGCGTTCTTTGTGGTCTTTGTTTATCTCCTTTTTGTAGGATTCCATGCGATTTGATCTACCCCATCATCAATTCCTCCAATCAGTTTTTTTATGTATGTCCAAATTATCTCAAATGATTTTCAATCATTTTTTCTTTAATAGTCGTCAATTTTACCTACTCTTGTCCTCTAACATGATGATTTTGAATCTTTTCTTTTCAATAAAATTTCTAAACAGATACTTCAATTTTAACAAATTTTTATCCTTTTTTAATTTTTGATCCACACCCAATTAAGTTATAGCGTATGGTGGTTGGCAGCGCAGACAAATATAGTCAAGATTCAGATTCCCAAATTGGAATATAACAAAACTTTTTACTGATGATCACAATTCGTTGGTAGTAATTAATTAAGGCTCAGGAATAGATAAACAGTTAATAAATGAGCAGTGTAATATTATGGCGTTGTTAATTTAACTTGCTTCTTCTCAAATTCAGGTGCAGGCTTTATATGGCAGGGTTCATGCACGTAATGTTCTTCACCACCAAACGTTTCAAGCACAGAATATGCTTCTTCTTCGTATATCTTTTTATTACGTTGAGAACTCCTCAAGAAACCTCTTTGATTTTCCTTTCTTCTCACTCCAACCTCTTCATTCTAAGAATCCCTTTCATTATAAGAATCGCTCGAACCTTTTTAATTCAATCTCAAGACTCTTTCATCCATAGCCATTCCCCACACTCATTTTTGGTCTCTTGAGAAATAATAATAATAATAATGTTACAGGTGATGAACATGATTAGATGGCAAAGAACATTTCCATGTTATAACAATGTGATCATTAGGGTTTTGCACAAGGAAGCAATCCCAGTGGAATGGAAGAAGCCGGGAATCGGTTGGACAAAACTCAACTTTGACGGTTCGTGCAAAGGAGGTGGCAGCGGCGGCAAAGGCGGAAAAGCAAGCATAGGAGGCCTCATTCGTAACCACAAGGCCGAGTTCATGCTCGGCTACGCCGAGTCCATAGGCAGAGCCAACAGCACCATCGCCGAGCTGACCGCCCTCCGGCGAGGGCTGGAGCTTGTGGTGGAGAACGGGTGGAACGACAAGCTGTGGCTAGAAGGGGATGCGAAGACGTTGGTGGAGATAATATTGAAGAGGAGGAAAGTGAGGTGCATGGAGGTACAGAAACATATAAGTCACATAAATTCAATATTACCAGAGGTGAATGATATGGTATTGAGTCATATATATAGGGAAGGTAACAGGGCAGCCGATAAATTTGCTCAAATGGGACATCTTTTAGAGGAGCCTACAATTTGGAGACATATCCCTCCTCCTGAAGTTTTGGCTATTATGCGTGATGATGCTCAAGGTAAAATTGTTCTTCGTACCAGACGATAACTATTAGGTTCTTTCTTTCTTTTTTCTGTTACGCACATCTGTGTGTGTGTGTAGCTAGGGTTCTTATATTATTCTTTGAACAAGAAGCTCTTGTATTACATGTAAATAATATCTGTTCATTCAAATGTGTGTATATGTAATGACCAGCTAATAAGTTTGAAGCAGCATCTTCCTATCTTTTAATATTCAAATAGCACCAAGTTTCCTTAAGCTGCAAGGCAAGCATCAAGTTAATATATAATAATATACATTTCTGATAAGTTTACGTTATTCAAAGAATGGTGATTTTAATATGTGTTCTTAGAAATATATAATGTTTTAAGATAATTAATTAAAATGTTTATTAGTTAGTTAATTATTAGTACCTCTTAAACAATCAATTCAATATGCATATCATGGAAAAAAAATCCAATATTCATATGCAAGTGTATATTTTAATTAATGATTATTTAGTAATAAGTATATAAAATATTATATGATGATATATTAATTTAATAATTGTGTAGTCGTATGCAAATAAAAATTATGGTGTTTTTTGAAACAAAAAATGATGACTTGCGTGGTTTTTTTTGAATTGGATCATAAGAAACATGAACAAGATTAATGTGAATTAATTTGATGGGATTTGTGCCTTCAATTTCAAGAAACATAACTGCATAAAATGAAGAACTTGTCAACATGCCAACTCAATAACTGATAAGTTGGGTTGTGCATGAAATTATAAAATGGACTAATATATCGATCTGTACAATTTAAGTTGTTGTTTGTGTTTAGCTTAATCAAGGAGTTTAATGGAAGTGACTTGTGCAATAAGTTCCAAGTTTAATCACTTCTTAATTACTCTACTTATTATTCATACATTAATTAACTGCATAACTAATTATTCATCTTTATATGTTTCCATTTTTCACTGTCGATGTACATGCAGAAACACATAGCAACAACCAATGACTAACAACTCTATAATAATTAGTGCCACAAGGAAAAAGACAGGGACTCATTTCTATTAAGTCGAAGCTATATATAAAACTCTATTGGTTATTAAATTATTATATAATTTATTTATTTATACGTGCATGCAAAATGACTTCTCCAATAAAAGGTGTCTCTACAGTAAAATTGTTATATATATATATATATATATATATAGCAGATTGAAAACCTAAGGTTGTATACGAGCGCGGGACTTGTAAGTTGTAACGAATGAAATAGTACTATTATAGATTCCTTTGCAGTACAATTGACCAGTACAAATTATAATGCAAACAAAACTGAGAAAAAAACATATTACACAGTGAAAATCATCGTGAGATTATATTACAAGGAATGAAAGAATGTAATGACTAAATTAAAGATAAGTTCTAGTGGAGAAAATAACAATAGAAGCATATTGCTCCCTTATTATTAAAATTTTTTGATAATTACATTCTTTTCTTAGAATATAGAGAGAGAGAGAGAGAGATTGCTAATTCAAACAACTATTCAGAGAAAGTGAAGTGATTAAAATGGTAGTACAACAAATTAAAGGTGGTTGGCGTACTACATCTCACAACCTTGTTTTACAAGCAACATTAGATCAGAGATGCATAATCTATCGTCCAGGAACTTATATATATATATATATATATATGTGTGTGTGTGTGTATAAAGAGCTTCGAGCTTTGTGCATAATATCATTGAAAGTATAAAAAACGAGGCACGTCGAGAAAAACATCATTGAGTGCAGCGTTGATGAACTACTCCTTCATATGATGTGGTTCCAATTGGAGCTTGATGGAGATGGCTTCATCAGCACTGCACTCAATCATGTTTTTTTGGGACAACGTGGAAATTGTGCTTATTTGGAATAGCGATGAAGCCTTTAAAAACAACTTTTTAATAGTAACTTATAATATACGAGGTAAGTATGTGAGGAGTTTTGTTTCAATTTATGTGAATAAGCACTTTTAAAAATTCCAAACATGATTCCAAACGAACTTAATTATCTCTATTAGCATGAAATTGATGGTGAAAGGTATAGGTTTAATTCCTTTATCATAGATTATTTATTTTTCAATATGATCATGAGTTTAATTTCGTCATTGTAAATAGATATACACATATATATACAGTAGAGTCGTCAGCTCCTCACTATAACCAGAACTTACCAAACAAAAGAAAAACATTCTACAGCTTTATTTTATCCTTTAATAACAAGAAATTTCTGTTTTGTGTGGAGCTCACCCTTATCAACTACTTATGATCTGGAAGTCAATCCAGGGCAAGTGCTCTTTCACAATCCTTTGGAGAGATAGTTCACTAATAGACCGAGAGAATTTTGTTCAAGAATGAAATTTTATTGGAATTGTCCAGTTGCTTTAATTACTTGCTTGCAGAACTTCCGGAATGAAGCATATATCAGGCCAATGCCACAACATAACAGGGCCCAGCTTAATTTTCATCAGATAACCAGGAATCAAGTTAGTTCATCATTCGATTATTTATAATACAGCAATTAATATTTGAACTGAGCTACTTGATTTTGGGGAAAAAAATTAAAAATTATTAACGACAGAAAAGAAATAGAACACAACTGCCAGAAGGAGGTGATGGTGGGTATGTGGTAGTTGTAAAACGGGAGCAAAGTTAAGAAAGAAGGTGCTCATATTTTAATTTCAATTTATTGCCTCTGTTCAAAGGACTTGACTACTTCCCACAATTCTGAGCAATCAGAAGACCAATTTGAAAGAATCTACTGTCTTTTTTTTTTTAATGCAACTATGGTTAGATTATTACTCACTTGTAGCTAGAATTTAAACAAAAAAAAAAAAATCATCCTTGGTTCAATATGTACATCGTACAAATTTGTATACATGCCTGTTTGGATCAGATAGAAATGTGGCAAACCAGATTGCTGATTCTAATTTCATCAAGACATTTTTCCCTTTTCATCAACTGAATTTGGAGTACTGCAACATCATATAGAATTATAGATTCTCTTTCTGTAATTTACAAGCCCAATACACGAGGCAAAATTAATGGGCTTCACTAAGCAAAAGAGTTCAAGATTTCAGCCCAAAAAGAAGAATCATACTTCTTACCACGTTAATTGTGCAGCAAATTAATCTCCAAAGCCTCATTAAAAAATTAAATCATGAACAATGTTTTGTTTTTCGTTTTCTGTTAGTGCAGCTCTTTCTAGTTATTTACACCACTTTTCACACCTTAAATTTCTCTAGCACTTCTGAACTGTGCAAAACCACACTTACTAAAATTTCACAATATCAAAGTGGCAATTTCACTGATGGAAATATCAATATACAAATGAAGGAGGGTTTCAATATTCTTTATCTTGGATGCTTTCCACAGTCAGATGGGTATCCGCAGAATGAGGAAGTTTTGAAACTTCCAAAACAAAATGTATAAAAAGTAAAAACAACAAAGCAGCAATTAATCAACCAGACCACATTGTTCGCTAACTGATATATATATTCCCTCTGAAGATTTTGAATAACAACAATATACGTTGTATATATCAAAGTGTGAATGTTAAAAATTCAGGACACTGCATCATTAATGCACATTAAGATTGTTTCCTACACAAGAAACTGATTGAATTGCAATTGGTAAATGAATTTGCCCCAAAAATCCTCACCCAACGAGAAATCCTTAAAATCTATGATGAAATGTTCAAATTACTTCCTTAACAAGCCCAAAGGACTGAAAAACCCATAGCCTGCTTTTGACAGAGTGCTTGCTAACTCTCTCAGGTCACTGACGGATCAGAGGATTTTTATTGAGTCTTGATTTTCCCTCACAAATCATGATCTCTCTGTTCCCTATGTTGTAAATTACGAGAGTGAATAAATTTCTTTATCAATATTAATTGGGATATCCCTTATCATCTCAACTGTTTCTTCGTATTCCCAATAGATACGCCCCTTTGGTTCTGGAAAAAAACCCTTTTCTTTCTCTTTGTGCTCTGCGAGCCATATGGGGTATCTTCCACTTTCTTGACCAAATTTCTCCAGAAAAATCTCAATTTCACCGGAAAGATTGAATTTTGCTGGGAAAATCGAAATGGGTGAGGAGGAGGAGGAAGTTTTGCCGGATCATCTGCGGTGCAAGCGCACCGACGGCCGCAAATGGCGGTGTAGCCGGAGAGTGATGGCCAACGTGAAGCTCTGTGAGATTCACTATCTTCAAGGTCGCCATCGGCAATACAAAGAAAAGGTCCCGGAGTCGCTGAAGCTTCAGAGAAAGCGTAAGAAAGGGCTTAATAAAGATGACTCTGTTCTCAACAATGTCGAAGTGAAGGCACGGAAAGTGGTCAAGATGGCGAAGATGATGAGAAAAAGGATAAAAGTGTCAGATGATTCGGAGTCAATGGAAGCTCCCGTGGGGAAGAAGGTGTCCAAGCAGGGTAATAAGCAGTTGGAGTTGATAAGGATGGTGCTGAAGAGAGAGGTTGAGAAAAGGAAGAAGAAGAAGAAGATGAAGAGGAAGGAGGAGGAAGAGGAACAAGAGGAATTGCATTACAGTGATGGAGAGTTAACAAAAGAATTACCCAATGGGTTAATGGCAATTTCTATGGCATCATCGGCCCCAGAATACTGCAATGTAGGTTCTCAATGTGATCTTAAATTATGTGTTGATCATAAGGCAATTACTCCTCGTTACTTCAGGTCCAAGAATGTTGAGAGGCTGCCTGAGGGAAAGTTGCAGGTGTGTCTTCTGTGGGTTATAGCTGATTAGCTGTATTTCTTCTCAAGTTTGAGTCTTTTTGGTGGTTCATATGCTTCCTATTTGAGTAAATTGCTTGGCTTGTTTAGGTTTTGCCTTATGGACGCAAGTGTGAGAGGAAGAAGTGTCATTGGTGTCAAAGAAGTGATTCTTGGAATCTAATAAAGTGTTCAAGCTGTCAAAAAGAGTTTTTCTGCATGGACTGCATTAAAGAACGGTTTGTTAAATATTTTTCCTCAATTGAAGTATACACTTGAACCTGCGTATACTTGTATTCTAGTTTGCAGTGAATGTTGAACTTCTTGTTCATTGCAATTCATTGTGTACGGTATACTTGTCTGCATTGTATCTATGGCCATTTGAAAAGTTATTATGATTTTCAGTAGGATTTGAAATTCAATAGAAAATCTGGGTAGTGCTGAAACTTTATTGTGAAATGCATCATTTGATTAGTTAAGCCCTTTACCATAGTTTAAATTTTCCTGCACAAACACTTTAACCATGATGTAAAATTCCCCTAGTCACAATTAATCTTGCCACATTTTTAGAACTCAATGTTGAAGAATTAGTTACTGAGGCAAGGCACCAAAAGGGGTCATGACAAGATGTCTCAAGTGTGGGACTGCTGCATCTTATTTTTGATAGCAAATGACTGATTGTTATACGTAATCATCTACATTTACAATTTTATGCCTGAACTGTTAATGTGATCATTGGATTACAATGTTAACACTCTTTGCCTTTGGTTATTTGGCTTTTTATATGAAAGGACACTCTGTTTGTTAGCTTAGTCATGATATGTGCAGAGTAACTGTCAACGTGAAGAGAAGTTATAAATAACCATACAAATAAGTCAATAAATCTTGTTAATCCTGTAAATCTCAATGCCTTTTCTTCTCCCTGTGCGCTTTTTTTGGAAACTTATGGTGGTTAATGATATCACATGGACAATCTATAGTGACCATGATTTCTGTAGTGTGCTCTTCTATTTATTAAGGATGTGTATGTGAGATGTGTGTCATCTCTATCTTGAATCAATCTAGGCATTTTGATACTCAAAATGAAGTTAAGATGGCATGTCCAGTTTGTCGAGGAACTTGCTCATGTAAAGACTGCTTGAGAAGTAAATGTAAAGACAACGAAACTAAGGTTCGATATCAAAACTAGATGTTTCTTTACAGATGGATAGACTAGTGTTTCTATGAAACTATATGCTGACCCTTCAATTTATGCCTTGCTTTTTCAGGAGTTTTTGGCTGGTAAAAGCAAAGTTGATAGAATACTGCATTTTCATTATTTGGTTTGTATGCTCCTTCCTATACTGAAACAAATAAATGAAGACCTCAATGCTGAGATGGAAACAGAAGCTAAATTCAGAGGTAGTAAATAGTAGTCAACTTTGCTTCTACATTGTTGATATCTGAATCAACTTTTGTTTACCACAGAACGGGTATCTTAGTTGCCTTCATGTGTAACAGGTAAAAGACCATCTGATATTCACATCAAGCAAGTTGAATGTTGCGGCAATGACCAAACTTACTGGTAAGGCCTCTTATGCTGATGCTTGTCGAAAAGTTTGTGTGCTTTTCCGGTTCTGCTTTGTGACTAATCTAGCATTTGTCTCAGCAACCAATGCAAAACACCCTTTTTGGATCTCCATAGAAGCTGTCCAATTTGTTCCTATAGCCTTTGCATAAGTTGTTGCAGGCAATCGTGTCGGAGGAACTCCTCTGAAGAAATTAATACATCTGTTTCTGAGACATCTGATTGTATGGATGCCTGTCTTACCAGTGAACATCATCTTTTGGATACAAAGGCCATCACCAACGGCGATTCAGGAGCCACTTGTTCATTGCATAAATGCACAAACTATGATGGCACTGGTGATGTATCTTGCCCTCCAAAAGAACTTGGTGGTTGTGGTGATAATTTTCTTGAGTTAAGATGTGTTTTTCCTTTAAGTCGGATCAAGGAGATGGAAGTAACAGCAGAAGAAATAGTTTGCAGCTATGACTTTCCTGAAACTTTGGACAGAAGTTCGAGCTGCTCATTGTGTCCGGACACAGATAATAAAGTTGATGGATTTAAGCAGTTACAAGAAGCAGCTCTTAGAGAAGATTCGAAAGACAATTGGTTGTTTTATCCCTCTGTTTTGGACATTGGTGGTGATAACTTTGAACACTTTCAGAAGCACTGGGGAAAAGGCCATCCTGTAGTAGTGCGAGATGTGCTCCGAAATACTTCAAACCTCAGTTGGGATCCACTGATCATGTTTTGTACTTATCTTGAGGGTAGCATCTCAAGATATGAGAATGACAAGGATGAACTTGAAGCTTGTTTCGATTGGTGTGAGGTCTGTTTATCAATTAACCGAATATATGTCAAATAATAGCCTTTTGCTTTCTTATGTTTTCTGCTAATTTTAATCTTCATGATTGTTGTTGTAGTAACTAACATGAAGATGAACAAACATGCATGTACCCTATGTTTAAACTTGATTCCATTCTCTTTCTTAGAAAGAATTGAGCTGCCCAAGCTCCGTTTCTAAAAGTACATTTTCTATTTGTTTATGCTTTCTTTCTCTATTACAGGTGGAAATTAACATTAGGCAGTGCTTTACTGGATCTCTTAAATGTCAGCCACAGAAAAACATGTGGCACGATATGCTGAAATTGAAGTGGTTATTGGCTTCCCAACTATTCAAAGAATGGTTTCCAGCTCATTATGCTGACGTAATTGATGCTCTACCACTTCAAGAATACATGAATCCTACATCTGGTTTTCTGAATTTAGCTATAAATCTGGCCCAGGGGAGTGCAATGCATGACCTAGGACCATATATCTATCTTTCATATAGCTGTGGTGATGAACAGAGTGACTTTGTGACAAAACTATCTTATGATTCATATGATGTGGTATGCTGCCTCTCTTCTTATGTTGCCTTTAATTTCAGCTTGCATATTTTTAAAGTTATCTTGGCCGAGCTTTCAGCCAATTTTCTCTGATAAAAACTGAAACTTGAGCATGGTAAACTAAATGAGATATCATTTAAAGCAATAAGCATGTGCACGATCATTTCTTAGTCATGACTCATTAAGACTCTGTTCATTAAATTTGCATGTAGTAGCCGAAGGGGAAACCCAGAAATAGCAAGAAACTTCCAATTTTTTTGTAACTGACAAGATGCTTGTAGTTGCCCATAATATTCAAATGTTTTTATTTAATATCCAGTGTGAGCTACACCAAAGAAGAATACAGAGAGGAGAGTAGCTCTAGAAAGAAAGGAAGAGATTCAATTCATTGATAAAATGATAACATGTCCCACTCACTGTTATAGCAGCAGAGAGACTTCCAATGTGACTTGCACCTGTCAGCTAGTTAAACTTTTTGACTTTATTTGCTTAGTCGCTGATGCCATTGATTATTGCAGAAAGAAACTGATCGGTTACTAGTTTCCCCCTACAACAATTATCTCCCCCCTTTCAAAAACAGTTCTTGAACTCAAGGATTAATGATAGGTTGCAGTTGGAAAATCTGGAAACTGATGCTTGATAGCTGGGAGATTTTTTGATGAAACATTTTTAATGTTATGCGCTTTCATTGAATTCTATTGTTTGACTACCCCTCTGGCCAAAATATTCCGTAGTTCCATGAGATATTGCCTCTAAATATCAACTTGAGGCAGAGCAGAACTCACAGGAAGGTTAAATGCCAACTGATATGCTTCTGGCCCTGCCCTTTTAACCACTTTATAAGGCCCAAAAATCCTTGCAGTCAATTTATGCAAAGAGGAATTGTTAAGCAAATTCCTTCAAAAAGGATGTAATGTCAAATAAACCATGTCGGCTGCAAATTTCCCTTTGTCTGTTTCTCTTTGGTCATTTGAATCATCATGTTCTAAGTCTTATAAAGGTGTTGCTTCTACTACTGAATATTGGCCCTCCTTTCTTAACAACGTTGGTTCATCATCATTAGATGAATCACTTGTTAGACGAGGCAAATTTAGCGGTTTTGGTATTCTGAAAACTGCTTTGAAGGATTCATTCTGATACCTGGGTGGAAAATGGTGATTTACCAAAATTCTGCCAATGACAACCACTTCAACTGCTCTTTTGGACAGTCCCCATATATACAATGAAGATAGCACTTCATACTTTTTGTCACCTCAGCTCTGGCCCCCCATTTGAGGATGGTAGACTGAAGAGTGACATAAGTTTAACCTTGTACGGCACAGACTATTGCCCCTAAACTTCCCATAAAAAATATTGGGCCATGAAGGTTCTCCGCATTATCCAAGAAAATTTTGAGGCACATCTACTTCTTAAAAATGAGCTGGCTTACATAACTTGTCAACCACCTATGAGAATTGCAGACATGTTATAAAAGTAAAGGTCCCGTTGGTCTCAGTCTTTGGAGAATAATCTTGGCTGCTGTACATGGTTCTATGACTTGAAACTTGTAAATTCATGGGAACATGAGTAGTTCTTTTGGTGGAACTGCAGTATTAACATGTAAAACTAGTATGGACCCTTCGTGTAGTCATGCAGGGTACACAGTGTTAGCAGGGTTGCTAGGATTGAACAGTCTTGCAACTGTTTGGACCTCTGTAAGAAGGCTTCTAAGAAAATAGTTGATGGCTAAAGGCTCCAGTCATCTTCTTCGAAAACACATAATCATTCTAGTGATTAGCGAATGGATCTGAGTTGTGAGCAACAAGCAGCCACATGATGTTCATTGGTGTTCTGGCGATCTACCATATCTATCGCCACCGATTTTGCAGCTATCATAGTGACTTTTGATTGCCATTTTAACCGTAAGACCTTCATTGAGAACTATTAGTTGTCTCAGTTCTGTCACCTCCAGCTTCCTTTGTTCCTAGCATTGATGAAATTCAGTCATTTGATCTTATGCTCAAGTTTCAAGCACCATCATGAGGCCTAGATCAATGCTTTGATGCCAAATTGTGCAAGTTTTACCAGAAAATAGAGGGGAGAGAATGATATAGAGTGTAAGGAAGTTCACTGACTAAATGAAAACAAGCCCCACTCTACTCCTATAGCCAGGAGTAGTGTTACTAACAATGTGAACTACACTTGTCAGGTGCTACTCTTAACTGCCTGACTTATTTACTGACTGACTGACTCCTTTCACTAATAAAACAAACTAACTGATGGGCAAATTTATTCTAGACACCGTTGATCAATTGTGTCAAGATCTTAATGAAACAGCCCAGCTTGGCCAAGTAACTGATCAGACTGGTGACGTGTTTATCTTGTAAGTGGTGTAGCTTGATAACAAGCAGCTAAAACTGGTCCATGTAAAGCTTGATTCTATGTTCTTAAATTGTAACGTTCAAAGTGTGTTGCTGATTTTACTTTTTCGGGTAGCCATTTAGTGAATGATGAATGCAGTAAGTGGCGCTTGCTAAAAGATATTGAGGACATTGGGGAGAAAATATCTGACCTGTGTCATTTACTGTATCTGCCTTTTTTATTCCAGGTCAATATTATGGCTCACACCACGGATGTCCCTCTCTCTACAGAACAACTGACTAAAATAAGGAAGCTGTTGAAAAAGCACCGAAGTCTTTGTCGAAGGGATTCTTTTGAAATTAGTGCTGACCAATTAAAGGAACAAGGAGAGAAAGTAAATTTATTACCGCCTGCTGAAGACATTGAAATGACCAGATTGCATAGAAAGGAGAGAAAAGAAAAGCATTTTTTCAGGAGAGTCAACAGAGCAGCTTGCATCGTTACTGAAGCAACAGATATAGCTTCTCAAAATACGGACAGAAAAATTTCCCAGGATGAAGAATGTGATTCTGATTCTGATTCTGAAAATCCCTATGGAAGTTCAAATAATGATAGAGATGGAAAGTTTATCAAACATTCTGGTGCCCAGTGGGATGTCTTTCGTAGACAAGATGTTCCAAAGCTCTTAGAATACCTTAAAAGACACTCTGCTGAATTTTCTCCTTCCCATGACAATCACAAGCAGGTAATTTTATTGGACAGTGTAATTCTATTTACTGAATAGTGTGTATATTCATGTATAGATGTAGGGTATTTATATACAAGACAGGAGCCTCTACATTAATGGCTCATTATGGTGATTGATATCAATCACAACCCTAATTATGTGGGATCCTAACTATCCCTGATTATGTGGGATACTAAGATATTAATTTCCTAACACTCCCCCTCAAGTTGGAGCATAGATGTTAATCAGGCCCAACTTGTTACAAAGATAGTCAACCTGAGTGCCTTCCAAGGCCTTAGTCAAAAAATCACCCAACTGATCACTAGACGGTACATGTCTTGTAGAGATAAAGTTCTCCTTGATCTTATCATGTACAAAAGTGACAATCAATCTCAATATGTTTCGTACGTTCATGGAACACGGAGTTGGAGGCTATGTGTAAGGGAGTTTTATTATCACACCACAACTTCGTAGGCAATGACGTGGCAAGATCAACCTCCTTCATTAATTGGTGAATCCACACAATCTCCTGTACGGACTGAGACATGGCTCGATACTCAGCCTCTGCAGTAGACTTTGCCACCACGTCCTACTTCTTGCTCCTCCAAGATACCAAGTTTCCACCTACAAGAACACAATAGCCTGTAGTGGACCTCCTAGTCATCTTTGACCCTGTATGATCTGCATCACAGAAACACAATCATTGTGTGGCCATGATTCATATAGGGTATACCACAACCAGGTGAGCCCTTCAAATAATGTAGGACATGCTCTAAAGCTTCCCACTGAGCAACGGTCGGTGCTACCATGAATTGGCTAAGCCTACTAACAGGAAAGGTTACATCAGGGCGAGTTACCGTGAGATAGTTCAATTTTCCAATCAGCCTTGGGTACCGCTCAGGGTAAGCAAACGTTTAATCTTCTTAGGATCAATCCATTTTTTCACATCCTCAGGTAGCTCATCAAACGGCACACTATCATCAATGTCCAAAAAGGGATTAGGAATCATGGGATAGCTACTGGGTGTTGCTCCAAGTTTCCCGGTTTCTTTCAGTAGATCAAGGACATATTGCCACTGGGTTAGGAGAATGCCTTTCTTGCTTCTCATAACTTCGATCCCAAGAAAGTATTTTAACTGACCCAAATCCTTTGTTTGGAAATGAGAATTAAGAAAGACCTTGAGTGATGAGATTCCTGTCGTATCACTACCTGTAATAACAATGTCATCGACATAGATTACTAAGAAAATCATGCTAGCATCCGTCTATTGATAAAACATAGAATGATCACATTTACTTTGATTCAGACCAAACTTCTTAACCACAGAACTGAATCTGTCAAACCAAACACGAGGGCTCTGTTTCAAACCATATAAGGACTTCTGAAGGTGGCATACCTTGCCATGCTCCCCCTGAGCAACAAAGCCAAGCGGTTGCTCTATGTAAACTTCCTCAAGAAGATCACCATTTAAAAAAGCATTCTTAACATTCAGCTGATGAAGATCCCAACCATGGGTAGTTGCCATAGAGATGAAGAGACGAACAGAGGACAACTTGGCCACAGGAGAGAAGGTTCGGAATAGTCAACACCATATGTCTGAGCATAACCCTTAGAACCCAGTCGAGCTTTCAATCGTTCCAAGGTGCTATCAGCTTTTGTCTTAACGACAAACACCCACTTACACCCAATAGCCTTCTTCCCAGGAGGTAAATCAACGAGAGTCCAGGTACCAGCTTTATCAAGGGTCATCATTTCCTCGTCCATCGCAGCACACCAACCGGGATGGGCCAAGGCTTGGGTAAGGTTGGTGGGAATGGTAAGAGAGTTTAAGGATGCTATGAAGGAATAGGAGGTGGGCGATAGGTGATGATAGAAAACAAACGAGGAAATAGGGTACATACAAGTGCGTTTACATTTGCGGAGGTTAATGGGCAGGGCAGTAGAAGGGGCAGTAGGATCTAGAGTATCAGGCACGGGTTCAGGGTCAACGGCAAGCGGAGGCGAAGTGCGAATCAGGCACTAGGTCAGGTGCAGAGGCAAGCGGAGGCGAGGAGGCTAAGTGCGGATCAAGCGTCAAGGCGGGCATTGGTAGGTCAGGAAGATGAGCAGCGGCATTACTTTCCTTAGGACGTCTCTGATAGACATGGTAGATAGGAGGTGGAGCAGGGGCCGGCACAGACGCTTGCACTGGTGGGGAACAAACCTCATACACTAAAAGGTGATCAAGATCGAGGTTAGGGGTAGAAGATGGAGGCAGAGCAGAGACAGAGAAGAACTAAGTGGACTCATGGAAAGTGACATCGGTAGACACAAGATAGCGTCGAAGGTCAGGAGAGTAGCACCGATAACTCTTCTGAACCCTAGAATAGTTAAGGAAGGCACACTTGAGAGATTTTGGATCAAGTTTGGTTACAATGGGATGAATATCTCAAACAAAACAGTCACAACCAAAGATTTTTGGATCAATAGGAAACAAGGGTTTGGAAAGAATCAAAGTTGTGTATGGATTGTCACCATTGAGAACAGGAGATGGCATACGATTAATAAGGAAGCACGTGGTGGACACAGCATCAGCCCAAAAGGATTTAGGAACTTGCATTTGGAACATTAGATCCCGGGCTACTTCCAATAAGTGCCGGTTTTTTCGCTCTGCAACACCATTCTGAGTAGGTGTATCGGCACACGAGGACTGATGAATCATGCCATGTGTGAGCATATAGTCGTGAAACTGGCTAGAAAAATACTCTTTAGCATTATCACTTCGTAAGGTTTTTATAGAGACACCAAACTGAGTTTTGATCTCAACACAAATTGCAAAAGTGAGAAATTAACTTGCAAAAGCTAGAAAAAGTGCCGGTTTTTTCACTCTGCAACACCATTCTGAGTAGGTGTATCGGCACACGAGGACTGATGAATCATGCCATGTGTGAGCATATAGTCGTGAAACTGGCTAGAAAAATAATCTTTAGCACTATCACTTCATAAGGTTTTTACAGAGACACCAAATTGAGTTTTGATCTCAACACAAAAATTGCAAAAGTGAGAAAATAACTCGGAACGATTTTTCATTAAATAAAGTCAGGTGGTTCGAGAGAAATCATCAACGAAAGTAATAAAGTACTTAAGACTAGACATGGACACGATAGGACAAGGGCCCCAAACATCAGAATGAACTAAATCAAAGGGGGACGTAGCCCGTTTATTGATGCGAGGTGCCAGGTGAACACGATGGTTTTTGGTAAACTGACACGACTCACACTTTAAGGACGACAAAGCATGAAACTGAGGATACAACCTCTTTAAGGATGATAATGACACATGACCTAGACGACAATGAATATTAAAAGGAGAAGAACAACTAGAGCAAGCAACGGAATGTGGCACCCGATCGTCAAAAAAGTAATGGCCGCCAGATTCATAGCCCCTACCAATAATCCGCTTCGTCGTAAGATCCTTAATCACACAATGGTCAGGGAAAAGTGAGATAAAACAATTCAATTGGCGAGTAAGCTTGCTGGGAGACAGAAGGTTAAAAGCAAGGTCAGGAACATTAAGGACTGATGATAAAGAAACAGAAGATGTGGGTGTAACAGTGCCGGAGCCAAGGACACGAGAGGACGAGCCATTGGCAATAGTTATGGAAGAGGGGTTGGCATAAGGTGCATACGTAGAGAACAAATGATGGTTACCTGTTATGTGGTCTGTGGCACCGGAATCGATGATCCACTTCGAGGAAGAAGTAGCAAGGCATGAGTCACCGTTACCTGTAGCAAGTGCTCTCGGAGTGGATGGAACATTGTCAGATTGATCTGAGGATTGGGTTATATGAGCAACTCCAGTACGTTGCAGCTTGTTTTGCAACTTACGACAGTACCGTTTGGTATGACCAGATTCCTTACAATAGAAGCAGACAACAGGACCAGGAGTCGGAGGATTGTTGCCGGAGAGTGGAGGACCTTGGTTCCGCGAATCAGCAGAGGTCGAGGATGGTACACTATGTCCATATTTCACGAAATTCTGGTGACGGTTATCAGTGGAACCACGGCCAGCTAATGCACTAGCATTCGGAGTAGGAGTCGGGTGTAAGAGACTATCTGCACGTAGCACACGAGAGTACACATCCTGAAGCGAAGGAAGTTCAGAACTGGACAGAACTTGGGAACGAACTGTCTCATAGGCCGGATCCAGGGCAGTAAGAAAGCTGAGAATCGCCAGTTTCTCCATATTATCAACCTAAACCTGAAGGTCAGTGGTAAGCGGCATTAACATCTTCAACTCTTCATATATTTTCTTAAACTCCACAAAAAAGTTCTTCAACGAACGGTCCTGCTGTTCAGCACGATAGAATCCCTTGCAGACATCATGAATACGAGTAATATTTCCTTTTCCAGAGTACATAAATTCCAAACAGCTCATAAGTTCCTTAACCGTATTACAATGACTAACCGAGGGAAGGATTTTGCTGCCGATAGAATTCTGGATTTGTAAGAATAAACGGGCATCAGCTCGGGCCCAAGCCATCGTAGGGTCATTTGTGGGAGGTGTAGCAGTCAAATGGCCCTCCTTCTCAATACTAAGCAAGTACATGCGGACGGTTTTGCTCCAATCCATATAGTTTGTCCAGGTTAATTTGTGCTCAGTGATTTTGTTAGTCACAGGAACAATTTCAGTAGTGATACTAGCCTTGAAATCAGCCATCAATGCAAGTAAAAACCTTCTAAGTAGAAAGAATCAAAGACAACAACCAAGAAAGCAAACGGAGTTGCCTCACACACACCAAATACTCAACCAGACGGAGTGGCCTCACAACCACAACAACTAAACAACTCCAAACAAGAGCTAGCAAAGGCAGCACCACAAAATCAACACCGAAGAAAGCAAAATAGAGCATATGCCAACCAGAAACAGAAGAACAGACGCAGCAAATGGACAAATCAGCAACCAAACCTCAAATGGTGAATACCCACGACACACAACCACATGGGAGAGAACGGCGGCAATGAGTCGGTCCTAACACAGCAAACGTCGGAAGCAACGTCGCCGAAAAATGCCTTCACGCGCCGGCGTGAGGAACTCCGGTCGATCTGGAGGTGGCGCGTGAAGCCCACGCGCAGCTCGGATGACGACGAATCTCCGGGGAAGGGCCGATTGGAAAACGGCGAAGCTTGTTGTGGGGCCCCGGCCACCGGAGCCCCTTGCGCATGAACAGTGACTGACAGAGGAAAAACTGAAACAGACAGCGCCGGAAAAACGAAAACGAAACAGAGAGCTCCTAGGCTCTGATACCATGTAATTCTATTTACTGAATAGTGTGTATATTCATGTATAAATGTAGGGTATTTATATACAAGACAGAAGCCTCTACATTAATGGCTCATTATGGTGATTGATATCAATCACAACCCTACTTATGTGGGATCCTAACTATCCCTGATTATGTGGGATACTAAGATATTAATTTCCTAACTGACAGTTCCATAGGAGAATTTTCTGGGGGCATTCACAGAACTTGTTTTTGTAAAAATTTCTGCAGGTGGATCATCCACTTTTAGATCAGAGCTTCTTTCTTGACAACACTCACAAGATGAGGCTCAAGGAGGAATATAGTACGCATGCCTTCGTTTTTCCATAATTCTATGCATTTTATAAGCTGTTGAAAGTATACACTGAACTGATAGCAATGTTTCCAGAAATTGAACCATGGACTTTTGAGCAACATGTCGGTGAAGCTGTCATTATTCCTGCTGGATGCCCTTACCAGATTAGAAATTCTAAGGTCTCTTTCACATTATATAGTGGTTTTCCTTCTCCATCTTCTGTTTGTTTATCCAGAAGAAATCTAATTGATTTAAGTTATATTCTGTACTGAATGAATATAAGCAATCTCTTTTTGGAAATCATCTTCATATGTATGATTTCACAACTTTCATTTTCTTGCCAATAGATTCCAAGAACTAAAAACTGCATGTCGCTACCAACATTTGCATTGTGCTCAGAATCTTAAAGGAGGTAGAAATACAAAGATCAAATGATTCACTTTAGCTGACCAGTATTTTCTCTTTATGTGCAGTGTTGTGTTCATGTAGTATTGGAATTTGTTTCCCCTGAGAATGTCGCCGAGTGTATCCAATTGATCAATGAAGCCCGTCAGCTTCCAGAAGACCACAAAGCAAATGTTGACCATCTTGAGGTGTGTTTTTCTTTAATCATATGATTCACTTTCCCTGATTTTTCTGTGAGCCTTTTCCTGTTGTTAATGCTTCACATAAAGTTGACAACTTTTTAATTTATTCTGTGATGGGTCCGTGAAAACAGGTGAAGAAAATGGCTCTTTATAGCATCGATTCTGCAATTAAAGAGATACGTGAACTTACCTCCAAAATGTGACTGCATCAACTGATATATGTGCTTATGTATCTTTCCTCATTATCTGGTTCCAAATGATGTATAGATTTAATTCTTGAACACATTGTGAATTGGTTAATTTTACTGTAATGTATATGCCCTCTCAATTAGAATGTTATGGTTCTGGAAATCTCTACTGTTTATTCGAAGAGAAGTTTGATAAATTAATCATAAAAAATGGCAGCCACGCATGGTGACCTTCCGAGGAGAAAAAATTGACCTTGCTTTAATTATATTCAGTTCAGGACCAAGTGTTCTATCATTGAGCTAAAAGCTTAAGCTGGTAGTCAAGGCGAGGAACTTAACCTTTAACCCATGAGCACCAGTACCAACGAGAGTCCGTTGTCCCGTAAGGCAGGGGTGGCACGTGCCCCCACGAGAAAGCAGCCCATACTACTCTCCCGCCCCTTTATTTTTCACCCACCCTTGGGATCGAACGCAGGACCTCTGGCTCTGATACCATAAGCGCTAGGACCAAGTGCTCTACCACTGAGCTAGAAGCTTAAGCTGGTAATCAAGGTGAGGAAGTTAACCTTTAACCCATGAACACCAATACCTTCAAATGAATATAATTAAAGTACTGAAATTCCCATATTCAAAGATTCTGTTTAAACTTTTGACAATAATTAGTTGTATGTTTTACTTTAGTTTAACCCACAAACATGGAAGAAAAAACCCCAAATCTATTTGAGGGGTTGTGTCATTCAGAGGTCTCACAAATCAAAATTTCATATTTATAAGATAAATTGTATTATTTACAAATTAAATTTATAAAACATTAAAAATTATAAAAAAAATCGGTAATATTTTTTGTATTTTTCTTACCTGAGACTTCCATCTCAGGAAATTTCCACCCAGAAGGGCAACGCTTCAAATATTGATTTGTTCTGTGAATGTTTGTTTTTTCTGTTTTCTTGTTACTAAATCCCAATTCGTGAATTTTTTTTGTAAAGGCTTCTTAAAGATATTTGTTATAGTCTAATAAATATTGATATCAGAAAAAAGCAAGTCGCAAGCTTCTCTCTCTTTTTTTTCAACACATAGGCACTTGGAAGCGGGACGATACAAATTATTTTCTCGTTTTGTAATGACGAATTAAAAGTTACCAAGATACAATAACACTCCAATAAAATACATAAACTCCAACTCAGTTAACAAGTAAATAAATATGTCAATAGCCTTCAACCCACAAAAATAACAACTTCAATTTCGATGACTCTACAATCAACGTAAGTCATTTCAAAGGCAAGAGACAACTTCGACAATATATAAATCAGCTCTCACCCTAAAAAAATTAATTTCTTGCTTTCTTAATGCAGGCACAACCTAGTTTAATGGGAAACAAAAAATATTCGCTGCTTTTATTTACTTTATACTTTCATTTCTTGTATGCTGTCGCTGTGACACTCCGGTACACAGCTATAAGTACAACTGTTGGAACTTCAAAATTTTAATTACAGGGAGTAGAATAGAGCTTCCACATAAGTAAGAAATTCAGATTTTTTTTTGTTTGCCTAAGACTGCATATTCTTAGGACCAGTGATGTTTTATACCGTGTTACCAAAATTTTTTTATCAGCCGCCTCCAAAGAAAAAAAGCAAAACAAAACAAAAAGGAACTTTCTCAAGGGGCCATAAGCCCGTCGATAGTGTAAGAGAGAGATTTTGCCCAATCAGATCTTAGTACCATTGTCTGTAGTGTCTCCATCACGTTGTACCCAGGATCAAGCTTTTTCTGCCATCCCTACAAAGTTAAGAACCAAAATCAGCTTAGCGACATCAGTGTACAGTAAACTATACACAGAAAAATTAGGGGGACAGATTAATTCACCAGTGTATTTCACAGTTCATACACCCACACAACAAGCTTACTACGAATGAATTACCTCAAGAACTAAGGTTGTGACCATCACAGTACAGACATTGCCATCAATATTAACTCTATGCCGCCTAACTTTCTCAAGTAACTGCTCTATGCACTCAGCAGGGTGTACCAGGTCACCTTCTGGGGTACCCCAAAAAGCAAACGCTTCATCCACTTCCTGCGTAAAACAAACAGTGGGGTTAAGGCATGAAGTCGCGTGGATTGGAATCATGTGCAAGCTTCTCAGAAATACATGAAACTTCAGAAACCACAGCATGAAAGAAGTGAAGTAGAAGAATTTTTCATTAGCCTTATTCTCTACAGAAATAAGAATTCTAGAAATTTCTGCTTTTGCCAACTGCAAATCGAGAAAATGTTTATTTCAGTTGATGTTCCAAAATTTTGACTTTACTGATACAGAAACAAACTGAGGAACTGCAACTCTAGTTCACAAATGTCAAATCAGTATGCTTTTACCAATAATTATCGGCTGATTTATGAACAACTGAAGCCAAAGGGAAGAGGAGATCGAGATTTATATTTACTGGCATGTGATAAAAATGTATTTTAGACCCTTACGTAACGTGCTTCAACTAAAATAAAGCAGAAATGACGTAATAAAGACGCTGACTGATAAACATTTTCTACAAATCACCTCAATAAAAGCCTTTGGATTTGGGCAGTTCTGTCGCTTTGATAACCTTAGCGTGCACTCAGCAGCGGTCTGACCATCTCGGCAGGCAACAGCTTTGAAAAATTCCAGTAAATTTAGTCTATCACTGCCAGAGAGTTCAGCCGTCATGCCTACATCAAGGAAAACCACATGAGGCTTTGATTTGAAGAACCGTCTGCGAGGTGACTTCTGAGACATGCGTACAAGGATATTTCCAGGATGCATGTCAGCATGAATAAAATTGTCCACCTGAAAGAAGACACCTAACATATTGGAAACTAGATCCTTAAAACATTTAAGATCAAATCTAACGTAGGCCACATTGTGTTGGCTCCTACTACTGAATAGGATGTATGATTATAAATAGATCAATTGCGGTCAGAAACTGTGAAGTAAAAATGTTTTAATTCAAAGAAATATAGCCGGAGAAAAAGCTGAGCCAGGGTAACAACCTAGCATCCCATCAAGTAACAGTTTCTAACTCTAGTTACTTTATTTCAAATTGCATCAGCAATAGGCATTTTCTATTTTTTATATATTAGATTTAGCAGCTCTTTCTTTTTAAATTTTTTTTTGTCCCGCCCATGGGGGGGGGGGGGTTGTTGCAGTCACTAAATTCTGAAAACAACAGCATTGAAAAAATTGCAAATGGTACATATGTTACCAGAAGCATCTTCAAAAGTGCATGAGTCCCTATATGAGCAAGAGCAGTTTTCATCCGCTCATGTCCTTGAAGGTCATCAACAAAGTGCGAGACACTCTCTCCCTGTTCATAGGTTTCTACTAAAACAGCAGGATGCACAAGCGGATAGACAGGCCTAGGGAAAGAAACATCCTTCCATTGACGGAAATTGTATATAAAGCGGCTCAAATGGGCAGCTTCCCTTGCAAGGTCAACTTGAGACATCATGAATACTGCAAACTGCTGCACACTTTCATCCAATCTTAACCATTTAAGTGTTGGAATAAGGTTTGAAATTTTAGCTACCATATTAATAATCAAAAAATCCCTCCTGATTGATTCTCCCACACCAGGATGTCTGACTTTCACAGCAACCATAAGAGGCTTCCCTTGCTGACCAGGATAACGGTATTTTAGAGAAGCCCGATGAACTTGGGCAATACTTCCAGATGCTACAGGCGCTTCTTCAAAGTTTTCAAAAATTTCAGAAATTTTTCGACCAAATGATCTTTCTATAGTTTTCTTTGTGACGCTAAAACTATGTTCAGGAGCTTTGGAATGAAGCTCTGCAAGTTTTGCACAAAGATCATGAGGAAAAAGATCAGGGCGAGTAGCTGCCCACTGACCCCATTTTATGAAAGCTGGACCTGCTCTTTCCAGTGTACGGTGAACAACCTGCAGCCATGCTTCCCTGAACTTTGGTCCAAAATAATCTGCAATTGGTGCCATTATTATGCACGGAGAGAATAGTATAGCTAAGTAGAGAGCTCTGGCTAACAAGACAAGGCCATCTATTGCCGTAAATACAAATGACGAGAAGTAAGTGTACCCATCTCGTGCATGTGTGTACAAAGCATTCTGTGATGGGTAACATTCTGCATCTGCAAATTGTCGGTGAGTCCATGCTAACTCTCCACATACAAGAGCGAAAATACCAGGAACTACCAAAGAAGAACGGCCCAAAGCCAAGCTGACTGCTTGAGCAATGACATCTATGGAGGGAAAGGTGCGGTAACCATTAGAAGAATACTTTCCATGTAGCCTTCTCCAGGCATTTTGGGAATGTTTTGTCACTATATTACACGCTGAGACTGCAGTGAGGCTCCTAGAAGAAAAGTGCTGGTAAAAGTTCTCTTTTGTAAGATGCAAGAATGAACTGCGAGCTTCACTAGGAAACTTATATTGCACGTACAACCTACATTGGTGGATATTTGGTCCAGCTGAGGCTATTGCCCCATATCTGCTTCCTCCAGCATGCCTGCTCCTACAGTTCCTAAGAACAGATTGACGAACACTCCTTATATATCCCAGCATTAAAAATCTGCAAAATTAAAATAATTTTGCCTGCAACAATTTAGAATCTGTTCATGGCATCATGAAACATCTCATCAACTCATAATTTTCCCTAACTTTCAGCAAATTCCATCCATTCTAACATTTGCATTCATAGAAATCATTGTCAATGAGCTGAATTAGGATTTAGGAGCAAGCATAATATGTGAGTTATAAAAAAATATTATAATTTTACCTCTTATGACTAGGATTATTGACATAAAAGGGAAAAAACAATTCCCCATGAAATTCATTTCATTGAACAAAAAACAGTTAATTGCATCCATTCTTGTTGAAAATCTCCATACATTTCATTTGTCTTTCCTGTGGGTAGATATTTTAGGCGCGGTGAAGTTGTATTTCTTAAGCTATTCCTTTTGTAGCTAGTCATTGTGGGTCACCATGATTCAAGCAGTCATAAAAACCCAAACAAGCACATGCTTGGACGACACCTTAAATAATCAAGCTTTGCTGAGAGTAGAGCCGAAGAGATTGGTGAAATTAACAGCTTTAGACAACAATAACTAGTCAAGGTCCAAGAAAACAAAATCTACGTGCAGTACATGTAGTTATGACCCCCTTTTAGTATGATATGATTTCATTACCAACGCAGTCATTATTTTGAAGGTTCTGGTACAAGTTAGAAAGTAATCATGCTTTTATCCCATATGCCTTAGTGAGCAGTAAAAGTTAGCCGTTAGCATAAAGGGCATTGGAAAAATTAAGAGGATGTCGAGGAAAAATATGGCCTCTTGTAGCATCATTTCAGAAATCAGCTGGGAAATTTTAAATCTTGACATTGAGAGAGGAATGGAAACTAACAGTAATCGGAGGCAAAAAAGGAATTGGGACACGAAGGAAAGCTAGAGGTAAATTTGTCAAGACTCAGAACAGGCGAAGGCCAAATCCAGCTCATTTTGTACAGAACGTAGACAAATTGCTCAGACGCTAATAACAGACACCACAACTCTTTCGAATGGTCACAAAATGGGAAAAACGTTGGAAATAAAACGATTAACTCACAGTATCTACAAAATGCACTTTCCCTTCAAAGATCTCAGGTCTTCCTCCCACATTTAGCCTAACTGTTCCCCCAAAGAACCTCGATAAAAGCTCTTCCTTTAATCAAATAAAGGACCGTGTTCAACTAATCAAATAAATTATTCGCTAGACATAAGGGATACAACGGAAATAGAGAAGAAGCTGAATTTAAAATAAACAAAATGAAAAAAAAAAAACAACGAAAACCGAGATGAGAACCTGGATAGGAGAGCATGCTATTAAAAGATGATGCGGGGCGGCGGCGGCGGCGAGAAGGAAGACGGTGAAGAGACGAAGGAGGCGTCGGCTGTAAGAATGAGGACGTAAAATCAAATGGCTGAATCAGGGAAGAAGTCAGATGGCAATGGCGGTCAGAGAAAAGCACCCGAAGATCTGGGAGTCGGAGGGTTTACATAAAAGCTACGTCTAAGTCTAACGACCCGAGGCGACGTGGAGCATTTTAGACTTGGCGCGATTCCGGAAGGCTGAAACCCTAGGAGGATTAAGGGAAAATCTAATCCAGACTAAAAAATAATTAGAAAAATATAAATATAGTATTATAAACAATTTAAATAGTGTTTTTTAAATTTAGATAGTGTTCGGATTGAAGGGGGAGCCAAAATTTTGGCTTTACTTCTTTTCCCTCCCTTTAAACAGAACATATCTTCCCCTAAGTTTTAACAAACCAAACAAAATAATATACCCTTTCCTCCCTTTAAACCAAATATATTTTTAGTGATACGTAGTATATGATATGATTAAGTGATGTATTTAATTTACTTAAATTTTAAAAAAAAAAATTAACTAAATATTATATTTAAAACAAGAGAAAGTCAAACTGTTATGAAAATAGAGGGAGAGACATCCCGAGAATAAAATAACAATTAGAATTGGAGAGAAGAGAATAAGGGAGAATATTTTTTTAATCCATCTTAAGGGCATTAAGTACATAATGATATCCAGAGAATAAAACAACAATTAGAATCGGAGAGAAGAGAATAAGAGAGATTTTTTTTTTTAATCCATCTCAAAGGCATTAAGCACATAATGCATGCTCTTTATTTACAGGTATCACTTACAATTTCACAATATACAGCTTCCATGATATTAAGGAATAATGAGGGATAATATGAGATAACATGGATACGAACATACACATAAATATTATTCTCTCTGGTTTTTAATATAAAATATATTTAGAAAGTTGATATTGGTCCTAAATATAATACATAGCTTTCATATCTGTCAATATTTTCCTAATTTACCTTTATTGATGCTCCCTCAACAAAAAATCAAGAAGGAGAGGGGAAAAGTGGATTAAGGAAGATGATAGTGGTGTTTTAGAAAATACATGTCATATTAACTAACTTAACTAACTTTCTTAATCTATTTAAATTAGAAAAATATGTTTTATATTTAAAAGGGTTAAGGTGCAAATTTACCAACAAAGTTTTGTCCGATGAGCGTTTGACACAAATATCTTTTAGAAGGGGTAAAAATATTAATGAACAATTAAAAAGGGGCATACACCACAAAAACCATTAATCCATACTAACGACGTTAAATTATAAGAGAAGAAAACCCCTAACGTCGTTAGTACAGATTTAACGGTTTTTGTGGTGGATATCCCTTTTTAATTATTCATTGGTATTTTTGCCCCTTCTTAATTATTCATTGGTATTTTTGCCCCTTCTAAAAGATATTTGTGCTGGATACTTATCAGACAAAATTTTATTGATAAATTTGCACCTTAACCCTATTTAAAAACCAGATGGAGTATATTCATAACATTTTTTACCAAAATGAAGGGATAATGGGGATGTAAACAAATTATTTCTATTTTTTAACCAAAATAATTCTATATAGAATTAGGCGTATAAGAAATAAATTGTACAATTAACTAACTTAAGAACAAGTATATTCATATAAAATTAACTACTTAAAAAAGATTGCAAATAATAAAATAAAACATAAAAACACATCCGATTTTGTTACCAATAAAATAAAAAATACTCCTATTTATGAATTATATATTGAGACGTAAGTGATCCCGACTGCAGTTTTCTTACCTTTTGTAGTTTAGCATGAGAAAACATAGTATACTAGATTTGAATAAAAAATGTTTATTATTCATAAAATTTATAAAGAATTGAGAAGTTAAATATAGTATACAATCTTTGTAACTATATATGTATTTGTTGGGCATATTAGATTTTTTGTTTTCATTAGTTAGGTTATGGGGACAATTACACTTAGGTCCCAAAAAAATAAAAAAATGGCCCCTGTAGATTACAAAATGAAAAATTGGTTATATGGAGTTGTCAATACATATTCATAGAGTTGTTAACTAATCGTCAATATAGGCTTCTGGAGTTATTAATGGAACCATTTTTTTATTTTATAATTTACAGGGATCATTTTTCATTTTTTCCTTTCCTTAGAACCTAAATGTAATTTTCCCTTAGTTATGAGTTCGTGAATCGTGAGGGGGAGATTGATGCCTTGCCTGTTAGGCTGTTGCTAGTGTGTTACCCACCACTAAAGGATGATCCTATACGGAATTTCGAAGGGAAAAAAAATCAATGTTGAAAAAAAGTAATATTTTTTTTATAAACAAAACTAATATCATTATTAATTATTAATATAAACAGTACGATTTTTTCTAGTCATCGGTGATCACCGCTCTCAACTCCTGCTCCCTCCACAAATCAGTAAATCCCCACCATCACCATTGTTTACAACTTGTTAAGATTTTTTTTTTTTTGGGTAAAATTGTTAAGATTTTATTAATGATATAACTGAATTTTTTCCCCCTTTCCAGTGAAGTAGTTAGAACTGTTCTGCATTATTATCATCAGAAAACATATTACTCGTCATGTTTATAAGACTGAGAAGGTTTTTTTTTAAAAAAAAAATTTACAAGTTATATAATTATATTTTTTATGGGAATGTATGATTTTACTATTCATATTAGTACGTAAATCTGATGATTAGATTTATATGAAATAGAGGTAAAATTAAAAATTATTAATTTTTTTATTATAAAATTGTAGGAAGTAGCTTGAGCTCAACCCATTTCAAAGATAGTTGGGCAATTACACCTACTTATGACCCATTTGGTATTTGGTATGATAAAATTGATTTTGGTGGACATGGATATAAATATGGAAATGCGGTTTAAAAGTATATTTGGTAGGATATAGAAATGATATCTAATTTTTATACAAAAAATACCAAAATGCCCTTCTAAATTATAAAAAAAAATCTTCCCCAAGAGAAGGATGAACGCATCTTCATCTCTATCTATCCTGAAAGCTGATAAAAACAAAATTCGCAGAAGAATAATGATGAACGCATCTTCATCTCCAACTAAAAACTGTATTATCAAAATTTTTAAATTGGGAGATCTCAGGAACTTTCAACGCCATTTGGAGTTGTAGGATCTTTGTCGAATCAAGTTCCCTCTATTGACAACAACGTGGTGAGCTTCCACCTTTGGATCCTCCTTCTACGGAAGAGTTAGCGAGGGGAGAGTGGGTTTTGAGAAAAGAGAAAAAAGGTTAAGGTCTAGCGCAAAATATGGTCATCGTCGTTGGTTTCCATATCTAAAGGAAGAAGACGTCGGTGCCGTCACACAATCTCGTTGAAGAAGCAAAAGAAGGCGAAGATGGGGAAGAAGGCGGAAATGAAGTCGGGGGAGAAGACGAAGCCGGTGATTCAGGAAAATGCCGCCACCGCTTATCATCATCGCTGTCATGTTTGCGAGCACAAGCCGCCAGTGGATCCCGCTGTTAGAACCGGCTATCACCCAAGAGGGGGGGTGAATTGGGTGTATAATAAAAACTTAAGAACTTTAGAAATCTTTTCGTATCTTAATGAAAGCAGTAAGTATGAAGGTTTATAAATCAATAGTTAGATTAAATAATATATGCTGGAAATATAAGAGTTTAGGGAAGAGAATATGCAAACTGTGATTTATCCTGGTTCGGTCCAATATGTGACAGCCTACGTCCAGTCCCCAGGCTCCTCCTGAGATTTTCAAATCCACTATCTTCTCGTTTAATCCAGGCACAAGAAAAGCCTTTACAATCTCACAAGTTTAGCCGGGTACTTGTGAAACCTTTTACAAATTTCTCACCAAGATACTCCCCCTTACGGCAAGTCTTACGAGCAGAGCAATCCCGAAGATCTTCCTCTCCTGCTTACTCATGCAAGTCTTACGAGCAGCAACGTTCTCTCCTGCTTACACCCCTGTAAGTCTTATGAGCAAGAACGTTCTCTACTGCTTGCACCTTGTAAGTCTTACGAGCAGAATGTCTTACTGGCAATTCTCTCTACAGCTTCCCCCGTAAGGAAATCAACCCTCTCAAGGTCCCTCTACCTTGAAATCAACTCAGAAATATAATTGAAAGTGTTTACAGACTCTCTCATAGAGTAGATATAATACTCACTGAAATACAATACAAACAATCACTCTCTCAATAATAAGTAATAAAGAAACTGAAAATAGAGAGTGTATGGGTAGAAGCAGAGGATTCACATTTCTATCATTTTTTCTCGTAGTTGCTCGCTGTCTCTGTTTTCTCCGTTTTTCTCAGTTCCTCATCAAAGTTGAATGCTCTCTCATTTATAGTTGATGAAGATGATGACCGTTGTGAGCATTCATCCGTTAGAGTCATTTTTACCGTTGAGCATATTTGAAAAATGAGCTACTGTCCGTTGCAAAGTGGAGCGTTTTGTTGAACAGCAGGAAGATTCATTTTGAGCTGTAGTGACGTTGTGGAGCGGGACGAATACGTTTGAGTTTCCAGACAATCTCTCATGGTGGGTCAAACTTTTGTCGTGGTAGGTAGTTGATACTCGGTGTGTAATGATGCCGTCCGCCACAGTTGACTCTTTCATTTGAATCTGCAACCCGAACGTTTAATATCCTGTTTCACACTGCAAAATACTTAATCATTAATATGATGAAGTATTAGTCATGGGTATGTTGGATCATTGGTCAAAAACTGAATTTCTGTCTTCTGGGACTCATCACGTTGAGTGAATATATTCGCCGTGACCTCCGTTCTTGAAGATACAACCCAAATATTTAATCTCCTGTTTTACACTTGAAATATATGTTAGTTAATGTTTAGGAACAATAACAAGTGAAAACATAATGATTGTATAACATTTAACCACGTTTGGATTGATGGCTATGAGGCTCTGTTTCGTTTCTGCATTCTGCCATGTTCTCACTTCGAGTGCAATATGGCTCACTCGAGTGAAGTTGATATTTTCAAGTTCTGACTTTCTCTCGGGCAAGCACTCGCTGTACTTCACTCGCATCTGCTCGAGTGAATTCTCGAATCACTCGAGCACAACACGTCCTGCTCGAGTGCGTCTTCTGCTTTCATGTGCATGCTTCTTCTCGGGTTATCACTCTCATGTTAAAACTTGCATGTGCTCGAGTGAGAAATCATCCAATGCTCGAGCATGAATCCTAGTGCTCGAGTGATACAATTTTCTTCACGTTTCAGCTGCTTCTGGACATCACTCGCACAACATTTTCAGAGAGAAAGTTTTTGCACTCGCGGGTGATGTGGGGCCACTTTAGAAAAAATTTTATTCATTTGATTCAAATGATGTATCATAAGAATGCTCTTACCATATGCATTCCAATGCAACAAGAATCAGCTCCAAACTCGTTGTATTCTGCAAGTTATGATCGAAAGAGTGTATATTTCGCTAGTCTGCACAAGCGTTAACTTCCAGAAGGTATAGCTCCTAGAATATACGTTTAAATTAGGCAAATTACATATCCATGGAAAGCTCTTTGAGTCTACTTTCATTTGGAACTGGTTTCGTCTCAATCCGATGTGTGGTTTGTGAGTTATACTCAAAATACCGAACCTGTGTCAAAAAGTGACGGTGATTTCAGTTTCATTTTCCACGATTCATATCTCCTTCATTTGATCTTCTTTCAATGTGATCCTGGTGCCCATTTTACGTGTTGGGAGTCTTCTTTCATATGCCACCGGTTTTGGGTCAATCCGATGTGTGGTTTTAGAGATATGACCAAAATACCAGACCTCGCTCAGGCTGAATGTAAAACAGAGTAGAACAGAGTTTTCATCCCGTGCCATCTGTGCTCGAGTGAAACACCTCGTGCTCGAGCATAACACCTCTGGAAGTGCCAAAACTCATATATAAGTCATCTTAGCTTCGTATTAACCTATTCCAACCATTATTTGATCATAGAAACCTCCGGTATCATCATAGAAACCTCCAGTATCACTTCTAATAACTTGAATCTTGATCTTCTTGTAAGATCTAACAAGTTCTTCTTTCTTCCATATCTTTCTTCTTGATTTTCCTCTTGATAATAATTCTTCATAATCCGAGTAGGCATCTCCTTGACTAACTTCAATTTCTCTTCTTCTTCTTCCTCTTGTTCATTTTCATTAATTCAATCTTCTTCATTCTTTGCTTGACTAATCTACAAAAAATGTAACATTAAATATAGTAGTTAGTCAAAGAAATACATTATATAAACTTTTTGCTCTTATCACTTCATATTTATATTTGACATCATCAAAACTAATCATATCTAACACTCACAAGTAGTGGAAGGACAAGAGAGAAGGTTGTGGGTGGTGGGATGAGTCACATGAACGTTGGAGGGTAAATATGAATTTAGTTATGTTGAATTAGAAATCTTTATTTTTTTCATAGAAGCCAATCTAATGAAATTGGTGGATCTCATTTTCATGACTATTTCATTCATACCAAATACACTCAAAACATGAAATTAAATTCTACTTCCATTTCTAACTACTCAAATTCAACGTATAAATGGGCCCCTAGGCCTAGCACCCTAAGATTTTTTTTCCCTCTCTAAGGATGGGATGTAAGGACTAAAGGTTGCCATTAGAGTATGGTGTTGCCTCCCCACTCCCCAGTACTGCGATGTTTTTAGGAATTAAACACCCTCCCTTAGCGAGAAAAGTCTGACCCTTCAATCATTGAACCCACAAGCAAAGGGGTGAAAGTTATTAAATTTCAGGTAAAATTCATTTTTTTAATCTTTATAGTTATGACTCGATTATAACTTAATCCATATATTTTAAGTTGATACAATTTAGTCCCTATAGTTTTAACTTTGTTATAACTCAAACCCTAAACTTTAATTCATTTTAACTTAGTCCCTGTAATTTTAACAATATTATAATTCAGTTCCTATGTTTTAGAAAATAAAATAAAAGTTATGAAATAAATTATAAAATAATTAAAATTATAGAGACTGAACTATAATGATTCAAAATTCAAGGTTGAGTTATAAATGGGTAAAAATTATAGGGATTGAGATAAACCAAATCTAAGTATAGAAACTAAATTATAATTGATACATAACTTTATGGATTAAAAGATTAATTTTTCCTAAACTATAATATTATATTAATTTCTATTCTCTCACTGCCCTGTTAAATATGAGATCCACATTCCTTGCTCTTAAAAAGGATGAGCAAGGGAATGCTCATCACCCCAATTTTGGGGTTTTATTTTTTTGGAAAAAAACTCCATGCACTAAAAATTAATTAGCTTAAGATATTTGGTGTTAAAAAAATATTTCAAATATTGGATGCTACTGAAAAATATTTTAGGATCCTAGTATTGCAGGAAAAATACTTCTTAATGCAGAACTATAAATTTATTAATTTGATATATCAAATGATAAAAATATTTCAGAATGCAGCATACAATTTAATCTAAACAAATAATAATGCATAAAAAAATTTTAAAAAAAATGTCCATCCAAAATTGGGGTGATGAGCATGCCCTGCTCATCTTTTTTTTTATGAACAGGGAATGTGGACCCTTAAATATGGATGCACGCATATATTTAATATTACTACTTCTCAAAATATGCAAATCCCTTTTAAAAAGAAGAGGAAATCACTGTCAGGTCCCATGGAAGCAAAATATTATCAAAAAAGTCCCAGGAAAAACTGAAATATCTGAAAAGTCCCTAGGGACTTTTCTGATATTATTTTCCAATGTAAAAAGACACACATGCCCCTCTTGTTAATGTAAAAGTAGAAGCTTCAGAAAGAGGAGGGAAGGCGCAAGTTTTTTTTCGGAGACACAGAAACGACGCGAAAGGGACTGGTGTGAACTCCAACATTGAAGGGATCAAGTGTAATGTTGAAGTTCTTGGTAAAGGATCAAATTTGCAAGCTCCACGTACTGGAACCGAGGTAGAACACGAAACTGAATTTTTTGATTTTGGTTCTATGTGATATTTGGATAAAGTGAAACTGAATGATGGTGAAAGGTTGGTGCTTGGTGGCAATAGTGGACAAAGTGGTAGGAGGTAGATGAGTAATGACATGATTTAGGTAAAGTTATGAGCTTGAGCGTTATAGTTGGGGTTTGAATAAGGTTGGGTAGTGTTAATGTGATAGTGCTCTGTTTTTTGGGGAGGTGACAGAGGAAATGATACCTTTAAAGTGGGAATAGCTGATTTTCAGGTTGGTGGGGTGCTGTAAAAATTGTGATATGTGAAGAAATTTAATTGTTGTTAATTCGTGCAGTTGGTGTTGTTAATATAACTGAAATGGTTGTTAATACAACAAATGGATTTGGGTGTCATAATGCTCTGTTATTGTGGAACAAAACAGAGAAAGTTGGACGTTTGACGTGGGAAAAGTTGATTCTCATGGTGGTGGGTTGATGTGAAAAGGGTGATATGTAAATAGCTTAAGTAGTTGTTAATTCGTGCAGTAGTAGTTGTGAATATAACAGTTTGAGTTGTAAATACAAAAACTGTGCTATGTTTTTAAGTTTTAAGGCAATGTAATAGAGAGAAAGGCCTATTGTTTGGAAACCCAACAAAGGTATGCCTTTGTTTAAAGTTGGAGTCATTGAATGTGATTGTGCTTTGTTTGATTATATGATTGTAAAAGAAGTGTTGTTAATATGTGCATATACAGTTGTTAATATAGCTTTGGAAGTTGTTAATACGAACTTCATGGTGCAGATTATCATGAAAGATGGCAACTAGTTCTGGGAAGAATCTATTGTGTTTCATTCATGTGGGGGGAAGTTTTTAAATGTCGGAGGAGATGAAACGCAATATGTTGGTGGTATGGTAAGAACAAGATGCATAAAAGAAAGTACAACATATGAGGAGTTGCTCCGAATCATATCATCTATAACGGGAAATGAAAGTAATCAAATTCAAGTGAAATTCAAAGTTTCTATTGATACATCAACATTTGTGGATCTTGTAGACGATGAAGGGGTGGATCATTTTATGAAATATAATGAACAATATGGTCATGTGTACATTGAAGACGATGGTGATGATGAGAATACAGTCCCAACATTTAATGGTCAAATGGAAGAGCAAGAAGTGTAAGTCGAGTTATCTTAAGAAAAGTAATTTGTTGTAACTTAATCATGCAAAAGAGAAGTCTAACTTGTCATTTATTGCAGGATTGATCAAATGTTTGTAGGTGCTGGAGGATTGTGTATGTCCCCACCGCCTTTGTTAAATGAAAGTCAAGATGTCCCATCATTGGAATGTTGTACTCAATTGGTGCCAACGCCCATACCGGGAATGAATCATACCAAATGGAAGGATTTAATTATTGGAGAAGGACAGATATTTCCGAATGGTATGAGCCTTCGTCAGACATTATATAAATACAGTATTTCACACAAGTTTTCATACCAATTTGTGAAGAATAATAAACAGAAGATAATTGTGAAGTGCAAGGTTAGTGGTTGTCCGTGGTACATGGGTGCTTATTCATCAGGAGAACATCAAGATACAGAGTTTCTAACGATTCGAACATACAAAAGTGAACACATTCACCATGCACAGGACAGCCTGATAGTCTGGCATCCACACAGGTCGAGCTTGACATCATCAATCGTAATGGATGATTTAAGGTCCAATATCGATAAGACTTCCAATGAAATTCGAGCAGACTTGTACAGAGAGTATGGGGTGCGACTGAACTACCCTCAAGCATATAGGGCAAAAGAAAGAGCGTTAAAGGAATTAAATGGACGAGTAGAAGACTCTTATCAAGCAATTCCTTGGATATGTGATAGATTGATTGAAAGTGATCCAGACACAGTTGCAAAATGGGAAGGCTCATCTAACAATAGATTTGAGCGGGTATTTATTGCTTATGGTTGCTCGGTTAAAGGTTTTATAGGTGGTTGTCGGCCCATTGTTTATATAGATGGCTGTCATCTAAGTGGCCCTTATAAGGGAACAATGTTGTCAGCTTGTGCATACGATGCAGACAACCAAATGTTTCCCTTAGCATATTCCATTGTCAGCGGTGAAACATATGATGAATGGCTTTGGTTTCTACTCAATTTGAAAGAAACAATAGGATCAATCATGATAACCATAGTGTCAGATCGCAATAATGCAATTATCGGTGCTGTTAAAGAAATATTTGGCAGCGAGCGACATGGCTATTGCTACAGGCATGTGAAGGAAAATTATAGTGCAGAGTTCTTGAAAATCAATAGAGGTCGAGCACGTACATCGGCGACTACCAAAGAGACTGCACTCAAGCTTCTTGATGCAATTGCCTATGCAAGGTTGGATGAGGACTTTATAAGTGCAATGGGAAAATTAAGATTGTTCAATCCACAATTGGCACAATGGGTGGAGACCAATGGGGATGTTGACAAATGGGCTCTGAGCAAGTTTCCTTTCAATAGGTGGGATAACATAACCACGAATATTGCGGAGTCGTTTAATGCATGGATGTTGAAAGAGAGGAAGCATAGCGTGTCAATACTAATTCATGAGCATCGGGACAAATTGGCACGGAAATTGCTTGCAAGCAAGATGGCAATGGCCAATTGGAAAAATGGAGTTGGACCCAATGTTGAAGAGAAAGTGCTGCAGCATGTTACGTATGCGAAAAATATGGATGCAGTATATTATGGAGACCATAACTTTTCGGTGCGAACTAGATGTGGTGAAGTGACAATTTATGTCAATGTAGATCTTGCTCAAAGAAAATGCACATGTTTAGCATGGCAAATGAGTGAAATACCTTGTGCGCATGCTTGTGCAGCAATTAAGGTACTCAATGGTAATGTGTACACATTTGTACATGATTGGCTGAAAGTGGAAGCACAGGAGAAAATATATGGAAACACCATGAGACCAGTTGCAACACATGATTGTCCACGAGCTGATTCTCTGACTGTCACACATTTGCTGACACAAACATTCTTGGATCCGCCAACAACTACAAGGCCGGCAGGGAGGCCGAAAAGAAAAAGAAGGGAATCTCAGTTTCAAAACAAGAAGCTTTATCATTGTGGGCGATGTCATGAGGTTGGGCACTCCGTGAGGACTTGCAAAAATCCAAATCCAACCTAAAACGATGGATTATGTACTTTCTTTTGTTAGCTACTTATTTTGGATTATGTATATATACACCATTAACTGGTGCCTTCCTGTGACCCGTATTGGTTTTTGAACGGGTCCGGATGTTGGTGTAGTTAAACACAAATAGTCTGATATTAAGTTAAATGAGTAGGCGAAAATACCCCCTTACTCATACAACTTAATATTTCAATGTAAATTGATATGTGGATCTGATATGCTACTAAGTTGTGACATGCACTGTCAGAAAGTTGGAAAATTAGGTTGCATGCGTTGTTTAAATTTGCATCAGTTGCATTAGTTGTGAACAAAACTCATTATGTTGTGAAAACATACATTAGGAGTTGTGAAAATTTTCATCAGTTGTTGTCAAATTTTTGCAGCAGGAATTTAAGTAAATTAGGCATTATAAGTGGTTAAAATCATGGGTTCCTTAGGTGACAGTGGTGAGGTGTGCACTTTATAAAGTCATGGGGGACTTACTATTCACTTGTGCATGTGTCTAACTTACTTCATACAATAGCTTCACAACCAACCAACCACTTGATAAAATATGCTACAATTCAGCTGTTATGAAAATTTGCATCAGAAGTACTGCTGCAGTCACGCGATGAGGTTGTGAAAGGAACTGAAAGGGTTGTTAATGAACGCTTTACAGGTTGTAAATATCTCAACTTGTAATAGTTACGGTGAGAAAACGATGGGAGGAGGTTGTTAATTGAACTCAAAGGGTTGTAAATCAACGCTTTAAGGGTTGTAAATAGTTAATTTACCAACACTTAACGTCAGAGAACGTTGTAAGACACAAACGCGGGGGAGGTTGTTAATTAAACTCACAGGGTTGTAAATGAACGCTTTAAGGGTTGTAAATGTCTCATTTACAACCCTTAACGTCAGATAACGTTGTTAGACACAAACGCGGGGGGGTTGTTAATTGAACTCAAAGGGTTGTAAATGAACGCTGTAAGGGTTGTAAATAGCTACTTTGCCAACACTTAACGTCAGAGAACGTTGTAAGACACAAACGAGGGGGAGGTTGTTAATTGAACTCACAGGGTTGTAAATGAACGCTTTAAGGGTTGTAAATGTCTCATTTACAACCCTTAACTTCAGAGAACGTTGTAAGACACAAACGAGGGCGAGGTTGTTAATTCAACTCACAGGGTTGTAAATGAACGCTTTAAGGGTTGTAAATGTCTCATTTACAACCCTTAACGTCAGATAACGTTGTTAGACACAAACGCGGGGGGGTTGTTAATTGAATTCAAAGGGTTGTAAATGAACGCTTTAAGGGTTGTAAATAGCTACTTTGCCAACACTTAACGTCAGAGAACGTTGTAAGACACAAACGCGGGGGAGGTTGTTAATTGAACTCACAGGGTTGTAAATGCACGCTTTAAGGGTTGTAAATGTCTCATTTACAACCCTTAACGTCAGATCACGCTGTTAGACACAAACGCGGGGGGGTTGTTAATTGAACTCAAAGGGTTGTAAATGAACGCTGTAAGGGTTGTAAATAGCTACTTTGCCAACACTTAACGTCAGAGAACGTTGTAAGACACAAACGCGGGGGAGGTTGTTAATTGAACTCAAAGGGTTGTAAATGAACGCTTTAAGGGTTGTAAATAGCTACTTTGCCAACACTTAACGTCAGAGAACGTTGTAAGACACAAACGCGGGGGAGGTTGTTAATTGAACTCAAAGGGTTGTAAATGAACGCTTTAAGGGTTGTAAATGTCTCATTTACAACCCTTAACGTCAGATCACGTTGTCAGACATAAACGCGGGCGAGGTTGTTAATTGAACTCAAATCGTTGTAAATGAACGCTTTAAGGGTTGTAAATGTCTCATTTACAACCCTTAACGTCAGAGAACGTTGTAAGACAGAAACGAGGGCGAGGTTGTTAATTCAACTCACAGGGTTGTAAATGAACGCTTTAAGGGTTGTAAATGTCTCATTTACAACCCTTAATGTCAGATCACGTTGTCAGACACAAACGCGGGCGAGGTTGTTAATTGAACTCAAATAGTTGTAAATGAACGCTTTAAGGGTTGTAAATGTCTCATTTACAACCCTTAAAGCGTTCATTTACAACCTTGAAGTTGTAAAACGAATTCATCAGATTGTTAATACACACTTCAGGAGTTGTAAACAACACATTATTCATAACGTAAGAAAACTTCTTTAATTTGAAAAACGTGTTGGAGGTTGTTAAACCCATATAACCTGTTGTCAATAAACGCTTGAAGACTTGTAAAAATCACCATTGTAATAACGCCCTATTACTTAAATGTTATAACTTGTACAAGAAGGCATATGCAGTTGTGCAATAGCCGTAACCAGTTGAAAATATTTCCTTGTAACCTAAACATGGCAGTAAACAAAAAAGCAATTCTTCTTGCCCTTCCTACAATGACAAAATAGTCACACAAAGACATAAGGTTCTTGAAGAACCCACAAAATAGCAACATATGTACATAATAACATCACAAATGCTACTTGTCTCTATTCCCCTGTATTTGTTTCTTGTCACCTGCAATGGACAGCACCTTTTTGGCATGTATGTTCCCGTCATGTGTCACAAGCCACCATAACGAATTGACCTTAATCTGCCGAATTTGTTCAGGAGACAACTTAGGCATCGTATACCCCCCTTTGTCCTGTGCCGAGCCATCCCAACCGAATAACCATGAAAGAACATGGACGCCACACGAATCGCTACAAACAGAAAGGCACAAACGATATGAAACACAACCAACCATTTCAAAGTATTGAGCAACAAAAAAAAAGGTAATACTAACATGTCAGCTTGGACATGCACTTTTGGCCAGTTGATGTCTTTAGGTATTTCTCTTCCTTTGCCAAATAATTCTGGTTTAACCCTGCGAAGTACACTAATGATGCAATCTCTCTGCAAGAAGCAAATAATGTTGACATTACACAACACAGCAAGAACAACATTTACAAAATAAAGCATAAACTTAAGTTGGAGTGCTTACACACTGGCTTGCCAACCGCTCCTTGCCACGCAATTCTTCTTGTTGCTTTTGGCTCAATCTCTTCTTCTTACTTGTCTTCTCATCCTCTAAAAGTGCATCTTCTTCCCTCTTTTGCAATCTTGAATATGTGAGCTGGTCAACCAGCGAGTCAAGGACAGAGAAACGCAATGTCTTGGTATCCAACACATAACAGAACCAGTGATCAAGCCGCAATGTAGGAGCAAAGATTAAGTCGCAATCCCCAATGTTGTATCGAATATGCTCAGGAAGGATCTCATATTCATGCGCTTGCCAAGACCACTTCTTTGGGTCAGACGACATTTTTTCCATCAACTCTGATGAAAAGATGTGTCTACTGACTCGACTAGAGTTCTGTAATTGATCCCCCACTAATGTCCTTGCGACCATTGACATAAACTGAGAAAAAATAGCTGAAAAGTTAGTGCATATCGTACTAAAGTAACAAAGTATCAGTTCTTGTCAATGTATATGTAACATACCCTATTATTGATCCACCCCCTTTCACGGAGACAATATAGTTCGCCTCGTGTGACGAAATAGTCATACATTTCCACAAACAGCCTATTACACAAACAAGCATTTTGCAGTCAGTTTTTGTTCTTCAACTAGAAATAGATAGTAGACATTTAATTACTTACTCTTGTGCATCCTCTTTGTTGGGTCTCGTTGTGCACAGCTGGAATAAAGCTTCATTCTGCTTGTCATCTTTCGTTCTTTTCTTAGTCATGGTTGTCACCCAGGGAGAGACAAGAGCTGGTTTTTTTACCCTTGTCGATTTTCTCAATTGTACTTCTTCTTCCCCCTTTAGTACATCTTTCCCCTCGTTGGCTGACCTATTAGCTTCACCTTCATTATCTTCCTCTGACCCATCTTCTTCATGTATGCTCCAAACTTCATCATCTCCTTTTCGTATGGCAGCCTTTTCAGCTTCACTTCCCGAGGAGGGTTGTTCATCGTCATTTTCTGACGATGACTGTTCATCAATTTCTGCCCCTGCATCCATTTCTCCCCCCCTAATAACCTTGCCTCAAGGGAAACCAATTCCTCTTGGACAATTGACACCACCCTTGACATAATTCTTTCATATGTTCTCTTCAATTCCTACAAATTATGAGGGAAATATTAGTGACAATAATATGCAAAGTATGTAAACCTCACATCAAAGTTCATCACTTACCGGGTGTGTTATAATATTCTGCTGATGCAATTCCGAGGCCGGACCCCCCACTACTTGCCCCACGGAATGTAGCAACCCTTGGTTGTTGTGCCTCTCTATTTGCACTCTCTTCTTCACGATTTTATCATTCCAATATCGTACTGCTTCGTCATTTTTAGAGGCTTGTAGTTCACCGAGGGGAAATTTTTGTAAGCAAAAAACCTGCATACAATGTGAATAACAACTTAACATAAGTAAATGTCAACATTTAATGCAGAACTTTAGGAATCATTATACAATGAAAACTTATGTTGCACTTACCATAAGAAAATATATACACCCTCCAACGTTGATTTTTCCTGAAGCTTTCCCTTTGCTCACTTTTTTCTTGTATTGTCCAACTGAATTTGAAAGTTCACTCAACACAAAGGTAGCCCAATCATTGTCTCCAAAAGTTGGCTTTGTAGCCACCAACACCTTTAACACTCGGTCACTAACCTTAACACCGGCTCGGGGACACAACAACGTGCCCAATGCGTACATAATAAAGAGAAATTCAAAATCTGCATCATCTTCTCTTTCAATCAGCCATTTCCCAATTGTCTTATATGGCACTGTGCCATACAATGTTTTTAATTGTTGAAAATCTTTGTCTTCATTCATCGCATTTCTTTCAATGTCCCCGCCCACACACGGTAACCCCATAAATTCTGTTACATCTTCCGAGCGAATGTGGAGTGACCTCCCTCGAATGGAAACATTGTTGGTTGGAGGGTCAAATGCACCCATAAACTGCCCACATAAGTCTCGAGGGATTTGTGAACAGCTTATGTTGACCAACTTATCAAATCCAATTCTCTTTAACCGTTCCATCCGCTCTTCTCTGTTCTTCAAACTTTTGCACACCTCTATAAATTGATTAGGGGCACACCGAGTAAGGAATGGAACAACATATTTTTTCCCTTTTTCCCCTCTCCTTAATTTCTTTGCCCTCTCCTTATATTTCTCCTTCTCATCATCTTTCAAAGCGTTCCAAGCTTCTTTTACCGACTTACTCTCCTCTTTAAAAGGCCTTTTCGGCTCATTCTTTTTCTTCTTGTTCTGGTAATACTCTTGCGTGAACAATACATACGATGACACTTTTGGCTGCCTCTCTTCTTCTTTATCTTCCCTTTTTCTTTTGTTCGCCATTTTTTACTTAACCAGAAACATAATAATTAATCCAATCCTTCCAAAACTCAGTAACAAGAGCTTTAACACAGAGTACAGTCCACTGATTCAAACTATTTTCATGTGCAAATTAAAACTCAATATCAAAAACAATAATCTAAAATGACTCCAACACAACACTAGTTTGGTGCCACCAAGAGACTACTGCTTTGCATAGCTTATAACCAGTAAATTCCACTGTCACAAATCAGATTCACCTCCAACATTGCCCAAAATTTTGACATTTCAGTACATGCACCTAAAGTCACACAACTTACCATGGCAATCAATATGTATGTCAAATGCAAATTTTGACAAGTAAGCTCATATCAGAAATTTCACCAAACTCAACAAAGTGTACAGAATTTCAGCGATGGATGCAAAGCTTTGGAATATACCGTTCAGCAAACATCCACATTTTGACAACAAATTCAAGTCACTGCACCAAAACTCTAACCCAAGTCCACACAGTTTAGTTTTATCACAAAACAACTCAATATTATCAGTGGAAGTCAACAAACGGTGCACAATAAAGCTGCAGAGACTATAAACAGTAAAGCCGCAATATAAACAAGTTAACATTGAAGAGGTATAGATTAATGCCATATGAACAAGCATCTATAAAAAAACCATAACCAATTACTACCTACAATATGGAGCTAAATGTAGATCATGCCATTTTTTTTTCTTTCCTAAATAAAGGGGGTAGGAAATGGGGCGGGCCCAATCTTCCTCTTCCTATCAAACTAATCATATATGCCAAGCTTCTCTTAGCCCTATAGTCTTTCTCCTTCCCAAATTTATCCAAATGATTCAAGACCTGAACTGAAAGAGACTCTACAAACAAAGCTTTCACAATCATCTCTCAAAATGCCATTTTTGTTACTAGAAAATTACACAACTTAAATCAAAGTCCTAAATCCTAAATCCAACAACAAAATTAATGAGAAACAGTGATTTCTTTCACTCACCGGCGGGAATGGCGCCTTCGACTGGAGCACCGATGAAGTCTCGAAGTGGAGGAACGCCGGACGACTCTGGGCGCCAGACACCACCGACGGAGACGCAGCCGCAGCCGACTGCAACACCAGCACCCACACACGGCCACAAGACGCCGACCAGCAACGGACACGCACGGCGAACGAAGGGAGCACCGACGGTGAGCGAGGGCCGACGGTGAGCGAGGACCACCAGCGACGGACACGCTCAGCGAATGACGGCACAACGACGGCCACGCACCGCACGCCACCGGACGACAACGGAGACGGCAGAAGTTCGTTTTTCAAATGCCTCTGGAACGCGATTTGGCCCTCTGCGATGATTTGGGGTTCTGCCGCTCTGGTCTCTCTTTCGTATTGAGGAAGAAGAGTTTAAATTTTCATTAGGGCATGTGTGTCTTTTTACATTTGAAAATAATATCAGAAAAGTCCCTAGGGACTTTTCAGATATTTCAGTTTTTCCTGGGACTTTTTTAACAATATTTTGCTTCCATGGGACCTGACAGTGATTTTCCCTAAAAAGAAATAAGCCTTGTAGACAGCATCTTAAGGTACCAAAAAAAAAAAACGCTATAATTGGGTAGAGATGCGTAAATGGTAAGGTGGATCCAACATGCATGTGTTGGTTTGCGTGGGAATAAGGCTACCAATGTGTCCCTCCTACCTCCATATTTGTAGCACGTGCTCAATCATCTGTTTGTCCTTCCAAAGGCCACAGTATTACCCAGGAATCAAAATAGTATCGGATAATGAATCGATCAGGGCACAGGTTCATAGGTTAATAGGTCAATCGGAGTCTAATTGGTGGTTGGACTGATCATATTAAATTATTATAATTTATTAGTGGCAATATATATGTTAATATATTTTTAAACTTCTATAGATAAAAATGAAGATCTTTAAAAAAAAATGCTTAAAATCTATTAGTATTAGTTATAATGCCTATACTTATGCAATAATATCTCATTTCCTATAATTATTATATCATTTTAAATAATTTTTTTCACTATTTTCTTCTTTTTTTTAGATTTGTTCTTTCTTTATCTATTTTTTCCTTCATCTTGATCTTCAACCTTTCATTTTTTCCTCAAAAATAGTACAAAATAATAATTTAAAAAATAAAAAAATGAAACTGGTTCAATTAGTTGACCAAAACCAGTTCAACTAGTTGAACCAAAACTGGTTTAGACTGATCCAACCGGTTTCAAACAGTTCACGGTCCAATGGGTGAACCAGGTTGGACCACTGACCGATTCTCAGTTCAACTGGTTGAACCGACTGATCCGGTTTTTTGTTCAATAAGTAGTATTATTAGTATATACTATATAAATTTGCATTTTATGACAAAAAAAGAATATAATTTATAAAAGGGTTAAGGTCCGGATGTTGTGATAGAATCTCAATTTTGCTTTGGAAGTTTTTTAATTGTAGCAATGTCACTTCAGCCATTATAAAAATTAAATATGACCATTAGTTGACTAAATATACTAAGTTGGCAGATGCACGTTTCATCTACGTAATTTTTTTGGAGCTTAGGTGCAAAGTTGTTTCGAAAGTTTCACTCAAGAGCTATTTTGCCTCAGAAGCTTCCAAATTGTAGTAATTTTACCTCGACTATTATCCAAGTTAAATTTACCTATTAATTGGCCAAATATACTTATATGACCAGTCCATATGTTGTTCACTTCATTTTTTTCAAGTTAGATTTATAAATAAGGAATTATTTTTTAAAAATATGCACCCCACCTGAATGATTGGAGGAAATCAAAGAGGTGAAAGCATCTTATGCGATGAACAGAAAATTAAAGAGATACCAACTTATCTCGATATCGCTAGGGTATAGTGACAAAGGGTTACTGGTGGCCTTATTCTCGGTAATCTTGCTCAATTGTCTTAAATCTGAAAATTGAATCTTTTTCTTCATTTTCTTTAGCAAACATTAGCTCCACCTCCATCTGCGGCTTTTTGTTCAACGTCGTTCACGTAGTCAACTAAGCATATTTGGTTAAATTACTAGTCAGACTTAACCTTTATAATGGTCAGGGCGACATTGCTACAATTTAAAAACTTCCGAGGCAATATTGAACCCAAAAAACTTTCGGGTAACATTGCTTCTTAGTAAAAATTTATAAGACAAAATTTGTACCTTAACAAAATTGACGTGCATGATACATGGACCAGCTAGTTCAGCTTATTTGGTTAACTAACGGTTAAACTTAATTTAGATAATCAGTGGGGCGAAATTGCTACAAATTTAACACTTTAAGGACAACATTGTTCTAAAAATACACTCCCACGGCAAAATGGACCTTAACCCCTTATAAAAATGAGCATTAAGTTGTTTCATGTGAAGGCACTTTCTTGGCGCCTTGCTCATTCTTGTCACTTGGAAGAAGCCGATATTTTCATGTTTAGTTAATTAAATACTTCTTTCAATCCTATTTATAAAATATTAATAATTGAATTATGTAATTTAAGAAAACAATTAAAATTAATTAAAAATAATGTGTATGTCTGAAAATAAATTTTTTCCAAGTACATCCCTATTTATAAGGGGGCAATTAGGAGAGAGAAATATAATAAATATAAGTAACATTAACCTTTTAATTAATGTAACATATATAATTAATGAAAGGTAAAAAAAAAAAAATTTATTAAATATTCAGATAATTATTGTCAGGCTCTTATAAAAATTAAAAAATATTAAGACAATTTAAATTTTTAATTTTTATAAAAAAGATTGGAGGGAGTAACAGAAAGGCAACACAATGAATTCACATTCGACTGCTTACTTAATTAAAGTTTAGGGCTTAGTCCACTGCTTAATTTTTTTTCCGCAAGAGTTCAGGCCTTTTTGGGCCTACAGTTCAGGCCCAACAGGTGGTACCAGTTAACGGGCCTTTTGCATGAAGGGGAAAAAGAATTGTGTGCATCAGTTTTTTTTTGAAGAGTTTGTGGCTGTTCCTTCCAATACAAATAATTTTTTTAGGATTCGAACTCTAGACCCAAAAAGATCTAACAGGGTCTTATATTATTAGACCAGCTCTACATTGGTAACTTTAGGAGTGATTTGATTAAACTGAATCAAGAAATTTAAATTACTTTTTTGAGTAAAAAAATTATTTTATGAGAAACTACTTTCACAAATATTAATTGTATTTAATTAGAAATAACTTTCCCCTATTTGTATAGATTAATTCCACAATTTGATATATTCAACACTTTTATATACTCCTACTTGATATTGGCAGCATATCTCTTGCAAAGCTACTATGATCTAAAGCAAACGTGTAGTTACCATAAAAAACAGACATCTTATATTGGATGATCAAACTCACAATCTCACGTTTAAGAAAGCCTTAAAGAAGATAATCGGTGTTAGTTGGGCTACAAGACCTCACGTGAGTTATTTTTTAATTTGGCAAGAATACTACATAATTCCATAAAAAAATTAAAAGGCAAAAATGGAATGATAATAATTAAAATGATTGGAAGGCAGGTATTGTCTACTACTAAAAACTGTACTGCACCTCTTGTAACTATCAAGATCTAAGCCGTTGGTTTGGGAGCTAAATGTCTTGCAGCTAGGATAAGAACAAGTGATTGCTGAGATTCACGCGGGAACATCCAATTTTAATTTTAAAAAGAGAATTCAAAAACATATTTATTCTAACTCAAAGAGAGAGATGCATTGGAGTACCGAAGTGTACCAGGCACCTGAATTTACAGATAATAATGTCTATATTTTACAAAACTCAAGCCACTCAGATATTCTGTTTGAGAGTATATATATAGAAAAGGTGGTGGGATATTATAAAAATTAAATAAAATAATAATTTAACGGCTCGTGCGGGGCTTGGGCTGCCTTTGAGAATTGAAGTAAACGGCGGCGACGGGGAGAGAAAGGTCGTGTTTGGATGCAAAATGGCGCGTATTGAAATTGGCACGCTCTGCTGCCAAACATGCCTCCACGCCCACAAGCGATCCTCCTCTCTGCCTGAAAGCCACAAACACGTATCTATGTATTCCCCTCTGTGGGTTCGGCCCCACGTAACTCACCACTTCTTTCCCTGAATATTTTTCCAACGAAAATTTAACATTCCAAAAAAAAAAAAAATCATTTTAACCTTCACGTGTATATATATATATATATATATAAGTGATCTCATTAAGAAATTAACGAACAAGAACCATGTCATCAGTCTCACTCACACCTTGAGTGGCATCCGAACCCTCTGGAATATCTACCACAATCCTGCCACACCATATAATTAATATTCTTTTAGTACTCAACACTCCCAAATAATAATTAATAGCCAAATAAATATAGAATAATGAGGGACAAAAGTGTAAATAAATACCAGTGGAGCCACTCTCGTAATGTTGGCTCGCTTGGACTTGGAGCATCAGGGTCCACCGTTACCTATATTAAAACATGCAATAAAGCAATATGTTCAATAATTCTAAGTTATAAATACTCCATGTCGTCAACCTCAAGAACCCTACTTCTGTAAAGATGTATATGTACGTATGTATGTACGTATGTACGTATGTACGTATGTATGAGCATGTAGTGGCATACGAGAGTGTATAGATTAGTTGCATTATTGGAAGGAGCAAGCACTTGAACAAGAGGTCTGTCGGCTGCCAAAGAGGGTTTGATCTCACAGCCATTAGACACCTGTTTGGACCCGAACTGCACCGTGAGCTTGGCCTCCGACACGAACCAGTCCACCACGTCTCCGATCACCTTCCCGACGGCCAGGGGCTCAATCGACCGACCCATGTTTATTCCTTCTCCTTATTCAATAGCTACGACCTACCCTCTTCTGATTTTATTGTGTATATATTGATCACTTTGGCCTCTGCAGGTTCCAAATATATATAAGTGTGTGTTGATACATACAATTAATCTCGTAGCTTCGTCGAACGTTACACAGAGTAGTGGATATGTTTGTTTATAATGGGACTTTTAATGGTAGGGATCTGGATCAGTGACACGTAGCGAGGAAGAGTACGTGGAGGAGCACATGGCTTTTCCCACTACATTGGTGGCAACATGCTACGTGTCCCTTCTCTGTGCCCCTGACGGTTATTCTAAAGTCAATTATTATTGTCTCCCTTCCCCATTTCTCAAATGTGTTATCCTTTATTAGAGATGAGAATCAGGGTCGATTTTTGACTAGTCAGAGCCTAAAAGGATTAGCTCTTTTAAATTTGGGATAAGAAAAATTGTTGTTTTTTAAAGCCCGGCCCAAAAGCTGGCCGGCCAGGGCTAGCCCACAGGGCCTGAAGTACCTTTCATAAGATTTTACAATTTTTACTTTTTCTCAGCTTTTTTTAAGAAATTATAACAATGAAATTTCTAATTAACATAAATATTGTAAAAAATATAGTGTAAACGGTATGCATCATGTAACAAACAAATACAGTTATTAAGTCATAATCAAAGGTAAACTATTATTTACATACCACAATTACAAATAATTAATTAGAAGACTTAACAAAATTAAAAATACTTCTTATAAATATATTTTGAAAAGTATAAGTAATCAATAAAATAAATAACACAAGATTTAAATAAAACCAATCACTAGAAAATTAGTCAAAAAATACAAAATTGGTAAGAATACTTATGAAATGAGAAATATCTTTTATAAGTTTTTAATTTTTAGGATTATTAATACAATATATTCTTATAAAACTTAATTCTAAAAAAGATAATAACAACTAAATATTTATAATATCATTAACAAAATATAAAAAATCAATAATATTATTATCAAATAAATAATTTTAAAATAATATATATATATATATATATATACACGGGCCTAAAAAGGCCGGCCCATGGCCCTACTGGGCCAACCCTTTTAGACACTTGGCCCTATAGAGCTGATCCTTTTAAGTTTACTTTCATTTTTGAGGTAAAAATCTTAGACCCGATCTTTATAAATTCAGGATTTAAATGGGCCGAGCCAATTGTTTTCCCAACTCTATCCTTCACTAATATCATGTTGTTATCTATCATATTCTTCCTCATTAATTTCAGACGTACCGTCACTCTTATTTATTAGCCCTAGCTACCTTCGCATTTTTCCACTCAACCCAATATCTATGCTACGTGATTTTCATCTTTAGACTGTTGGGGAAGAATAAAATACTTGGCTGATAAATAACTTACTTTTTAGTCATTGACCTCCTCAATCACTACAAACACCTCGGATCAGTGTGATGGGATGTGTCTATTATCTCTTGACTTGTAACAAGAATTAATTAACATGGCATAAATACTACTTAGAAACATCCCTAAAATCTTGTTAAAACATTAGTTCAACCAATAAAGGTTTGGCCACAACGTCATGAATTTGAATCCCACTACTATTGTCAAAAACGAGGATCTTGTTGGTAGATGGTCGATCTGCAAGCAGTTTTTAAGTTTGGAAGCATATTTTGACCCTAATGAACCCTCAAATATAATCCAACTCAATTGAACATTTTGTGTATTAACTAAAATGTTAGTTCATTAGTTGTGAATGAAAATAAAACTGTTCGATTTATTATTTCCCAAAACAGTTTTTTAAGTTAGATTTCTCATAGTAATTTTAGCTTTATTTTGTGAATTATAAAATTATTTTTATCACATTTTTTTACTATCAATTCAAGAATAATTATGTATTTAATTTTTATGATTATTATTGGATTTAAAATTCTTATGTAAAAACACTTTTAACGTTTTGTTATGATACATTGTTTCTTTCTTTTTTTTAAAAAAATTTGATTAGGGTATCTTTTTGGGACAATTACATTCAAGTCCCACATAAAAAAAATGAAGAAATAATCCCTGAAGTTGTTAATGACAAGTAAAGGAGTGTCCATTGATAACTTCAAGGATCATTTCTTTATTTTGTCTTTTGTATGAGACTTGAATGTAATTGTCCAATCCCTATCTTTTTTAGGCTTAGAAAGCAAAGAGTTTTTACCTCCCTAACAAATATTTTTCTTGATATTTAAATTTGTATTCTTTTATTTACGGGTGAGTATACTTGCCGCCTCAACTAGCTGATTGTTACTAGTGTTTTTCACTTCATTTAAATATTGAAGAGTTAAATGCTGACCAAGATATGGCTTTCGCACTCCTAAACACAGCTCTCACTTAAGCATTTTGCCATAGGCTGTTTTAACCTTTCCTCGGTGTCGGAGCTTTCTAAAGTCAATATCTCATTAGACGTTTCCATTATTGTTGACTTTTTTTCGTTCATTATCATATGTGGAGTTTAAAAAAGTTGGTGGCATTGAGTGCTCCGTATTAAATAATCTGTTAGGTCTGTAGTTGAAATTTTTTTCCTATTTGTATCTATAAATTAAATTAAATACAAGCAATACACTCCGTTGCATGCCATTCTTATATTTATTTGACATAAGCTTATTACACCCATTATAATTAAGAAAACTATATTATAAGATTCTAAGTAGTTAGAAATTCTGTTTCAGTACAATCACACTCTTAATACCTCACCTGCCTTTGTTTTTTTCCCCAAAGTCAAAATGCTTCTTGGGGGTTTTTTTCTTGGGCTAGGCACAAGCATCTTTTTATTAAAGGCAATTATGTAACATCCCAAATTTTATTTATCAGTATGTCTTGTAATTTTGGGACATTTAATGAAATGAAATGGTGAATATTGATATACTTTAAATAGCCTCTGGCTATAAATTCTTGATCATAGGAATTAAACACTAAAAATTTTAAATGCAATTAGTGTTGTTAGTGAAATTTCCTGCGGGCAGTGAGTTAATCATATGGTCTTAGATGACCAAATGATGAGCAAAACTTGTGAAATTTTACAAGATGAAAGTAGACATCCTAAGCTTTAATTTGATAGATCATGGGTAATTTTTGGAGATGTATACAAAGAGTTATGAATTTTTGAAATTAAACCAAGAACATTGGCTATTTTTTGGAACAACATTCAAAGAATTAAATTTTGGGAATTTTGAGCTTCTAGTTGGCTAAAGGATATATTTTTCCTTGAAACTAGACTCAATAAGGATTTCATAGTCTTTAGAATCACTTCAATCTGATGTCTACAAATAAAGTTATGATTTTTTAAAATTTAATAAAAAATATGACAGAATTACCAATTATTTCAAAAATGAAAAAAAATGTTATGATAATCTTGTAATTATGGGATAAAATATCATCAGCCTATTTTGCTTTTCCTACGGGCTTGGGGTGTCATCTTAGGCTGACTAAAAGGAGGAGAGAAAACTTTCGAAAGGTTCATGTGTACATAGACTCAGTGGAGGCTCACCAGTTAGTGATGCGGTATGGTGGCCAGCCCTACCCTCTTTAGATGGAGATTCAGGCTGTTCGTGCTCTACTTTTTTCAGATTGGGAGATTGAACTTCATCATGTCTCCAGAGACGCTGTTTGATATGCTGACTATTTAGCAAGAGATGCCCAATATATAGTGGGTGATATAGTGGTATGGCCAATGTTGCATCCCGATTGTCGAGAACACACACTACAAAAAAAAAACGAGATTTAGTAGCGGTTAAAAATGGGTATTCGTAGCGGTTCTAACCGCTACAAAATAGGTTAGTAGCGGTTTGAAAAACCGCTACTAAATCGTACGTTGCAAGCCGTTTTGTAGCGGTTTTATAAAACCGCTACTCAATCAAAAATAACCGCTACAACCTTTGTAGCGGTTATCATTAACCGCTATAACACCCAGAGATATTTGTAGCGGTTATATAACCGCTACAAATATAAAAAATTTTATTTACAGCTTAAAAAAAGATTTTTTTTTTTGTAGCGGTTAATAAACCGCTATATAAAAAAATTCAAAATTTGTTGGCGGAAAAAAAATGACATTTTTTATTTGTAGCGGTTTTAAAAACCGCTACTAATTTTATGAAATTCAAAATTAGTAGTGGTTTTTAAAACCGCTACTAATTTCATGAAATTCAAAATTCGCGCCAAAAAATTTAAATTGAGCCATAAAAAGGCGCGTTATTTAGTAGCGGTTTAATAACCGCTACAAATATTTAAAAATTTTTTCATAAATATACGATGATTTTTTTTCCTGTTTTTTCAATATTATATTAAATAGTTTATTTTGTTATTATTTTATCTATTTCAATTAGTTTATTATTTAATAGTTTAACTTATTAATAAATAAAAAGGAAAAATGTAATTGAATAGGATTAGTATAAAATTTATATTAATAATATTATTAAGGATATGTAGGTAATAAGGAATTATTATGTTTTCTAATATAATGTAATTGTGTATGAAAAATAGATGAAAATGAGATAGAGTTATGATATATCTAGAAAAAAAAAATAGTTAGAATAAATTTTATAGAAAGGAAAAAAGTATTCTAAAAAAAATTGAAAATTTTGTTACCATATTTGATCGTATTATTCAGCTCCTCTACTCATACGAAAGAAGTTGTAAATGAGAGGAAATGAAAGAAAGGTAAGGTGAAAAGAAATTGGGGAGTGTTTGAAATGAGTTGTGATAAGGGTATTTATAGGGATCCACGTATTATTTGTAGCGGTTAATGTAGCGGTTATTAATTAGTAGCGGTTATTTATATTTTTGTAGTGGTTTAATATTCATCGTGCTATTTGTAGCGGTTAATGTAGCGGTTATTAGTTAGTAGCGGTTATTTATATTTTTGTAGCGGTTCAATAACCGCTACAAATATTATTTTAATTTTTTTTAAAAAATTTTTTTTACATTTTATTTTAACACAAATTTTTTGCATTTTTTGTAAAGGCAAATTTTTTACACTTGATTTTGATCACAATTTTTTTTTTTTAATTTTTTTTTACATTTTATTTTAACACAAATATTTTGCATTTTTTTTAAAGACAAATTTTTTACACTTGATTTTGATCACTCATCGTCGCCATCCCTACAGAAATTTTGTAGAAAAATTATTGTTATTGATGTATTATTAAATTTAAAAAATTTAATTGAAATGACGTGGACTTAAAAAAACTCAGCGCAGTAGAGGTAAATTGTCATCGCCTTCAGGGAAGTAGTTTTCAAAATCAGCTGGCTGAAATGGCTCACTCTCGTAGGCGATGTTATCGCCTTCACCCATGTCGTAAAGGTCTCTTGGCTTTAAATGAACGACCATGTGCCAATCCCTATGCCTCTCGTCCTCGACATAATAAACCTGATGTGCCTCTGAAGCGAGAATATACGGCTCATCATCTTGAGAAATACCAGTATGAATCGGGCGTGAGAAATTGACTGATGTGATCCCTAGGTCGTCAGTTGTCAGTCCCCGAGAAGTAGTGGTATTTGCCCACAAACACTTGAACAGCGTCACGGTGAAACGGCCTTGATAATTAAGCTCGACCACATCAAGAAGCTTGCCATAGTAAGAGACGCCTCCGAACTGTATGTTGGCGTCACTGCTGCTCGCATAACTCCTTGTCCCAAATGTGCCATAAACACCCGAATTCTGTGTTTGCAATCCTTGATCCCGTGAAACCGTGCAAAACTTAAAACCATTGACATTGTATGCTGTAAACCGTTTTACATGATCAAGAGGGCCGATTGCGAGAGCTCTGAAATCTGGTGAGTGTGGGTTGTGGTCATTTAGTATTCTGCGCGCAAACCAGCTCGGGAATTCTCTGTGGACCCTCCTATCAACTTCCGAGGATGTCTGTGTACGGATCCTGAGCTGACGCTTGACATGACTTCTGAATTCCCTGCAATTAATAATGGAAAGGCGTTAGTGAAATGAAAGTGATAAATGTTACGAAAGATATCGATCGAATAACATACATGTGAGTGTACAATTCTTACCGTATGAAAGGCTCAACTTGAGTGTAATTAATCAAGACATGTCTATGTGCTTGGAACTTCTCAGTTGCTGTTAGTTTGAAGTTCTCAGTTGCTCCAACTGGTTTACCAACACGAGGCATAAATTCTCCTGATGTCGGTGCAGGTTCAGGACAATCGTCAACACGAGGCGGGCGGTTGAAAGCCGTCTCAAGATCATCAAAATACCTTGAGCAAAAATATAGCACCTCATCCCCTATATAGCCTTCAGCTATAGAACCTTCTGGCCACGCCTTATTCCTCACGTAAGATTTTAATTTCCCAAGGAACCTACGAAGTACATAAGAGAAAATTGATATAAAATGATGAAAAGGACGACTAGCAAACATTAAATACAGACAATAAATGAAAGCACATATTTAAAATGAGTACCTCTCAATCGGATACATCCAACGATATTGTACTGGTCCAGCGAGCTTTGTTTCATGAACGAGGTGGACTGTGAGGTGAACCATCACAGTAAAAAAGGACGGAGGAAAGATCATCTCCATGTGACAAAGCGTAAGAATGATTTTCGACTGCAGCTGATCGAGCTCCTCAACGATCAAAACCTTAGAACACAACTTCCGAAAGAAAGAACAAAGTTCCATAAAAACGATGGAAACATTGGGAGGAAGTATATTCTTTATAGCCAGAGGGAGTAACTGCTGCATAAGAACATGTGAGTCGTGACTCTTCAGGCCAGCAACCTTTCGAGCCTGCAAGTCGACACATCGAGAAATGTTGCTTGAATACCCATCAGGAACTTTTAATTTCTTCAACGTCGCGAGGGACACATCCTTGTTCGGTTTTGTGAGGGTAAACTTTGCCGGTGTAAATCTGTCATGCTCATCTGGCCAAGCGTTTTCACGAACTCCCATGTCGCGTAAATCTTTCCTAGCTTGAAGGCGATCTTTTGTCTTGCCGGGTTCGTTAAGCAGCGTATACAGCACATTGTCGCAAACATTCTTTTCAATGTGCATTACATCAAGGCTGTGGCGAAGTAAATTAGATCTCCAATATGGAAGTGTGAAGAAAATACTTATCTTCTTCCACTGCTGAGGCGCCGAAGTCCTGCGCGTCTTTTGGCGAGTTTGTGCTGAATCGTCGCTTTTTCCAAACTCGAAGTCAACATGCTCAAGCTGCTGTAAGATATCTGTACCGGACAAAGTCTGAGGTGGTCCTCTTTTCTCTGGTTTCCCATTGAAGCGATTCCGTTGCAATCTGAACTTATGCGTTCCATCGAGAAACCTCCAATGCCCCATAAAGCACCACTTTCGGCTGTGGGGAAGGCGCAATGCGTCAGAGTCGAAATTGCAAGCTGGACACGCCGACCCAGTATGCACATTCCAACCAGATAATGTGCCAAGGCCAGGAAAGTCACTGATCGTCCACATCAAGGCTGCACGCATGTTGAACAAAGTCTTACTGTGAGCGTCGTACGTCTCCAAGCCGACATTCCACAGGTCAAGCAATTCCGCAATAAGCGGTTGGAGATACACATCGATGTCATTGCCCGGTGCATTTTTGCCTGGAATGATCATAGACATAATGAAAGAGCTTTGTTTCATACACATCCAGGGGGTAAGTTGTAGGGAACTAAGACTACCGGCCAAATGCTGTAACTTGTGCTAAGATTCCCGAAAGGATTGAAACCGTCGGTCGCCAACGCAAGCCGAACATTTCTGGGGTCAGTCGCAAAATCTGGAAAGTCGTTGTCAAACGTTTTCCAAGCAGCTGCATCCCGCGGATGTCTTAATTTACCGTCTTCGTTTTTATCAATGGCATGCCACCTCATGTGCTCAGCAGTTTTAGACGACATAAATAATCTTTGTAGACGAGGTTTCAAAGGGAAGTACCTGAGAATCTTTGCAGGTTTCTTCTTCTGCTTTTTCCCCTTCCGAATTGTCTTGTATCTCGATGTGTGACATCTCTTACACGTCTCCCTGCTGGAATCGTCTCCCCAATACAGCATACAATCATTTGGGCACGCATCAATCTTTTGATAATTCAACCCCAACCTGTTGATAATCTTCTTGGCCTCGTAGAAGGTTGTGGGAATCTCGGCGTCGGGGAATGCATCTTGTAATAAGTCGAGCAACATCGACATTCCCTTATCTGTGATCCCACACAAGCACTTGATATGATACAATTTGACCAAGAAAGATAATTTAGAATATTTGCGACAACCTTGATATAAAGGACGATCTACCTCATCCATCAAGCTGAAAAAATCCCGAGCTGCTTCATTCCCCATAAAAGCCGGCTCAAAGCCATGCACTTCTTCGTTGAAGTTGTCGCCTTGAAATCCAAACGCATCACGCACAGCATCATTCACAGGATCATCTTCATCTACTTGAACGCCTACTTGAGAACTTCGAGGAAGAGCCTCGTCATATCTAATGCCGGCCTTCTCACCATGAACTGCCCAGAACGTATAGTCCTTAGGGAAAGGCTTCACAAGCAAATGTTCCTTCACAACATTTCGTGGATGCCACTTCTTGAACTTGCATTTCCGACACGGACAGACGATCTTGCCGTTACAGCTGGCGTGAGTGAATACGAAATCTAAGAAACTGTTTAATCCGTACAAATATTCAGGAGAATTGCGCGGTAACCTTATCCATGATTTATCCATAGCTACAAGTGAGAGAGAAGAAAGTATAGAGAAGAAGATGAGTGAGAAGATAATGACGAATGCCTAGAACCTTATATTCTGAAAATCCAACGTTTATAATTTTGTAGCGGTTATTAAACCGTTACACTAACCGCTACAGAAATTCCAACGTTTATAATTTTGTAGCGGTTATATATATAAAACCGCTACAGTTATAAAATATTAGTAGCGGTTATATATATCAAACCGCTACTAATATTCAAGCCGTTAATTGGTGGGAAATTCAAAATGTACTTCTTGAGTATTAGTAGCGGTTATATATATAAAACCGCTACTCGTGTTCAACGTATTAGTAGCGGTTATATATATTAAACCGCTACTAATATTAAAGCCGTTGGACATTAAATATAAAAATAATTTTCTAATTTGTAGCGGTTATACATAATATAACCGCTAAAAATGTGCATAAAGGCGGCAAATTTCAAAATTCAAATGTTTTGAGTGTTTGTAGCAGTTATTAGTGTATAACCGCTACAAACATATATATTTGTAGCGGTTTCTGAACCTAAACCGCTACAAATATATATGTAAATTTGTAGTGGCTATGAGTTTATAACCACTACAAATATATATCTTTGTAGCGGTTATACACTAATAACCGCTACAAACACATAGATTTGTAGCGGTTTTAATTGAAAACCGCTACAAATATATATATAATTTTTTTTTAAATTTAGATATAAATCATTCATAAATTACTTCAAAGCGATCTAATAATATAAATATAATTATATAAAATAGAATAAGAAAATTCTATAATAAAATCTCATAAATATTTACAAATGTTTAAACAAAAGAAAATGTCCTAAACTAAGGAGCTGGGGGCTGATCCTCTGGTGCTCCCTCAGATGCCACTGGATCGGGCCTCTGCGCAGACTGAACCGCACCATCGTTATCAGCAGGAGGAGGAGCTGTAGCAGGAGGAGTAGTACTCGGGACGACGTAGCGAGGGACAGGGGGAACCGCTGGATGCTGCTCGTCCGGGAATAGATGACTCCATGCTCCCTCGAGCATGTTGTTCGCGATCTCACGCCACTGCGTCTACTGAGCGTACATCATATTTGCGTGCATCTGCAGCTGCTGCTGCTGCTGCGCCATCTGCTGCTGGGTCTGCTCCAAATCTGACGGCAGCTGGTCAAGAGACTCGTCCCTCTGACGTCTGACCCCTCTAGAGCTGCCAGCCTCAGAGGCGGCGCTCCTGCCTTAGACCATGCTGGGTCTGGCGCCTATCCCCATACCCCGCACGCGTTCGGGGTGCTCAGCCTGAGCCAGACCCGCCTTTAAAGGAGCCGTCGGGTCCACTAACCCCTGTGACTCCTCAGGCTGGGTCTGTCGCAGCTCAGCCTGCGACTGCTGCATCCGCTCCTGCCATTTTATGAAACAATTAATAATTACGATTTTTCATTATTAACTTGGTTTTATAAAAAATATAATAATAAAATAACTTACAATGGCCGCCTCTGCCTGCTGAGAGGTCGCAGTCCCGTCACGATGTCTGTGTGTGATGGCGTACAGCTCCGCATAGTCCGTCTGACGGTTCTCCTGCTGTGCCTTCGTCTCCTGAAACAATTACAAAACAATTAGTATTATGACATAATCAGCTAAAAGTAAGTGAAGCACTTGAAAAGTTACCAGCTCGCTGTAGGTCACAGCAAAGGTCTTCGATCCTGCTGTGTGGTGGATCGTCTGCTGCGCCCGGATCTCGGTGTTCCTCTGAGAAAGCTCCTGGAAAAACAAATAATTAAATGTATTATAATTTAAAATTAAATACAAATTAAATTGAAATTATAATTTAATATTTAACAATTACAAAATTATATATCAAAAATATAATAAATACATTACCTGCGCCTGAGGGCTCCTCCTGAACTGGACGAAACGCGCCCAGTCGTTCGGCGGCACGCCGTCCGGGACTCTCTCCTGCAGCTGCTCTAGAGGCATCGTCCCGTCCCCATCCACCCTGTGGAAGAGACGGTTCCTCCTGTTCCTCCAGGCGTCGCCCATCTTCACGAGGGCGTACCTCTTCCGGTTGGCCCGGAGGGCAAACCGCAGCTGAAAAAAATACATTTAAATATCAATACTTATAAAAACCATAATTTAAAAAAAATAATTAAATAGAATTAATTAAAAAAAATATTAATTAAATAGTTTTAATTACCTGAACCACCTCCTCCCAAGCCTGGTCCTTCGGCCCCTTCGGAATGTGCCTCTACGTCGGGAAGTGAAGGGGGAACCGCATCCAATTCGATCCCAGGTCGCTCAAGAAGCGGTTGAGCAGGTGACCCCCATTGTAGATCGGCTGGTCAGTGCCCTCGTTCCATGGCACTATAACTCGCAGGGACCGGTCCATGCTGTTCAGACCGGCCACATCCAGCCTCCTCGTCGACACGTTCCCCTGCTCATCTGCACAGTTGACCGCACGTTAGATAAATTATAATTCAAAGTTAACATTTATAATTTAAATAAATAATTTACTAAATTAAAAAATTAATTTACCTTCGACTTGCACCTCAAACCCAGTGGACCGCGAAGATGACCCTTGTGGGTTGTTCTGCTCTCGAGCGTCCTCCTCATCGAGGAACCGCTCCATCTCCTTGAACCCCATCGGGATCTCGAACTCCTCTTCGTTGAGGAAGTCCTCAACGCTAATCTCTGGCCTCTCCACCTCAGGCACCTCTGCTGCGGTCGTCGCCTGTGGGATCGTTTGCGGTGCCTGTGGGGGGATGTGCTGAGATGCCGCGGTAGCCCTGCTTGCGCGCTGCCCCCTCCCTCTGCCCCCTGCCCGGCTGCTGCCACCCCGTAAAGTCGGTCTGGGGACCTCAGGAGCCTTCCCCTTATCTTGTCCTGAAGCCATATCAACTGTACAAATTAAAAAAAAAAAGTCCATTATTATGCAAAAATATAATAAAAATACAAATACAAATAAAAATACGTGTTATATACGTACCTCAAGTGAGAATACTGCGGAATACTGACCAAAAACTCCTATAGAGACGTCTGAACGCTCAAATCTCGAAGAAATCACTCAGAGAAACCTCAAGAAACAAAATGAGCAAAAGGAGAAATGAAGGAGGTGGTGGTTTAAATAGGCAAGATATTAGTAGCGATTATTAAAATAACCGCTACTCCAACCGCTACAAATAATTAAATTTGTAGCGGTTCTACAATAACCGCTACAAATCTTCACAACGTTTGAAATTCTGTAGCGGTTATTGCCCAAAACCGCTACAAATTTGGAGTCTCTTGAAATTCTGTAGCGGTTTTAGGCAAAAACCGCTACAAAATTCTGACCTTTGGTATTTTGTAGCGGTTGATGAGCATTAACCGCTACAAAATAACCGCTACAAGTTTTGGCGGGAATTTCGCGCCAAATTTGTAGCGGTTTTTTGTAGGAAACCGCTACAAATAATCTTGCCGCTACAAATTTGTAGCGGTTTAGTTAAAAACCGCTACAAATACTATAATTTGTAGCGGTTTAATATAACCGCTACAAGTCCACCGCTACAAAATACCTTTTTTTTTGTAGTGACATAAGGGCTTACCTTCATTCCTATCGTGATGTATAATGTACTAGACTAGTCACCTACCAAGCTTTGCCTTGGCCTTTTGTATTAAAAAAAAAAGGGAGGAGAGAAGAATTAAATGTGAAAATATGCAGTTGAGTATGTGTTAAAAGTAAATAAAGCATCATATGTGTGCAATTAATGAGATAAATGGAGAAAGCCAATTGATCTAACTTGGACCCTAAGTTGGCGTGAAAATGGACCAAGGAAGGAAGAGAAATTATGGTTCAATTGGAATGTGAATTTATGACAAGAATTATTATGGGATAAGGTCAAATAAAGTTGCCATAAAATTTATTACACAAATATATTATTAGAGAAAAAGGAATGAGATATTTTTAAATGACTTCATCTCTTTCCCATTTCATGTTCACGAGCAAGCATAAGAGAATAGGAGGGAGGGAGAGTCTTAAGAAAGTTTAAGAAACCTAGGGTTCAAGAGAGAGCCGAGAAGCAAAATCAAGGTATGTGGTTGTGAAATTTACATGTTCTTGCTTGCAAACTCATGGCAAACCCACTCTAACCTCTATGCCATCTTGAATACATGTTTAGCAAGCAAATTTTCAAGGTGTAGGAGAAGGGAAGGTGACACCTAGAGAGAGAGAGAGAGAGAGAGAGAAATCAAGAGGTAACCATAAAATCTTGATTTCCTTGTTGATTTTAGCTTGTTGTTGTGAATCTTGGCTTGATTGTGGTTATTTTTCTTGATTTTGTAAAATTTGGGACGTGAAACCCTAAGGGGTTATGCTGCCCAAATTTTCTCAAATCATGTTCAGTTAGTATTTAAATGGTTAATCAAGTGATTAGAAGAGAAAAAGAAGAAGCTTTAAAGGTTAAATCTCAAAATTTTAACTTCCCCTTTATCTTAGAGAAGTTTTGGCCAGACCTGGTGTAGGGGGATAGGACTGAAATTTGAGCAATCTGATGGTTTCATTGTGTTTAGGAGGGAAAATTAGGTAGGGTTGGTGTTGAACACTTTTTCAGAAAAGTCTTAAAAAGTAAAATTATGAAAATACCTCTAGAATCCTAAATCGGGTTTGTTAAGGGAAAAATTGTCATTTGACAGTAATTTTGAGAAAATCGAGGTCAAAAATAGATTCTACAAGTAAAACTGTGTAGGAATAGCCCAGGTTAAAATTTCTAGAAAAGTACGGTCGGACTGGGTACAAAGGGGGTTGGATTGGGTCCCACGGGAATTTTAGTAATTTTTCAGTTTAAACTAGTTTAACCATTAAAAACACTTTGAAAGTGTCTAAAGTAGTACATGAATGAGTTTTAACCTAATTCTTATAAATTTGGAATTTTAGGACACAATTAATTGCCTGAGTTGTTGGCGCATAGTTCGAGGAACGCTTTACAAGTTGAAAAAGATTTAAGGTATTAACTCTATCTTTTATATATTATACTAATTTTATATGTTTGTGTATGCTATCTTCTGTAATTTAATTAATCAACATGGTTCTGCCACGAAAGGGCAGTTTGCCGAGAAGCGACAGTTAGTGCGAGATAGGCACTTTTACCTGGTTGTTAAGTATTAATCCAACCGAGGTGTATGGAAAGTGGGGGATTGAGCTCCTAAAGCTTGTATACATGTCGTGATATTGTTAATTAATTTGTGTATAATATGGAGCATGATATATTTACTTTTCACATTTTATGTAAACGATTGTATGTTACTATTGTGATTCTTTGGAATCTCACCCTTTTTCATAAATAATATATGTTCCAGCGGGAACCAGTGACTCCAAAGGCAAAATGGTAGATACGGGCACTTGAAGGGTGCGAATTCCCAAGATAGAAACTGTTTGGTTATATATAGTCTAACTTTTGAATATTTTGGATAATTGTATCAAACCCTGTAGGAAAATTAGTAATGTATTCAAGTACATTGTATCAATTTATTAGTATATTTATGCTATTCCCGTGTTGCCCACCGAATTGCGCACAAACACTCTAAAAAATGTGAAAATAAGATAAGGGTGTGACATTTTTATGTAACAACACGGTCAGGTACTCTACATTTCCCTGCTGTGCCGGACACAGGTACTCCACATTTCCCAGTGCCAGAATTTGTCCCCCCTCCGCCTCTTTGAGGCTTAGGGATTTTGCTCTCTGAGGTACTCCACATTTACCTCAAAGAGTTGCCTCCCCAAGGATAAAAAACATGACCTGAGACCCTATTTGGTACGAGGCATTGATTTTGATAGATTGTGATTGGGACTGGGATTGGGATAGGGACATGTATTGAGACCGGGCTTGAAGGTTTAAAATTACGTTTGATATGCGGTAATATTTAGATGGAATATTTGAATTGATTTTATTTTATAATCCTTCATAAATTATGAAAAGACTAAAGTATCCTTATTATTAATATTGATAGTGGGCATTTTTGTTCTAAAAATATTATAAACGGGGATATTTTTGTTTATAACATTTTCAATCCCAGGGTTGAAAACGCAATACCAGGGAAGGTGGTTTTGCAGCAATCCCACTTTCGTAGTATTCCTAATCTCGGGTTATCTCCAGTCCCTCATACCAAACAATACAACTTAGCTCAATCCTTGACCAAATCTCAATCCCTAACCCCCAATGCTGCGTACCAAACAGGGCCTAGGTGCACTTGGCTATCAAGGATCACACAAGGTTTGTACTTGACCCTCAAGTCATGTCTTCAATCCTTAGGGAGGCGACTCTTTAGGGTAAATGCAGAGTACCTCAGAGAGCAAAATCCCTTAGCCTCAAAGAGGCATAGGAGGGACAAATTCTAGTACGAGAAAATATGGAGTACCTGACCGTGCCGTTATATAAAATCCTAACACAGGGAAATGTTGGGTATATGTGCTCGGCACCGCGAGGAAATGTGAAGTACCTGGCTGTGCCGTTACAAATCATATTTGATATACTATCCACAATTGAATGTGGGCGTCTCTCCAAGTAAGTATTTAAATATTGATTCATCACATTATGAGGATTAGCTCTTTCATTAAACTCAACCTCATTGGCCAAATCAAAAGACTTCCAATTGAACAGTTTTTCCGAGCGAACATGATAAATTATGATGAAAAATACTACATGGCATATATCCAAATTCTAATAATAAGTCGAGGCATTCATATACGGGCCTACTTTCCTCCAAAAAAGAAAAACCAATCCCGTGTTGGATATGTCCCGAAGTTAGTTCTAACTTCTAACCCATATATTGCTATTTGGGCCTCCAAACTAACACTTCAGAAAAGCACTTATATTATACCACTACTAAAAACAAAGAGATAATGAGATGGAAGAAATCCTTCCAACTGAAATATGTATAGACTTGGTTCGATTTGTGAGCTTTCAATATGGCACTTCTTGTAAAATTGGGATCTGCATTCTTTATTGAATGCTGTGGCAAGTTAGGAATGACCTTTTTGGCAATAATACTTATCAGCATAGGGTATTTTAACACACAGTCGTTTGATAGTTGATTATATGTTAAAAATACTCAGCTATTTTTACACACACACACACATATTTGTATGTAACGGTATTAGATTATATTTAATGGTAATGGTATTTTCATTTTGAATGTTCATGAAAAATTTTGCTCCTTTGAAGGGTATATGTTGTTAGACTTATTTTGGATAAAAATTTATAGGTATTTTTACTCCTTAACCCTGTTAAAAAAAAAATAAGGAAGAGAAAATGAGATGTGACACATGGGCGTTTTTTTAAAACCAAAAGGTCTTATAAATAAAAAAATTTAGAAGTCCTCATACCCATTAAAAATCATTTAAAAGGGTGGCCAATGTTAGTATATAAGGCTTCTATCAGGTAGAGTTTGGAGAGAAATATAGGCACACAACCTTACATCACAAGTCAAAGGGCCAATTTAAAAATCATTTATACTGATAAATTAAGTTCCGGTGGGTGGCGATCAAAACCTTGATCTATGCTAGAGCTGGTTTTGGTATATCCCCAACCCCAATGATTGATTACTCAGAAGGCCTTCTACTAATTGAGATTTTTTGAAGAGGCTATAGTTAATTACTTCCTCCATCCTTCCCTATGTATAAGAACTTTTCAATTGAATCATAAGATTCTAAAAAATAGTTAAAAGTAGTTAAATATAATAATTATGTAGGAAATTTAAATTTTTTTTTTCCAAAAAAGCCCTTATTTATGAATGGGTGAGAGAGAGAGACTAACAATGAGAAAATGATGAAAAAGAATGTATGCAGTATAATAATTAATTAAGAGTAAAATAGAAAAAAATACATTTATTATTAAGACAAACTAAAAAAAGATACTACATCATATAAGCCCGTTCAAAAAAAAAAAAAAAAAGCTCTTAGGACTAATACAAACCAATTAAATCTCATGCATGCATCTTCTTCCAAACAGTAAACACAAGTCATTATCTTAACATCAATGATTGATAACTTTTGATCAACTCAAATTATCTTCATTTCAACGTCTTCATCAGGCTTGCCGCTGCAGAAAATACTAGTTGACAAGTGTGCTTTTCGTTGACATTATTTACAGGTCTCTCTATGATTAGTTTTCAGTTAATCTAAAAGCTCCACGGTGCAAAAGTAAACTCTAGAAACAACAGGCCAACCAAGACAAAAAAAAAAAAAAAAAAAAAAATCAAAACAACAGGAGGAAAAAGAGGGAAATTAAATTTTCCTTATGATTTTTTTCAATTTAAAATTAGATTGATATAATTTATTTTGTTTAAATTGGGGTCCTTAAGTTTGATCAGATATTTAATTTATAGATTTTATAAAATTTCATTTATAGAAATATTGCATGCATGTTAAGATGAATTAAACAAACTAAAATTTTATACATACATCAATGTTAATTATCTCTCTTAGATAAATGTATATAATGGAACAAATTATAAGATTCAATTCAAACAAAATAAACTATAGGACTTAGTTCAAAATTGAGAAAATTATAAGGATTTTGAATTGATTTTTCTAAACAAAACAAAGACTAAATGAAAAACTATGCATTATTAGGAATTTCGAATATACCAAAGTCCAAGAGTTGTTTAAAGATGTGTTTGAGATCACTTAATTTTAAAGAATAAGTCCTTATTACATAAGCCGAGATAAAACTCCTCTCACATACTTACTTCGTATACTGTGAATCACGATTTATAAGCACTTATTGCCCAAAAAAAAGCTATTCCGAACGAGCACTAAGTCTTCATTATTGTCAAGGAATCATATGTTATCACGACACACTTCCATTGGGTTTGTTTGGCAGGAGGGAAAGGGCCGGGAAAATTTTTATGAGTTGGGTTTTAAAAAATTGGAGAACTGAAGTTATTATTAATAAAGATAAGATGTAAAATAAAAGAGTAAGAAAAATTGATTAAAAACTTTCAACCCCACTTCTTTAATTTTTTTAAATCCAAATCATAAAAATTGTCCCTCCTCTCCCTTCCCCTCCAAATCCCTCATGAAATTAAAGAATAGTTAAAGTATACTTTTAGTCATTTAAATTTTCATGAGGTTTAGTTTTAGTCCCTAAAATTTATAAACAAAATTAAGTACAATGCTGACAAAGCAAGTTGGCCACAACACCTCATGAGAAATATTTACATATTCCAATATTACCACATCATCTGAACTCTGTCCTATAAAAGCATAATAACCCAAATCATTTTAATCCCAGTTGACTGACGATTTATATGAAAAAATTCAAATTATATCTTGTTTTTAAGAAAAATATTAGTTGAACATTTTGTTTCAGTTGTTTTTTTTTGGTCCAAATTAACATGTTTTTTCCCTTATAATAGCAAGATAAAATTTGAATTTTTTTGATATGAAACGTCAGCCAATTAGAATTAAAATGATATGAGTTGTAATATTTTTATTGGACAAAGTTCATATGACATGGTTCTTCTAGAGTATGTAAGTATTTTTCACACCTCATTTAATTTTAATCCCACGCAGCATTTACTTAATTTATATTATTTTATTTTTTAATAAAAATTTAATTTAAATAAATTATTTTAATCAATTTCTTCATCCCTCAAACCCTAGCATTTTGCTGCCGCACACCCTTCTTCATCTTCATCTTCATCTCAAAAGAAACTCGTGTTTTCTTGATATCATTTTCTCTTATGAAAAAAAAAAAAGACTTACAATTTCCTATGTGCAATCGCAGTTCTCATCCAAAAGCGAGAAACAAGTGTTCTATGGTTTCAGCACTATCTCCACGTAATACCAATCAATGACAATAAATATTAGATGGTTCATTTTTTCAAAAAGGATTAGAGGGGCAGGCATTAACGTACAATCTAAGTTTACAAACGAGATCGAATCTGTGATATTCCTCTTAATGGAGAACTTTAATGCAACACACTTCCAATGCCATTAGCATATTAGGTGGTTTAATCTGTTGAAAAAGAGAGAAGAAAAATTGATCGTCCTCTATGTATGTGGTCAGTAAAATATGAAGACTTTGTAATGATGATCTTATCCTTATAGGCCGCTGGCAAATTGACTATGATGAAAGCTTGATGCTTGACTTGGTTTATTTTCAAATCACAGAGAAATTAAAGGTCACCATTTTGTTGTAACTCATCGTGGTCTGTTGGGCGTGCATTATTTCTAAGATTAGGTCTGCCCTTTTTTTTGAAAAAAAATTGTCAACATTTTAACAATAGGTTAAATTATACATTTAGTCCTTTATGTTTACATAAGTTTCGGCTTAATCTTTTAAGTTTATAAAGTGTATTTTTAGTTCTTTTAATTTAACATTGCTAATCTCTCCAATGAAAAATATTGACTCATCAAATTTAAATGAGACTGTGCAAATGCTGAAAAAGCATAATTAATTTTTAATAATTTAATATAAAAAACTACAGCTTAATTTCACAAAAAACTGGATTGTGTCTCCTCTTCCACTTGATCAATGGCCTCTCTGCTTATACATACACAATTGCTGAAACCGCGGTTGATGATAGGTTCTATAATTTCCAGCTCTTAAATTTATGAATTATTTTTAACGATGATGTAGTAATTACTCCTATTAAAGTATCATTAAATATGAGATACTAATAAGTTATTCGTTTTGATAAATTGTTTTTTATTTTCATGCTTATTACAAAAAGTTCTCTAACTTTTTAGGAGTGTGCTTATTTTTTAGTTACTAGTATAGCTTCTACAATTTATAAGGTAAATATATGAGAGGGGTTTTATCTCGATTTATGAAAAAGTACTTCTGAAACCATGGTTTCAGAGCTTACCGAACACACACTAAGTTATAACTATCCATATATTCAATTTTGACTTGATGATGGATATATTATTTAAAGATAACTGAGTCCCTTTCTTTTTATCAAAATGAATTTAACTAGTTAGAAGTATTAATTATTATTAAATAACGTAAAAAATTCAAGGAATTATTTAAGAAAATGCATTTTTAATACAATTATTTAATATTAAGTACTATTGCTACGTTAGTTGTTACTCTACCAGCCATCACTCTTTAATTAGTGAATAAAATATGTTTATCATTAGAGCTTATAAACAAATATTATATGGTATCTCAGGTCAAGAAAAAAGGTATCCAAAAAGTATAACACCGTTACTCTTTTAATAGCATTACATTTTTCAACAAAGCTGTTGGGAATATTTATCTTTAAACTTATTATATAATTTTTTTCACAAGAATAGATGAAAAGCAAAGCATATATCAAATATTTTCCACAATAAAACCCCCCACTTCTGACTAATCGATCAAATGAAAAGAAAAAAAAAATCAAAAGTGGCCAGAAAAAGGAAACAAAAAATTAAAGAAAAGCATGTGCCATTGCATGCACCAAGTCCAAAAGAAAGTTGAATTTCTAAATTAGTAACCCCATGTATAGTCTCATCAAGAGAAGCAACATATCGTTGCTTCTATATCTGCAACAAAACAAAACAAAAAAGTTGTTAATTTATATTTGGTCAACAAAACATGGATTTCTCTCTCTCTCTCTCTCTCTCTCTATCTTTTTGATGGTTTATGCAATGGACCATTTTTTGCCTTTGGTGCACCTACCTTCCAGGTATCCGGCGTTAACCTGAAGGCCAACGCCGGATTTACCGACATGGGCCCCCGACAACCGACTAGTCCTGGCACCCCCAATCTGATAGGCCCGACAGGAATTCACCTCTTTGAGGCGCCCAAGGGGAGAGAGCTCCCAACGGAAATTCTCTACACCTTCCGTTTCCTGGGATCGAACCCAGGAACGGATTGGTGTGGCGCAGATGCCTACCCATCTGCGCCAACTTCCGTTGGTTCTCTCTCTTTTTATTTCTTCAAAATAACACCATGTATAATGGCTATGAATTTACTTTGAAGTCTGAACTTTGAGACACTTATTAGCGTGCAAGGAAAAACATGGACAAGGAATTTTTTTACATCTTATTTAAGATGAAATATTATCTAAATGTCACACTGAGAAAGAAGATTTATTTTATACAGATAATTAATCATATTGATCAAAACTCAAAAGTAATTATTATATTAATTTATATCAATTTTATTATATATATTATTAATTCTTTTTTTTATTCTAGTATGAATATTTTTTTATTTTCATATTAATTTTATATAATTTATTAATACAATCATGTTTATAAAATTGTTTGTATTATATATGTTAAGGGACTCATTGAGACCCATGAAACAAGGCTGGAAACGATAGGGTTGATTCGTTTAAGGAGCATTTAGATTAAAATTCCACGTGTCAGATGCTTTTGACAAAAAACGTACGTCTTTGGAATTACACACGGTTTCCCCCTCCAATTACGTATTTGTTTTGACTTCAGCATATCATACCAAATCTTAAAGCACAATAAGATTTGTTTGGGACAAAATCTGTATATCAATTTCTAAATTAATTGAAACATATCATTGAAACATACGTTAACTAAAATAAGGCTTAAACATAATATCATGATTATTAAAATCGGATAGGCTAATTCAACTATAAAACTAGTGAATTAGTTACCTAACCGGTTCGGTTAGACCGGCTTCACCAGTTCAATGTTTATTCAAAATTTTTTTACTACAAAAATTCATATATAATTCTACTTATTTTTTAAAATTACAAATTACTTCTCTATAAAAAGCTTGAGATGTCTACTTTCTAATACAAAAGAATCATTCAAAAAGCATTATCTTTTTATCATAAAAAATTATGAAATTCCTAAACTATTCAAAAAAATATCATTGTTCAAGTTCACTTTTCACCGGTTTAGTCCTAGCTAAACTCTGGTTTGATTTCGATTTGACTTACTGATCCTTGATCCACTACTCAGATCAGTTCAATGACTTGTCCGAGTTTAATAACCTTGCATAATGTATACTAGCCATATCTAGCACCATGGTACCACAAATAGTTTTACGTCATTGGGTGTTTTATGTTTTACCGTTACTAAAGCCAATCAAGTGTGTCTATAGAACTAATAATTTAAAATATAGGCTAGTCCGTGTTATTTAAGAAAACTAGTGAGTATCCAGAAATGTAATACACTCACACACCTCGCTCAAATTATAGGGTGTTAATTATCTGTATGACATCTGAATATAACATGCGGATATATATGCATTAGTTTTGCAAAATTTGGTAATATGAATAAAGTCAGGGCACTATATTTGATGGAAATGAAGAAAAAGCAGAATTCATGGGAATTAAATTAGAAAGATGAGAGAGAAGGAAGACAGAGAAAGCCTCTTTTAAGAGGGTATACATATTGCAGCAATTCAAAACCTTTGAACGGGGGCGGATTTTTCTTTGGGCGGTCGAGAAAAATAAAAGGTCTCATGTCCATTCAAATCAATCAGTATCCATCCTGTATGTATTAAATACAATGTATAAAAAACTGGACTGGACCGGCCGGTTCAACCTGTTGAATCGGTTCCTGGTTCGGTCCGGTTTGATCAGTAAACCGGTCAAACCGGTTGGAACCGGTTAAAATCGGTGGTCCAACCGGTTGACCCGGTTTCTTTCTTTCTTTCTTTCTTTTTTTTTAAATTTTTCAAATTTTTATTTTGTGTTTTTTGAGGGTAAAATGGAAAGTTGAAGACTAAAATGAAGAGAAAAATAGATAAAGAAAGAAAAAATCTAAAAAAATGAAGAAAAAAATGAAAAAAATTATTTAAAAAGATATAATAATTATAGGAAATGAGATATCTTTGTATAATTATAGGTATTATAACTAATATTAATAGATTTTAAACATTTTTTTTTTAAAATCTTTATTTTTATCTATAGAAGTTTAAAAATATATTAATATATATTATCACTAATAAATTATAATATTTTAATATGACCGGTTATGACCGGTTCAATTACCGGTTAGACCCCGGTTGACCCATTAACCCTTCAACCTGTGCTGTGACTGGTTCATTGCCCGGTCCGATTTTTCGTTCCTTGATTAAATATATACATCACTTGGTGAGTTATTAATAAATTTTTTCTAATAATATTATCCCCGTTATAATTTACTAGAAGAAGGCTTGATTGCCTAATGTACTCTTCGGGTTTACAATATAAATCTCTTTTAGAAGAATATATCGGTCCATAATATAAATCACTAGGAGAGTAAATAATACTTATTTATCAATTTTATCTATGCAGTTAATGTTTAAATGTGAATTTTTATATGCTCTCTCTCATTTAAAACCTAATTTTTGAAAAAAAGAAAGAAACCTAATTTAATATAAGTAAAGTTGAAAAAAAAAATCAATTCAAAGCATGTTTAATAAGTTAACTATCATTTTTTAGTTTTGATAAATTAGTTGAAGACTGCTTTATATTATGAATTGGAGGGAATATTGTTTTTTATGCTCTTAAATACGAACAAAGTTGGAAAAAACATTTCATTCTTAGATAAAATTAATGAGTCAACCACTTCTTCCTAACTCTGATGAAATAATTGGATATGACTTATAATACGGATATAAATGTGTACGTACATTGTTATTGCGCAAAACAAATTAATGATAGGCTTTGTGTTTCGCTTTCTATTTTGCCGCCTCTTGGCTGGGTTTTTTTATTGATTTCATGTGGTCGGTTTAATTTCCTTGTCAAACTCATCAAATATCAATTCATCAATCAACACTACATATACCCACACAATTCAACAAACACACATACTCTCCCTGTATTCGTTAACCTTCTAGAACTTCGAAGTATTAAAGCAACATGTGTCTGCAAAAGTCAATCTATTTTTTTTTGGTTTACGTATGCATGACAGACAGCTTACGTACTACAGCACACATGCAAGAGCCTTTTATTCATCAATATATTTATCACATCTTTTGTGTATATATATCTACAAGTTCTAGATTTCTTTCATGTGTTTTGGTGCTGTAGCCACTAGCCAGCCACCTTCAAATGATTAACCTTCTTCGCATAAGAAAAACTCACAGCTAGTTCACTACCTTTATCAGATAGGGTTAACTGTATTTTGATTTTGATTCTTATAATTTTAAATCGTTAGTTTTAAAATTTACAATTTCATAAACATTTGGTTTTAATTAATTGAACAATTGGTTGCTTTTATACTTTTAATGAGTTTTTGTTTTCATCTTGATATTTTAACTTAAATCAAGTCTTTATAAAACTCTAAATTCTAAAATCAATAATTTGAAATTATGAAGATCAAAAATAAAATTCAATCAAAGTATAAAGATCAACAATAATATTAATTAACCGGATAAAATATATAACACTAGTAACTGTGTGGATGAAATCCCAATAGCGTAGCTTTGTTGGATTTCTAAATTTCGGGTCAAATGGTCGATATGTATTAGTTTTGACTTGTACGGACAAATGTCGCAGACAAAATAAGTTGGTTCACCACAATTCTACAACCCGCAGCTTTACTATTGCACTGAGATTTGGTTGAAATATTCAAGAAAAAAATCGAATATATAAGCTGACTTTCAAAAATGTTAGTTAATATTATGGATAAAAAGTCATTAATTTTGATTAACTTGTACTCTTGGATATAATTAGTTTTCCTAATTAAGATTTCCCAACAGGGAGAAATTAAAAAATTTAGTTACATATCTCAGAATGAGATTATAATTAGGGTATCAGCATATTAACGAAATTAAACAAAAAATAAAAGGCAGCATAATATGGGGGCATAATGAACTTTTGGGCCTGTGACATCTATGGCTAAAGAAAGAAACTTTAAGACTATATATGAAAATAAAAGGGGGGGTTTTGAAATATTTAACACGTGCTACAAAAATTAGAGACGTGTGTGTGTTGGAGAACAATTCAAAACACAAAACGACGTACGTACGTGAAGACAGACTACAAAACACAAAGGCAAACTAAGTGGCCTTTGAGAAGGAATATATATCACTGAATCGCACACATATGTATATGCCTTCTAGCTTACTCATTTCGATATTTTGATATAAATAACGTCGGATATATATATATATATATATATCTATAATTTATACATGATTAATTTTTTAATGTACGGTGCACTAGAAATACTTGGGTAATATTGGTTACATGCATGTCGTCAAATAAAGGGGCGTTATTAATTATTTCTTATATTCGATTAGCTCTCAAACAACTCAATTTTGCATCATATATTCTTATCAATTTTTTCGCATATACTCCCTTGGTTATTTTTATAAATAACTTTCTCTCTCCTAGGGTTGGTTTTTTTTATAAGCAACTTTCTCCTCATTTCTCAAAATTTAAACAACTTTTTCCTTTTCTACACCTATTAATTAAATACATATCTTTATATTAATCATTCCCCACTCTCCATTAATTCTCTTACATATACTCATTTATTATATATTCTCTCTTATATTTGTTACTCATTCTCTCTCATATGATCTTTTCATAAGTAAGAGTATATTTGAAAAAAATATGATATTTTTAACACATTTATTGTTTTTAACTAATCTTAATTATTAGTTCGTTTTGCACAAAAGGATAAAAATTGTTTATAAAAAAAATCGGAAAGAGTATTAGATAGACTAGTCCATTAAATTTATTGGTCTTTGATAAGAAAATACTGTATTGATTAAAATATACAACATCTACTCGTATAGTATTAATTACTTCTTTATACTTCATGCTCAAAAAATTACTTGTTTATACTAATATCATCAAAATAAAAGAGAGAACCAAGTACCAAACCATAATTACTTTAATTTTGAATGTTTCTCAAATTTTTAAGAAAAATTTATCATATAACCGGCATATAATTATAAATAAACCCAACGATAAAACAAAGAACCAAAACTCGGCGAGCAATAAGCCAATAACAATCCTTTGTCCAAAAAAAAAAATAAGCCAATAACAATCCCACATGGAACCGGATAAGACCTTCCTCGTGACCGAGTCTCCCGGTTTCCGCCAGCAATGAACCGGGCCCACTACTATCTTATTGGTCCACGTGTCCCCAAATGCAGACGCAATTAACATTATCTACCTTTCAAGCCATGAGCCATCCAATAAAATTGAATTTAAAAAAGAAAAAAAGAGCACAAGCAGGCAAGGAGCACGCCATGTTTTTCAATAAAAGCAATTTTGCCTTTTTCATTGGGCCCCATAATGGTTCACAGTGTCACGACTCCTGCACGCCACGTGCATCCCAGTCATTTAGTCAAAGCCCTCTCCGTTGCACCATAATAATATCATAAATTAATTTATGTTTTTTGTCGTATTTATAAATAATTTTTTTTTTCATAGAGGTGATCTTTTTTATAAATAATTTTTATTTTTTATTTAAAAATGTAAGTTATTTTTATTTTATCCTTATTAAATACTCATTTTTTCTTATATTTTATACTCATTATCTCACATATTTTTTATTTATTCTCTCCTATACTCTTTTCATAAATAAAAATATATATGAAAACACATAATATTTTTTACATACTTAATTTTTTAAACTGTCAGTTTATTTTACACAATAAAAAAAATACTTATAAATAAGATTGGAGTAATTAATACTCCCTCCGATCCTAAATATAGGACAAAATTTATAGTCCAGTTTACACTATAAATTTTGTCCTATGTAGTAAATAATAATAATAGTCGCATGCAAATCATATTACTACTTTCGAATTCATTATTACTTGTTAGTACGTCAATATGACACTTTATGTTCACGTGTCCCGGACACGTGTCACCCCTCCGGTGACTTTTCGCCGGAATCACGACTCCCTGTCGGGATCTCTTGGACCACTCTTGTTTTCTATTTCCTCTGCCTTCATCTTCACTTACCTTGTCTCCTTCAATCCATCTCCTTATTTTTTAAAAAACAAAGAACAAAATAATTTGTTATTAATATAAAAAACAAAATATAAAACAACGACAAAGACAAGAAATAGTTGTTATACCTAGAGAGACCACTTATATAAAATGTTAATACATCCAATCAACACACAGCACTTATAGATAGCTAGTTCAGAATTTTAATATTGATTATTTTCCCTTTTTTAAACGGTGGTTTTATTTTGGTAACGGGGAAGAAGCAGCTGGTCATGTGCTTCAAATTAAAGTAGTGATGGAATTGATTTTCTTTATTTAATATATATATATATATATATTTTGGGTTTAGTGATTTGTTTAAGTAATCTTGTTGATGTAATGCGTTACCGCATTGGGAGGGAAAACAACAATCGTCTACAGTACCATGGCAATAATCCCTTGAATTAATAAAAAAAGAGATTCGGCCGATATTATATTATTGTTGCTACTTTCTAATAACAAGGGAAAAATCTGAAACAAAGAAATATAAACTAATCATTCAATATTACATGAAAATAGATTTAGAAAAAGTTCCAGGTATTATCGAAGCTGCCGGGCAGGCACTATGCAGAACCTATATGTGGGCATAGGCGTATAGCTATATGGCCCAGAAAATTAGGAGGGGAAATCTATAAGCACAAGAATCAACCTTTTTTTTTTTAAGATTGACTTTAATGATGATGATATTTGCTCTCTCTAATTACAACAACAACATTACATGAAGTCATTAACATCTAAAATCTCAGGCATCTCAAAGTTGAACATGTTGCTGCTGTTATAGCTCTCTCTCTCATCCTCCGTCGTGCTGCTGCCTCCTCCGTTGATGTACGTCGAATTTGAATTGGACGGCGTGGATTGAACCGAGGCCAAGCCAAAGTTGTTGTTATTAACTTTATTCTGAAGATCCAGAAGATTCTGATGATATTGATCATTATCAGAACTGTAATATTGGAAACTCGGCAACAACTCAGGAACAAAGTCCTGAGTCAGAGTATTAGCATCATTGTTGTTTTGCCAATCTCCAAACTCGGTGAAGTTTGAGGAAATGTAAGGATCCACATTGGCTGGGACCATTGGCTGAGATATTTCAGATAAGGCCATGTCTTGAAACATTGAGGTATTATCTGTGATTTGTTGGTTGCAGAAGTTGAGGTTTTGGCTGTGATGATGATGATCTCTTCGTGAGAGGAGGGAAGAAGCTAGCTTGAGAAGGTGTGGGTTAAGAAAAGGAGCTTGGAGGCCACTAAGTTGCAGGGTTGAGAGGTCGTTGTTATTAGGGTTGATTAGTTGTGAGGAAGAAGAAGAATAGAGAATGGAAGAGAGGTCAAGGAGATCTAAACGTGGAGAGTGAGTCACAGGATCAATCCCCATACGAAGAAGCCTCTTACGAATGTGAGTGTTCCAATAGTTCTTAATCTCGTTGTCTGTTCTTCCTGGCAAACGAGAAGCAATCGCCGACCACCTTCATAAAAATTCATTAAAATTAAATTAATCATGAACGTAACGTACACAAATAATGAGAGAGAAGAAGAATTAATATTATTAATTAATTACTTGTTGCCGAGAATGCTGTGAAGCTGAATGATGGCTTCTTCTTCTTCGAAGGAGAAACGACCTCGTTTGATGTCTGGCCGGAGATAGTTGGTCCAACGGAGACGGCAGCTTTTTCCACACCTCTGCAACCCTAATAATAATATGAAGAAGAAGAAGAAGAAAACAAACCGGCCATTAAAACAAGGAAGAAGAAAGAGACAAAGAAAGAGACGTGATGAAATATATATAGGTATGTAAATACCAGCATTCTTAGGGAGGGTCCTCCAGTTGCCATAGCCATGTTTCTGGATATAATCGATAAGTTTGTGGTCTTCTTCAGGAGTCCATGGGCCTTTCTTCAGGCCATTCTTGTCACAGCACGGTGATCTTCCCATGTCGTTTTGGATGGAATAACTATAATTTTCTTCACCTCGTTCACTCGAGACTTTTGAAGAAGAAGAAGAAGAAGAACGAGAAGAAGAATTACATATGAGTTGAGACACAAGTGCAAGGAACGAATGGGGACGTAGTGGAGGAGGTATATAAATAGGTGAGAAGGTAAGGAAGGAGATTGAAGAGATATGTGTAACAGAAACAGAGGCAAGTCAAATGGATTCGGCGCCGTCCTCTGTTATCTCTTTGGCTACGTGTCCCCTCTTGTCACAGAAAATCTCTCTCTCTCTCTCTCTCTGTTTTACAGATAAATCTCCCACTTATACGGTAACAACAAAAACTCTTATCCCACTGGACGAGGTTGATTATATGGATATATTGCAAGACGCTATTTTTGTTCTATAACTTTATTGATCCTTCGCTTCAGGTTTCCTCCGCCTATTTCCAAATGATTCTATACAGTCTGATGTTCGGATAAAGAAGGATAGTTGTATTAGGCGTAGACAATCAACATAACGTTTGGTTGAATTATTATGATATGGTCCTACTTAAACATATTTAACAAAATTATATGTACAATTTCTCAATAAAGTATTTGATTTACATACACCACCGTTTTCATGGGAATTCGTATGTAGTTTAAATTTAAATTGATTATTAATTAATAATGTGAAAGACTAATACTGAAGCTGTCGTTTTCCGGTGAGAGTGTGACTCCCTGATAGCTTTCTGGATTCATATTAGCTGTATTCAACATGAAAACGCCACGTAACCCCCTCCAACCCCATCTCATGGTCCAACACTATATATATATATATATATATATATATTTCCATCATTATTCACTGCATATGGCTGGCTAGCTGCAAAATTTATAAGCTGGTTTTGTGACTAAATTTCTCAGGGAGTCACTATCTTGAATGTGTCTGAATTAAATACAAGGAAGATTGAGGACGAGCATTTAATAGAAGCTGGCAATAATAGAGTTGGGTGTGTTTGATGAAAATACACATGTCAACATTTTTATACTACTATAGTCATTCACGACGATATTATTATTTGGGATAAGGTTTTATTTCTACTTTCTGGGTTCTTGATTATTTTAAAATCTTCATGTAGTATATATATGTTATACGGCTTATCAATGAGGGTTAAAGGTTACTTTTGCTTCGGAAGTATTCGCTTGGGGCCAATTTTGCCCCGAAAGTTTTTTGAGGGCCAATTTTTCCTCAGAAGTTTCAAATTTGGAACAATTTTGCTCTTGCGTTAGTTGACCGTTAACCGGGGAAAATTTGCTCCAAATTCGAAACTTTCGGGGCAAAATTGCACCTTAACCTAATGACTGTTAGTCAGTTACATCGAACATCACGCGACATTCTGTGCTCTTCCAGCCGCTGGACCCTACCTCCAGCTGAGCCAGAGTGTGCAGGCTGTTAAACAGAAAAGAGAACTCTTCTCGATACCCCTACCGACGTCTCCGAACTCATTAACTTTACTATTAACTGCCACATCCCGGTTTAGGAATTTTGACCCGATTTCCTTTCGAAATACGCGTGCTGCATGCTACCAGATGGGCTTCCCCCGTCTCTTAGGATCAACTAACTTATGTGCAAGTACTGCTCACATGGAACATTTCCCCTTTTCGGTCTTCAAAGTTCTCACTTGAATATTTGCTACTACCACCAAGATTTGCATTGATGACAGCTCCATTCAGACTCGTGCCCCAAGTTTTGTAGCAACCGCCACTCCTTCCTACTCATCAGGGCCTTGCACTTACCTCGATGGTCGGTATATGTCACACACTTCAGCGCTCAGGCGGAGCGGCCATCAATGCAGATCTTGGTGGTAGTAGCAAATATTCAAATGAGAACTTTGAAGGCCGAAGAGGGAAAATGTTTCATGTGAACTGACTTGCACATGAGATAGTTGATCCTAAGAGACGGGGGGAGCCCGTTTGATAGCGTGCAGTACGCGTACTTCGAAAAGGAATCGGGTCAAATTTTCCGAACCGGGACGTGATAGTTGATAGTAACGTTAGTGAGTCCGGAGACGTCGGCAAGGGCCTCGGGAAGAGTTCTCTTTTTTGTTTAATAGGCTGCCTACCTTGGCTCAGTCGGAGGCAGGGTCCAGGGACTGAAAGAGCACAGCGCGTCGCGTGGTGTTAGATACGCCCGACTAACGGTCATTGGGTTAAGATGCAATTTTACCCCGGAAGTTTTAAATTTGGAGCAAATTTGTCCTGGCTGATGGTCAACTAACGCAAGGGCAAAATTGCTCGATCCAAATTTAAAACTTCTGGGGTAAAATTGGCCCTAAGCGAATACTTCCGGGATAAAAGTGACTTGTAACCCTATCAATTATCACCAAAGTCCCGAAGATTATTTGACAATAAAATTAATTTTTAATGAAGATAAATAGTTAGCGTGTGACAAAAACTGATGTTCTAGATTGCCCAATCAATTATAAAGGCAAATTTTTTTAAATAAGTAAAAAATGAAAGACAAAAGAGGACATTGACTAATTAATAATGGTGATGAATTGATGAGATGTGAACAAATCGGCGCAGGGAAACATGATTGATACAAAGTAGTTTAATTTTGCCATATTTATTCTTCATTGACTTTACCCCCTAAATAATGCGATCGATTTCATGATTCAAGCCAATAATAATAATGGATATCTTATCAACTTTATTATGATTACCTCAATTTGACTAATTACAATAATTGTTTTAAATTAATTGGCAGAACATTATAATTGGAACTTTTCGGGAAAGAATCCACCCATACACGCGAAGCAGTCAAGTCAATCACCGCCCTTTTACCTTGTTCATAGCCTTTTAGACCATGAGACAAACAGACCCACATTTTAAACAATAAATAATTAAATATATAGCACAAGAATCAGATTAAAGGTAAATATTCCTGCGTAATATTGTAAGACCAGATAGTTTACGTACTTTTATGGTTTACTTTCATGTGACAGCAACCAGGTGTGAATTGAAGAGGACGACGTTGAGTTTGAGTTGAAGAAATAAAAAGAGAGAGGGCATATTATATATGTTGCCTGTGTTTTTATAAGATTAACTATGCACAAATTAAATATGTATTCCTTACTGTGATAATTAACAAAATATATCTTATTACTCTTATAGGATTAGTTTGTAGCACTATCTATCATTATTGTCAAATGCGCGAGTTGACTCTCTGAATTTACCGTTTTTACATTTCTATCTTATATAATCAAGTTGAGTCATTGGTAAACTTGTAACTATTGTAAGCTCGGTTAAACTCACGAGTTTATATGTTGAGTTTACCGTTTTTACGTTTATAGCTTATAAAACCGTGTTAACCCACCCTGAAGCTCGTATTAACTTCTTCAATTTGATCATGCTCAGTGGCTTTATATATAAATTTTATAGAATTTTTTTTTCTTAAATATGATAAATTATGAATGTTGATGGATTTAATTTCAATTATTTAGATTTAAAATATATTTAAATTAAATTATTATCATTTTTTATATTTTAATTATTTAATTATATGCTATTAATAACTACTTAATGGTGAAGGTAAACTCTTAAAAATTTACTATTCGAGTTCACAAAGTTTACGACACCATCACAAGTTTGACAACTTTGCTATCTATGTATGTATAAACAAACTTCAAGCGGGCACTTCCTTCATCACCTATCGGAGAGTGTAGAGAGCGGGCACTTCCTTCATCAGATATTTCAAGTTCCTGAGCGAGGGCTACTACATTGGCAACCACCAGAGGAGGGCTTTCTCCGTATTGACGTTGACGGTTCGACTGCTTGTGATGGTGAATCAGCCTGTGGAGGGGTCGTCCGAGATCATCAAGGCAACTGGATTCGCGGTTTTCAGCAGAAGTTAGGTCACTCTTTCCCAACTGCTGCGGAAATCCATGCAATCCAGAGAGGACTCCAGTTATGTATGCAGTTGGGCTTCAAAAAAGTTAGACTGTTTACTGACTCTCTCCAGGCCATTCAGTTATTATCGACACAAAGTGGAATTGACCACCCTTTATATGATCTTATTTTCGAGACCAGGTCCCTTATTTACGCGGACTGGGATTTGCAGATTTCACATACACATAGGGAGAATATCCGCTGTGCTGATTATCTTGCGCGAAGAGCTCATATGAATACCCAGGTTTCTGTTGATTTGGGGTCATCCCCTATGGAATGTATCCATCTTTTTGCTTTGGAGTGTGGTGACTGCCACATGAACAATCGGTGGGACTTACCCCGTTGATTTGTAAACTTTCAAGCATTGCTTGCCTTTGTATTCCAAAAAAAAAAAAAAAAAAAACAAACTTCAAGCGTAAGAGTGGAACATAAATATAAGTGCAATTCAAAAGGGAAAGAGACAGATACCTTGAAAGTCAGAAAGAGCTCAAAGTAAAAGAAGGAAAAATGTGACTTCTAACCCTAACTTTCTTGATGAAAACGAGTCCATATACAATGATACATCATACATGTCCCACTAATTTCTTTTCCTTAATTAATTATATGTATGCGTTCTTAATGACAAATCTTTTTTTTGTTTCGCTTTCTTTTGTTTTCAAGTTTAATTAATGAAATGGATTTAAAATAATCATCTTCAAATAAATACCATATACCAACAATGAGCCCACTTAAGGGCACTAAATTAATCAATATTATTTGCCAGCTTGTTAGAGCAGCTTTCATATTATTATTCGCTGGCTTGTTAGAATAATCAGTCTAGCATTATTTATTGGTTGAATTAATAAACGGTTTCACTATAAAGAGAGGAGAATATAAGTTTAAATTCTGAGAAATCCATCTGTCAGGAGAGGCAAAACTTTTTACAATTTAAGATTCGAAAAGGATTATACTCTTTGCAGGAAAAAAAAAACTTATAGCTCATGTATGTATAAACATACGTACACTGTACACGTGTGTCAGTGTGTAGATGTATTTTTAATTTCACTTTATTAGTTTAAATAATATTACTGACATTTCTACAATATTCAGATGACTTCAAATAATTGTGACTTAAGTATATATTATTTAGTATTATCATCATATGCTCTAAAAGATGCTGTGTGAATATTAACTTAGTTCTTTTTTTTTTTTGGTTAAACCATCCGGTATCTGGGGGTATTCTGGGTTCATTGCTCGCCCTCCAACTAATCCGGACCCAACCGAGGAGCACTTACGCGGGCAGGTCGGTACCGATGGGACAACCTCTTTGAGGCTGCGTTAATTATCGCGTCTGTCACCCCCCAAGATTTGAAACCTCATCCTGAGGGATGCCGGCCGTAGACCCTTCCATCTCGACCGAGCGCCCATTGGTATATTAACTTAGTTCTTATAAGTCTATGAATGCCGGTGAAGCTTGTACGGAATACTGGTATACTTCAGTGGCTATCCGTAAGTTTTGTGGATTTAATGAAATTAAATAAGTAATTAATTAATCATATATCAGATTGCTTAGAAAGACAGCCCAAAACGTGTCTCTTAACGAACGTCATTTGAGTTAAAAAATTCAACAAATCCAATCCTCACAATGCCACGTTACCATATTGTCTGCTCAATAGAAACCAGGTATTAAAATTCGGATTGGGTATTGAACCGGTTGGGGTACTGGGTTAAGGGACAGTGGGTCAAACTGGGGTCAAACCAGAGCTAAACCGGGACCAAACCAATGAGAAATTGAAAATTTTAGACTTATAGTATAAAATTTTAAAGGAAAAATATTTTTTTTTTAAATTAGTAACCCGAACCGGACCAGTCTACCGGCCGGTTCATCGGTTTTCAGGTCGGACCGGCCGATCCGGTCTTGGTTAATGAACCCTGATAGAAACAAAACAAGTCATGTACTCTATTTTTTTCATACATAATTAAATTAGTTTTCTAAAAAATTATTGCAGAAGCTGCGTTAAGTACTTTTACAATTGCTTTTTACATTTTTCTATTTTACTTTTTTGGGACTTGTAATTCTACTACAATATTAAAAATAGGTAGGCTAGATACCTAAAGAAAAAAAAAAAATTCAACGTTTTTTAAGGTCTCTCAAAATTTGAAGATTATTTTATAAATGCAAGCAACTATGTTATTATTGGTCTTGCCTAATACAGTTTTATTACAGGAGTAGTGTTTTGTCTTACTGTCTATCTATAGCTAGCTAGTGCGGTGAAGCTGGAGTGTATGATTTTGTTTTTAAAACTTGAAAAATACGACTTTGTTTGAGCAAAACAAATAAAAGAAGCCAAAATAAGAGATTATGATGATTAAGTCTTCGGTCTTCTTCTTATGTTTGGTAATTACTCTAATGGATCAATGGCCTTTCTGTTTCGATATTGATGCTTTTTTGTTTTTATCCCACTTTCCCAACTACTGAAAAGATGAGGATCAATGTGATGATGTATTCCATCTAATTCAAAATATAACATTTTTAACCATCTTATCATAAATTAATTAAAAAAACAAAGTTACCTCATTAAATCTTTATCTTAATTTTTATTTTTAAAAAATTAACTCTATCCCCTATTTAAATTTGTCACATTTTTATTATTTGGTGATATTCAATATATTAATAAATAGGGGTAAAATTTGACAACGCAACTCTCTAAGCTAAGTAACTTATAGTATGAACTAAGAAATCTCTTAGAAGATGCCTTATATTTTAAACAAGTGTGATTACTATTGGCTAATGTGGAAATCGTGCATCGATTAGGTCTAACTCCAAACTTGGTACCTTGAAAGTCAAACATTAATATAATCATTATCACTTATATTTGTTTCCCTTTTAAAACATTTTTCTACCAAAATAGCCTCGATCTAGGCACACCACCACAACCAATTAGTAGGCTAATTAATTAAACCCGCTCCACCAAGTAATTCTTTGATGATTGGGCACAATAATGTAATTTACAACTCAGTCAAGAATAATTAATAAGATAATGAGATCTGGACTTTGTCCTCGTGTGCTTCATATTTTAGGGACACGGTCCCATGTTACACAACTTAAACTAATGTATTGAAGATCTGACTGGTCAATGAGACGGTAGCTGTTCAAATAAGATCAACTTGGGATCAGACTAATCATGGTTAAAGTAATATATGTAATTAAAATAGAAAAATATATTCTTATTTTCCTTTGGAAAGAGTAATATTTAATTAAATAAAAATACATTAATCCAACATAAATTAAATATTCATGTATAAACTATACATAATACAATAAAATGGAGTTACTAAATTACAGATATAATAGGCTGCTATTTTTTTTAACTTAAACTGATGCCGTTTCAAGATTAAGAAAAAAAAAATCCGTCCAGAACTCTTAGCCAAACCGGTCGGGGAATAGACTGGTTTGATAAGCTGAACTTTGTGGGGTTTTCATAACATGACTTGAATTATACACTTTTATTTGTTATCTCTCCTGTATTATCGCTTAACACTCACATCACAAGATGATGGCTTACGTGGAGACTAATTAGACGTGTTCGTGTACATAAATTTGTTAATTTTTTGTTGAAAGTTGTTAAGTATGGTTCCAACAATAAAACTATAAGCTGCATGGCTATCAATCAATTGGTATATCTGTTTCAAGACAATTCTTTGACATTTGTTTAGTATTATTTTGCAGATATGAGATCCAAAGCTTGCGCGAATAAAACGCCAGCATTTCCATTTCAAGGAACCCAATTAGACTCATCTTAATATTTAAATCTCCATTATCGTCATATTCTACTAATTACTGAGATCGGTGATGGAAGCTGATGATGATGTGTCATATATATAGAAGTCGCCTCTGGTCCATGTTAGCTCCAGAACTTTCCCTGATTTGGGTTTTAATATCTATTTTTAGTCCAATGGATGTAAATGGAATAGGAGACAGATCGTGCATTATTAGGAGAGCATAAATTAATTTAAAAAAAGCATATTCTTGAGGGCCGATAAGATCATAAACCCAGAATCACGAGACCATTACGTGTCAACTGTAAATTGGTTCTGTTCATTAATGCTTTGCTGTGAGGCTTGTACTATTTCGTGGCGTATAAGAAGCCAACGCATAATTTTGTTCTTTTCTTTTTCTTTCTTTTCTTTTTTTGAATTACAAGGATAAGAGAAAAGACTCTTAAGGTAAGGGCACGACTGTCCCTTACAATAGACCTACAGACAGTAAAGGATTAGTGAAATCAAATCTTAGATGAGATTAGCTAACATTTGAAGCGAACAAAAACCTAGGGGGTTTACAAGAATGACAGATCATTGTTCGAATCTAGGACCAATTTTACCAAAAAATCAGCACATCTAAGGATTTCCCTATGACAGTGGTAAATCTCTAAATCCCAATCCCTATAGATTAGATGCTTTACTTCCTCTAACTCGTTTTATAGGGGATGATATTGAGCACCTGACTAAAGTAACAATTGAATTGCTTCCGTTGAGTCAGTATATAACTTGACCTTTCTAAGATTCATGGATTTACAAGTTTGTAGATCAATTCTAATAACTTGAATCTCAGAGGTTGTTGAGCCAAAAGTGAATCCTGAGATTTGTCTCATTCACTGTTGAATAGACCTGAGAATAATAATAGATTATAAACGACTTAAAAATATATAGCTTACCGGGCATATATATATACACACACACAGCCTCAATTAGATAAGCGTAAAGTGGTTATGATTTGATATTGTTATTATATATAGATAATTTCGTGGGAGAATTATCTAAAAATATCTTGGAGGTAAATTAATTACTGATTGCTACTAAGCGTGCAAGCGATCTTCCGGTTGTGTAAGCGATTTTCTGTTTTGTGCAAACCATCTTCTGTGTGTGTAAAAATCTTCTATATAAATATGCAAACAATCTTCCGTTGTGTACAAAATATTTTTCGTTATGTGTAACAGATTTTCCATGATAGTAATCAACAATTAATTTACCTCCAATATATTTTTGGATAATTCTCCCTAATTTCCATTGGATTTTCAAGGCCTCATTTGACGTTGGGCCAAGCTGATGTCTTCAGAGTTAGAAAAAGTAATCTTTTATGAAGCGTTTCATAGCGCTTTTTGCAGCTCACATGATCAGAAGAAGGAAACAACATTCCAAAAGTCCAAAATCCAAACGGTGGCATGAAATCAAATTTGTTTCTGATAATAAAACCCTTTAAATTAAGAAGAGAGAAGACTTGTGTGTACCCTGGCCTGCTTCACGTACATGTTTAGCTGTCATTGCCTGTTAGATGGAGCAATGATTGAACGAATTGAAGTGTTTGTATGGTGTTATTCTGAATTTTCTTGCACGAGCAATGAACTTAATGCAGGATTTTATTGTGGAAATGATATTCATTCTAAACTGCTGGGCAGAAAACAGCTGCATCCATCATTCATGATGATGACTCCTAATATTTCACTATCTCCTATCTTTAATATAAGATATATTTACTTAATTTGATTATATTAGGAAATTAGTTAAGTTAGTTAGTATAACATGTATTTTCTAAAATACCTTAGTCATTTTCCTTAATTCCCTCATTTCCCTTCTTCCTTGATTATTGTTGAGGAAGTATTAATGGGTTAATTAAGAAAAGATTGACAAATATGAAAACTATGTCTTATATTTAGGACCAAGATCAACTCCCTAAATATATATTATATTAAAGACTGGAGGAGTATTATTTTTTCACTCATAATTGCAATTAAAAGGGAGTAATCAATTGGTGCCATTTAAGATAAATTGGGTACTTATTTGAAAGAATTAAGGAAATTAGAGGTTGAGTAGATAACACTTCATTCTTATGATTTATGGACGCAAATGACCATCAATTAATGGATTTGTTTTTCTGTATAGGGTGGTCCAAGTTCAAAAGGGCATAATTGGAAAACAAAAGTGGTCAGAGTGCCTTTGCCCCAGAGAATTCAAACTTTCCTCTGGCTTGTATTGAGCAATAAGCTCCTCACCAACAAAGAGAGAGTAAGAAGGCACATGGCAAGTGACGACAAATACAGTTTATGTGGAACTAAAGTAGAAGACCTTGATCACATACTCAGACAATGTAAATTTGCATCTGAGTGTTGGAAGTTCTTAATCCCTGCTGAGAAACTTGATGAATTCAATTCAAGTTCATTCCAAAATTGGTTGCAGAACAACCTAAAGCCAGCAACTGCCAACAAAACCTGGTGCGTTTTATTTGGTGTCATATGTTGGAAATTATGGAAGGCTCGTAACTGCAGATTGTTTGCTCAGGAAACTATACAGCCTCACAGACTTATGAATGAATCGCTGTCTTCTACGGATGATATTGCTAAAGCGGCTGACTTCACCAAAATTGTGCATTTACTTTAACTGTCTGAATTTTAATTTGATTGTTTGATTAGATAGTTTTCGCTCGTGGTAACCACGACCCTTTTGTACATACTCTTTTGAGCAATGAATTTCATTTCCACTCAAAAAAAAAAAAAAAAAGCTTTAGCATAGTTAAGTGTCAATTTTAGTAAATATTGAGTTTGGTATTTCAGAAATAATTCAGGGTTAGAAGAGATGTATTTCAATCAATCTCTTTACCTAGCGTAGCTATATGAAATGATTCATGGATAAAGGCATGTTTGAGCCATTTATTTATGCTTAGTATTAATTTTGTTTGTTCAATCTTCTTTTTGTTCCTGTCTATTTAATATTTGATCAACATTAAGTATGAATTTTGAGGGATTTTGATTAGCCTTAGAAAAGGAAATCTTGATTAGACCATTGCATTAAGTAATATGGGATTAAAAATAGTTCTAGTTCTTCATTAGAATATAAGTGTATCTATTGAATTCATACAATCATATTAGAGTGAAATTGTATTGGTATTGCCTCTTAGGTAGCTATGTTAGCAATAATATTTTAATTTAAAAGAGGGGTGTAAACAGTGAATCAGAAAACACTTGCATTCACTAATATCTAGACTAGAAAAATAATGTTGGACACATTTAATTAGGTACTTACATGCTCGAACAAGGGATTAGCCACTATGCGTTGTCTTGACCATTGTGGTTGTTCAAACAATAGATTATATTCAAAATTTTGAATTTCTCCTTGATCATTCTTATCTTAATTTGCTCGACTTAAATGAAAATAGCAACTTTAATACCTATTCATCAATTGACTTAATTTTTTATAAGAAAACCACCTTGATTTACCATTAACTAGACTTGTACGCTTCCTGTCCCTGCCAAAATTTTTGATTGCGTGATGTGCCCTTTTATCTGTTGGGAATTAAGATTCGAGAATATATATATGTGTGACACAGATTACTAATATCATCTTTAAGCATTATAATTAGGATTCTTTGTCGTCCCCATGTTCTGGATTTCCCATCATTGGAACTTGATCTGCTGGAAAATTATTAACGGAGAGAGAAAGCTGAACGATTAATTAATATATATAGTATGAGAAAGAATTATGGCAATTTCTGAAAAATATAGTGCCAGCACCAATTGTGTCCACCTAGCTCTGTGTGTGTGTCCTGGTAGATCCAAAGTAATAGCAGTAAAAGCTTTCTCAATAATTTCAAATATGCTAAACCAGAGTTTATACTTCAGAACCCACACAAATGTTACTCATATCTACCAAAATCGACTTCCAATAAGATGATGAGGATATTGTGTGCGTGTGTGTGTGCTTTTTTTTTTTTTTTTTTTGTGTGGGCCTTCTTCAACTACAATGCAAGTTTCTACAACAATTATTAGTAGTTCAAACATTTCCGCCAACAAAGGCTGGTTTCCTTGAATTACGCTGGTAAATGTGAACAATCTTTTATCTCACCAGCTCATGACACGGAACCTTAATTAGCTGTGAAGGAAAGAGATTAATTCAAGACACAACTTGTGATTAAATAATTAAGCCTCAGGGGGAGATTCAAACGCAAAACCAGATATCACGCCCTATCCTATGATACCATCTCCACACCCATCAAGCTCACGGTGACCACACAACAATAGAAGATTTACCAAGAAATTGCAATTGCTTCTCTCTACACAACCTTAATTTTGACAGACACAATGCACAATTATCTTTATGTATAGTTGAGCCGAATATATAGGTAAAAAATATTAGAAGCTTGGTGATTCATCAGTGATACTGCTGACTAACCCAGGAATTTTGAATAATAGGCTGAGCTATTAGCTCTATTTCATTGAATATGTAATAATGTTGTACATCTGATGGACTGAGTCCCTTATTTATACAATGAGAATATAACAGAGACTATAACAGAACCTAAACATGGGTAAGTAAACTAAACACAGGCCTAATACATACTCCCTCCGGTCCTAATTATAAGACAAAGTTGACTTTTTTAGAGAAATTAAGGAAACCAATTAAATTACCTTAGAGTGTTTATATTTTTAGTTTCCTTAGATTATATATTAGTTTATTAGTCAAATTAATTAGTTTGGAGAAAAAAAAATAAAAATGCTCTAAAATAATTTAATTGGCTTCCTTAATTTCTCCAAAAAAGTTAACTTTGTCTTATAATTAGAACCGGAGGGTGTAACCCTCTTCCGTAATTATATCTGAAATATGCGATTAAAGTGAAATAGAGATCAATAAAAAACAAAATTATATTTTAAAAACCCATCTACCAGACGGGGTTTTCACAAATACCTTTCGAAATCATTTATAACCTGGTCTCACATTCACATTCCGAATACAATTACTACCCGAAGATAAATCACATTCAATATATCAGAGTACACAATATAATAATCCCAGCAATCCCGGGTTCACATCCTTACAAAAGGGTTTACAAAGGGTAATACGCCCATATACAAGTTCTCATACGGGGATTACACAAATCTCACCTCAGTTACACATAATTAAATCCTCATCCATATATACAAATATCCAATACACAATACTCCCAACTATGATAACCAACTATCAGAATGACAACCCGAAGGAGTCCTCATCGCCCTTGGCTGCTTGCTCCATCCTCGATCTACTACCCTATCTGAAAGGTTAGTAGGGGAGGGTGAGATTCTAGAGAATCTCAGTAGGATAACAATATCAATATGCACGTACGATAAATGTTTAATGCATGACATGCTTGCATCACACAACTCATGATAACACAATGACAATTTGCAAGCTCAATGCTTCGAACAATATACCTATGGCCATAGCATAAATTGAAACATAGCTTCAAATCACACATAATTATGCAGAGCAAAGATATGCACCAACACACACTAAAACAGATATCAAATACATGCAGGAGAGATATGTTCCCTACCCTTAGTCTTTCCACGTAAGCTCCAGCACCGCTTACTCACGACCAGGCGAATATCGAACCACGTTCAGGGCGAACATCAACCCTATAATCAAAGCAAGGACATAGGGTTATTCTCTATTCCAAACTCTTACTTTCATATCACTTAAAGTTAGTTACCATTCATGACCTTTAGGTGGCTAATCAAAGCCCAAACATATGCCTAAAGGCTTAGGAAACACTTGGCCAAAGATCACATTTTAAAAGTCCAAAATGCTGATTTTTGGGGGTTGGCCGCGGCCCACAAATCCACTGGCCGCGGCCAAAAACTGCCCAGAAACATTTGGGCCGTGGCCAAGAAAATCCAGTTTCTTGGCTAAACTTCCAAAAATCATAACTAATTCCAAAAAAATAGAAATGAGGTGATCCCAAAGCCAAATGAAAGCTATTCAAGTCCTCTACACAGGAAAAATATTTCCCAATACTGGAAATCATCACATAAATACAGAATTCCCCAAAACTCAAGACTGTCCCAAAACAGTGTTCATTTTCGACCTCAAACTTTGGACAGCTATAACTCATAGAAGAAAAAACGAAATGGCACAAATTATGTGTCCATTTTGAAGCTTTGGATGTGAAATTTAAGATTGAAAAGTTTCATAATTTTCTGACATCCTTTGCCCAGTCAAAACGTCCACACAACTAGACTGCCTAGACAGAATTCACACTGGACAGAATTTCCAGTTTTGCAACCAATGTGTCTAATCCAATTCAAATCAATTCCAATGATTAAATACCACAACATGACACCATTTTCAACATAAAACAACATCCAATTCATCCAATCCAAAATCACAAGAAAATCAGGGCAAAATTCGAAATTCACTAAACTCAACCAAAACTTACAAAACTTAGATCAAAATGAAGCAAATGCTCACCTCTTCCTCATTCCCAAACCAATTTCTTGATTCTCCATCTTTCCACTTTTGCTCAAGCTCTCAAACACCTTCAATCAAGAATCTAAAACCATAGAAATGAAGCTCTCATCACTATGAACAACTTTATAAAAGGTGATTAGAGCATTAGAGGACATTAAGCCAACCAAAAACTCACCTTTTGATTTCTCTTTCTTCCTCCAAGCTTGCACGTCCATGGAGATGAGAGGGGAGAGAGATGAATCAGATTTTTGGACTCAAAAACCGTCCAAATAAGGGAGGAGAGGAGAGAGGGAAGAGTTGACAAATTGACCAAGATCCAAGGGTCCAAATCTTGCCACTTGTCATGATCTTGATCCATCTTCATGAGCTCACATAAACTCACACACATGGAATTCCACCCTTTGATCTCTTACACAAATCAATCCTAACCATTGATCTTGAAGTTACCAATGAGGTTTCTCTTCGGTGACTGACCAATTGGTCGGTAACTTTACCGTTTTGCCCTTGATTATGGCAATTCACACTGAATCACCACCAAATTCTTTTTCTCATTCATTTACACCATACATATGCCCTTCCCCTTATTTTCATTCAATTTAGATGTTAATCCATAATTGAACTCAAATACAGGGTCTGGGTACGAATCACAACATATATTCGAATCACATTCGAATCTCAAATCACATCATATTCTCCAAAAGGGTTATTTATCACTAACCACATCCACTTTTGGAGTCATTATCTCTTAATCACAATTTAGGATCCTGCTAAACCAGGGCTTAGTAGTCCATTAATCTCAGGCTTATTCTCTAGCCTCAAGTCTTAGAATTCGGGGTATTACAGAGGGAGTATATGAAACAATCTCTCATTTCTACACTTCCCCTCAAGTTTTGGGTTAGTATATACCTTCTATACCTAACTTGCTAGGTATTTTGTTCAGAGTTTCTTTATTTACAGGCTTAGTCAGTATATCAGCTTGCTAGTGCGCTGACTTTACATGCTGCAACTTGATTAACTTTTTCAACAACTTCTAGCGGAAAAAGTGACAATCTATCCCTATATGCTTTGTCCACTCATGAAATACTGCGTTCGAGGCTCTATGCATCGTTGCCCTACTATCACAATACACATAAACAGGCATATGATGTACAATTTTAAGCTCATCTAGCAATCCCACAACCCAAACAACCTCAGAAAATGCTGAGCCTAAGGCCCTATACTCTGTTTAAGATGATGATTTTGATATCGTACTCTGTTTTTTTTCGTCTTCCACATTATAAGAAAACCTCCCAATTTTAATAAGTAACCTATGACAGATCTACAAGTAGTTCCACAAGCTCCCCAATCTAAATCGCAGAAACAATCCAGTGACATATTCCCTATTTAGTTCATCAACATGCCACACCTTGGATTTTGTTTCAAGTATCTAACAAAGTTCAATGTTGTTGCCATATGCACTTTCAGAGGCTCTTGCATGAATTGACTCAAGGTTGCACAGAAAATGAAATGTCAAGACGAGTTACGGTTAAGTATATAAGTCGACCTACTAAAGCTTTATAATGCTGTGGGTTTTGCATTAGATCCTCCTTTTTGTTCTTGCCTTCTTCATATGCCAGCAGCCTCACATTTTGTGCCATAGGCACCTCTAATAGCCTGTAGCCACTTATCCCTGTGTTTGACAGTAAATCAAGTGTGTATTTCCTTCGAGATAAGACCATCCCTTTTTCAAACCTTACTATTGAAGTTATTATGCCTATGTCCTTGTTGAAGTTATTATGCAAGAACTCTTTTACCTCTTTAATCTATTGCTCATTATTACCTGGAATCAAGAGGTCATCCACATATGCAAGTATATAGACAGCATCATCATCATCGTAAGTTCTAAAAAAGAGCGAATAATCAAATTTACTCTGCTTAAAACCTCATTCAATAAGTGCAGTGGTCAATTTAAAATTCCACTGCCTAGAGGCTTGTTTCAGCCTATACAAGGACTTCCTCAACTTGCACACCTTATTCTCCCCCTGGCTATTAATTCCCTGAAGGAATATGCATATACACTTCTTCATGTAAATCGCCCTGCAAAAAAGCATTGTGTACATCCATGTGGTATAGGCTCCATTTATTTATTGCAGCAAGTTTAAGCATGATTCTAATAGTTACCATCTTAATAACTGGGGAAAAGGTTTCATGGTAGTCTATTCCCTTATTTTGTGTATATCCCTTAGCAACTAACCTCGCCTTATATTTCTCTAGCTGACCATTAGATTTGTACTTGATTTTATATACCCATTTACAACCTATAGGTCTGTTTCCTTTAGGGAGAGATACAATTTCCCTAGTCTGATTCTTTTCTAAAGCTTCAATTTCTAATTTCATCACTTTAACCCATTCACTATTCCTAACAGCTTGATCATATTTAACAGGCTCAATAATAGTATCAATATTATAGACCAAGCACATATGAGAAGATGAAATATTTCCATATGTGATACAATTCTCTATAAGGTATAAGCATTTACCATTTATTTTACCTTTCGACTTGTCAAAATTGGCTGTGGCTAAGCTACAAATATAATCTTGGGACCAAATTGGTGCCCTTCCTCTCCCTACTTGGCCTTAGACTGCGTGTAGAAGACATGACTGAATCTCGTAGGTGGTTCTTGTCCTCATCATCTACTTCATCCATGTTGCTGTTTTCATGGTCAATAGGATGTAAAGGATTGTTCCCATTTCTAACCTGCATATCTGCATCATTAACACGTATATCAATGGGATTAAAAATACAGAAGGAATTTGATTATCAAATAAGTGGCCATTTTAACACACTCACCTCAATACCTAAGAGGCAAACGAGATCGTAAGAGAAGTGCTCTGGCAACCTACATCAATGTGTGGTGTTTTCTCTCAACAATCCCGTTTAGCTCTGGGGTATAAGGGCATGAAGTCTCATGCACATTGCCATGCTTTAAAAAATGGTGCCAAAGATCACTACTAGTGAATTTTGTGCCGTTATCACTGCGAAGCTTTTCACTGAAAAATCAAATTGATTCAATACATATGCTATAAAATGTTTAATGTGAGTAGAAACTTCAAATTTATGTTTCATAAAGAAAAACCACGTGGCCTGTGAAAAAGCATCCGTAATGGTAAGAAAATATTGACAACTGGTATGTGTGGGTGTCCTATAGGGATCCCAGACATGCATATGCAATAATTCAAATTTTAATACAATTGGGGGAAAAGGGAGTTTTGTTTGTTTAGCCTGAAAACAAATATCACATTATTATTCATTGGCAAAAAACTATCCTTTACAAGGCCCAAATGTCTCAGTATAGATAGGGGTGTATGCCCAAGCCTATTACGTAGTAGCCATATATCACTACGCATAATAACATCATTTACATCATTAACAACATTATTATCATATATTTGGTGCAAAATTTAAAACCCATATACTAATGTACCAGTCGCCTTCAATCTACCATCCTAAAGGCCTTGCATTAGACAATGATTAGGGAAAAAAGCTACTAGCAATGTTCTTCTTTAGTTATGCGAGTTACAAAAATTAGATTAAATTGTAATCCATGAGCATACAACACTTTTTTTAATGAGTCTGGCTTCTCTCCATGACCTTTTCATCCCTTTCCTCTCCCTTACCCAAAACCATGCTGTTTTGGGTCAAAAAAGGGGGGTTGGGTCCTTTTTTTTTTAAAAAAAATCATATTCAACACCCTGAAGTATTTTTTTTAGTGCCACCTAGTATCCTAAAATAAATTTTTTGCATCCAGCATTGTAAAATATTTTTCTAATTGCAACGAGCAGTCTAAACTTAAGATACAGAGTGTTGATGAAAAAATTATTTCATGGGATTAGATGCAAAAAAAATTATTTTAGGATACTGGATATTATTGAAAAAATTATTTACGGTGTTGAGTGAGTTAAAAGTTAATTTATGATACTGGATGTTACTTAAAAAATACTTTACACTGCAGTTTGCTAGACAATAGTTACTACTGAAAAATTGGCAAAAAAAAAAAGTTACTATTGAAAAATTATTTAAGGTGCTGAGTGAGTTAAAAATTAATTTATGATATTGGATGTTACTAAAAAAATACTTTAGAATGCAGTTTGTTAAATAGTAGTTACTACTGAAAAAATATTTGAAGGTTACCAGTATATCAAAAACTATTTTATAACACTAGGTGCTATTAAAAAAATACTTAAGGGTGTTGAATATTATTTTTTTTTAAAAAAAGAGCGCAACCCCCCTGTTGACCCAAAACGACATAGTTTTGGATAAGGGAGAGGAAAAGGATGGAAAGGTCATGGAGAGAAGCCGGAAGCTTTTTTAACTAAAAGCCATAAAAAAAATTTTATAGTTCCAACATGGGTTACTTTAACTTTAGTGCCATTGGGTATCTTGATTGTTTTAATTGGTCGATTGTACCGTGAGTAATTATCTAAGAGTGATAGACTACCTACCAAGTGTGTTGTGGCATCTGAGTCAATTACCCAAATTGAAGGAGTGTGTCGGGCTTATGCCTTGGTAATGTCTTCAAAAATAATCAATGATTGCAATATAAGATGCAATCCGTCAATCCTGGATCATTTCTTAAAGATCGTCCTTTTACTAACTACCTAACAATTAAGTGCAATAATTGGCATGAAACAAGTAAAATATTTTGATTTTTTTATCTAACAACTAGATTGCAACTAAACTAAAATGCTTTTAAAACAACTAAGTTACAATAAAACTAAAACACTTTTTTAAAAAAAAAAAGTATTCTTGGATTTTTTTGTATAAAATGGAGTGAAATGGAAATTAGTTTTGAAGATATGATGAGAACCTCCTAGATCAATGAATTTCGTTTATCCTTTGCTTCAAAATATTTTTAGGAGTGCGCTAGTTTGACAAATTTACCCAAAAGACCATTTAAACGTGTTTGAATTAGGTGAATCAAATCTCTCACACCGGGTAAGACTTAGTCCCTCTAATCGAAACTCAATTCAAAACTCTAACCAATGGAATTAATAATATACAAGATATAAGTAAACAAAAACCCTTGAATTACAAATATAATATATTCATAGTAAATTCAAGCATAAGTTTAACCAAGTCAATATACTAGAAATTGCCACTAATAAAGTTCAAAGTATCGAATGCACATAATTAATACCCAAATACACTTTAATCTCATCGAGTGCATGGAACCAATACACAAATTTCAATCCAGTATATAAATTAAACTCTAAACCTAGAATTTAACAAATATAAAGGAAAGAAATAAGAAATTAAGTGATAACACTCTCCTGTTAAACTCCAACCATAAAGACTCAAGCCATTGCTCTAAGAAGAGAAATTAACCGCTGCTATTCATAGAACTAGAATCAAGAAGCGAAATCACCCTCTTCAATGATAGCACAGTCATGAGAAATACCACTAAACAAATGAGATTGATAAAGGAGAGGGGAAATTGGTGAATGACTGGAATAATTGAACAGAGGAAGGGTGAAGTGGAGATGATGATGGTGTTGGCGGAGTGAAGCTACCATCAAATCTGAAGCTTGATGGAGTCTAGAGGCTACCACTCAAGTGTCGAAGAAGCTCTGGCCGAAGAAGTCTCACTAAAGCTTGGATTGAAGGAATCAATGGTGAGAAGAAAGAAGGGCGACGGCGTTGTGGTAGTTGTAAGGACGGAAATGAGGCGATGATGGATGGTGAAGGAGTAGTAGATGCGTACGAGATGGTGAAGCTCTCTCCCTTGGTTTGTTTGTGGTAGCTCTGTTTGTAACGACCCCTCTTAATTACTATAAAATTAATTTTCAAACCAAGTAAGATATTAAATATCACATAATACAACATATTAGGGGGTTCCGTCCACAGTACAAACCCCAGTGCAGCGTAGTATTCAACATATGCAACGTAAAACCAAAAAGGCCCTTAAGTTTGGCAATATATATTATGCTCATGTAACCAAACGAAACATACGATTGATATCAAATCAAATCTCGTTTGCCTTCCCCTTGGTAACACCACCTGAACTATCGCCTGAAAAATTAAAATATTGATAGGGTGAGTCACACGGACTCAGTAACCACAATTCCACTTTAACAAATATGCAGGGAATGATTATAATATAATTAAGCGGGTAAAATTATATATCTATATAACATAAAGTTCAATCTTCCCAAAACATTATTATTTCAAGAAAACAATTCAATATGCATAAAACTCCCTCAACCATACTTATAACCTCCTTAACCGCTGACAGAACCCATGAGCTATAACATATAATAGGATTAGTCTCTTTGACAAGACTGCACCAAGCTCTCCAATAATGAGGTGTAACCCGGCCAAAGGCAACAGAACTCATATCGGATCATGGGTTCCCTTTCCGTCAAAAATGGAAAGGTGTCACCTACCCTTGAGCTAACCCTTAACCCGGCCAAAGGAAAGGGTGATACCAAGGGTCCTGAATGCCAAAACCATCCACTGTGCACACGGTGGTGGCTATACCACGTGGTATAAAAGAATCAAACCTCCTCAATCACAACACCACATCCAACATCTCAACATCACAATCTTCAATATCAATAATTATTCATATATTTCATATTTAATGCTATGCATCATCAATCATGCAAATAAATCATTCATGCCCACTTAACTAAAAATTTCTAAAAACATGATTAATACTATCATTGTACATTTTTCATATATAAATTACTATAACATATTTATAGTAGTTAAAAATACCAACATACGCATATAATCATTTCAACAAGCATACATGATAAATTGGAAAGTGGTTACCTCAAGTTCTTGACACGTAAACTTGAGAATTTAACTCCAACAAGCCAAAATCAAATTCACTCTACAATAAATATATATATTTACATGTTAATATAATTTATAATAATTGTTAACTATTACAAAATAGAAAATAATAATCCCTATAATTAACTCAATTTTCTTAAAAATAACAACAATTTATCTATTCCTCAAATTCCTTTTAAATCAAAATTTCTAAACTCTATTTTACTCAATAAAATATTTAATAACTATAATTTTCTAACCATAATATTAAATCATAATTTATAATTTCACATAATTCAAAATCTGCAAAACTAAACCGATTAAAATTTCAATAATACTTCCAATAACTCAAATAAATTATTTAATCCAAATTTAATCGGTCAAAAACGTTTCTAAAGCATAATTTATTATTTATTTAAGAAGAAATTAATTATAAAATTATACAATAACCAAATGGTAAATCTAAACCGATTAAAATAAGTTATTATTTATTCTCTACATATCTATAACCATCCTTTGTAAAAACTCAAAATTCTCCCAAAATCCTAACCCCAAATTTCTCGTTAATCAATATAATATTACTATCAATACAAAGATCAAAATACGTAGAACAACTTTAATGAAGGAAGTTTATTAAGAAAACGTGATTCTAAGTACCACATGTTTTGTTTTTATATTATTATTTTTTTTTAATTTTTTTCTCAAGCGGGTCCCACATGTTTTTTTTCCCTTTCTTTTCTTTTCCCGTACCGACAGTTTTTTTTTTTTTAATAATATTACACTGTTCCAATCTTGCAGAAGCTTGAACTTGGGTTGAAGAAAGGATGTCGCCAGCGACGATGGAGATGAAAGTGAAGTCACTGACGACGATGTTGAACGATGGAAGGTGGTGGTGATTGAAGATAACGAAGGTGAAGGTTCTGGTTCTCTGTGTCGCATGTGCATAGTACTGGGAAAACGGGCCTATCCGACCCTTTACGGGCTCGGGCCTAAAAGGGCTGACCCGTTTATGCCCGAGTTCCACAAAAGTACAGAATTGTTGGGCCGACCCATTTAGTTGAAGCCCGCGAGCCTGAGCTCGTTTAGCACCTTTTATATTCCTATATGCTTGAAAACTAAAATATCTAATTTTAAACATAAATATTATCAAAACTAAGTTAAAACATTAAACATTATCAATATTTAATAAAACACAAACACTAAGACTTAAGTTTAAACCAAAACAAATATCGAAGAAGGTCGGACCGACATCGACAGTCACCCCTAAGGAGTGAGGTCGTATTGTCATGGTCGGTGGATGGTGGTCCTCTGGTTGAGAATTGAGACTCATGAGGCAGTGGTGAGGGAGAATCGGAGAGGGTTGAGGGACTGAGGTATGATTGTGTAAGGTTTGAGTGTGAAAGTGTCTGACTGTGTGAGGATTAGGTTAAGTTTGCTGTCTGCCCACTACCTGCCAATTACCCTTATTTAGTTATTTGAAGAAAAAAATTAAACGGCCTTTTAGACTTGACTCCTTCTGGAGGCTCTAAATTATAAGCCTAGACCTTGACGGGCTCGGGCCTAAACGGGTTGACCCGACGAGCTCGACCCGATTTCCCGGCTCTACATGTGCAGGAGGTATTGGAATTATGGAAGATTGCTACTCCCACAATTCCTTTATTTTAGTTTAGTAAGCTGAGACAGACAAACCTCCTTGATGAAGCAAATTAATCTCTCAATGAACAGAGAAGACGCGATATCCATAATCTTTATCATACCTTTCTTTAAGATCTTCCAAAACTTGGCGCGCCTCCTGGAGGTAGATGACGCTATTAGCTATTTCTCTTGCCATATGGTACCGGGGGAGATTTGAGGAGGGAAAGAAAGGGAAGGGAAGATTTTAAGGGATGAGGGAAGGTAGCTTGAGGGAAGATGAGTTGTTTAGTAGGAAGAAAATGTAGGGGTGGCAGTTGGGAAAGAATCAGAAAATACCTATTTTACTCTCAAAAGTAATTAATTAAAAATGAAAAGGAAAAATGTATTTTTTAATAAATCGAAAATGAATGCTTGGGCTTTGAATCGCGTAGCAAAATTCATTGATTCTAGCTGAGAAGAAGATTAAAAAAATTGTAACAACATATTGTTAAACATAAAAAAAGTTAAATGAAGAAAAAAAATTAAATTTAAATAAATTAATATAAATATTCAAAATAGATATAAAAATCATGGTAGATTTAGATATTTGATAGATCATCGATAGTTATGGGATAACAGATGATATCGAGAGTTAGAGAAATATTAGGAATACATATTTGTTTAATTGTTTGAGATATTTTATATCTTATTTAAATAATTAAAGGTCAAATTTTTTTAGCTTTGTTTACTAATTTGATCCCAACTTTAAAATTATAATTTTTTTTTTTTTGAATGGGTCTTATTTCATGAGAAACTTGATTAGCGCTTTATAATAATAGGTTATTTACTGATTTTGGATTTAGATTAATAAATTTTAATTTTAATTTTAATAAAATAAGAAAAAGAACAAGAAAATTAAATTGAATTTGATGTGAATTTGCTAGCATCAAATTCGAATCTATAGGTGAAATTTGAATTTTATGACATCATTTATTTCAAAAAAAAAAAAAGAAATCCTCTGATTTTCAGCTCTAAAACAGGGGAAATAGGAGATCGCTTTTGTTGCCCTCCATGATTTTCGTCGTCCTTAGAAACAGCGACGGCCCCTCTGCTACGTATTGATAAAGATGGAAGTGAATGATGCACCGCGCCTCCTTTTACTCAAAGGCTCAGCAGATCACTAAAGAACAAGAAGGAATAAGAAAACTTGAAGGAAGATTAGCTGAAAATTGGGCACCAAATAAGAGAACTTCATCTTCTCTTCCCTTCCAACCTCTTCCACGTACTAAACGGGCTCTTAGTAGCCACGATAAAACTATCAGTTGCAACCCTCCCACTGATTTTAGAGAGCTTCATTTTGAGATTCCTTCCTGCATGTGCCGTCGATGAAACCTAGCTTTTGTTTCCTTCTCAACGTGATTACCATTGCTCTGATCTAAACTGTGTAATTCTCACTCCTAGTGAGAATCTGTTGCACGATCGTCGTTCCCTGGGTACCAGAAGAATGCAGATACAATGGAAGCGTGAAACCAAGTCCATTCACAGCGGAATCTTCAGAGGTATTCTTTTCCATTTGGTCAGCCATCGAAGATGCTTCAGAGATAAGAAAGAATTCTTCAAATTAGAGAAGAAAAAAACACGGTTGAAAGATTATGGATTCATTGCCAACTCCAAATCACAATATGGAATCACGGCGTGATTCGAGGTTGCGCATGCTATTAAAGGCTGCGATTGCCACGACATGATTTCAGAATCGGATTTCGGATTTCTTGGCTTTTCTCTCTCAGTCACGATCTTGGATTAGGGTTTTTATGGAATTAGAAAAGCGATTCGGGTCGAATCTTGTATTAATGTCTGGATCTTGGATTCCTGACTTGCTTCTTGCAGGGCTCGACCCTTTTCTTGCGAGGCTCCATGCTTTTCTTGATTTTGGGCCAACTGGGCTTAATGAACCAGGTGGGGTTTGTGGTTGTCAAACTTAGGGCTATGATGCCATATTGACTAACCCAGGAATTCTAAATAATACGCTGAATATGTAATAATGTTGTACGTCTGATAAACTTAGTCCCTTTTTTTTTTTTTTTGTTGCCCACCCGGTTTACACGCTGAATATGTAATAATGTTGTACATTTGATAGACTGAGTCCCTTATTTTAGTCCCTTATTTTTTTTTTTGGTTGCCCACCCGGTTTACCGGAGCTTTACCCCGACTACATCTGAATCAGACCCGAATCGCGCACCTGGCTATGGTGGGAGAGTCTTCCAATGGGAATTTTCTGCATACATAAGGTTCGAACCCAAGACCTTGTTTAAGCGAAACCAAGCAGCTTACCACTTAGACCAACTCTCATTGGTGACTGAGTCCCTTATTTATACAATGAGAATATAACACAGGCTATAACAAAACCTAAACTTGGACTTAGTAAACTAAACATAGGCCCAATACATACATGACATAATCCCCAAGTTCTATAGATAAATACTCCTTTCGTCCTTAATATAAGATATATTTAGAAAGTTGATTTTAGTCCTAAATATAAGACATAATTTTCATATTTATCTTTCTTTTCCTAATATATCCCTATTAATGCTCCTCAGTAATAATGAAGTACTATATATTAAGGACCAGATGGAGTACTATAATCTTAGATCTTTTGCAACAAGTCGGCTCAAGAAGGAATGAAAGAATTAAGAAAGATGATTATGGGGTTTTAGAAAATATATGTCATGTTAACTAACTCAACCAATTTCCTTAATCTAATTATATTAGATAAATATGTCTCATATTAAGGACCAGATGGCGTACAATATATCTTAGATCTTCTGCAACAAGTTGGCTAAAGAAGGAATGAAGGATTACGTTGTCCCCTAAGCACCCACTAATTAATATATAGGGGCTTTTATGCTTTAAGTTTTCGAGAATATGCATTTGAGTTAGTACATGATTCACTACGAAGAAAACCGCATTTTCATCAAGTTTGCCTGGTATATTTTTGAAGGAGAAATGCCAACAGATTTTTTTTTTTGGGTTATAAATGGAGCAACAAGGCCCAGAGGCAACGACTTGCTTTACGACATCTGTAAGTTTAATATCAGGAAACTACGTTGATGTGCACGTACTTACTCTTTATTGGTTTCATGAATCACATAAAAAAAATGTGATCATGAGCATTATTAGTTCATGTCCCCATGGCCACATGAAACTTTTTCGAAGTTAACCGTGTTTGAGCTCAAACAGCCTTTTGGATGGGATTTATCTATTATTGAGGGGTGGATAGAAGAGTTTGAAAGGAGGGCAATTCTTAGTGTACCAACAGCAATTAATAATCGTGATGACAAGTGGGTGTGGACAGCATGGAAAAGAGGGGCTTATACAGTAGAAGATGGATATAAGACCGCTAAAGAACTTGTATCTGAGAGTCACCAGAACAGACCTAGCTCCTCGGCATGGAATTCACAAAGCATATGGAAGGAGATTTGGAAATTAAAGATGCCCCATAAGATAAAAATGTTTATTTGGAGGCTCTTATCCAAAGCTCTTCCCACATTTGAGAATTTGCAAAGGAGCAAGGTTTGTGCGGCGGACTTATGTCTAATTTGTAAAAGCAAACCTGAAACAGCGACACACTTTATTTTGCTTATGTCCATGGGCGCAAAGAACATGGTTTTGCAGCTCATTCTCCTTTAATTTTGAGAGGGAGAAAAACTGTGATATTAAAACCTGGCTGATGCGATGTTTTTTTAATCTTCAACTGAATGAATGGCAGAAAGCTCTTATTGTAATGACTTTATGGCAAATCTATGTGGGTAAGAAAGCTGATCCAATATTCACATTTTCCAATGCAGATGTTATGCTACAGGAATTCTGGGAAGGGCTGCAACACAGAAGAGGAGAGAGACCAGATCAATATCAAAGTGGAAAAAGCCTGATGGTAACTGTTTGAAGATCAACACATATTGTGCTTTCTTGGAGGAAGGGGAAATTGCAGCAATTGCTTTTGTGGTGCGTGACTCCAATGGCTGGCTACTTGATGGAGGCACAAAACTTATCAGAGCAGACTCGGTATATATGGGGGAATGTATGGCTATACAAGAAGCTGTACAATTTCCTGTTGAAAACCAACTTGAAGATGTTTATTTTGAATCTGACAATCAATCCCTCGTAAAATGTTTAAGTGCCTATTTGGATTAGTGTTGGAGAAGTAGTTTTTTTTACAGTCTGGCTTTTGTAAAAGTCAGATAGGATAAAAGTCAGACTACAAATGTGATTTGTGTTTGGATTAGTGGTGGTAAAAGTGATTTTTTTTTCTAACCTAAAACCTGTTTGGATTAGTGTTTAAAAAACCCGTTTAGATGGAAAATGACTGAAAAGGGTATGAATGTTATTAAATACTACACACACACATTATTTGTATATATTGTGATAGTTGAAATGAAAAAACATAAATAAAATTTGATAAAATAAAAAAATTCAATTATTATTGAAAAAAAATCATATTAAAAATGATACTGCTCCAACTAATTATGAGATTTTTTTAATGTAAGGAGATTTTTTATTTTACCTGAAAGCTAAGAAAAGTTTTTAAAAATATATTTAATATTTTAAATATTTTTCCCCAAGAAAAAAGAAGCCAATTAAACAATGTTACAGTACAGTTAATATTATCCGTTGAATACTGAACTTTAAATTGCCTCTACCGTTGGATTGATGATGCCCGCGTAGATATAAGCGAGAAGCAGCTTCACCCGAGCAGAGAAGCGCCTTCCATCAGCTTCTATAAGAAGCTGCTTTTTTTCATTAAGCTCAGTGGGAGCAATTGTGAAACCAAACGGAGGCTTATCAAGGCAACTGGGCTTTTGTGCGTTTTGGGTAGCCAACTGGCCTTTTTTTCACCCAACCGCGTTTCCAAACAGACCCTAAATGAGAACTTATGTCCTTCTAACTGAAGATGTGGGATTATTTTGGAAAATATCCTTACTTTAAGGAACTTTGAATGGATTCCGAGGGGAGCGAACTTGGTAGCACTGGGTTGCCCAGGCTTCTTTGACAGGTACTTGCCCAAGTGATTGGATGGCCATACGTCCTCAACCATTACAGAATATTTTGATGGGTGATTTAATGGGCTTAGATCCTGGGTGATTGTGTGGACTCAGATAATTTTTTTGGTTTAGTATATGATTATGATCAGAATATTGTGTTTGTAACTTTGTTACTTATGAATGAAAGATATTCATTGGCAAAAAAATAAAAATAAAAATGAGCATTATTAGTTCAGCTCTGGTTTTGTTCAAATAGTTTTTGAGATGAATAAAAAGACTTTTGGAGATGCGATTAGTTCAAATAGTTTCAATTGTTTCCTTTTATTGTTATGTCTCCAATTCGAGTGTTGTATATAGAAAAAGAAAATTGTATGGTTTTATCACCTGTGATCAAGCGTACGTAGTTCAATCCGGATTAAACTTTAGAAAATAACCAAACAGTTACAAGTTATTATTGGAATAGTTGGAAGCGAGATATACGTAAATAGCATGCATGCTCTATATATCTAATCACTATTGTCTCGAATGCTCATAGAATAATTGTATTTGATTAAGGATTCCCTTCAAGGATGAGAGGCAAGGTTTTTGCCTCTCCCAACCAGTATGCTTCTTGAGATTTGAACTTGTGTTATCTTCTTACAGTTGTAGAAGCGAGATATATAGAGCGTAATTGATTATACTAAAAATTCACAATTCTAGAAATAAAGTCTCTAGATGTAATTTAATAATATAATAAATCACAATTACTATATCTAATAATAGCTAATAAATAATAAATAAGATAATAATAAAAGGAATACTAGAATCTAATTTCACTCTAAATAATTTACAAGTGAAATATTATAAGAGATGAGGAAACGCAAAACGTCTTATAGAGAAGAAAAAGGCAATTGTTGAGGAATGAAGAAAGGAGAGCCCCCGATATATTAGAAAACCCACTTATGTGCCACAACCAACAAATCTCTATATTGGCAAAATTCCCACATTCTCAATTTCTCCTAATTACAAACTTTGCCTTTGTCTTTAATTCAATATTCAATCTTCAACAATGTTGATTAGATCCAAGCAATGTTGAAATTTGGCAGAAGTCACAACTTTTGTCAGCATATCAGCAGGATTTTCACTTGTCTGTATCCTTCTGGATCATGACTCCACCTTTTTCTAAAATCTCTTGTATAAATTGATATTGAACATCAATATGCTTTATCCTTGTGTGATAAACTTGGTTCTTTGCTAATTGAATAGCATTTTAGCCATAACAACAATTGGTATCAGAGCATAATTGATTATACTAAAGAATCACAATATTAGAAACAAAGTCTCTAAACGTCACTACCAAAAAAATGGTATTTCATAGCGGTGCATTTGTAGCGGTTACATTTAACCGCTACAAATATTGACATTTGTAGCGGTTATAACGTGTATCGCTACAATATTATAGCGACAAGCTGCGCGCCAAGTGGCACGACTGATTTGCAACGTTATTTGTAGCAGTTAAAAGGAAAAAACTACTACAAATATGGTGTGAGTTTCCCGCCAAAATTTTCCGCGGTTATATTATAGCAATTACATCATAAAGACTGCTACAAAGTTCGCGCCACTTGACGCCACCAAGCCACGCCAAATAGTGTAGCGGTTCCTATGAAATGAACCGCTACAAAACGCCAAACTTGGCCTATTTGTAGCGGTTATGAAGTCATAATCGCTATAGCACTTCAAAGGTAATCACATTGATAGCAGTTATATTTTCATAACCGCTACAGAACTTCAAAGGTCATCACATTTATAGCAGTTTTTTAACTATAACTGCTACAGAACTTCAAAGGTCATGATATTTGTAGCGGTTATATTATAACCGCTACAAAGTTTTGCCGCCCTAACGTTTTTGAAGTAGTTTATGTAGCGGTTGTTTTAATAACCGCTACAAACTCCACTCCTATAAAAGCCCGCCACCCCCTTCATTTTCCCATTTGGCCATTTTGTTTCCTGAAGTTTCTCTGAGTGTTTTCCTTAAGATTTGAGCATTCAGATGTCTGTCGAAGAGTTTTCGCTGTAGTATTTCTCATTAGTCTCATTTGTGGTACGAACAATACATATTTTATTTTTATTTTTATTATAAAATGTGTGACTAAATTGTTTTTTTTTTTAAATTTTTGTAGTTCATATGGCTTTAAGGATGGACAAAGTGAAGGAGCCCGAGGTTCCCATACCGATTCTGAGGCATAGTAGTTACAGAAGAGGGGGTAGTGGGAAGGGGCAATGTGGTGGGAGGGCGACCACGCCATTTCAGCCCATCTCCCCACAATAGCCATAGGAGTCGGGCCTACCACAGCCACCGCAGACGGTCCCACAAGAGACCACCATATTAGAGGTTCCTGATCTGGGAGAGGGAGAGATCAGCATCAGTGACTATGACATGAACAAGGACTTCGAGATCCCTATTACAGTCAGAGAGATAGAGCAGTTCCTGGATGAGGAGGAGGCGGGGGACCAGAACAACCCACGACGGTTGTCTTCTCAATCTACTGGGTTTGAGGTGCAGGTCAAAGGTAAATATATTTTTTTATATTTAATAAATTAAATATTTAAATTCGAAATGTTAAATTTGAATTTCAATTTATCTAATGTACGGTAAATTATGCAGATGAGCAGGGGAACTTGTCTACGAGGAGGTTGGATGTGACCGGTCTGAACAGCTTGGATCAGACACTACGAGTTGTAGTTCCATGGAATGAAGCCATGGACCAGGCCATTGATAATGGGGGTCACTTGTTCCACCGCTTCCTGAACGAGATGGGCTCAAATTGGATGCAGTTCCCCCTTCACTTCAAGACGTGGAGGAATATTCTAAAGGGGCTGAAGGACCTGGCGTAGGAGGAGGTGGTGTGGATAAGTAAAAGAATTTAATATAATTATATGTTCTATAAGTAATTATATTTAATTGTCTTATTTTTTAATAGTAATTATATTTAAATATTTTTTCAATGGTGTTATAGCTTAGGTTTGCCGTCTGCGTCAACTGGAAGAGGTACACACTAATGAAGATGGGCAACAGCTGGAGGAACAGGAGGAGCTGTCTCTTCCACAATATGAATAAGGATGGGATGATTCCTCTGCAGTAGCTTATCAAGAACGTCCCAGATGGCGCCCCGTCGAACTGGGTGAGTTTCGTCCAGTACAGGAGGAGCGCTGAGGGGCAAGTAATGTATTTATAATTATAATTATAATTTAATTATTTTTATGATTTTAATACATTTAATATTTTTTTAGGCTCTTTCTTGGAGGAACATGAGGTGCCATAGGCAGCAAACGATCCACCACACAGTACGATCGAAGACCTTTGCTGTCACTTACAGTTAGCCGGTAACTTTTCACAATATTAGTTACTTGTAGTTGGTTATTTCATATTATAAATCTAGTTTTGATAATACTAATTTAATATTTTAATTATTTTAGGAAAGGAAGGCACAGTAGGAGAACCGTCAGACGAACTACGGGGAGTTGTTCGCTATCACACATAGACAGTGTGATGGGACTCCAACCTCTCAGCAGGTAGAGGTGGCCATTGTAAAAATAATTATTATATTATGAAAAATGATAATAAGTAATTGTTTCATAAAATGGTAGGAGCAAATGCAGTAGTCACAGGGTGAGCTGCGAGAGACCCAGACCCAGGAGTCATAAGGGTCTGTGGACCCCACGATGCCTTTGAAGGATGGTCTAGGTCAGGTTGAGCACCTTGGACATGTGCGGGATATGGGGATAGGAGCCAGACCTAGCATGGTCTACGGTAGGAGCTCAGCCTCTGAGGCTAGCAGCTCTAAAGCTTAGACGTCGGGGGTCAGACATCCGAGGGATGAGCAGGTTGAGGAGTTGAGCTCATATTTAGCCAGGACCCAGGCTGCAGTGGCTCAGCATCAGTAGCAGATACAACAGCAGGCCAACTTCTACTACGCTCAGCAATCGCAGTGGCGTAAAATCACGAACGTCAAGCTCAAGCGGTCGTGGAGTCGCCTGTTCCCTGACGAGGAGCATCCACAGGTTTCCCCTGTCCCTCGGTTTGTCATCTAGCCTCCTCCTCCTAATGATTATGGTGTTGTTAATGTAACACCCCAAATTTTTACTAATGGAGGGATTAGATAAGCTAATTGGGTGTTTATTATATGTGAGCCAATGAGGAGTGGACACTTGGCAAAATAACATATAAAGAGAGGAAGTAGAGAAAAGTTAAATGGGAATTAAATAATCATATTTTCTCTTTCTTCTTCCCTCCTATTTCACTGACATGGAAGCTAGAGGGAGTATCATCATCATTCTTAATCCCTTCACACTCCATCTCTCATCTCTCTCATTTTCTTTCTCTCCTCTCCTCTCCTCTCCTCTCCTCTCCTGGTGCCATTATTGTAGAAATAGGGGGAGAAAAGCTTGTAAAAAGGTAAGGGAGATGATCCCAAATGCTCAACTTCATTGTATTAATATTGTTCCTTGCATTAAGAGCTTCAATTTGATGGTCATAGTCTGGCATTTGGGGCTGGATTGAGTTCTAAAGGAATTGGGAAGGTTGGAGAATCAAGAAACTTCTTTGAGAAAGGTCTTAAGGTGAGTTAAAGGAACCTATCTATCTAAGTTTTGTGCCATTTGGATTAGCTTTAAATTTCTGGGATTTATTGGCCATTTTTGAAAAATGATGATCATTGGACATTTGGCATGTTATTGGTATGGAAATGGTATATTTGGAATGTGTATGGATAGATAAGATTGATTGTAGAATGAATGATTGAGTTTAGAAATGTTGAAATTTAGTATTGAATGTTGCCCAAAACTAAAGCATGATAATGGAATAGGATTTTGGTGGTTTTGACACTTCCATTGGATTCCTTGGGTGTTTTTATATGGGAGTGTCTTTGGTTGAGGTTTTGGGTCCATTGGTAGCTTTTGGTAAAAATTCTAGAAAACTGTCATTGTGTCTGTATTTTCTGGGTTCTGATATGGTCACTTGAGTGATCTGGGGCTCACTCGAGTGAGGGATGAACATCACTCGGGTGTGGTTGGGTTTTACTCGAGTGATTCAGTGAAATTCTTCATTTTTCCTTCAGTTTCGGTGTTTCACTTCTGCAAAAGTGCAAGAGTATGCCTTTACACTCACAAGCATTCTGTCTCACTCAAGTGCAAAGGCCAGTACTCAAGTGCTCCTCTTCCTTTAAAATTTCCATTGCTCTCGGTTCTCACTTCCTAGACTTCACTAGCTAGTGCTCGAGTGAGGCTTTTGGCTATCACTCGAGTGAGGTCCAATGTGCTCGAGTGTCCTTGTCTTTGAAAAGTTCTTGTGCTCTCGGGTGCTCACTCGCTATCCTTTACTCCCTGGTACCCGAGTGCACACCGTACCACCACTCGAGTGAGCCCGTCTTCACTCAAGTGTCAGTGCCCCATCACTCAAGTGAGGTCATCTTCACTCGAGTAAATCAGTGAAAAATGTCAGTGTTTGTGCTTCTAAAAGGGCATCCCTGGGGTAGTTCTTCCAACCCTTTAGGGCTTTTGTTAGAAGCATATATGAGTGTTAAAGAGACAGTAATGATAACCAATTTAAGTATTGTGAAGATATTAAGTATTGGACTAAGTGGTAACGCATCGTCCTTAATCATGACTTTAGGATTTGATATTTGCTCGGAGCATAGAAGGCCTATGCCTGCTCAAGAACGGAAAGGCCGAGGTAGTGACACTTTATCCTATATCATGTATATTACTTTGCTTGTTTGCATTAATCATTGAATACATTGAAGGGAATGTGGCGTAAGCCCGATCTCGAATACAGAAACAGTTGATAGGACATGGCGAAAGCCCGGCCTTGAATACAGATACAGTGAGGGGACGTGGCAAAAGCCCGACCTTATATACAGTGAAAGGGACGTGGCAGTGTCCCCGACCTCGAATATTGATTGCTGCATTATGATATATGTTTACTTGCTTTGTTTATACGCATCATATTCGTAAACTGTTGCTACTGGGATTCTCCAGAATCTCATTCTTTCTAAATAACATTTTTAGACAGTGCAAGCGGATCAAGGAACAAGCAAGTGAATAAGGGCAATTAGGACTGCCGGCGGTAGTCTTAGTCAGATATTTTAGTTTTATACTGAACTGGTTATCATTTTGGATAAATGTATATATATATTGAATAGATCATAGCATTATAGTTTTGTGTAATCCTCGGTATGGATATTGAGACGGGCAGTGATGGCCTGAACAATATTTTGGATTAATGTTATTATCCCGAGTGAACGTTGGGAATTTGCTGATATTCTGATATTGTATATGTAACAGACCGAACAAGCCAATTGTTTTTATGAACGAAATGAATGGAGATCTATTTGTACAAGTGTTGTAAAAAGTTTAAAATTGTTCCAGATCTCTTATTCGATTATTAAACATGTTTAAACGCTAATCCCGACCTTGATAGTGACGGGGGTTACATTTAACTCTGCCCAGTGCCCCGATCCAACAACCCCGAAAAGAGCCCCACTTGAGGGAGGACCGGATGATCAACATCTTGCTAGTTAGTTTAGGACATTTGTATTTTTTTAAAAACATTTGTAAATAAACCTGTATATTTTATTTTCAGAAATGAAATGCTTGTTGCATTTTACAATAGTTATATTTATATTTTATGACCTTTATATTTATATTTCTAAAACAAAAAATAATAATAAATATTTGTAGCGGTTTTATTGTAAAACCGCTACAAATATTCAAATTTCAAGATATATGTAGCAGTTATATGGAAAAAACCGCTACAACAATAAAATTCAGCAACTTTATAGCGGTTAAAGTTTAAAAACTGCTAGAAAAAAATCAAATATTCAAAAACATAAACTTTAATATATTTGTTGCGGTTATATTTCCTAAACCGCTACAAATGTTTTTAAAGGAGCGTTGGAGGGAATTTCAAAATTCAGATGTTGAATATTAGTAGCGGTTACATTAATAACCGCTACAAACATTCAATTTCAATTTCCCTCTCATTGTCTTTCAAATTTGTAGCGGTTTTATTAATAACCGCTGCAGAATGATACCTCTTTTTTCCAATGGTCATGAACATTTGTAGCGGTCTTTTATTTATAACCACTACAAGACCAAAAAATATTTTAATTTGAATTTCTTCTAGCACCGAAATTTGTAGCAGCTGATAAAATAAAACCACTACAAATAAATATTTGTAGCGGTTACAATGATTTATTTGCTACAAGTGGACATGAATTTTTCTCAATTCTGCCAACGGCTTGATATTTTGTAGCGATTATATGCATAAAACCACTACAAATATTTAATGCAGTAGCGGTTATCGTAGCGGTTTTATAACCACTACAAAATGTTAAACGTTGGAAAATCTTTATATAAGCTTCCAGGCATTCGTAATTCTCTATTCACTCATCTTCTTTACTATACTTTCTTCTTTCTCACTAGTAGTTATGGATAAATCATAGATCAGGTTGCCACGCAATTCTCCTGAATATTTGTAGGGATTAAACAATTTCTTGGATTTCGCATTCACTCATGCCAGCTGTAATGGCAAGATCGTATGTCTGTGTCAAAGTTGCAAGTTCAAAAAGTGACATGCACGACAAGTTATTAAGGAATATTTGCTTGTGAAGCCTTTCCCGGACAAGTATACATTCTGGGAAGTTCATGGTGAGAAGGCCGGTATAAAATATGATGATGCTCTTTCTCGAAGTTCACAAGTTGGAGTTCAACTAGATGAAAATGATCCAGTTAATGATACTGTGCGTGATGCTTTTGGATTTCAAAGCGACAACTTCAACGAAGAAGTGCACGGTTCATAGTCGGTGTTCATGTGGAATGAAGCAGCTGGGGGATTTTTTTCAGCTTGATAGATGAAGCAGATCATCCTCTATATCAAGGTTGTCAAAAATACTCTAAATTATCTTTCTTGATTAAGTTGTATCATATAAAGTGCTTGTGTGGAATCACAGATAAGGGAATGTCAATGTTGCTTGAATTATTACAAGATGCATTCCCTGACGCGGAGATTCCCATAACGTTCTACGAGGCCAAGAAGATTATCAACAAGTTGGGGTTGAACTATCAAAAGATTGATGCATGTTGGAATAATTGTATGCTCTATTGGGGAGACGATTCAAGCAGGGAGACTTGTAAGAGATGCTACACATCGAGGTACAAGACAATTTAGAAGGGGAAAAGTAGAAAAAGAAACCTATAAAGATTCTCAGGTATTTTCCTTTGAAGTCGTGCCTACAAAGATTGTGTATGTCGTCGAAAAGGGCGAAGCACATGAGGTGGCATGACGTTGATAAGAATGAAGATGGTAAATTAAGACATCCCTAGAATGCAGACTCCTGGAAAACGTTTGACAACGACTTTCCATCTTTTGGAGCTGACCCTAGAAATGTTTGGCTTGCTTTAGCGACTGATGGTTTTAAACCATTCGGGAATCTTAGCACAACTTACAGTATTTGGCCAATTGTCTTAGTTCCCTACAACTTGCCCCTTGGATGTGTATGAAACAAAGCTCTTTCATTATGTCTATGATCATTCCAGGTAAAAAGGCACTGGGTAATGACATCGATGTGTATCTCCAACCGCTTATTGCGGAATCACTTGACCTGTGGAATGTCGGTATTGAGACGTACGACGCTTATAGGAAGACATTGTTCAACTTGCGTGCAGCCTTGATGTGGATGATAAGTGACTTTCCTAGCCTTGGCATATTATCTGGTTGGAAAGTACATGTTGGGTCAGCATGTCTAGCTTGCAATTTTGACTCTGACGCAGTGCGCTTTCCCCACAACTGAAAGTGGTGCTTTATGGGGTATCGGAGGTTTCTCGATGGAAGGCATAAGTTCATATTGCAATGGAACCGCTTCAATGGAAAACTAGAAAAAAGAGAACCACCTCAGACTTTGTCCGGTACAGATATCTTACAGCAGCTTAAGCATGTTGAATTTGAGTTCAGAAAATAGACCATATCTTACAAGCTCGCTGAAAGATGCGTAGGACTTCGACGCCTTAACAGTGGAAGAAGATAAGTATTTTCTTCTCTCTTCCATATTGGAAATCTAATTTACTTCGCCACAGTCTTGATGTCATGCATATTGAAAAAAAATGTTTGCGATAATGTGCTATATACGCTGCTTAACAAACCTGACAAGATAAAAGATCATCTTCAAGAGAGGAAAGATTTACGCGCCATGGGAGTTCGTGAAGACGTTTGGTCAGATGAGCATGAAAAATTTCACCCAGTAAAGTTTACCCTCACAAAACCGAATAAGGAAGTCTTCCTCACGATGTTGAAGAAATTAAAAGTTCCTGATCAGTATTCAAGTAACATTTCTCTATGTATTAACTTGCAAGCTTGAAAGTTTGCTAGTCTGAAGAGTCATAACTCACATGTTCTTATGCAGCAGTTACTCCCTCTGGCTATAAAGAATGCACTTCCTCCCGATGTGTCCATCATTTTGGTGGAACTTTATTCTTTCTTTTGGAAGTTGTGTTCCAAGGTTTTGATAGTTGAAGAACTCAATTAGCTACAGTCCAAACTCATTCTTACGCTTTGTCATTTGGAGATAATCTTTCCTCCACCCTTTTTCACTGTGATGATTCACCTTATAGTCTACCTTGTTCATGAAACAAAGCTCACTGACCCAGTTCAATATCGATGGATGTATCTGATTGAGAGGTACTCATTTTAAATATGTACTTTATTGTTAGTTTTATGTTTGTTAGTTGCCCTTTTCAGCATTTAGTATCATTTTTCCCTTCTTTACTTCATAGGGTTTTTGAGAAATTAAAATCTTACGTAAGGAATAAGGCGTGGCCAGAAGGTTCTATAGCTGAAGGCTATATATGGGATAAGGTGTTGTATTTTTGTTCAAGATACTTTGATGACCTTGAGACGGCTTTCAACCGCCCACCTCGTGTTGACGATTGTCCTGAACCTGCACTAATATTAGGAGAATTTATCCCCCGTGTTGGTAAACCAGTTAGAGGAAATAAGAACTTCAAACTAACGGCAATTGAGAGGTTGCAAACACATAGACATGTCTTTTTTAATTGCACTCAAGTTGAACCGTTCATACAGTAAGAATTGTATACTCACATGTTATTCTATATCTTTCGTAACATTTTTCACTTTCATTTCACTATCGTCTTTCCATGATTAATTGTAGGGAATTCAGAAGTCATGTTAAGCGTCAACTCAAGATCTGTACACAAACATCCTCTGAAGTTGACAAAAAAGTCCACAGAGAATTCCCGAGCTGGTTTGTGTTCAGAATACTAAATGACCACAACCCACACTCACCATATTTTAGAGCTCTGGCAATCGGTCCTCTCGATCATGCAAAAAGGTTTACAGCATACAATGTCAATGGTTTCAAGTTTTGCACAGTTTCACGGTATTAAGGATTGCAAACTCAAAATTCGGGTGTTTATGGCACATTTGGGACAAGCAATTATACGAGCAGCAGTAACGCCAACATGCAGTTCGGAGGCATTCCTTACTATGGAAAGCTTCTTGATGTCGTCGAACTTAATTACCAAGGCCGTTTCACCGTGACGCTGTTCTAGTGTTTGTGGACAAATATCACTACCTCTCAGGGATTGACAACTGATGACTTAGGGATCACATCAGTCAATTTCTCATGGCCAATTCATACTGGTAATTCTCAAGATGATGAGCCGTATATTCTTACCTCAGAGGCATACCGGGTTTATTATGTCGAGGACGAAAGGCACAAGGATTTGCATATGGTCGTGCATTTGAAGCCACGAGACCTTTACGACATGGGTGAAGGTGATAACATCACCTACGAGTGTGAGCCATTTTAGCTCACCAATTTCGAAAACTTCTTCTCTGAAGGCGATGACAATTTACCTCTACTTTGGTGCGTTTTTTTAAGTTCACATCATTTCAATTAAATATTTTAACAAATTAATACATCACTAACAATTTTTCTACACAATTTTTGTAGGGATGGCGATGATGAATGATTAAAAAAATTATGTTTTTGTCTTAAAAAAATATTTAAAAAATTAATAAATATTTGTAGCGGTTTTATAACCGCTACAAAAACATAAAATAACCGCTACTAATAAAAACCGCTACAAAACTCGCCACACTAACCACTACAAGTACAACGCAGATTCCTATAAATACATACCCCCACCACATCTCATTTCAAACACTCCCCCATTTCTTTCCACCTAACCCTTCTTTCATTTTCTCTCATTCGCAAATTTTTTTCTATAAGTTGAATAGCTGAATAAGGTGATCAAATATGGTAACAAGTTTTTAAATTTTTGATTTCAATACTTTTTTCCTTCGCATAAAATTTATTCTCACTATTTTTTTTTGCAGATATTTAAGAGTTTTTTCTCATTTGCACCTATTTTCCTTACATAATCATAAACACATTGTAGTAGACAACATAATAGTGCTTGGTTATCTAGGTATCCTCAATAATATTATCAATACAATCTTCACTTTTTTCCAACCAAATTCAAACATTCCTTTTTAATTATAAATGAGTTACACTATTGTATAATAAACTAATTAAATTTGCTAAACTACTAAAATAATAAACTATTTAATTTAATATAAAAAAGGGCAACAAACGATTGTATTTTTTAAAAAACTTTGTACCGGTTATTTAACAGCTACTAATTAAAAGCACCATTTTCAAACGGAAATTATTTTTTTGGTGCAAAATTTGAATTTCACTGAAATTAGTAGCGGTTATGCAACCACCACTAGTTTATGGTGCCATTTTTAAAATTCATATTAGTAGTGGTTCATAGAACCGCTACAAATATAGTAGTAGGCATTATGCATGAGTAGGGGTTTAAAAAAACCGCTACAAATTCGCTTGCAACAGTAGATTTAGTAGCGGTTTTAGGAATTGCTACTAATGATATTGGTAGCAATTAAAACTGCTACGAATAGGCCTTTTTAACCGCTACTAAACCATAGTTTTTTTGTAGTGCGTAATTTAGTAATATAATTGTTAGATTCAAAGTTTTGATGATAACAAAAGATTGTTGTGAGATATGGTAAGAATATAATGTTTTGCAAGTTTAAACAATAGTTGAAACTATTACCAAAGTATTACCAAATACATATCACTAAGTTCAGAGGTTATTGCTAGTATTTTAACTGATGCACTAGAGTGATAGACCTAGCACTCGAGCATCAAGCATTTTTGCACTCGAGCACATGCAAGTGTTGGACAGAAAGTATTTGATAGAAGTAAGCTCTAGCTGAAAATACCAGGACAACTCGAGTGATGGACATAACACTTGGGTGATGATGAGATTTGTACTCGATCATGAAGGGACACTCATGTAAGTGTTTGACAAAAAGCAATGACAGAGACAGGATATCATCATCTCACTCGAGCACAGAACCTCTACTCGAGTGATAATCTCAAGTACGCCCGAGTCCTTACAAGTGTGGCAGAGGAAGTGTTTACTCGAGAGCAAGGTAACTCAAAATGCAAACTGTACTCGAGTCCAAGCGAGTGAGGGACAAGAAGTATTTGCCCGAGAGTCACCGAGTGCGTGGAAGAGAAAGTATGCTCGAGTGGAGGATACTGCACCCGAGTGATACCTCAGTACTTGTGAGTGTGGAATCCAACTCTCTCCATTCTGATGCAAGTGCTGAAGCAAAAGAGTATCTTTTACAAGAATATATTGTTCACTCGAGTAAGAGTAAGTATGCTCGAGTGAGGGCCCACATCACCTGCAAGTGCAAAATCATACTCTTGATAAAATGGGATGCGAGTGTTATCCAAAGATGTGTACTCATAGTGTAAAATACAATGGCACTTGAGTGAGAGAATATGTACCCGAGTGAGGTCCCACATCACTCGTAAGTGAGAAAATGCACTCTCTCAAAATCATGTGGAAGTGCAACACAAAAGATGAAGTAGAAGAACAACTATGAAGATTCACTCGAGTGAGGCCAATGCACTCGAGTGATCCTCTATCAGAAGCCAAAACGTCACTGACTCATAGCGATCAATCCGAATATAGTTTAATATTATTTAATCACTCTATTTCCACTTGTTATTATTATTTAACATCATTTAACATATATTACAAGTGTGATACATGTGGTTGGTCATTTGAATTAGAAAAGCACAAAGGAAGTCAAACAACGGCAGACAGAATCACTACTTCCAACCAAGCACATACCTCCATGTTCAAAGATTTCAAATGTACGCATGCTTTTTCATAGTATAATGCTCCGCTCCATAATTATTATTATTCAACGGGCAAAATCAACTAGCTATAAATGTAGAGCTTCAGAGACAATCAAAGATAATGAAGAGCAAGAATTCAGACAAGCAAATTCACGAGTCTCTGTTATTCATATTTTCTTTGTATTATTATTATACTTTAGTGTTTATCATATTTGCTCTATAAGAGAGTCTGTATACACTTCATATTCTATTTTCATTTGATCTCAAGGTACTGGGACCTTGAAAGGGTAGATATTCTTATGAGAGAAGCAGTTGAGAGAATTCATAGTAGGACTTTCTGCTCATAAAACTTACAAGATACAAGCAGTAGAGAACGTTGCTGCTCGTAAGACTTACAGTGGTGTAAGCAGGAGAGAACGTTACTGCTCATAAGACTTGTAAAATAGTGGGTAGGGTAACTGTTGTTGCTAACACTATGCATGTATCAAGTGCAAAAGATAATAATACTCTCTATGACAATATGTCATACTTTGGGGTGGTTGAACACATTTGAGAGTTGGATTACCTAGGATTTCAGGTTCCCATTTTCTGATGCAAGTGGGTTGACAATAATAATATTTTGAAAGTGAATGAGTTAGGATTGATACAATTGAATTTGAATAAGTAAAGGTATAAAGAAGAGCCTTCATTTTGCCTTCTAGTGCTAAACAAGTGTTCTATGTTCCTGACCTTACAAATAAATAATGATCTATTATTTTGTTATCAAACAAAACAAATGAGGATGCAGGAGGTGAATTCAATGAAGATGATCATTTCCAAGAGTAATCACTTGAATCACAATTCAATGAGGACGATACTTTATACGTTAGGTATGACCACAATGAAAGAATTTAGATATCAAAGAGGGGGAAGTTGTTTCACTAATTAAAGAAAACAATTGTTACTGAAAAGAACATTAAAATATCAAGACCAGGAAAAGAAAAACTGGCACTTGATCATGTATTTTCCTTTTCCTTTGATGTATTTATAATTGTATAAATAATATTCAATGATTTGTTTAAATTTGTTGGCATTTATTAGCCGGAATTGAGTATTTTATATATTGTAATACATCCAGCTAGAACTAGATCTGCTTGAGTGCTTGGTATATATATGTTGTTTCTATGGGTTATTTTGCAAGTGGCTGATCGAAAGTGAGTCCCCCAATTCTTAAAAAAAATTATCACACTTACTTAACGGTTATTTGCCAATATAATAACCGTCAAGTATTATATATATCACGGTTTTTCCAAATAACTGTCAAATAAACCTCTTTCTCTGGTGACAAATATTTTACTATTTATTATTTTTAACTGTTAAGTATTATACAAAATATTTCACAGTTATTATTAAAGAACCGTTAAATATATATTGCTATATTTAACATTCATTATCTTACAATCGTTAAATATAGCGTCATGAAAAGTAGTAAAATATAGTGTTCAATATTTTACGGTTAAAAATCATTAGATATAAATATTTAGTACTCAGATAATATAGGTAAAAATAACCGTTAAATATAGATAAATTTGTAGAAGTATTAGTTTGTAAACCTAAAATCTTTGATTAGCAATAATTTTGAAAATTAAAACCAATTTCAGCTTTCTATACCAACCGAGAAAGAAAGTAGATGTACAACTTTGAAAATTAGGGAAACTTTTATTATTTCTTAATTAGAGTGACAAAGCACACTCTCAAATGCCTCCTTAACTCTAATGCTAAGGCGCTGTTTGGTACGTGGTATTGAATTTTGATGGATTGGGATAGGGATAAGGATTGGGATTAGGATTGGGATTGGGATTGGGATTGATGCTTTAAAAATATGTTTGGTATGAGGTGTTAATTGGAGGGAATGATTTTACCAATCTTATTTAATAAACAAGTACTAATTATAAAAAGACTCAAATACCCTGTCCTAATCCCAAACTTGATCGATCAACCAAATCCTCAGGAAAATCAGTGTTGAACTCATCGTCGCGATCGTCATAATTGGAAAGGTTCACCTAGTAAAAACTTCAAATATATTTCTGAAGAACCAAGTAAACAGGGTATATTTATTGCCGTGAAATCAGCAAAACAGGAAAATCAGAAGGCTATGGATTCAAAGTGACCAAACAAATAAATAAAAACCCATTTGCGAAGCTAACGAACATTAAAGAGCTCTCGTCTAATAGGTTCGTGGCTTTGAATTTTGATATAGAGATGAGAGACATCTCGATATCACAATCAAATCGCTAATTAATAGCCAACAATGCACATCTTCGACAGAGAGAAAGGGGAAAAGTGATTGGTGCTGAGGCGACGGAGTGAGCGGCGGTGAGAGAAACCGTGTGAAGTTGAGACGTCGATGGTGAGGGGAAAAAAAGAGGTAGTGAACATTTGAGAGGGATTTTAGGTTATGATTGAGGTGATTTTTGTCTAGAAATATTTTATTTAAGGGTATTTTTGTCTTCATAATTTTGCAATCCCGGGATTCAAAACACAATACCAGGGGGGAGGTGGCTTTGCAGCAATCCCACTTTCGTGGTATTCCCAATCCCTGGTTACCTATAGTCCCTCATACCAAACGACATATTCTGACTCAATCCCTGATCCAATCCCACTCCCTGTCCTCAAATACCACGTACCAAACAGGGCCTAAGTGTTTTGGCTAATCTAATTTAAAATATTAAGAGAATTAAATAATTGGGTCCTCTCTGTTTTTTTTAAGAGGTAATAATTGTGTTTTTGTTTTCCCATAATTCCCGTGGTCATTATACCCTCCACATAAAGTTCCAATTCGCAAAACTCACATTTAAGAATGTTTTAGGAGAGACACTTGGTGTCAGTTAGAATACAAACCCTGAAATAATTACGTTCAACCAATATAATGTGTTGGGGGGGGGGGGGGGGTGTGTTTTGGGGGTTCGAGCCAAGAAGCTCAATAGGTAATTTGAAGGGAAAAAAATTCAGTTTTTGGTTTTAATAGTGAGCAATCGAGTTTAATTCTATTTTAATAATGTGTGTTTGTGGGGGGGGTTTTGGGGGGTTCGAGCCAAGAAGCTCAATAGGTAATTTGAAGAAAAAAATTCAGTTTTTGGTTTCACTAGTGAGCAATCGAGCTTAATTCTATCTTAATAGTGTGTGTTTGTGGGGAGCACGCTGGATTCAGCACAAAACGCCCGATGGGCAATTTAAAAAAAAAAATTGTGAGTGTTTGGGGATCAAAGTGGGCAATTGAGCTTGAGATTGAAAAAATAGCTTTTGGTATAAGCTCAACTTTGGAGCTTTTGGTGATTTAGCTTTTGGAGAGAGTGAGAATGATTAAAATATTTTTTTAGTTGTGTCCAGTGTGATATCAGACTGATTGCAATTTTACCCTTAATGTACTTTTTCGGCTACCAAAATTAATTTCAACTATTTTTTGGTGCTTGTAACCCTTAAAATATTTTTTCAACTGTACCCAATGTGTTATAAGACTGATTGCAATTTTATCCTTAATGTACTTTTTCAGTTCCAAAAATTATTTTAAAATATTTTTTGGTGTTTTTAACCCTTCAAAATATTTTTACACCCACTCTCTCTTACTATTATCACAAAAGTCACTTGTACTTAAGTCAATCCAAACAAATTTTATTTTTACAAAAGTCATTTATACAATCGTTGTTCCAAACATAAATCATATTACACAATCGAGCTTTTACCAAAAATAAGATTACCAAACGTTAAATTGAGAAACTCTATTTTTCCCATCGCTATTCCAAACACACTCATAGTTTTTGCCATAAGCTCAATTTCTTAGCTTTTACTAATTTAGCTTTTGGGAAGAGTGAGAATGGTTAAAATATTTTTTTAGTTGTGTCCAGTGTATTATCAAACTTATTGTAATTTTACCCTTAATGTACTTTTTTTGCTACAAAAATTAATTTCAACTATTATTTGGTGCTTTTAACCCTTAAAATATTTTTTCAACTGTACCCAGTGTGTTATCAGACTGATTGCAATTTTATCTTTAATGTACTTTTTCAATTCCAAAAATTATTTTAAACTATTTTTTGGTGTTTTTAACCCTTTAAAATATTTTTTCACCCACTCTCTCTTACTATTATCACAAAAGTCACTTGTGCTTAAATCAATCCAAACAAGTTTTACTTTTGCAAAAGTCATTTATACAATCGCTGTTCCAAACATAAATCACATTACATAATCGGGCTTTTACCAAAAATAAAATTACCAAAAGCTAAATTGAGAAACTCCATTTTTCCTATCGCTGTTTCAAACACACCCAATGTCCAACGATTTTTCTGGATTCCAAAAAGATTTGATGGGGCCATATATACATCGTTAGACTAATTTTGTATTGGTAATAACATGATATATTATGCCCTGTTTGGTATGGTGGAATTGAAGGCATGGAATTGGAATTGGAATTGGAATTCAATTCCATGAGTCGTACATGTTTGGTACAAAGAAATGCTCATAGAATTTAATTCCATATGGAAGCCAAATGGGGCAAATTCCATCAAACTCAATTCCACCTAAATAGCTAAGATTTACAATTTCATGTCTTCAATTCCAACTTTGCCCTTTCTGTGATGAGACCCAGGTTCAAGAACCCGGACCGGACCGGCCGGTCCGGCCCGGAAACCGGTGAACCGGTCCAGTCCGGGTTCCAATTTTTTTTTAAATTTTTTTTTATATTTTTCTTTTAAAATTTCATACTATAGTATAAGCCTAAAATTTTCAATTTCTTACAACGGAGAGGGATTTTTTATTTTTTTAATTATAAAGGCATTTTGATCTTTTCACATATAAATTAGGACTCATTTCCATAACATACCAAACATATTTTTAAACCTTATTTACATTTCCATATTCATTTCTATCAAAATCAATTACATTGTAACAAAGTACCTTTACTCTTTGGTGTTTCAGGCGTTTTCGCACCAATTAATCTTAACTTAAAATAAGAATCAGCTAAAAAATAAGGACCAGCTAAGCCCAAAGTTTTAGTTCCGCACTGCCTTTTTCCTTAAAAAATAATAAAGCACATGGAATAATTATTATATTATTATCTTTTTGAGAAATTTATTATATCAATATATTAACGTAACATCATTCATTGTTTTGGGTCGTCATTATCCAGAACCTTCAACTTGACGAATTCGTTCCACAAAAACTACGAGCCTGTCCGTGGACACAGCCTGGGGATAAGCTGATAAGCATGAAGAAAAGGACAACATAATTCTCATCCTTACAATTTTATTTTCATTTTACCCCCGAAAAAAAATCTAATCCCAGTTCCACCAATGAAAAATATAAAATTATCGTGGGAGAATTACTGATAAATACTTTTTTAGAAAATTAATTGTTAAATGCTATTATGGAAGATTTGTTGCACATAACGAAAGATATTATGTATACAACAAAAGATTGTTTGCACATTTATATGAAAGATTTTTACATATACGGAAGATAGTTTGCACAAAACAGAAGATCGCTTGCACACATAGAAAATCGCTTACACGTTTGATAACAATCAGTAATTAATTTACCTCTAAGATATTTTTGGATAATTTTCCCAATTATCGTCCATCGTATATTTTTCTTATACTGTTGTCTGTGGGTGCAAATGAAATTGTCAAAGACAATCAAAGGCTCTACCAGAAAATATGTTATCTTTGTGCGGAAAAACTTTAAATCATGCCAATCATTTCAATTGTTGATTTGCCAAAGCAAGCTCCAGATTCAGTATATTCCAGCTTTCGTACTTGGATAACCTTTCTTCATTTATTATCTATATATTATTTTATAACTATCATGTCATTAATTAATCAATTATATAACTCATAAAACTAAGAATATTGATGGACAAATTATATTATACAAAAATGAAATAACTAAATAAGGATATTATTGGCTTGTTATTCATTTTATTATCTTGAATTATTATTTTTGAGTTGGACGTCATCATGACTATGGATATAACCAATATATGATAATATCTTTTTATATGATTAAAATTTATCTAAAAAAGATTATATGATAATATTTTTCTATATAACTAAAATCTATCTAAAAATAATATTAGTTGGCCTTTAATAAAAATATTATATATTATGATAAAAATAAAATAAAAAATACTCCTATATATTATATGTATTAAACTAATAACAACATCATTTCAGGACGGAACAAGGCCGGTCCTGTATCTCGATAATAATTTTATCTAATCCCGCTTTTATCCCATCCCAAAATCACGGTGTTTGAAATGGGACAGAATTAACCACCCCGTACACAGTAAAGAAAAATTCTCCATATATAGGATATTTTTTCTGTTTTTAAATTTTGTACGCGTATATCAGCACTTTAATATAGCCATTTTTGACGATAAAATTTTTATTTATGGACCTTTTTTCCTAATTTTCCTTTAATTAAATAAAGAGAGGAAACGTACAGTGAGAAAAAGAAAATATAACTGAGGACCCAAAGATAACGAAGATGAATGTGTGCTGATTCAGCAGTACGCACCGCCACGTGTCACAGAATACCCCGGTAGCTCCCGGTTTTGTGAATAAAATCCCCAGTAGCGCCCACATTGCCGCCGGTTGTTTTTCCCGGATCCACCTCCGCCCACATTTTCCATATAAAAGCTTCTCACTCTGTCGTCTTGGCAAGTTTCCCTTATAACCGCCATTAGATTCAGCTCAATCTTCAATTCACACACACCTCGTTGCTTCTTCAGCAGAGAGAGATTAATTGATAATCGCAGGGCATATGAGCTTGAGGTACATGTTGAGGATGGGGTACCAAACAGGGATGCGATTGTTGCAGGGGATGAAAGATCAGGGCTCCAAGTACGGCGATTCCACCATTAAAACTCTTCGCGATTCTGCTTCGTCTTCTTCCTCCAAGCAGGCCAGGCGCTTCTCTAACGCCCTCGATTCTTCCGCCTTGAAATCTTCCAATCCCGATAAGCTCAAGCAAGCCGAAGAGTCCCTCAGAACCATCATGTACTTGAGCTGTTGGGGCCCTAATTGATCCGATCCATCCTGTTCTCCTTTTCTTGGCTTTTGTAAGATCTTGTAAATTCAACGATATATACGTACTGATGTGTTTGTATCACTGTATTAGAAATCGGTGGTAATGGAAACGCCACCATATATGCTGGGGTTGATTAATTTTTGTAACTAGTGTTGTGCTGGAGAAATGAAATAGCATTTCCTGAATCGACCTGCAAATTCTGGGTTTATTTGCTCTGTTAATTTTTCTATGATTTGTTTTCGTTTCGGTGAATCAACTACACACTGTTCTAGTATGTAAAGATGTTACTCTCTGATTGGTGGCTCAGTTAATTATGAAAGCCTATACGGCGTGTTTGTATTGGAACTCCCCAAATGGACTTTCCCTAAATCCAACAACACCCCTCAAACGGACGATCCAAACACGCTATTGCTTGTGTTGGAGTTATAAGGGATTGTAGCAGAGAGTGGACGATGGGATTGGAACTTCATCACCGAGATTGTGGACAGCTTGTTAATATGATGAAGACGAGAGATGTGAAAGTGATCATTCTTTTTAACGAGTTTTAGAGGAAGATTGATTAATTGATTGCTTTTTTGGGAAGAGATAGGACACTCTAGTGTAATTAGTGCAAGGGAAATGTGAGTTGTATGTGGTCAGACTTCAGTAAAAGAGCTAGTTTGATAAAAATTTGTTTAAATAATATATTAAAAAATTAATTTCAGAAGAACAAAAGATAAAAGCTAAAATTTAGAAGCAGAAGAAGGTTGCATCAACGTGACTATTGAGCCAAGCATAACACAGTGGTTGTTTGAGTTAACGTTCAAGAAGCATATTCACGTAAGTTAGATAAAATCCATCTCACATATTTACTTCGTATACTGTAAATCATGTTGAAAAAGTAGTTTTTACCGCTAACCCAAACATGTACATAGTTGATCAGCCATTAGAGGCAATTTTCAATATTCCTCACTCCCCCTTTGTTATACCCTTATCTTATTTTCACATTTTTCAGAGTATTTGTTGAAAATGATATGCAGTTCGGTGAACAGCACATGAATAACATAAATATACTGATAATAGTTGCATGATTACAGAAATTCCCCATAGGGGTTTGTACATATCAATTACAAATGATGTGGCCGCACAGGCTACTGGAGTATCTAAACCTGTTACAATGAAACGGAGACATCTTCCCATCTTCGTTTCCCTACTGCATTCCTCCCGTAGGGTTCTCTTCTCTACCCTCAGTACACCTCCTGATTTCACCTATTTAAATTGATGGTAGGGGAAGGTGAGATTCGAGAGAATCTCAATAGGAAACAGATACTATAATGCGTGCATGATAGATGCAATGTGTATGACATATTAGCTTTAATTAGATGTATGCCCCATAATGATATTTCTGCATACTCAATGTTTCATGCAACAAAACTATGGCCATAGCGAAAACAGAAACATAGCTTCATTTATTCAAATATGCTATACACAATCAAGTAAAGCAATCACATACATCACTACACAAGCAGAGATATCAAATACACGTAAGTAAGGTAAGTCTCTTACCTCTAGTTTCTGAGTCCTTCTCTTGTACCCGGTCCGACTATACTTTTCTTGAAATTTTGACCTGAGCTATACCGACATATTTTTGCCCAAGGAATCCATTTTCGGCTTTGAAATTACCAAATTCACTGTCAAAAGACAAAAATGCCCTTGGAAGCCCCTTATTTAGGGTTTCAAGGGCATTTTGGTCATTATACTTTTTAGGGCTTTTCTGGAAAAGTGTTCAACTATAACCCCATCTAATTTTTCCTCCTGAACGCAATAGAATCATCAGATCATCAAAAATCCAACTCTAACCCCCCTAAACTAGAGCTGGCTGAAACCCAAGATTATCTGGGAAAAATTGGAGTTTTTCAATTCTAATTTCGCATACTTGCTTCTTTCTACTTCTAATCACTATATTAACTATTTAATTACATTCTAACCTCCATTTAGACTCAATTTGGGCAACATAACGTTTACAGTTCAATGTTTCCCAAATTTTACAATCACAGCAAATCAACCAGAAATTTAGCAATTAAATCAACCACAATAATCACAACAACAATAATTTCAAGTTTAAGAAGTCACCTTTGCTTCCTTCTTGTTGTTCCCTCTTTGGTCGAAACCCTAGCTCCCTTAAACAATGAAATTTTGCTTCAAAACCACCTTGAATCTTGTAGAGGAGTAGCTTAAAGGAAGGATTATACAAGTCAAGAGCTAATTCATCGAAGAAATCAAGCCTACCTGACAAAATTGCTCCTCCTTCTCTCTAAGATCTCAAAACTCTCTCTCTCTCCTCCCTATGAGCTTGGCCACGGTTTATGAAGCAATCAGGAAGAGAAATAGCTTTTTATGACATATCTCTTAATTTCTCTAATTATTTAATTAACCCAAAAATCAAACTTTGACTTTTTGTGTCATCAACTTTATGTACATACAATTGATGTCATAAGTCCAATTACATATACATAATATTTTGCTCTTCTTGGCCATGCAACATCACGTCTTAGGGTCCTTTAAATCATAAAAAATAGGCCTGATAAGTTATCCCATAAATTGCAAACTTATCATCACATATTTTTCCCTATTTTAGGATTTGTCTTAATTCTAGCAAATTTTCTGCCCAAATTTTGAAAAATTATAACTAAATTTGTAAACATTGTATTAGAGTGATTCCAAAGGCTATAGAACCTTTATTAAGTCTAGTTTTAAGGAAAAATATAGCCTTTTGTCAATTGAAAGCACAAAATTCCCAGAATTTAAAGGCTTGTTTGATTATGTTCTTTGTTTTTTGTTCTCACAAATAGTTTTATAAAATAGTTTTTAGAAATAAGTTTTAAAAATAAAAAAAAAAATCTGTTTGGATAGATTGTTTTGAAAATCGGTTTTTGAAGTGATGTGATGATGCGGTCATCGGCAGTGAAATGACGGTGGTTGTCATTGGTAGTGTAGTATCGATAGTGGATAAGTGGCGGCCTCAAAAAATAAAAAACGGGAAAACAAAAATAAGAAAACAACTCAAAACTGTTTTTGCTTTTTAGTTTTTAAAAACAAATTTTTTGTTTTGTTTTTAGAAACAATTTCTTGAAAATAGTTTACCAAACATGTTTTATTGTTTTTAAAAAAAATAGTTTTTTTTAAAAAAAAAAATCAAACAACCCTTGAGTTTTTGGACACTGTTCTAGAAAACTGACAGTTTTTCTGGGCTAATTTAAAAAATTCATAACTATTTGCATACAGCTCAAAAAATTACCTATCAAATTAAAACTCATGATGTCTACTTTCATCCTGTAAAATTTCATAATTTTTGGTCATCATTTGGTCATCCAAAACACATGACAAACTCACTGCTTCACAGAAAATTTCACTGGTAGCAAATCCTCATTCCTGGGACTCTTGCTAAACTAAAGCTTAGCAGTCCACTCAGGTTTATTCTCAAGCCTCTAATCCCAAGATCCGGGATATATCACCCTTCTCTTGAAATGTAGCGGTGTTTGTTTTTACAGGCACATTATTCTCTAATTGAAGCCAATTATGTTTGAGGCACCATCAAACTTCTCTCAGCGTGAATCCGAATCTTGGTCCGTCACATTTTGAAGGATTAACTTATTCCACTAAACCCAATCCCTATTGGTTAGTAATGATTTTTGCATGGGTTGATGATGTAACACCCCAAATTTTTATTCATAAAAAATATATTGTAATTAATTGAGAAATTCAATAAAATGGTGAATATTCATGTATTAGGATCTTATGAATTTTGAAACATTCATGTTCATAAGGAAATGAGAAAATTAATTAAAGAAATGAATTAAATTACAAAGGTGATAGCAAAATCATAATTTTGCCAATTTTGCCAAAGATTAATTATTTTCCAATTAATTAGAGTTAATTTCAATTAATCATGGAAAATAGAGGAAAATGTATAATTGGATTATTCTTGATGGAATACATTAAGAATTGTGAAATTAGAGGGAATTATACATAATTCATTTAATTGAATTATGGAATTAATTAAATACATATTATTTCCTTTTTCTTCCATAATTTCGCTTAGCATGAAATGCATGGGAGAAAAATTGATTTAATGAAATTTAACATGCTAAGCACCATTATCATGTGAAGAGGAGATTAAATGATGATTAATTTCATGAGCACGGGTCCAAAATGCTACAAGAAAAGAATAATGATTATAATGGTAAGGTAGGTATGACATGAAGTATGGACATGATGATCAAGGTAGGGTGATGGTAAGAGAGCAAGTAAGTAACATTATTCGGGATGTATGGAGCAAATAAGGCATAAAGTGAGTCAAAGTATGGGTGAAGGTATGGAGGGAGGTATGGTGAGAAATATGTGTCACCATAACAACCCTTGATGAGATTAATGGTGTAGGATCAAGGGAGCATTTTTATAAAGCTTTTCCCTTCCCTTCCCTTCATTTATTTCATCCAAGCCACAAGAGAGAGAGAGAGAGAGAGAGAGAGGAAGTGCCTCGGAGACTTTGAGAACTAGAGAGAAAAGGAAGAAGAAATCTTAAGGTAAGAAGCTAAACTCTTAAGGTTTCTTGTGATTTTGTCTTAGATCCTTCTCTAAACTGTGATTCTTCATGCATCCATGATCTTAAAGACACCATTCTTAGCTCAAGAAGAGAGAGAGGAGATGTCTAGAGAGAGAAGATTCAAGATCTCAAGAGGTAACCTCACAAACTTTAGATCTAAACTAGTATGGTGTTGTTGTTGAGGTTTGTGTTTGGTTTTGGTGATTTTTGTCAAGTTTGTAAATTTGGAAAGTCCTAACTCTAAGGGGAGATTCTGTCCAAATTTAGTCTAATCATATTTAGAATGTGATTAAGTGGTTAAATAAGTGATTAAAGGTCATAAGAAGTTGTTTTATGAATTGAAATCATAAAACTCCATTTTCTCCAATTATTAAAGAATTTCCTCCAGATCTGTGTTGGTCAGTGTTGGGACTGGATTTTGGTGTTTTTGATGATTTCATTGTGTTTTGAATGGAAAATTGTGTAGGGTTCATGTTGGGTACAAAGTGAGAAAAGCTCTAGAAAGTGAAATGACAAAAATAGCCTTAAAGCCCTCACATAGGGGCTGCTAGGGGTAAATATGTAATTGGAGCTGGATTTTAATAAATGATAAGTAAAATATTTGCATATTTATTTTCCCTTATATGATGCTTTTATGGACAATATTTGAGTTTAATATGATAAATTTGGGTGTGATTGAAAATAAATAATGTTTTTGGAATAAATAGCATTTAAAAAAATAAAAAAATGAAAGTACTGTAGCGGACGGAAGGTACTGTAGCGACGGAAGCACTGTAGAGCCGCCAGATACTGTAGCTGTTGCCGACAATCACTGTAGCAGCAGCTATATCACTGTAGCAGTACTGTAGCATGTGGTTTTTTCCCTTACAAATAGAGATCAAGGCCAAGCTCAAAGGACGAAGAGAGGAAGAGAATTAGAAGACCTTCTCTAACAAGGAGAGATCTTTTCTTTGACAGTTATGAATAAATTGTGTTATTTTCTAGATTTAATTTCATATATTGTATCAATTCTTGCATGCCTCCATCTTGGAAGGCTTAGGATTGTATTACGTTTTTGCATGCTTCTATCTTGGAAGGCTTAGGATTGTATTACTTTCTGCATGCCTCCATCTTGGAAGGCTTAGGATTGTATTACATTTTGCAAGCCGCCTATATGGAAGGTTTTACCTCCTAAATGGACGGCTAGATTTCTCCATTTTTTATGCATCTTTTGGTTGTATATTTATGTTTGAGAATTTAATATTCAAGTTTATATAGTATTTTTGAGGTTTTCATTCAAGCTTTATGCAATGTTAACTTATTTTTGTTTTTTTAAATTTTATCATAAGCTAAATTTCCATTTTCCTAGGGTGATGATGTAGCTTACACTTACTAATAACGGATTGAATCTTAACTTATTAAATCTAGTTTGAATTTCTCCTTCATGATTGAGTTTTAATTATTATTCTTAATGCTTTTGATTGACTGGCCATCTTTTGAATGATTTCAACATGCATGTTGAGACCGGAAGAGATGCATGTGTGTAAATCCTATAATTAAAACCATGACTTGCATATGAAATAGAAAATATATTCATATGAGTTGTGTAGTCTTACTGAGTTTCATAAATCTTAATGCATAATTAATTGCTTAAATTCATATAGGAATATATTGGATTAGCAATTAATTATAGAATTTCTTGACCTTAGAAGAGGCTAGTAATTAAATTAGAAAAACTCGACTATAAATTATGTGGAATCAATTAGGCTAGAATAGATAAGTGTTTCAATCCGGAATTTGTGAAGTGAAATCTAATCCCTAGGACTTTTCCTCATATTTGCTTTCTTATCATCTGCACTCAAATTTAATTGTTTTTCTTTTATTTTGTACTCTTAATCACCAACAAATCGATCGACTAAATAGAATTAAAATTACCTATTTTGGTACTTAGTGCTCAATCCTCGTGGGAACGATACTTTACTTACTTCTATATTACTGGATTATGACAGTGTACACTTGCACTATTTAATTGATCATCTGCACCCATAACAAGTTTTTGGCGTCGTTGCCAAGGATTGTTGTCATTAATATCAATACCAAGTAATTTTAATACTAATTTGGTCTTCATATTACATTTGTTTTTCTTCTTGGTATCTTGTGTTTCTTTACAGGTTTTTGCTTAGTGTATGACCAGATCGAAGGAGACTAAACTATTGCCTTTTGATTCAGAGTTCTAAAGAACTTGTCGAAGAAATCAAAGAGTTTGATAGCAGTCTACTTCAATCCTAAGCAATTTGATGGCGAATCCGGGGGGAAGAACAACAATACCAAAACACTCCGTGACTATGCAACACTAACAGTCATGGGGACAAATTCTGGAATCATGAGACCACCAGTAGCAGCTAACAACTTTGAAATCAAGCTGGAAATTATCTAGATGATGCAAGCAAATCAGTTCGGTGGTTTACCAACAGAAGATCCTAATGCACATATAGCCAACTTCCTAGAAATCTGTGACACATTCAAGTATAATGGTGTTACTGATGATGCCATTAGACTTAGACTTTTCCCTTTCTCACTTAGGGATAAGGCTAAGAGTTGGTTACAATCGCTACCAGTAAGAGGCATAACTACATGGGAGATCATGGCGCAAAAATTTTTGAAGAAATACTTTCCTTCAGCAAAAATTGCTAAATTGAGGAATGAAATTGCCTCATTTACCCAGCATGAACAAGAAAGCCTCTATGAAGCATGGGAAAGATACAAGGAGTTGCTAAGTAAATGTTCTCATCATGGGTTACCAAATTGGTGGCAACTGCAAATTTTCTATAGTGGGATGACGCACATCTTCAGAATTCTTGTAGATGCTGCAGCTTGAGGATCTTTAATGGGAAAAAATATAGATGATGCTTACAATCTACTTGAGGAGATGGCAGCCAATGCATATCAATGGCCTTCTGAACGTAGCAATTCAAAGAAAGTACTTGGAGTGCACTAACTGGATGTCCTTGCAACTTTGTCTTCTCAAGTTGCATCTATATCCAAGCAAGTAGGATTATTGACAACCTAAGCAAATATAATCAGCATTCCTATGGAAGCTTGTGATCAATGTGGAGGACCTCATGTGAGCATGCAATGTCAAGAAGGACAATCATTCATGCCAAAGCAAGCTCATTTTATCGGAAATCAAAGGAAAGACCCATTTTCAAACACCTACAATCCAAGTTGGTGAAATCATCCAAACTTTAGTTGGAGGCATAATCAAAATGCATTCAAGCCACAAGGGAACTACCAACAATAAGCTCTTCAACAACCAACTCCACCACAGCAGAAGGTGAATGTGGAAGATGTACTGGCTCAATTCATGGCCAGGACTGATGCAACACTTAAAAGCCAAGACGCCTCAATAAAAAACTTGGATATCCAGATGGGCCAAATTGCAAATATGCTTAATTCCAGGCAACCAAGAACTCTACAAGTGACACCAAAAGAAACCCAAGAGAGCATGTGAAGATCGTTACACTAAGAAGTGGGAAAGAATTGAAAAATCCTTTAATTAAAAAGAAGGATAACGGATAAAAGAAAGAAGGTGGAGAAGAACAGAAGGAGGAAGTACAAGAATAGAAGGAGGATGATGTGATACCAGGAAGAATCAGTTTTCTAGACAATCCTCATCCATATGTACCACTAATTCCATACCCTCAGAGACTCATGAAGGCAAAGCTAGACAAGCAATTTGCAAAGTTTCTAGAGGTTTTCAAGAAGTTGTACATCAACATTCCTTTTGCAGACGCTCTTGCCCAAATGCCCAGTTATGCAAAATCCATGAAGGACATTCTTTCAAATAAGTGTAAGCTTGTGGAATTTGAAACAGTTGCACTTACTGAGGAGTGCAGTGCTATTCTCCAAAAGAAATTACCTCCAAAGCTGAAAGATCTAGGAAGCTTATGCATACCTTGCACCATAAGTCAATGTCACTTTGAAAGAGCACTTTGTGATCTTGGAGCAAGTGTAAACCTCATGCCTCTATCTGTCTACAACAAACTTGGTCTTAGAGAGGTAAGGCCAACCATAGTTTCATTACTTCTAGCTGACCGATCAATAAAACATCCAAGGGGTGTCTTAGAAGATGTTCTGATGAATGTGGACAAACTTATATTCCTGCTAATTTCATAATACTTGACATGGAAGAAAACCAAGAAATTTCTATTATTCTTGGGAGGCCATTTCTAGCAACTGGGAGAACATTAATAGATGTGCAACAGGGGAAGTTAACCTTATAAGTTCAAGATAATCAAATATCCTTCAACATCTTCAAGGCTTTGTCCTTTCCAAATGAAGGCGACACCTGTTATAGAGTGGATACATTGACCAGCTGCATAAAAGACATGATGGACAAAATTTGCATGGATCAACTATTAGCAGTAGGAATGGTAGATCTATCAAAATATACTAATCCTGAAGTCTTACAGTATATTAAATACCTAGAAGAAAATTCCCCAATTTTTATCAAGAAACTATTTGAAGATCTTGGGGAAAGGCCGAGTAAGCCGATACCATCAACGAAAAAACCACCATACCTGGAGTTGAAAGTACTGCCATCCTACTTGAAGTATGCTTATCTAAGAGAAAATTCAACATTACTAGTAATCGTCTCAGCAGCTCTTACTCTTGATGAAGAAGAAAAGTTATTAAGAGTCCTAAGGGAGTACAAAACAGCATTTGGATGGTCAATAGATGATATAAGAGGGATTAGTCATTTAATTTGTATGTATAAGATCTTGATGGAGGATAACTACAAGCCAACAGTTGAGCACTAGAGAAGACTCAATCCGAATATGAAGGAGGTGGTGAGAAAGGAGGTAATAAAGTGGCTAGATGCTGGTATAATTTACCTAATCATTGATAGTCAATGGGTAAGTCCAATTCAAGTTGTGCCAAATAAAAGTAGAATGACAGTGGTGCCTAATGAGAATAATGAACTGATTCCACAACGAACGGTGACTGGATGGAGAGTATGCATCGACTATAGGAAGCTCAATAAAGCCACCAGAAAAGATCACTTCTGTCTGTCATTTATAGACCATATGCTTGACAGACTAGCTGGGAAAGCCTATTATTGTTTCCTGAACGGGTACATAGGATATAATCAAATTACAATTGCACCAAAGGATCAAGAGAAAACAACTTTTACATGTCCATATGGTACCTTTGCCTTCAGAAAGATGTTATTTGGTTTATGTAATGCACTAGCAACATTTCAAAGGAGTATGATGGCGATCTTCTCAGACATGGTGGAAAGGTTTATTGAGGTATTCATGGATGATTTTTTTAGTTTTTGGAGAAACATTTGATCAATGCCTTTCAAATCTGGCAAAAGTCTTGCAATATTGTGTGGAGACAAATTTCGTTCTAAAGTGGGAGAAATGTCATCTCATGGTGAAAGAAGGAATCATGCTGGGTCACAAGGTATCTGAATGAGGTATTGAAGTGGACCAAGCTAAGATTGAAACAATTGAAAAGCTACCACCGCCTTCCTCAATCAAGGGTATTCGGAGTTTTTTGGGATATGCTGGATTTTATAGAAGATTCATCAAGAACTTCTCAAAAATCACAAAGCCACTTTGCATGCTGTTAGAGAAAAACACTCCTTTTGTGTTTAATGAGGAGTGCTTATCAGCCTTCCAAACTTTAAAAAGTGTCTTGACTTCTGCACCAGTTATTATAACTCCAGATTGGAATATTCCATTCGAAATGATGTGCTATGCAAGTGATTATGCAGTTGAAAATGTTTTAGGCCAAAGAAGAGACAAGATCTTTCATGCTATCTATTATGCTAGCAGAACACTCTCAGAAGCACAACTAAATTATGCAACAACAGAAAAAAAAGCTCTTAGCAGTAGTGTTTTCATTCAACAAATTCAGAGCATGCTTGATCGGGTCAAAGGTCATTGTCTGGATGGACTACTTAGCAATCAAATACTTGATTACAAAGAAAGACGCTAAGCCTAGACTGATCAGATGGGTGCTTTTGCTACAAGAGTTTGATTTAGAGATCAAAGACAAAAAGGAGACCGAGAATCTTATTGCAGATCATCTTTCTTGGTTAGAACCACCTAAACGAAAGAGAGAATCACCAATCCAAGAGAATTTCCTAGATAAACAGCTTTTCATCATACAGTCACAACCTACCCCATGGTTTGCAGATTTTGTGAATTATTTGGCAAGCGAAGTAATACCTTATGAACTTTCTAAAGTACAAAAGAAGAAATTTTTTACTGATGTAAGGCATTACTTTTGGGAGGATCCGTTCTTATACAAACAATGCCCAAATTGAATTATTAGGCAATGTGTTCCTGAAGAAGAAATAGACAGCATCCTAAATCACTACCATTCATCCCCATATGGTAGTCATTTTGGAGCAAATAGAACAGCTACTAAAGTCCTTCAATCAGGATTTTATTGGCCTACACTCTTCAAAGACGCTCACAGAATTGTGGCAAGCTGTGACAGATGTCAAAGAACGGGAAATATCTTAAGGAGACATGAATCCCCTTTAACCAACATCTTAGAAGTTGAACTTTTTGATGTATGGGGATCGATTTTATGGGGCCTTTTCCATCTTTATTTAGCAACTAGTTCATTTTAGTAGCTATTGAATATGTCTCCAAGTGGGTTGAAACAGCTGCCTTTCCTACAAATAATTCTCGAGTGGTTGTGAAGTTCTTGAGGAAGAATATTTTTACAAGATTTGGAGTGCCTAAAGCTATTATCAGTGATGGAGGAAGGCATTTTTACAATCAGCAACTTCAGTTGGTATTGGCTAAATATGGAGTAACTCATAAGGTTGCAACTCCATATCACCCACAAACTAGCGGGCAAGTGGAAATCTCAAACAGGGAACTGAAATGGATATTAGAGAAGACGGCGAATTTCAATCGGAAAGAATGGGCTCAAAAGTTAGATGATGCACTCTGGGCTTATAGAACTACTTTCAAGACGCCAATTGGTACATCCCCATATCAATTGATCTATGAAAAAGCATGCCATCTTCCAATAGAAATGGAGCATGAAGCATATTGGGCAGTAAAAGCTTTAAATTTTGACTTAAAGGTAGTTGGTAAGAAAAGGCTTCTCTAACTCAATGAGCTTGAAGAATTCAGACAACAAGCTTATGAAAATGAAAAGTTATACAAGGAGAACACAAAAATGTGGCATGACAGAAGAATTTTGAGGAGAGAGTTTTCACCGGGACAAAAAGTATTTTTATATAACTCAAGGTTAAAGCTCTTTCCAGGAAAGCTGAGATCAAGGTGGCCAGGTCCTTTTACTGTGATTCAAGTATGGCCATATGGAACTGTGAAGATTCAAGATAGTGATAAAAAATTCAAAGTGAATGGGCAAAGGCTCAAAAAATACAATGAAGGTGCAATCAATACTTTAAAATCTGTCATCACATTTGAAGAACCAGCAGGTAAGTCCTCAATCTAATAATTTTTTAAAAAAATTAAAAATAAAAAAGAAAAAGAAAAAGAAATTTTGGTTTAATCTTTGTCTAGCTAAAGACGTTAAAGAAGAGTGGCTATTTGGGAGGCAACTCAAAACTTATTTCCTACTCACTCATTTTTTTCCTACTCTTTCAAATTTCTTTCCTACTCTCTCAAACTTCTTTTCTACTCTCTCATTTTTCTTTCTTACTCACCAAAACACATTGCACTGTATTGAGATTTTAGCTTTCATAAGTTTCATTTTAAGTTACCATGAAGGAATCTCTTGTAAAGCTTAAGAACAAGTTCCCCACTCTTCCCAAAGATGTGCTCAGGAAGATCTATAATAGTCAACTTGAAAGGATGATGATATTCAATCGTTTATGCCTTCTTGTGGACGTACGCTGGATCATTAAAGCTAAGGTACGTTTAGCAGGTGAGATTCATAATTCATTTGTTAAACCTTTTCCAGGAATGGGAAGAAGTTCTTACTCCAAAAAGAGAAGAGCTAAAAGAATGAAGGTCTTCCATAAATGTGTAAGGTGGAATTGTGATCAGCGTTGTAAGAGTAAAGGTATGGTTTCTATAAATCGAGAAGATAAAATTAAATTTATAAAGGATGGACTGAGTAAGGAGTCACTGGATGATATCATTCAAACTCTTGAGATGCATCCGAGTGGTGATGTTCATCGTATTCTTCTTGATTTAGCAGACATATTCAACAGAGAAAAAGAGCGCTATTATCTTGGGAATCTGACGTTAAAAGACCTTATTTGCCAGTTTATAAGAAAACTGGATGGGAAGCAAATCCTCAATTTATAGAAAGCGTTGAAGCCGTTACTGGACGTAAAACCAGAGGATAATGTGAGCCAAAATAATAACTACTGTATATAATCATGCTTTTGTTTAATTTGATTTATCTCTTTCATAGCTTTTGTCTAATCTTTCTTATCTTTTCGGCAGCTTTTGTCTACTTTAATTTATCTTTTGACTTTCTTTCCTTTTTTTGTTTAATTTCTTCACGCAATAGCCCACCGGTCATTGTGTCAGAAAGTTTTTTCAAACTTCTTTGAAAAATGTGTGATTTGTATGATTTTGTTGTCGCTATTTTAGTGTTATATATATATATTTACTCTTCTACTTGTAAGCATGTACTCTTCACTTGTAATATGCACTCTTCCACTTGTAAGCATATATGGTCCAAGAGAAAGAAAGAGAAAAAGGGTATTTCACAAAAAAGTAGATTTACATCTATTTTCATTTTTAGTGAAATTGATTTGAGCAAGAAAGGAGAGTTTATAATAGTAGCAAACGAATTTGGAATTGCATTAGCTGCCAGAAAAATCAACTTCGTGTATGGGGAAGGCATCCAGGGACTAAAGGGAAGTGTGGCCATTTCTACATCCATGAATGGAAGCAAGGGTTTAAGTGTAAGGGTGAAGGAGTTGGAAGATCAAACTTTTTCCTTAGGATAAAAGTTACAAGTTTCGAGCTTGCTTGAACAAATAGGACTAATGTTCTACCATGCTCAAGCTTTCATTGCTCTACCACGTAGTTTGGAGATGTTGGATGGCATTTCTAGCGTTGCATGTTGGGCTAAATTAAACTATCACAAAAAGCCATTAGGATTGTTAAATATTAATGGTTGTTATGATAATATGTTGTCTTTTCTTGATCATGCTGTGGAAACAGGATTCATATCCCAAGCGAGTCTTCATTCCATAATTTCTGCACCAACTACTGATCAGCTGCTCGATCAACTGCAAACCTATGAACCTAAAACAGATCTACTCGTCAAGAAAATAGGTGGGTAATCTTCAGATAGCAGTTAAAAGTAGAACCTAGATACCACTCTTCGGTTGTAACTTTCCTTAATATCTTGGTTTTACTTTATTGTGTGTTTAATTTTAAAAAAAACACTTCCTCTGAGCTCTAGAAGACATTAGGGACAATGTCTAATTTAGGTTGGGGGAGGAGAATTTTTTTTTCTTTTGTTAATTAGTAAAACCATTAGATACATGGGGTGCGGGAAAAAATGGCAGAGTAAGGAGTTATTCTTAACTCCTGAGACGCATTTCATTAGTTGCATTTTATTAGTTGAATGTTTTTTTTTTATCTTTTTCAAAAAAAAGTTAAAAAAAATCATCTTGTTCAAGTGCTTTGTAATGATCTTAAGAAGTATATAAGTTTTAAGGATGGATCAATTGAATTTAGAGATTTTATAGCATGAATGAACAACTTATTGTTGTAATTGGTGATGAATATTGAGATTAAACGAACTGAGTTTAAAAACCCCTAGCAGTGAGCTTCTGAGCCTATAATGATTATTTCTCTTGTGTGTGATATTCACTTATTAAGTTGTCATTCTAGAACTTGCTTTAAATCTGGTTGAAATTACATCTCACATGCACATTTAAAAATGATAAAGGCCTTCATTTTCTTTAGTCAGAGCCAAATAGCCAACCTTGCAATTATATTTTTTATAAGCCCTTTTGAGCCTAATTGATTGTTTCATTGTTCTCAACCCATTAACATGTGCTTTAATGATATATCAAGTGCTTTTACCTTATTCAAAAGATTGGTGGAGCATTTGACATTTTTGTGAAATGGGCTTTTGACAAAGTGTGGGGGTGTATCTATCATCAACATTACAGTTGCAATTCAAAAAATAAAAAAAAATAAAAAAAAGAAAAAGAAAAAGATATTAAGTATTTGAATTGTAAGTTGTTGTGATGAAATAAATTTATAAGTAACCTATTTTTCAATTGCTCTATTTCTTTAGCCTTTCATACCATGTTTTACATTCCTTTACCTTAACCCCATTACAACCCTTAATAAGTCCTTTTGATTTGAATTATGCATGTGAATTAGCTAGTGGAGATTGAGATTTTTAGCAAGCCTATGGTAGTGCAATTTTTTCGGTTGAATGTGAGCGAAACACTTACCCTTGAACACTTGAGAGATTGAGTTACAAGTATGAACTTGGTTTATTCATTTTCAATTAAAGTTACCAGCTTATATTTTCGTTGATTCATTAATACTATGATCTCTTTATTTTTCAATTGTGTTCTTAGTTATGACTTGACACTTCTGATTTTGTTGGAAGCACTTATTAGTTACTTCTTGTTCGAGGACGTCTAAGAGTTAAGTGTGGGGGAATTTGTTAAGTAAAATATTTGCATATTTATTTTCCCTTATATGATGATTTTATGGACGATATTTGAGTTTAATATAATAAATTTGGTGTGATTGGTAAATAAATAATGTTTTTGGAATAAATAGTATTTAAAAAAAATGAAAGTACTATAGCGGACGGAAATTACACTGTAGCGAATGGAAGTTACTGTAGCAACGGAAGCACTGTAGTGACGCCGAATACTGTAGCTGTTGCCAATAGTCACTGTAGCAATACTATAGCATGTGTTTTTTCCCCTATAAATAAAGATCAAGGCCAAGCTCAAAGGACGAAGAGAGGAAGAGAATTAGAAGACCTTCTCTAACAAGGAGAGATCTTTTCTTTGACAGTTATGAATAAATTGTGTTATTTTCTAGATTTAATTTCATATATTGTATCAATTCTTACATGCCTCCATCTTGGAAGGCTTAGGATTGTATTACATTTTTGCATGCCTCCTTCTTGGAAGGCTTAGGATTGTATTACTTTCTGCATGCCTCAATCTTGGAAGGCTTAGGATTGTATCACATTTTGCATGCTGCCAATATGGAAGGTTTTACCTCCTAAATGGATGGCTAGATTTCTCCATTTTTCATGTATCTTTTAGTTGTATATTTATGTTTGAGAATTTAATATTCAAGTTTATGCAATATTTCTGAAGTTTTCATTCAAGCTTTATGTAATGTTAACTTATTTTTGTTTTTTTTAATTTTATCATGAGCTAAATTTCTATTTTTCTAGGGTGATGACGTAGCTTACTAATGACGGATTGAATCTTAACTTATTAAATCTAGTTTGAATTTCTCCTTCATGATTGAGTTTTAATTATTATTCTTAATGCTTTTGATTGACTGGCCATTTTTTGAATGATTTCAACATGCATGTTGAGACCGGAAGAGATACATGTGTGTAAATCCTATAATTAAAACCATGACTTGCATATGAAATAGAAATATACTCATATGAGTTGTGTAGTCTTACTGAGTTCCATAAATCTTAATGCATAATTAATTGCTTAAATTCATATAGGAATGTATTGGATTAGCAATTAATTATAGAATTTCTTGACCTTAGAAGAGGCTAGTAATTAAATTAGGGAAACTCGACTATAAATCATGTGGAATCAATTGGGCTAGAATAGATAAGTGATTCAATTCGAAATTTGTGAAATGAAATCTAATCCCTAGGACTTTTTCTCATATTTGCTTTCTTATCATCTGCACTCATATTTGCTTTCTTATCATCTGCACTCATATTTAATTATTTTTCTTTTATTTTGTACTCTCAATCACCAACAAATCGATCGACTAAATAGAATTAAAATTACCTATTTTGGTACTTAGTGCTCAATCCTCGTGGGAACGATACTTTACTTACTTCTATATTACTTGATTATGACAGTGTACACTTGCATTATTTAATTGATTATCTGCACCCATAACAATAAAATAGATGGTTCCATTGGATTCAATGGGCAAAAATAGGTGAAGTTACAGTTGATCACTTTTTCAGTCGAGGCCGAAAGAGCATAATTACGAAAATGCCCCTAAAACCCCAAATTTGGGCTGTCAAGGGTATTTTCATAATTTGAAACTGAATTTGGTAATTTCGACCCCGGAAATGGATTCCTTGGGCAAAAATACGTCAAAATAACACTAGTCAAAATTCTAGGAAAACGTGCCATCGAGCTGGGTACGGACTAATATAACCACCAGAAACATTATAGAAGTGTCTAAACTATACATTTGATGTTCTAGGACTGAGTAGAGAGCCTGAGGGATTGGAACGTAAATCGAGGAACGTTACTCGAGAATCAAGGAAGGGCGATTAAGGTAGGGAACTTACCTCTCCTGCATGTGTTTGATATTTGTGCTGGTGTATTGATGCATGTTATTGTTTTGCTTAATTCTGTGAAACATATATGAATAATTGAAGCTATGTTCCTGTATATGCTATAGCCATACGTGTAATACCCCAAATTTTGGGATTGGAGGCTTGAGAATAAGCCTAAATTAAGCAAACTATTAAGCCCCGGTTTAGCAAGTGTCCCAAATATATTCTCTAATGTTTCTAATATCTTTGGGGTATTAAGAAAGTAAAATGGTGAATTTTGGATAATATAATTACGCTTTCGGTGAAATCGCCTATAAGGTAGTGAGCTTGTCATATGATTTTTAATTATCAAATGATAAGCAAAAATTATGAAATTTTACAAGATGAAAGTAGATGTCCTAAGCTTTAATTTGATATGTCATATGACTCAATTAGAGCTATACACAAAAAGATATGAATTTTTGAAGTCAGCACAGAAAAACTGTGAAATTTCTGGAACAATATGCAAAGATTGAAATTCTGGGAATTTTGTGATTCCATTAAGCAAAATTCTATATTTTTCCTTGAAACTAGACTCAATAAGGGTTCTATAGGCTTTGGAATCACTCTAATTTGATGTTTCTAGCATTAGTTATGATTTTTCAAAGTTAGGGCAGAAAATCTGCCATATTTTCTGATAAATCCGAAAATAAAGAAATAATGTGATGGCAACTTTGTAATTATGAGATAAATGGTGATCAGCCTATTTTGGCACTAATTTGGACTCATGGCACGTGGTTATGGGCTGACTAAAGAGGGAAGAATAGTTTGGCTCTAATAAAGCTTATGACGTTAGTTTTGATATAGATAAATTCCAACACAACAAAAGTCAACAATTGCAACTCATGTAAATGTTTGTGGTGGAGGATAAATTGCTGAATTAAAACATGATATTACTCCCTCCCCACATACACTTTCGGCCAAGTAAAAGGGCCCAAGAAAAGATGAGGATTAATTTAATTATGCATGTGTTTAAAAACTTGCAATAAAATATTCTAAAGGTAAGAAGTGAGATAATAGGATAAAGCCAATGTTCTTTCTTTCCCTCTTCATTTTTGTATCAGCTGAGTGAAATTGAGATAGAGAGAGAGAGACGCAAGAAGAGAAGCCAAGGAGCAAGAAGGTCAAGCTTCATGGTCATCCAAGGTGAGTATCCCATGAAAATCCTTGTGGTTTTGCTTGCAAATCTCATGAATTCCCTTCCTAAACCTCAAACCCTCTCTTAAACCATGTTTAGTCAACAAAATTAAGAGAAAAGGAGGAGGTGAAGGACGGCCATGTGAGATAGAGTGGAGAAAGCTAAGGTAAATCCAAGAACTCTATTGAATCTTGATGTTTCTTGATTGTTCTTGGTGGTATTTGTTGTTATTTGGTTGTTTGGCTTTGATTCCATGAATTTTGTAAATTTGGGATAATGCAAACCCTAGGGGTTATGCTGCCTAATTTTCCATTAATCATGTCAAGATGTGATTACATAGTTAAACAAGTGATTAGAGGTGTATTGGAGTTGTTTGGAAGGTTGGAAGTTTGGAAATCACTTTGTTTTTCCATAAAACCCTGTTTCAGCCAGTACTGTTTTGTGTATGTTAGAGTTGGATTTTCAATGATTTGATGCTTCCATTGAGTTCAGGAGGGAAAATTAGGTGGGGTTACAGTTGGGCACTTTTTCAGAAAAGGCCGAGAAAGCATAATTATGAAAATGCCTCTAAAACACTGAAATAAGGGCTGCCAAGGGCAATTTCGTCTTTTGGCAGTGAATTTGGTAATTCTGAGTCCGGAAATGGATTCCTTGGGCGAAAATATGTCAGAATAGCCCATGTCAAAATTTTAAGAAAAGTACAGCCAGACCGGGTACGGCGGGGCCGGGCCGGGTCCCCGGGGGTATTTTAGTAAATTTTCAATATAGCCTCATATAACCCCCAGAAACACTATGGAAGTGTCTAAATAGTACATTTGACATTGTAGGATCGAATGTGAAGCCCCGAGTTGCTGGCACGCAAATCGAGGAGAAAAGACTGGAGGTAGGGAACTTATCTCTCCTGCATGCTCTGATAACTGTATTAATGTGTTGATGCATGTTATTGCTTTGCTTGATTATGTGGAACATGTATGAATGATTTGAAGCTATGTTTCAATATATGCTATGGCCATATGTGTATCGTTCGAAGCATTTAGCTTATAGATTCGTCATTGTATGTGTGCATGAGTTATGTGATGCAAGCATGTCATGCATTAAACACTTATCTTGCCTGCATATTGATAATGTTCCCCTACTGAGATTCTCTCGAATCTCACCCTCCCTTACCAACAATTTAGACAGGGCAAATGGCTCATGGAGGGAGCGGCAGGACTCATTCGAGATGAGATTGTGTAATCCCTATTTAAAGAATTATAATGTGCAATTATGCCCTGTATATCTTTAGCGAAGGTATGTACCCGAGATTGCCGGGATGATTATGTTGTGCACTCTGATATTTATATGAATGTGATTTATCTTCGCGTAGTAATTGTATTCGAAATGTGAATATGAGACCAAGTTTATAAATGATTTCAAAAGGTATTTTTGAAAACCCCATCATGTGATGGGTTAGTAATTGTTATTTGATTATTATTGGTCTCTATTTCATTTTAATTGCGTATTTCGGATATAATTACGGAGGGGGTTACAATACGTAAGTTGTTTGAAACATTGAGCACGCAGATATGTCATTGTGTGAGAATGAGTTATATAATGCAAGTATGTCATACATTAAGCACTTATCTTGCATACATATTGGTACTTTTTTCCTACTGAGATTCCCCAGAATCTCACCCTTCTCTACCAACAATTTGGATAGGCGAAGACAGAAGCATGCTGAGAGCAAAGAAGAGAACCGTATGAGGGGATTGCAGTGGTGGAATGAAGACTGAAAGACGACTCCGTTTCAATGGGATGGATTTAGACACCCACGTAGTGCTGCGAGGCTACATTAATCGTAATTATCAAGTACGAACCTCTATGGGAATTTCCGTAATCGTGCACTTAATATCAGTATATCTATGCTATTCCTGTGTTGCCCACTGAACTGCATATCGTTTTCCACAAATACTCTGAAATAGGTGAAAATAAGATTAGGGTGTGACAGATGAGGCATAACTAGGAAAGAACAAAAAATTCATAGGCCTAATATATTTGGTCTGGCCCAAATAATTTTGTTTAGGTTAGCGTAAGTCATATAACTAAGCTAAGAGAGACCCAAAGAAAAAAGAAATGATATTGGGTCGAGTCACAGCAAAACAAACCACTGATCTAGCCCAAATGTTCACACAATATAAGCGCTGGTTTTCAGGTTCACAAGCTGTCCCCAAAGCACAATGGCTTGTACATGGGGCGCTAGCCCTAATAGGCCAATACTTTAATACTTGTTTAGAATAGTGATTGAAGCATTTAAAAGTAGCTTTTCAATTATGATTTATGGAATAGAGGTAAGTAGGTGAGAGAAGCTTTTGTTGGAATAATTTAATAATAAGTCTAAAATATATTGCATATGAAAGAGTAGCAGCAGAATACTTGATGAAAAACCTCCGTCCATAGTAATTCTACATGTAATATCTCACAACCTAGAAATTGTAGAGTACAATAAAGAGTTAAAATTATAATAGAATAGAATATGTTAGGGCTTCTTCTAAATGGAAGATGAGGCATAGTGACGGTCTAGGAATAGTCATCACTCGTCAGGAAACCTTTAAGGAGAAAGTAAGTGTTCAACGTACTGCTCTAAGACCTAGCCCAGGCTATTTATAGCCTCCCATCAAGGCTTATAACATCTTTACTGACAAGGCAGGTGACCCTAAACCAAATCTCTATCCAAATCATTTTGTGGGACATAATTGGAAGATATTTTATCCAAAATATATTAAACTGATAATTTAAAGTAATCCGCTAATATTCAAAATAACTTCATAATATCTAGAATATTCATTTGATCAAAATAATCAACTAGTTATATATATATATATATATATATGTATATAATCTAAATAAACAAAAGGTAAAATATTATTATTTTAATAAAATATCTAACATTCTCTCCTTTGTCTTGCAACCTAACATCATTTGGCAAGTACGATTCATTTAAGCAATACTACAGGAATCATGGCAATAAGTCATCTTTGATCGAGTATTACCTTCCTTACATCACAAATAGTACTCTTACTTAATGGGTCAAAAACTTAATAAATAAACCCTAAATGTTTATTCGGTTCCAAATTAAATATTTTCTAAAATCTCATAATTTAGGTACCAAAAATTGAGACAACAAGCTTCAATATGAATTTCATCACTTAATAATGTCTCATCTAAATCACTAGATGTGACATTTCCCTAATAATACATTTGATCATTTGATTTCTTGAAAAGCATGCTCTTTATTAAATGATCTATGATTTATGTGTTTATGACATATTGGCTCTATGGTCATATAACACTCTTTATTGCTTTGAATTAATTTAATAATTCCAAAACCCTCTGATGAAATTCTTTAATTAGCAATCTTGTATTAACTTGTCTCCAAGAATGACTAGGTCAAGCAATCTATAGTGGAACTAAGTAATCAGTGACTGCTAAGCAATCTTATACCTCTTCATGATGCAACTTGTATAGCAAGTATAAAGATGTATCATAATGTTAACTTTTTTATAGTTAACACATCTTACAAAGCTAATCATTTTACTATATATAAAGCATGAAACTTAATGTACATTTGGTAATGTACCACATGATTCGTAGCTTTTCAGTTATTTTTCAAATAAGAATGTGCTTGACAATTCTCTACAAATTTCTTTGCAACGACATTGGCCGTTTGTACACACATTTAAGCAACCCTATGCCTTGGAAATTAAATTAGAAGGAACAAGATGATATTACAAACATATGGAGAGTATAATCACATTCTCATAATAGATGTTACTCACAAGCACTATCATTATCCATGAATATTCAAATGCTTGTGATCGTAGGTTACTTATGATATTCTCAAATATTGAGAATAATATCTTCATGCATTCCAAAAGAATACCACATCTAACTCTGTCATATCACAACTTTAAACAATGATGACTTAGTCATTTATAACACCTTAAGTCAAAATGAATAAGCAATAAATGAATCATCCTTTTGTACCATATAGATGACTCAACTCCCTCTAATCTAGTAATATAAATAAAATGTATGATATTCTCAATATGGTCGTGTATGTAATCACATCATGATACCTTAACTATCACTATTGTAAGACTTGCTCATAACAAAATAAACTCTCAATTTTGCTGAATAAATTATTTTTATTATTTATGTGACAATCTCTACCAAATCACACACACGCACGCACGCACGCACGCACGCACGCACGCACGCACGCGCACACACACACATCCTTATGTCCAAAATGGAAAGATACAAATGATATCCCAAATCAAGATAAACATTTAACTACCATAAAAATATGGAATGAATTGTACATGAATATAGGAGGAAATACATATCTAAGTAAATTCATTCTTCATGAAGAAGTTACACACCCCTTCTTATGTCCAAAATGGAAAGATACAAATGACATCTCAAATCAAGATAGACATTTAACTACCATAAAAATATAGAATGAATTGTACATGAATATAGGAGGAAATATATATCTAAGTAAATTCATTCTTCATAAAGAAGTTACAGCAAACAACTTTATTTGTGGTACATAATGTTTCATATTAACAACTTTACAAATAGACTTATGTTATTGTGTACCTTACACCTATCATGAATTAATGTCTTTATTTGGAATTTTTGGTTGCTTAATATTTATATTCTAGTCAAATTTCTAGAAGTACATCACGCAGCCGCCATGAATTGCCAAATTTCAATCACTATTGATCTCAATTCAATCCGTTGATAAATTGAAGCTCAACAAAGTGAGTGTTATGTAAAACCAATGTTCTACCATAACTAAGGGGGCAATCCTCCATATATGATCACTCTCAATGAGTTTGATCACTCGCACTAATTTTTGCATTCCTAGATAATTTGGCCTTTCAAAATACTACACAAACTATAAAATAAAATGGACAGTTCACTTAAATTCCTAAGATATCTCTACATTTTCACTAAAATATACAGTCTCAGAATATTTTCCTTCCACACTCATTCTTTTATAAGACAATTCTATGTGAGAGTATATTTTAAATCGAGCTTCCAACTTTTAAGATTTCAAAAGGATTTAAACATAAATTTTGTTGGAATTTCATTTAAAATATACATACTTGTCTTTAGTGTGTCATTTAAGAGAAAAACCGTATCGTGCAAAATGTTTATTAACATTACGTTTCTTCTCGCAATAATACTACCTACATTAAGTGAGTTCAAGTATGAGGAAACTTAACATATAGACAAAGTTCCGTCCACTAATGATTTACTTATCATGTCACCCATCTCTTCCTACTAATTTCACTATATTAATTCGTTTATCAAATTAACCGTCAATTTTGCTTTATATACTCCAAATGTGTCAAATGACACTACTCAATTATAAAACAAATAGCATTTGGGTATTGTGAAAGGTCAACAACTATAAGGAGAAATGAATTATTTCACCAATGAGAACATAATCTATGGCAAGTATATATCCATTACTGCCTCCAATCAAGTCTTTTAACTATAAGCATATTATTCTCTATATGCTTATTACTTTATGGCTTTGTAGCTGGTGGCTTTATAGCCCTAATTTATAATCTCATTCTTTTTCAAGTATGAGCAAAACTTATACACACACATCTTCAATGAATACTTAATATCCATGTATGTAGTCATGAAAATGAGTAATGGCTCAAGAGATAAGAACTAAGGATCTCTTCCACCAAATTAATGGAGGCCTCTTACCCTATTATGGAGAATCACTTTATAGTCAACAAAATAATATAATAACAATTATGAGAATTTTTAAATTTGTCTTTTAGCTTATAAGCAACCCTTGACTTTGTTCTATCCTTATATACTAGTGATAACTAGCTCTTAATTAAGATTAATTTAATGAGACAATTACATCTCACAATTTTATCTTGTTGGATCCCATATGTTTTGATGATAATAAAGATTGGAATAATGATAAAAGAGGATATGGTAACAAATGAATTTGAACAAAGTAAATAAATGGCAAACAAAGCATTACTTGAAGTAATCACTAGAGTAATGAAGAAGATTTGAGAGGAAGAGTAAAGGAAGAACATCACTGGCAGTTGTCTATGTTTACTCGAGTGACCACTCGAGTAAGGAACACTGTTACTTGAGTAGGTACTCGAGTAAGGTTGAAAGAAAATATTTTCGGAGGCACTGCCAAAATTTGGAAGAAGTTACTCAAGGGACCACTCGAGTAATCTGCAAAGTTATATGAACCATTACTCGAGTAGCCACTCGAGTAACACATGAGAAAAGGCATTACTCGAGTAGCTACTCGAGTAACCAGGTCAAAAATCTTCCAGTAGCTCACGGCCAAGAAATGCAACAATTTACTCGAGTAGCCTCTCGAGTAACCAGGTGAGAAAAAGGCATTACTCGAGGGAGCACTCAAGTAATCTGCAGAGTTATTTAAAGCATTACTCAAAGGGTCACTCGAATAATCAGGTAGGCAAACTCTCGGCCAAGATTTGAATAACATTATTCGAGGGAGTAATCGAGTAATCGAGTAATCTGCAAACTTATTTGAAATTTACTCGAGGGATCACTCGAGTAACCTGTGAAGAAAAGACATGACCACTTGAGTCAGCACTCAAGTAATCAGCTTACTGGAGGGAGCACCCGAGTAACTTGCGAGGAAAAGACATTGTCACTCGAGTAACCACTTGAGTAATATGGTATTTCCAAGTTTTGTAATGTGTCTTACTCCATGTCTTACCGAGTAATATTTTATGAAATATACTGAAGTACTCACTGCAATATTTTTTATAAGATTACTCGAGGGACTACTCGAGTAATGAGCATGATCACTGGAGTAGCCACTCGAGTAATGAAATCCAGAAAACTTATCCTTGATTCAATATTTATTGAATTGTTTTCTATATGATTAACTCTTCATTATACTAGTATTCTAAGTACATTTGCAGAGAAACAATGAAGAGATCATGCCAGGAGTGAAAAGTCAAATAAAAGGTCAGAACGCTCACCTACCGCTACCTACCGCAAACGGATAGTTTTCAGATTAGAAGAATGGTCAACTGTTGCTGCGTGACTCTAACGGACATATTTGAAATACTTCCAACGGATACCACAAATCATCTATATATATGGAGCATTCAAAGAACAACAACAACAACTGAGAACAAGTAATTACACATCGATCAACATATTCTTTATGCTATGTTTTCTTATATTCATTCATTGTACTTCAGTGATTATATATTTGCTCTGTAAGAGAGTTTTTCATTACAAACTCAATATTTGTTATTGAGACAACTTAAGGTTGTGGAACCTTGAGTTGGGGATTTGATTACAACGTGTAAGAGGGAGCGAGTATCCAAGTGAAGGAACTTACTATGTACTGAGGTGCCAAGAACCCATTGAATCTTGGAGAATATAGTGAAACTCTCAGAGACGCTCTGAGGACTGGATGTAAGTCAAAGTGGTTGTGGCCGAATCAGTATAACTCCCGGTGTACACTTCGGTGATATTTTTCTTTGCTCTCAACTACTTTAAATATTCTATTAATTTTCTTATACGCAACGAAATTTCTGGTATCATCCAATTCACCCCCCCTCTTGGGTGAAATGCTTGCACTAACATATCTTACCTCTCATGCTAGTATCATCGAGTACTAGAACTTTCTTGATGCCAAGTTTAATGAATAAGTTACATTTCATCTCCTTCAAGACTCAATAATTATCTCTAGCAAATTCTGTCAAACGAAATAATTAAATATAAAAATTATGCTACAAGGTCAAAGTAAAACCTAATCATGCTTACAAAACAACTACAAGAGGCAAAGAAAAAACCATCACAAACAAGTGTATGTTTATAAATTCGTATCATTAAGGTCCACTTGTGGGTAAAGACATTAGCGTACTATGAATTTATCTCGAATTGATGAATCTAGAATGCAGTTATATTTTCTAATACCTATGAGCTACTTAGAAAATATAATCCCATTCTATTCCATCCTAATTAAATATCCAATTATAATTATCTATCTGTGGGTAAAGACTAATTATAACTATATATTTAACTACAATTGATATTCTATAATGCAATATGTGATTAAAAATGTGTACACAACAAGATTGAGGATATTGTGAGTACTTCCCATAAAATAAGCATGTGAATCACAAATATCACGTGCATTTAAAACATAAATATGCACCAATAACCTAATGAGAATTTAAACAATTAATTTAATTAACAATAGTGGCTAAACAACTGAAATTCTCCCACTTTAATTAAATTAATTAATCACTTATTGGAGTTGATGTTTTAAAAAATCTATAAGCGATTATTTACACATACAACATTAAGGATGTTATGGCTACTCTCCAAGATGCATGCTAATCGCAAATATCAACTATGTGCACTTAAATTTCAAATATGCACAAATCTTTCATGAGAATTTAATTGACTAATTTAATCAACAAAATGTAACCAAATAATTATTATAGATAAATTCTTCCACTATTTTGTGCATTTGAATTAAATATAACATATGCACATCTTAGTGGAGGAATTAACTAATTAATTTGATCAACAAAAATTAAATTAATAACCAGCCCATTGTTTTATGTATCCAAAAATTGTTTAAAAAATCAATTTTAGCATATTTCAACTAAAATATAATTTTGCAAAATTCAAACAGTTGAAAAACTATACAAAATTAATTACATAAATATTAAGGTAATTAAATGATATATCAAAATGATTTTTCAAAATTACCAGAATGCAAAAATAGCCAAAATTGATTTTCCCATATTAAAAAAAATTGAAATGGCACATAAAAATAAGTATTCAAATATTTTGATCAAGTAAACCATTTATGGGATTAAATAGAAACTAAACCCAAACACTTGATTAGACATTTAATTTCTTGAAAAGAAGGGAAAATTCCAAAGAAATAGGGACAAAATGGAGTTAAGGAAATTTCATTGATCTAAAATAATATTTGAAAATCAAACTTGAAAGCCTCAATATCAATAACCCAATACATTGTCAAAACTTCTTGTCCAAGATTAAAGTAAACACTCAATTAGTCCAAACGGTGAGTCAAAAATGTGATTGGAAAGTTTTTCCCATTTTGAAAAAGACCTTTGAACAAAATAGGCCCGAATAATGACAAAAATAATTCAGGCAGTTTCATCCAAAAGATTTCTAAGGCCCATAAAAACAATTATAGATAAAAAAACAAAATTTTTCAAGCCCAAATAAAATAACAGTCGCAACCCAAGTAAAAACCAAATAAAACAAATGGTCCAAGAAGATGTCATAGTAAAATGTACCCTTGACTGGCAAAAACAAAAAATGGTAGCCTTGACCTGCAACAAAGTTTATCAGATAATACACAAAAGTCCAAAAGCTTTATTCGGCTCAGATGTTTTAAAATAATTGGAGCAGAAAAAAATAAAAATAAAAATGAAAGAGTCTTGGCCCAGGCGTTTTAAATTGATTAAGGGCAGAAAAATTAAACCAGAAGCCCATAAAATATGTGGCCCACAAAATATAGTCCAAAAAATGCCAGTATTCAAAGCTCCCTTTTCTTTTGATTTTTTTAATAAAAGCAAAGCAAAACGTAAAAAAAAAAAATAAATAAACAAACAAACGAACAAACAAAAGGCCCTGTTCTAATAGAATAGAATATGTTAGGACTTCTTCTAACAGAAAATTGTAGAGAACAAGAAATACCTTCAGTTATAGTGATTCAACATGTAATATCTCACAACATGAAAATTATAAAGAACAAGAAAGAGTTAGAATTATAATAGAATAAAACATGTTAGGGCTTCTTCCAACGAGAAGATGAGGTATAGTGACGGTCTGGAAATAACCGTCACCCATAGGGGTGAGCAAAACCAAACCGAAACCGAAACCGAAAACCGAATCGAATCGAATCAATTTCGGTCCTTTCGGTTCGGCTTTTTCAGTGTTCGATGCATGTTCGGTTTTTTTAAAAAATCTCGATTTAAACAAAAAAACCGAAAATATTAAAAGAGTATACCACTACCGAAAAACCGGATGCAAGACAAAGAATGATATATCATTGGATATTCATTTTTTTGAACTTTTGTTATGCTTTCTTTGGATTAAGTAATGTTGAATACAATTATTCTGTATATCTCAAAAACCTTCCTATTTTTTGTTTCATTATTAGAATATTGGGTACTCCAAACTATATTGATCATATATGTAATATGTTGTTTATACTTTATTTTATATCATCTTTCTTGGGATCTTGATGAGGTTATTCAATTTTATAATTTATATTAATTTTTGCTGGTTGAAAATTTAGATATTTGAAGTAAAAAATGATGGCTAAAAAAATTTCGGTTTTTTCTTACAAAACTGAAACCGAACCGAATAATTTCAGTTATTTTGGTTCGGTTATTTCGATTGTTCGGTTTCAGAATTTCTTTTATTTTGGTAGTTCGGTTTTTACCTAAAACCGAACCGAAAAACCGATGCTTACCCCTAGTCACCCATTAGGAAACTCCTAAGGAGCAAGTAAGTGTTCAACGTACTTCTCCAAGACACAGCCTAGGCTATTCATAACCTCTCATCAAGGTTTGTAATAGCTTTACTGACCAGGCAATTAACCTTAAACCAAATCTCCATCCAAATCACTTTGCGGGACATAATCAAAAGATATTTTATTAATATTTAAAGTTATATGCTAGTATTCAGAATAACTTTATAATATTTAGAATATCCATTTAATCAAAATAATCAACTAATATATCATTAATATGATCAAAAAATAAATATATATATATCTCAATATAATCTAAATAAATAAAAGGGGAAAATATTATCATTTTAATAAAATATATCTTAATTTAAATAAATAAATATTTTTAAAAATTTTAAATATGATCGCAAACACCGTGTTCGCCTCAAAAGTCAAAAAGCCATATTTTTATTTAAAAAAAAAAGGATAAAACGTCTAACCTCCCCCCCAACCCCCGGCCCCCAAATTGTTATTATTATTGAGATGAAACACGCATTCTATACAATGGGTTATCTTGACGCAGGAAAATATACACGTGTCATTAAATCTTAGAAAGAGCGCTCATATGATTGGATTATTTTCACCAACAGAAAAAAAAAAAAAATTAGAGAAACTTTTCTTCTTCTCTCTGTTGACGCGAGAAACGAATGAAGTCCAAATGTTCACACAATATAAGCGTTGTTTTTCGTGTTCACACGCGGTCCCCAAAGTCCGATGCCTGGGGCGTCAACCCTAATACATGATGTATTTGTTTGGAATTATGTTTGGAATTTTTAAAAATACTCATTTATATAAATCGAGATAAAATTAATTTTAGAAAGAGAGCTCATATGATTGGATTATTTTCACCAACAGAAAAAAAAATAGAGATATAGGGCTTATTTGATTCTGTTTTCTATTTTTTGTTCTCACAAACAGTTCTATAAAACAGTTTTTGAAAACAAATTTTAAAAATAAAAAAAATTTGTTTGGATTGATTGTTTTGAAAAATCTGTTTTTAAAGTAACGTGGCGTGGCGGTGTGGTCGCCGGTAGTAATGTGACGGTGGTTGTCATTGGTAGTATAGTGTCGATAGTGAATAAGTGACGGCCTTAAAAAATAAAAAATAAGAAAACAAAAACAAAAAAATACAACCAAAACTTGTGTTTTTTTTTAGTTTTTAAAAATAACTCTTTATTTTTTTAAATAATTTTTTAAAAACAATTTATCATATAGGTTTTATTATTTTTAAAAATAAAAAAGAAGTTTTTTTTAAAAAAATCAAACCGTGCCACATTTTCTTTTTCTTCTCTTTGTTGACGCGAGAAACGAATGAAGTCCAAAGTTCAAAACTGCATCAACTGTTTCTTCAAAGAAGAACAACTCCCCATGTCCCTCATAGCACGCACACAAGCATGCTTGTATAATTATTTATTCCATCAAATCTAGGTCGTCGTTATCATAATTAAAATTAATAAAAAGTTAAACACAAAACTCTATAACCACCTACAAATAATTTCACTAACGTTTAAAACTTATCAATAAATTGTCCTGAACTTTTAAATCTATACCCATAACTTACAAGTTATAACCATTAGTTATATTACATTACTTCTTAAACTTTTATTTTTTTATTTTTTATATTTATAATCTCCACAAACTTTGAGTAATATACATATGAACTCCTTAAATTTTAAGGTATGTGCTGATAAAAGTAATGTGCAAATTTAATAAAAGAACATCTATAATTTTTTTTCCGGATAAAAAATAATAATAGGAGAGTTTTATATATGTAAGAATTTAGAGAGGTTTGTTGTAAAGTTTTAAAGATCAGGACATGTATAATTTACCAATAGGCGTATCATCACTAAAGTGCTTTTAAGCACTTTCTCCCCCTTCCTCCCTTGTGTTGTAATAAAAAAAAAAAAGGATATGTATAATTTATTTAATTATTTAATTATAAAATTCATCTTTAATTAGTTCAAAATCCTCTAACGTTTTCCACAACTAATCCACCAAAACCACCACCCTCCCCAATTCACTTTTATCCAAAAGTCAACTTCTTGGACCCCCACCATTTTCACAAAACACGTTTTCTTTCCGCGTCCCAACGACGTCGCTTCACGCGTTCCTTAATCCTTGACAGCGTTCCTTCTTCGTGATATCCCTGTACAGGCCTCGAAAAAGGACCAAACCAAAACCACCGAAATCCCGGACACCAAACCACCTTCTTCATTCCCCATTAATCTCCGCCTCAGATCCGCCTTCTTTCTCTCAGTTTTCCCACTTTCAGCTTTCTTCCCTCCAAGTAAAGTCCCAGTCCACCCCTGAAGCTCTCTGAGATTCTAATGAGTTGACCCCTCAGTAAGTAAACGGTGCTGTTTTCTCCTCGGTCTGTTCTCTGAAAGCCAATTACTGTGTCTAAAGCAAGGAGAGGACATGGCGATAGGTAACCAAAGGTCACAATCCGATGGTAAGGTCTGGAATTTCTTCAGGCTTCCGTTTCGTGGCTCGGGGACTAATCCTGCTAATATGACGCCGTCTCCTATCGTCCACCATCACCATAATCCTCCTCCGATTGAGGGTTCGACTTCTCATGGCTCCAGTTCGGTTTCTTCTGTTGCAAGGTCGTTTCTCCCAACTCGACGTCGTCTCAAGCTTGATCCCTCCAATAAGCTCTACTTGCCTTGTAAGGATTCTTCTGTTGTCTTTTTTTTTTTTTTTAAAGCTTGTGGTGATCTTTGTGCTTGTTGGAGTGTAAGTGAATTGCTTTGATCACGATCAAATGTGGTCTTTGATTATAATTCTCATTTGTTAGGGTTTAAATAGCAATTTGATAACGTATTATAGTGCTTTCTCTGCTTGGAAATAATTGAAACGGTCGGGCAATTAATTGTTGATCGTTCCCCTTTTGAATCTGAGCTGAAATTTCTCATTAGCGTCGATGCTTAAAATTTTTGTTAGGTAAATGAGTGCAGTCTATCACCATCAAGGTTATTCTAAAATTGGAAATTTGTAAAGACCAAATAGCTGAAAGTCTGAGCACAATGCAGTTTTATATTTTACTTGATGTTTTTCTATGTCCTCACGATAAACACAATTAGAGGTAGCTGCTGCTATTTATGATTTTCTATAGTTGGAAGCTGTCAATCAAGTGTTTTCTTTGAACTACATTTAGAAGTTTAGACTTTAGATAACTGAATTAAAAAGTTTCTTGTTTGAGCATTTATTGTTATTAAATCTTGCCCCTTAACTTCTTATTATCCAAATGCAGAGGGGTTGCTTACCTTAAAAATGCCAAGAGATATTTCCATCTTTGTTACTTGATGACTTGTTCACTCTTTACAAATTCTTCTAATTTCCTTTTCTCTTTTACTTTGTACGGTAGCCAAATAAATCTTAACTTACCTGGCAAGCAGTGGAATGTTCTTGATGGGAGCATTGGATTAATAGACATTTATTCTTCTTGAAAAGAAATAGATTAACTGCTTTCTTATGTGTAGCAAAAAAATAAAAATTGAGCTTCACTTTCTAACCGTTGTTGCTATGCTAGGCAACAAATAAGATTGAATAAGTTGTCTTCTTTTTTGAAATATATAAAAACAAATTCTGATGTTCGGTAAAAGCAAAGAAAGCTCCCAATGATTGAGCAACACAGCAAAGAAGATAAATTTTCATGTAGCAATAGTGATTTTCATGTGCCGCCAAAGTTTTTTAATGTCGTCGTGAGCATTAAGGCATGAAACACTTGTTCTTTTTGTAAAGGTTATATTCACATGGCTACCGTCAACTGAGCTACATGACAAATAAAACTAAACTCACAATGCCTCTCTCGCACTCTTAGTGTTGCACTTGAACGTGAGGAGTGTGAAGATCTATTCATTTTATGCATGTGCATGTATGGTTTGGTATCTGCATATACTGCATGGTTTTTATTTTGTGGAATTTCTTCTTCTGGTGCTCCCATAAGATTGCTGGACTTATATTACTCTGTCTATTCACTATTTGCTATCTCTTTTTTGAAGATGAACCAGGCAAGCAGGTTCGGAGTGCCATAAAGATTAAAAACACTACCAAATCTCATGTAGCTTTCAAGGTATAGTTAAACATATGCATCTTTCAGAATTTCCGTTATTGATTTGCCTTTTTTGTCAATAATGCAGTCAAATTAATCTTGATTTCTACTATATGTTATCGCTGCTACTTTTGACATGGCTCTGCTTAGGAGCACTTCAATTCATGCCTTTTCAATAACTGAGCTATAAGCTTATAATTTCTCTAGTACTTAAATTTAACTGTTTAACTTAATTTATTTGTTTTGCTTTTGATATGCATTATGCAGTTTCAGACAACTGCGCCCAAAAGCTGTTTCATGCGTCCTCCTGGAGCTATTCTTGCACCTGGTGAAAGTATCATAGCAACTGGTGATAAACATTTCATTTTTTGATACTGCAGTCTTTGTTTGGATACATGACATGATTGGTTGAAATGAACTAACCAATGTTTATTCAATTTGCTAGTGTTCAAGTTTGTTGAGCCTCCAGAAAATAATGAAAAGCCAGAGAAGAGCAGACTGAAATTTAAAATAATGAGCTTGAAGGTCAAAGGACCAATTGATTACGTTCCTGAGATGGTTAGTCAAATTCTCTGTAATTACAGTTGCCATTAAAAGGAGGGTTGTTGGTTTTAGCCTTTTTTTGGGTAAAGTGTTGATTTTAGCTATTTGATATTATGTTTGTCTTACCAACCTTCCCACCTCTCAGAATGGGACCTAACACTCTTTCAAATTTGCTGTTATTCTTACCCTAAGCAAACCTATCATAAATTCTCTATTTCCTTTGCTTCTGCTTATAAAATTACTTTATTTCATGATTTTTTTTTATTCTTCATAATTAATCCTTCTGCTTTCTTGCAAAATCATAAGTTTATCATATACTCTGGATGTCACTTGGTTTTCACTTTTTCAGTTCAACCTTGTGTGATTCTGACCCTCTTGTAAGCTTTTTGTTATTTCTGGAAACAGTTTGATGAGCAAAAGGATCAAGTTGCAGTAGAGCAGGTTCTGCGCGTTGTTTTTCTAGATCCTGAGCATCCTAGTCCAGTAAGAACTTGGATGTTCCTATGTTCTTTATGCTTCCATTTTAGACATTCTTGATCTGCGATTTTAATTATAACAATCTGATTGCTTGCTTTCTAAATTTGCCTCGTTAAAGGCTTTGGAAAAGCTGAAGTCTCAGTTGGCTGATGCTGATGCTGCGATTGAGGCACGAAAGAAGCCTCCGGAAGATGCCGGTGCTAAGATTATTGGGGAAGGACTCGTCATTGATGAATGGGTGAGTACATCTAGTTGTGTCTTGTGAGGTGAAGTTATGTTGCAACTTACAATTATACATCTGACCAATGCTTAATCTTGTGTAATGGCTGATTATTATGTTTACCAGAAAGAGAGGAGGGAAAGGTACCTTGCAAGGCAGCAGGTTGAAGGTGCAGTTGACTCTGTATAGAGACATCTTTTAATGAGGCGCCTCCTGTTTTCAGGTGAAAGAGTGATAAGAAAACTTGAAAGCATGTGGTGGGCAGTGATGATTCTCTGTAGATAATAACATTTTGATTTCAGGATTTTCTCGTTGAGGATATAATAATATTGTGTTTTGCTGATGAAAAATTTTATTAGAGTTGTTAATATGATGAATGCTTGGTTGTGTCATGGCTTGTTGAAGATTGGAAGATAAAGGAGTGAAGTAGTAGTGATTTTATTTTCATTTGTTACTTGTTCAACTTTCAACTATGATATAAAGATGGACACTGAAATGAGAAAGAACATTTAATTCAAATTAAATATAAGGAATTTAAATTATGTAATGAGATCTTAAAACATTCCAAGTCCGCATGTTCAATTTGATTAATTTATTGCTGAAAGTATTTTGCCAAAAGAGTTTAATATTGAAAGTATTATTTTAAATTTTTGATAAATAAGTGGAAAAATAAATAAATTAGGATGTTCTGGCAGATCAAACACCAAAAATTTTGAAGAGTTAAGGTGTTTCCAGCACCTTGTTTTCAAATTTTTATAGGTTTATGTAGCATTTTAAAGTATTTTGTGATGTATTCAGTGTTTACGGTGCTTTGACAATTTGGGGCGTCAAATGTACTAAAAAATATTTTAGAGTGTTAGGCATATTTGAAATAATAATTTAAAGTGTCGGATGTCTAAAAAGATACTTTAAATTACTGCATGCATATAGAAATATATTTATGTATCATGAAATAATTTAGGTGATGCACATGTGAAAATACTTAGGAGAGCTCACCTTAACCCAATTTTAAATATCTACTCTCTTTTTTTCAATAAATCATTATTCAAATTCTCCCATCACATGCTTCCTCACATTCTTGGTCAAGACGCCTTTTAAAAAGGTTCTACCTGGACGTTATTAACATTTAACATCCCTCAGACATTTTTATAAAATTTAGCAAAATATTTTAGTGAAAATGATATTAAGGTCTCAATTAAAGAAAATAATATTAAAAAAGTTTTATAACTTGTCAATAACAAGTAAAAGGGTTATCATTAATAAGTTATGAGACTTTTCTAATATTATTTTTTTTAATTGGAACCTTAATGTCATTTTCTCACTATTTTATAAATTATTTCAAAAAAAGGGTTAAGGTCAGAAATACCCATAAGTTGTTATTAAAAGTGTATCTAACATTGTATACTTTTCAGAGGTGTAGAAATATCTATAAATTTTAAAAATAGAGGAAAAAATGTCCGTGAGTTATCTCAACCAAACGGTCGTTACTTTTATTTCGGTGGGACCCACTGTGATGTCCATGTCAGTACCGGCAAGGACGAGTACGAGTTGGATAATACCATCCCATTGGTTTTGTAGCTCAATTTCAATGAAGAACATACCAATCAAACCAAAAAACTGACATGAAAGCTTATGGATAAAAACTCACCCTTTCTCATAATAATCCTCTCATTTTCCTCATTGTTAGAAACACACAAGTCTGAAACTATGAAAGAGAACCAAATCACTATGGGTGTAAGAAAGAAAATGGGCCAAAGGCACCACACAAGTAAAGATTAGGTGCAGTGGTGGTGCGGTGAGACGGTGGCTGGAAAGGAGTACGGAGAGGAGGAAGCCGAGCTTGATTATGAGGGGAGGGAGGTGCGACTTGCGAGGGTGAGAAGGATGAATCACAGTCACGAACTTGCAATAGAGAGGGTGAGGGATCTTTTTAAATTTTTTAAATTAATAAATTAATATTTATAGGATTATTTCTATTTTTATTTTTTCACCCACTGCCAATTAGAATATTAACAAACCCATATCAGCATCCCATCACACTTTTCAGTCAAACCAAGCAAGTTTTTATATATTTTAAAAACATAAAACGCAGGGTTTGATTAGAAAGCTTTACAGGGTGAGGGCCCTCACTAAGGGCCCGTTTGGTTCGATCCCATTACACCTTGCGGTGCAGTGCAATACGATGCAATGGTAATGCAATGTAATATTAATTACAAGGGTAGTGTTTGGTTTGATTTTTAAGCAACGTGCAATGAGTTAATATTTTAACAATTATTTAAAATTAATATATTACACAAAGTCTATTTTACCCCTTAATATAATCTTTGTAGAACAAATAGTTACAAGCCGGCAATGGCCGGGATGGAGGAGGAGGAGGTAGTGGCGGTGGCAATGATGGGGGTGGCGGGGGTGGAGAAGGAGGCGGCGGCGGGCGGGGGTAGTGGCGGCGGAGGAGGTGGTGGTGGGCGGTGGGCCGATAGCAGGGATGAGGGCGGCGGCAGGCGGGGGTGACGGTGGAGGAGGAGGAGGTGGTGGTGGCAGCGGCGGTGGGCGGAGAGGGTGGAGGAGGTGGTGGTGGGCTGTGGGCCGGTGGCGGCGGCGGGGGTGAGGGTGGCAGTGGAGGAGGAGGAGGTGTCGGCAGCGGTGGCGGTGGGCGGAGGGGGGTAGAAGAGGTGGTGGTGGGCGGTGGGCCGATAGCAGGGACGAGGGTGGTGGCGGCGGCTGCGGCGGCGGCGGGTGGAGGTGACGGCGGTGGAGGAGGTAGTGGTGGCGGCAAAGGGTGGAGGAAGAGGTTGTGGCTGTGGTAGTTGTGACATGATGCGGCAAGTAAAATAAGATAAGTGAAACAAAGATAAAGGAAACTAAAGGGTAAATTGGACTTTTTAGACTATGCAATGGGATGGTAATGAGGATTCATAGAGGGGAGGTATGAATGAGGATTACCATGGTAAACCCTATTACCATGCTAAAGAGCAACCAAACACCCTTCTCTTGGTAATGCAATCATGATTACCATTACAGGCATGCAATGTCGTTGAACCAAACGGGCTCTAAGTGTGTGTTTGGGAGAGCTTTTAGCCCTCGAACGTTCAATTGAGTGATCAAAACTCAATTGACAGTGGAGGAAAAAAAAGATTGTTTGAGAGTCATCTTGTTCAAATGGGCTTTTCACATGATAATTTTACCCATAAGCTCAATTTCCCAGCTTTTTCTAATTTAATATTTGGGGAGAGTGTGAATGATTAAAATATTTTTTCAGTTATATTCAGTGTGCTATCAAACTGATTGCAATTTTACTCTTAATATACTTTTTCAGCTACAAAAATTAATTAAAACTATTTTTTGGTGCTTTTAACCCTTAAAATATTTTTTTAATTGTACCAAGTGTGTTATCAGACTGATTGCAATTTTATCCTTAATGTACTTTTTCAGCTCTAAAAATTATTTTTAAAATATTTTTTGGTGCTTATAACCTTTTAAAATATTTTTCCACCCACTCTCTCTTACTATTATCACAAAAATCACTTATGCTTAAGTCAATCCAAACAAATTTTACTTTTATAAAAATTATTTATATAATTATCAATCTAAATATAAATCACATTACACAGTCATCCTTTTATCAAAAATAAAATTATCAAAAACTAAATTAAAAAATTCTACTTTTCCCATTGTGTTGCAAACACAAACTAAAATCCTCACTAAAAACCTCAGTCTAGTATCTCCTGTTTGCGCTTTGCTGGTCAATCCGAGAACTCCTTGCACAAATACGATGACGTCTCTCGGTCGCCTTCTCCAGCGCAACTTCTCTTCCTCCCCCGCCGACGCTGCCGCCAACATCCGGTCGTTATCGAGGAAGCTCTACGGGGAAAAGGACTACAACATCCTCGTCAAGAAGTTCAAGAAAGCCTCCGAAGTGGGCCGTTTCCGAACCAAAGATGGCATTTACGAACTCACGGTTCGTCGCCTTGCCTCCGCCAAGCATTTCAATTTGGTCGAAGAGATCCTGGAAGACCAAAAGAAGTACAAGGATATTTCCAAAGAAGGCTTCTCGGCTCGGCTGATCAGACTGTATGGTATATCGGGTATGTTCGAAAATGCGCACAGGCTGTTCGATGGAATGCCGGAGAGAAATTGTCCCCGTACGGTGCTATCTTTTAACGCCCTCTTGTCTGCTTATTTACATTCTAAAAAATTTGACATGGTAGATCGCCTTTTTAAGGAACTTCCCGCAAAGCTGTCCGTTGAACCGAATTCGGTGTCTTATAATACTGTTATCAAGGCATTTTGTGAAATGGGTTCTTTTGATTCCGCCATTTCGGTGCTTGAAGAGATGGCGAAGAAGGGTGTAAACCCGGATGTGATAACTTTCAATACGCTGCTGGATGCGTTGTATGTGAATGGTCGTTTTTCAGATGGTGACAAAATATGGAACCAAATGCAGAAGAACAACGTTATTCCTGATATCAGGAGCTACAATTCTAAGTTAGAGGGATTGGTTGGGCAGAAGAACATTAAAGAAGCTGTTGAATTGACTGAGAAGATGAAAGATGAGGCAGTCAAGCTTGATATTTTTAGCATTAATGCTTTGATTAAAGGTTTTGTCAATGAGAAAAATTTGGATGAAGCCAAGAAGTGGTACCGTGAAATAGCAAACACGGATTACAAACCGAATAACACAACGTTTAAACTGATTATTCCCTTTCTATGTGAGACTAGTGATCTGGATTCTGCATATAAGATATGCAAGGATATTTTCAAGAGTGGGAACTATGTTGAACCTTCAACACCGCAGCTTGTGGTGGATAAACTGATGGAAAAGAACAGGATTTTAGAAGCAAAGAAGATAGTGAAAATTGGGAATCATTTTAAGCTAAGTTTGCCGGCAAACTCCGGTGGATAACTGCCTTATTTCCGGTGTAGCTTCTGTTGGATAAACTCCGGTGTTCTGCTCTATTATTCTTGTTATTCTGATCCTTTATTTTGTTTGCTCATTCTGAGCTCGTAACTGAAGGCTTGAAAACGGCATAACCTGCTTTATAGACCTCTTCCTTATATGATCTTGTTTTCTCATTACGTTTTACTTCATCTTGCCCCCGTATATGACTCTCTATAAATAACTAGTCATTGGCATATATATGAATTCTTTGATCTCCTTATTTTAGTGTTGTTGGCATTTCTATTGCTATAATACCGGTAGATCGTCATGATATATTCTGCGGCATATTGATTCCTCGTCAATGACAATTATTTAGCATAATTGATTGTCTTAAACAATTTCTCAGTAAAGATTTTACTTTGTGACAGGTTTTTGTTTTGATGAAATGAAATCGACCTGAACCCACAAAATCTGGTGTCCGCTTCAGTAACATGAAATTAACTTTTTCCAGATTTTTGACAACTGTTTTCTCTTGGATGTTCCTATCTCAAGCGTATAGAACACTGTAGTCATTGTTATGTCTCACTTGTGTAGCTTTTATGCATGTTGATTTTTGTTTTAGGGTGAAGTAGCAAATTCGTCTCAGGTACCTGGAAGTTTTTTTTTTGTGAATCAATATCACCCTCGAAGTATTGGAAAATGAGCAAGTCTGCTCTAATCATTTAAAAATTGACGTTGACCAATTTCAAAGAGCAATGTTGCTCAACATTCTCATGAGAGAAAGCTTCCGGGAAAGTTTGGAGTTTAACCGGTTGTTTTATTATAAGCAAAATGGATAACAAGAAGGGGTATTAAGAGGTAATAATCTAGTTCCCAATGATGTTCACTGAAATTAAGATTATCAGCAGCAGCAGCCGCCATTAGTGTTGCTGTTCAGTGACTCCAACCCAACCAGCCTTTTTATCCCAGTTGACCTGGTCCCAACTGTGGAAGAAGCCATCAGGCTTTACCATAAAAAAAACCACGGCATGGCCGGAGTCAGTTTTAGGCTCAAAAGCATTAAAATTTGAAGAGAATTGGCCCCATAATGCGTGGCACGATTCAATCTTGTCAACAGGAACAGTCCATTCATGATCTTGTCCTGCCAGAGCCACAAAGCTTGCTGAGCTGCATGCCAATTTCACTGGTTTTGATTCCTTTGGCAACGCAATGTGGATGTGAATCCCAGCTCTACCCTCCTCGTTGGTGCCATCCATGGCTGTCACAATTGTGTTGCAGAAGCATGCTGCTGATACAAGGGTAAGGAACAGGGCAACATGATGTAAATATGACATTTTCCGAGGCACTTTTAAAGTATGACTATGACTGTCTTCTCACTTGAGAATTGCTGCTATTGCATTGCCATTGAGATACTCCCTCCTCTCCTATTTATAAGAGCATGATAACCATAACCGAATTACGCAGTTTAAGAAAATGGTTAAAATTAGTTAAAAAATAATAAGTATGTCTGAAATAAACTTTCTTTTTCTAATTATGTCTTTATTTATGAGGGCAAGCAAGAAAGAGAAAGAGAAATAGATATAGGTATCAAAATAGAATAAATATAGGTATTACTAACTTTCAATTAATGCAATATATATAACTAATGAGGGGGGAAAATGAAAACTCATTAAATATTCAAACAATTTTTATCAGACTCTTATAAAAAGGATCAAGACATTTTGAGCTATTCTAAAAAGGACTGGAGGGAGTACTTATAAAAAGTATGATGGAATTTGAGGCAATTAATACCCTTATTAATTGTATTAAGGCAATTAATACCCTTATTAATTGTATTAAATTCCATCATATTAATTACATTAATTGCAAACTAAGGCCATAAGTACCCAAAAAAAAAAAAAATTAATGAATGCAATTAATTGCAAACTAATTGTATTAAGGCAATTAATACCCTTATTAATTGTATTAAATTCCATCATATTAATTACATTAATTGCAAACTAAGGCTATAAATACAAAAAAAAAAAAAAATTAATGAATGCAATTAATTGCAAACTAATTGTATTAAGGCAATTAATACCCTTATTAATTGTATTAAATTCCATCATATTAATTACATTAATTGCAAACTAAGGCCATAAATACAAAAAAAAAAAAAAAATTAATGAATGCAATTAATTGCAAACTATTAAGGCAATTAATACCCTTATTAATTGTATTAGATTCCATCATATTAATTACATTAATTGCAAACTAAGGCCATAAATACAAAAAAAAAAAATTAATGAATGCAATTAAAGAATTCCTAAAGTGACTTATTTTTTGGACAAGTACATTCCATGTAGTCCTAAATTCAAGGTTCATTTTGTTAGATCTCATGTTTTGATGATAACAAAGAATGGTATGAAAAGGAATTGAGTAATAAATAAGTTTGAACAAAGCAATAATAGGGAAAAGCATTACTTGAAGTTAGCATTGGAGTAATGAAGAAATGCCAAGAGAAAAAGCTGAGAAACTTGATTAGAAGCAATTTTTCTAAGGCATTACTCGAGTACGTACTCGAGTAATGAGACAAAACTTGAAGTAACCAGAGGTACCTTCTAGTAACCTGCCAACGTTACTCGAGTAAGTACTCGAGTAATAGTGTAAATGTTTTCAAGTTGCTCTCGGCCTGCCAATGTTACTCGAGTAGCCACTCGAGTAACTAGGTAAATACTTGGAGTTGCTCTCGGCCTGCCAACGTTACTCGAGTAGGTACTCGAGTAACCATGTAAAAGTTTTCAAGTTGCTCTCGGCCTGCCAATGATACTCGAGTATGTACTCGAGTTACTCTGTTTCAGAAAATGTGTTGCTCTCGGCATTTTGTACCACTGCCAATGTTACTCAAGTAGCTACTCGAGTAACTCACTGAGGTAAGCACAAAACCTGAAGGTAGTACTCGAATAACTTGATCTAATTTTATTTCATTTTCCTCGAGTCATTACTCTAGTATGCAAGTATTTAATGTTTCATTTTAAGTGGATTACTCGAATATGCAGTGTTATGTTTGAAGGAAAACCTCAAGTCATTACCTGAGTAAGTTATGCATAAAAAGTAAGTTTACTCGAGTATGTACTCGAGTAACAAGGTAATCAAACTTGAAGTGCTCTCGGCCTTGAAATCCTGCCAACATTACTGGAGTAAAGCATCGAGTATCCAAAGGTGTATTTGAAGGTTTACTCGAGTTGGTACCCGAGTAATCTATGAAGTCATGAGTGCATTACTCGAGTAGGTACCCGAGTAAACAACTATTTCCAAAGGTTTGAGATTTAGTTTATTCCATGCACTACCCGAGTAAACTTATATGTGTTTGCTGACTTGAGATTGATCAAAGTTTTCCCGATGATACTCGAGTAAGTACTCGAGTAAACTTCAAGGGATACTCGAGTAGCTACTCGAGTAAGCAAACCCAGAAATTCAGAAATCATTCCAATGTTCATTATTTTGCTTCCTATATGATTAACCTTTCATTGTATTAGTATTCTTAGCTTATTTACAGATGAATAATGAAGAAATCATATCAAGTAAGGAAAGTCAATTGAGAAGTTCAAATGCCACCTACCGCCAACGGATATTTTTCAAAAACTTGAAAAGTCAATAGTGGCTGCGCACTCTCCAACAGACGAAAGGAAAATATTCCAACGGTCTTCACCAACATATTTATATATATGTGAACATTCAAACAGAAAGAACAGAGAACACATACAAACATATCATCAAGTTCATTACTCTGTTTTATGTTGTAATTGTATTTCTATGTTTCAGTAATTCATATTCACTCTGTGAGAGAGATATTTCATTCAAACTCAATATTTGTTATTGAGATAACTTAAGGTTGTGGAACCTTGAGTTGGGTTTGGATTACAACTTGTAAGGGGGAGCGAGTGTCCAGGTGAAGGAACTTGCTTGTACTGTGGTGCCAAGAACCCACTGAATCTTGGAAGTTATAGTGAAACTCTCAGAGAAGCTCTGAGGACTGGACGTAGGTCAAAGTGGTTGTGGCCAAACCAGTATAACTCCTGATGTACACTTCGGTGATATTTCTCCTTACTCTATTGCTTTGTATTCACCGTCAAGTTTTTATATTTGGAACGAAATTTTAGTATCACCCAATTCACTCCCCTCTTGGGTGAAACGCTTGCTCTAACATTTGGTATCAGAGCATAGGTCTTCTTGTTAAGGTTTAACAGCCTAAGAAGGATCCAATGGCAAGCATGGGTGAAGGAATTCTTCCCAACGGAGCATCCATCACTAGACCTCCAGGTTTCAGTGACGAACACTTTTCTTTCTGGAAAGCAAAGTTCAGAGTATTCGTGATGGCTACTGAATATGGGCTATGGGATGTGATTGAGAGTGGAAACTATCAACCTACAAAGATTGTAGATTCTCAGAAAATTCCCAAGACGCCAGCGGAATATGATGAGAATGACAAGAAACTTATCACTCTCAACAGCAAGGCAATTCTGATGTTACAAAGTGCTTTGAGTCAAAGTGAATATTTTAGAATTTGCACACTCCCAACAGCAAAGGAAATGTGGGAAGCTCTGGAAATAGCTCATAAAGGAACTTCGGGAATAAAGGAGATTAAAATCAACACTTTGGTAACTGAATTTGATCTACTTCGAATGAAATCAGGTGAGTCGATTTCTGAATTCGAACTTAGATATACTCATCTTGTTAATCAACTTGCAGCACTTGGGAAAGTCTATGATCAACATACCCAAGTACGAAAGATTTTGAATATTCTTTCTAAAGAGTGGGAAGTCAAAGTCACTGCGATAGAAGAAGCAAAAGGAGAATCAATGAGATCAGTTGCTTCTTTATTTGGAAGTCTTTCTGAATATGAAAGCAAACTAAAGTTCAAACGGGAACTAGATGACATTGGTGACAAGAAAAAGAAAGGTCTGGCACTAAAAGCAAAAGAAGAGAATCAAGATGAGGATGAGGAGTTTGACGATGACGAAATGGGACTAATCGTAAAACGATTTAGAAAGTTCTACAAGAAAGGTCAAGGATTCAAACACTTTCAGAAAGGAGGAAATAGCAGCAAAGATCATATCATTTGCTATGAATGTGGAAAACCAGGACATATCAAGTCGGAATGTCCAGAACTGAACCAAAAGAGCAAAGAAAAGAGAAAAGGCAAATTCTTCAATAAAAAGAAGGCATTTGTATCTGCTATATGGGGTGATAGTTCCTCTGACGAAGAAAGTGATGGAGAAGAAGTAGCAAATATATGTCTTGTTGCTCAAGAAGAAACAGAAGAAGAGGTAAATGATTCTGAACTCACCTATGATGAATTACTGTCTGAATATAATGCTTTACATTCTGAATTCATCAAAGTAGTTAAAGATTTGGTTGTTTTCAAAAAGAAAAATAAAGCTCTTGAAATTGAGATTAAAGAACGTTCAGTAAAGGATTGTGAAAATTGTTCTTCTTTGGAAAAGAAAAACATTGATCTCACAAAAACTCTTGAAAAATTTACACAAGGAAGTGAGATGCTAAATGTCATTTTAAAAGCTCAACGATTTGTAAATGACCGATCTGGAATTGGTTATGATCCAAAATCAGATAGAAGGAAAGGTAGAAAGAAAGCAGGAGGTAAGTCTTATTTGAATTATTTCCAGTATTCTAAGCATATATCAAATCCTTTTGCATTTTGTAACTACTGTAATAGAAAAGGACATTATACTTCTTCATGCATTCATAAGAAGAAAGGAACAATAGGAACCTACAAATGGGTACCTAAAGGCTCATATGTTCAGAAAATTATTTGCACTAACCCAAAAGGACCCAAAAAGATGTGGGTACCTAAGACTTAGTCATTTGATTGCAGGTATGTCTTAAAGCATCCAAAAATAGCAAGTGGTATATAGATAGTGGTTGCTCTAGACATATGACCGGAGATTTCGAAAGTTTTACCACATTACAACCTAAGGAAGGAGGAAAGGTAAAATTTGGAGGAAATCAATCCGGAAGGATAGCAGGAATTGGTGAAATAAAAAATGACAAAGGAATACAAGTCAAAGATGTATATTATGTTGAAGGCTTGTGTCACAATTTGCTGAGCGTAAGTCAAAGTGCAGATAAAGACAACTGGGTAATATTTGACTCAGAAGAATGCTTAATTATCAACAAGAATGACTTACAGCTTGATAAGAAGAATATCAAGGCTAAGCTCAGAGCAAAAAGGGAAGGTAACTGCTATACTCTAGATATTAGTAGAAATGAATCTGAAAACTGTTTTTTGAGTAATGCCGATGAAAGTTGGCTATGGCATAAGAGATTGGCTCATGTCAATATGCATCAACTAGGCAAACTACTAAAAAAGGATTTAGTTCTTGGATTACTCAAAGTAAATTTAAAAAATGACTTGATTTGTGATGCATGTCAAAAGGGTAAACAAACTAAATCATCTTTCAAATTGAAAAATGAAATTTCAACAAATAGACCACTACAATTATTACATATGGATTTAGTTGATCCAGCAAGAGTAAAAAGTCTTGGTGGTAACTTATATTCATTGGTCATTGTTGATGAGTTCTCTAGATTTACATGGGTTATTTTTCTATCATCAAAGGATGAGACCTTTGAAGAATTTATTGTTTTTGCCAAGAAAGTGCAAAACGAGAAAGGTATGTCCATTGCAGGTATTAGGACCGATCATGGTGGAGAATTTGAAAATCAAGCCTTTGAAGAATATTGTGATACTAATGGCATTGATAACAATTTCTCTGCTTCAAGGACGCCTCAACAAAATGGAGTCGTGGAACGCAAGTATAGAGTACTTACTGAAATGGCTAGAGCAATGTTAAATGAAAAGAACGTGTCTCAAGTATTTTGGGCTGATGCTATAAGTACAGCATGCTACATTTCAAATAGAGCATATATCAGAACAAAACTTGGAAAGATACCATACGAGCTATACAAAGGAAGAAAGCCAAACATTGATCATCTACACATCTTCGGTTGTAAGTGTTTCATACATAATAATGGTAAAGATAACTTGGGAAAATTTGATTCTAAAACTGATGAAGGAATTTTCCTAGGATATTCTAACCGAAGTAAAGTATATAGAGTTTTCAATAAAAGAACATGTGTTGTTGAAGAATCAATTCATATTGTATTTGATGAATTTGAATCCTCTGACAAAACCATTGATGAAGAACAGGAAGTTGTTTTAAATCAAGAAAATGGTCAATCTATTTCTAAGTCTCTTATTCCAGAAGTTGATGAAACTAAGGAAGAAGAGAAATCTCTAGGTCAACCTAAAGCCTGGAAATACAATAGAAGTCATCCCTTAGAACAAGTCATAGGAGATGTGAATGAAGGGATTAAAATTAGAAATAAAATTTTCAATAAAGTAAGTTTTTCTGCATTCATTTCTGAGATTGAACCTTCTAACATTGATGAAGCCCTGTCAGACAATGATTGGGTTATAGCAATGCAAGAAGAACTAAATCAATTTGAGAGAAATCAAGTTTGGGATTTGGTACCCCGACCCAAGGATCATCCGATCATTGGAACTAAATGGGTATTCAAAAACAAACTTGATGAATCTGCAATTATTGTCAGAAACAAGGCAAGGTTGGTGGCCAAAGGCTATAATCAGGAAGAAGGGATTGATTATGAGGAAATGTATGCTCTAGTGGCTAGATTGGAAGCTATACGTGTACTCTTAGCCTTTGCATGCATCAAAGGATTCAAACTCTATCAAATGGATGTAAAGAGTGCATTTCTAAATGGTTACATCATGGAAGAAGTGTATGTAGAACAACCTCCAGGTTTTGAGGATGTTACTAAACCTGACAATGTTTTCAAACTCAAAAAGGCCTTATATGGTTTAAAACAAGCTCCTAGAGCATGGTATGAAAGGCTCAGTAAGTTTCTTATTGATCAAGGTTTTGTACGGGGAAAAGTTGACACAACACTCTTCATAAAACGAAAACACAATGATATTTTAATTGTTCAAATATATGTTGATGATATTGTTTTCGGTGCTACTAATGAATCTCTGTGTAAGGAATTTTCTGAGATAATGCAGGGAGAATTTGAGATGTCAATGATGGGAGAATTGAATTTCTTTCTTGGTTTGCAAATCAAACAAAGAAAGAATGGAATCTTCATATCTCAAACAAAGTATTTAAAAGAGCTATTGAAGAAGTATGGAATGGATGAAGCAAATGGCACGGACACGCCTATGAGTTCAACAACGTTACTTGATGCTGATGTCAAAGGGAAAGACTACAACATCACAAAATATAGAGGAATGATTGGATCATTACTCTATCTCACGGCAAGCAGACCAGACATCCAATTTAGTGTTGGCATATGTGCAAGATATCAATCAGCACCAAAGGAATCACATGCTGAAACGGTCAAACGAATCTTTAGATATCTTGCTAACACACCCGAATTGGGTATGCGGTATCCCAAAGGAAGAAGTGAATATCTTGTTGCATATTCAGATTCAGATCATGGAGGATACAAGACAGACAGAAAGAGCACTAGCGGACAAGGACAATTTCTTGGAGGATCTCTTGTATCATGGTTTAGCAAGAAACAAAATACAGTGTCTCTTTCGTCAACGGAAGCCGAATATGTTGCAGTCTCAAGTTGTTGTGCACAAGTGATATGGTTAAAACAACAGCTACAAGATCTTGGTATTTATTTCAAAGAAATACCAATCTATTGTGACAATACCAGTACGATAAGCTTGGCAAAGAATCCAGTTCAACACTTTAGAACCAAGCATATCGATGTCAGACATCACTTCATCAGAGATCATGTTCAAAAGAAAGATGTGAAAGTGATATTCATTCCTACTCATCTTCAACTAGCTGATATTTTCACAAAACCCCTTGCAAAAGATCAATTTCTATACATTAGAAGAGAATTGGGAATGGTAAATCCCAATGAGTTGTAAGTTATTTAAGTTTCTCATAATATTAGATGAAGTCATTTGATAATGTTTTGATGATTATTAATTTAAGCATCGGAGTGTATAGAAAATTGTTTTGCAGGAAGGTAGAAATTCTGTTTTGAGAAACAAAAATAGAGGTTATCAGAGGACACATTTACTGGAGTACCAACTTGAAGTTATGACTAACAGAGAAGCATTACCCGAGGAACAACTTGAAGTAAAGTAAAACTTTACTCGAGCATGTACTCGAGTAATGGACTTCAAAACTGGAAGTAACGGATCAAGTTACTTGGAATTTAAATCTAACGGTTCAGTCACAAAGAAATGAAGAGTCAGAAGTTGAAAAGACAGGTTACCCGAGGCGAGCCTCGAGTAAACTTGAAGCTTACTCGAGTAAGGACTCGAGTAGCTTCAAGTCCAGATTTCCAAATTGGAGAAAAACGACTCAAAACTGCTCAAAATTGGTTACAAATGATCGAGGGAACATACATGGATAATTACAATATTATTCATGCCAGGTACGCAATTTAAATGAATTATTTTAGAGATTTTCTGTATGATCACTCGAGTAAGGCCTCGAGTAAAATTGAAGGTTACTCGAGTAAGGCCTCGAGTAACGTAGGGTTTTAGGTCTTTAACTGTCGCAAACTCGGTCATTTCCACAAAATATCCTCGAGTAAATCACTATACTCTCTTACAAAAACTTTTCACAATCAATTCCTTGCTTCATTTCCGTCAAAACCCAACAGATTTCATCACCAAAAACTTCCTATTTTGATCATATTCTCAGTGCCCTAACTCGCGTCTTTTGGCTCTGTTTTTCTGAAATTTTCATATTTCTCTGATTCAATATGGTTAGGACCAAGAATCTTACTCCCACAGATTCCTCTGAATCCCAACAACACACTGATGCTCTTTCTTCTCCTCCAACTAAGAGAAGAAAACTTACCCCGAGATCAAAAGCCAAAATCCAACTCCAATCTCAAGTTCAACCGAAGCCAAAATCCGGTATAGCTTCTGTTGGATAAACTCCTGTGTTCTGCTCTATTATTCTTGTTATTCTGATCCTTTATTTTGTTTGCTCATTCTGAGCTCGTAACTGAAGGCTTGAAAACGGCATAACCTGCTTTATAGACCTCTTCCTTATATGATCTTGTTTTCTCATTACGTTTTACTTCATCTTGCCCCCGTATATGACTCTCTATAAATAACTAGTCATTGGCATATATATGAATTCTTTGATCTCCTTATTTTAGTGTTGTTGGCATTTCTAGTGCTATAATACCGGTAGATCGTCATGATATATTCTGCGGCATATTGATTCCTCGTCAATGACAATTATTTAGCATAATTGATTGTCTTAAACAATTTCTCAGTAAAGATTTTACTTTGTGACAGGTTTTTGTTTTGATGAAATGAAATCGACCTGAGCCCACAAAATCTGGTGTCCGCTTCAGTAACATGAAATTAACTTTTTCCAGATTTTTGACAACTGTTTTCTCTTGGATGTTCCTATCTCAAGCGTATAGAACACTGTAGTCATTGTTATGTCTCACTTGTGTAGCTTTTATGCATGTTGATTTTTGTTTTAGGGTGAAGTAGCAAATTCGTCTCAGGTACCTGGAAGTTTTTTTTTTTGTGAATCAATATCACCCTCGAAGTATTGGAAAATGAGCAAGTCTGCCCTAATCATTTAAAAATTGACGTTGACCAATTTCAAAGAGCAATGTTGCTCAACATTCTCATGAGAGAAAGCTTCCGGGAAAGTTTGGAGTTTAACCGGTTGTTTTATTATAAGCAAAATGGATAACAAGAAGGGGTATTAAGAGGTAATAATCTAGTTCCCAATGATGTTCACTGAAATTAAGATTATCAGCAGCAGCAGCCGCCATTAGTGTTGCTGTTCAGTGACTCCAACCCAACCAGCCTTTTTAACCCAGTTGACCTGGTCCCAACTGTGGAAGAAGCCATCAGGCTTTACCATAAAAAAAACCACGGCATGGCCGGAGTCAGTTTTAGGCTCAAAAGCATTAAACGATGAAGAGAATTGGCCCCATAATGCGTGGCACGATTCAATCTTGTCAACAGGAACAGTCCATTCATGATCTTGTCCTCCCAGAACCACAAAGCTTGCTGAGCTGCATGCCAAGCTCACTGGTTTTGATTCCTTTGGCAACGCAATGTGGATGTGAATCCCAGCTCTACCCTCCTCGTTGGTGCCATCCATGGCTGTCACAATTGTGTTGCAGAAGCATGCTGCTGATACAAGGGCAAGGAACAGGGCAACATGATGTAAATATGACATTTTCCGAGGCACTTTTAAAGTATGACTATGACTGTCTTCTTACTTGAGAATTGCTGCTATTGCATTGCCATTGAGATGCTCCTTCCTCTCCTATTTATAAGAGCATGATAACCATAACCGAATTATGCAGTTTAAGAAAGTGGTTAAAATTAATTAAAAAATACTCCCTTCGGTCCTAATTACAGGACATATTTACCTAACTTTGGAGAAATTAAGGATAGTGGTTAAATTAGTTAATCATATTTATTTTCCTAAAATACCCTTTTTTAAAATTTAAAATGACATCCAATTACGTTGATTCTCTGTTTTTTCTTGTACCTCTTCTGCCTCACACATGACTTCTCCAAGCTCTTACACAATCCGGTGTCGTCAATCTCCCTCAACAACTTCCAATATACTCTTATTAAATTATTATTGTGTTTAATTATTATTGAGAAGTATCAATAGGGGGTATTTTGGGAAGAAATTGACAAAAATTAAAACTTTGTCCTATAATTAGGACCAATATCAACTCTCAAATGTTGTTCTATAATTAGGACCGGAGGGAGTAATAAGTATGTCTGAAATAAACTTTCTTTTTCCAAATATGTCTTTATTTATAAGGGCAAGCAAGAAAGAGAAAGAGAAAGAGAAATAGAATAAATATAGGTATCAAAATAAAATAAATATAGGTATTACTAACTTTCAATTAATGCAATATATATAATTAACGAGGGGGGAAAATGAAAACTCATTAAATGTTCAAACAATTTTTATCAGCTCTTATAAAAAGGATCAAGACATTTTGATCTATTCTAAAAAGTACTGGAGGGAGTACTTATAAAAAGTATGATGGAATTTGAGGCAATTAATACCCTTGTTAATTGTATTAAATTCCATCATATTAATTACATTAATTGCAAACTAAGGCCATAAGTACAAAAAAAAAAAAATTAATGAATGCAATTAATTGCAAACTAATTGTATTAAGGCAATTAATACCCTTATTAATTGTATTAAATTCCATCATATTAATTACATTAATTGCAAACTAAGGCCATAAATACAAAAAAAAAAAAAAATTAATGAATGCAATTAATTGCAAACTAATTGTATTAAGGAAATTAATACCCTTATTAATTGTATTAAATTCCATCATATTAATTACATTAATTGCAAACTAAGGCCATAAATACCAAAAAAAAATTAATGAATGCAATTAATTGCAAACTAATTGTATTAAGGCAATTAATACCCTTATTAATTGTATTAAATTCCATCATATTAATTACATTAATTGCAAACTAAGACCATAAATACAAAAAAAAAAAAAATTAATGAATGCAATTAAAGAATTCCTAAAGTGACTTATTTTTTGGACAAGTACATTCCATGTAGTCCTAAATCCAAGGTTCATTTGAGTGTTTTGAATTGGTACTATATATAAGGTTTATCTCTTTTGGTCTCCCAGAAAAATAGTGTTAAGGTAAATCCAGCATTGTATATTAAAAAAAAAATTCTAGCGTTCTAAAATATTGTGTTGTAATTTTTTCTTTAATATATTAAAAAGGAATCTAACACCCTTCCAACGTCCGTGTTTTGTGCGACCCACCCCCTCCCCTCCAACTCACGTCCTCATCTCCCACACTCCACTCGGAATCACTCTCCCTACTTGTTCTAAAGGAAGAGTATGATCTGGACCGTTAAGATTTAAATTTTTTTAAGAAATTAGTTTAATAGATATAGAATCTAAACTAAAAATAATTTCTTAATTAATATTTTTTAAAAAAATAATTTTTTTAATTTAAAAATATTCAATTAAAAAATATTAAATCTGAATTATTCAAGAGCTCTCCTTTGATGGGATGAGCAGGAAACGGATTCCCACTCCACTATGATCGTTGCTCTACTCTCTCTTTCTTTCTTGTTCTCTCTCAACGAGCAGAGCCAACCCTCATCCCTGCACAGAACAAGGGAAGATAAGAGTACCAAATTCGCATCCAGAGATTCAGTGTATTTTAAAATAAGTCCAGGCCCTGAAATCAACTGTTTGTCATTTGAAGTTCTGTCCATTGTTTCTAAGTCTCAAAATAAGAGTGTAGGTCTCAGATGATTGCGAGGTAATTAAAGATAAATAAATAAAACTAAACAGAGAATAAGAGAAGCAACAAAAACTGATGGCCACAGCGGTTAAGATATTCCTATTTCTCAAATTCTCAAGCTTAACTTCATCGTATGGATCCGGTTTTCCTCCTTTTTCCTTTCCCATTTTTTTTCTCTTTTTTTAATTTGGACTGTTGGATTAAGATCTCAATGGTTCAGATTTAATATTTTATAAAAATATAATAATAATAATATTTTTATAATAATATTATTATTTTTATAATAAAGGGAAAGTCTGAATCATTGTGATCTTAATCTAACGGTCCAGATTGAGAAAAAGAGCGAAAAGGAAAAGGAGGGGAAGGGAAAAGCAGGAAAACCGGGTTCATCATCTCTAGGGTAGAAATAGGCTAGGTTAGGCCAGAATTTATCTAAATAAGTTTAGGTCTGCAATAGAGATTTAAATTCTAAACCTAGGCTTGAGCCTATACGTAGGCTTTTTTTAGGTATGAGTCTGAGCCTTCAAAAGGTTTAATAATACATAAAACCTATTTAAAAGTCTACTTAAATAATAGGCCTTTAAAGTCTATACATCTAAATTGTAGGCCCCACTCCTAAATATAAGGTTCATTTGAGTGTTTTTTGAATTGGTCTTAAATATAAGGTTTGATCTCTTTTGGTCTCATAGAAAAATAAAGTATCAAGATAAATTTAGCCTCCTAAAATATTATATGGTGTAATTTTGCCTCTAACATATTAAAAATGGATCATTTTCACTCTAATTTAACAACCCACTAACGTTCATGTTTTCTGCAACTCACTCCCCCTCCTCTCGTTCGCATCCTGGTAACGTGTTGCTCTAATCTCTCTCAACTGAACTTAGCTTTCCTCCTCTATTCTTACCATTCTCTTCACCTCCACTATTCTTTTCAACATTTAAATTCAAATTTGAGTAGTTCAAATTTAATATTATATAAAAATATTAATAAAATAAATGATTAAAAAACTACTAAATTTTAGTTACGATAGTTTAACATTGCAATAATAAAATATTGGAAGAATCCCATTTAAATTCATTTGAAATACCTAAATCCAGATTTAGGCATGCACTTTAAACAAATCCCTAATTAGATCAAGACGCCTCATTAGGGATATCTGAATTTTGTTAAAATACCATAATGCCCCTCTAATTAAAATGATGACTGAGCATCCCATCCTATTATGAATCATCCAAAAAAGATAGGGTAAGATGAATTATGGTTTTTGGGGATAATAGAACTAGAGAACCAAAGAAGAGAAGAAATAGAGTGATCTCGGCCAATGACAAAAATTAAGGGATGAGTTCTGGCATTTTTTCTTTAACCCTAATATTTAGAGTATAGTTAGTACCACATGATGGAATGATTGAAAGTCTCAACACATTCAATAAAATGTGTTCTGCAGAATTAGGGAAATCATCCTAAAAACATGAAAGATATTGAGATTTTATACGGAGATCTTACAAAAAGAGAAGAGTTAGAGAAAATAACAGGGTATATTGGTAAAATCAACAAATTCAGAAATTCCTAATAAGGCTTCTTGACCTTCTTAGGGATTTGATAAAAATGTAGACCTAAATTTAAATTTAGATATTTCAAATGAATTTAAATAGGATTTTTCCTAAAATATTTTTATAAAATATTAAATTTATAACGCTCAAATTTCAATCCAGAGATGAGTAGTGAAGAGGAAGAAGAGGGAATGGGATAATAAGATCAGAGGAGGATAGCCAAGTGGCCCTCACCCTCCCTCAACCAGCCAAGCCAACCTTCATCCTTGCATAGAACTGGGGAACATAAGAGAATTAGATTCGCATCTATATGTCGTTTGAAGTTTTGTCCATTGTTTCTAAGTTTCAAGAAAGATCGCAAATAGAGTAGATGTCATATGATTAAAGATAACTAAACAAAACTTCATCCTAAAAAAGATAACTAAACAAAACTGAATAGAGAATAAGAGAAACAACAGAAACTGATGGTCTCAAACTCCCAAGCATCCACGTCTCTGCATCAAATCCATCTTTCGTCATCTCCCTCATCCTCTACACCGCCATTATTTTTCAATTATGCTTGACTTTGTGTTGTAATAAATTTGAGACTCTTCTAAGGTTAGGTAAGTCAAAATTTTTTTTCAAGCATTTTCACATCGTTTATCTAATTAATTTGAACTCAGTTTTTGAAGGCAATATATTTCGGATGAGACTTGATATAATATTATGATAATATTATTTAAATATTGTAAAGAATATCAGTATAGAGATAAGATTGTTTGATTTTGAATCTATGAGAGAGAAAGAGACAGAGTGGGGTGCACCAGCATAGTGCGATCAACGAGAGGGAATCCAGGGACTTAGAGAGGGAAGAGACACAGGAGTTACAAGAATTATTGGATCAGAATGCTAAGACTCTGGACAAGGATGGATGCTTTAAGGTTACTATTCCATTTGAGCAGCAATAGACAAACCTTAAGAAGATGAAGATTCAGAATGAGAGAATGAAGGAGAAGACTCTTTCATAGCAGACTCGTCTATATCATCAACGCAACAAAATTTCATACAAGTCTAAACTATTAGATAGGGAAGAGGATGTTTTTTCCCAAGAACTAGAGGAAATGAGAGAATGGCTTCAAGAGGAAAAAGACATTGCTCCGAATCTATTTGAGGAACAAAAGCAACTCCTAAATTCCCTACCAAAGCTAAGTATGCCAGACGAGAGGCTTAAGGAGCTATGCCGACCTTGGAAGGATGCTTTGATAATCACTTTGCTTGGGAAAACTGTTGACTTGAGAATATTGAAAGAAAGAGTTGCTTGGATTTTAAAATCAAACAACTTTGACCTTATTGATCAGAAAACAAAGATTTGGTTTTGAAGTTATTGTTTGATGGTCCATGGCTGGTTCAAGGGCACTATTTAGCAGTACAAAGATGGTGTCCTAACTTCAATCCTTATTGTAATTAGTTACACAAGGTGATAGTATGGGTATAGGTTCCTACTCTACGAATGCACGTCTACTCCAAAGAATGCTTGCTTGAAATTGGGAACATGATAGGAAGGGCTCTAAAAGTGGACATGAATACTTTGGCTCAATGCAAGAACCAGAGTTTGGCGGTGGAAAGGGGAAAGTTTGCAAGAGTAAGTGTATATAATTGGATTTGAACCAAGCATTGAAGTCCTAGTTTGTGATTATATCAACAATTTATACTGTTGAATATGAAGACCTTGAGTCCATTTGTTTCAAGTATGGGAAGTATGGACATTCTTTAGAGAAATGCCCACTTTCAATTAACTCAGATGATGTATCATCGGAGGGAAGCATGCCAGAGGCCAATGCTGATCAAGGAAGAGAAAAACCAGCAACTCGACATGCTCAGAAAACTCCCTTGGTCAGCGTGCCAGTGGTCAGTTCAGAAGAGGACTTTGGCTCTTGGATGATAGCTAAAAAAATGTTAAGGCCCAAGAACCAAGAAATTAATACAGTTAAGAAGATAGGGAAAACATCTAAAGGGAAAAGGACAATTGGGAAAGAAGTGAAATTATCGTCTGGCTCCATGTTTGACGTGTTGAAGGAGGTGGATGATTCTATCCTTTCAGTTGGTTTTAACCATCATATCACAAAAAAGGGGTCTGTCAAAGAGTGGAGAAGAAAAGAATTTTATTCTTCTTTGGAAAAAGGAAGGTGAGAGAGCAGTTGAGGAGAGAGAACGCCCAATCCTTGAAAATGGTGATATGAGGCACGAGGTCCTAGATGGGGCTAGTTTGGCAGCATCAGTTGAGAGATCGAAGGAGGGGGAGGCGTCAAAAATTAATAGGCAAAAGGTCAAGGTTAATAAAAAGAAAGATGAGGCAAATGGCCAATGGGAGTTGGTCCAAGTGGTAAGCGGCTTGGTTCAGCTTAAGCAAGGTCTCGGGTTCGAGCCTTGTGTATGCAGAAAATTTCTATTAGGAGACTTTCCTACCATAGCCAGGTGCGCGACGCGGGTCATATCTGAATGTAGTCAGGGCAAAGCTCCAGTGAACCAGGTGGGCAACCAAAAAAAACAGATGAGGCAAATGGTAACTTAATAGGCCAATCTAAGGAGACTAGCCCAATAATTCAGTTTCATCCCTTGACTATTGAAAGGAGCACAACTGGACTTAATAAGGATGAGCTATCATTGAGGCCCAATAATTTGACTTCTATTATTAAAAAAATTTGCAGCTAGGGCCCACAATATAGTCTTTGGATCAATTAAATCAATTAATCCAACTAAGGTTTGTAACACACAGATGCAGGACGTGGAGGAGGGGAATATGCCTAGTAAATTGAAGGGCCTACATTTGATTAAAGTTGGGAAGGATATTAGGAATAAGGAAGGGAGTTTTGACACAAGACCTACACAGAGCTGAAAAACGTTGAGTCCATACAGCGACAACGTGATTCTTTAAGATGAAACTGTGAACTAAGAGTAAAATGATTTTTGGTGTGATTCTCAAGTCATGGTCACTGAAGATGCCGAGATTGATGGGGATGACGATGAGGCAATTCCACCTTCTTTGTAAGAAGAAGCTAATTGAACCCCTATTTATTTTTGTTTTGATTTATTTATTATGAATATCATGTATTGGAATTGTCATGGTTCTGCGTCGAAGTTGTTTCCTGGTAGAGTTAGAGATTTAACTTGGGGCAAGGATATCCATATTCTTATTTTGCAAGAAACAAGGGTTAGTGATGTGAAAGCTGATATAGTTGTGAGGAAATTGGGGTTTAGTAATTGAATTAGATTGGAAGCTACAGGATATGTAGGTGGCATTTGGCTCCTCTGGCATAAAGAGTGTGTCTCTATTAGGTATATTTGTTCATCAACCCAATTTTTGCATGTTCAAGTTGAATATGTGAATTCATATCAAAAGTTCTTCCTAACTTGTCTCCATACGGAGCCTTGTTGTAATCTTAGGAGGGACTTATGGATTGATTTGATTTCTATTAGTCATGCTTTTGATGATCCTTGGCTTGTCTTGGGAGATTTTAATGCTTATTTGTCAGTGATGATAAAACCGGGGGTGCTCAACCAAATATTCGATCTATGCGCCAATTTGGAGAGTGTGTGCATAATTCTCCGTTAATTGAAGTGGGATGTTCAGGAGATAAATACACTTGGGAGAGGAATCTAATAAAGGAGAAACTAGACTAGGTTTTCACTAATAACAAGTGGAACTCTTCATACCCGTGTGCCAAAGGATTTCATCTTAATAAATATGGTTCGAACCATCAGCCATTGCTTGTGAAATATACTCAAGATAGAAGTTCTCGACCCACTGATTCTCATTTCAAATGCCAAGTGGCGTGGTTACTTAAGGAAGATTTCAGTAGTATTGTACAACAAGGTTGGAGCCATTAGAGTTGGGAAGATAATATATCATCCTTTACTGATAAAGCTAAGAAGTGGAATAAGACTAGAGTAGGGAATATTCCAGCAAAAAAGGGGTCTCTGATAAAAAGAATTGAAGGGCTTGGGAGGGTTAGAGCTCGGAGAGATAGCCAATATTTAATACAAACTGATAAAGAGCTGTGGAATGAGTACTATAAGATACTAGCGCAAGAAGAACTCCTATGGTTTCAAAAGTCTAGATGCAACTAGGTTAAATGGAAAGGCAGGAATAGCAAATTCTTTCATGCATCCACCATTGTTAGGAGGCAAAAAAACTAGATTGAAGGACTCAGGAACTCTAAAAGAGAATGGATTTTTGACCAAAAGGAATTGAACGTGATAGCTCTGGATTTTTATTATAATCTATACTATAGTGAACTGAGACAAGGGTGTCGATATGATCCTCGGTTTGGATTTCCCCGTATCTCTATAAAGGAAATTGCATCGCTTTTTGAGACATTTAGTATGGAGGAAGTTAAACAAGTAGCTTTCGATATTGGCGCATTTAAGGCTCTGGGACCTGATGGAATTCAAGCCTTCTTCTATCATGAATATTGGCATATTATTGGTGACTCTCTATACAGATTGGTAAGAGAGATATATGATGACCTGTCTAAACTCAAAGGGATTAATGATACCAATATTGCCCTCATCCCGAAGGTCAAGAATCCAAAGTTTATTAGAGACTTTTGACCAATCTCCTTGTGTAATGTTAGTTAAAAAATAATCATAAAAGTAATTAGCAAATGACTCTGGTTGATCATGAGTAAGGTGACAGGTAGTCACCAGTGCAGTTTTATTGCAAGCAGACAGAGTAGTGATAATATCATAATAGCACAGGAAGTTATACATTATATGAAGAATAAAAGAGGCTCTTCTGGCTGGTTAGCTGTAAAGGTTGACTTGGAAAAGGCATATGACAAAATGGAATGGGACTTTATTAATGATACTTTGAGGGCGGTTGGCATTGATGGCAAGCTGTGTGACTTTATTATGGCATGTATCTCTTCCTCTTCACTTCGGGTGCTTTGGAATGGTGAATCTTCTAATTTCTTTCATCCAACCAGGGGAATTAGACAGGGTGACCCAATATCTCCTTATATTTTCACCTTATACATGGAGCGGTTGCATCATATCATCAGAGAGGTTGTTGAGGAAGGTTCTTAGACCCCGATCAAGCTAAATACAAGTGGGCCACATCTGTCCCACCTTTTCTTTACCGATGATCAAATTATTTTTGGTGAGGCATCAAGTTTGCAAGTTGATACTATGTTAGCATGCTTGGATCTCTTTTGTAGTACATCAAGGCAGAAAATGAATAGACAGAAGACCAAGATATGTTTTTCTAGGAATGTTCATTCATCCAGAACTATGGAGCTTAGTAGGCAAATGGAGTGGGTTTAACAGGTCATTTGGGGAAGTATTTGGGAATCCCTCTCATTCATAAAAGAGCATCTTACCTGACTTTCACACTGCTTATTGAGAAAATGAAGAAGGGATTGTTTGGGTGGAAGCAAGAATGCCTCAATCTTATTGGATGGGCTACACTCATCAAAGCTGTATTATCAGCGTTGCCTTTGTATTATATGCAGCCTATGTTACTACCGAAAGGTATAGTCAAGGAATTGGAGACGAGTAGCAAAGCCTTCTTGTGGGGGGACATTGAAGATAGTTGAAAACTACACTTAATCTTATAGGATCAGGTTATGCAAGAAAAGAAAGTAGGAGGACTAGGTATCAAAAATTTAAGAAAGCAGAATAAAGCCTTTATCATAAAGCTTTGTCGGGGACTAATTTGTAACGAAGAGGCTTTATGGGTGAAAGTACTTTGGGCTAAATATAAATATAGTTAGAATGAGATACCTGAGGTCAAGAAGCAAAGGATCTTATCATTTACATGGAGAGGTATTAGCACTGTATGGGAAAAATTCAGAACTGGTGTTGGTAAGAAAGTTGGCAATGGAAGAACTTCCTCTTTCTAGATTGATAATTGGTCTGAAATGAGCATTCTACTAATTGATTTGATGCCGGGATATGAAAATCTCGTTGATCGAAATGAGAGTATGGCTGAGTATGTTCTGGATAGTAGTGAATGGACCAGAAAGAAAATGGAATACTGGTTTCCCCCTCATGTTATTGATCGAATTGTTGGTGTGTATCCACCCTGTGAGGAGAGAGGCGAGGATAAAATTTACTGGAAACCATCCACTGATGGTTGTTTCTTTATGAAATCTGCATATCGTTTTCCTTTTTCAGGTACTCAATCGAATGATGGTAACATATCGAAGATCCTATGGAGATGGTCTATTCCAGAGAAGATCAAAATGTTCATGTGGCTAGCTTCTCATGTACAGGTCCACACGTCAAAGCTAAGAATACAAAGAGGATTGGGAACTACTGCTACTTGCCCCTTTGGTTGTGAAATAGAGGAAGATGTCATGCACTTGTTGCGGGACTGCTCAAGTGCCATGGATTGCTGGAAAACTGTAGTTAAATCGAGAAAATGGAATAGCTTCTTTTCCTTGCAAGGTGCAGATTGGATCAAATGGAACTTGACCCATGAGATTGGAAGGCAACATATTAAGAAGGTTCCGTGGGCAACTCTGTTTGGATATCTATCTTGGGATGTATGGGTCTCACGTTGTAATAAGCTCTTTGACAAAGAAAATTACAACGTCTATCTTAACGCTAAACATAGTTTCTTTAGAGCTTGCTCGGATATGGATATTCTTAGCACAAGCAATACAAGGATGAGTGTTGTTTCTTCTTATACTAATTTGAGCCACTAAGAAGAAGATGTCATCAAAATGGAAGCTGATGTATCAGTCTTAAAGGATAGAAGAAGTGGATGGGAGGATACTTTCGGGACCAGAATGATAGTTGGCTTGGCGGCTTCTACTGTAAATTAGTTAATTTCCTCCAGTTTTTGCAGAACTATTTAGATGTATTCAAGGACTAGAATTGTGTAGATCTAAAGGATATAGGAAGATTGTTTTGATTACTGATTGTATAGAGGCTATAAACTATATGTTGAGAGGGTGTGATAGGGACTATCCCTTTAAGGACATTGTGGATGATATTAGGTCTTTAGTTCATGGCGATTGGCAGGTTGTGGTTTAACATAGTTATTGAGAGATTATAACTATTGCTAACCATTTGGCTAAATATTCGCAAAGGATAGAAGGTAATTTTTGTTTCTTTGATCAACCTCCTCCTTTTGTGTAAGAGGCAGACATTGATAAACGCTATGACTTCTTTTGAAGGAGATATTGTAGGGTCTCTTTTGAGATAATGAATCTAATTTATTCAAAAAGAAGAAGAAGAAGATTGTTTGATACTCTCCATGTATTAACATGTATATACATATATGTCTTTAATCGATAAATGAAAGATGAGCAATTCTTTATTTTAAAAAAAAAGATGAACAATTCATTCTTATTTCAATACTCATATTTCAATTGATCAATTAGAGGCATCTACATACATATATGTATGTATGTATGTATAATACAAAGACAGGAGGGAAAGACGACACGGAAAATTGATTAATAATACATGGCAGCGTTGCACATACGACACAATCTAATCATATCTTAACAACTAACCAACTATATCCAAGACGAAACTAACAATATCCAACATTCCTACAGGCCTATAAAAAAGGGAAAACTAGGACATTTCTCTCTTTCCTTCTCTCTCCTCCCTCCTCCCTCCTTTCTCTCACTAGCCATATGGCAGGCCTTAAGAGCAGTAGTAAAGAATAAGTCTTTTCTATATAATCCGATCATTAGGGGGTCCATCATTAAATAATGACCTAAATTGACACCTCACAGCAAATGACTCATCATAAGATTTTTTCCATTTAACAAGCTGTGATTGCTATCAGAATTGTACACGAGACGTACCATCCTGGTAGTGTTGAGATAAACCTTCTTAAAGTTTGATGAAAAATGGGCATTGCACAAGACATTCTTGATTTAAACATTTCTATGAATCTGAGATCATGTGCCTTACATGATGTCTTGTTTCTTCTGCATAAATACCTCTGTTATGCTTCAGGTAACACTCTAGATAAGACCCGTCATGACCATTTTTATCTTGTTCCTGCATAATTAACAAAACCTCACCATGTCAAACAAAACAGATCATTTCATTTTCAAATGGAACATGTAAATAAAACTTGTCAGCTTAACTTGGTAGTACCATGTATCCTTGTAAATCATCAGACAGGCGAAGAATTGAGGCTATTGAAGAAACAAGACCAAGAACATTATCTGTAATGCCTACAGTTTCCTTTGTTATATCATGATTTAGGAGAAATAAGGCGTGTCTTAGCACCACTTGTACTCCTGAAGTTACAATCCCATTCTTTAAGTACTCCTCAGTGCTTGGTGTGTGACCAGAAGCAAACCACTTTGCTTCTACAAGGAAGGCATTGCATAATTGAACCCACTACAACATGCATAAGTAATTCAAGTTACTAACTCTATAAAATAAAGAGTTAAGGTGCAAATCTACCCATTAAATATTCCTTCATGCACGTCTAAGACTATTAAGTTTTCATGGGTGCAACAGTACACATAAACGAATCTTCTCAAATGGAGCAAAAGTGTCATTTTAGTTAAGTCTTAATTTTTCTCTGTTTCTTTGATAAACAATTAACATTGCAAAACTGGTGCTAAGACACGCCTCACCATGTCAAACAAAACAAAGCTTTGAACTTTATAGTGTCAGATGCGTATGAGGAATACTTTATGGATTAGATTTGAATATGAAGCTTTGTTTACTAACCAATTTGTCTAGAGTGTTCAAAGGGTTGCTTCTATGCTTTAAGTAGACCTTGTAGGTGAATTCATTTGTAATGCATTGAAAAATATTCTCAGGTGGTGTGGTAGTTTCTCAGCAGCTTTCAATTCCCTCCTGTAATTACAGGATGTGATTTATCAGCAGAAATAATATTATATTCATTATGAATTTTTTTCTTCTTTTATCCTTTCCTCTATCTATCTAGACATGTTTCAATTAATCATTACCTATTAACAACATCTGTAAATAGAACAAGTTCGTCGGGATTTCCAAAAACATCGAAAATGTCATCAATTATATAGACAAGGGACAGAGGTTTTATGAGCTCAATCCTCTACTTTGAGAACTTGGGATCTGTCAGGCAAGCCATTAGCCACATGTACCATTTGTGTGGGTCATTTCTTATAAGCTCTTGTAAAGTGTGAATCCATCTCTTATTATTCACTTGGAACTCAAAATCATTCAAACAATATCTTGTTGTTTGTGAAAACTTGGGCAAGCTTTTGTGGAAAGGAAGCTGCAATGCGCTTGAGATGTGTTTGGCCAAATGAGGGTAGTCATGATTTCTAGACAGCCATTCAGTAAGAAGATGTCGGCTCTTTTCACCTGTTTGGTCGAGGTTGTTCTCATCTTCTACACTAAGCTGAGAAGCTTTATGCAATTCAAGAAGTCCCATGATGTCTGCTCTAACGTTTTCTTTGAGAATCCCTTCCTTATCCATGAAGGTATTGAATACATCTGTAACAAGTATAACAATATTAGTTGGGCAAAGCTACTCTAATCTTCTCCATGGTGCTGTAGTGATGGTTCAAAAAAAAAATAGAGACAAATTACTATGAGGTTTTAAGGAATGAATGTAATTAATCATCAAAAAGGTTCAGCAAGTAATGACAAGTTCTATAGTAAGAAATGACAATAATGTCCATATTGTTCATTTGTTATTATGACTTTTTGATAATCATATTCCTTTCTTGGAACCTCATAGTAATTTTCCCTTAAAAAGCTCAAAAAGCTAAGAATGTGTTACCTGTATGAACAAATTGTCCTTGTCGTCTCAGTAAATGAAATTGAAGTGCTACATCATATAATTCTCGATCGCTACTAGAATATAGCTTAGAAACCATAAATGGTTTCTTTTGGAGAGCTTCTTCAATCTCCTCTTCAAAGTGGTACTCAATGCCAAGCCTTTGGATAGCATCAATCATATAAAAAACTTCACTCCCTTCTTCCAGTTTTCTTGCATGCTTGATATGAATATCGTCCTGAAATAAAGATTTGCAGTGAGAGAAGTAGATGAAACAAAATTAACAAGAGAACAAAGACCAAGAGCATATAATACAAGAAATTAAAATTGGTGGTTGAATCACTCTTACCGTATATGTTGTATTATTTTTGAGTCATGAGATTGTTTTGTGCTAAGGATGTAGGATACGGCAGGCTGAGTGTTTCATTTAAGGTTGGCATTGATCTGCTAAGATTTCTTGATTCTTGGAGATAAAATGGGATTGATCTATTGGACAATGAAGCAAGTGAGCAAAGAGAAAGAGACATTTTGGATAGAGCATGGGGTAGTAGATAAAACATTAACTACTTTTATAGACCCTTTGCATGGTCGAAAATGAGAGTTTTTACCAATGTAACCAGACTACGAAACCGGTCCGATTTTTTAATTTTTGCTTTAAAATTGATTTTTTTAAATTTTTTCTTTAGAATTTCATATTAATAATCCTAAAATCTTCAATTTCTCTTTGGGTTAGCTCCGATCTGACCCACTGACCCTTGACCCAGTATCCCGGCCGGTTCGGTGACCAGTCTGGGTTTAATTACCTTGATTTTTTCTATTAAAAAAATAATGATGATTGAATTGAGTTAGAATGAATTGGATTGTCTTTTTTGAGCAAAAAAAAAAAAAAAAAGGATTGTCTTTAGGCAAGGTTAAAGATTTGAATGTTGTGATTTACCAAAACAAAAAAGATTTGAATGTTGTGAACAAAAAAATAACGTTGAAAGTGTTACCTTAAGTTGAATCTGAATTGATAGTTACGAATACTATATTGTTATTAAACCATGATACTTTCTGTAATTAACAATTGCATATTAATTTCTAAAAATATATTTAGAAGCAATAGGGTTGGGTCTAGAAGAAGGAATAATCTTTCACAATGTGGTAAACTAAAATTTAAATCCTTAATAGGAGAGATGTTCACATACAGTGTCCAACAATGCTTCCAATATGTACTTACAAAAAAACATATAGAAAATACTGTTTATTTTTTTGTGCGATATGAAAAACGTTGGTAAACCTAATTATAGCTTGATTCTAAGTTAGATCACTTGAAGTACAATGTAATCCCTCTGCTCATATTTATAACCAACATTTTTTTACATGTTTCTCTCATCTCTTCCTCACTCATTCTCTTTCATATCTTTTCTCACACTTACCATCTTCATAAGTAAAGGTATATTTAGAAAAAATATTACATCTATTATATTTTTATTGTTTTTAACTAATTTTAGGCAACAACTCATTTTATATAATTTAGATGGTTGTTATTTATAAAAAAGACTAGGGGGAGTACCTTTTAAAAATTGAAAAACCTAATTATAAACCTATTACTTAGAAAACAATCATATGTTCTGTATGACTTGCTCATAGACTCCATGTTTGAAATGTTTGAATTTGATTCTTTTAATGCACTGATGAAATAAAAAATGAATTTACAACAACACATTTATTAATAAAAAAATTTGAATAGGGCACTTTTTTAGCAAGTTGGGCAATTATTGTGCACCGGAGATCTGGCCCTTAGACAGTAATTTTCAATTTCATTTTCATTTGGGCCTTTCAAGGGAATCATTGCAACTTATATTTTTATTTTTCTAATTTTTGCTAAAGGTTACATAAATTTTATGTTAAACAAAACATTACTACATTATATCATCGACAGTTTTATATTTTAAGAAAAATTAACACAGTCCAATTAATAAAAATCAAATCGAAGTGATCTAATGTGAGCCTTGGGTTAATTTGTCAATATTCAACCCAATCGTTAATTAATATTTTATGAAACTTATGAATACTCTTATGGATCGGATTAGAATACGAATGAAAGAGAAAGGAAAATAATCAGTTAGACTTAAAAATAAAAATATGTTATAGTACATCTTTATAAATTAAACAAATAGTAATACTATTAATTTATATTATCATACTTAATAAGTTTCTCGTAACTGATTTGGTAGTTTTGAATATTATATTGTTAATGGAAAAAAATGATAGTTCATCAAATCAACTATTTTATATTTCTAAAAAAGCATATCTAGAAATACTTTTATCTGATTTGATTTAAGTTTAGATCACTTGAAGAACAATATATAGCTCTTAAAACTGAAATTACCTAATTATAAACAACACTGAAAAACTATTCAAAAAGTTTGAAACCTACTAAACTTAGGAAAACAATAATATGATTTGTCAGACTTGTTGATAGCCTCCATGTTTTTAATGTTTGAATTTGAGTCCTTTTATGCGAGAAATTCTTAGGCACAAGTGTCTCACCTCGTTCATACTCTGCCCAATTAAATAGCGCCACCTTACTCTTACCTTACATCGGACAAATAAGAAACTGTAGGTCCCACAACATTTTATCTTGGGGGAATCACGCACAGATCTCAAAGACCAAAGAAAATAATAGTAAGGTCTCTATAAAAAAAAAAAACTCAATAAGCATGTTTTATAATATGTTGAGTTGTAAAACATGCTTAACGAGTTGTTATTTCTTTTCGAAAGGATCTTACTGTTATTTTCTTTGGTCCTTGGGACCTCACTGTTATTTTTTTTTATCCTTGGGACCTCACTATCATTCTCCCTTTTATCTTTTCCCATTTCTCCCTCTTCCTCTCCCACCTCATCTCCCGCTCCTCCTTCGACCTCCACGTGGGGTGGAGCTGGAGTGGAGGTTGAAATGAGGAGCAGAAGATAAGGTGAGAGAGAAAGAGAGAGAAATGAGAAAAGATCAAATGTTGTGGGATCCACGTTTTCTTATATGCCATGTAAGGTAAGACTAAGGTGGTTTTATTTAATTGGGTAGAGCATGGATGGGATGAGATGAGATTTTAATGGAGGGGAGGGGATGAGAGGGATTTTAATGGAAGGGAGGGGATGGGAGGTGTCAACACTCGTTTCCATTTCGATAATTGAAGAGTAATAAAGATGAAATTTCATGGGCATACAGAAAAGTACAATTATACTGGTAACAATATTCGTTTATAATTCAAAGTCGCTCGTTGACAAAATACAGAAATACAGCGGAAATTCTAATATATATAGGATTCTCAAAATATCTTAAAAATAGACTAATTATAACTACCATCCTTGACCTTGCCTCGCGACATGTGCCAATCACTTTTATGTATCTGCACCTTTGCCTTTCGACCCACTGACGCCCTCTAAGATGTTTATTTTAAAAAAAGGGTGAGATTCTGAAGAATCCCCGTAGAGACATACAATCGACATATAAAATGTGAAAATTAAATATGCAATGCACTACATTAGGCAAAAATGAAAGTTCAATTCGATACACATACAATTACCTCATCCGAGTCACCGACTACAAATAGGATTTTTGATATACCTTGGCTGGGCACCGAACCACAGCTAGGATTTTCAATATTGTACTTTGACTGGGCACTGAACCACAGCTAGAATTTTCCGATATACCTTTGTTGGGCACCGAACCACAACTAGGTACTATGCCTTTAGCACACAATCATATCACGAAATACAGTAACACATACATACAATTATTCACATAGTGTATGAAGGATGGTAGTCCCTACCTCAAAGTCTTATCAATCCCTTTTTAATGCGCCTCGTAAAACGTGTCTCTTATAGCATCTGACTCAGTGCTAAAATATTATATGTACAAAAAATAGGTCATAACCAATCCAAATATCATTTTAGACTCTTCCATAGTGTTTCTTGTGGTTATATTAGCCTATTATGAAAATTTATCAAAATGCCCCCGGGACCCCGCTCGATGGCACGTTTTCCTAAAATTTTGACTAGGGCTATCCTAACGTATTTTCACCCAAGGAATCCATTTCCAGGCTCGAAATTACCAAATTCACTTCAAATTATGAAAATACCCTTAACAGCCCCGATTTAAGGTTTAGGGGCGTTTTCTTAATTATGTTTTTTCGGCCTTTTCCAAAAAAAGTGACCAATTGTAACCCCACCTATTTTTGCCTACTGAATCCAATAGAATCATATATTTCATGAAAATCTAGATCCTTCCCCTCAGAACAGTGCTGGCCAAAACATTGGTCAAAAAAATAGAAAAATGCTCTTTTATGTTTTAGCTTCCAAAGCTTGTACTTTTTCACTTCTAATCCTTTATTAACTCGTTTAAACACATCTTAACCATGATTCAAAGAAATTTCGGCAGCATAACTCCTTAGGGTTAGGGCTTTTCTAAATTTAAAAAACTTGACAAAAATCACCAAATCCAACAACAGCCATCAACAACAACTGCATACTTGTATAGATATAAGATTTATAAAGTTACCTCTTGAGTTCTTGAATTTTCTCTCTCTAGGCATCCTCTTCTCTCTCTCTCTCTCTCTCTCTCTCTCTCTCCTTGAGCTCAAAATGTGTCTTCAAAATCATGGATTTCACACCCTTATCTCATTTTCACCTTTATCAGAGTATTCGCAGAAAACGATATGCGGTTCGGTGGGCAACACAGGAATAACATAAATATACTGATAAAATGTGCATGATTACAGAAAATCCCCATAAGGGTTCATACATGATACTTACAATTAAGGTAGCCGTACAATGATACTAGGGTGTCTAAACCCATCCCAGTGAAACAGAGACATCTTTTCGTCTTATTTCCACCACTGCATTCCTCCCGTGTAGTTCTCTTCTCTGCTTTTAGTACACCTCTTGTTTTCACCTGTCTAATTTATTGGTAGGGGGTGAGATTCAAGAGAATCTCAGTAGGAAACAGTACCATAATGCATGTATGATAGATGCTATGTGTATGACATGTTGGCTTTAACTAGATATATGCCCCATAATGACATTTCTGCATGCTCAATGTTTCATGTAACAAAACTACGGCCACAGCGAAAACAGAAACAAAGCTTCATTTATTCAAATATGCTCTATACAATCAAGTAAAGCAATCACATACATCACTACACAAGCAGAGATATCAAATATATGCAAATAAGGTAAGTCCCCTACCTCAAGTTTTTTCTCCTCGATTTTCTGTGCCTCGTAATGCGTGCTGACCCCTCGGGCTCTCAACTCGGTCCTACATTTCCAAATGCACCATTTAGAAATTTTCATAGTGTTTCTGGTGGTAATATTAATGGTGAGAATTTACCAAATTGCCCCTAAGACCCCGGCTCGGCCCCGTCGTACTCGGCCCCACTATACTTTTCCCTAAAATTTTTGACATGGGCTATCCTGACATATTTTTTCCCAAGGAATCCATTTCCAAGCTTGGAATTACCAAATTCAATGTCAAATTATAAAATTACCCTTGGCAGCCCCACTTTAAGGGTTTCAGGGGTGTTTTCGTAATTATGCTTTTTCGGCCTTTTCCGAAAAAGTGACCAACTGTAACCCCACCTAATTTTTTCTCCTGAACTCAATGGAACCATAAAATCATTGAAAATCCAACACTAAGGCCCTCTAACAGCCCTGACTGAAATTCTCAGTTCCCCCAAAAAAATTGAGGTTTTTCGGTTCCGACTCGGTAGACATGTTTCTTTCTACTCCTAACCACTTTATTAACTTTTACATTAGGTTATAACTACCATTTGGACTAAAATTGGGCAGCATAACCCTTAGGCAACTCAATTTCCAAAATTTAATACCAACAGCAATCCGGGGAAATTTCATCGATTAAATTGCTCACAGCAGCCAGAATAGTTAATATACGAAGGTTTGGAAGTTACCTCAAGCTCACACTAGCTTTTCCTCAATGTGGCTGAAACCCTATCTGCCTTTACACCAAATTCTGAGCTTCACAACCTTGAAGAACAAAGAGGAGTAGCTTACAGTCGGAGCTACACGCATTAGGAGCTAAATCATCAGAGAAATCGACTTACCTTGCGAGATTTCTCCTCTTTCTCTCTCTATATGCTCTCAACATCCTCTCTCTCTTTCAGCTGGAGTGTGTGTCAGTTTTTGCTGTAATAAGGAGGAAGATGATGATTTATTATACTATAATATGGTATTTCATTTATTTAATCAATTTCCAAAAATTCCAAAATCAATTGTTGTGTACATAACTCTATGTACATGTAATCTTGTCCATTAAGTCCAACTAATATTTCTTTCCTCATACTACATGTAGGAGACACCTAAGGGTCCCTCCCTATGGTCTCAATTGACTTCACAACTTGTTTCGGCTACGTATACACGTAAAGTTTCAATTTCAGTCAAAATTGCATTTTTTGCTCAAATTTTCCATAAATTCATATTAAATTGACCAAAATATTCTAAATATATTTTTCCATTTTATTTTCCTTAATTAATTGAAATTAACTTCAATTAATCAAAAAATAATTAATTTTGTGATAATTTGGCAAAATTATGTTTTTTCCATTACCTTTTAATCCAATTTCTTTTGTCATTTTTCTTTAGCCAATTCCCATATATTTTTGGATCAAATATTTTCTCTAATATTTCTCCACTTTTGGACCTTAATATTGGGCTTTTTAAAATACCTAGATTAATTCCATAATTATTTTGCCCATTTTCTCATAAATATGAACATTTATAAAATTTATAAATTTCAAATTCATGAATATTCACCATTTTATTGAATTTCTCAACCAATTACAATATATTTGATGAATATAAAATTTGGGGTGTTACAATGGATTCCATGAAGAGAAATGTTTAAAGAAGGTTTTTCATGGAAGAATTGCAAAGAAATGCTTAAGAGATCACTACATACCTTAAGCTCATTCTTCTTCATTCTCTCTTGAACTTGAGAGCTCTTGAACTCACTCTCTCTCTCTTCCTTCTTGTGTTTGGCCGAAATGTATGAAGGGAAGAGGAAGGAAGAAGGCTTTATAACATTTCTCCTTTCATCCTACACCATTTGATTTCATCAAGGGATGTTATGGTGACACTTGTCACAATCCACACCTCCTTCACTTCTATGTCATAATTGCTCCAATTAGCTTCCCTTAGCATGGAACTAATTTTTCTCTCCATTTGGTTGGCTCAAAATCATCCCCTCTCACATGCTCCACTAACCAAATTGCCTCTTCCAACTAAACCAACCATGCAATCAAGTAGTGAAATGAGTTTTCTCCAATCATGCAGTCAACCATGCACTCAAGCTTGCACCCAACCTTGCACTCAACCTTGCACTCAAGTAGTCCAACTAATCCAACTTCACACTCAAGGTTGTATACCATTTCATCATTAACCATAATTACTATGTTCATGTAGCATTATTTTAATGCAATTTGACATGTGTACATACAAATCAATTATAATTTAATCCCCTCCTCATATGATCATGACACTTGGCATCTTTAATTCCATTAATCAATTTCTAACACATTTTATTTTCAATTTTTGGAATAATGCCAATTCTGGCAGATTTTCTACCCTAACTTTTAAAAATCATAAATAATTTTGTAGATATCGTTTCGGAGTGATTCCAAACGATATGGAACCCTTTTTGAGTCTAGTTTCAAGAAAAAATATGGTCTTTAGCATTTAGAAGCATATCAATACCAGATTTTATTTCTTTGACTACTGCTCTAGAGACTTTCCAGATTTTCTGGACCAAAAATTCATAACTCTTTGTACATAGCTTCAATTGATTCATATAATCTATCAAATTAAAGCTTAGGATGTATACTTTCACCTTATAAAATTTCATAATTTTTTCTCAACATTTGATCTTCCAAAACCACATGACAAACTCACTGCTTTGTAGGCAATTTCACTGAAAACACCATTCACCTTTAAATTTTCAATATTTAATTCCTTTGGCCTTAAATATTCACTATTTTATTGAATATATAAAATAATCACAATATAATCTTGATGAATAAATTCTGAGGTGTTACAATTCTCCCCCACTTAATTAAATTCTATCCCCAATATTTGCTACACTTGTGGTTTCATAACTCCGGGGCAACCCTTCTGCGTACTTCTTACTAACATAATTACCACTGATTAGGATATGCTTACACAGACTAAGATCCCTAAATTTCCTCGATTAACTTTTTGCTCATAATTCATCATATACGCTATCTACACTATTTTATGGCTCAATGCGTTAAGGACAATATTAGCCTGCCTTGGACAATATTTACATTCCAGGTCTTAATCTTTCAACAACTCTATCCACTTACATTGCATCACATTTCACTCTTTTTTGTCATACACATGTTTCAATCTTTGTAGTCACAGTATATTCCATAATTACGCCATAAAGGAAATGTTTCTATATTCAATACAAACATTCTTATCATCAACTCAAGATTATGGATGGAATAGTTCAATTTCCGAAACTTCAACTAACATGTTGCATATGCCCTCACTCGGTTTGCATCAATTCATATCTCATTCCATGCCTACTCGCATCTGGGATTCAGTTCCCTTCTCATTTCATGCCATCTGGCATCAGTGAAGACAACAATGGTCCACCATGGATCTAGGATTATCAATATTAGTACTTTAATAAATTTTCATTTCATCTTCCCGAAGCTCTTATCACTGTCATTATCCTATGCATAATGTTGAGTTCTCAGGGAAATTTTGATATAAACATCTCATAATAATCGCAAGACTCAACACTGCATATCACAAGCACAGTTTCCAGCTTTCTCAGTTTAGTACTGCTTTTACTTTACCAGGGTCCACCAGGATCCCTTGCTATGAAACTATGTGGCCCAGAAATGTTACCTCTGAAAGCCATAACTCACATTTACCCGACTTGGCATAGAGTTGTTTTTTCCTTCACCATGTTCAATTCTATTCATAATTGTTACTCACGTGTCAATTTTACTCTGTGAGCTCACCAATAGGTCATCAATCAACCAAATTTCGAGGATTATCATTAAGCCATGCAGCCATGCAATAGTAGACAATCAAGTCCACTAGTGATTCATGTCCCTCAGCATTCATTATACCATTCATACATACATCGACTGTGACAATCCTGACACCCGTGGGTGTAGGCACATTCTATTGTATGGGAATCTACGCATACTTACAATTTTACTACCCTTTCTAGAGTAGCCTAATCATATCCTCTGAAACAAATTTTAGAGAACTCCTCAGCCTACCAGGTTGTCAAAACATGATTCCCTACCATTCTTTATTCATACCTTCCAACACACTATCTGCCATCCACCAATCAACTCCTAGTCAAGCCTCAAGTTCATAGAATAGCAGGTAGATCAATTCTTTCTTTCATCAGGATACTTTACCCTCATTGTATAGGGAAACCAAAAGCCACTCATACATTTTATTCTCTGTCTCAATCTTGAGACCCTATCTCGTGGCTACCTTTGTTCTATCAAGAACTATTATCATTTAATAAGGGAATATTCTATTATCAAGATCTTTCCCTATGCTAGATTAGCAACTAGCAACATCAAGAAACCTCATTCACATTTCGATTTATCTTAATACCATGTTTAGTACCTTAGACCATCCAGGTCAATTCAAATTCTTAAGAAATCAGTTCAACGATTGTGTCTAATTCTTGGATCATGATTCCACGCTAAAACCTCGGTATTAGCTAAGCTGGGAAATCACTTTCCTCAACTCCATAGATTATCACTAGTATAATATCATTATGAATAAATTCACCACCTAAGGATATACTAGTGCACTAGGTCTTAGGGCCTTTGGGCATGCAGGTCCACTACAATATTCGGCATGTAAAATTTTACAGCCTAGGGTTCTTAACCCCACCTTTAGGTCCATCATGAAATCTAAAACCTCAGTATCACATACATTAAAAATCATTTTTCTTAATTATACCTAATAGATTTGCTAAGATTCACGATCAATAGCGCCTATTCTCACCTTCACAGTATTTGGGTAATAACCTCATACATTACTAAAGGTTCAACATTTTTCACATAGTTCAAACTTCCATGATAAACCAAGCCATAATGCTGCAAATTCACATTCTGACCTAAGTATTATTTCAGCTTAGATCAAATTTAGGCCTATCCCCAACCTTCAGTATCATCATATTAGATTCCTCTAAAATCGACATATCACCTAATCATTCCCACATCATTTATCACATTCTAATACATCAAACAATTTAGGCCATATCGAATGCTTAAGGAGTCAATTCAACTGCTAAGTTTGATCCTCCGATACAATTCTCTCAATCACAACTCAACCTCAATTTCATAGAGATTCAAAATCATTTCACCTCAATTATGCCTATTGTCTACCCATATTATTCGAAAGGACCTAGGGATTTACTAATCACTGTCATATCTTTTATTTTCTCTATTCTGTTTGCATTACAAACTAGCTTCCTAATTTAATCAAATATCAAACATTACTAGGGAGCATATATAGTGAATAAATAATTAAACTTGAATCATGTATTACTCCCGTTGAGTTGCTATTAAAAGAAGCCGTACCTTAAATCAGCTTTGGAGACTTTCTAGCTTCTTCTTGTGTCAGTGTGTAAACCTTGCCTGGAACTCTGGGTCTCGTATCCACCGATTGCTGATTTTGTAGGCAATCCTTAGACATGTGTCCCGTCTTTCCGTAATTAAAACAAGTCAATGGTTTATTGGGATCATCTTTCGGTGGTAGTGGTGCACCATTACAAGCCTTTCCAGGATAGAAAGGTTTACGACAAAACCAACACATTTGACTTCCTGAGAATCCTTGGCCTCTACGGCCTCCCGTCTGATTCGGCCTCTTCATAGCTTCCCCGGAAGATCCACCTTGCTCTTTCCTCTTCTGTACTGAGCTACCACTTCTGGAAACACTTCAATTCCCAGTCGATGTCGCCTAGTTCAACATGCATTTCTCAATGTATTGGCACTCTTCCGCCACTTTGCTGAATAAATAAAGTATTGAGAAATCAGCCTCTCTTTAAACTTGGGTCTTAAGCCTTTAATCATCATGTTCGCATTCCGCTCTTCATTGTCATTCAACTTGTAGTATGATAAGTATCACGAAAATTGAATGCACAGGGCTAGGTAGTCATCAAAGCTTTCCCGGTCTTGCTGTTTGATGCTGAGGAATTCTTTCTCCTTTTTCCTTCTGACACTCAGGGGAAAATACTTCTCATTGAACTTTTCTTGGAATAGTTTTCATGTAATAGGAACATTCTTCCCCTTCAAGATAAGGTGCATACCCTTCTACCAGCTATCAGTATCACCGTCCAACTTGTATATTGCTAATCAGGCCTTTACTCGTTTGGACATTGCAGTATATCGAATATTTGTCTAAACGAGCCAATTAGTCTTTAGCTTGTTGAGGATAAAACTTCCCCCTAAACATAGGCGGCTGTTGTTTACTAAATCTGCTCAACAAAATTTGAATATCCACTTCAGGCTCTGGTGGCAAATCTTATGGTTGCTATTCCTCCAGTATCTCTTCATCGTTAACTCTCATAAATTCATCCAACCGATTCTCCATATGATCTTGCCTTTGTTGTACTCCCTGAAGGTTAACCCTTATTCGTTTATCGTCTGCTGTTGTTGTTCCAGTATATCCAGTATTCGTTGTTGTACTGGATCAGGTCGTGGCTCAATCGCTACATGATTATACCCTGCACGTGGCCTACCATGAGGTCTACTAGGCTGAACCATCTTTATGTTTCAAAATACATAACGATATAGAAGAATTTCATTTTATATAAGAACAAGAGCATTTTCGACATTTCATAAAATTCAGGGTACAAATATGTCATGCATAGTGCGTAACAATTAATTACAGTAGTTACTCAGAAATAAGTTACTGAGAAATAGAAACATCACATGTCCTATACTACTGTACATGACATATTATCCTTTACATATCCAAAATATCAAGTTCATGCAACTTCCCAGGGGTCACCTATCCTATACTACCCCGGGTCGAGCACGCTTAACTTTTTCTGTACCCTCCCAAAAATACCGACTCTAGCTAACTCTTTCTCAGTTTGTCGATCCGCCTAACTGCCTTTAACTCGTAATACGTGCCGGTCAACTCCAGTAACCAGAATACCTCGTGTAGGCCCCACATCACAGCTCGGTATACATGAACATGAAATCCCACACTAACCCTTTAATACGTTTCCAGAAAGTCTAGAAAGTTTGCCTTCGGGCCCTGCTTAATGATAAGGTTCTTCTGTCTATTCCAGAATGTTGTGTTCGAGAAAAAGTACATTGTGGAAAGAACCCAGCACTCGTTGGTCATCATAACTCCTAATAGTATCTGCAGGCGATAGAATGTCTCTACACCATCAAGGAATGCATCGTACAAGCCTCTCGAGGTATCGTGCTCCTGCAATGCCCTGTAATACTTGGCCATGAGAAGGTATGACAAATCTATGTCTTGCTTCAAAGCGTATAGCACCTATTCCGGCTCTGCCTGAGACTCACAGTCACATGGCTCATCCAATGGAGTCTCCTCTGGTTCGTAGTCAGAATCTCACTCCTCTGGTGTATCTCTGGTCTCACCAAACTCTGTCACTCCTGGAGACACCGGCCTCAGCTCTGAAAAATCATAACTAATTTTGTAGACATCATTTCTGAGTGATTCCAAAGGCTATAGAACCCTTATTGAGTTTAGTTTTAAGAAAAAATATGGTCTTTAGCCAGTTGGAAGAATATCAATACCATATTTCATTTCTTTTACCACTGCTCTAGAGACTTTCTAGATTTTCTGGACTAATTTCAAAAATTCATAACTCTTTGTACATAGCTTCAATTGATTATATACCTATCAAATTAAAAATTAGGATGTCTACTTTCACCCTGTAAAATTTCATAATTTTTTCTCATCATTTGGTCTTCCAAAACCATATAACAAACTCACTGCCTAGCAGGCGATTTCATTGAAAACATTGTTCACCTTTAAATTTTTAATATTTAATTCCTTTGGCCTTAAATATTCACCATTTTATTGAATATATAAAATAATCACAATATACTTTTGGTAAATAAAATTTAGGGTGTTACAGGAGGGATTTTAATATTACCTAGTTTGAATTAATCAGAAGTGAGGGGAGGGGAGGAATTTTAATGTTACCTTGTTTGGTTGAGGAGGGGAGGGGAGGGAAAATATTTTTATTTAGACAACTTTACCCTCATTTAATCTTACTTTTTCATACATAGTAGAATGTTTAATACAATATAATTATTAAGATTAAATAAATATAATCATAATTAAAATTTTAAAATATAGATAATAATGATTTTAATAAAAATGGAGTAATTATAAATATTATAGTAATGAGGGAGAGATAGTTTGGGAATAATAGAAATAAGTAGTGGTATAATGGCTTTCACATGACAAAATATCACCCTTCCCCTCGAAATCTCCTTAATTTTTTTTGGGGGCGGGGGGAGGGTTTTGACAGGAGGGGAGAGAAAATTTCAAAAAATTATTCCTCCCCCCTTAAATTTTGTTGATGCCAAACAAGGGGTGGGGAGCAAAACCCTTCCCTTCCTCTCAAACCAAATAGACCCTTAGGGTACCTGTAACACCCTAAATTTTATTCACCAATATGCATTATAATTATTTGAAATATTCAATGAAATGCAATGGTGAATATTCATGACCTTGAAATTTATGAAACTAGTAAATTTTCATTTTCATGAGGATTGGGCTAGAACAAATTATGAAATTTATTTTTGGGTGTTTTAAAAAGCTCAAAATGGAAGAATAGTAAAGTACAATATTTGGCCCAATATTAAGATTAATTTTGGCCATGAATGAAGAAAAGGAAATAGCTCCAAAATAAAATCCAAAAAATGTAATGGTAAAATTGTAAATTTGCCAATAAAGCACAAGATTAATTATTTTTCAAGTAATTGGAGTTAATTTCAATTAATTATGGAAAATAAAGAGTAAGTATATAATTGGACCATTCTTGATCAAATAAATCAAGAATTGTAAAGTCAAAGCGAACTTGTGTATAAATTAGTTAAAGAGAATGTGGAATATGTTGAAACAATTGTTATTCCCCTTATTCTTTGTGAATTTTGCCCAAATAAGAAAAGAGGAAGGGAAATAATTAATTTGAAACATAAATATGCCAAGTGTCATTAATCCAAGCTAAAGTATTAAATAATAATCTTTTAAAGTTCGTGCACATGTTCAATTAAGGGTAAAATATAATCAATTGTGCATGTAATTAAGGCTAATGAAATGAAGCCCAAATTGATTTGGGAAGGGACCCTGGCGTCTTTTATGGGCCAACTAAAGGGAAGGAGAATTGGTTCAATTAGAAGAAGATAAAGTCAAAGTACAAGTGTTATGTCATAAACCCATTAATAATTATTTATTAATTAGGGAAAAGATGTAGGATATTTTAAGTTTTTCTTCATCTTTCTCATTCCATTTTCATGCCAAGCACAGAGAGAGAGAGAGAGAGAGAGAGAGAGAGAGAGAGAGAGAGAGAGAGAGAGAGAGAGAGAGAGAGAGAGAGAGAGAGAAGCTTTAAGAAAACAGAGTGAGGGAGGAGCTCGAGGAGGAAACCTAAGGTAAGAGCTTAAAATTTTAAGAGTTCAAGCCTTCTAACTTGTGTAGTTCATCTTCTAACCTCTTTATCCTCATGAAAACCATGTGTAGCAAGCTAATATTCAAGGGAAGATAGAGAGAGGGAGGACGGTTTTAGAGAGAGAAAGTCTAAGAATCAAAGGTAACCTCAAGAACTTCAAATCTTTTGGTATATTGTTGTGTTGTTGTGGTTATTGGCTTGGTTTGTGGTTGGATTGTTGATTTTGTAAATTTGGAAAGTGAAAACCCTAATGCCTCATTTGGTAGCAAGGAAGTGGGAAGTGGGAAGTAGATTTGGAAGTGGAATTGGGATTTATATATGTTTGGTGTATTGAAACTCAGTTCCCTAGGGATCCTACTTCCATCAAAATTGATGGAAGTCACTTCCATCGATCCCCTGAGGAACTGGCCATACTTCCTTGGAACCCATTTTATTTTTCGGTCCTACCCTCAACCTTTCAACTGCAGCCTTCAAGCTTATAAGTTATCCGATGATGACCTTCATTTACGATGGCAGTGAAGAACCTTTAGCAAGAAGGCACCAATGTTCATTTGCGGCGGCAACAACGTTCTTGTCTTCTTTCGATTTAAATTTCATGTCTTCCAGGTCCTTCAATTTTACCAAGAATGATACCCTCCCTTCCTCGATCTGCAACTTTTGTTTTCTATTTCGTTCTCCATTGTGCCTTTCTCCCTCTGTGCCCCTCTGATCTAAAGCTTTAGTCTCTTCCTTTGAAGACTTCTTACGACAGTCTACCAACTACCTTAGAGCCTATCCTTGCATGAGATTCGACTTGTAGTGGTCGATGTTTCTTCTCTTCTTTGGCGATTAATACCTTTGTCTTTCAATCTCTTTGTTTCTTGTTTTTGTTATTTATTAGATTGTTGATGGCTGGTATTTTTGAAAAAAAAAAGAGATTTATATTTGTTTTTGGGTGGCCCACCAATGGCTATGGTGGCCGACCGATACCTCTATTGTTACCTTTTTCGATCCCCTTTTCTAGTTTTAGACATGTTTGTTTGATTGTTTAATTATATGTTTGATGATTTTGTGCAATGCTATCATGATAATTCTTTTCAATATATTCAAGTTGACCAAGAGATTTGGTTTAGATGGGTAGGATTTTGATCTCTTTCTGCTTGATTTCTAGGCGTTTACTAGTGACAATGATAGTCACTTGAAGAGGATTGATGGAGGTTCTAAATCTACTAGTATGGAAAAGGTTTTTTTTTGTTAGAGGGTGTCTTAGTCTTTTCATAAACAAAATACATATATTGATGAGAAATTATGTCTCACTTCCACTGACATACCAAACATACTTTAAAACTCACTTCCACTTTTGTTTCTACTTCCAGTTCTACTTCTATTTCCACTTCCACTTCCACATCCATAAAAAACTCATCCATGATACCAAATGGGGCATAAGGGGTTATGCTGCCCAAATTTCCGTAAATCATGTCTAGTATGTGTTCAAATGGTTTAACAAGTGATTAGGAGTGAAAAGGAGCAAGCTTTTGGTATTGAAACTCAAAAACACAGTTTCCCTTTTTCTTTACCAAAGTTTCGGCCAGCATGCGTTAGAGGGGTTAGGGCTGAAATTTCATTAACATGATGGTTTTATGGTGTTCAAGAGGGAAAATTGTGTAGGGTTGATGTTGATCACTTTATGAGAAAACCCTAGAAAGTGAAATTACGAAAATACCTCTGAAACCCTAATTAGGGGTTGTCAAGGGCAAAACTGTCATTTGACAGTGATTTTGTGAAAACCAAAGTTAAAAATGGATTCTACATGCAAAACTGTGTAGGAATAGTCTGTGTCAAAATTTTGAAAAAATACAGTCGAACCGGATACAAAGGGACCTATACCGAGTTCGTAGGAGCATTTTGGTAATTTTGTAGTTTTAAATTAATATAACTAACAAAAGTAATTTGGAAAAGTCTAAAGTGATGCATGAATGGGTATTAACCTAATTCTTGTAAACTTGAATTTTTAGGATCAGTCTGTTGAGCCCGAGCCGGATTAAGTTAAGAACTGAATTTTGTTGCAAAAAGGGAGATAAGGTAGTTACTTTATCCTTCATACACTGTACCAATTTGTGTATGCCATCTTTTGTGATTTTATTAATGAACATGGTTTTGCCGATGAGGGAAATTGTGTGTGGAGGCACACTTAACTGGTTGTTGAGCAAGAACCCAACTGAGTTGTGTACCTAGTTGTTGAGTAAGAACCCAACCGAGGTTTACGGGTAGTGGGGGATTGAGCCCCTAACTCATGTATACATGCCGTGATATTGTTGTTAATTTGTTGCATAACATGGAGCATGACATATTTAATTTTTTGCATTTTATATGATTGGTTGTATGTTACTATTGAGATTCATTCGAATCTCACCCTTTTTCAAAATTAAAAATATCCCAACAAAAGCTAGTGGCTCCAAGGGCAAAACGGCAACTACTGCCAACTAAGGTGTGCTGGTTAAGAGAACGAAGCTGGTGGTTATATTTAGTTTCTTTTGATGTTTTTGGACAAATTGTATATATACTTTCAAACCCTGTAGGGAGACTACTATATGTAAACAATTACTCCCTCCGATCCTAAATATAGGATATAGTTTGTAGTGCAATTTGCACTACAAACTATGTCCTATATTTAAGACCGGAGGTAGTACTTTTACAATGCGTGAAGCGTGTTTTAACAACATGTTCAGTCAGTTTAACAACTTCTTCCTCATGTATGCCTGAAACAATGTGTTGTCATATTAACCTTGCGAAATGCTTTATTTACAACTACTTAAGCGTGTTTTTATAACATGTTCAGTTCTTTTTACAACTGTTTTGGTCACGCCTGCATGCAACTACCTTTGTTCACATAAAAGTTTAACACAACAACTTGCTTAGTTTACAACTTCTTAAGCATGTTTTAACATCATGTTGAGTCCTTTTTACAACTATTTTAGTCGTGCCTGGATGAAACTACCTTTGTTCACAAGTAAGTTTAACACCGTAACTTGCTTAGTTCACAACTTCTTAAGCATATGTTAACAACATGTCGAGTCATTTATACAACTTCTTCTAATTGCTGAAAGAAACTACCTTTGTTCACAATGCATGATCTCACAACTTCATCTACAAGATCCACAAATGCTGATATATTAAGGGAAACTTTGAATTTCATTACTTTCTTTTCCCGTTATAGATGATATGATTCGTCACAACTCCTCGTGCGTTATACCTTCCTTTATGCATCTTTTTCTTACCAAACCACCAACATATTGTATTTCATCTGCTCTGCCATTTAAAATCTTCCCCCCACATGAAAGAAACAAAATAGATTCTTCTTCAGACTAGTTCCCATCTTTCATGACAATATACAACATGAACTTCATATTAACAACTGCCACAGCAATATTAACAACTACATATGCACATATTAACAACACTTCTTTTACTATCATATAGGCATTTTGTAATCAAACAAAGCACAATCACATTCAATCACTCTCACTTTAAACAAAGTCATCCCTCCGTTAGCTTGCCCAAAAACATAGCATTCCCTCTATTACATTGCCTATAAAAATAGAGCACGAGTTTTGTATTAACAACTACAACTACACGAATTAACAACAATTTTTTTTCCATATCAGTGTTTTCACAACAAACAACTACCATGACATTCAACCATTCCTACTTCAAACATAACACTGCCTCTGTAACCTTCCCAAAAAATAGAGTACTATAACATTAACATAACCCAACCTCAGTGAAACCCCAACTACAATGGTCAAGATAATATCTTTAGCAAAATCATGGTATTACTTATCTACCTCCTACCACTTAGTCCACTATTAAGCTCAAGCACCAACCCCTCAATCTCACTCCATCAAACGTTCATATAGAAAAAAAAAAAAAAATTCAATTTGCTATTCTACCTCTGTACCAGTAGATGGAGGCTGTAAATTCTATCCTTTACCAAGGACATTAACACTACACTTGATCCCTTCAATGTTGCAGCTCCAACCCATACCTTTCACCCTGTTTCTCTGTCTCATTAATGAGAAAAACCGTGCCTTCCCTCCTCTTTCTGTGCCTTCCGTTTTGCAATTTCTATGGGGGCATCTTTGTCATTTGACTTTAGAAAATAATCACAAAAAAATCCCTAGGGACTTTTCTGATATTTGACTTTTCTCAGGGACTTTTTTGTTATTATCTTAGTTCCTTAGGACTTGGGAGTGATTTTCCCTAATAAAAAACCATGTTTTGGCCAACAATTAAAAGCAAAGACTTGACTAGGGCCTCTAGTCTGATTGGAAGTTTGGAACTCGCAAGGCATTGAATATGATCGGAATATGGGAAATCAATCGTCGTACTCGCACCATCATCGACTGCCAACAGGTTGAGAGAGGCCTTCGTAAATGAAGAAGCCAATGAGCTGTCCATCCCCTTCCACGTATATGGGAGGTTAGTCATTATTGTTAAACTCACCATCGAATTCGATTTACCGAGTTTTGCGTTTTTGCGATTTTAACTTTTAAAATTCTGTCAATTTCATCCTTAAACTCGTATAATTATAAATTCGATTGAGCTCTTGAATTCAATCTTTGAATTTATCGTTTTAAAATTTTTAACTTACAAAATCGTATGATCTTATACATAAACTCGCGCTGGCTTTTTGCATTTAATTAGGTTTGACGACTTCATATGTAAAACTTCATTTTGGTAAAAAAAAGAAAAAAAAGAAAAAACTTCACAGAAATTTTGTTGTTTAGAAATGTCATCAGAGAGCCCATGATTAACTTAGGAGAAGAGACGAAGCATTTTGATTTTCACCCTCAAATTTCAAATAAATTATTACAATGAATATTAAATAGGTTAATGATAAATGTATGTTGCGGATGGAGTGACGGAAACTGGGGGAGAAAAATTTTAAATATTTGTTATATACTTTGAAGGAAAAACACATTTAATAAACTATCATATAATCAAAGGTTAAAGTATATGTTTAGTCCTTTATATTTGCTTCAAGGTTCAGTTTAGTCCCTTAAGTTTATAAAGTGTACTTTTAGTCCCTTAACCCTAACACCGTTAGTTTCATCTAACAAAAAATGCTAACTGTACAGTTAAATAAAATATGCTTAAATTTTAAAAATATAAAAATGAATTCTTGTATATTCCAACTGACCAAATAATTTAATAATCACAACTATCGCCCCCATCTTTTTCCCAAATCCCACCCATACATACTCCTCACTTTTCTCCATTAATGACTTCTCCACTCTAATATTCCTTTCATTTTTTAACAGCATTCATATCTCTAATCATCTTTTTTAATTTTCTTGAAATCTTTAATTTACAGGTCATTAATATTTCATCCCCTTTTTCTCTATCATTCTCTCTGCCACTCATTACTCCACAGCCACCTCCTCATTCTTCTTATTTCATTGTCCTGTTTGGCTATTTTGACTGTTTCTTATAACTTTTTTTTCTCCAATCCTGGTCAGCTCTATAAATCCGTGTTCCACATTGATTTCTTGGAGTTGATTAAAATAAACAAAGGAGTATAAAAATGGAAGGACTGCCAAGAAGAAAGGATTAGAGGCAGAAGAAGTGCTAACTACTAAGAAAGGAATAAGAAAATGGAAGGAACATTAGAGTGGAGAAGTAATTAATATAATGGAAGAGAGTGAGGCCATGGGAAGAAGATGAGACAATAATTCTAGTTATTAAAATATTATTTTTTTTAATCAGTCAATTAACATATACAAGAATTTCTTTTTAAATTCTTAAAATTTAAGCATGCTTTATTTTATTTAATTGCTCAGCATTTTCCGTTTAATGAGACTAAAGGTGTTAGGATTAAGGGATTAAAATTATATTTTATAATCTTAAGGGACTAAATTGAACCTTGGTGTGAACATAAAGGACTAAATGTATACTTTAGCCTATAATAAAATGTTATTCATGAAAACAATTAATAATAAAATGTTATTTGTATATATTTATAATACATATTGTCGTATGTATTATTTTTCAATTTAATACTATTAATATTAATATAAATTTTAAATATATATCTAATAATTTTATATTTATATCATTATATACATATATAATAATTTTTTATTTAATTATTATGCGACAGTTCGACCAAACAATCTAACCAAAATGACCGTTTAGATAATGACCCACTAACCTTTTTGGCTCAATATTCGATCCGATTTTTAAAATATTGGTTGAGTATTATAAACTATCAATTTTCATGGATTTAATTTTAATTATATAAATTTGAAATATACTTAAATAAAATTATTGTCATTTTTCATATTTTAATTATTTTATTCTATACTTTTACCTACTATTTACTGATAGAAATAAACTCTTAAGAGTTTACAATTTAAGTTCATATTCCTATTATGAGTTTACTTAAAAAGGTGAGTTTAATAATCTTGATCTTAACCATCTCCCTCGTATACTATATCTTACGGAAATAAGAGAAGTAACTGTTTGCATTTGCAGTAGTTATGGAGCATATTTTTTATGTCTAAGTATAAGTGGTTTCTATGTCCTTGAATTGATGTGTTTTATATGAGAAAATTGTCCATAAATATCTTATTAGAAATTTATTTATCAAATGGGACCTTGTGTTCAAACAATCTTCTCCGTGTGTAAAAGATCTTTCTTTTCCTTTGTGTTTAAATAATCTTTCATGTGTTTGCTATATCTTCATTATATGATCTTCCCTTGTATTCAAACAATTTTCTCTATGTGCAAAAGATTTTCTCCTATGTTCAAACAATCTTGCCCGTATATAAAATATCTTCCTTTAAATGCTTTCAAGTCCCATCTAACAAATAAATTTTCAATGAAGTCTTTATGAACAAGTCTCTCTTTTTATATCTCGTTGTCGTCTAAAATATTTCAACCATCGGAGAATGGCTCACTGTTTTCCAGTCTAAATAGCCCCGCGCATCGTGCGATTAGTAAATGAGGGGAGGAGAGATTTTTGTAAGTTTAATTTTTTTCAAAGATAATAAATTTAGTTTAAAAAATTTTAATTTATTATCTTGCATCTTATCTCTATTAAGAATGTTAGCCCTAATTTTTCTTTTTTTTTTTAAATCAAACTCATTAAAAGTTTTTGGGAAAATAATACCAGAATCTGTAGCATTTCTTCAAACCTAACAATAACCGTATAAAAACAGAAAGGGAAAATTCTTGAAGAAGAAATTTTAAAATATTAAAAGACAGAAATGGCTCCCAATATTCGTAATGCAATAAAGGTTTGAGGGACTGATTTGTCCTTTTTGAAATTAAATAGAAATGACAAAAATGCTCTCTAAGTTTACAAAAATAAAGAAGTATACCACTCTGGTTTTATTTATAAGTCTTTTTTAACTAATTCTCACATACCAAGGAGAATTAGTTAACTCATTAATTATGGGCTAAATTTCCAATTTCGCTCTTATCTATGATTGATTCCAAAAGTTAATATGAATAAATTCCTTTTGTTTATTGCAATTGATAGGGGTAAAAAAAGTACAAAATGCATTTACTATCATGAAACTAGACTTATAAATAGGACCAAATTTTTTGATAAAAAAGGACTTATAAATAGAACCAGAGTAGTACCTGTTTAACAAGTTCACATATGAATTTCATAATTTCTCATATAAAATTGACTACTTACGACAATGACAAGCAAAATGATGTATTAATTCCTACACTTAATAAGGGTTTAACAAGTTTACATATAAATTTCATAACTTCCCATTTAAAATTAACCATTTGCGACAATGAAAAGTCAATGATGTAATAAGTACTTAACAAGTTCTAACAATAGTTTAATGAGTTCACATATGAATTTCATAACTTCCTATTTAAAAGTGACCACAGGCGACAATAACAAGTCAAGGATGTGCTACCTTCATTTCAAAATATAAGAGATAAATAACTAAATTCTGCAATTCAAAAAGTTAGTTAAAATTAGTTAAAGATAATAAATATGTAAAAAAATAAATTGCTTTCCTAAAAAAACCCTATTTATGGAAAGGGTGGGTGGGAGAAAGAATGAGTAGGGAAAAAAAATGAGAGAGAATGAGTGGAAAAAAGAAATGAGAGGAAAATATAATTAATTAAGAGTAAAATTGGTGTAGCGCTTGAAATTTGAAAAATATGGAGTCGACACTAAAATTTTAAAATAAAATAATTTTGGAAACCTATTTTAAAAAAATGAAAACCAAGTAGGGTTAGGGAGTCGATTGTATATGGGGAAAGTGTTAGACATCCTATAGCACCGATTCATAAGAACGGTTACTCTAAGTCAATTATTTAAAAATGAATATAGCCTTTAATTTTATTATAATTACCCAAAAATAAAAAAATATTTACAAAAAGAAATAGAATGAAAACTAAAGAAAAAATGTTTATTTATAAAAATAAAATAAGAAAAAATATATTTATTTACAAATTCGAACTTGACCTAAGAAGGGGATCTATGGCCTACATATCCTTCAGAGAGATCAAAGCTCACATAGTTCAGGTTAGAAATGTGTGTCAATAGGTTGGGGTCTTTTAGAAAAATGTTTATTTAATTTATTTGAGAATTTTGTATTTATTGGTTTGTATTTTTTATTATTCATGAAAATAACTCTTCCATTTTAATTTGAAGAAAAGAAATGTTTTTGGAAGGCTCTTAGAATAATTTACCTGAGGAGATTTTCATAATCTCACATGGAAAAATAATTGATTTTTACCTGAGAAAGTTCTAAAAACCTCACACAGCATAAAACCTCTTTCGAAATCAATTTTATTTACTTTTCATAAAAGAGAGATTTTTTATTTTATTTTCACTTATGGAAATATCACTACTACAGAATTGAGATATAACCACCTCCAAAGACATCCCAAATTGAAAATTGGGTGGTTAAAAAGGGAGGCGGTGGCATTTTCGTAATTTTATATATGTAGGGGAACTTTTAGACGTCCCAAATTTGAATTTGGGACGTCTAAAGTGCTTCATGGCGCGAAATATAAATTTTTTAAATTTTTTTTTAGCGCCTGGAGGTGGGATTAGACGTCCCAAAATGATTTTGGGACGCCTAAACACAGACTTTAGGTGTCCCAAATCCATTTGGGACGCCTAAAGTCTGTCCCAACTTTAGGCGTCCCAAATGGCATTTGGGACGCCTAAAGTCACCTTTAGGCGTCCCAAATGTCATTTGGGACGCCTAAAGTCACCTTTAGGCGTCCCAAATGTCATTTGGGACGCCTAAAGGCGCATGTCAGACACTTGTCTGACATGCGTCTTCTCATATGACTACTCCTCACATGTCTCATCTAAACTTTACTCTTCTTCAACCTCCCCCACCCTTTTGCTCTCTTCAACTCTTTTGCTCTCTTTTGCTCCTTCAACTCGTCCGTCCTCCTTTCTTCTTCACTTCAACTCGGGCGTCCTCCCTTCCACAGCCGCCGGCGAGCATCATCGCCAGTACAGTCCTAGCAGAGAAGCTGGGAGGTGGAGATCAGAAGGTGGGAGCCGTGAGTGACAGAGGGAGCTGCCGTTCTACACCATCGTTCACCACCGCCCTTCATCACCTTCATCATTCCTTCATCGCCCTTCGTCTTTAATTTGTTTCTTTGTATGGGACATTACCAAGTGTCTGTGTGGAAGAGAATTTGCAGTCATCACTGAAAGATAAATGGGAAGATCGATCTCCAAAGCTCATCTTGAAGACAAGAGGTATTGTGCATCTAAGCTATTCTTTCTTTTTAAAATTTTCATATTAGTTAAATTTTGAAGTGTTTTTTACATTATGAGTAGCTTAGTCATCAATCAACGTAGGCGTGTGCAGAAAATTTCAGAAAGTATATAGTATGGATCGGACATTAGAGAAAGGAAACAAGAAAAATTGTATATGTGAAAAAGTGTATGGACATTAGAAAAAGTATAGTCTAGACATTACGATTGTAGCCTGACTATCATTTTACTTCTTTAATGAAAATTGTTACTTAATTATCAATAAAAATAAAATAAAAACTAACTTTTGGTTGGATAGATGAAAATTGAACATCAAATATATGAGGAAGGTTTGCTTAACATATATTTTAATTTCAATTAAGATTTATATAGTACATTTTTAAATTAGAGGGAAGGTTACTATAATTTATGTAAAATGGAAGGTGGTAATTAATGTATTTTATTCAATTTTTTAATGTTTAAACTCATATACAAAGAAACTAATGAGTTAGGAATTTAATAAAAAAAGGGATAAATTGAACAATATAATTTGTTAATTTTTATTCTATATAATCTAAACTTAATTGTACCATAAGCTTATAGGAAAAAACTTTATTACTAAAATTGCACCTTAACCCTATATTTTTAATATGATACTTGTAAACATATTTTTTAAATATTTTTATATCTATTTTTAAACAGTGTGTAGATTTTTGCTCTCGTCCACCTCCTTCCTTCCATTGTCGTGCACACCACCGTGGTTCTTTGCTTTCTCCACCTCCCCACCGTGCATACACCTCTGATCTCCAACGTCTTCTCTACCTCTCCAGCATACTAGTGGGCGCCCCCTGATCAGGTTAGTTTATTTTCTTCTTGTTTTTTTTGTAACAGAATGGTATATTTTCTTTTTCATTCCTTAAAATTTACTTGAAATGGTTGAGATTGTGCTGATATATTGCTTATATTGAGATGGTTGAGATTATAGCCTGGTGTGTTTGGTGTGCTTATATTGCTTAAATTGCATGTACTCGGGAACTCCAGTGCAATGGTCTATTTTCTTGTTTATATATAAATTTACTTGTGTATATTACCATTAATTAGTATATATAATAAAATAAAATATGATTTGTTTAAATTAAAGAAATTCTTGTATTCAAAACGAATTATGAATGTTATTGGGTTGATAACTTAATTAGGCAATCCCATCATATGTCGTTGACAATTGTACTAAACGTGTGAATGTGATTGGGAATGCCCCTAGGTAACAAAATGGATCATAGTTGGATGAATGCTTTGAGAACTAGTGAAGAATATGAGAAAGGGGTGGAAGAATTTATTGAATTCGCTAAAAAGAATGCTCCTGCAAAAAATGGGAAGTATTTTTGTCCTTGTGTCAATTGTTTGAATGAGAGTCGACGGGATGTTGATGTCATAAAGGATCACCTACTTTGTGATGGAATAAATCTGCGATACACAAGGTGGATATGGCATGGTGAGGAAGTAACGGATTGTCCGTCGCACAAGACCATTGATGTGGATATCGTAGGTGAAGATAGAATGGAGAAAATGATTAACGATGTTGAGGCAGAATCCTTTGCGCAGTCGCAGGAGTATGACAGCCTGCGGAGTGATGCAGAGACACCATTGTACAGTGGTAGTAAGTACACGCGGCTGACAGGAACATTACATTTGGTTAACTTAAAGGCAACTTGTGGGTGGACCGATAGTAGTTTCACATTGCTGCTTGAACTATTGTGTGATATGTTTCCAGAGGATAATGTACTTCCAAATCGTATGTATGAGGCCAAGAAAATCCTGTCTACGATGGGTATAGAGTATACAAAGATACATGCTTGCCCTAATGACTGCGTACTGTACAGAAATGAGTACGGAGGTCTTAGTGAGTGTCCTAAGTGTAAAACTGCACGATACAAAGTGAAAAAAGATGGTGGTTGTGGTGATGTGACAAGTAAAAGGCAACCTTTAAAGGTTATGTGGTATCTTCCAATAATACCACGTTTTAAACGTTTGTTTGCGAGTGCAACAAAAGCGAAGAAGTTGAGATAGCACTCTGATGAGAGAATATCTGATGGGAAATATCTTCGGCACCCAGCTGACTCACCACAATGGCAAAAAATAGATGAAATGTTCCCTCAATTTGGCAGCGAGCCGAGAAACCTACGGCTTGGGCTTTGTACAGACGGCATCAATCCGTATAGAACTCTTACTAGCACACATAGTGCATGGCCGGTTCTCCTTGTAATATACAACTTGTCTCCCTGGCTATGTATGAAACGTAAGTATATGATGCTATCTATGATGATTTCTGGACCAAAACAGCCAGGGAACGATATTGATGTCTATTTGGCGCCTTTGATTGAGGACTTGAAGAAGTTGTGGGAGGAAGGCGTAGATGTGTTTGATGCTTATAAGAAGGAGTCTTTCAAGCTACGTGCAATGATTTTCACAACGATAAACGACTTCCCTGCGTACGGAAACTTGTCAGGGTACAGCGTGAAGGGTCACAAAGCATGCCCAATATGTGAAGCAGACACACACTTCCAACAACTAAAGCATGGAAGAAAAACTGTCTACCTTGGCCACAGGAGGTTTCTTCATCGGTTCCACCCGTATCGTAGGCTAAGAAAGCGGTTTAACGGCTTACCGGAGCATGGAATGGCTCCAAAGTCACTAACCGAAGAGGAAGTCTACAGTCGAGTGGAACGTATCCATGTCACTTTTGGTAAGAATCAGAGGGTTGCGGGTGAGAAGAACATATGGAAAAAGAGATCCATTTTCTTTGATCTTCCATATTGGCGTTCGCTTGACGTGAGACACAGTATTGATGTGATGCATGTGGAGAAGAATGTTTGTGATAGCCTTATCAGTACGCTTTTGCACATACCAGGGAAGACTAAGGATGGGATTAATGCGAGATTAGACCTTGTCGATATGGGAATAAGAGAACGGTTACATCCACAACTAAGAGATGATGGTAGGAGGGCATACATGGAGCCAGCAGCGCATACACTATCAAAAGCAGAGAAAAGAAGTTTGTGTGGGTGTTTGCATGAAATGAAGGTACCGCAAGGGTATTCCTCAAATGTGAGAAGATGTGTCTCAATGGACGATTTGAAGTTAGTGGGAATGAAGTCCCATGATTATCATGTGTTGATGCAACAACTATTACCAGTAGCTATTAGAGGCATAATGAAAGATGAAGTACGAAACACAGTGACAAGATTGTGCGTTTTCTTCAATGCTATCTGTAACAAAGTCATTGACACTGAAAAGTTGGATGAACTAGAAAATGAGGGTTACATTATTTTGTCACAACTAGAGATGCACTTTCCACCTTCATTTTTTGATATAATGGTGCATTTGGTAGTTCATTTGGTGAGGGAGGTAAGGCTATGCGGTCCAGTTTACCTGAGGTGGATGTACCCTTTCGAGCGATACATGAAGATCTTAAAAGGGTATTCTAAAAATCCTTATCGACCAGAAGCCTCAATAGTAGAAAGATATGTAGTTGAGGAGGCTATGGAGTTTTGCAAAGATTATATGTCAGGGAAGAAGGAACAATCTTGGCATGAAGAAGGGAGAAGCAAGGGAACACGAGGACTGAAAGTGAAGAATGTTCCTCGTGAAGAGGTGTTGCAAGCCCACTTGTATATCCTGAATAATATGGAAGAAGTTCAACCTTACATAAATGAACACAGAAACACTTTGAAGAACAAGAATCCAAGGAAGAATGACATGCAGATTGCTATTGAGCAAAACAAGATATTCATACAGTGGTTCGAGGAAAAGGTTTTGCACGAGATCGGTGTGTCTGAGACAATCGAGTGGCTAGCTTGGGGGCCTTCGTTTCAGGTCATTACTTGGACCGGTTATGATATAAATGGCTATTCCTTCTATACCAAAGAGCAAGATGACAAAAGTACCATGCAAAATAGTGGGGTCATGGTAGAAGCTGAATCTATGCACTTTTCCAGTTCGAGAGACAAAAACCCCATATTAGCGTCTATGGCCTATTATGGAGTTATAGAAGAAATATGGGAGATGACGTACAACAAGTTCAAAGTTGCTTTATTTAAATGTAAGTGGGTTAGCAACAATGCCGTGGTAATAGATAAACAATTTGGATTTGTCTCAGTCGATCTTCGAAGAGTTGGCTATAGAGACGAGCCCTTCATTTTAGCAAGCCAGGCGAAACAAGTGTTTTATGTCACCAATCCTGCCAGCAAAAATATGTCCATTGTCCTTAAAAGTAAAAAATAGAAGTATGGTGATCCGACCTTCAACCTTGATGACACACCACCTTTCACAACAACTACACCTCGAACAAATGAAGTAGAATTGGTAGATGATGACGAATATGCTGTAAGAAATGACCATGGTGAAGGACTATGGGAAACAATCTAGAGTAAGACCTTAATTTATAAACAAGAACTGTGTTTTTTCTGTTTTACTTCCCGCTTACTATATACATGTGTTTTCATTACAATTTACTTACATTTCTGATGATGCTTTTTGTGTTAACAGGAATATGGACAACGTTAGTGATGACGAGAGGCGTAGAGATGACGAAAGCTCTAGCAATGACGAAAGGCAAAGAGTTGAACCCCCTGCAAGAAGGAGGGTTAGAGACTGTACAAAGATGGGAGCATTGGTTGCACGTCATGAACATCAACAGGAGAGGCTGCATATAGACTTCGATGACAATCTGAATCCAATTGGTCCTGAGGAAGACCACTTCATTAGCTACATAGGGCTTTTGGCTCGAAGCAAAGTGCGCATTACCTACGATAATTGGAGATTGGTTCCCCCAAAAACGAAAGACATGATTTGGCAGCAAATTTTGGTATGTAAGTTTTGATGCATTGTAGCTTTGTTCTTATTGTTTCAAATATAATAATCTTATGTTTTACCTTGCAGCAAACATACGATGTCCCCGACACCACAGAGATGCATAGGCACTGGATGGATGAGGTTCGTGTACGATGGAAAGGTTTCAAGAACAAGCTAACAAAGCATTACATTCGAGGGGCCCTTAGGGGTAACGATCCATATGCACAGTATACATATTTATCTCCAGAGGACTGGAGGTTGTTTGCGGCATCACGAGCAGATCCTGAGTTTTTGGTAAGATTTCTGTCATGATATAGAACTACTTATATCGTTGATTTCATATACTTTATATCGTTGATTCATTTTTTGTTGTTTTTCATTCATAGAAATTAAGTGCAGCAAATGCCCAGAGGCAAGCAGAAAATAAATATCAACATTTCATGTCTCGCGGTGGATATCGGAAGCTTGAGCGGCAAATGATGGTAGAAGAGTTACAGAAAATGAAGGAAGCAGCGGAATCTGATCCTAGCGTTGTTATCCAGCCACCGGCACCTCCTCCACGTCACAAAAAATGGAAAGTAGGGAGGATTAAGGCTGGGAAGTACATAAATCCGACTGTTGCTGAGGTTGCTGCGAGGATTGTAAGTAGTTATACCATAAGTACCTAATTTTTTACATATTGCGAGTGGTTTCGATACATTTACGATAAACTGCATGCTACAGGATGACCTGGACGAGCAGAGTAGCCAAGGTTCATTCAATCCAAGTAGACGGATGGACATCTTGTCAACGGCTATTGGGAAGGCAGATGACCTTGGTCGTGTTCGAGGAGAGACACGGGGAGTTAGTGCCGCGAGGTATTTTGGACGAGAGCCACGTTATTCGTCACAAGCTGGACCTAGTAAGGATGTTGTGGCCAAGATGCGAGAGGAGCTCGAACGAGAGATCGAGGCCAACCTTCGTGACAAGCTCCGACAAGAGCTGTTGCCAGAGCTTCAACTTGAAATGGTAAAGATGTTTGAAGCACAAAGGGCAAGGGACGAGCATAGAACTCAGGAATCCCCGGCCTTCAATAGCACCAGAGGAAGTTACAACCCTCTGGAGCAACCACTTGGCACCCCTTCTCCCACTCCAGTGTCGGGACCACTTGGCGACCCTTCTCCCACTCCAGTATCGGGAGACCCTTGTACCCTCTATTTGGATGATCCACTGTTGCGTGTTGTTGCTGATGCTCTCGTTTACACACGTGCTACCACCCACCATAATCATCAAATTCCGGAGGATTTTCGTAGGGTGAATGTGACGAGTGTTAGAAAGGGGGAAGAAGGTACAGCCATCCCTGTTCCTGATCCAGAGGTTGGCACGTTAGGTCATGCGATAGGATCTTTCATCCTTTGGCCTCGCAATCTTATTGGTTCAGACGCAACACCTCCAATGGTAGGAATTACCTTACTGTTACTGAAAATCTGTTGGCATCCTAATAATAATTTGTTTTTTGATGTTCTAAAAGGATGACGAAGCTGCGAGCAAATGGCCCTTCTTAGCACGGCTGCAACAGATCTACAAGCGCATTAAACAGGTTGACTTGAAGATGCCTCCAGGGATTGTGGGCCAAGTGGAGTATCCCTACACGATTGACAATAAAGATCTCAAGCAGTTTATCAGGTTGGAGGAGATAGATGCAGGCTGGGTCAAATTTGCAGTCCGGTAAGTTTTTTTTCAATTTTCCCATAGAATTCATTTAGTGGTTTTTTGTTTTCATACATTCAAGAATTGATTCCTTATTTTAATTCTATTATAGCACCTTCCACGATCTCTGCACAAACATGGAAAGAAGTAATTGGTATGGATTCTTATGTCCTGCGAATACGACAGGGGATACTTGTACTGTGGCGCATAGGACTCACTATGTCGGCTACCAAATGGCAAATACCAAACTTCGTTGTTATCTAGCACCCATTGTCCAACGGTTCGTATTTACATTTTGTCAATTTAAGAAGTTTAATAAATAATTGTCTTCTCACTCATCTAACTTCATTTTAATGTGTACATGTTGTTAAAGAAACCACTGGACTTTGTGTGTTATATGTCCCCGCCGCAACGTAGTCTATTGGTTTGATCCCTTGAGTAAAAAGCCAGATAGAGATACAAAATCCGTCTTCGACACGTAAGTTATTCTGTTTGTATTTCATTGACAACAAAAATAAATGAATGGTTCTAATTTCTGTTCATTTTGCTTTTCATGATAGTGCTTGTCAAACATATAGAATCCTAGGTGGGTCACGCGAGGGTGCAGTTGTTAAAAAGCCAAAGTGGTTTTATCCCATAGTAAGTACATTCGATCCTACATAATTGTTTCATTGACGGTCCTTTTAGACATACCTTTATTGATTTTAACAACCAATTGCATCCCTTTGATTAAAAGTACCCTCGGCAACCTGGCAACACTGAATGCGGATATTATGTTATACTTTATATGTATAACATAACTCAAAGTGGAATTACTAGTGATTTTGAAAAGGTAATCGCTTCTTCATTCTCAAATGATAATATTTTTGGTGTTCTAATCGAAATGCTAATTAATTCATTTGCTTGAGATTCATTTCATCAAAGCTTATTACTTTCTAATTTTCAGATTTTTGATAATGAAGATGCCTACCTACGTGAAGACCTTGATTTGATCAGAGATCTTTTGGCTGGACATCTTCTTCAACATATAGAGCAGTAAACTTGTTATTTTATATCAGTTTGTACTTGTGTGATGACAGCGTTTTGACACTTTCTGGTTGTTTTTTGTTGATATATATAGTAGTAGGTTGCATTTTAGGTTATTATATGTATATATAGTAAAGATTGTAGTGCTGGATGTCCTTACCAGTTTGTAACGGACAGTGTGGTTTATGAATCCATCTTCTATTCTGTTTCTGCAGTTTCAATTCGTTGGGTAATACAGAATGTAAATTATGGTATAAAAAAAACCTAACTTTTAGACGTCCCAAATTAAGAATTGGGAGGCCTAAAGTCCCCCAGGGTGGGACTTTAGGCGTCCCAAATTACAATTTGGGACGCCTAAAGTCCCATCCTGGGGGGACTTTAGGCGTCCCAAATTTTAATTTGGGACGCCTAAAGTCAGACTTTGGGCGTCCCTATCATTTGGGACGTCTTTTGTTTCAACTTACTACGCCCCCAGCATATACGTCCCCCCGTTTTGGGACGTTAAAAGTGCCAAATTTGGGAGGTTAAAACCCCTTTTTGTAGTAGTGTATGTATTCAAAATCATCTTTCTCATTTAGAAGAGACACGCCATAATTTGATTCCCATAAAAACCAACAAAATCACTTCACTGATGATAAATTATAACATATATCAAAGTAAAAGATAATATTTGAGTGAGCTTATATTGCCCGTCAATCTTTGTCTTCCAAACATCCTCTAAAACCCATGGTGTCAACCAAGTATCATGTAGTGATGAGACTTCCACACATAGAAGCACGCTGTCTTCAAAAATGAAGGCAATGCAAATCGTGGTTTAATAGCTCTGCAATGCCATGCCAATATTCACAATTGAGCACACGGTCCAACAAAAAGCTTATGGAGATCAAGAGTCACACAATCAAAGTACTTGAATGGCCAATTTCAAAAATAAAAGAAAAGGGAAAAAAACTATAGAGGTGAAAAGAAGGAAAAGGAAGAACAAAAGTCATAGTAAGAAAACAAATAAAAGAAGGTAAAATTTTCTAATTTAAACCTATCAACATATTTTTATTTTGTATTTTTGTTTCTAAATTTTTTTTATATTTTTCCCATAAGTATAATTTCCTAATTTAAACCTATCAACGTAAATAAGAATTTTTTTGTATTTTTTAATTTCTATTTTTTCTCCATAATAACTCCACACTAAATTTCCTAATCAAAATATCAAGTAGCATTACCAAAGGCCGGCGGACCCAGAGCAGTGTGTGACAAGGTTCCTGCACAACTATAGGAACAAGTGGACAGGAGGAATGAATCTTCTCAAGAGACAGGAAACGAGGTTGGTAAAATGGCAAAGTCCACTAGTAGGTTGGTGCAAACTAAACGTGGATGGCATGAAGGTGCAACAAGAATACTCTGGCTGTGGAGGAGTAATAAGAGGAGATTGTGGGGAGTGGCTTGGAGGATTCTCACAAAAACTAACTAAATGTTCAAGTCAAGCAGCAGAAGCCTGAGCGATTTGTGAAGGGATGCAGATATGCTGGGAAATGGGCTTTCATAAAGTTGAGGTAGAATGCGATGCAGAGATGGTGGTCGAAGCCTTAAACAAAAGGAAGAGGATCGTGGGAGGCTTCCTGCCTTCTAATCAAATTCTCAGCATGTTACAACAAGACTGGCAAATATCCATCACTCATATATACCGTGAAAGTAATAGATGTGCAGATATAATGGCAAAATTATGCGCGGTAATAGGTGAAGATCGAAGGTTTTGGAATGAACCGCCTGAGGAAGTCAGAGAAGCATTGAACGCTGATACAGTAGGAAATTTATACCCACATAGGGTCTATGTGTAATTCTGGGGCTTGACCCTTCTGTCACCACAAAAAAAAAAAAGAATATCAAGCAACATTAATGAGATAAATTATTTTAAAATTTGTTGTTATTTATTACAAATCTCAATTGCAAGACCATCACCATTAATGATGATTATTTTTCAAATTTCAATTACAATCAAATAGCCATTAATGACATTTGCTTATTAATTTAGATATGCAAGGATTAAGGAGGATTTTTTCATTTTTAAATTTTTTATTATTTTTGAGTGGGGCAAGACAAAATGGGGTGTTCACAATTGGAAAAAAACATTAAATGATAAGACAAAAATAAAGTTGATTTTATATTAAAAAAAATCACACCCCTCACAAGTTTGGATCTTACATTTTGAACCAGAGGGAGTATTATTCCTACACTTGATAAGGGTTTAACAAGTCCTAACATGAATTTCATAACTTCCCATTTAAAATTGACCACTCATACCTTTTTCTTTTTTGTCATTTTTATTTAATTTTAAAAATTACAAATCATATCGTCACACTTCTCTAGTATTGTAAATATTGAGAGCAACTTTCTGTGTTTTAGTGTTTTAAAGTTCTTTTTTCTTAAGGATTTTCCAAAAAGAAAAAAAATCTTCCCTCTTCTCCTTTCTCATCCATTCCCTTCAAACTAGCACTACCATTCTACTTCGATGAAGGGACCCACTAGGTTTCCATATCCATGCTTCAAGTGCACCTTGTAGCTTATTTCATTTGTGATATTAGGGGTGTTTATAAAGTTGGGTGCCTGATGCTCCGGCCCTAACACGAAAAAAAGCACCCTGCCATATCCAAAAAGAAGTAGCCTGAAAAAAACTGGACACAACCGGGCTATGCATTTTTACAAGCAGGGCCGGGTATTGAGCACGGTACACCGCCCTGCCCATTTGGCCCTACCCGGTATATATATATATAGATGTGATGTAAATATTATTTTATATAATACACTACAAAAAAAACGTGATTTAGTAGCGGTTAAAAATGGGTATTCGTAGCGGTTCTAACCGCTATAAAATAGGTTAGTAGCGGTTTGAAAAACGGCTACTAAATCGTACGTTGCAAGCCGTTTTGTAGCGATTTTATAAAACCGCTACTCAATCAAAAATAACCGCTACAACCTTTGTAGCGGTTATCATTAACCACTACAACACCCAGAGATATTTGTAGCGGTTATATAACCGCTACAAATATCAAAAATTTTATTGACAGCTTAAAAAAAGAATTTTTTTTTTTGTAGCGGTTAATAAACCGCTACAAATATAAAAAATTCAAATTTTGTTGGCGAAAAAAAAATGACATTTTTTATTTGTAGCGGTTAATGAACCGCTACTAATTTTGAATTTCATGAAATAAGTAGCGGTTTTTAAAACCGCTACTAATTTCATGAAATTCAAAATTGGCGCCAAAAAATTTAAATTGAGTCGTAAAAAGGCGCGTTATTTAGTAGCGGTGTAATAACCGCTACAAATATTTAAAATTTTTTTTATAAATATACAATGATTTTTTTTTTCTGTTTTTTCAATATTATATTAAATAGTTTATTTTGTTATTATTTTATCTATTTCAATTAGTTTATTATTCAATAGTTTAACTTATTAATAAATAAAAAGGAAAAATGTAATTGAATAGGATTAGTATAAAATTTATATTAATAATATTATTAAGGATATGTAGATAATAAGGAATTATTATGTTTTCTAATATAATGTAATTGTGTATGAAAAATAGATGAAAATGAGATAGAGTTATGATATATCTAGAAAAAAAATAGTTAGAATAAATTTTATAGAAAGGAAAGAAGTATTCTAAAAAAAATTGAAAATCTTGTTACCATATTTGATCGTATTATTCAGCTCCTCTACTCATACGAAAGAAGTTGTAAATGAGAGGAAATGAAAGAAAGGTAAGGTGAAAAGAAATTGGGGAGTGTTTGAAATGAGTTGTAATAAGGGTATTTATAGGGATCCACGTATTATTTGTAGCGGTTAATGTAGCGGTTAATATAGCGGTTATTAATTAGTAGCGGTTATTTATATTTTTGTAGCGGTTTAATATTCATCGTGCTATTTGTAGCGGTTAATGTAACGGTTATTTATATCTTTGTAGCGGTTCAATAACCGCTACAAATATTATTTTAATTTTTTTTTTAAAATTTTTTTTTTACATTTTATTTTAACACAAATTTTTTGCATTTTTTGTAAAGACAAATTTTTTACACTTGATTTTGATCACTCATCGTCGCCATCCCTACAGAAATTTTGTAGAAAAATTATTGTTATTGATGTATTATTAAATTTAAAAAATTTAATTGAAATGACGTGGACTTAAAAAAACTCACCGCAGTAGAGGTAAATTGTCATCGCCTTCAGGGAAGTAGTTTTCAAAATCAGCTGGCTGAAATGGCTCACTCTCGTAGGCGATGTTATCGCCTTCACCCATGTCATAAAGGTCTCTTGGCTTTAAATGAACGACCATGTGCCAATCCCTATGCCTCTCGTCCTCGACATAATAAACCTGATGTGCCTCTGAAGCTAGAATATACGGCTCATCATCTTGAGAAATACCAGTATGAATCGGCCGTGAGAAATTGACTGATGTGATCCCTAGGTCGTCAGTTATCAGTCCCCGAGAAGTAGTGGTATTTGCCCACAAACACTTGAACAGCATCACGGTGAAACGGCCTTGATAATTAAGCTCGACCACATCAAGAAGCTTGCCATAGTAAGGGACGCCTCCGAACTGCATGTTGGCGTCACTGCTGCTCGAATAACTCCTTGTCCCAAATGTGCCATAAACACCCGAATTCTGTGTTTGCAATCCCTGATCCCGTGAAACCGTGCAAAACTTAAAACCATTGACATTGTATGCTGTAAACCGCTTTGCATGATCAAGAGGACCGATTGCGAGAGCTCTAAAATCTGGTGAGTGTGGGTTGTGGTCATTTAGTATTCTGCGCGCAAACCAGCTCGGGAATTCTCTGTGGACCCTCCTATCAACTTCCGAGGATGTCTGTGTACGGATCCTGAACGCTTGACATGACTTCTGAATTCCCTGCAATTAATAATGGAAAGGCGTTAGTGAAATGAAAGTGAGAAATGTTACGAAAGATATAGATCGAATAACATGTGAGTGTACAATTCTTACCGTATGAAAGGTTCAACTTGAGTGCAATTAATCAAGACATGTCTATGTGCTTGGAACTTCTCAATTGCCGTTAGTTTGAAGTTTGAAGTTGCTCCAACTGGTTTACCAACACGAGGGATAAATTCTCCTGATGTCGGCGCAGGTTCAGGACAATCGTCAACACGAGGCGGGCGGTTGAAAGCCGTCTCAAGATCATCAAAATACCTTGAGCAAAAATATAGCACCTCATCCCCTATATAGCCTTCAGCTATAGAACCTTCTGGCCACGCCTTATTCCTCACATAAGATTTTAATTTCCCAAGGAACCTACGAAGTACAGAAGAGAAAATTGATATAAAATGATGAAAAGGACGACTAGAAAACATTAAATACGGACAATAAATGAAAGCACATATTTAAAATGAGTACCTCTCAATCGAATGCATCCAACGATATTGTACTGGTCCAGCGAGCTTTGTTTCATGAACGAGGTGGACTGTGAGGTGAACCATCACAGTAAAAAAGGACGGAGGAAAGATCATCTCCAAGTGACAAAGCGTAAGAATGATTTTCGACTGCAGCTAATCGAGCTCCTCAACGATCAAAACCTTAGAACACAACTTCCGAAAGAAAGAACAAAGTTCCACCAAAACGATGGAAACATCGGGAGGAAGTGTATTCTTTATAGCCAGAGGGAGTAACTGCTGCATAAGAACATGTGAGTCGTGACTCTTCAGGCCAGCAACCTTCCGAGCCTACAAGTCGACACATCGAGAAATGTTGATTGAATACCCATCAGGAACTTTTAATTTCTTCAACGTCGCGAGGAACACATCCTTGTTCGGTTTTGTGAGGGTAAACTTTACCGGTGTAAATCTGTCATGCTCATCTGGCCAAGCGTCTTCACGAACTCCCATGTCGCGTAAATCTTTCCTCGCTTGAAGGTGATCTTTTGTCTTGCCGGGTTCGTTAAGCAATGTATACAGCACATTGTCGCAAACATTCTTTTCAATGTGCATTACATCAAGACTATGGCAAAGTAAATTAGATCTCCAATACGGAAGAGTGAAGAAAATACTTATCTTCTTCCACTGCTGAGGCGCCGAAGTCCTGCGCGTCTTTTGGCGAGTTTGTGCTGAATCGTCGCTTTTTCCAAACTCGAAGTCAACATGCTCAAGCTGCTGTAAGATATCTGTACCGGACAAAGTCTGAGGTGGTCCTCTTTTCTCTGGTTTCCCATTGAAGCGATTCCGTTGCAATCTGAACTTATGCGTTCCATCGAGAAACCTCCGATGCCCCATAAAGCACCACTTTCGGCTGTGGGGAAGGCGCAATGCGTCAGAGTCAAAATTACAAACTGGACACGCCGACCCAGTATGCACATTCCAACCAGATAATGTGCCAAGGCCAGGAAAGTCACTAATCGTCCACATCAAGGTTGCACGCATGTTGAACAAAGTCTTGCTGTAAGCGTCGTACGTCTCCAAACCGACATTCCACAGGTCAAGCAATTCCGTAATAAGCGGTTGGAGATACACATCGATGTCATTGCCCGGTGCCTTTTTGCCTGGAATGATCATAGACATAATGAAAGAGCTTTGTTTCATACACATCCAGGGGGTAAGTTGTAGGGAACTAAGACTACCGGCCAAATACTGTAACTTGTTCTAAGATTCCCGAAAGGATTGAAACCGTCGGTCGCCAACGCAAGCCGAACATTTCTGGGGTCAGTCACAAAATCTGGAAATTCGTTGTCAAACGTTTTCCAAGCAGCTGCATCCCGCGGATGTCTTAATTTACCGTCTTCATTTTTATCAACGGCATGCCACCTCATGTGCTCAGCAGTTTTAGACGACATAAATAATCTTTGTAGACGAGGTGTCAAAGGGAAGTGCCTGAGAATTTTTGCAGGTTTCTTCTTCTACTTTTTCCCCTTCCGAATTGTCTTGTACCTCGATGTGTGACATCTCTTACACGTCTCCCTGTTGGAATCGTCTCCCCAATACAGCATACAATCATTTGGGCACGCATCAATCTTTTGATAATTCAACCCCAACCTGTTGATAATCTTCTTGGCCTCGTAGAACGTTGTGGGAATCTCGGCGTCGGGGAATGCATCTTGTAATAAGTCGAGCAACATCGACATTCCCTTATCCGTGATCCCACACAAGCACTTGATATAATACAATTTGATCAAGAAAGATAATTTAGAATATTTGCGACAACCTTGATATAAAGGACGATCTGCCTCATCCATCAAGCTGAAAAAATCCCGAGCTGCTTCATTCCCCATAAAAGCCGGCTCAGAGCCGTGCACTTCTTCGTTGAAGTTGTCGCCTTGAAATCCAAACGCATCACGCACAGCATCATTCACAGGATCATCTTCATCTACTTGAACGCCTACTTGAGAACTTCGAGGAAGAGCATCGTCATATCTAATGCTGGCCTTCTCACCATGAACTGCCCAGAACGTATAGTCCTCAGGGAAAGGCTTCACAAGCAAATGTTCCTTCACAACATTTCGTGCATGCCACTTCTTGAACTTGCATTTCCGACACGGATATACGATCTTGCCGTTACAGCTGGCGTGAGTGAATGCGAAATCCAAGAAACTGTTTAATCCGTACAAATATTCAGGAGAATTGCGCGGCAACCTTATCCATGATTTATCCATAGCTACAAGTGAGAGAGAAGAAAGTATAAAGAAGAAGATGAGTGAGAAAATAATGACGAATGCCTAGAACCTTATATTCTGAAAATCCAACATTTATAATTTTATAGCGGTTATTAAACCGCTACACAAACCGCTACAGAAATTCCAACGTTTATAATTTTGTAGCGGTTATATATATAAAACCGCTACTAATATTCAAGCTGTTAATTGGTGGGAAATTCAAAATGTACTTGTTGAGTATTAGTAGCGGTTATATATATAAAACCGCTACAAATGTTCAACGTATTAGTAGCGGTTATATATATTAAACCGCTATTAATATTAAAGCCGTTGGACATTAAATATAAAAATAATTTTCTAATTTGTAGCGGTTATACATAACATAACCGCTACAAATGTGCACAAAGGCGGCAAATTTCAAAATTCAAATGATTTGAGTGTTTGTAGCGGTTATTAGTGGATAACCGCTACAAACATAGATATTTGTAGCGGTTTCTGAAGGTAAACCGCTACAAATATCTATATACATTTGTAGCGGTTATTATTTTATAACCGCTACAAATATGTATCTTTGTAGCGGTTATACACTAGGAACCGTTACAAATATCTATGTTTGTAGCGGTTATCCACTAATAACCGCTACAAATATATATATATATATATATACTTTTTTTTTTTTTAAAATTTAGATATAAATAATTCATAAATTATTTCAACGCGATCTAATAATATAAATATAATTATATAAAACACAATAAGAAAATTCTGAAATAAAAACTCATAAATATTTACAAATGTTTAAACAAAAGAAAATGTCCTAAACTAAGGAGCTGGGGGCTGATCCTCTGGTGCTCCCTCAGGTGGGGCTCCCTCAGATGCCGCTGGATCGGGCCGTTGCGCAGAGTGAACCGCACCATCGTCATCAGCAGGAGGAGGATCTGTAGCAGGAGGAGTAGTACTCGGGATGACGTAGCGAGGGACAGGGGGAACCGCTGGATGCTGCTCGTTCGGGAACAGGCGACTCCATGCTCCCTCGAACATAGTGTTCGCGATCTCACGCCACTGCGTCTACTGAGCGTACATCATATCTGCGTGTATCTGCAACTGCTGATGCTGCTGCACCTGCATCTGCTGCTGCTGCTGCGCCATCTGCTGCTGCGTCTACTCCAAATCTGACCGCAGCTGGTCAATAGACTCGTCCCTCCGACGTCTGACCCCTCTAGAGCTGCCAGCCTCAGAGGCGGCGCTCCTGCCGTAGATCATGTTGGGTCTGGCGCCTATCCCCATCCCCCGCACGCGTCCAGGGTGCTCAGGCTGAGCCAGACTCGCCTTCAAATGAGCCGTTGGGTCCACTGACCCCTGTGACTCCTCAGGCTGGGTCTGTCGCAGCTCAGCCTGCGACTGCTGCATCCGCTCCTGCCATTTTATGAAACAATTAATAATTACCATTTTTCATTATTAACTTGGTTTTATAAAAAATATAATAATAAAATTACTTACAATGGTCGCCTCTGCCTGCTAAGAGGTTGCAGTCCCGTCACGGTGTCTGTGTGTGATGGCGTACAGCTCCGCATAGTCCGTCTGACGGTTCTCCTGCTGTGCCTTCGTCTCCTGAAACAATTACAAAACAATTAGTATTATGAAATAATCAGCTAAAAGTAAGTGAAGCACTTGAAAAGTTACCAGCTCGCTGTAGGTCACAGCAAAGGTCTTCGATCCTGCTATGTGGTGGATCGTCTGCTGCGCCCGGATCTCGGTGTTCCTCTGAGAAAGCTCCTGGAAAAAAAAATAATTAATGTATTATAATTTAAAATTAAATACAAATTAAATTGAAATTATAATTTAATATTTAACAATTACAAAATTATATATCAAAAATATAATAAATACATTACCTGCGCCTGAGGGCTCCTATTGAACTGGACGAAACGCGCCCAGTCGTTCGGCGGCACGCTGTCCGGGACGCTCTCCTGCAGCTGCTCCAGAGGCATCGTCCCATCCCCATCCACCCTGTGGAAGAGATGGTTCCTCCTGTTCCTCCAGGCATCGCCCATCTTCACGTGGGCGTACCTCTTCTGGTTGGCCCGGACGGCAAACCGCAGCTAAAAAAAATATATTTAAATATCAATAATTATAAAAACCATAATTTAAAAAAAATAATTAAATAGAATTAATTACAAAAAATATTAATTAAATAGTTTTAATTACCTGAACCACCTCCTCCCAAGCCTGGTCCTTCGGCCCCTTCGGAATGTGCCTCCACGTCGGGAAGTGAAGGGGGAACCGCATCCAATTCGATCCCAGGTCGCTCAGGAAGCGGTTGAGCAGGTGACCCCTATTGTGGATCGGCTGGTCAGTGCCCTCATTCCACGGCACTATAACTCACAGGGACCGGTCCATGCTGTTCAGACCGGCCACATCCAGCCTCCTCGTCGACACGTTCCCCTGCTCATCTGCACAGTTGACCGCACGTTAGATAAATTATAATTCAAAGTTAACATTTCTAATTTAAATAAATAATTTACTAAATTAAAAAATTAATTTACCTTCGACCTGCACCTCAAACCCAGTGGACCGCGAAGACGACCCTCGTGGGTTGTTCTGCTCCCGAGCGTCCTCCTCATCGAGGAACCGCTCCATCTCCCTGAACCCCATCGGGATCTTGAACTCCTCCTCGTTGAGGAAGTCCTCAACGCTAATCTCTGGCCTCGCCACCTCAGGCACCTCTGCTACGGTCGTCGCCTGTGGGATCGTCTGCGGTGCCTGTGGGGGGATGGGCTGAGATGCCGCGGTAGCCCTGCCTGCACGCTGCCCCCTCCCTCTGCCCCCTGCCCGGCTGCTGCCACCCCGTAAAGTCGGTCTGGGGACCTCAGGGGCCTTCCCCTTATCCTGTCCTGAAGCCATATCAACTGTACAAATTAAAAAAAAAATTAGTCCATTATTAAGCAAAAATATAATAAAAATACAAATATAAATAAAAATACGTGTTATATACGTACCTCAAGTGCGAATACTGCGGAATACTGACCAAAAACTCCTATAGAGACGTCTGAACGCTCAAATCTCGAAGAAATCACTCAGAGAAACCTCAGGAAACAAAATGAGCAAAAGGAGAAATGAAGGAGGAGGGGGTTTAAATAGGCCAGATATTAGTAGCGGTTATTAAAATAACCGCTACTCTAACCGCTACAAATAATTAAATTTGTAGCGGTTCTACAATAACCGCTACAAATATTCACAACGTTTGAAATTCTGTAGCGGTTATTGCCCAGAACTGCTACAAATGTCGAGACTCTTGAAATTCTGTAGCAGTTATTGCCCAGAATCGCTACAAAATTCTGACCTTTGGTATTTTGTAGCGGTTTATGTGCATTAACCACTACAAAATAACCGCTACAAGTTTTGGCGGGAACTTTGCGCTAAATTTGTAGCGGTTTTTTGTAGTAAACCGCTACAAATAATCTTGCCGCTACAAATTTGTAGCGATTTAGGTAAAAACCGCTACAAATACTATAATTTGTAGCGGTTGAATATAACCGCTACAAGTGCACCGCTACAAAATACCTTTTTTTTTTTTTGTAGTGATAGTTTATATAATTATATTATATTATATGTTTTAACTTTTATTAGGTAGCTCCTTTAGCTCCTTCTGCTCGTCCATTACGCAGTAAGCAGAGGCATTCCCTTTATCTGTTTCTCTTATTTGCCCTAGCCGCTCCTTTAAGGCCTGTTTGGTTCAAAGAAAAGGTTGGAATGGAAAGGAAAATATAAAAAAGGAATGGAAAGAAAGAGAAAATATTGTCACTAACTCGTTTGGTTCGTACTGGAAAAGAAAATAGGTTGATAGGAAAATTTTTGTTTGGTTGGAATGAGATAGGAAAATAGGCAAAAGCCCATTTTACCATTATTATTATTATTATTATTATTATTATTATTAGATTAATTTCATCAAGCCATCTCCATCAATCAACATCCTCGGTTCCTAACTATTGTCAACTTCTTCCTCATCCGACCGTCACCCTCTCCGCATCATCACCACTGTCGCCCTCTTCCTCCTCCTCCGCACTGATGGATCTGCAGTGACGCCGACTAGGGGTGGGCGTGGGCAGGGCTGGGCAGGGCGAGACCCCTGCCCGATGCCCTGCCCAAGGGATGAACGGGCTGCATTTTGCAGCCCGATGCCCTGCCCTGCCCGCTAAAAGCCCTAACTATTTCGGGCTGGGCAAGGTGGGCTTCCCTGCCCAAGTGATAACGCCTTATCTTATCCACTTATGAAAAAAATAATTCCTTATGAATTTCATAAACATTCCTGTAGTTACTAATACCATATATGTCTTAACTTCGCCTTAAGTAATATAAACTTTAAATACATTCGATGATTTCACATCTTGAGATATTTTAAAATAAGTCTACAACTTAGAGTCTTGAAATTTAAAAATACCATATGTCTTAGCAAATATCCATACTTTAAAAATTAAACAACATCCATAATCCATTATAAATAAGAAAAAAAAGATTTAATTAAAACCGTGAAGTCAAAGTAGTTTGCATCAATTCAATGTCCCAAAAGTTGATCAAATGATGAAGCATCTGGAAAGAAAATAAAAAGCAAGTATAATTTAATACAACACAAAGTAAAGAAGAAAGGAAGAAATCTACTTGTAAATAGTGTTTAGTGGTTAGGGCAAAAAAGAGAGGATCAGAAGAGTATTATAAAATAGACAATATATATTTTAAATAAAAATATATATATGAAATAATATTTAATTGATATGAAATTTTATATTTTAAATAAATGAAAATAATTTTCAGGGCAGGGCCAAATGGGCAGGGCAGCACCCCTTGCCCGATGCCCGGCCCTGCCCGGTTATTAGCCCGCCCAAAGCTGCCCAAAATTTTTTCGGGCCACTTTTTTAGGGCTGGGCTGGGCAATTTTTTGCAGGGCCAGGGTGGGCGCACCGGGCTATTGGGCACCATGCTCACCCCTAACGCCGACAAAGACCCCACCGTCGGCTTCTTCTTCCTCCCCCATCAACCTCTCCGTCACCACCGTCGACCTCTTCTTCCTCCTCTGCAGTGACAACAACTCCGTCAAACTCTCCACATTATTACCACCGTCAAAGAGGGGTAAGTTGGTCTTCTTCCATTTTGTAAGCTTGCCTGAAAATGGGTTCCCACCATTTTTTGTGGGAACTGATTTTCCTATGAATATGGGAAGATGACCCTACCGCCGGAAATCATTTTCTGAAGAAAATGGGAACCAAACAGCAGCCGCTGGATGAAAAATGGCTATTTTCCTTTCCCTTCCCTCCATTTGCGTCGACTGCCAACCCTTTCCTCAAGCTCAACACTTCCAGTTCCAGGTTCCAGCTACTGCTACTCACTCTGGCCGCTCGTCATCGTCTCTCAATCTCTCCATGGCGCCTCATCTGTGTTCACCTTGTGCTATTCTCTAACTGAAGATCGGCGAGAAGCTCATTTAATCCGAAGGTAATTATTTTCTTTCTTAAACCCTTCCCTTTTGCATTCCCGAAGTAATTTTTTTTAGATCGATAGATCCTTTCTTTATCAGCTTGGTTAATCAGATTTCCTTTTTTTTTTTCTCAGAACATTGTTTTGGTTATCTTTTTTTTTCTGAGCTTGGTTTAAAGTCAGATCTATGACTATGATAATATGAAGCTTTTGTAGTGTTCCATACACTTACACTATGATAATCTGAAGCTTTTGTAGTGTATATTTATTTCTTAGAACATCATATCTGGCTATCTGCAGTTCTGCACAATTTGTGTGTGTGTGTGTGTGTGTATTTTGTAATTAATTGATCTGTATAATTAGTTGTAAAATTTTATATATTCTAGAAAAAATATTTCGATGTCAGTTTATTCATGACGGGACTTTTATAAATGCTTTGTTATCCTAATGAAAAGTAGAATTTTAAAAATTTGGGTGCCTATTCCATCGAAAGTTAATGGTCAACAAGCTGAGGCTTTATATATATATATATATATATATATATCTTGATGAATTTGAATGGTAGATGGGGGTTGAAATATCCATGTACCTTTGAAGATGCTTTTTTTTTTTACTTGAGACCTTGTTTAGCTGTACAAGTCTTGTTATTTTATATGGATTTAGAAGCTTAAAATCTACTTGCTCGCCAATATAAGTATTTTAATATTTTCCTAGTCTTTTGTATGTTAATATTTTGCCCAAAATATTGTATTTGTCTTCCAATTTTGATTTTGCAAGTAAGCTTTTGTTCAGAAGCTCATAAATTCATATACACACACACACCCGAACACAAAGATATTACTTCATAATTTGTAATATAATTGTTGTTTTATTTTTTTTCCCCTATATGATGCACTTGGAGAAGGGAGAATGTAATGTGTATGGTTGGCTAATGGTGATTGAAGGATAATTTTACAAGAACGAGTTGCCAAGTAGGTAATTTGCAACCTTTAAAAATTTACCTGTAAATATAAATTTTCTTGTACATAATTATACGCTTTCTTCTTTGCTTACTTATAGGTAATTCTAGCTGCTTCATCCTTTTGTCCATTTTGGGGGATCGATGCAACCACTTGCACAACTAAAAGGCTTTAATTACAATTTTTTGATGCCTTGTTTTTAATGGATAATGGATGTTATTTAATTCTTCAAGTATAGGTATTTGACTATTTGTTAAGACATAAGGTAGTCTTTTGGACTTCAACACTGAAGTTGTAGATTTATTTTAGGATGTTCCAAGTGTAGAATTATGGAATACATTTGAAGACCATATTGTTTTTCAGGTTTAGTTGTTATTGTGGGTCAAATCTTGAATGGCAAAAAATTGACAGCTTGAGACCTAGAAACTGATAGAGAGAGGCTGTTAGAGTTTTGTGGGTGCTTTATTGAAAGCATTATTGTTGTCGGTACCCCTGAAATTAGTGTCTACACAATGCTTTTAGTATGTCCTGTGGCTCTTATATGATTCCCTTTGTTGATTGGATGATGGTGGCGTTTGCTCAGGGGCTTTTGAGATAGGATAAAATTTTTATGTGCAATGTGAAATTTAGTTGTTTTATCCTATCTTCCTTTAATTAATATTGAAGTTTTACATAATTACGTTGAAACGTTTTCTTTTTCGCTATATTTGCCTTGTTTCACTTCAAATATGTATGGGGTAAAACCATAGGCCAACATATTAAATATATGTCATGAAACATTTTTATGGTAGCCATGGAAATGTTGCTACTGAATTTGGGGTTGGGGGGGTTGATAAATAAGTTGGGTAAGGGCGGGCCCGAAAATGTTCGAACTTCTACTAGGTAGGGCCGGGCATTGGACTATAAAATGCAACCAAATGATCCTTCAGGCAAGGCATTCGCACTACTCAACCCTGCCTATGAACACCCCTAGGTGATATCATAGAGTGCCTTGAAGCATGTCTTTGTGTAATGATATATATATATATATATATATAAACATATCATTTCTATTAATAATTAATATCCGTCATCTTTAACTTCTTGCGGCAAAAATTGTTGGAATGATAGACAACGTTTGAAGTGTACCTAGCTAGAGTTAAGGAAGTTTGCTGCCCCTCGTCTAGTGTCCTCGTTAATGCCCCTGATCTCACCCGCTTCACTTTTATCCAGCAGTTAGAAATATTTTACTTATCAAAACGACGTCATTTTAATTTGATTGAACAAATTGTGACCGGACTGCTTATTCACACACTCAATTAATCATGTTATTTGAGTGTGTGTGAATGATCAGTTAGGATTTATCTTTTACTTGTTTTAAGATGATGATTAATACATCAGATCAAGGGCTTAGTGTGTTAGAGGAGGAGATTGAATTGAAGATGAAACAAATGTATAACTTGTGGTTAACACGGTAAGTACATGAATTAGTGTGTTAAATGAATGATAGAAGTACAACACTCTAAATTGATATGGGTTGTGACACGTTAAATATAAGATCTAGCACGCTAATGGATATGCTAGTTTAAAGCGAGTGTGTGACTAACGCATTAAGCTTACAGATTGATATTTCTAATTAAAGACGCATTTTTTGCCCAAAACAATTGAAAACAATAAAATATAATTATTACCTCTTTTATTTTTGAAATTATTCTTTTTTAAAAAAACTACCATTTTCTAATTACTCTAAAGTGGGGGAAAAGAAGAGAAAAGACCAGGGGGCTGGCTCCTTGGAGGAAAAGAGTATTTCCATGAACCTCTCTCTCCTCTTAATTTCTCTACTATTGGATTGAATTTTAATAGTTGATATTTGTTCTTTAAAAATATTATTATCATTTGTTATTTATATTACAATAATATTTTTAATATAATATAAAATCTCCACAATTAAAAACCAATCCAATGGTAGAGAAATTAAGTATAGAGGAAGTAGAGAAAAGGGTTAGTTGATACACAATTTTCCCCTCTGGGTATCTTTCTTCAAACCAAACATGTGTAAAGCGTTTTTGTTCTGATAATGTAAACCATTTTTGTGTCCTAAGATTTATTATTTTTGCAAATTTTTTGGTAAATTGATAATAAATTCAAATTCAAGGGAAGCAACTCTCCCAACATGTTCAAATCTCAAGGTTCCCTAAGGATACCCAATTATTACTTGATCCAAATAGCATTCATTAAAAATATATTTTTCCAAATTAGGTCCTAATTAATATGTTGATAACAATTTCAACAACATAATTCAATTTTGTTTTGGCTAACATGGGATTAAAATCCTTTTTATTGCATTTAGCTTATTATTATATGAGTAGTAAGTGAAGAACTGAAGATATTTCAGGGGTGAATGTGATTTATCGTTGCTGAGGAAGTTTTTGATATTTTAATGCATAAAAATAGTGCATGATTCACTAAAAATCAGGGTTCTGAAAACCGGACCGGACCGGCCGGTCCGGCCCGGTAACCGGCGAACCGGCCGGTTGGCCGGTCCGGTTCCCGGTCCGGTTCCCTTTTTTTAAAAAAAAAAAAATTTTTTTTTTTTTACTTTTTCTTTTAGAATTTCATACTATAAGTCTAAAATTTTCAATTTCTCACCGGTTTGGTCCCGGTTTAGCTCCGGTTTGGTCCCGGTTTGACCCACTGACCCTTAACCCAGTACCCCGACCGGTTCACTACCCGGTCCGGGTTTTAATACCTTGCTAAAAATTGTCTGTGGTTGTAGTCAATTGGTCCTCAATACCTAGACAAGGGTGAGAGCCCCCAAAGTCCCAAGCACACAATGTAGTATCCTTATTTTATTTGTTAAATGCAATTATAATTAAAAAATAATTATTTATGAGAAAGAGATCTAACAAATAATTATTGAAAAAAATTGGTTAAAATATGATTTAAATAAATAAAATTAAAGGGCACGTGGCACTAACTTTAAGTCGGTGGGCTATCATTAAATACCCCACCCCCATCACTTTTAATTCATCTTTGTGTCATTTGGCAATAAAACCGGCTGTGCGATTTCAACATGTAATGTTTTAAACTTTTGGGATAATTTTTGTATTTAAAATCATTTTTTATTATTACATTTTCTTTATAAAAATTATTTCACGTATTTTTTTCTTTCTAAAGAGGGTAATATTGTGCTTATTAGTGAAAATTTTAGGGTTAATATTCTGAGAGAGTTTTGAGTTTTAACAATAGATGACTATAGATATATAGAAGAAGGTGAATAACTAATTTTAATTGGTTTAGATTTATCATTTAATTGTTTTATGATTTTATAATTAAATTCTTTTAAAACATATAATAAAGTATATTTCAGGACGATTTTGACACACTAAATTTGGATTAAACAATTTATTTGAATTATTGGAGGTATTATTGAAATTTTAATCTGTTTAGTTTGTTAGATTTTGAGCTATATGAAATTATAAGCTATGATTTGATATTTAAGTTCGAGTTTGATATGATTTAATTATGTGAAGGTTTCAGATGTTGTTCAATAATTAGGTTATGCTTATATAAGCTAGAAAAGAGATTTAATTGGTCTAGGATGTTGATATTGAAGATTTCATGGCTATTGGATTGTTAAAGTGATTAGAGAATTATTGTTGTTAAAGATTTTATTGAGTGAAATAGAGTTAAGAAATTTTAGGATTTGTAATTTGAAAGGAATTTGAGGAATAGATAAATTGTTATTCTTCTAAGAAGATTAAAGTGAGCCAATTATGGGGGGTTATTACTTGTTATTTTGTATTAGTTAGCAATTATTATTAATTTTATTAACATGCAATTATATATTTATTGCAGAGTGAACTTGAATTTGGTTTGTTGAACTTGATTTCTCTTAAGTTTAGTTGTGTCGAGAACTTGAGGTAACCACTTTCTAATTTATTTTGTATGCTTGCTGAGGTGATTATAAATGTATATTCGTATTCAAATGATATAAGTAAATGCCATAGTATTTTACGTATGAAAAATGTATATGTGAAATGTATTTGTGAGTAAACCTTTTAGTTAAGTGAGCTTAAACTGTTTATCTTGAGATTTTAATGTTGATGATGCATAGCATTGAATATTGAATATATGAGAATAATTTATTGATATTGAAGTTTGTGATGTTGAATATGGTGAGTTGTGATTAAGGGAAGTTTAGTTCTTTTATACCATGTGGTATAGCCGCCACTGTGCGCACAGTGGATGGCTTTGACATTCTCAGGACCTTTGATATCACCCTGTCCTTTGGCCGAGCTAAAGGTCATCTCAAGGGACATGTGACACCTTTCCATATTCGACGGAAAGAGAACCCATCGTCTGATATGAGTTCTACAGCCTTTGGCCGAGATACACCTCATTATTGAAGAGCTTGGAGCATTCTTATCAAAGAGATTAATCCTATTATGTGTTATAGCCCATGGGTTCTGTCAGTAGTTATAAGGATGGTTGAGGTAGTTCTATGCATTTTGAATGATTCTCTTGAACTACTAATATTTTTGGAAAATAATATAGACTTTGTTATATGAACATATATCTTGACCACTTAACTATATTGTAATCATTCCCTGCATACTTATTAAAATGAAATTATTATTACTGGGTCCATGTGACTTACCCTGTCGTTTATTATTTTTCAAGCGAAAGTTTAGGCGGTACTACCAAGGGGAAGGCATACGAAACTTGATTTGCTTTATCAATCTTGTATGCCTCATTTAGTTGTATCAGCATAGTTTAATGTATATTGCCGAACTTTATGACCTTTTTGGTATAAGCTGCATATTTTAAATATTCCGCTGCATACTGGGATTTGTATTGTGGGAAGAGCAGCCCCTTTGATATGATGTTTATTGTGTAGGTTACTTTATCAAAAGCTGAAGGAATAAGAAACATTAAGTGTAGTGTAGAAACGCGTACCGGTAGAGTCGGATTCGGGTTTGGGAGCCCACGCAAGTATTAGACTACAGGAGTCTAATATGGGTTTGCACAGCAGTGCACCAGAACAGGCAAGATTGTAGATAAGAGGGAATTGCCATAAAGCTCAATGGCAGTGGTGATTTGCAATGCTAGAGGCACACCCTATTTATAGTGATCAGAGTGACCACTAATTAGGTAGTGTGTGCACCCTTTTCTTGCTCTCCAAGTTGGTGATTTAATTCGATTGATTCTCAGTCGATTTCTCAATCATGGCGATTTGTTTCCCAATCATAATCCCATAATTAATTGCCAACTTATTTACCAAGCAACAATCTATGCTGATTAATTTATTATTTGATAAGGCAACTTATGTCCTTAATCAAATAGTCCGGCCCATTAAGGGCGAACTTGGACCCAAAGTCCAACATCTGCCACTCCCACTTGATGGGCTACCCATCATGCGACTACATCTTCTTCTTGTTTCATACTTAGTGTCTGTCGTGACTGCGTAGGCACAACATCTTCAGAACCTTTGGTGTTTGTGATACTAGAAATCCTTGATATCATATCAGCATCCAAGGACACCCTTTGTGAACCTGTAAATTGTTGCCTCATATGCCCTAGGTCTGTCCATACACTCAACTCATGGCATATCTAATCCCTCTTGAGTAATAGTTTCTCTTGTTTCTGAACTTGACCCAGATTGCCTACTATGTGCGTGGTATCCACACTCACTGGTTTTTCTTATAACCTGTAAGGGACATGTCACAGATGCCACTGCAAAAAAGTGTACTTCAAGATAGGCCTTCCTTTTTTACTAAAAACATCGATCTTTCCCGAATTGGTCACTTTCCTAGCTTTTAGCTATCTGATCGAATCGTTCATGATCATAAAGCTTTACCTAAAGTAGCTAGCCCCAAGTCAGGCTTTCAGGATGCCTGCCTAAGTCCTGAGGGCATCTTTTGAAGGATTTCTCCTTCCTGGGACTCACACCGCAGTGAACCAGGGATCTATCACCTACGTCCCATATTGCAATCATTCTCTTAATCACATGCAGTATGAATTGCATGCTACGGTAATTTTGTAATGGTGTGCGTCGATTTTACCTTTATCTTTCACCGTACAGACTTTAGTTCAAATGCACTCAGCATTGGAACCAGAACTTCCCTTTTACAATCATTCCCTTTTGGAACCTCATTTGTAAAAGAGAGTCCTTTGCCTGGCTACTGGTCTGATGATACATCCTTTGTAATCATGCCTCGATCTATGATGTATGTATACATGCGGATCTCATCTCAGTTCAACTGAGGCGACTCAAGCGCAAAGATCTTCCTTGCCCATCTCATGGTGATCATTTGCTCATCTTATCATCCCACGCCCTTGCAAATCATGGGAAGACGGTTGTTCGTGTGAGTAAACCAACCTTCCTAACCTGTACGACATACAGAATTGCATACCTCATGCCTATGCATTAATATATATACACAATATATTTGAAAAACTAAAAATGCATCATTTTATTGCAACGTTCAATACATTACATTCTACGCATGCCTAAAGCATTTACATGCTTAACAAAAGGGTTTCTGGCAATGGGCTTCGTAATGGGATCAGCTAACATCTTATGAGTAGAAAGGTATTGAACGGTCACTTATTTCTTAGTGATCATGTTTCTTACAAAATGATATTAAATGTCTGTGTGCTTTGTCCTACTGTGATCCTTAGGGTCCTTAGCATAGGCTATTGCGGCTTGACTATCGCAATGTATCAGAATAGGACCCTCCTTTCTGCCTTTCATTCCTAGACGTTCTAGAAATCTCTTAAACCATACAGCTTCTTGAACAGTGGCAGAACAAGATATGTATTCAGATTCCATGGACGATAGAGCCACACAGGTCTGTTTCTTACTACTCTAGGAAATTGCTCCATTGTTTAGGAGGTACGCATATCCTAAGGTGGAGTGTCGTTCATCTATATCTCCCGCCCAGTCGGCGTCAGAGTATTTTATTAGATGCATATCTCTACCTTGGTAACATAGCTCGTAATCCATAGTTCCCTTCAGGTACCTTATGATTCTTTTCACAACTTCCCAATGCTTTACTCCAGGGTTGGATTGAAAACGGCTTACAAGTCCGACTGCGAAGTATATATTTGGTCTAGTACAGAGCATAGCGTACATCAAGCTTCCAACTACACTCGAGTACGAGACTCTTTTCATACGCTTTATTTCGGATTCTTCCATGGGACACATGTCCGTGCTGAGGTGGTGTCCTTTAACCATAGGGGTATCCATAGGCTTGCAGTCTCTCATATTGAATTGTTCTAAGATCTTTGCTATGTATGCCTTTTGTGACAAGGATAGCAATCTTTTTGAACGATTCCTCTTTATCTTGACTCCCAAGATATATTCTGCTTCACCCATGTCTTTCATTTCAAAATTCAAGGATAACCAATCCTTGATTGTTTTGACTACCTTAAGACTCGTTCTGGCCAGGAGTATATCATCTACATAAAGAGACAAAATCACAAAATCATCTCCAAACCGCTTTATGTAGACACAGTGGTCTTCTTTGATCATCTCGAAGTTGATGAGGTCACTGCCTCTTGAAATCTTATATACCACTGTCTAGATGATTGTTTCAGTCCGTAGATGGACCTTAGGAGTTTGCAAACCTTTTGTTTACTTCCCTTTTCTATGAAGCCCTCAGGCTGCTCCATATATATCTCTTCATCTAGTTTTCCATTAAAGAATGCGGTTTTTACATCCATTTGATGTAACTCCAAGTCCATACTTGCCATTATGGCGAGTATGAGTTTTATTGAGTTAAAACACACCACTAGCGAGAAGGTATCTTCATAATCTATCCCTTCTCGTTGGGTGTACCCCTTAGCCACCAAGCGTGCTTTGGGTTTGTCAATTGATCCATCTGCCTTTCGTTTATATTTGAGAACCCATTTGTTCCCAATTGCCTTTCGGCCTGGTGGCAAGTCAACCAATTCCCAAACTTAGTTAGCTTTCATGGAATTCATCTCCTCTTCTAAGGCCTTCTGCCATATTTCCTTAACAGGTCCGATTAGCGCTTCTTTAACGCTTTTCAAATCTTCCTCATTGTCTTCTGGATTGACAATGAGTACTTCCCCTTCATTGGAGAAGAGTCTTTTAGGGATTCTATCCCTTTGGCTTCTCCAGGGTGGGAGTTCTTTAGGATTTTCTTCCTGTGCTTGATTATCATTTCCATGTTGTGAAAATGACTCATTTCTATTACTCGGGTCAGTGATTTGAGGAGTGCCTTCAACTTCCTCACTCTCATATAGAGTTTCTGTTTGGTTAAGGCTTCCTCTGCTAGGAAAATCTGCTTCTAGGAACACTGCGTCCCTTGACTCTACCTCAGTCATTGAGCCGTCCTCATGTTCACAATGAAGACATATCCTTTTGATTGCTCAGAGTATATTATAAAGATACATTTCTTGCCTCGAGGTCCCAACTTTCCATGTTTGTGAGACGAATTGTGTATATAGGCCGCCAATCCCCATGGTCATAAGACACTTAGATCCGGCTTACGGCTTGTCCACAGCTCATAAGGCGTAGAAGTGACTGATTTGGAAGGCACTCAGTTAAGTATGAATGTCGCAGTCAATAGTGCATCACCCCAATATGAAATTGGTAGTTCAGCTTGTGACATCATTGACCTAACCATATCGAGAAGTGTTCTATTTCTTACCATTTTGTTGACCTAACCATTTTGTTGAGGAGTACCAGGGATGGTCAGTTGTCTGACAATCCCTTTTTCATCACAGAGCGTTTTGAACTGTTCTGAGAGATACTCTCGACCTCTATCAGTTCTCAAGGCCTTAACCTTACAATTTAGTTGATTTTCAACTAGATTAAGGTACTTCCTAAAGCATTCTAAAGCTTCAGACTTATGAGAGATCAAGTATACATGTCCATATCGCGAAAAATCGTCGATAAATGTTATGAAGTACCACGCCCCATGTCGTGCCCTCACACTCATAGGTCCGTAGATATCCGAGTGTATCAGTTTAAGAGGATGTTCTGCTCTAGTTGCCTTTTCGAAGGGTTTCCTTGTGCTTTTACCAGCAAGGCAATGCTCACATAGAGACAATTCCTTTTTCAACAGTTATCCTAGCAATCTTTCATTTGCTAGTTTGGTCATGCGTTCTTGACCAATGTGTCCTAATCTGGCGTGCCATGTATCATAATTATCATTAGATGAAATAGCATAGCATTGACTAGAATTAAAATCATAATTCATTAAAACAAAGAAACCATCCGAAATACAACCAAATCCAAAATAATCGGTCCCATTTGAAATGTCAACAACTTGATCATGAAAGTTAACATTAAAACTAAATTTAACTAAAGAAATAACAGACACTAGGTTTCGTCGGATCTCCGGAGTGTAGAGGACATCTTGCAAAATTAGGGTTCGCCCACCTTGTAAAGTCAATTTACAGGTGCCGATCCCTTTGACTTATACCATCGCATTGTTCCCAACGTAAAGCCATCTGCTTCTAGCTGGTAGCCTGCGAAACTCCGTGAAGTTCCCACGATCTCTGTTCACATGGTCTGTGGCCCCTGAGTCTACAACCCACACAGGATTAGCCTCAGCTATAAAGGCAGTACTAGAAACCAAAGAAAAATGAGAAGGGTTATCACATAGTACCTTATTCTTCTCAGGGCAATCTTTTGTGAAATGGCCTTTCTTTTCTCAAGAGTAGCACTTGACCTTGGAAAGGTCTCGCTTCTTTGCAGGTTTCTTGTTCTTCTTGAAGGCATTCTTATCCTTCTTTGCTCCTGGGTTCCCCTTCTTCTTTTAGGGTCCCTTGCCTTTATTGGGCTTAAACTTCTGTGATGAAGCTCCTTTTTCTTTAGTTAAGAGTGCTTGACCATTAATCTTTACACCGTACATACGATCATCCTCTAATTGGATGTGACGAGCAATGTCAGCAAAAGTCTTGATGGTGTTGTTGCGAGTTATGGTGTGCTTCATGTAATCCCAGCTTGCAGGGAGTGAACTCACAATAGCTTGCACTTGCTGTGCTTCAGAAAGGGTTCCTCCTGCCTCGATAAGTTCCCTTATCATATTCTGCATTTTCCTTAAATGCTGCCTTATGGTAATGTTTGGACCCAGCTTATAATTGTCAAGTTTGACGGTGATTCTCTTGAGTCTTGTATCAGAAGTACCATCAAACTCTTCTTTTAGCGCTGTCCATATGGCAGAGGCAGTGACATGTCCTTCAAATTGACATATCACATCATCGGTCATTGCCGCAAGCATTGTGATCCGAGCGATGGTATCCTTTCTTTTCCATGTTGCAAAAGCATCCTATTCCCTTCATGATGCATTAGCATCGGGTTACGAAAGCACATTGGTCAAGACATCCATGACATCTTGTTCCTCCAAGACATACGAGATCTTACGGCGCCACATGCCGAAGTTCTCACCATGCAACTTGTCTCCTCTAACGAGATCAGCAATAAAAGTCTTGCTTGTCATTTGAGCCATTTTTCTATCACATAGACATGTATTTTCATTAGGTATGCAATTTCATTTTGAGACACTATCTCTTTGTTTAAGTAAGAGTAGAAAATTAATTGAATGAGAGTTTGCTAGCTTCGTGTTCAGGAGTCAACTAGGTTGACCCCCATCCCACTCATTCTAGTTTACCGCTTATTTTTATTAATTTCTATTCTTATTCAAACATATCCCCATGATTTTATTTTTTTCAAGAAAAAGACAATTCCAGAAAAGAAAAAATATGCTCCCACTCAAATAAAGCATCATAAGAAAGTAGAATAAATAATTCCAAAAAAAAAATTTATTCATTAAGCAATAATCCATGAAAGGTTCATATAAGTTGCAATGAAAACAAATTCAAAAAAACAAGCAAACTATAACATGGATAATCAAGTTTCAATAACGGGGTACATCAATGCTAAAATCTAGAAAGGTTTTCCTAGCCTTAGCTCTATGAGCTCCTTTATCCATATTGTCTATGCCTCTCTTGAAAACATCTTTCCAAAATCCTAGGCCATGGAGATGACCCCTCTTTGTCACTTGCTCACGGTATTCCACCATAGCTTTTACGTAGAACTCAGCGTCACTGGCATTAGTGACTTGTCTACCATATCCACAAATGACCCCATAGACGCTTTTGATTTGAACATATTTATCAACTTCTTTTTCAACAAGAGATTTGATTAGAGCACTAGTTCTTGGTCTATCGACCTCCTCCTCTTCGAACTCATCGAATTTGAACTTTGCTTTCTCTTCTTGCTTCACCTCGTCAGGTGTGTTGGAGTCTTGTTGTGATGAAGGGGGACCCTTCTTGTTGGTGCTACCAACTCCACTTGAGGTCTTTACCTCTTTTTCATCATCAGAACCGGAGAATATTCAGGGGGAGTCCCATCAAAGGATTGGTCAGTGTGTATACTTGCCATATCTGACCAATAATTGTTCATCACAAAGAAAAAACAATTTTCAGAACTTATTTTAAATAGTTTAGGGTCAAAAACACTCAAAAAATCTATATAAAATGTTCTGAATAATTTCCAAAAATAGACAAAAAATATATCAATCTGAAGAACATGAATTTACAAATTTTTAGGGCCAAAAAAAAATTCCAAAAATGCCCCTGCACGCGCCCCCACGCGCCACTTAAAGGTTTCTAGTTGAAAAACTCATTTAAAAATAGGAAACTGGGAAGTTCCACTCTTGGGTGGTGGCGCGTGTCACTCACGCGCCGCCTTAGGGACCTTATTTTGACACGATGTCAAAACCACTGGACTTGTCTCGGTACAATGAATCTAATGATGTCCTTGATTGGGCTATATGGCTTGGGGTGGGTCCCACGCGCCACAAAGGCGCGCTATCAAGGGAAAATAAAATTTTTTTTTAAATGAATAAAAAAAATTTTGAATTTTTTTTTTGGAAATCGGGTTGGGCCGGTCTGGGTCGGTTGAACCGGCCCACTGTCCTTTAAATCGAGTTTCGGGTCGCCGGACTCGAAACGCCGCGTTTCAATGTTGAAACGCGGCCCCCCACTGGCCGAAACGACGTCGTTTCGGCCAGTGGCTAAACGTCGTGTTTCACTTGGTGAAACGGCGCGTTTCGGGGGTCTGGCCAAAACGACACCGTTTTGGCCCCCCTGGGTCGTCTTCTTCCTCTAGTCGGGTCTCGTGACCCGGACGGAGCTCCGGCAGGTCCGTCGTGACCCGTCCGGCTTCTTCCCCTTATATCTCCCTCGTCCGACCTTCGTTTCAATCGATTTCGGTGCCGTTGGAACAGTCTCCTCGAGTACTTCACGTTCATCACCTCTTTTCACACAAAGGCTCACGTTTTCGAAGACCCAATTCTCGAAGCTTGTCGGTGACCGTCGAATTCACACAGAAAACACGGTCCTTCTCTTTCTTCTTACGTTTTATGATCTCATGCACCTAGTTATATGTTCAAGTTTCTATTTTTTGAATTCACACAGATTTCAGAACAATAAACGACATTTACAGAGACAACGAGAAAAGAGAAAACATATTCCAATTTCAATCGGTGAAAATGAAAAGAGACATGCTTCAAGGAAATAGTCATTAAACAGAAACGTAAATGCAATATGGGATCATGTGAGTACAAATGAATAATCAAAAAACAAATTTTATTACAGAAGAGAGAGAGGCGAAGATAGAGAGAGGCATAGGTTCATATAATCATATGCATGCGGTATGGATTAATACAGAGGACATGCAGATTCACAAAGTAGCAGCGGAAGAATAATAAGAATCATATAAACTTGTGCAAATAGAAATATATATATACGCAGGCGTTGATATCTTCGGACATATATACATGCATATATTAAAAAAAATGGCAGAACATATATCGCATATACAGCCACAAGATCAGGCAGGCTCTAATGCCAATGAAAGAATAAGAAACATTAAGTGTAGTGTAGAAACGCGTACCGGTAGAGTTGGATCCGAGTTTGGGAGCCCATGCAAGTATTAGACTACAAGAGTCTAATATGGGTTTGCACAACAGTGCACCAAAACAAGCAAGATGGTAGATAAGAGGGGATTGCCAGAAAGCTCAATGGCAGGGGTGATTTGCAATGCTAGAGGCACACCTTATTTATAGTTATCAGAGTGACCACTAATTAGGTAGTGTGTGCACCCTTTTCTTGCTCTCCAAGTTGGTGATTTAATTCGATTGATTCTCAATCGATTTCTCAATCATGGCGATTTGTTTCCCAATCATAATCCCACAATTAATTGCCAACTTATTTACCAAGCAACAATCTATGCTAATTGATTTATTATTTGATAAGGCAACTTATGTCCTTAATCAAATAGTCCGGCCCATCAAGGGCGGACTTGGACCCAAAGTCCAACAAAAGCTAAGCCTCAATATTTTTGTTTGAAAGGATTAATTATACAGTAATATTTAGGAGGTTGTTGCATACTCTCCCTCTCTCTCTCTAAATTTGATATTTTTAAGTTTCTTGAACAAATTAAATTCAACCTTAGACATAATTTAGTGATTCAATAAAAATCTATGGTTTGATTATTTGTACGTCAAATTTGAATATTACAAAAAATTAATATGAATTTTGAGCCAAATTTGGATGTAAAAAAGGATTTCAAAATTCAGTGTAAATAGATTGTAGTATTTTACATGATATTTAAAAGCTTATTCCAGGAGTTTGTGTGTATACAAATTCTATGGAAGCCTATCAGTTGATCATGATGGACTGTAGATCATCTCATCCGCTTAAACTAGAGATTCTTGCAATCAGACATATCCTATTCTCAGGTTGGGATGTGCAACTTAGATACACGCCAAGATAGGTTTTGCAATGTGCGGATATTCCTGCAAAAGAGGCTCATAATATTGGGGTGGAGATTATGGTGCGTCCATCCTTTTTGTGCTGATAGATTATTTCAAGATTGGCGGGATAATCTATTGGCCTTTATGGAGGCATCTCCTGTATACACGTAATCAACCAGGTTAGCTTGCCCAATGATTCAAAAAAAAGAAAAAGAAAAAGGGCTTATTCCCATAATGATATATCCCCGTGGTAGGACCTAGCAAATGTTGGGTTAAAATAATTGTGAATTTTGTTATAAAAGTATATGTGATAAGAGAGAAAATTGAAAGGATTCAGAGAGAAAATTGATAGAATTTCTAGAGAGAAGTTAGAGAAAAATCCTCATTCAGTTCGTTTGAAACAATCGATTACAAGCCTTTATATAGAGTCAGGAATCTAACCTTGATTACATGACCATGGTTACATCTAACCCTAGTTACATGACCATGGTTACTTTATATCTTCTTTATGTTCTGTCTTCTTTTGTTTTTGCTTTGTGTCAAGTCTTCTTTCTTCTTTATATCAAGTTGATTGGAAGAGTAAATTGATCTAGATATAAGTCAATGGACATCCACATATTTAATATTCATAACACTCCCCATTGGATGTCCATTATGAATATGCCTCATTAAATATTTTAACGAGGAAAAACCCAGTGGGATAAAAACCTAGCCAAAGAAAAGAGTACATCATTCATTGATACACCATCAAGTGCTGCCTCATTAAAAACCTTTCTAGGAAAATCCAATGGGAAAAAACCTAGATAAGGGAAAACAATTACAGCGTGTATCGACTCCCCCTCTTGACAACATCAGTTGAGATTTTTAAGTCTCCGAAGACCAATGTCATGAACAAGTTTTTTAAAGATTGTACCTAGGAGTAACTTGGTGAATAAATCTACTAGATTTTCACTTGAACTGATTTGCTGGATATCTATTTCACCATCCTTTTGAAGGTCACGAGTGAAGAAGAATTTTGGTGAAATATTCTTCGTTCTGTCTCCCTTGATATATCCTTCTTTAAGTTGAGCGATACATGCAGCATTATCCTCATATAGGATTGTTGGGATCATTTTTTCGGAAGATAAATGACAAGTTTTACGTATATGATATATCACTGACCTCAACCACACACATTCTCGACTTGCTTCATGTATTGCTAGAATTTCTGCATGGTTAGATGATGTGGCTGATATAGTCTGTTTCATACATCGCCATGAAATAGCTGCACCTCCACATGTAAATAGATAGCCCGTTTCTGATTTACCATCATGTGGATCAGACAAAAATCCAGTGTCTGCATAACCAACCAGTTTATGCTTGGATACATTTGAGTAGTATAACCCCATGTCTATAGTACCTCTGAGATAACGAAGAATGTGCTTTATTCCATTCCAATGCCTTCGTGTTGGTGAAGAACTATATCTTGCTAATAAATTAATAGCAAATGATATATCAGGACGTGTGTGATTAGCAAGATACATTAGTACTCCAATAGCACTAAGATATAGTACTTCTGGACCAAGTAATTCTTCATCACCTTCTTTACTAATTTCTTGGGGTCGAAATGGGTCTTTATCCACCTTCAATGACCTTACAACCATTGGGGTACATAATGGATAGGATTTATCCATGTAAAATCGCTCTAGGACCTTCTTTGTATAAGTTTCTTGATATACAAAGATCCCTTTCTTGAAGTACTTAATCTGTAATCCACGGCAGAATTTTGTTCTTCCCAAGTCCTTTATTTCAAATTCTTTCTTCAAACAATTAATTGCCTTTTAAAGCTCTTCAGGAGTTCCAATGATGTTGATATCATCAACATAAAAAGCAATTATAGTAAATTCATTTTTAGATCTTTTCATAAAGATGCATGGGCATATCGGATCATTTTTGTATCCTTCTTTTAACAAATATTCATTAAGACGATTATACCACATGCGCCTTGATTGCTTCAGGCCATACAAGAACTTATTTAACTTAACTAAATATTGTTCTTGAGAACTTGAATTAGATGCTTCTGGCATCTTAGGTCCTTTAGGGACTTTCATATAAATATCATTGTCAAGTAATTTGTATAAATAGGCAGTCACAACATCCATTAGATGTAAATCAAGTCCTGTATTTACAGCTAGACTAATTAAATAACAAAAAGTAGTCGCATCTACTACTGATGAATACGTTTCTTCAAAATCAATGCTAGGTCTTTGTATAAATCCTTGAGCCATAAGACGTGCCTTATATCTTGTTATTTCACCCTTTTCATTTCTCTTTCGTACAAAAACTCATTTGCATCGAACTGGTTTTACATCTTCAGGTGTAAGGATTACAACTCCAAATACTTTTCGTTTAGCCAATGATTTTAGTTCTGTATTAATGGCATCTTTCCATAGGGGTCAATCTTTTCTATGTTGGCTCTCACTAATAGATTTTGGCTCATGATCCTCATTATCATTCATTACATCATATGCTATATGATAAGCAAAGATGTCGTCAACGTTGACTTCATTTCGATCCCATCGGATTCCATTCATAACATAATTTATTGAGATCTCATTATTTTCACATATGTCAGGTACCTGGGTCTCTTCTGTGACTATAACATTCTCTTCTGGAGATTTCTATACTGGAGATAATAACTCTTCAGGAGATGGCTCTTCTAGAGCTACTAATTTTTCTTCATTATCCTTGACTTAACCATCTATATTCTTTACTCCTTTTCTTTTTTAAGGATTTTTATCTTTGGAACCGATGGGCATGCCATGCTTCAGGCGCGTTTTAGATTCATTCATAGCAGGTTGTCCTTTAAGGACATCAATTTTAATAAGAGCATTAGCAGCTGGGATATATGACTTTGTCACTTTCTTTAGGTCAGTAAATGCTTCTGGCATTTGATTAGCTAAATTCTGTAAATGAATTATCTTTTGAACTTCCAGTTAACACTGTTTTATACGATAATCAAAATGAGCCAATGATAATTCATTCCAACTAATTTCTTTACCCAGCTGTTTGTTTTCTCCTCATAATGTTGGGAAAAGTGATTCATCAAAATGACAATCGGCAAATCGTGCCGTAAATAAATCTCCTGTGGATAGTTTTAAACATTTTATAATTTATGGAGATTCATACCTAACATGTATTCCTATCCTTCTTTGAGGACCCATTTTGGTGCATTGTGGTTGTGCTACAGGCACATATACTGCACACCCAAAAGTTCTTATATGGGAAATATTAGGTTCCTGACCAAAAACCATTTGTAAGGGGGAAACCTTTAGGTAACTTGTTGGCCTAATGCGAATTAACATTGCTACATGCAAAATGGCATGGCCTCAAACAGAAATTGGGAGATTAGATTTCATAAGTAAAGGTCTTGCAATTAGTTGCAACCTTTTAACCAATGATTCTGCAAGTCCATTTTGCGTATGAACATAAGCTACAAGATGTTCAACATCAATTCCAAGGGACATACAATATTCATTAAAAGCTTGTGAAGTAAATTCACCAGTATTATCAAGACGTATTTTCTTGATAGGATAATCAAGGTAATGTGCTCTTAATCTAATCAATTGTGTAAGTAATCTCGCAAACGCCAGGTTGCGAGAAGATAATAAGCAAACATGTAACCATTTAGTTGATGCATCAATTAAAACCATATAGTACTTAAATGGTCCACATGGTAGGTGTATTGGCCCACCAATATCTCCTTGTATCCGTTCTAGAAATATGAGAGACTCACTTTCTACTTTGCTTGGTAAGGGGCGAATAATTAACTTTCCCTTTGAACATACAGTACATGAGAAATCATGAGATTTTGGTATTTATTTACACTTTAGGGTATGTCTACATGAATTCCCAATTATTTGTCACATCATGATTGAACCGGGATGGCCTAACCGGTCATGCCTTACATTAGCAAACTTTTGGTTTACATTAGCAAATTGCTGGCTTGCATTGGCAGACTTCTGGTCTGTATTAATGAACTTTTGGTTTTCAATAGCATGTGTTTCAATTGTGCTTATACATGTGTAATACAAGCTTGAAGAAAAAATAGGAAAACTTTCTAATATGCATTTTCTACCAGCAACTATATTTGTGATGACAAGATATTTCTGATTATTTTTAGTTGTTGTTTCTAAATGATATCCATTTCTGTGGATATCTTTGAAACTCAATAAATTTCTTTTAGACTTAGTAGAACAAAATGCATTATCAATGTATAATTTTGTTTCTTCAGGTAACAAAATATTAACTCTTCCAGAGCCTTCAATTAAATTTATACTACCAAATATAGTCTAAACATTGACTTCTCGTATTACTAAGGAAGAAAAATATTTTATCATGTCTGAGTATGGTGTGAGTTGTTACACTATCAACGAGACATAAATCTTCAAGATTGATGCCAATAAAATTCATTCTTCATTAAAAGAAAGATAAAAACATAATTAAGATTAATACATATGATAGAAGCAATTTTAAATATAACATAGCAATTTAAATTAAGAAATCTGCAACATCCAAATATGTATTATCCATATCACCATACTCAGAATTTTCAGCCTGATCAACATGATTAACTTCAACATTTGATCCTTTACCATTATTTTTAATTGATTCTTGGTAAATATCAACTAGGTGTCTTGGCGTATGACAGGTACGGGATCAATGACCCTTGCCACCACATCGATAACATGGATTATCAGCATATTTATTATGCCTACTGCTTTCCCCTTTTTGGTTCTTATCAATCTTTTCCCACTTCTGATAGGAATTTAAACCACCATGATATCGACCACGCCCACGGCTGCAGCCACGCCCACGTCCACGTCCATGTCCACGTCCACGGTCACGGCCACAATTAAATTCATTTGTTACTGCATTCACTTCAGGGAATGGAGTTGAGCCTGTTGGAAAGGATTCATGGTTTTTTAATAAAATCTCATTATTTTGTTCAGCCACAAGGAGACAAGAAATTAATTCAGCATATTTCTTGAAACCTTTTTCACGATATTGCTGCTGTAAGAGCAAATTGGATGCATGAAATGTGGAGAATGTTTTTTCTAGCATATCATCATCAGTAACATTTTCTCCGCATAATTTCAATTTAGAAGTAACCCTGAACATAGTTGAGTTATATTTGCTTATAGAATTAAAATCTTGCAAGCGCAAATGTATCTAGTCATAATGAGCTTTTGGAAGAATAACCATCTTCTTGTGATCATACCTTTCTTTCAAATTGTTCCAAAGAACAAGTGGATTCATTACTGTTAAATATTCAATTTTTAAATCCTTATGCAAATGGTGGTGAAGAAAAATCATGGATTTAGCTTTGTTTTGATTGGATACATGATTTCCTTCTTTGATTGTGTCTTCCAGACCTTTAGCATTCAGGTGGATTTCCGCATGCAACACCCAAGATAAATTATTTTTCCCAATAATATCAAGAACCATAATTTCAAGTTTTGCTAGGTTTGTTATTGTTCAAACTTCGTTTAGAGCTTCGTGCTGATAACGTGTTATAAAAGTATATGTGATAAGAGAGAAGATTGATAGGATAGAAAATTGATAGAATTTCTAGAGAGAAGTTAGAGAAAAGTTCTCATTCAGTTTGTTTGAAACAATCGATTACAAGTCTTTATATAAAGTCAGGAATCTAACCCTTATTACATGACCATGGTTACATCTAACCCTGGTTACATGACCATGGTTACTTTATATCTTCTTTATATCCTGTCACCACTACAAAAGGGACTTTTAACATCCATTTTTATGCCCTTTAAACGACAGTTTTTAGGGGGACGTATATGTGAGTGTCGTTGAAAGTTTTAAAATAGACGACCGTTTTAAAACAGTCGTTATAAGAGACTTACGACGACTGTTTTTGCAAAAACAGTCGTTGTATGTTGTGATTTACAACGACTGTTTTTGCAAAAACGGTCATTGTAAGTGACAAACAACGACTGTTTTTTCAAAAACGGTCGTTGTATGTCACAACATACAACGACCGTTTTTGCAAAAATGGTCGTTGTATCCCTCTATTTTTAAAAAAAAAAAATCTTGTACAGAACTCAAGTTTTGGGATAGAATTTTCCAACGAGCAACATTCAAACAAAATTTCCAACGAGCAACATTTAGACAAAATTTCAAACTTTTTGTTTCAGGAAGTAAACCCCAAATATAATTGCAATTCAACTTCTAAAAATGATAACAAAAAAATTAAATATAAAAAGGCAAGGAGAAAAACCTCAAGTGCTTTGCAAACACTCTTAAGCTCAGAAAAATACTTAATCTTCTAGGTTGTCATTACAACCTCATTAACATCCAAGCAAATGTTGCTACTTTGCTAAAAGACTGGAAGTGCTAAAGATCCACTCATATTTTACTCTTGAGCATGGACTGAGCATGTTCCTGATTATCAGAATGAGGCCGAGGAGGAGAGAGTTCGCGATAACGCTAATAGAGAGGAAGGTGAAGGTCGCAATTGGGTACAAGAACAAGCTGGAGGTTATGTCTGGGGTCAGAGAGGGATCATATGATGTGATTGGAGATTGGACTAGGCCTCAAAGGTAGATCTGAGAAGGAAAGGCGCGACTAGTAGAGGAGATACGATTGGGATTAAAACAGATCTGGGACACTTTCAACGACCGTTTTTGAAAAACGGTCGTTGAAAGTGTAGTCAAAATTTCAAAAATGCCACTACCTCTTTTTTAACGTCTGTTTTTTAAAAACAGACGTTAATTAGTGACGTTAAAAGTACTTTTTGTAGTAGTGTCTTCTTTGGCTTTTGCTTTGTGTCAAGTTTTCTTTTCTTCTTTATGTCAAGTTGATTGGAAGAGTAAATTGGTCTAGATATAAGTCAATGGACATCCACATATTTAATATTCATAACAAATTTTATATTTTTAGTGCTCTTTGGGGGAATTATTCTTTATTGATTTACACAGTGCATATCCCTAATTAAAATTTCTTATATTTTGAGTCCAAAATAAACATAATACATCATTACTAAAAAGATTAATACAATATTTTTTTAAAAAAAATTCTAAACCGGGATTATATATTCTCCTATTTTTGAAATGGCAGACTCATATGAATAGGGTCTTACATTGGATAAGCATAAGTTGAAATTTTCACATATTATTAATTAATCTGACAATTTATGAGCCTCACAATATTAAATAAAACACTAAAAAGGACATGAAAGAAAATGTCAAAATCAACAACGAACTTTTTGTTTGCTGCTCTAATTAATTTCGAACACATGGACTAACCCAAAAGGATATGTATTGATTGTGGTTATGGTGGATAAGAAGAATGTTAACTAAAAACGTGGGAAATGAGTCGAATCAAAATATAAAAGGACAAAGAAATTAAAGTCTTTGTAGGGCATCCCAATATGCAATATATAGCAGCTGATGAAGCTGTTCACTAATCACTCTCGACCTAGTCCTACATTATAAAATATCACTAGTGCCTGCTTAATGACCTCAAATTTTTACATCTGCACCTAAATATTTTCTATATCTTTATATAATCTATAAAGATAGATTGTTTAAAAATTATAAATAACATGATTCAACACACCCCAAAGCCTGAGTTTGGAAAGTTGTGATTAGAAGTTGACTAATGTTAATCACTTTTCACCATCTAGTCATGTAAGCTTCCCTCCCTATTGTTGTTTCAATATTTTACTTCCTTTTGTAACCTTAAGCCGTTCATATTTGTTCCTTTAATTAATAAATTATTGCTCCCGCAGAGAGAGAAGGCGCTTTTGAGAATGAAAGATAAATAAAATACTCGTATACAAACACATTTTTTGTGTGTTGTTGTTGTATAAAAATAATTATCAGGGACAAGTTCTTGTGGCTGTAGAGAAGAAGTACCCTAATATTGCACGGAATAATACAAATAAATAAAGGACAAAGCAATAGTGGTATCATGCTTATCAGACCTCCGGATTGGAAACCGTCAAACTGGGCAGTAGATCGGTTCGGTCCAGTAACCCTGTCCCGGTTTGATTTTTTTTTAAAAAAAAAGATCAATTTTTTTAATTTTTTTTAGAATTTCATATTAATAATCCTAAAATCTTCTATTGCTCACTGGTTTAATCTCAGGTTAGTTCTAGTTTGACTCACTGACTCTTAACCCAGTACCCCGGCCAGTTCAGTGACCAGTTCGGATTTGATTACCTTGAGTGGTATAGAAAAAAATTGTACGAGTTTTGTTAAATTTAATTAATATTATTGACAAATAAAAACCCCCCAAAGAATTAATATTTTCCACTTAGTTGGGAGCTATTCTAATTATTCAAAGATATTATGAGACATGGTCGGCCGAAAAACCCCCGTGTTTTGTGACTTTTAGATTTGTTGGCAAAAAAGAAAGAAAGAAAGAGAGGCAGCCTTTTTGCTTTTCTTCATGGCCGACTTGAATTGGCCCAAACAACACACGTGACTCTGTTGAATGATTTATCAGTACAGGCCCCCACAATGAATGCATGGACCCCCATTCATAATGATGCGTCGTCAAGGCGACATAACATTACTCGGTACTAAATATTAAGACTCTGTTTTACCAAAAAAACAAAATATCAAGACTCTGTTAAGTTTGTAAGAAAATTAATGAAATTGATTAAATTATTTTAAAATATTTATATTTATCATTTTTTATTCAAACTAAATTTTCTGACTTGTAAAATAATATATAATTTAATCACACATAACATATGATTTCATTAAGTAACTTATTTAGCTTGTTTAATCTCTTAAAAAAGTCAACAACGTCTTATATTTAGGACTTGAGGTATTACTCAATATCACTGGTTTTTTCCTTCTTTAACACAGGCTCGAACTTAGAATCTAATATTTAAGCGGTCAAAAGTTTATGCTTCTTTTTTTTTTTTTGGTAAATTTATGCTTCTTTTTTTGTACCAAAGGTTTGTGCATCTTGCAGATTTACAGTTGCTACACTATCACTGAATTGTCCATAAAAAAGAATGAACGGAGATATACATGTAGACAAGGCAAGAAAAATTGGTTCTCACACGCACACTAAAATAAAAGGGGTTACCATTGATCCAACACCCATAAGTATTTTATTAGGTGCGCCTAGTGGTTTATCCCTAATTAAAGCAAAACCCTAAAGCACCTTGTGGACAAGTAATTATCAAAACGATTATTTTTAGTCTAAGTTTAGAAAATATTTTTAGTCTTGTCAAAATGATTATTGAAAGTGTTGTGGACAAGTAATAAAGATATCCAAAAACAAAATTGATAAAAAATAAATTCAGAAAATACTTTAAGAGAAAATTTATATCACAATAATGCTTTAGGATACTAGATGCACTTAAAAAAAATACTTAAAGATATTGGATGCGCCACAAAATATTTTAGGATACTAAACATAGATAAAAAAAAATACTTCAAGGTATTGGAATATTTTTAACCAAAAAATAATGTGGGTAAAATATTACGATATATAGGCATGATATATGCTCAAAAATAATCGTTCAATCACCGTGTTAGAAAGTTTCTGGTTTTAACGACAGTTGTGTACAGAGGACGGAATTCGATATGAATAAGCACGAAAGCTTTCATCACCAAATTAGAGCAAACAATAATTTTCGAGTATTTTTCATTCGTAAACAAGATTGAGGCGGGTGTGTTTGGGATAGCGGTGTAAAAAGTGGTTTATTTGCAATCTGACTTATGCAAAAGTAAGATTGGGTAAAGTCAAATTGTGTAATATGATTTATATTTAGTGTGTGTTCTTTTACCCCCAAAACCGTGGTTTCAGAAGCACTTTTCCGTAAATCGAGACAAAACTCCTCTCACATACTTACCTCATAAACTGTAAAAGCTATTCTCTAAAAGCTAATTAGATTGATGATTGCATAAGTGCTTTTGTAAAAATGAAAACTTGTTTGGATTTACGATTGTATAAGTGTTTTTATGATAATTGTAATATAAAAATGATATTTAATATTATAAACAAGTGAAAAAATTTAAGTTACAAAATGTGGTGCCAAAATATATAATTTGATAAAAAAAAATTAAGTTACAAAGTGTTTGTTGATGATATTTAAATTGTATCTGTTGAGATTGTAGGATTACATTGAAGCACATGGAAAATGTTTTAGATTATTTCATTTACAAGACTTACATAAGTATTTATTGAGGGAACTTACTACCTTCCACCAACTACTATCCACCAACTACTATCTACCACCACATACTACCTATTAACTATTATCTACCACCAACTACTTATTAATTACATCATTTAACACTAACACTCCCTCTCAAGTTGGAGCATATATATTAATCATGCCCAACTTGTTACAAAGATACTCAACACGTGTCCCATTTAAGGCTTTCATTAGAAGGTCTACCTAACTTGTTATATAGGCAAACTAATGGACAAACCCTAACTCTAGAATCTGTCCTAATTAAATCAAATAATAATAATAATAAAATATTCAAATCTAATCCTAATAAATGCTAAATAATCAATCATAATAATATTACTCAATTAATATCTTAATTCTAAACTTTCTATAATCTCAACACTCCCCCTCAAGCTGAAAGCAGCTTGAATGTGAGCAACAACTAATCATCAAGGAAACAATGTCTAGATCCATAGCCTCTATCAATAATATGCTTCCTCATGGTAAGATCCTGAATTGAGCAGCAACTTCAGACACATCCAAGAGAGCTTGATCAATAAAGACTGAGATCTCACCGGGGAACAACAACATTCAAAAGATCTCACAAGGGACCAAAAAAACAACGAACGGTCTCACTAGGGACTACAACAATAACGAACGGTCTCACCAGGGACCAAAGCAACAACAAACATCTCACTAGGGGCGAACACCAAACAGTCTCACCAAGGACCAAACCAACAATGAATGGTCTTACAAGGGACCCAAGTAACAACGAACATCTCACCAGAGACGAACACCAAACATCTCTTTTACGAATCGATTGCCAGATTAAGAATCCTAGAAAGCGATTCTTAATGAGTAAGTCTGGTGTTAGAGATGGCATTTTTTAGAGAAGTTTTGAAATAGGATGGGCCTGATTGGGGAGCTTCGGGCTTCACAACATCTGTGTCGCTTTATAGAGTGAGAGCAATCAGAGAGCATGATGATGGGTTTTGGGTGATTGGAAGACTGGGTTTAAGGGGCTCCTTGGTGGGTTTACTATTTGGGTTGCATTATGTTTATAAGCGTCGATGGGTTTTAGAGTTTCCCATTATTCAGCGTCCCCCTTACTTCAACTTCAAAATGGGGCTTCCTTCAGCTGTTATACGAGCTTTGAAGCTTTCCTGTGTGGCATTCATATTTTCAACAACTTTAGTTAAGCTCCTTCCGATCCATTGAAGAGCAACATCACAGTGTGAAAGTTCTTCATGGAGCATATCATCTTTTCCATTAGAAGTTTTGTTGTCTATATCTGCTGGGAATTGACTCATCATTTGTATCAGGTTTTGCGTACTAAAAGGTTCATGTTTGTGCCCCAAAAGAGTCAGCAATAGCAGAACCAAATCCAAATAAACATCTCACCAGGGACGAACACCAAACGGTCTCATCAGGGACCAAACCAACAACGAATGGTTTCACAAGGGACCCAAGCAATAACAAATGTCTCACTAGGGACGAACACCAAACGGTTTCACTAGGGACCAAACCAATTACGAATGATCTCACTAGAGACCAAACCAACAACAGATGTCTCACCAAGGACAAACACCAAACGGTCTCACCAGGGACCAAAATCAAAAGAGTGCAGCCAAAAGAAGACGAAACTCATCTAAATCTGAAACCATGAGATACGAAAATGAAACCACCAAGGGTAAAAGAAGGAACCAAATGGCTCTGATACCATGTTGAGATTGTAGAATTACATTAAAGCACATGAAAAATATTTCAGATTATTTCATTTACAAGACTTACATGAGTATTTATAGAAGGAGCCTACTATCTACCACCACATACTATCCACCAACTCCTTATTAATTACATTATTTAACACTAACAGTATCAATGCAGGCACATTAGATTTTAGAATAAAGTTATTCTATACAAAGCAAAATTTAGGGCATTACATTCAACTTTGAAAACGAAACTGATATTTGTTGGAATCAGAGTAAATATCTCCAAACCCACTAGAGCCTTTCCTTCTTCTTTTTCCTTTTAAGGTGAGTATGTACTATCAAGTCTCAAGATTAACCCCCATTACATTTTAGTCTAAAAGTTTTTTTTAATCTAATCAACCGGCCTTTACTTGGGGCGACATGCTTCCTCAAAGGGCCCAACTTGCCTTGCTTGTTGCATCATAATAATAATAGTGAAAAATAGGATATAGTGCTTTTTACCATTCACACACAGAGATCCGACAAGTACCATGAACAAGCATGCCTACATAAAGACGCAAGAAATAGAGGATGAATGGGAATAAACAGAGGATGTGGTTTTGTTTTAAGTTCCTTTACTTCACTTCCTTCTTCCTCCATTTTTGATAAAGACACAAGAAAGACCCAAGGAAAGAGACATAACCTTAGCATACTACAGATCCAACAACTATCACATTATCCTCTCCTACCGACAAGAAAACGATCCAGAGCAGAAAAAACTTCACACCCAAACTGACAAACCAGACCACGGCATCTGACCACCCACAATGCTGAGAGGCCGGAAAGATGGTCTGATCAACGACAACAAGAAGAAGATGGATGACCTCTGGGAATCGCCTAGAAACAAGAAGAACAAGTGAAGATGGGAATCAAGTGGAGTATTTGATAAGAGAGGGGAGAGAGAAATTCGAACATAACAAAGGACATAATGAGGGTTGTTCAAATTAAGTAATGGTAAATAAATATTCACCAACTCTCATGCCTAAAGCTAAAGCTCCAAAAGCTGGCTTTTTGAGCTTATTAGCAAAAGCCGTTTTTCTGTGATAAGCCCAACTGGAAAAAGGTGCTTCCAAATATAAGCAAAAAGCCAAAAACCCTCATAAGTCAAATTGGGCCTGCCAAACACCCAATTGGACCCATGAAAAGCTCTGCGAAACACACACTTAAATAAATCTATCCTCCGCTTCTTAATAACCTAGTTTTTTGTTGTTGTTGTTAATCCTTACAGTTTGATCAAACTTTGATTTTAGTCTATATAATTTCAAGTCATTAGTTTTAGTTCATATACTTTACCCCTTGTTTGGTTGGAGAGAAAATCAGAGGAAAGAAAAATAAGGAGGAAAATTTGGGGGGGGGGAGTTTTCTTCGATTTGGATAAGGGAAGAAAAGCGAGACTGTGGAGCCACCTCATTTTCTCCCCCCAAAATGTCTCCCCAAATATGAAGAGATTTGGGGAAGAAAATGGATGTTCCGAAAATGCCCTTGCATGCTGCCCCTCTTGTTCATTTTTGCGTGAATGTGGGTGCGAAGAGGTCCAAAAACTGGGTTCTTGAGGAGTCCTGCCACGAGAGAATGTCCTGAAAATCTCATTCCTGATCCGTTAACTCCATTGATTCCCTCTTCCAGCGTTTTCGTCCCAACCCCATTTTCATTGAGATTTGTGTGTTCTCTCTATTGAATTTTGGTGGCCATGAAGGGTTATTGCCGAATGCATTTGAGTGTTTGAATGCTCAATATCATAGATTTCATTGATTCAAGAGGAAGAATTTTGATTCGCCAAATGAGATGTAAATATCTGGAAATTTCCCCATGGCGAAGTGGATTCAATTTCCTTTTTATTATATTTAATTTTAAAATTTGTTAGAATATTAGGTGAGCTTAGAAAAATACTTTAATTAATGGATGAACCTTAACCAACAAAATAACTTGGGAAAAATATTTTGATGTATGCGCATGATTTATGCAAAAAAAATAATGGTCCAAACACCGTATTAATTAGAAGGTTTCTGGCTTTAACGATAGTTCTGTAGAGAGGATGACTGAGTGAATTCGTCATGAACAAGCATGAGATCTTTCATCAAATAATTTTTAGAGCACGCAATAATTTTCGAGTATTTCCCCTTCCAAAACAAAGATTGAGGTCTTCTTAAATAAATACTATCTAATAACTCAGCCGTAGTGATCGAGGAGCTGAAACTCAACATATATTTATTAAATCAATTATTAATCTAACCAATTTGCCCTATATTCATCTCATATTAGAGCATTATATTAATTAAATATAACCATGCTGGTTTCAACACAATGAATCTGCAAAATTATTTATCAAAGCTAATTTCATTGTTGATCCATACTGTTTGATCAGCTTTAAGTTTTGATCCCTGTTGTTTAAATAGTTGGTTTTGATCCTTATAGTTTTATAAATACTTAATATGAGTTGAGCATCTGGTTCCTATATAAAAACTAATTATTTAAACGTACAAGGATCTAAACCAAAATTTGATTAAATTATAAGAATCAATAATGATAGTAATCCTGTATATTATAGAAAATGAATGTCTCCATTGATCTTCCTCTTTATTTAGTATCTCAACTATTATATCAATTTTCAATGATTGAGATTTAATATTAAGTAAAAGTTTTTTTATAACATTAAATATAATATAAAAATCTACAATGGTAAACTATTCACATAAAAATCTAAAGCACAAATTTATTTATGATATTTTATCATTGAATATTATAATAATCATTTTATAGAATGAATCTTAACCATGGAGACTTGATCTAGCATGGATCAACGTGGCGCAAAGATTGAGATTGAGCGAAGTATGTCCCGACGAAAGAAGCGAGAATCTTTAATTTGAAGCCTTGAAATTTTCGTGGGATGCATGTGGATATGAATTATTCACAAAGGAACATGATCGGAGAGCAGAGACTTGACGTGGGCCTCAAGTTTTGGAAGGGACTGGTTATGATCGTAATTGTACATCAAAGGCACCATCCTGGCCAGATTGAGAGCCGCTTTAGTAAAAGATGAAGCGAAAGTGTCTCCCAAAATGGTTTCTCTGTTGAGACTCTTCCACGCATCTGAGATCTTAGCCATCACTACCTCTCTTGCTCTTTCTCTGCTCATCTTCTCCTTCTTCATTGCGCATTCTATATATGACCCATCCCTCCCTTCCTGATTCTCATCCTGCACATTCAATTCATTATTATTATTCCTTCACTCAATTACAGCATCTGATGAACTGATAACTTTTTTTTCCCCCGAGACGTACGCTTCTGTCGTATCAAGAGATACAGTAGTATACTGTTTGAATTATTGTTTGCCGCACCAAGGAAACAATATCTAATCATTAAAAAATCAAAGAATTTATCGGGTCCACAGAATATGGAAAATTTTCATTATAGCAAATTATTCTCAAATAACCCCAAAATTTTCTTAAATTTCATTGCACACCTAGGGTTAAACTGAAATTAAGTTTTTTTTTTGCTCAAAAGACATTTATTCCCTTCTCTTGTTATTTTTTAATCATATCTTGTCATTATATTATATGTTACTCACTTGTGAGATTTTCTTAGTAATTAAATTGTTTTTTAATACTGCACAGTAATTCTCCCGAATTATTAAGCTCCATCCCAAAAAAAAAAAAAAACTTTTTGGAGAAGGTTGATTTGTGAAAATAAAGAATTAATGTGTGTTTACCTCAGCACTTCCCAAGTCATCCCAGAGACGAAGAATTGTTGCTGTGGAAGAGATGACGGTTGGAGAGTTGTCTATTTTGTGCACTGATTCTTTGGTGATTGATTGGCCTAAGAGAAAGAAAATGTGAATAATTGCTATATGCACTCCTGAGCTTACTATCCCATTCTTTAAGTATTCTTCTGCGCTGGGAACCTTCCCTGAAGCAAACCATTCTGCTTCTATCAGAAATGCTTCACACAAACTCACCCACTGCACAAGAAGAAGAAGAAGAAGAAACAAAACAAAACCAGTGAACAACAATAACCATATAAACCATAGGGATAATGATTGTGGTAGTGTTGATGAATATGTGTATATATATACTTACTGCTTTTCGGAGGGACAAAGTGGGTTCCCATCCATGTTTCAGATACACCTTGTAGCTGATTTCATTAGTGAGATCATAGAGTGCCTTAAAGCATATCTTCATGTAATCAGGTAGCTCTTCTGTAGCTTCAATATCCCATCTATATATACATACACATATATTCAAACGAAGCACTTGTATTATCTGTCATCTTTTAACTTGTTGCAGAAATTATTTTGTAGAAATGGTAGACAACGTTTATTGAAGAGTTTATATATGTAAGTATGTACCTAGTAACTGCTTTTGTGAAAAGAGTTAATTCTTCAATGGTGCCATATATATCAAAAATGTCATCTAGTATGTAGATGAAGGAAATTGCTTTTGTGAGCTCCAGCCTTTCTTCTGATAAGGATGGATTTGTTAAGCATGCTATTGACCAAATGTACCATTTCAATGGTTGGTTCCTAGCATACTTCAACTCCTTCGCTAAACCAAGTTCAGTCCACCATCTGAAAAATAAGCAAGCAAATATGTTATATATGTCAGAAAAAAATGAAACTTTTGCAGCTATATAATATTGCAGGAGAAAAAATATATATATATACTTGGAAGTGTCGAGAATCTCCGTTTGGTATGTGGATTGGAGCATATTGAAGTTCATTTTGGCCAGATCTTGTAAGGCATTGACCCATCCGTTCAGGCCATGAGTGCCATGAAACAAGTTTCTGCAAGTGAAAATTGGAAGACTTCTGTGAAATGGTTGCTCTAAAGTACTCTTCACAAGCTCAGCTTTGTCAGCTCCATTGTAGGCACTTGTTATTTCCTTCAGCATCTTCCCACTAAATTGTTCAGCTTCATCAAGTATATCTTCTCCTGCCATTCTTAACTGTGAAGCTTCATATAAATCTATCATCCCCTTTATATCTCCACCCACCATTTCCCTACGAAACTTCCCCTCCTTGCCGGTAAATTTCTCAAACACCTCTGCAAAACACGAGAAGGAAAAAATTTTAAAAAAAACACATTTTATGACCAGTCTTTTAGCATAAATACAATTAAAAAAAAAAAAAAGATCAGCCCAATGCATAAAACTCCCACCACCAGGTGGGGTCTAGGTAGGAAGGGAAAGATATACGCAGCCTTATCCCTATAAGTGAAAAGACCGTTTTCAGGATTTGAATCCGTAACCTCCAGATCATATAGTAACAACCTTACCGCTCCGTTAGGGCTCACTCTCCTTTTTGTGCAATGGGGCAAAATGGTCCTTAAGTTTCAAATAAGAGGTTTTGGTCTCTCACGGACAAACTGATAGAGACCAATGTTTTAAACGGAATGAAATTTAAGAGACTAAAATCAAAATGAGGGTAAAGTTAAGGGATTAAAGACTATATTAACCCATTATAATAATAACACGAGAAATTAACTTTGAGTTCCCACCTGCAGGTACATAATGTCCTTGCTGTCTCAAAAGGCGGAAGAGAAGAGAAAGCTCATGAAGATCTTGGCCACCATAGCCACTAGCATAAGTGCTGCTGAAAATGGAGTATTGGGCTGCTAGGAATTCGTCAATTTCTTGTTGGAAGTAGTAATCGATGTTGAGGCGTTGCATAGCATCAACCATGTACAAACCTTTCACTGAATAATTCTCACCCACATTCTTTAGAGCGTTCTTATACAGTTTCAGCTCTCCTTCCATGTTTTTGCAGAGGTGGTCCTGCAACAGCCAAGGAAGGAAAAAGTTAAAATAAAATAAAGTAGAAATATATATAACTCAAAAATGCTTTTCCACTTACAAAGTTTCTGAAAGGGGTAGTCGAAGAAGGGCTTTGGTCAGCAATGGCCCATTTGTTAGCAGTAGGAAGAGAATTGAGTTTGAAAGAGGAAAGTCTGTCAGAAAGCTCTGCTTTTGTCGAAGGGAATTGGGGAAGCAAGGAGGGAATATTAATGGAGGATTTCATAATAGTGAACAGAGCCATGAAAAAGTTTTGACCTCTCAGAGATATATTTGAAAGAGTTTATATTGAAAGGAATGATGAAAACTCAGCCGTATTTATAGGAGACTCGAGGCTTACAACCCACTGTTGCATGAAGATGGCGGGTGTGGTGTGGGACATGCCTTCTCATCTGCCTTTCATCTCAACCCTTCATTTATCTAGCGGCTCAGAAGCATTTTCATTAATAAAAAATGTGCCGTGTGGAGGAGTGAATAATGGCCACTGATTCTTATACTCCAATCCCAGCCGCTGGTCTCTTTTTAATCACATGTCGATCTTCCTCCTCACTTCTTACGTCCACTTTTGCAGCAGTGGGAGGAGACTATTTTCAGGCGACAGAGACCACTAGGATGTTTCCCCACTTTTCAACACATTTTTAATTAAGTCCTTCTTTTTTTAAGTCCTTGAAATTTTTTAAACTATATATTAATTGATCTCTATACTTATAATTTTTTACTATCTCTAATCCTAAACGTATGATATAATTTGTGAAATTTGTACTATAAACTAAATTCTACATGTAAAACCGAAACAGTAACTTGCAAAAAATTTTGTTAATACCTAAAAGTGTTGCTCTCACTTAGCAGACGGCTCCATAAATATTGCTACATGAATATATAAAATCATAATATATAATTCATATTATAAATTATATAATATTGTGTGTGTGTGTGTGTATCCAAGGTGATGGTCATGAGCATAATTTTGCCACAATTTTTATTAATCATTTTATTTTTTAAAAAAACATATTTTTTTATTTTGTATTTTGTGGCTACATATCGTTTACTCGGCATTTATATCAGTCATGCATAATTAATATATTATAACTAAGATAATAATGCGCATAATTGAGAAAATTGTGTGGACTCAATAAAAAGGAAAAACTTATAGGAATCTAATTAAAAATGGCTTAAAACTACGTGGACTCATGAAGTAATTTCCCTTGAATAAAAGTATAGGTAAACATAACTTTTGGTCCCTCAAGTTTGGGCCAATTTTGGTTTTAGTCCCTGTAATTTCAAAGTGGTGGTTTTGATCCCTGAACTTTGGACCGTTTCAAACCGTTAGTCCCCCAAATTTCAGAAGGACTTGCTTGGTGTTTGACTATGTTAAATAAGCTGACGTGGCTCTAACGGTGTTAAAATTGCCTATGTGTCATGCTTATTTGGACAGGTGATGTGGTAAGTTTAAGATATAATTATTCCTCACTTCAAAAACAGAAAAAAGACAACGCACGAGCAAAAACCTAACAGAGGGACCTACGCTTCAGCTAGAAGTGGAGCAGCGAAGTGTAAGAGGAGCGATTAGCTTCGAGGAGGTTGAAGGGAGGGATCCGAGCGAGGGTGATCTGGCCGGCGAAGTGTGGGACGAGCGGTTATTCGAATAGTAAGGTGCAAACTTCAAATCTCATAAGGGCTATTATTATTATTATTATTATTATTATTATTATTATTATTATTATTATTATATAAATAAACTCATAATCTCCCGGTACATCTTTTATATCACGAGGGTATAACCTATAAGATGCAAACTTCAAATCGGACCATTGATGATTGAATAGCCTGGGTTCAAACACACGAGCAAGTCTCACTTGCTTTTAGCATAACGGGGTTTAGGCTAATAAAACAGGGTAATTAAAAACAATTCGTAAGTTATTAGTTAAAAGACAAATTTAAGTAAAATTAGAAAAATAGGAGTAAATTAGAAAAATATTGACAACTAAAAAATTATATCTTATAATTAGTATAAGTTGTGCAGCTTCTTTTATTTTTGCTGTTTATATGAACAATACTGGCTCTATAAACGGTGCTGCTTGTCCACATGGCCCCATGCTTACTCTTTTGGGAAAATCGCTGGAAAATACCAAATAAGCAAATTAATTGCTCTTTGCCACCAACCCAACTGAGGTACCTATCTGTCATTAAAATTCAACTTGAAAAGATACAAAAGCCCCTGGTTTCACAACACGATTTTAGGTGGGACGGAGGAAGGAGCCCTTAGTTTCCAATATTCCTCAAACAAGCCTTCCGTGGAGCACTGTCCGCCGTCGAGCGTCTAGCACTGTCCACCGTCGAGCGTCGAGCACTGTCCGCCGTCCAGCGTCGAGCACTGTCCGCCATCCAGCACTGTCCGCCGTCGAGCATTGTCCGCCGTCCAGCGCTGTCCGCCGTCGAGCACTCTCCGACGTCCAGCACTGTCCGCTGTCGAGCATTGTTCCGTCGAGCATTCCTAGGGATTTTGCTACTCCCAAAATCTGGTGAGAATGATTTGCTCAGTTTCCCCGTGTCGATTTTAAGCAGATTTCGTTGGTAGTGAAGATTAACATATTCTGTTCATTTAGTTCAATATATTTAACTCTAAACTCGGTTTCAGCTTTTTACTTCAGATGGGTTATGCTAAATTAGTAGACTTTCGTTACTTAATATATGTTAACATTATGCATTTGCACAAGTGAAGGTCGGTATATCGCAATCTAATATCATTTCTTAATTTTGGGTATTTGCTGTTTGATTAATTGAATGACCCACGCATGTCTTGTTTCGGAGAATTAAGGTTTCGATGTTTGTTACAAGAGAACTGCTAACTCGCAATTCTGAACTTGTACTAGTGCTTCAATTACTTGAGGTTTCATTTCCTTCTGAATTTTAAAATGTAAATCTAGTTTGTTCTCATTATGATGAAGTATGAAATACTAGTGAGGATGTTGTGCCCAAGAAGTGTAATTAGATGGATTGGTACACATTTGGCTCTGGCCTCTGATTCTTTTTATCGATGTTTGTGCATTGAATGATCTTTTGTTGTTATCTTGGTTTTAAGTTCAAGGATGGCAATTAGTTGAAGATGAGAGAGCTTGTCACGGGTATTTGAAGCTATATGATTTGCCTTTGTTAGTCAATTATATCTGGCTTTGATTCAGAAATTATTTTGGAGTAGGTACAAACCTCTGATCAACCTAGGCTTCAGTTGGTAATGGCGATTTTTATTCATGTGTAAACTCCTAGTGCATAACAAGTTGTCCAACTTGGTACTTGAACTTGCTTTCTTACATCTGTCCATTGCACTAAGAAATTAAATGAGTAATATTCAGGGTAAGTCCCTTTTAGGTGTAAAGCTAAGCAAAAAGAAAATGCATCACAAAGTGTAATTTTATCCCTGGCCTTCAAAAAATTGTTCGCAATAATGTGAGAATTTTAGGTTAATCTATCTAAGAATGTTATAAGTATATTTTAATGTGATTAACTATTATCAAGTTTATGCTTTGTTCATATGGTGCTTCTCTGTTGCAACTTAATATAGATTCTAAATAACCTATCTTTTCTGCAAAGCATGTCAATTCAAAACTTGTTGTTGGTATGTAACAGACATTTGGCAAGTGTTTCTGTTCTCCTTCTTGTTTGAACTCATTTTGGTGTTTGCTCATATGTTTCTGGGATCTTTGTATAACTATGTTGCATGATAGTTTCACAATTTTAAAAATATCATCGTCCACTTTTGGCCACTTTTTCTGACAGCATTGTCTTTTACTGATGCTTACACTTTCAAAGTTTTTTATGCTGGTTTTTAGGAAATTCTGCTGTTTGGGAATTACTGCATATTGCACATTAAAATAGATTGATAAGCAAGTTAAAAATCTGTACACAAGCATGATGAAAAGAATAGTGGGGAAAGGAAGGAAGGGAGGGAATGGATAACTTTACTTTACATGTTACAATATGATTGGATCTAACTTATAACTTTTATGTTCAGGAAGACATGGATCAAAAGAGGGTGGATGTGGTGTGGTGGCCAGTTACCCATGCGAAGAACAAACATCACGAATGGATAATGCGTAACATTGAAGTTTTGAGATATAAGAAGAAGGCAAAGCGTCATTAATGCTTTAACTACTTTAACTAGGGACGTTTGTATTTCGTTTTGCAACAAACTAAACTGTTTGTATATATATGACTTTCTTAAACATTAGATCATCCAATGATCTTGCATTGTCATATACTCTTTCATGATGTGCCAATGATCAGCTATTTTGTGCAATTGATCTTTCATTTTGTGCAACTAATTTTCCATGAAGTGCAATTGATCTTGCGTTTGTGCAATGGATCTGATTCATGTGTAAAGGATGATCCATTGTGCCAATGATCTTCCATTAGATGCAATTACTCTTCCATGATGTGCAACTGATCTTCCATGATATGCAATTGAGCTTCTGTTTTGTGCAATTACTCTCCCATGTGCAAAGGATGATCCATTGTACTAATGATCTTCCGTTTTGTGCAATTGATCTTCCATTTTGTGCAATTACTCTTCCATGAAGTGCAATTGATCTTCCATGATCTGCAGTTGATCTTCCATATTGTGTAGTTGATCTTCCGTTTTGTGCATTTATTCTTCCATAATGTGCAATTGATCTTCCGTTTTATGCAATTGATCTTTTATTTTGTGCAATCACTCTTCCATTATGTGCAATTGATCTTCCATAATGTGCAATTGAGCTTCCGTTTTGTGCAAATACTCTCCCATGATGTGCAATGGATGATCCATTGTAGCAATGATATTGCATTGTCATATACTCTTCTATGATGTGCCAATGATCTTCCGTTTTGTGCAATTGATCTTTCATTTTGTGCAATTAATCTTCCATTAAGTGCAATTGATCTTCCGTTTGTGCAATGGATCTGATTCATGTGTAAAGGATGATCCATTGTGCCAATGATCTTCCATTATATGCAATTACTCTTCCATGATGTGCAATTCATCTCCCATTTTGTGGAAGGAATTTTTGCCATACGTGTCAAATGATCATATAATGCAAGTTAGCATAGTTATGCAACTGATGTATATAAAGACATTCATATTATGTCATACAATACTTGTACAATTGCACAATTGCTCACATATTTGTATGCAAATTTGTGTGCCAAACTATACTTGTACAGTGCCTATTTGAACTTAACAACATTTGTAAACCTCTTGGGAGGACCTGAAAGCAATTCCTTCCACTTCTCAGCACCATGCTCAGGGATAGGTGTAGGTGCACTTTGAATTACGTATGGAAGATCTTCTGATACCCTACTTGATGACGACCCAACAATATATAACCCATCTAATCCTTCTATGGTCTCTAACCTACATCAAAATTTATTGTCAATTAATAACTCATTCTTCCCTACCACTTGATAACACTAGTAAATATTCATGTAACTTACCTTTCTGAAATTATCATTGGTTGTTCATTATCAATCAACTCACTAACGTCTTCAACTATATACAAATGTGCATATTTGTCATTAAATTTAACTATTTGTTCCACTCCTTTATCATCCTCAATTAATTTGGTAGCAATCAACAATTAATTTGCCTCAAAGGTATTTTTCGGCAATTCTCCCAACAAAGAAAAGAATTATTACTTCCAGCAACAATCAGGCAACAATACCCAATACGGAAGATAATTGCACATAATGGAAGATCATTGGCATATAATGGATCATCCTTTGCACATATCGTGGATGGCCATTGGACACGTATGGAAAAGATCCATTACACAAAATGGGAGATCAGTTGCACATAATGGCTATCACATGTGAATCTCCATTGCAGAATCATTATTCCAGCAACATTCAGGTAACAAAACCGATTACACGCAATACACGATACACAATACACAATATACAAACTCCCATCAACTAATATCAAAAACTTCACAATAATGGCCAAACTCATAATATCTAAGCAACCCCCAATTATATTTACTATTTCCTTACTCACACACACAGCAATGCACAATACTAAGTTCCACTAGCAATATAGAAATCATCACCTCCATCAAAAACTGAAATATGAAGAAGGGCTTCACAGTGATCTATCGACTCCACAGTGATGGACCTCCGGCGGACGCCACAGTGATCGATGGCAACAACAGAACACTCGCATCACCGCACTTGGCAAACAAGATAACTGAACAAGCCACTGTTATAACCTTTAGTCGTTTGCTTCTGCCTCGTGTGATCTTTCCAAACTAAACGAGGGGCTTTTGTGTCTTTTCAAGTTGAATTTTAATGACAGATAGGTACCTCAGTTGGGTTGGTGGCAAAGAGCAATTAATTTGCTTATTTGGTATTTTCCAGCGATTTTCCCTACTCTTTTTTTGTAAGATGATTTCAAATTTTAAAATTCCCATCTATTTGAAATTCCTATTCCCTCTGGTTTCTTTTCATCTCAATAATATCCAATAGGACTTTTCCTTCTTTATTTATTACTAGGAGAGAGGAGCTCCTTTTATATACTAGGAGAGAGGAGGAAAGAAATAAGAGACACAAATTTCCTTGAGAATGCTCTTGCAAAATGAATGGGACACGAAACGGGGAGGGACAAGTTTTCACTAAAAAGGTGGATCCACACTATATGGTGTTGTGTCCCGATTCTATTTATAAATCCCTTTTAACTAAATTTCATATGCGAAGAAAATATAGTTAACTCAATAATTATAGAGTAAATTTCCAACTTTGCTCTCATTTATGAACGAATATTTTTTTAAATTATTTTCCCTCTCTCAATATTCAATAAAGCAAAATTATCATAATCTCATTTACTACTTTAAAATTAGACTTATAAATAAGATCAAATTTTTTTAATAAAAAATATTTATAAATAGGGAATATAAAGGGCTGGGTGACTTACAACTTTGAAAGAAGGGTTTAACTAATGAAGGCCTTCTCTTGTGTAACGCCCATGTGCTACCGTAGTGGGTTCAATTATTGGTGTCCTCTTCTGTCACTGCTCTGGATAACGTGTCTTAACCACATTTTACCAACAAGATAGGGGTGGGGGGCCTTGTACCAAAGGATGAGAAAGCAAAAGAAAAAATTAAAGAAAGCACTCTCAAGGTAAGAGGCCATATTTGTCCAAAAAAAAAAGTTAAGAGGCCATCTGTATTACTCCCAAATAGTCTGTACATCTGATGTGAGGGAGATCAATTGAGCAAAGAGAGAAAGGATAGAGGAGAGAGATTAAGGTTATAAAGAGAAAAGAGGGAGAGTAAAAATTGAGGTACTAAGGTATTTAGAAACTGGTATTTTATTTTTTAATAAAATATTATATATTATATTATTTAAATTTTTAAATTTGAAGTCCAATCCAAGTCTGAAGGAAAAATACAGCAAATTGAAAATTTGACTGACATATTAGCTAGTGTTTTGTCATGTTGCTCTCACTTTTCACTGCTATCCTCCTTCATCTTTAACGTAAATTGCATTTAAGAATCCAAATCTACCATCAAGCTCGTCTGTCTTTTATTTATCTTTCCTTTTTCCTATTAAACAATACATTTTGAGCAGGATGATGATTCAACATTTGATGATTTTATTGAATTTTTTTTTTGGATTTGACGATGTTTAGTAACTCAATGTAAACTTCATAAAAACTTGTGTTAAATATGATAAACTATAACTAATTTCAATTTTTTATGTTCAAATATTACAAATTAAATTGTTTCTTTTTCTAGATTTTATAATTTAGTTATATATTTTTAATAACTATTTTTTGATGAAGCATTGCCCAGAGGTCCATGATTCTTGTCCAACTTTGTCCACCATTGCCCGTACTTGCCACGCCCTCATCCAATAATAGAGAAGCAGACTCTGTTTCTTTCAACAGGGGCGACATTTAGTATTTTAGATATATCTCCCAAACCACAACTCGGATTGAGGTGAAATTAGTGGCATATGAAACTAGACTTCCAATGCGTCATTTTGACACCAAGATCAAGTTAAAAGGAGGTCATATGAGAGAGATATGATTTGTTGAAGTTGACACATGAATCAGCGTCTTATTCCAGAAAAGCTTTAGTATTTTGGACATAACTCTCAAACTACATATCGGATTGAGATGAAACTGGTGCCATATGAAACTAGACTTAAAGATCTTTCCATGGATAGGTTATGGGTCATATTTAGAGTTATATTCAAAGAGATATGCCTTCTGGAAGTTGGTGATCGAAATCAAGCTCTGTTCTCCTCTAGACCAATCGATACACATTGAATCATAACTTTTGAAATACAAAGTATTTGTGATTGATTCTAATTGCTGTGCAAAGAAGACTTAAAGAGCTTTATAGGGATAATTCATTTGCCATGGATTTGTATCCTAAGAGTTACACCGCTCCTCTCACGTTGGCCGCTCGTCCCACACTTCGCCGGCTAGATCACCCTCGCTCGGACCCCTCCATTCAACCTCCTTGAAGCTAATCGCTCCTCTCACACTTCGCCACTCCACTTCTAGCTGAAGCGCAGGTCCCTCTGTTAGGTTTTTGATCGTGCGTTGTCTTTTTTCTGTTTTTGAAGTGAGGAATAATTATATCTTAAACTTGCCACATCACCTATCCAAATAAGCATGACACATAGGCAATTTTAATACCGTTAGAGCCACGTCAGCTTATTTAACACCGTCAGACACCAAGCAAGTCCTTCTGAAATTTGGAGGACTAACGGTTTGAAACGGTCCAAAGTTCAGGGACCAAAACCACCACTTTGAAATTACAAGGACTAAAACCAAAATTGGCTCAAACTTAAGGGACCAAAAGTTATGTTTACCCTAAAAGTATTCTCTCTTTTTTTTTTTTGTCTATTTTATTTTCAATTCAATTGGAAATTTGGAACTGAATTCGGTGCAGAGCGAGTGCTGCCATGGAGTGTGAAGAGAGATTAAATTAACCAAAACTGTATTTGAACCTTAAAGGCAGTTTATGTTTTCATTATATTGTCTAATAAAGAAATGACCATTATATTTATAAATGAAAATGAAATCATTCCAATTACAAAAGGAAAATTATACAATTACTTCATAGGTTTATTTTTGCAATTTTTTATGGTTTAGTTATGAACAAATCGACAAACTCAAAAAGATATTCATTGATGTTTTTGTGGTTGTGGTGAAGAATTCAAGCCCATTAACAATGTTAGGATTGAATTCCATAAAAAAGGACAAGGCAAGAGGTGGTTGAGAAAAGAAGCTGTAGAAAGGTTTTTTTCAGGAGAAAATTAGGTGTATTTGTTTATATCTATTAGATCTAATTCTCCAATCAAATCTTGTAATATGTACTTTTCTTAATAACAAATATTCACTTTGATAAATTTTCAAAATTCTATTGCACCATTATTAATAGAGTAAAATACTTTAGACACCCTTATGTTTTGCCTTTTTTTTTGGTATAAAAAGGTTTAGGTGGATTCGGCATCGGTCATCCCACTAAGGTCAGGGCACGGTCACAAGGTTCAGAAAACACCTATAAGGGACTTACAAGATTATCTACCAAATGAGCTCTCATAATAGCAATGGGAATCGAATTTGCATTCTTTTGGGATCCAAGTCCATTTCTTACCATCTATACCAACTCTCATTGACACCCTTATATGTTACCTTAATTACACAAACTTCATCTCTATTTTTAAAACATACTTTTAATCCAAATTATTATGACCGTTAAAGAATGAACAAAAAAAAAAACAGAGATTCTTGAAGTATATTTTTAAATTAAAAAATATGTCAGAATAAATCTTGTTCACTTATTTACCCCTTTTCTACCAAATCTCTAATTTATCTTTTAATATTAATATTTATTAATGATAATTTTACTAAATTTTTTAAAAAAATTATTTTTTATGTGAAAAACATTAACAACTTAATTGAAAATTTGAGTATTTTTTAAGAAACATATGTTTAATGAAATATATTTAAGAATTTTGTATTATAATATACTAATATAAGGATTACAATTTTATCATTTTATAATTTAATTGAAAATACATATATATGATTGCAAAACATTTTTAGCCAACATATGTATTTAAAATATTATATCGTAAGTAAGATTTAATAAATAAATGAGATTAAACATTTAAATTTATTGAAAAATAAAAAAAATTATAAAACTAATTAAATTTGTTTAAAAATAAGTAAATAAAATTAAACATTTAAAATTATTGAAAAATATATGTTATTAAAATGTAATACCCCGAATTTTGAGATTAGAGGCTAGAGAATAAGTCTGAATTAAGTAGACTGCTAAGGCCTGGTTTAGCCAGTGTCCCAAATCTATTCCCTAATGTTTCTTAGATCTTTGAAGTAGTAAAGGGAATAAAATGGTGAATTTTGGAGAATGTGATTATGCTGCCAGTGAAATTTCCTATAAGGCAGTGAGATTGTCGTGTGGTTTTGGATGACCAAATAATGCGCAAAAATTATGAACTTTTACAGGATAATAGTAGACATCTTAAGCTTTAATTTGATAGGTCATACAAATCATTTGAAGCTATATCCAAAAATTTATGAATTTTTGAAGTTAGCCCAGAAAAACTGTTGATTTTCTGGAACAACGTCCAAAAACTTAAATTCTGGGAATTTTGTGCTTTCAATTGGCTAAAATCTATATTTTTCCATAAAATTAGACTGAATAGAAATTCTAGAGCCATTTAAATCACTCCGATACAATGTCTACAAAATTAGTTATGAGTTTTCAAAGTTAGAGCAGAAAATTTGCCAGAAAATCCGAAAATGGGAGTTATGACATAAGCAAAGTCTTAGATGACATAAGCATAATGTGATAAAAATAATATCTCCCTTCCTTCTTCAACAATTTCCGTCATTTTACAGCTGCACATAGAGAGAGTAGAGTTAAGAAAGTTTAGAAAGAGAAGGAGAAGAAAACTCATAAGGTAAGTCACTTCTTCTAACGATTTAGCTTCTAACATGTGCAAACCTTATCATAAGCTTCTCTTCTATGTTATTCAAGGTATTTGAAGCTGAAATTTCAGTGTTAAAGGGTAGGGCTTTCAGCCACAAGAAGGAAAAGCCAGAAGGAAGAAAAGGTAACTTCCGAAACTTCAATATTTAATTGTTTTGGATGCTGTGGACAATTTAATAGGTGAAATTTTGCCGGATGGTTTTTTATTTGAAATTTTTGAATTGACATTGCCTAGGGAATATGTTGCCGAAATTTGGTCTAAATAGTAGTTGTAATATAATTAAATAGTTAATAAAGTGGTTAGGAGTAGAAAGGAACACGTTTGCGGAGTGGAATAAAAAAACTCCAATTTTTCCTGGAGAATTGGGAATTTCAATGATTTAATGATTCCATTTGAGTTCAAAGGGGAAAATTAGGTAGGGTTACAGTTGTTTACTTTTTCGGAAAAACTCGAAAAAACATAATCACGAAAACGCCTCTAAAACACTGAAATAAGGGTTGTCAAGGGCATTTTTGTCATTTGGCAGTGAATTTCATAATTTTGAGTCTGGAAATGTATTCTTTGAGTGCAACTATGTTAGAATAGCCCCAGTCAAAATTTTGAGAAAAGTACAATCAGACCGGGTACGGCCGGACCAAAGTCCTGAAGGCATTTTGGTAATTTTTTACAATAGAGTTATATAATCACTAAAAACACTATGAAAGTATTTAAACCTGTACATTTGACGTTTGAGAGCCGAGTTATGGGCACGCATTTTGAGGTGCTAAAATGTTAAGGTAGGAAACTTACCACTCCTACTTATATTTGATATTTGTGCTGATGTATTGATGCATGTTATTGCTTTGCTTGATTATGTGAACATATATGAATAATTGAAGCTCTGTTTCTATTTATGTTATAGCCATAAATATGTTGTTTGAAACATTAAGCACTCAAATATGTCATTGTGTTAACATGAGTTTATATAATGCAAGCATGTCATGCATTAAGCATTTATCCTGCATACATATTTGTACTATTTCCTACTGAGATTCTCTTGAATCTCACCCTCCCCTACCAATAATTTGAATAGGTGAATACGGAAGGTACACAGAGATTAAAGAAGAAAACCACACAAGAGGATTGCAGTGGTGGAACGAAGACGGGAGGATGTCTCCGTTTCATTGGGACGAGTTTAGACACATAAGTAGCCATGTGTGGCTATATTGATAGTAATTATCATGTATGAACCCCTATAAGGAATTTCCGTAATTATGCACATATTATCAGCATAATTATACTATTCATGTGTTGCCCACCGAACCAAGCATTAATATTCCACTGCAAGTCAAAATAAGTAAGGGTGTGACATTAAATTATTGTTAAGTAATATTTACATTAAGGAGGGGCATTTTGGTCAAAATGAAAAGCCAATACTATAATGTAATGGCAAATTAACCGTTGGTTGGTGAAAACTGAATCTCAAAATTAGAAGAAATTATTTAATATAAGTTTTAATTTTAAAAGAGATCTACATAAATTTTTAAAATGGAAAAGAGGTCTCTATAATTTAAAATAAATAAAAAGATTTGACGTAATGGCTTTGACCCCAAAAAAATTACACATGACAACATTTGATCCGAGGATTGAACCCAACTAATATAAACAAGTATGCCTAACTTTTGTCCTTGTTTTTTTCTTAATCAACCCTAAAATAGATGTCCCACATAGCTAGCTAGCAGCTGATTTGTACGAAATAGAACACGATCTCTTTCAAGTAAAATGATGTATTATTAGTATTGTTTAACTTTAAAACAATTATTAAAATCAAACCTTAAATTCTGCTACATATGTGATACTCTTTTTGGTCCATAATATAGGACACTTATAAAAAAAAATATATGATCCATAATATAGGGCACATATAATTTAATTAACTAATTTTTTCCTATTTTACCATTATGATTAATGCTCACTTTCCAACTTTACTCATTATATCCTCTCTCTCTAAAATAAAAATTTCAATGCAATTATAATGATAAATGGTGGCCCTTCTCTCTCCTCACAACAATTATTTTCCATACAAATGCTTTTATGAAATAGTTTTCTTTCTCATTCCCCATGTAAATACCATTGTTTAAACACATTTCTCAATAAGGGTAAAAGTGAAAAAAAATATACTTTTTTTTTTTTGCCTAGAGGAAAAAAATGTACATTTTAAGACATATTAAATTACTTATTTATCATTTTTTATTTCTCGTGAATTAATTAAGGTGTCCTATATTATGGATCAGAGAGAATATTTTTTTCCAATTATTTTGAAGACCATATTGTTCTTGAAGGATCGGTACAAGAATAGAGCGGTTTGATTTTATTTTTAAAAACATTTTTAAAAAAAACAATAAAACAATAAATTTTGTTTTGGTAAACTGTTTTCAAAAAGTTGTTTTTAAAAATAAAAAAATATTTTTAAAAATTAAAAAAACAAAAACAATTTTTAGTTGTTTTTTTTATTTTCTTATATTTTATATTTTAAAGTCATCATTTATTCTCTATCGACACTATACTACTAGTGATTATCACTGTTACTTCACTACTGGTGACCGCATTGTTACATCATTTTAAAAATAAATTTTTCAAAATAATTATCCAAACATATTTTTTTTCTTTATATTTTTAAAATTTATTTTCAAAATTATTTTATAAAACTGTTTCTTTAAATAAAAAAACTGAGAATAAAATCAAATAAGCTCTATCTCTCCCCAAAACAAATTAGGACACGTTTCTTTCTCGTTTAATTTCAGTCAAGTCCATTTTGTCACGTTTTTGTGGGCTTAGCGTGGAAGTATCCGTTTCTTGCCTTTTAATTCCATCACGTTTTTCCCGTTCATGGACGGGAGCCAACAGTTAATAACGTGCTACACAGATAATATTTACATTGACTAATTATCATATTTATTAATTATTATTAATATTCACTATTCTTGTGGCAAGAAAATATATTTCATTAAAACTAACCAAGTGGGAAAGATAAGCTCAAAATAAAATGTTTGCAAAAAACAAAAAAACTTAAATACATAACAATGTAAAGAATCCTAAAATAGGTGAGAGAGCTCCGTCGCCACCACCAAGAACCGTATCGTCTTCATAATCCCTTCACTAGAATATGTGGGTAGAAAAACACCGTCACTAGTAATAAAGTCATTATAAAAAGTGGTTGTTCGACAAACCATCCTAAAAGATCTATTGTTTTTTATCGGCAATAAAGCAATTAGATTGGTTGTTGAATAAACTCCAATGAGAAGATCTCATTAGAGGAAAAACACCCACAAATACCAATAAAAAAGGTGAAGACAGAAAAGCGATCAACTATACAATGAACAACACGGTCTCGACTATGACATATGCTTCAAATTTGTCATTACCAACAATCCATAAGATTGTAGTTACTAATTCTCAATCCCCAAAACCACGAAATGTAGCCATTAGGTAAGATTTGTTGCCATTGAAACTCTCAACTCAATTTATTGTTTCAAAGAAAATCAACACTATCATAAGAAATTCAAATAAACATGAAAATAAATAGATATCAGCATAAAATACAGATGTCTCTACCTTCAACCGAAACCGGGGAAAGAGACGCCCTGAAAAAAGTTTGCCTAATGGTGAGAGAAGAGCTACCACCACCCAAGCAGTCGAACGGAGGGGGTGAGAATAAAGAGAATAATATTCACTTTTCACATGTTGTGTTCATTATGATTCTTTTTGCAGAATTATTATTTCTTGTTCTACTTCCTTAGCTTTTTTTTTCCCCTTGCCTGTGTTGCTTAAATTTTCTCCACATTTCTAGATAAAGTTTGATATTAAAGAGACGGGTATGCCGTATGATGTTCGAAAAGGTTTTCAATTTAATATTCTTGTATTAAGGAAAAACAAATGTCAAGTTTTTCACTCCTTCTTGTATAATGGAGAAATGGGGGAAAAGTCCCTCATCACAAACTTTAGCCCTAACCCCTCGATCCTTCGTACCCAATATGGCCCAAATGATGAGGACCCCAACTGGGGCCCGTTGATCTCTGAGTACAAATTTGACGGAGGAATGCTGTTTTCTTCTGTGAATTAAAACTTTTCCTATCATTTTCATCAATAAAGCCCACCAACAATGAAATGAAAGCTAACCAACTATGAAATGGAAGCTGTTGCGTTCCGTGAAGTGTCTATTGATTTGACGTTTAATGGTAAGTTTCTTTTACCCTATTGTATTATGCAATTATTTGCACGCAGCTGGCACGTGTTATATTTGAAGTGCTGTTTCTATGGTTTTATAGTGCTCCAATTCTTAATGAAACCATTATTCGGCAGATGCTGGTATTTGCTGTCCTTAGAATTGACACCAATTCTGCTATAGAAGCTAGAGTATAGAAAGGAAAATGTTGTTAATATATACTCCCTCCGTTTTTTAGTATAGGACTTATTTATTTAATTTAATAAAATTAAAGAAATTAAATAAGTTAGTTAATATATAATATTTTTTTTAAATTACCCTAATCATTTTCCTAAATTCCTTTCATCTCTCTTTTACTTAATTATAATTGAGGGAGCATCATCAACAACAACAACAATATTCAGATAACATTAATAGAAGTAAATTATGAAAAGATTGATAAATATAAAAAATATATATTATATTTAAAATCAACTTTTTAATTGGGTCCTACATTAATATTTAAGAAAATAAAGAGTATTCAATGCATAAGAGCCATATATGGTACCCCTTAGATCAGTGACCAAATCACAAACATAACTAAACCAAAGACTCTTTAGTTAACTCTCTAGTATATCATACTTCTTTTGCATTGATATGTAAACCATACTCCTGCTCATGCTGTTGTTGTTCAAAGTTGGGTGTAGTATCCTTTTGCGGTTGATATGGTTGTTTTTGGATTTTGTGTTTTGTCAGCCAAGTAAGCTTTCTATTTCTCCAGTTCTAAACATCAGACCTAGCTCGGCAGTGTATTTTGACCTTGAATGTAAGCTATTTTTTTTTATTTTATTTCTTATATTTATTATTTTTTTCTAAATTTATTTGTCTAACTTATAAAATAAAAAACTAGTACAATCTAATGTTGCACAAAAATATTTTACAAAAATCATATCACATATATTATAATTGAGCAATTTAATTATACAGCTTCTTTGCTGTCCTGAAATAAGATAAATAGGTATTATATTAATGAACGATGAGAGAAATATTAGTTTTATGTTTGGTGGGTATTGTATTATTGTTTCGTAAGTGTGGTTATCTTTATGGGAAAAAGACACTTAAATACCACTTGAGCTTCAAAATCCCAAATCAGTGAATTCCTAAAAACCTGAGTTATCAATTACTGTGCTCTTTTTGTCAATCTCATTCTCTTATTGTCAATAAAATTAATTTAGGATTTTGAAGTTCAAGTGGTATTTAAATGTCTTTTTCCCTATCTTTATTTACTTTTCATTTTTATATAATATAAGAAAGAAATAGCCATTCTCTCCAGCATTAAATAAATTATTCCTTTGATGTTCTTCATTAAAACTTATAAGAGTACTCCGTTTGAGCTTAAATATTTAAGAAAAATTTTAGAGTCATGATTTGATTTAAAATATAAGGCATAGGTGCCAATATAATGGCGCTCCCCATTAAGTGCTAGTTTGAAAAACCCCAAAACCATGGTGTCAGAAGTTCTTTTCTTCAAATTGAGATAAAACTTCCTCACATACTTACTTCATGAATCGTAAAAACACTTTTAAAAAGTTAAAACAAATAGGCACAACAATTTCACACTGTACATAGTAATTATCTCTAAAATTAGGGGAGAAGTTTAAAATTTGAAGGGCCAAGTTCCCTCCACCACCCTTAAATATTTTTTCAATAGTATTTAATAATTTAAACTAACTTCTTTGTGCATCTAGCAGTAAAGTTTTTTTTTTTCAAGTAACATCTAGTATCATGGAGTAATTTTTTTTTTTTTTTTGCAAATTTACCCTTAAATATTTTACTCAATAGTAATGATCATACTCAACTTTAAATACGGAGTATTGCTAAGAAAATACTTTATGATACTGGAAGTAATAAAAACTATTTTAATATATTAGGTGCTACTAGAAAAATTTTTTAGGATGTTGAATGTACTAAAAAATAGTTTAGAATGATAAATGTTTATGAAGAAATATTTCAGGTGTGGGATGCTGCTTAACCAAAAATTAAATCAAGGGCATTTGTGAAAAATATTTTTAACTTGTGACAAATTCGAAAAATCCCATTGCTTTTAATCATTACAAAATAGTGTTTAACATATTTTATAAGAATAATTTCTAACTTGTCATGTCCCACATAGGGAAATAAGTCAATAAAATACACTAATATAAGATGCTGTCTCATGGGTATTTGGTCTTAATGTGATGGATCAGGCACGCCACGACGTTAACGTAGTCCAATTAAGTTTGAATTCTACCTTGTAGAAAAAGACTGATTTAGAGAGGCATCTTAGCCGCAAATCCGAATTAGTTCGGTTGTTCAAATATTTGGTAATAGATAAAACAAACGCCGGAACCTGACTATCCAGACAATATAACACATCTATCACTCAAAATTTCAACTTTTGTCCCCACGTGTTTCAACTTATACAATATAATCATAATTCCGGCTGTCCCGTGCACCACGAGGTCATATTATATACAACACGAGTATATATGAAATTTATTTTCTGTGCTATGATAAGATTGGGTTCGGTTTCTCTCATTGTCCATTTTCTCATCATCCCTCATAATCTCTAAATCATGTCCGTCCAATCAATCTAAAAGGTAAAAGATGAGCCACGTCATCAAGTTATCACTCCTTTCATTTTTCTCTTCCCTTCTTGATCAACGGTCCAAATGACTTCTCTTTCAAATCAACGATTCAGATGGGTTCAACCTGACTATCCAGACAATATAACACATCTATCACTCAAAATTTCAACTTTTGTCCCCACGTGTTTCAACTTATACAATATAATCATAATTCCGGCTGTCCCGTGCACCACGAGGTCATATTATATACAACACGAGTATATATGAAATTTATTTTCTGTGCTATGATAAGATTGGGTTCGGTTTCTCTCATTGTCCATTTTCTCATCATCCCTCATAATCTCTAAATCATGTCCGTCCAATCAATCTAAAAGGTAAAAGATGAGCCACGTCATCAAGTTATCACTCCTTTCACTTTTCTCTTCCCTTCTTGATCAACGGTCCAAATGACTTCTCTTTCAAATCAACGATTCAGATGGGTTCATGAGGAATAATGAGAAAATGAGATGATGAGAGGATCTGCTTCCGATAAGATTAGTGTCTTGTGTATCACATAAATTTTTGAATATTAACTGTCATATATTATGACTTGTCCTACTTGCCATAAGCTTTATTTTTCACTACTACAGAATATACATTTTACGTCCCTAAAAAACATCACTTTTTAAAAAAGGGACGTAGAAAATAAAGACGGTGGCATTTTTGTAATTAAGGGTGAGAACTGAATAGCTTTAGACGTCCCCAATTCAAATAGGGACGTCTAAAGTGTGACTTTACAGACTTTAGACGTCCCTATTTAAATTAGGGATGTCTAAAATTAAATTTTTTTTTTTTTTACTTTAGACGTCCTCAATTCAATTAGGGACGTCTAAAGTATGTAAAGTTACACTTTAGACGTCCCTATATAAATTGGGGACGTCTAAAGTTTTTTTAAATTTTTTTTTAATGAGGGACACCCTTTGACGTCCCTCGTATATATATGGGGACACCAAAGGGCGTCCCTGTTGCGGATATATATATATGTTAGGGACGCCATTTATATGTTATGGCGTCCCGCAATAGGGACGCCAAAAATATGAGGGACGTCAAAGGGTGTCCCTCATTAAAAAAATTTTTTTAAAAAAAATTTTTAGACGTCCCCAATATTATATAGGGACGTCTAAAGTGTAAGTTTACATATTTTAGACGTCCCTAATTGAATTGGGGATGTAATATCCTGAATTTTGGGATTGGAGGCTTTGGAATAAGCCTAAATTGAGTGGACTACTAAGCCCCGATTTAGTAGATGTCCCAAATATATTCTCTAACGATTCTAATATCTTTAGGGTATTAAGAAAGTAAAATGGTGAATTTTGGATAATATAATTATGTTTTCAATAAAATTGTCTATGAAGCAGTGAGCTTATCATAAGGTTTTGGAAGACTAAATGATAAGAAACAATTATAAAATTTTACAGGATGAAAGTAGACATCCTAAGCTTTAAATTGATAGGTCATATGAATCAATTAGAGCTATACACAAAAAGATATGAATTTTTGAAGTCAACACAGAAAAACTGTGAAATTTATGGAACAGTATGCAGAGATTGAAATTCTGGGAATTTTGTGATTCCAGAAAGCAAAATTCTATATTTTTCCTTGAAACTAGACTCAATAAGGGTTCTATAGGCTTTGGAATCACCTCATTTCGATTTTTCTAGAATTAGTTATGATTTTTCAAAGTTTGGGCAGAAATCTGCCAGAATTTTGTAAAATCCGAAATTTTTGGAAAATTGGTAAATGAATATAATAGAATATATAATATGATATAAGCTCTTTATTTCTTCTTCAGCCCTGCATCTGACGCCATTTTCAGTTTTAGAGAGAGGAAGAGAAAAATTGTAGAGAGAGAAAAGGAGGAGGAAAAACTTACAAAGGTAAGTGATTTCTTCGGTAAATCGGTTCCTAATGCGTATAACTCCGTTCCTAAGCTTCCTTTGCATATGATTTAAGGTTTGGAAGCTCATCTTTTGGTGTATCAAGGGTCTCGGGTTCAGCCACTTTGAGAAAAGCCAGTGGGAGCTTGAGGCAACTTTCAAACTCTTGTATATTGACTATTCTAGCTGCTGTGGGCAATTTAATCAGTGAAATTTCGCCGGATTGCCATTGATTTTAATTTTTGGAAATGGGTATGTGGGGCTGTTATGCTGCCCAAATTGGTACTAAATGGTATTTGTAACCTAATGGAATAGTCAATAAAGTGGTTAGGTGTCACGCCCTTATTTTAATTTCACATTTATCAGAGTGTTCGCGGAAAACGATATGCGGTTCGGTAGGCAACACAGGAATAGCATAACTATACTGATAATATGTACATAATTACATAATATCCCCCGAGGGGTTCATACCTGATAAATTCAAATAATGTAGCCGTACAAGGCTACTAGGGTATCTAAACCCATCCCAGTAAAACAGAGACGTATTCCTGACTTCATTCCGCCACTGCAATCCCCTCGTGTAGTTCTCTTCTTTGCTCTCAACATATCTTTTGTCGTCTCCTGTCTAAATTGGTGGTAGGGGAGGGTGAGATTCGAGAGAATCTCAGTAGGAAACAGATACCATAATGCATGCATGATTGATACTATGTGTATGACATGTTAGCTTTATCTAGATGTATGCCCCATAATGACATTTCTGCATGCTCAACGTTTCATACAACAAGACTATGGCCACAGCGAAAATAGAAACAGAGCTTCATTTATTCAAATATGCTCTACACAATCAAGTAAAGCAATCACATACATCATTACACAAGCAAAGATATCAAATACATGCAAGTAAGGCAAGTCCCCTACCTTAACCCGTTTCCGCCTCGAAATGTGTGCCTCGTAATGCGTGCCAACAGCTCAGGGCTCCATATTCGATCCTACAATGTCAAATGTAATATTTAGACACTTCCATAGTGTTTCTGGGGGTTATATGAGTCTATCTTGAAAAATTACTAAAATACCCCCGGGGACCCGGCCCCATCGTACCCGGCCCGGCTGTACTTTTCTTGAAATTCTAACCTGGGCTATCCTGGCATATTTTCGCCCAAGGAATCCATTTCCAAACTTGGAATTATCAAATTTAATGTAAAATTACGAAATTGCCCTTGACAGCCCTACTTTTAGGGTTTTAGGGGCGTTTCCGTAATTATGCTTTCTCGGCCTTTTCCGAAAAAGTGCCCAACTGTAACCCCACCTATTTTCGCCCACTGAATCCAATGGAATCATCAAATCATTGAAAATTCAACTCTAAGACCCATTTACAATGCTGGCCGAAATATATAGGTTTTAAGGGGAAAATCGGGGTTTTTCGGTTTCAGCTCCGTAAACACGTTCCTTTATACTCCTAACCACTTTATTGACCATTACATTAGGTTAGAACTACCATTTAGTATCAATTTGGGCAGCATAACAGCCCCATATACCCATTTCCCAAAATTAAAACCAATGGCAATCCGGCGAAATTTCACCGATTAAATTGCCCACAGCAGCCAGAATAAGCAATATACGAAAGTTTGGAAGTTACCTCAAGCTCCCACTAGCTTTTTCTCTTCTTGGCTGAAACCCTAACCTTTGAAATACCAAAATATGAGCTTCCAAACCTTGAATCACATAGAAGAATAGCTTAGGAACGGAGTTATACGCGTTAGGAGCGAAATCGTCGGAGAAATCGGCTTACCTTGTGATTTTTCTTCTCCTTTCTCTCTCTACAATTCCACACCTTCTCTCTCTATATGCAGCTTGCTGAACGTCAGAAATGAGCTAGGGAGGAAGATGATGACTTTTTATTTTAATATCTAATATTATATTTTATTTATTTGATAATTTCTCAATTTTCGGATTTTTACAAAATTCTGGCAGATTTCTGCCCAAACTTTGAAAAATCATAACTAATTCTAGAAAAATCGAAATGAGGTGATTCCAAAGCCTATAAAACCCTTATTGAGTCTAGTTTCAAGGAAAAATATAGAATTTTGCTTAATGGAATCACAAAATTCCCAGAATTTCAATCTTTGCATATTGTTCCAGAAATTTCACAGTTTTTCTGTGCTGACTTCCAAAATTCATATCTTTTTGTGTATAGCTTTAATTGCGTCATATGACCTATCAAATTAAAGCTTAGGATGTCTACTTTCATCCTGTAAAGTTTCATAATTTTTGACCATCATTTGTTCATTTAAATGAACATGACAAGCTTACTACCTCATAGGCGATTTCACCAAAAACATAATTACTTTCTCCAAAATTTATCATTTTACTTTCTTAATACCCCAAAGATATAGAAATCATTAGGGGATAAATTTGGGACATCTACTAAACCGGGGCTTAGCAGTCCACTTAATTTAGGCTTATTCTCAAGCCTCCAATCCCAAATTTCGGGATATTACATTTCTCCCCCCGTTCAATAAATTTCGTCCTCGAAATTTAAACGTCTACAACTTAGGGATTAATCCTATCTCATTCTATTATCACATGCAGGCTCAAAAGCCATGTAACACTGTAGTCATACTTCCATTACTAATATCAGATAGTATTCAACATTCATCATTCATTCTGTACACAATATGTAACATGCAATCAAACACAAGTTCCCACAACGCTTGGTTCTATAAGCCTTACAGCCTCTTCGGAACTTCACCCGAATTCACACGATCACTTTTTTTTTTAACGGCCCAATCCTCACCCCCTTAACGAGGCCTATTGGATGTCCCTCACCCCCTTAACGAGGCCTATTGGATGTCCCTCACCCCCTTAACGAGGTCTGTTGGGTTAGTGAGCCGGCCATGGTTCACTTCGTTAGGTTCCTCCCATGGTAGAATGTCGCACCTTATGTGAGGCTGGTACTATTAGACACCAAAACGCTTGGTCACGCTGGTCTTACTGCCTCTGCTACAACTTGGTACAGTTTGAATGTTCTGTCAACCTCAAAACATTACCTTGGACACATTGGTCCAATGTCATCGCACTAGGCATTGACCATAATGCTAGACACACAGGTCTTATAGCCCAGAGACACTGCCCTATGCAACCTTGCACATCGGGTCTTACCGCCTTGTACAAACCGATACACTTTCTGTAATTCATGCTTACCTATACAGTGTTCAGGATCAAATGACTATTTGACCCTTATTGGCCGTACTGTGTGCACTGTTCGCTAGCCATACGATGTACACTATTCACTTGTTGTACCATATGCATTGGTCACTATGTGCACTATTCACTGTGTGCACCATTCACAAGTGGATGATTCATTCTGTGAGGCTATAGCTATGGAGATGCTCATGCCTCTACTCGACCTTGTTGCATCAGAACACATCCCAATCCATGCCTACTTGCATCTGTGTAGACCATAAAGCTTGACTGTGGATCTGGGATTGTTATCACTGGTGCTGTTGAGAGGTATTCGCCACCATTCTACCCTACTACACTAGGGTTCATCCCAATTCTAGTTCACATGTGTCACCACAAACTACAAATGTTGTGTGACTGTTGACCATACAGGTCATCATACTGTACACCACACAGGATGTAATATTATACACCACTCAAGGTGTAATACTGTTCATCACATATACTGTAACACTATTGACCTTCAAGGCCATAATATGTCTTGGGATGATCAACAATGGTGCGAACATCAACCCCTCCTGTAAGTTTTGAAATTGCACCTAGATTCATCACACTTCCGCTGCCCACTCTAAGGTTCATCTCCTCATATAAGCTTTAATAATGTCAGGATGATTTAATAGGAGTCCTACAGGAACCTCCCATGACACCTGACAGCACCCACAATCTATATTCTTCTGTGCCCACTCTTTGCCTGATTCAACTTGAATCATTCTGATCCATATAAACTCTTATCTCAAGAAAACACATTCACTGTGGGATTCATTACAATGCACCATCGATAAGGGCCAATGTTTTCGTAGCCCTACTCTACGATTCCACTTCATGGCAGCTGTACTCTAGGATTAGTCATCACGGTGGCTGCACTCGCGGGTTCATCATCACGGTAGCTGCACTCTAGGGTTCATCGTCACGGTGGCTGCACTCTAGGGTTCTATACTCGGTGCTTCACACAGGCGCCCATACACTTGGTCAGCCCCCTTCCGGTCAGAACTTTCCTTAGGTAGCCCTCTCCGATCAGATTTCACCGTAGGTAGCCCTCTCCGATCAAATTTCACCGTAGGTAGCCCTTTCCGATCAGAACTTTCAATCTTTGTGGTCGCAGTACAACTCCACAATTATGCCATAAAGGCGACGTTTCTTGATTCAATACAAACATTCTTATCATAAACTCAAGATTATGGATGGAATAGTTCAATTCCCGAAGCTTCAGCTGACGAGATGCGTATGCCCTCACTCGGCTCGCATCAATTCTCATCTCGATCTATGCTTGCTCGCATCTGGGGATTCAATTCCCTTCCCAATCCATGCCATCTGGCATCAGTGAAGACAACAAAGGCCCACTATGGATCTGGGATTATCAGTGTTGGTACTTTAATAAATTTTCATCATCAGCTCTCTGAAGCTCCTCTCACAATCATCATCCCATGCATAATGCTGAGTTCTGGGAAATTTCGATATAAACATCTCATCCCTTTTTTTTTATTATTGTCACCCCCGTAGCCCTTTTTGGCCTCGTACCCGAGTCCCTTAGGACGTGGCTAGCAACCTCATCGGGTAGGGTGCCTTTTTATTCACACCACATGGCCCTCCATAGTAACTCACAATCATCCATAGAAAATGTGATAGATAAATATGTCATGCACCATATAGTGTAAAATGAAAATCACATCAATCCGTGTGTGTACACAAAGTTCAGGGCCAAACACCCAGTTAAAACAACAATCCGTGTGTGTACACAAGGTTTAGGGCCAACCATCCAGTTGAAACCCTTACGTGTACCTCAGCCGAGTCACCGACTACAGCTAGGTAAATCGTGTATCATAGCTGGGTCCTTACTAGGCCGAATGGTACATATACACTTCCCATCGGATGGTACATATACACTTCCCATCGGACGGTACATATACACTTCCCGCACCACAGCTAGATAATATTCATGTACCTCAGTTGAGTCCCAGACTACAACTAGGTAATGTGCCCTAGGCACGTGTTCATATCACAGAATACAGAACATACAACATATTAACTATCACATAGTGTATGAGAGATTATAGTTACTACATTGGCCTTTTTTTTTTTTTGGATAACCTTCCCGATAATCATTGATCATTACATACTACTTGTTAACGATTTGAATCAGAATAACAATATGCAGTTCAGTGTACCCGTAGGTACCATGCTCAGTCATACTCAGTGTACCCATAGGCACTATATTCGATGTACCTAAAGGCACTATGTTCGATGTACCCATAGGCATTATTCATCAATTTCGATAAATCCACCCCCTGTCAGTAAGCCTAATCCAGGCCCAAGGGACATGGTTTCGGATTCATCAATTTCAGCTTTTTATTATCACAGTCACACCAGATCGCACCTTTCCGGGGTAAACTGGGTAACTGGATTCAATCGAATATCCTCGCTCGTCTTTTTATTATCACATCCCTATTCTTTCTGACTGGACCCCACTTACTGATACCAGATCACCTGGCCTAGAGGCATCTGCCTCAGGGTCGAGGGTAGACGCACAAGGATATTCCTACTCCCCTGTCACACCTTTTAAATCATTTAACATAAATGATCATTAGTCATGGAGAAACCTTAAAACAATCACTATGTCTCAAGTTTTCATGACCCTATCAACTCACTTCCCAGGGGTCACCCATCCTAGGATTTCCCTGGGTTGAGCACGCTTAACTTTCGCGTACCTATGCCCAATGTAGATACTGGCTTCTACTGCTTCCGTCCACGGGTACCTCATGACTACCCTCGTCTCAAAAGATGTGCCGACTGACTTCGGTCACAAAAATATTGGGTGTGGACAGCACATTGGCCTTGTTCGTACCCATATCCTTGGGTTCCGCAATATCCTTAGACCATTCTCGTCTAGTATTGCACCACTAGCGGCCCTTCAGTACTCGCCATTTCTCAGGGCAAATTCATAAATCGGAAAGATACCCTCCTTCGGTACTTTCTGTCCATACATATTTCCTATCACTGTGTAATCAAGACCTTATCAGTATACCATCCTGTTGCCAGAACCGCTACACTTACTCTGAGCAGACAATTCTGTGGCCAGAATCCTTTCTCTGATACCAAAATGTCACGCCCTTATTTTAATTTCACATTTATCAGAGTGTTCGCGGAAAACGATATGCGGTTCGGTAGGCAACACAGGAATAGCATAACTATACTGATAATATGTACATAATTACATAATATCCCCCGAGGGGTTCATACCTGATAAATTCAAATAATGTAGCCGTACAAGGCTACTAGGGTATCTAAACCCATCCCAGTAAAACAGAGACGTATTCCTGACTTCATTCCGCCACTGCAATCCCCTCGTGTAGTTCTCTTCTTTGCTCTCAACATATCTTTTGTCGTCTCCTGTCTAAATTGGTGGTAGGGGAGGGTGAGATTCGAGAGAATCTCAGTAGGAAACAGATACCATAATGCATGCATGATTGATACTATGTGTATGACATGTTAGCTTTATCTAGATGTATGCCCCATAATGACATTTCTGCATGCTCAACGTTTCATACAACAAGACTATGGCCACAGCGAAAATAGAAACAGAGCTTCATTTATTCAAATATGCTCTACACAATCAAGTAAAGCAATCACATACATCATTACACAAGCAAAGATATCAAATACATGCAAGTAAGGCAAGTCCCCTACCTTAACCCGTTTCCGCCTCGAAATGTGTGCCTCGTAATGCGTGCCAACAGCTCAGGGCTCCATATTCGATCCTACAATGTCAAATGTAATATTTAGACACTTCCATAGTGTTTCTGGGGGTTATATGAGTCTATCTTGAAAAATTACTAAAATACCCCCGGGGACCCGGCCCCATCGTACCCGGCCCGGCTGTACTTTTCTTGAAATTCTAACCTGGGCTATCCTGGCATATTTTCGCCCAAGGAATCCATTTCCAAACTTGGAATTATCAAATTTAATGTAAAATTACGAAATTGCCCTTGACAGCCCTACTTTTAGGGTTTTAGGGGCGTTTCCGTAATTATGCTTTCTCGGCCTTTTCCGAAAAAGTGCCCAACTGTAACCCCACCTATTTTCGCCCACTGAATCCAATGGAATCATCAAATCATTGAAAATTCAACTCTAAGACCCATTTACAATGCTGGCCGAAATATATAGGTTTTAAGGGGAAAATCGGGGTTTTTCGGTTTCAGCTCCGTAAACACGTTCCTTTATACTCCTAACCACTTTATTGACCATTACATTAGGTTAGAACTACCATTTAGTATCAATTTGGGCAGCATAACAGCCCCATATACCCATTTCCCAAAATTAAAACCAATGGCAATCCGGCGAAATTTCACCGATTAAATTGCCCACAGCAGCCAGAATAAGCAATATACGAAAGTTTGGAAGTTACCTCAAGCTCCCACTAGCTTTTTCTCTTCTTGGCTGAAACCCTAACCTTTGAAATACCAAAATATGAGCTTCCAAACCTTGAATCACATAGAAGAATAGCTTAGGAACGGAGTTATACGCGTTAGGAGCGAAATCGTCGGAGAAATCGGCTTACCTTGTGATTTTTCTTCTCCTTTCTCTCTCTACAATTCCACACCTTCTCTCTCTATATGCAGCTTGCTGAACGTCAGAAATGAGCTAGGGAGGAAGATGATGACTTTTTATTTTAATATCTAATATTATATTTTATTTATTTGATAATTTCTCAATTTTCGGATTTTTACAAAATTCTGGCAGATTTCTGCCCAAACTTTGAAAAATCATAACTAATTCTAGAAAAATCGAAATGAGGTGATTCCAAAGCCTATAAAACCCTTATTGAGTCTAGTTTCAAGGAAAAATATAGAATTTTGCTTAATGGAATCACAAAATTCCCAGAATTTCAATCTTTGCATATTGTTCCAGAAATTTCACAGTTTTTCTGTGCTGACTTCCAAAATTCATATCTTTTTGTGTATAGCTTTAATTGCGTCATATGACCTATCAAATTAAAGCTTAGGATGTCTACTTTCATCCTGTAAAGTTTCATAATTTTTGACCATCATTTGTTCATTTAAATGAACATGACAAGCTTACTACCTCATAGGCGATTTCACCAAAAACATAATTACTTTCTCCAAAATTTATCATTTTACTTTCTTAATACCCCAAAGATATAGAAATCATTAGGGGATAAATTTGGGACATCTACTAAACCGGGGCTTAGCAGTCCACTTAATTTAGGCTTATTCTCAAGCCTCCAATCCCAAATTTCGGGATATTACATTAGGAGTAAAAAGGAACACGTTTACGGAGCTGAAACCGAAAAACCCCGATTTTCCCCTTAAAACCTATATATTTCGGCCAGCATTGTAAATGGGTCTTAGAGTTGGATTTTCAATGATTTGATAATTTCATTGAGTTCAGGAGCGAAAATTAGGTGGGGTTACAGTTGGGCACTTTTTTTGGAAAAAGCCTAGAAAGCATAATTACGGAAACGCCCCTAAAACCCTAAAAGTAGGGCCGCTAAGGGCAATTTCATAATTTGACATTGAATTTGATAATTTTGAGTCCGGAAATGGATTTCTTGGATGAAAATATGTCAGGATAGCCCAGGTTATAATTTCGAGAAAAGTACAGCCGGACCGGGTATGATGGGGCTGGGTCTCCGGGGGTACTTTAGTAATTTTCAAGATAGACTCATATAACCCCCAGAAACACTATGGAAGTGTCTAAATAGTACATTTGACATTGTAGGATCGAATATGGAGCCCCGAGTTGTTTGCACGTAAATCGAGGCACGCGTTTCAAGGCGGAAACGGGTTAAGGTAGGGGACTTACCTTACTTGCATGTATTTGATGTCTTTGCTTGTGTAATGATGTATGTGATTGATTTACTTGATTGTGTAGAGCATATTTGAATAAATGAAGCTTTGTTTCTGTTTTCGCTGTGGCCATAGTCTTGTTGTATGAAACATTGAGCATGCAGAAATGTCATTATAGGGCATACATCTAGATAAAGCTAACATGTCATACACATAGCATCAATCATGCATGCATTATGGTATCTGTTTCCTACTGAGATTCTCTCGAATCTCACCCTCCCCTACCAACAATTTAGACAGGAGACGACAGAAGATATGTAAACAACAATGCGGAGTACCGTACGAGGGGATTGCAATGGTGGAACGAAGATGAGAAGATGTCTCTGTTTCACTGGGACGGGTTTAGATACCCCATTAGCCCTGTGTGGCTACATTGATGGTAATGATCATATACGAACCCCTATGGGGAATTTATGTAATCATGTACATATTATCAGTATAATTATGCTATTCCTGTGTTGCCTACTGAACCGCATATCGTTTTCCGTGAATACTCTGATAAATGTGAAATTAAAATAAGGGCGTGACATTTTGGTATCAGAGCAAGGATTCTGGCCACAGAATTGTCTGCTCAGAGTAAGTGTAGCGGTTCTGGCAACAGGATATTATACTATTCCTGTGTTGCCTACTGAACCGCATATCGTTTTCCGCGAATACTCTGATAAATGTGAAATTAAAATAAGGGCGTGACAGGGGACGTCTAAAGTAAAAAAAAAAAAAATTTTAGGCGTCCCTAAATTAAATTGGGGATGTAAAAAACAATTCAAATTTTTTCTGATAGTCTTTATTTGTCAGCTTTATACTAGTTTTATATTTATCTTTCTCTTCCTATCGCCGTAAACATAAGAAGAGCCACTACCACTACGCATTTTAACTCTTACTTCTTCTTCTTTATATGCCCTTTTTACTCTTACTTCTTCCTTTCTCTCTCTTTTTTTCACCGTCAGATCTGCTATGCTTTCTTACCATCTTTTGTATTTTATCTTCTTTCTCTTTTTTCTTTGAGTTTCCCTTCTATTTTATCTTCTAATTTGTGTTGTTATGGCTTGTAGATCAAAACTCTGAAACATGCTTCAAGACCACGTTCCCGCTGAGAAAACGAGGTTCATCTCTCCCTGTCGCTCTTCTCTATTCATTATTACGAGAAAATAAATTTCAATAATAGAAGGAGATAAGTTTTTTGTAACTAATTCCTCTTATTATTTTCATCTTCTGCCTATAAAGTTTCAGCTTTGGAGTTATTATTGTGTAGATTTTGGATTTCAGATACTAGATCTGTAATTTTATTGACGATGATATATGATTTCTGGTTTTAAATACTGTTTAGTCCAGATCTGTAATATAAACGATTTTTTTTTTAAAAAAAAAAGCACTTTAGACGTCCTTTTATCTACGGACGTTATTGCCATTTTTTACTACGTTGCTCACATAGACGTCCCCTTGTTTTCAGACGTTAAAAGGCCTAAAAAAGGGACGTTAAAAATATTTTTTGTAGTAGTATTTGTAATCATTTATATAAATATTGATTAGAACTCCCAACACTTTTTTAAAAACATGTGTAAGATTAATATAAAATTAATTATTGGGAGCTTTGTCACAATTAGGACTCCATTTGACAAGAGTTTTAGATTGATTGGAAGAGTCATATATATGGGTTAGTGGATTACTTTGCCTCGGAAGTTGTGATGGAGGGACAATTTTATCCTAAAAGTGTTAAATCTAGAGCAATTTTGTTCTGAACATTATCTCAAGTAAGTTTGACCGTTAGTTAACTAAATATGCTAAATTGGCAGTCCATGTATCACCCACGTCATTTTTATTTTGGACTTATGTGCAAATTTACTCTGAAAATTTTCACTTAGCAATAATATTGTCTTAGAAGTTTCTTACAAAAGTTCAGACGCTGGGGGGCTCCGGCTTCTTTGAGCTTTCATTACGTAACATATTAATATTAAAGTACATCTCTTTAATCTTAGGTTCTGGATGGCATATATCTGATTTGGACTTTGGTTTATGAACAAAGTATATTCTATAATTGATAAGTCCAATTTTTAAGTTTTAATTTTTCCTGTTACTATGGGCCCGTTTGGTATGATAGAATTGTACAAGTGGAAATGGAAATGGAGCCCAATTCCATCATGAGAGTATGTTTGGTAGCTCAGATTTCACTTCCATATCCACCAAAACTCATAAAAATGAATTCCATGAAAAAAAGCTTAGATTTCTAAGTCCATGTCCTCATTTCCCTCTTCTGTCCTTCTTCCTCCATGCTTTCTTGCTGCCACCGACCGATGGCCATCTCTACATCCACCGCCGGCAACCTTCTTCCCCCACTGTCTGCATCCTTCATCCCCCACCGCCACAACCTTCTTCCCCTTTTCGGTGATGACGGCATGGCGGCAAGGAGGATGATGTGACTTTGGTCTCTGTCATTATCTCCATTTTGCCTCAGATCTATGCTTCCAACGGCACCTTCAATCTCTTGCATCATCTGTAAATTTGCTTCTAAGAGGATTTCTCCATTGGTTCACCTCCGATTTCACCTGTAACCCTCCCTCAATTTCACCTTCGACGCCCACCTTTTATGTTTTTGTATGCATCTTCCAGTTTAATTTAATGGTGGAGAACACAAACTGGAGACCTTTGGAGTTGGGAGAGATGGATACTGTGTGGGAACCTCCAACATTAACCTTTGCTTCTGGGTAGATTGTTTTTTCTGTGTGGGCCCTTTTGGTGCTTATGGTAGATTGTTTTTTCTGGGTTGTTTTCAAAGAAGATGAAGAAGGGATGTGCTTTTGGGATTTTTTTAATTTAGGAGGGCGTTTTGGTCTTTTCATGTTAAAATTAAGTCTCAATTCCATGACATACTAAACATACTTTTAAAGTCTATTTCCATCTCCACCTCTATTTCTATATCTATTTCCATCAAAATCAATTACATCATATCAAACGGGCCCTATAAGCAAGCACATCGGGCAACAAACAAACAAGGAGTTAGGTATTTAAATAACACATTCCTCTGTTTGGATCATCATGTATGTTGAGCCCATTATTGTTGAAATATTTTAATATGAAAGGATGTGTTTTTTGTAAAGTTATGTTCTTATAAATTAAGGGATTTATATAAAAAAATTTGTAACAATATGTGTGGTAACTATCACTTACTGAAAAGTTGTGTTGAATATATAAGAAAACTGTACATTATATAAAGGTATAATTCTTCATATGTCTAATCATGAATCAACATGAGATTCATGAATCTAACAACACTACTACAAAAAAAGGCAGCTGTGGTCTTATATTTAAATTAACTATGGCACTTAGAAAGTACCACATATCCCATCGCCACTAAAAAGAACTATGGCGCTAGGAAGTGCCACAACATATATATATATATATATATATATTTAAAAAAACCACTTCAAGGAAGCGCCATAGGAAGTTTATATATATATATATTTTTAATTTTTGCTTCTTGTGACACTTTTTTTAAGGAAGAGCCATAGGAAGTATTATTTTTTAAAATAATAATTTTTTTTGTATTTCTCTTTTAGAACCCTATAATTATAGTTGATAACACAGTTTAAATACATTTTCATATCCACAACAAAATGAATAAAAGCAAACCACAATCAAATAACTCCAAAATTATATAAATTAACAAATAACTAATTAACAAAATCGCTACTAAGTAAAATACAAGTGTTAAAAATAAATAATTATTTTACTTATGTAACTCATCAATGTTAACAATTACTACAACAACTGAAAATTATAACTACTACATATATTCACATACAACATATATATAATAACATTTAATTTTATCTCATTTATTTTTCAACATATAAAAATGAGAATAATTTTTTCAGATTTCATAATAAATTAAATATAAAAGATATCAAGCAAATTAAACTATTAACTACTAATAAAATTAGATTTGTAAGCTTAAAAATTATAGTGTATTGGAAGCTTGAAAAGAGTGAGCTGAAACCTCAATCACAACACCTGAAAAAGGAATTAATAAAGGAAAAAGATAAAGATAAAGTTGCATAGATGTTTATAAAAAAGGTGGTTAAGAAGACAATATGTTATACGTAGCTTTAAAATATATAAAAAAAGGAAAAATGGGTGGGTACAACTTACAGGATGAAATGAAACTATAAGGAGGATAAAATGAGACCGAAAGGGAAGAGAAGTGGGGTTAGTTTGATGTAAGAAATGGGACAAAAGAAATGAAGAGGGAGTGCTGAAAATAAAATGAGGAGGAGGAGGAGGAAATGTGAGAAGTGATGGAATAAAGGAATAAGGGGGAGATGCAGATCGAAGTGGGGACGATGATGAGTGATAAAAAGAGGAGAAAGAGGAAGTGTGGGAACTAAGAGGATAAAGAGTGAGACTAAAAGGATAAAGGTGATGGAAGCAAATTGCGGGAGAGAGAAGGGTTGAAAAAAAAATTTAAAAAAAATATTACTTTATGTGGCACTTGTTAAGCCAAGTGCCACACAAAGTACGTAGTAATTGTGGCACTTTCTTGAACGAGCTACTGCTTCTTTCTTTCTTTTTAAAAAAAACCACCTTAGGTGGCGCTTCCTCAAGGAAGCACCACCTAGGCCACCAAGCAGCTGTGGCAATTCCTTGAGGAAGCGGCACCTAAGGTGTTTTTTTAAAAAAAAAATATCTAGAAGAAGCTGTAAAGAAGTGCTACAAAAGATGTGCCACTAATCACTACTACAAGAAGAGGATTCCACGACACCAAACAACGTCCGTTTTTAAGAAAACAGGCGTAGAAAGGAGAGCGGTGGCAAAGCTATAATTCTGGCAAGAGTTTCAATGACCATTCTATGAGAACGGTTGTTGTATGCCATAGATTCAATGACTGTTCTGCAGAACGGTTGTTGTAATGTGGATTCAACGACCGTTCTTATAGAACGGTCGTTGAATCCATGTCCAGGGCCTCTGTTTTACTAATCCACTTTACCTTTACCTCTTTCATTTCATGCCTCCTTCTCCCGCCCGTCTCTGTTGCTCACTTTCCCTTTACTTTTACTCTTCGCGCTTGCTTCTCCCCGACCACTCTTCATTCCTCACTTTTTCTTCGCAAGTCACAAAAGTCTGTACTGTACTCTACTAGCTGCATCGTTCTCCCTTCACCTCTCTACTCCAGTGTGTCATCAGCCTCACGACAATCTGCACGCTACTGCATCTGTACCTTACTGCATCGTTCTCCCTCACTAGTTCTTCCTACATTTTCCAAGTAAATGACAAATTCCTTTTGTTTATAATCTTTGGGTAGCTATTATTTCTTTGTTTTTCTAGTTTCTCTGTGATTGTTGAAGTTCAATATATGAAATTAGAGCTATGATTTTTGTCTTCAATTAAAGCTATTATTTTTGTCTTCGTTCTCCTTGCATATTTGTATTATGTTGTCTTAGAAGCTAAGGGTTAGAAGCTATATTTATTAGCAAGAAGATATTGTGGCAGAACAAAATTGAACAAGTGATATGTGCTCTTTATCATGGGCCATTAAGATATACTCGTGTTCAAATATTGCCTCCTAGCTTTGTTAGCATAGATAAAAATAATTCCAGCTAGCAATTGGTCTGATTTCTTTGTGCAAGGCACTCAAATATACTGCTACTAGATATCTAGTTCTGTATCAATTTGTGAGTATTTAAATTGAACACATAAAGAAGTATTAAGATCAACAATTTTTGATTGAAATTGTGGAAAGTCAGGATTCATTGTCTTTTTGCCAATAACAAGTATACATTAGAAAGCATTTTTACTATATATAATTGATCACATTTTAAAGAATTCCTCATTTTTTATATTGATTTTTATAAATTAACTTTTGTAACAACTCTCATACTTGTCTAATTCTTTAAAAGGTTAAGTTATGTCTAACATCCTGAAATATTCAATTAAGTGCATTTAGCACCTTAAAGTATTTTATATTGTATTGATTATTTAACACTCTAAAGCATTTTTTAGGTGCACTCAACATCACAAAGTGTTTCTAGTGCTTTAAGCATTCTTTTAATGAAATTAACCCTTTTATTAAAGGAAATACGAGTATCACCTATTGTTCGCCTATTATGCTTATGAAAACTACCCATCAATATTGTGACATGAAAAAATAGTAATTGGCCTGTCCTTAGACCAAGACAATAGCAGAGAACTTCTCTCATGGCAAATTAGAGTCCTAGCCAATCCTAATGACACTATTATTGCCTTGCATGTTCTTGGTTAGCCATTTGTCTTTCTGTTTAAAGTCTTACATCTTTGCTACCCCATGATAGCTTCTTATATATTCAGAATGGCTGTGATAGTATGTTAAATTGAAATTTCTAAGGATCTTAGTACATTTGCTCCTATGGTCCTACATATGGGGTAGAGAAAGAAACTTATTTTTGTTCAATTTCAATGACTTTTTTTTGTATATAACCGATGTTGAAATCATCTCTGGTATGTCATAATTCTGTTCTTGTTATTTGGGTTATTGTGCGAAGTTTTGGATGTCTTATATTTAAGGGGAAATGCAGCTGAAATTTTTAACTAATGAGTAAGCCATGCCTTGTCTTGACCTATATTTATATTATAATGACAAATAGTCTAAAATTGAGTACTTTTGAAAATGGAATAAGCCAGGTATAGTAAAATGGGTCACCGTTGGATGAATGCTTTGAGAACTAGTGAAGAATATGAGAATGGGGTGAAAGAGTTTATTAAATTTGCTAGAATGAATGCGCTTAGTAAAAATGGGAAGTATTTTTGCCCATGTGTGAAGTATTTAAATGAGAGTCTACGTGATATTGATGATAGAAGAGATCACTTAGTTTGTGATGGAATAAATCTTCGGTACACAAGGTGGATATGGCATGGTGAGGAAGTAACCACTTGTGCATCCCATGAGAAGGAAGTTTTGGAGGTTGATGATGATGATAGAATGGAGAAAATGATTCACGATGTTGAGGTAGAATGTTTTGCATAATCACCTGTATATAATAGCTTGCGGAGTGATGCAAAGACACCTTTATACCCTGGGTGTACTAAGTATACACGCTTGTCAGACATTTTGCACTTGGTCAACTTAAAGGCAACTTGTGGGTGGATCAATAATAGTTTCACATTATTACTTGAATTGTTGTGTGATATTCCAGAGGATAATGTACTTCCAAATCGTATGTATGAGGCCAAGAAAATATTATCTACGATGGGTATGGAGTATAAAAAGATACATGTATGCCCTAATAATTGCGTATTGTACAGAAATGAGTATGAAGGCTTAAGTGAGTGTCTGAAATGTAAAACTTCCAGATACAAAGTGAAGAAAGGTAATACGTGTGGTGATGAGACAATTAAAAAGCAACATTTAAAGATTTTGTGGTATCTTCCAATCATACCGCGGTTTAAACGAATGTTTGCCAATGCGAAAGAAGCAAAGCAGTTGAGATGGCATTATGATGACAGAGTTTGTGATGAAAAATACCTTCGGCACCCCGCTGACTCTCCATAATGGAAGAAAGTAGATGAAATGTATCCCGGATTTGGCATCGAGCCTAGAAACCTTCGGCTTGGGCTGTGCATAGACAGAATCAATCCCTATGATACTTTTAGTAGTACACATAGTGCATGATCGATTCTGCTGATGATTTACAACTTACTTCCCTGTTTGTGTATGAAACGCAAGAATATGATGCTTTTTATGATGATTTCGAGACCAAAAAAGCCAGGGAACAATATTGATGTCTACTTGGTACCTTTGATAGAGGACTTAAAGAAGTTGTGGGAGGATGGTGTATATGTGTTTGATGCATATAAGCAACAATCGTTTAAGCTACGTGCAATGATTTTCACCACAATTAATGACTTCCCTGCATATGGGAACTTGTCAGGTTATGGTCACCACGATTAATGTATGTGGTTGAGGTCAGTGATACATCATATACGTACAACTTGTCATTTATCTTCCGGCAAAATGATTCCAACAATCCTATATGAGGATAATGCTGCATGTATCGCTCAATTTAAAGAAGGCTATATCAAAGGCGAGAGAACAATGCATATTTCACCAAAATTCTTCTTTACTCGTGACCTTCAAAAGGATGGTGAAATAGATATCCAGCAAATCAGTTCAAGTGAAAATCTAGCAGATTTATTCACCAAGTCACTCCCAGGTACAATCTTTGAAAAACTTGTTCATGATATTGGTCTTCGGAGATTCAAAGATTTCAACTGATATTATCAAGAGGGGGAGTCGATACACGCTGTACTCTTTTTCCCTTATCTAGGTTTTGTCCCACTGGGTTTTCCTGGAAAGGTTTTTAATGAGGCAGCACTCGACGGTGTATCAATGAATGATGTACTCTTTTCTTTGGCTAGGTTTTTATCCCACTGGGTTTTTCCTAGTTAAAGTTTTTAATGAGGCACATTCATAATGGACATCCAAGGGGGAGTGTTATGAATATTAAATATGTGGATATCCATTGACTCATATTACTCTTCTAGTCAGCTTGACATAAAGAAGAAAAGAAGACATGACACAAAGCAACAGCAAAAGAAGACAAGGACATAAAGAAGATATAAAATAACCATGGTCATGTAACCAGAGTTAAATATAACCATGGTCAGGCAACCAGGGTTAGATTTCTGACTCTATATAAAGGCCTGTAATCGATTGTTTCAGGAGAACTGAATGAGAATTTCTCTCTAATTTCTCTCTAGAAATTCTATAATCCTTTCTCTAAATTCTATCAATTTTCTCTCTAATCACATATACTTTTATAACAAGTGAGAGCTATAAACGTGTTTTTAATTGAGTGGATTAATTAAGAATGGGCCCTACAATAGTACAATGTTAGGAAAACAACAATGAGATATTTTTTTCATCTAAAAAGCTAAAGATCAGTATCAGAAAACCCATGGCAAAAAATAGAAGTATCAGAAATTGGTATTACCAAAAAAATTAATATTAATTTCATTACTTGATGTTGGAAAATATTGTGATATATTAAATATTTAATTATAAAAAAATAATTTTTTATTGAAAAATAATAGAAATAGCCATTTAATTATAAGATTTAAAAAATCGGTGATAACGTGCATATTTTTCAAATAGAATCACGTGTGTAGGTGGCTCTTTTTATCAAATATAAATTTAAATAAAGATTATTTTAATTAAAAATAACACTCGGAAACTACAAAATACGTTATTTATAAGAGAAAACTCAGATGCACTGTGTTTGAGTGTATTAGTTCACATTTGGTGGATTAGAGTCCAAATCCGATTCAAGAAGGTTAGTATGGAGAGACATGAGTTCATAAAGAGAAATATCCCTTTATGATTTAACAGTATGTTTATTTTCATGTAACTATTCGCTTAAGAGTAAGGTAATTAAACACAGACCGACCACTAAACCGGCTGAGGTACTGGGTCAAGGGTCATACCAGAGTCAAATCAGAGCTAACCTAGGGCCAAATCGATGAGAAATTGAAGATTTTAGAGTTAGTAATATGAAATTTTCAAGAAAAATAAAAAAAATTGATTTAAAAAAATAAAAATAAAAATACCAAACAGGATTGGCTTCCGGAATGGACAGATTTACTTGCCGGTTCACCGATTTTGGTTCGGGAGGTTTAAGAACAACGCTTAAGAGTTAAATCTTTTTCTTTATGACTATACGTACACTATATATAGGACTTGGGATTGAGGGGTAGATGATCTAAATAACACACACAGGATATTGTTCTTCTCCCTCTAAAAGGTTCTCTCATAAGAATGTTTTTTTTTTAATCTCTTTAGTGTATTTATCATGTAACGTGATTAGGGTCAACATCAATGTTCCAGTTTCATGTGGGTACTTCATGAGTCAATCAAATTCTAGGTGCGCCCGAAACTCTTACACAGTGAAAAGAGGAAGGGATGATCATGGGTTACTATCTATATGGATTAAACGGAAAAAAAAATAAATGGAAGCCTTCTTAGATCTGATCCCTCTAGTTTTCATCAAATCACAACCCGACACTAAAATGGAAGAAATCATTGAGTATTGAAATTACTGTAAAATAGATTACGGTTATATGTATGGAGTTAAAAATCAACTATATATATCCACAAACATATAGGCCTCATGCTAAATAAAAGAGTTTCAATTGAGTGATATATATATATATATATATATTGCCAACGAGTCATAAATAGTGCGAATTCACGTAAATGTTATATTTGATATAAATATACACCCTCTCCGTCTCTTTTTATAAGAACCAGATGGAAATGTAATTTTGCTTCTTATTATAAGAAACAGTTTGCTTTTATTTAAGTGTTTATCACTTATTTTCACTTGCATCCTTTTTTTTTTTTTTTTTTTTTTGGTACAGAAAAGTTAAGGTAGGTTCGGCACCAGTCCCCTACCAAGGCCAGGGCACGGCCCCAGGGCTCTTTGAGCGCTTACAAGGGACTTACGAGATCGCCTACCAATGAGGTCTCCCCATCGGTCAGAGGGTTCGAACACACTCCCTTATGATCGGGGTGGCAAGACCTTAACCAACTGTGCCAAACCTCATTGGCATTTTCACTTGCATCCTTGTTAAAGAGATTGAGAGAAAATATTTCTAAAAACGCCAACCATTCTTTTTTGAAGTCGGGATATCGTACAATCTTGTGGACTGGGCCACCAAAAAAAGAATTGTATCCAAGTCCATCAGCTTTTGCCTTTTAGAGCAAAAGAGCAGAACATGGATACAATAGCAATGTGGTGATTGCTGAGATATTAAATCAGAAATCAATAGAGAAAAGATGTTGCGAGGGTGTTGGAAGGACATTGCTTCAGTTTAATATTGGTAAAAGTGACTTTTACTTTAATTATCAAGTGACATAAAATAAATTACATTTTGATATGTATCTTAGGTTATGAAATTACACAGTTTTAAATGTTTTTACCATTTTTAAAGAAAAAAATACTCTAAAATTATGCAGTTTTGATATATATTAAAAAATCATAAAAAATTCAAAATTGCTTTGCCTCATCACTATAAGATATTAAAATATCGATCACCCAGTTTACCTAGAACCTAATGATATTATGAAGGGTTAGATGAAGGCATATCACAGACCCCAAGACTTCGATTTACTTTCTTTTTGTGGTTTTCAGGAATGGCTTAATTAGTGGCAGGCGACACACAATGACAAAGCCATATATATAGACATGTAATTAGTTTGATACGTAACAAACAATATTTAACAATAGAGTAGCAATTAATAAGAGTGAATTTTATTCAATTTTAAAAGCACAGATTTTAGCAGGGGTCTAATAAAGTACATTATTGAATTAAATTACAATACATAACAGTCTCTCTCCCACACACATATAATAAAATAATTCCATTATTGAATCAAATTACAATACATAACAGTCTTTCTCTCTCACACATGATAAAATAACTGCAAATAATAAGCTTTGTTACCTGATTATATATGTAAACGATAGGTTGGAACAGCTAGCAAGTGCTTGAGTCTAGGAATTGCTAGACCAAACTTTTCATTCATGTCCAAGTCATTAGGAGACATGCCATTAGGAAGTTCCCAGCAAAAGCAATGCACTAATTGAGCCACAACAAATTTAACAGTGGTCAGACCCAAATTCATACCCGGACAACCTCTACGACCCGACCCGAATGGTAACAACTGAAAATCATGCCCTCGAACATCAATATTACTATCAACAAATCTCTCAGGATAAAACTCATGGGCATTTTTAGACCATACTTTAGGATCTCGTCCTATAGCCCAAACATTTACCAGTACCCTTGTTCTTTTCCTCACATAATACTCACACCCATTGTAATTAACTGTTATATCCTCCATACTCTCTCTAGGGACAAGTAAAGGTGCAACTGGATATAGCCTAAGAGTCTCTTTGATTACCATATCTAAGTAACTTAACCTTGTTAAATCAGACTCTTGCACCATTCTTTTCATTCCAACAACGTTTTGTAGCTCATTTTGAAGATTCTTCATCACTCTTGGATGCCTCAAAAGTTCGGATAACGCCCACTCGGTTGTGACAATGGAAGTGTCGATTGACCCAGTAACCATGTCTAATAATATAGCCTTGATGTTGTCTCTATCAATAATGACATGGTTTATTACTTGGTCGTCCTGTTGTACTATATCCTTAACGGGCTGGTGCATCAACGAAAGCAATATGTGTATGAAGTCGTTATTGTGGTGTTCTTGTAAATTTGGTTCTTCTGAAGAAGTGTTTTCATGCTCCGTTACTATCTTATCCAATGCATCCTCAAGTGCCTTATTGTTGCTCTTCATCTTTCGTGTCAAGCCCTGGCAACATATCACTTAAATAGCTCACTATACATAGGTATATAACAGAAATCGAATACGTATTTCTTTCTTTAGGTGAGATGGACTCCGGAAAAAACCACTAGGGTTATGGCAATAGAAGATGTCACTAGACTCAAAAAGTGCATACAAAATAATTAATAATTACCTATCAACAAAGTCCTCAAATTGGTAGTAGAATTTGAACTCACAATCTCATAGATTATGAATCCATTTTTAATCAAGAAATATAAGTCGATTATTTACCAATTGAATCGAAGGTATCACCAGAGAATAAGCCACACTAGTACAAAATTCCCTTTTTAGACCGTCATATTTAGACCGGTTATAGCGGATAAGGTCTAAAAAATTTGACCGGTGGCAGTTTTGTAATTATATAGAACTTTTAAGACCGGTTCTCAAAAAAACCGGTCTTAAAAAAATTATTTAGACCGGTTATAAATAAAACCGGTCTTAAAATATCAAAATATTTAAAAAATTAAAAATTTTAAACTTTTAAGACCGGTTATTTATAATAACCGGTCTTAAATATCAAACATTAAAAGTCCAGACTTTTTAAAAACCGGTATAAAATTTTTTTTTCAAGACTTTTAAGACCGGTTCTTAGAATAACCGGTCTTAAAAGTCATACTTTTTAGACCGGTTCTTAGAATAACCGGTCTAAAAAGTACTTTTAAGACCGGTTATCTAATAACCGGTCTTAAAAGTACTTTTTAGACCGGTTATTCTAAGAACCGGTCTTAAAAGTGATATTTTAAAAAAAATATGGATTTTTTTTTTTTAAATATGAAAATTTTTTTAAAAAAAATTTTCACCCTTTTAAGACCGGTTTTATTTATAACCGGTCTAAAATATCGACCCTAAATTTTTGAATCTCCTCTTTGTCGCGCCTAATTTTCGCTCTCTTAATCTGAAACCTCTCTTCTTAGTGCGATTACTCTGTGAGCTCGATCATCTTCGCTCAATCTCATTCTCATGTTTGTTGCTGCGGTGCTCTCACCCTCGCACTAAATGAGTTTGTTGCCGCCACAACCTCGCTTGCTCTGATCTCCTTCGTCGCGACTTTTCACTGTAGTTGCTTTTCTATCTCTAGTATGGGTCTTGCTTTGCTTGGTCATATAGACTTGTACCATGAATGTGATTTGCAGACTCAACATTTTTGAAAAGGTTGACGAAGAGAACATCAACCTTGCGTTGTTGCGAAGGAAGCATCTTTTCGTCTTTTTAGTTTTAGTATACTGTAAGTGATGATAAGAAGGAGGAGTTTCCTGAAGTTAGTATTCTTCTTTCCCTCTTTAATTATTTATGATTTTACAACGTTGTTCTGCTTTGTGTTTCGTTTGATTAGCTATGCAAGGAATTTTTTTTGTTATCTCTAACTGTGCATATGCATGGTTCATTCTCATTTTTGCAGTTTCGGATGGGGCTGAGACTCCATTTGTTGGGTTAAAAAAGAAGAAGAAGAAGAAGACAGTAAGTCATTCAGTATTTATGTAGAATATTTTTGCACACAATCTCTGCCGAAGCTATTGGAATATATAATTATATGGGGGCAATATGATGCTTGTTTTTTGATTGAAGGTTGAAACTCGTAACTTTACTAATAAGGGTGGAGATGCTGCTGAAGATTTAAATGGTAAGCAGTTGTATTATTTATTTATTGAAAGTGAAATGGCATTGAATAGCTAAATGCCCTCGTCAGAGTATTTGGATTTTGGTTCATACTTCAGGGTTATTAATTAGAGTTTATGCCCGTGCCACAAGTACTTCTGTAGCGATTCATGGGAAGCCATAAAGCTATTGCTCATTTCTTTATTTTCATATTTTTGTTGAGATGGTTGAACATCGTCATGAAGATGGCCCTGCTCTGACCAGTGCCATGCAGTTTACACCTTCAGGAATCGCCTAGGCAAGACGATGCAAAGAGAATGCAGAAACTTCAGTTTTTTTTTAAAGTACCTGAAATTAAAGAAGGAAAAGGATTGATGGAACCAGCATTTTCACTGAAACTCGTTAACTTTCAGTTTTTCAAGAGTTTCTGATTTGGGCCAAACCATATGGGAAGCGGGAGTCAGAAATTTCAGCTTTATCGGTTATTATTTCTGATGCAACACACCTCGCAGACTAGGAAGTTATCAGCTAGCAATTTTTTTTTCCATATAATTTTAGCACAAGTTTGAATAGCTTTGCTTAGACGATTATGTTAATGACTTCAATTTTATACCTTTTCTTCTCATGCAACTGCTTACCATCTGTATAATTTTAAACTCGTAACTCCACATTTATTTTTTTTTAAAAAAAATATCACTTTTTAGACCGGTTATTAGAATAACCGGTCTTAAAAGTACTTTTAAGACCGGTTCTTAGAATAACCGGTCTTAAAAGTCATACTTTTTAGACCGATTCTTATAATAACCGGTCTTAAAAGTACTTTTTAGACCGGTTATTATAAGAACCGATCTAAAAAGTATGACTTTTAAGACCGGTTATTTTAAGAACCGGTCTTAAAAGTCTTGAAAAAAAAAAAAAATTTATACCGGTTTTTAAAAAGTCTGGACTTTTTAGACCTGGTCTTCGAACAACCGGTCTAAAAAAGTGATTTTTAAGACCGGTTGCTTAACCGGTCTAAAAAATAACAGACTTTTTAGACCGGCTGTATCAAGACCGGATCCAAAACCGGTCTAAAAAGTCATTTTTAACCGGTCTAAAAAGCCATTTTTCCACCAGTGCCATTTTCTCCCCCACACGGGAGATATATCTCATTCAAGCCCAATCTAATAGCTTGGAAAAAGACTAGAACAAGTTAGCAAGGGAAAAAAAAGTCCACACATGAATTCAAGAAGAAGACCAAAAAATTGTTGGTTAAAATAGTAGGAGACCTCAATACTAGGAAACACATTTGTTAGAAGAGGTGAAAAACACGTAAAGCCTCAAATAATATTACAACCCTGAATCAAATTAAAAAAAAAAAAGAATTCAAGAAGAAGATTATACTCAGTCGCGTAACATACCTGGAGATCAAGTGCACCAAACCAAGGGACATAATCAGAAAGATTAAATGCTCCCACCAAGTTCACTGCCTGTTTAATGAGCCCTTTTAAGTTAAGCCCATCGTCCTTATTAGCACCTCCCAGGACCATCCTATAAATTATGTTCTCTATAAGCTCCCCCACCGCCTCACTTATATCAACAACCTCACGCGCCGCCGCGGCCCTCTCTAGTGACTTCACCGTCGCTCCCACCTCCTCCCTTCTCAAAGGAGCAAACATCTGCACCCTTGACGAGCTTAGAAGGTGGACCGTACACAGTTTCCTCACATATCTCCAGTACGGACCATACTCTGCAAAAGCCAGTCCCTTATTGTTGGCTCCTTTAGAAAACGGATCCGTCGCTTGTAATTTGGGTCGGGTCGCAAAAACGGCGTCGTGGGTCTTGAGGAATTGAACGGCAGCTTCAGGGGACGAAACGACAACCGCAGGGACTTGTCCCAGCTTCAACGACATGATGGGACCGTATTTTTTGGCCAGCGATTGAAGGCTGCGGTGTGGTCGTTTACCCAACATGTGGAGATTACCGATGATTGGGAGCGCCGGCGGCCCTGGTGGTCGTTCCTGGTCATTTTTTTGTCGTTTTGGAAAGAGGATATTAGTGGATATGACCAATATCAACGTCAATAGAAGGATCGCAGGAATCGCTAATGTCGAAGGAAACATGTCTGGTTACGTTGTTTGCTTCAGAGATTGAAGAGAGAACAAATTATGCAATTGCAATGTGCTAGAAACTAGAGAAGAGGTTGAACATGATGAAAGATAAGAAGATGATGGAGCAGTCCGTGGGTCCCCGTAAGATAATGCCGTACTTATGTGAAGCAGTAGGTAATCGCTCTTGTTTATCCCTTCATTTTTTGTGTGTCTGTTTGTTTGGATTAGATTTTTTTAATAATTTTTATGATTTATGAGATACGTGTGTGAGAGAAGTTTTATCTCGAGTTGTGTAAATCATGATTTGAAATCATGATTTTGGTACCGGCCAAACACACACTTATTCATTAGGATGTGTTTGGTTTGAGGTGGGGAGAAGGGATAGGAGGGGAGCGGATAAATTATTTTTTTAGGCTAGAGGTATTTAAATTTTGGATAGGAACCCAAAATTTAACAGGAATAAAAGGGTAAATTTTAGATAAAAATCTAAAATTTAAAATGAATGAAAGAATAAATTTTATATTTTTCCTATCCAAAAAGGCAATTTTATCCTCTCCCTTATCAAACCAAACACACCCTTAATTCCTGTGAAAACACACAGTCAAAGAGGTGCATTAAAGACTACTAACTTTAATATTATGATAATATTGCTCTTTCGGTTTTTAATATAAGACATATTTACTTAATTTGATTAGATTAAGGAAGTTAGTTGAGTTAGATAATATGATATATATTTTTTAAAACACCCAATTCATCTTTCTAAATCTTTCATTCCCCCTCCTCTTTTATTATTGCTAATGAAGCATTAATAAGGATAAATTAGAAAAAATTAATAAATATAAAAATTATATCTTATATTTAAAATTAATATCAACTCTCTAATAATAGGAAAAATCCCATATAAAGACGGTTGAAATAGGAAAATCTTATATAAGGTTGGTAAAATCAATAAATCTTAAATTGGGTCATTGACCCAATTTAGGATATTTAAATGTTAGTTGTTTTCCAATAATACCCCTAACACATGGTCTAAAGAAAAGAGAAAAGGAAAAGCCTCCGTTTTCAATGATCTTTACGACGGAAGAATCAGAACAACGGAGCAAACAGAATGAAGGCAATGTTTTCACTAGAAAATTCTCAAAATCAAATAAGCAATAACAGGTCCCTTTTGTTTTTGGTGAGTTCGACAGTGATCTTCACAGCGTTTCGAAGAGAATTCAAATCTAGGGAACAAACTGAAGGTTTTTAATTTTGAAAAAGTCCCAAAGATAAAATGCAATTCTTTTTTTCAGAAAAAACCAAAAACTACATCAAGTTGAAATTTTCAGTTTTAAGTCCAAACAAAACAGTGATATTAGAAACCATTCGTTGATGAGAATATGCCGTGGAGGTCAACAGAGATAAATGAATCAAAACATCATTCAACACTTGTAAGCAATTTCTGCATTACTTCTAACATGTCCTTCATTCTTTTCTATTTCATAAACTAAATACATCTCTTTATGTGTGGTTCAGATTTTTTCCCACCAAGGCAAACAGAGATATACATGAGTGTAGGATTCTTCACATAAACTGTGAGAAAATTCTCGTGGGATGCAAGCAAAGGACCGACTGACCAACAAAACTGTGGCCACACTTAATTACCCTTCATTATTGTGTATATCAGTATATATGCTTTTCGACGTCTGATATTACAAAGCACCGATGACTCACATATAAAAAAACAAATCCGTCTAAGTACATATATTAACTAAAAGGGATTAAGGAACAAAGATTTAACATTAGAACCAACTTATTCTATCCTTCTTTGCTGATTTTCTAACTGTGTCGAGGCCTGCAATGAATTTTCTGCCGTTAGAGTTCTTACATAGTGTGTAAACAATATAGTTTTGGCTCCAATTTAACTTTTTTTTAATAACTAAGGGATATTAAGGTAATTTGGCCCAATTTCTAAATCCCTAATTATGTCACATAATCTAATTAATAATATGTTAAGTTTAATAACTTAAATTAGAATTTGGGTAATTCAACCGTCTTTATATGAGATTTTCCCCTAATAATATGTTATATTAATTATCGAAGGAGTAGTAATTTGCATGACCGCTCACATCGTGGGTGTACAAAAATAATGCAATCCTCTTGTTTGACCACTTCGTGACAAGAAAAGGTGTAGTTCCCTCCCAACTTTTGTGGGAATATACTTTTTGTTTTGTTTTTTTAAAACTTTTATCGACTTAAATCTTGACAGTAAAGCATGCAAATCAATTTGATAGAGTGAAGTATCCTGGTTAAAAAGGTAAATATCAACTAGCTGTAATAATATTATCAACACCCGTTTTCATTTTGATATGCGCAGGGTAATAATGAACAAGTTCCACAGGTAAATAAAAAAATACAGTTATACTGATAATAAGTATTTGTTTAGAGATAATCATTAACAGAGCAAAATTCACAACTAACTACAAATATGTACAGAATATCCCAAAATATTCCAAGTACCGGCTAAATATAACCACCAGCTGTGTCTCGAGAAACATGCCCGTCAGTTTCCCGTAACTGTGTCCTTACCTTTTGAACTACTAGCACCCGCTGTGACATTTTGATTTACAAAAAGGGGTGATATTATGAAGAATCCCAGTAAAAACATGCTATCGTTCATAGAAAATGTAAAGAGTAAATATGATATGTGCCATGTATGTACCAATTAATGAACACTATAAACACATCATCTGCATGTATACATGAGTAGGACCTAGCTCCACTATTCTGCACTGGTTGGGTTCTCACCAACTCCAGTGTAATTGCCTTTGACACTACTGGCCCCTCTCTGGGTAAAGCATGTTGATTAATAAAGTACATTTACAACAATGGAATCCATACAATCACATAACTATGGCATGATGTATGAAGGATAATGTCTTTACTTCGAAGTTCTATCGACCCCTTTTTTTGTGTATTGTGAAACGTGTCGACTTTCGGCTCCCGATTCTTTCCTAAAATATTAAATGTACAAGAAATAAGTCATAACCTATCAAAGTATCATTTTAGACACTTCTATAGTGTTTCTTGTGGTTATATTAGCCTACGGTGAAAATTTACCAAAATGCCCCCAGGACCCCAACTCGGCCCAATGGCACGTTTTCCCAAATTTTTGACTAAGGCTATCCTGACGTATTTTCATCCAAGAATTCATTTCCGGCCTCAAAATTACCAAATTCAATGTCAAATTATAAAATTGCCCTTAGCAACCCTACTTTTAGGGTTTTATGAGCATTTTCCGTAATTATGCTTTTTTGGGCTTTTCTGAAAATGTGCCCAACTGTAACCTCATCTAATTTTTTCTCCTGAACCCAATGAAATCATCAAATCATTGAAAATCCAACTCCTACCCCTAGATCTGGCCCTGACCGAAATTATGGTATTTTCTGGAAAAAAATTGGGATTTTGCAATTTCAGCTCCGTAAACGCGTTCCTTTCTATTCCTAACCACTTTATTAACCATCTAATTGAGTTATAACAACCATTTGAACTAAAATTGAGCAACATAACTCTTAGGGACATACTTTTCCAAAATTTAAAACCAATGGTAATTCGACGAAATTTCACCGATTAAATTGCCCACAGTAGCCAGAATAGTTAATATACGAAGGTTTAGAAGTTATCTCAAGCTCCCACAAGCTTTTCCCAAATATGGCTGAAACCCTAACCTTTAGAGAATAGATTTTTGAGCCTCCAAACCTTAAAGAACAAAGAAGAGTAGCTTAGGATCGGAGTTATACGCGTTAGGAGCTAAATCGTTGGAGAAATTGGTTTACCTTACGAGATTTCTTCTCCTTTCTCTCTCTAGGATTTTCACACGTTCTCTCTCTATTTCAGGTTTGTTATGTGCATGAAATGCTGAAGGAAGAAGATGAGAATGATATATTCTAATATCATATATTATTTTAATGATTTATGGAATTTTCCAAAAATTCCAAAACTAATTTTTATTACATAACTTCCTACATTCATGTAATCATGCCATCATGTTCAACCAATATTTCCTTATTTATGCCACATGTAGGAGACACCTAGAGGTCCCTCCCTATGGTCTTAATTGGCTTCACAACTTGTTTCGATTACATATACACTTAAAGTTCCAATTTTGGTCAAATTTACATTTTTGCTCAAATTTTCATAAATTCATATTCAATTGACCAAAATATTCTAAATATATTTTTCACCTTTATTTTACTTAATTAATAAAAATTAACTTCAATTAATTGGAAAATAATTAATTTTGTGATAATTTGGCAAAATTACGATTTTGTCATTGCCTTTCTAATCCAATTTCTTTTCTTATTTTTCCTTGGCCATTTTCCATCTACTTTTGGACCAAATATTTTCTCTAATATTCCTTCATTTTTGGACTTTAATATTGGGCTTTTTAAATTATCCAAATTAATTCCATAATTATGTTGGCCATTTTCTCATGAAAATGAACATTTATAAAATTCATAAATTCCAGATTTACCAATATTCACCATTTTATTGAATTTTTCAAATATTTACAATATTTTTTGTGAATATAAATTTTAGGGTGTTACAAATATCATCCTAATACAGACAAATAGCATCTTACACTGCACAATCTGCCTTCTTGCTTAGTGCTGCAAAGTGATGGGCAAAATGTTGCTTTTTGTCATCGCTTTGATGTAGCTAACGAATTTATCAAATTTCAGTGTATCCTTTCTCGTTCCACTTCATCACAACAAAATTTTTTCCTCTTGGCTCTAACTTAATGAACCTCTTTCATGACACAAAACCCCCTCTGGATGCCATTTGCCTCTTTTTGCATCATCTCATTCTCGGTCAGACTGGTTGGCTAACTTGGATTATCAATACTAGATCCACTATCAGAGGCCATATTTATCTTTAATGAAATTAAGGAAAAAATTCAATTCGGTGTCATTCCATTTGAGGGGGAAAAATTGACAGCAATTATGTGATTTATGCTTTCATAGGCTTTTGTTAGAAAATCAATTCAACAAAATGAAACTTATTTGAATAATATATTTGGAAAAAAAATATTTTGATCTAAAATGATTGAAAAAGAGAAGCGTTTCTTAATACACGCGCGCGCGCTCACATAATTGGTATATGATTTAATAATTTTCTGAATATATATATATATTATGAGTTTCTAAAATTACAAAATAAAGTTAATGTATTATATTTAATGGATATATATATATATATAGCCAGATAATTGTAAAAAAGTTACATAAAGTGAAGATAGAGAGAGATATTTTTTTTTTTGGGGGGGAGGGGATAGAGTATTTGTGTATATGGTATTTTGTTTGAAAAATAAAGGTAGGAAAAAAGATGAGAGGAAACGGAAGCATCAAGATGGAAAGAGTAAGAAAGATTCAGAAAATGATGAGGAACTGTCTTTTCCTCTACCCAGTCCCTCACTTCTTATGCTTCTCCAACACAATGAGAAGCTCAATCAACAAAAAGTTGCTTTAGTTTTGAAGTCAGTTTGAGGTCATAAATCATTTATGTTAAATGGAATCCCAAACATGAATTTTGAGCTGAATGGCTTTTGTGATTTGAGAAGTTAGTGAGGATGTCAAAGGTGATACCAAACACACTCTAAATGTCTATTTGGATTAGCGGTAGAAGCTGTTTTTCCACCGTGATTTACGGTATATGAGATAAATATGTGAGAGAAATTTTACTTTGATTTACGTGAACGTACTTTTACAATGTCAACTCAAACAGACACTAATAGAATAACGTTTGGGAGCTTCCTCACAATAAGGGCGCCATTTGACGGTAGACTTTAGATTAGATTGATTGGAATTTGGAAGTATTACAGAGTATATGAAATGGTTTGTTAGTTGTTACCAATAAAAACAGATGAGTAAATAAGATCCCAAAACCTAGTCAAAGTTCATTTGTCTTGATTTCACACTCTATTCATTTTTATTGATTCCACTTTTGTTTCTTGTGAAGAAAGCACGGGATATTAACTATAAACGTGTTTGAATTAACTTAATTTATTTAGAATAAGCCCCAAAAAGTTAGGAAACAATAATGACAAACTTAGATACAGTTCATTAAGGGTATTTATTTATTTAAGCTTAAAGATTGGTGTTAGAGATTAGTATCACCAAAAATTTAATATTAATTTAAGAGAAAAATACTCTAACAACCCTTCTGTTTTGCCTTAATTATATAGACATCTCCTCTATTTTGAAAGCATACATTTAGGTCCAAACCATTAACTCTGTTAAAATATTCTAAAAAGATTCTAAAAATATATATTTTATTTAAAATTTATATAAAAATAAAAACTAATTACCCTTAATTCCAAATCCTAAATTTTAATTGACACCTTGTAAATATCACAAGTTTTTAAAAATTCGAGTAATTTTTTTTAAATGTTTGTTGTAAAAAATATGAAATTATAAATTTAAATGACTTATACAATCTTTCAAACCTATATAGTTTATTATATTTTTTGTAGAAAAAATTATATTTGATATATATTTTGTATCATTTAAGAAAAAAATAAATATATTTCAACAAATGTGGTGAAAGTTAAAATTAGGAATTAAAACATTTTGGTCATATACAAAACAAATATGAAAATTCACTATACAAATATAGACATTTACAAGACAAATAAAATAAATCAAAAGAACCCTGAGAGTTAAAAATATTTTGGTCATTTACAAGATAAATATGAAAATTCACAAGATAAATATGAGCATTTACAAGACAAATAAAGGGATTCAAAAAAACCTAGGGAATTAAAAATATTTTGGCCATTTACAAAATAAATATGAAAATTCACAAGACAAATATGAGTATTTACAAGACAAATAAAATAATTTATAAGACAAATAAAGTAAGGGCATTATTATCTTTTCACCCACAAAAATTAATTTCATTTTGACCACGCGAGTGCAGTGAAGTTTTAGAAAGTTTTGGGGGTTAACTGAAATTAATTTGCTATGAAGGGGCTAACTGAAATTTTCTCGAATTCTAATGTTAAAGAGAGGTATTTTAGTAAAACAAAAGTCCAAAAGTCAAATTTAACGGTCAATTAATGGTTTGTGTGGGTGAATATAGGATCTCATTTTATAAGAGAGTTTTGTGTAACATACATTTTATTTTTAATGAAGGCCTATATTGGTTTTCAAAATAGATGGGAGGTCTGTGTAATTAAAGCAAAATAGAGGAATACTTAGAGTATTTTACTCTTAATTTAGTTACTTGATATTGGAAAATATTGTGAAATATTAAAAAAATGTAATTACTAAAATTTTAAATTTTTATTGTAAAAAATAAAATAAATCGGTGACAATATGCATATTTTTCAAATAAAATCACATGTAGATAACTATTTTTGTCAAATACAAATTTAAACAGAAATTATATTGATGACAATTAATGTCACTTGGAAATTGCAAAATAAATTCTTTATTAGAGATGCACTGGAAAGTGGAGGGGATGATTATGGGTTACTCTCTAAGGATTGAATGACAGCCTTCGGAGATCTGACCTCTTTAGTTTTCATCACATCACAACATGACACTAATGGAAGGAGTCGTTGAGCATTGAAATTATCCTAATAAGTGAGATTATGTTTGTTATGTAGAGTTAAAAATCAACTATATATGATTTTTTTTTTTAATTTTGCCAACCAACTATATATGATATTTAACAACTACAATATAGGCTTTATGTTTCATGAAATAGTTTCTATTGAGTCATATATTATTTATAAATTATAACAGTGCGAATTCACATAAATTTTATATTTTGTCAACAACATATGAATTTTACATTATATATAAATATATACTCAGTTCCTTTTTTTCTAAGAAGCAAATGAAACTATAGCTTTGTATCGTATTATAAGAAATAATTTGCTTTTACATAAATTAAAGCTTGCAATAAGCTTTATTTTTGTATTCATTTATATTGATATTGATTAGAACTCCAACACTTTGTTTCAAAGCAAATGTGTAAGATTAATATTAAATTAATTATTGGGAGCTTCGTCACAATTAGGACTCCATTTGACAAGGGTTTTAGATTGATTGGAAGAATTATATATATATAGGTAAATGGGCTACTTTTCCTCGGAATTATGACGAAGGGACAATTTTGTCTCGAAAGTGTTAAATCTAAAGCAATTTTGTCCTGATTTTTATTTCAATTAATGTTGACTGTTAATTAACTAAATATGCTGAACTGATAGTTCATGTGTCATCCGCGTAATTTTTGTCTTGGATTTAGGTGCAAATTTATCTTAAAAATTTTCACTTAACATTATTGTTGCTTTAGAAGTTTCTTACAAAAGTCCATATGCTGGAGCTCCGACTTCTTTGAGCTTTCATTAATTAACATGTTAATATTAAAGTACATCTCCTTAATTTCAGGTTCTGGATGAAATACATCAGATTTGGACTTTGGTTTATGAACAAAGTATATTCCCTAATTGATAAGTACAAGTTATAAGTTTTAATTTTGCCTGCTACTATAAGCAAGCACATGGGGCAGCAGACAAACAAGGAGTTGGGTATTTAAATAACACATTCCTCTTTTTTTTTTTTTTTGTTCAAACACATTCGTCTGTTTGGATCATCATGTGTGTTGAGCCCATTATTATTGAAATGTTTTAATATGAAAAGATGTGTTTTTTTTTTGTTTGTAAAATCATGTTCTTGTGAATTAAGGGATTTATATAGAGAGTTTTGTAAAGACGTGTGGTAATCAAATTGTAACACATCAAATTTTATATTTACAAAAAATATATTGTAATTAATTGAGAAATTCAATAAAATGGTGAATATTCATGAAATTTGGATCTTATGAATTTTTAAATATTCATATTCGTGAGGAAATGGGCAAATTAATTCAATAAAGAAATTAAATTACAAAGGTAATAGCGAAATCATAATTTTTCAATTTAGCCCAAGATTGATTATTTTCCAATTAATTGGAGTTGATTTCAATTAGTCAAGGAAAATAAAAGAAAATGTATAATTGGATTATTCTTGATGAAATAAATCAAGAATTGTGAAATTAAAGGGAATTATACTTAATTCAATTAATTGAATTATGAAATTATTGAAACACATTTTATTTTCCTTTCTCTTCTATAATTTCGCCCAGCATGTGAATCATAGAGGGAAAAATGATGGGTTAAGTAGCAAATTTGTCCCAGAAGTATGGGTTCAGGAGCAATTTTGCCCTTGAAGTTTTTTGGGGATCAATTTCACCCTGGAAGTTTCAAAACGTAGCAATGTTGCCCTTTTCCGTTAAATAACAAACGTTAACCATTAAAAAATTGACGTTGACTATTAATTTTTTAACGGAAAAGGGCAACATTGCTACATTTTGAAACTTCCGGGGTGAAATTGATCCCCAAAAAACTTTCAGGATAAAATTGCTCCTGGACCCATACTTCCGGGGCAAATTTGCTACTTAACCCAAAAAATGACCTATGAGATTTAATATGCCAAGTGTTATGATCATATGAGGAAGGGACTAAATCAAAATTTATTTCCAAAAGCACATGTCAAATATCTACATTATCATGGTAATGATGACAATGGTGGAGTGTGTACTACATGGAGGTATGGTGGAATGCATGATGAGAATGAGATGGAGTAAACACAATCCACTACTTGAGTGCATAAGTTGAGTACAAGTTTTGAACTAGTTGGAAGAAAACTCATATGGCTAAAGAAGAGAAGGGGGATGGTTTTTTTTATGCTAACCAAGGGAGAAAAGTACTTCAATGCAAAGGGAAGCCAAATGGAGTAATTATGTTATAAAATGAAGGAGGTATGGGTGGAAACATGGGTTGTGACAAATGTCATATTATGGTCCCTTGATTAAATCATATGGTGAAAGATGAATGGAGTCAAATTAATAAACACATTTCCCTCCCTCTTCATGTACACATTTCGGCCAAGCAAGGAAGAGAGAGAGAGAGAGAGAGAGAGAGAGAGAGAGAGAGAGAACTTGGAAGAGCAAAGAAGACTTAGAAAGAAGGAGGAAGAAACTTGAGGTAAGAAAATGAACTCTTAAGCTTTTCTTGTAGCATTCCCTAGATTCTTCTCTAAACTCTTGTTCCTCGTGAATCCATGGTGGTGAAGACACACTTTGAGATCAAGAAGAGAGGGAGGAAGCACCTAGAGTGAGAGGATCCAAGAAGCTTAAGAGGTAATTACACCAAACTCAAATATATACTTGTATGAAGTTGATATTGAAGTTTGTTGTTGATTTGGTAATTTTTGGTTGAGTTGTAAATTTGGAAAAGCCCTAATCCTAAGGGGTTATGTTGCCCAAATTTCTGTGAATCATGGTTAAGAAGTGTTTAAATGAGTTAATGAAGGATTGGAAGTGAAAAAGTACAAGTTTTGAAAGCTAAAAAACAAAACTCCATTTTTTCCATTTTCTTTCAAAACTTTCGGCCAGCACTGTTTTGGGGGTAGGAGCTGGATTTTCATGAAATAGATGGTTCCATTGGATACAGTGGGCAAAAATAGGTGGGGTCACAGTTGGTCACTTTTTCTGAAAAGGCTGAAAAAAAGTATTTGCAAAAACGCCCTAAAATCCCTAAATCGGGGCTGTCAAGGGTATTTTCATAATTTTATAGTGAGTTTGGTGATTTCGAGCCAGGAAATAGATTCCTTGGGCAAAAATATGTCAGGATAGCCTAATCAAAATTTTTGGAAAACGTGCCATCATGCCAGGGTACAACGGGGTTGGGCTAGGGTCCCGGGGGCATTTTGGAAAATTTTCACTATAGACTAATATAACCACAAGAAACACTATGGAAGAGTCTAAAATAATACTTGGATAGGTTATGACCAATTTCTTGTATATTTAATATTTTAGGACCGAGTTGGAAGCCTGAAGCGACACGTTTTATGAGGCATACTAAAAAGGGGTTTAACAAACTTCGAGGTAAGGACATTATCCTTCATACATTATGTCATAGTTATATGATTGTGTGGATGCCATTGTTTGTAAATGTGCTTTATTAATCAACATGATTTACCTAAAGAGAGGTAGTTAGTGCTAGAAGTGCACTTACATTGGAGTTGGCGGAAGTCCAACCGGTGTAGATTGTGGGGTTGGGCTCTACACATGTATACATGATGATCATGTGTTTATATTGTTCATTAATTGGTACATACACTACTACAAAAAAGTAAAGTTGTGGCGTTTATAATTGCATCAGATGTGGCGTTAGAGAAGTACCACATATCTGGACGCCACTAAAAGAAGCTGTGGCGCTTGAAAGCGTCACAACATTTAAATTTTTTTAAAAATAATACCCTCCTGTGGCGCTTGTTGGAGGAAGTGCCACAGGACGGGGGTCTCCTGTCAATAATCGCCACAGGAGACCCCCCCTCCTGTGGCACTTCCTCCAACAAGCGCCACATGAGGGTATTTTTTAAAAATTTAGCTAAAGAAATTATTTTATTTTAATTTACAAAATAATATTAATTGTCCAGATTTATTTTCAAAATTGAAGATATTGAGTCCAGTGTTAAACTAGAAACTGTTGGCAAAAAAGTTAAGCTAAAGAAACTTATATTATGATACAAATATTATATTTTTCTTAATCATGCATATGGACTAGACTATTTTCTTTTAAATTACTAAAATAAGGTTTTTTGAAATTAAAAATTTTTTCAGGCAAAAATTGTTAAAATTGCTTAAGCCTAATATGAAATCAAGTACTCCGGATATGTAAAGATATCTTTTATCAACATGCTAAAGGCATTACAAAACATGGTCCACTTTTGGTTTTTCTTTTCTTTTGAAATATTATTTTTTTGGATAACTTCTTTTGAAATATTATATATATTCTCCACTTTTTAAACACAGATTAGAACATAGATATCAATTTGAAATAAAAAATTGCAGGAATTATATGCCAATTTTAAAAAAGGAAGAAGCATGTTGAACTTACAAGCTTAATTGATCAATGCAGTGGAGTGGGGGACCATGTTGCCCGTTGGTGTCGCAATCTTGAGTAAGGAGGAAGAGGAGTGGGGATGGCGGTTAAAACAAAACAAAGAAGTAGATTCGATGATAAAGACGTGTATGCATGTGGGTATGTTTTTAAGTGTGAAGATGATAGGAAATGGAGGGAGGGGGCGACGGTCATCCACTGCAAGAAGCTGTAGTGTAGATGAAAAGAGAAAGTGAGAGAGGAAGGAATAATTAAAGTGGGATGAGTCAAAATAAATTAAAAGAGAAGGAAGGGGGCCACTGCGTGGGAAGGGGAGAAAAGATAAGGGTGGGAGCAGGGGGAATTGTGATTGGTGGGAAGTGAATAGTGTAATTCATTAAAAAGGTCAAAAAAATTTTTTTTTTATATAAGTTGAATATTTGACAAATTTTTTTTTTTTAATTTAATAGAACCAGCTGATCCAGGCGCCACAGCTGGTCCTTTTTTTTTTGGAATTCCTACACCAAAATTTTTTTTTAATTAATAACACCAGCTGTGGCGCCTGGATTTCCAGGCACCACAGCTGGTCCATTTTTTAATTTTTTTTTGTTTTTTTGAATTCCTACACCAAAATTTTTTTTTATTTAATAACACCAGCTGTGGCGCCTGGATTTTCAAGCACCACAGCTAGTCCATTTTTTATTTTTTTATTTTTATTTTTATTTTTTTTGGAATACCTGCGCCAAAAATTTTTTTATTTAATTATTATAGAACCAGCTGTGGCGCCTGATTTTCCAGGCGCCACAGCTGGTAGGATGCACCCAATTGTGACATCTGCCTTGGCAGGCGCCACAATTGGGTCTACCAGCTGTGGCATCTAGTCTACCAGGCGCCACAGTTGGTACCCAAAATTTTAAAAAAATAAAATAGAAAAAGAAAAAGAAAAAGAAAAAAAAGGCAGTTGTGGCACTTCTTTAAAGAAGTGCCACAAAATGTGCGCCACCTTTCAACCTTTTTGTAGTAGTGATACCTTAGAGCATATATCATATTTATTTTTCACATTTTCGATGAACGATAGCATGTTTCTATTGGGATTCTTCAGAATCTCACCTTATTTTAAATAAACATCTCAGCGGATGCCAGTGGATCAAAAGTCAAAGGTGTAGACACCGAGAAATGATTGGCACGTATCTCGAGGCAAGGTTGAAGATGGTGGTTATAATTAATTTGTGTCTAAGATATTTTGGGAAATCCTGTAAACGTTAGAATTTCTGCTATATTTCTGTATTTTTTGTATTTCGTTGATGAACAACGTTGGGATTGTAAACGAATACTTTTATTAGTATAATTGTACTTTTCTGTATGCCCACAGAATCTTGCCTTTATTACTCTTCGATTATCGAAATGGAAACGGGTGTTGACATTCAAACCATTACTTGCTAAAATGTTGTGTTGAATATATAAGAAAACTCTACATGATATAAAGGTATAACTCTTCATATGTCTGATCATGGATCAACATATAAGATTCATGAATCTAACAAATTATCATGAATTTTAATTAAAAAGGTGTTGCTTCAAGAGGCACCACTTCAAAGGATTACTTCATGGCCTATAAATACCTATCACCATTAGTCCATTCCATCACATAGAAATCACAAAATAAGAGATCAAACTTATTGCCTTTATGCTTGAATGCACACAAAGATAAAGTCAAATGATCACTTTGTGAAAGTCATTGTTGTCTTAACTTGAGTGTTGGGAGTGCAATTCATATCTAAGGGTTTTCATTGTATCCTATAAAAAAGTTGCCCGTCAATCCAAATTGCACCCTATAAGATAAGTATAGATTGGGGAGAATTAAACATAAAGAAAAATGTTGCCCACGCCGTGAAGGGATCATGTAGTACTCTCTTCTTCATCTCTTATTCTTGTACTCATCGAGAACCAGTCCCACCAACAATTATTCAACCACATTCATGGTGATGATGGATGTTTGTATAAATTTTAAAAATTACTACTTTCACTCTGATAATGATATATCTCATTTATTAGTTTTATCATTAAATGTGAAACACTATTTATTACTCCCTCCGGTCCTTGATATAAGACTTAGGGAGTTGATATTGATCATAAATATAATCTTAAATATAAGATATAGTTTTTATATTTATAAATCTTTTCTTAATTTACCCTATCGGTACTCCCGCAACCATAATCAAGGAGAAGAGAGAATGAGGGAATTAAGAAAGATGAATATGGTGTTTTAGAAAGCATATGCTATATTAACTAATTTAATTAATTTCCTTAATGTAATCAAATTAGGTAAATATATCTTATATTAAGAATTAGAGGAGTATTTTTTTAATGCTCCCAGAAGTGGCTTCCATTTTGGTTTGATTTATTTTTTCATAGCAGAGCCAGATTGATAGAAAATACAAAAGTAAAACTACATAAAAAATTTTTAATTAATTTTTTAATAAAAGTATCATTATTTATAAAAGGATTAAAGAGCTATTTTGTCCCGAAAGCTTTTCAGGGGGCAATTTTGCCCCAAAAGTGTCAAATCTTGAGCAATTTTGCTTGAACGTTATCCCAATTAAGTTTAATTGTTAGTTGACTAAATATGTTGAGTTGGCAATCCACATATCATTCATGTCATTTTTGTTTTGGGGTTATGTGCATATTTGCTCTGAAAGTTTTCATGCATGAGCAATTTTGTCCTGAAAGTTTCCAAATCGTAGAAATTTTGCCCTGGCTATTATTCAAGTTAAGTTTGCCCATTGTGTGACCAAATATGCTTATTTGGCCATTCCATGTATCATCCACTTTAACTTTTTCAAAATTAGATTTAAAAATAAGTAAATTTTTTATAGCTTAAATAATGTTATGACTTAGAAGCAATGTATGCCTCCCATTTATATGCATTAGGAGAACAAATACGGAATAATAAATAAATGATAAAATTATATATTCATATAAAAAAAATTTAATGATGTAAATTATAAATATAATAAAAAAAATCATTTTTTTCATATAAATAGAACCAAAAGAGTCTATAATACTTACCAACTTGTTGGTAATCTCCTTGTTCATGTGATGATTAATGTTAATGTGGCCCTCTTTATTTTGTCTAACCAATCCCAATAGCATTTTGCGGGATACAATAATATATGAACTCTCCTTCTCCACCACTTCTTGCTCAAGGCTTGCCTACCCTAAGCTCCCTCTCCGGTAGGTATTTTCTTGTTTACCCCTTCCTTTAATTCCTGTGAAAATACACAAGATTCGGGTCAAAGGGTTACATTAAAGACTACTGACTTTAGAATTATGATTAAATATTATTCTTCTGGTATTTAATATAAAACATATTTATCTAATTTGATTAGATTAAGGAAGTTAGTTGAATCATTTATTATGATATGTATTTTTTAAAACACCCAAGTTATCTTCCTTAATTAACTTAATCCCTTTCCTCATTTGTTATTGTTGATGAAGTATCAATAAGGGTAAATTAGGAAAAGATTGATAAATATGAAAAAAAAAAATATCTTATATTTAAGACTAATATCAACTCTCCAATTATGTGTGATATTAAGGATCAGAGGAGTAATACTTTGTACATATTAAAATAATGCAATCCTCTTGTTTGGCCACTTCCTGACAAGAAAAGTTGTAGTTCCCTCCCAACTTTTGTGAGAACATTTTTTGTTTTGTTTTAACCTTGAATAACTTTTATCGACTTCAAATCTCGACTATAAAATATACAAATCAATTTGTTAGAGTGAAGTATCCTGGTTAAAAAGGTAAATATCAACAAGCTATGATCATATCATACTAATACAGACAAATAGCATCTTGCACTGCACAATCTGCCTTCTAGTGCTGCAAAGTGACGGGCACAATGTGTTTTTTTTGTTTTTGGTCATCGTTTTGGTGTAGCTAATGAATTTATCAAATTTCACAATTTATCCTTTCTTGTCCCATTTCATCACAACAAATTTTTTTCCTCTTGGCTCTAACTTTATGAACCTCTTTCATGACACAAAACCCCCTCTGGATGCCATTTGCCTCTTTTTGCATCATCTCATTCTCGGTGAAGATATAGATACAGAAATATCTTTTTTGGGGTGGGGGGGAGGAGGGGAGAGTAGGTGTATATATGGTATTTTGTTTGGAAAATAAAGGTAGGAAAAAAGACGAGAGGAAACGGAAGCATCAAGATGGAAAGAGCAAGAAAGATTCAGAAAATGATGAGGGACTGTCTTTTCCTCTAGCCCCTCCCTCACTTCTTATGCTTCTCCAACTCAATGTGAAGCTAAATCAACAAAAAGTTGCTTTAGTTTTGAAGTGAGTCTGGGGTCATAAATCATTTATGTTAAACGGAATCCCAAACATGAATTTTGAGCTGAATGGCTTTTGTGATTTGAGAAGTTAGTCAGGATACCAAAGGTGATACCAAACACATTCTAAGTGTCTATTTAGATTAGTGGTAGAAACTGTTTTTCCGTCATGATTTACGGTGTATGGAGTAAGTATGTGAGAGGAATTTTATTTCGATTTACGTAAACATACTTTTACAATGTAAACTCAAATATGTACTAATGGAATAACGTTTGGGAGTTTCCTCACAATGAGGGCTCCATTTGACAGTAGACTTTTAGACTAGATTGAATGGAATTTGGAAGTATTATAGAGTATATGAAATGGTTGGTTAGTTGTTTACCTATAAAAACTGAAGAGTATAAATAAGATCCTAAAACCTAGTCAAGGTTCATTTTTCTTGATTTAACACTATTCATTTTTATTTATTCCATATTTGTTTCTTGTGAAGAAAGCACGGGATATTAACTATAAACGTGTTTGAATTGAGTTGATTTAGTAAGGATGAGGCCCACAAGGTTAGGAAACAATAATGACAAGCTCAGGTACTATTTATTGAGGGTATTTATTTATTTAAGCTTAAAGATCGGCGCCAGAAATCAGTATCCCCACAAAAATTTAATATTAATTTAAGAGAAAATTACTCTAACAACCCTTCTGTTTTGCCTTAATTATATAGACCTCCCTTATATTTTAAAAACATACACTTAGATCCAAACCATTAACTCCGTTAAAATATTCCTAAAAGATTCTAAAAATATATATTTTACTTAAAATTTATATAAAAATTAAAATTTATTTACTAATTTACCCTTAATTCTAAATCCTAAATTTTAATTGACAACTTGTAAATATCACAAGTTTTAAAAAATTTGAATATTTTTTTTAAATGTTTGTAGTAAAAAATATGAAATTATAAATTTAAATGACTTATACAATCTTTCAAACCTATATAGTTTATTATATTTAATAGAAAAAAAATTATATTTTTTATGATATTTTTTATCATTTAATAAAAAATAAATATATTTCAAAAAATATGGTGAAAAATTAAAATTATAAATTTTATAATCTCAAAATTAATAAATTTTTAAGATATTAGAAAGTTAAAAAATCTATTAGAATTAAGTTTGATGGTATAATTTTTTTGGCCCATATATGCATGTGTGTTTAAATAATTCTAAGGGAAAATTTTAGTTAGCCCCCTGACAACAAATTAATTTCAGTCAACCCTCATGTAACACCCCAAATTTTATTTACAAAAAATATATTGTAATTATTTGAGAAATTCAATAAAATGGTGAATATTCATGAATTTGGATCTTATAAATTTTGAAATATTCATATTCATAAGGAAATGGGTAAATTAATTCAAAATTTGAATTAAATTATAAAGGGGATAGCAAAATCATAATTTTTTCAATTTAGCCCAAGATTAATTATTTTCCAATTAATTGGAGTTAATCTCAATTAATCAAGGAAAATAAAAGAAAATGCATAATGGGATTATTCTTGGTGGAATAAATCAAGAATTGGGAAATTAAGGGGAAGTATACATAAAATCAATTATGTCAATTGTGGAATTGAGCAAAGCAATTTTTCTCTTCCCTCCCTCTTATTATTTTCATCCATGCATGAAAGAAAAAGAAAAAAATGTTTAATACATGAATCTCTCAATGATGACAAAGGTGGAGTGCACTCTAAGTGAAGACATATGCATGGTGGTCATAATGAAAAGGTATGGCATAAAGAAGAGGGTATGGTGGGAGGTATGGGAGGATGAATAGTGTGCATGCAAGGTGGTGTAATCTTGACCCTTGATTATATCAATGGCTAGGAGGAAAGATGAGGGAATTAATAAAACATGTTCTTTTCCCTTCCCTTCATACACTTCACGCACAAAGCAAAGAGAAAAGAGAGAGTGAGCTTGGGAGTTTTTGGTGATTTAGAGAGCAAAAGGAAGTAAGAGCTAAGGTAAGAGCTTGTTTTCAAGTGAATAAGCTTCCTATATTATGTAGTTCATCCCCTAATCTTTTGTTCTTCATGGGAATCATGGTTTAACAAACTACTCCCTCTGGTCCTAGTTATAGGACATATTTACCTAACTTTGGAGAAATTAAGAATAATAGTTAAAGTAGTTAATCTTATTTATTTTCCTAAAATGCCCTTATTTAATACATACAAGAAATCATATTTTGTTCATGTTGATCACTTGCCTTAATGTAAAACAAGTGATCTTGCATGTCATTAAAATGGAGTTATGCCGGTTTGGTTCAAGTAGAATTAAAAAAAAATGAAAGTTACAATTTTAAAAAATAGAGATGATGACGTTAATAGTGTTAAATTGATTTTCTTACCCTTTATTCTTATAAAATAAAAGAAATAGTAGAATTGAGGTGTATGTGACATTAATAAATTGCAAGTATTACTTACTTCATAGAATACATAGGTGTATTATAAAATTATTATTATGTTTCATTATTATTGCGAAAGTATCAATGGGGGTATTTTGGGAAGAAATTGACAAAAATTAAAACTTTGTCCTATAATTAGGACCAAGATCAACTCCCAAATATTGTCTTATAATTAGGACCGGAGGGAGTATTCTTCAAGGTTGAGGGGAGAGAGAGGACGTCCTAGAGAGAGAAACATCAAGGATCAAGAGGTAATCTCTAAAATTTCAACTTCTTAGTGTATTGAAGTTGTTGTTGGTGATTGTTGTTTGGTTTTGTGATTTTTGGGTTGAGTTGTAAAATTAGAAAAGCTATAACCCTAAGGGGTTATGCTGCCCAAAATCCTTTAAATCATGGTTATGAAGTGTTTAAATGAGTTAAATAAGGATTAGAAGTGGAAAAGTACAAGTTTTAGGAAATAAAATACAAAACCTCATTTTCTTCCATTTTCCCCTAATATTTTGGCCAGGACCAGAACTGGTAGTAGGAGTTGGATTTTCATGAAATAAATGGCTCCATTGGACTCAGTGGGCAAAAATAGGTGGGGTTATAGTTGGGCACTTTTTCGGTATAGGCCAAAAAAGCATAATTACGAAAACGCCACTGAAATCACTAAATAGGGGTTGTCAAGAGCATTTTCATAATTTGAAAGTGAATTTGGAGATTTTGAGCCCGGAAATGGATTCTTTGGGCGAAAATAAGTCAAAATAGCTTTGGTCAAAATTTTGGGAAAATGTGCCATAAAGGCCGAGTACGGGAGCCGGGCCGAGTTCCCAGAGGCATTTTTATAAATTTTCACCATAGACAAATATAACAACAAGAAACACTATGGAAGAGTCTAAAATGATACTTGGATAGGTTATGACCTATTTTTCATACATTTAATATTTTAGGACCGAGTCGAGAGTCGGAATGACACGCTTTACAAGACACCGTTAAACAGAGGATTATAAAGCGTTAAGGTAGGGATATTATCCTTCATACAGTATGCCATAGTTATATGATTGTGTAGACGCCAATGTTTGTAAATGCGCTCTATTAATCAACATGATTTGTCCAGAAAGGGGCCAAAAGTGTCAGAGGTACTTACACTGGAGTTGGTGAAAACCCAACCGGTGCAGAATAGTGGGGCTGGGCCCTACTCATGTATACATGCAGATGATATGTTTATAATGTTTATTAATTGGTGCATACATGGCATATATCATATTTACTTTCTGCATTCTCTATAACGATAGCATGTTTTACTGGGGTTCTCCGGAATCTCACCCTATTTTTAAATAAACACCTTAGCGGGTACCAGTGGGTCTAAGGGAAAAGATGTAGACGCCGGAAAGTGAACGGCACGTGTCTTGAGGTGAGGATAAGATTATGGTCATAATTAGTCTATTTTGTCCTCGCCTCGAGACACGTGCCGTTCACTTTCTGGCGTCTACATCTTTTCCCTTAGACCCACTGGTACTTACTAAGGTGTTTATTTAAAAATAGGGTGAGATTCCGGAGAATCCCAGTAGAAACATGCTATCGTTCATAGAAAATGCGAAAAGTAAATATGATATATGTCATGTATGCACCAATTAATGAACATTATAAACATATCATCTGCATGTATACATGAGTAGGGCCCAGCCCCACTATTCTGCACCGGTTGGGTTTTTACCAACTCCAGTGTAAGTACCTCTGACACTTCTGGCCCCTTTCTGGGCAAATCATGTTGATTAATAGAGCGCATTTACAAACATTGGCATCCACACAATCATATAACTATGGCATAATGTATAAAGGATAATGTCCATACCTCAAAGCTTTAATATTCCCTTTTTAAATGTGCCTCAAAGAACGTGTCGTATCCGGCTTCCAAATCGGTCCTAAAATATTAAATGTACCAGAAATAGGTCATAACCTATCCAAGTATCATTTTAGACTCTTCCATAGTGTTTATTGTGGTTATATTAGTCTATGGTGAAAATTTACAAAAATGCCCTCGGGAACCCGGCCCGGCCCCGCCGTACCCGGCCCGATGGCACGTTTTCCCAAAATTTTGACTAAGGCTATTCTGACTTATTTTCACCCAAGGAATCCATTTCTGGGCTCAAAATTACCAAATTCACTTTCAAATTATGAAAATACTCTTGACAGCCACTATTTAGTGATTTCAGTGGCATTTTCGTAATTATGCCTTTCGGCCTCTACCGAAAAAGTGCCCAACTGTAACCCCACCCATTTTTGCCCACTGAGTCCAATGGAACCATTTATTTCATGAAAATACAACTCCTACTACCAGTTCTGGTCCTGGCTGAAATATTAGGGGAAAATGCAAGAAAATGAGGTTTTGTGTTTTAGCTCCCAAAACTTGTACTTTTCCATTTCTAATCCTTAGTTAACTCATTTAAACACTTCATAACCATGATTTAAAGGATTTTGGGCAGCATAACCCCTTAGGGTTATGGCTTTTCTAATTTTACAACTCAACCCAAAAATCACTAAACTAAACAATAACCACCAACAACAACTTCAATACACTAAGAAGTTGAGATTTTGGAGATTACCTCTTGATCTTTGATGTTTCTCTCTCTAGGACGTCCTCTCTATCTCCTCAACCTTGAAGATTAGCTTGCTAATCCATGATTTCCATGAAGAATAAGAGATTAAAGGATGACTACACAAAATAAGAAGCTTTAATCACTTTGGAACACAAGCTCTTACCTTGATTTTCTTCCTCTTTCTTTCTAGCTTCAAGAGCTCCACAAACTCACTCTCTCTTCCTTTTCTCTATGGCTTGTGCGTGAAGTGCATGAAGGAGGAAGGGAAAATATGTATTAACTTGTCATCTTTCTTCCTAGCCCTTGATCTAACTAATGGTTGAGATTCCTCCACCTCTTATGTACACCATACCTCCCACCATACTCTCTTGCTTTAAGCCATACTTCCTCAACTTTATGCCATCCCTTGTCATCATTTAGGTCCAATTGGATTTGACTAACATTTTTCCTTATTTTTCCATGTATTGAACGAATTTTAGGGAAGGTAGTGGAGAAAAAAAAATGTTTTTCATATATTCCATAATTCATATAATTGAAAAATGTATAATTCCCCCTAATTCCCCAAATTCTTGATTTATTCTACCAAGAATAATCCCATTTATGTATTTTCTTTTATTTTCCTTGATTAATTGGAGTTAACTCAAATTAATTGGAAAATAATTAATCTTGGGCTAAATTGGCAAAATTATGATTTTGCCATCCCCTTCGTAATTTAATTTAATTTTTGAATTAATTTGGCCATTTTCTTATGAATATGAATATTTCAAAATTCACAAGATCTAACTTCATGAATATTCACCACTTTATTGAATTATTCAAATAATTACAATATATTTTTGGTGAATAAAATTTGGGGTGTTACACTCTGCCTCGGAATTGTGATGAAGGGACAATTTTGTCCCAGAACTGTTAAATCTAGAGCAATTTTTCCCCGACCGTTATCTCAATTAAGTTTGACTATTAGTTGACCAAATATGCTTAACTGGTAGTCTATGTGTCATCCGCATCATTTTTGTTTTGGATTTAGGTGCAAATTAGCCAGGAAAATTTTCAATTTGCAGTAAAATTGCTTTAGAAGTTTCTTACAAAAGTTTAGATGCTGGTGCTCCGGTTTGTTTGAGCTTTCATTAATTAACATATTAATATTAAAGTACATCTCTTTAATCTCAGGTTCTCGATGGCATATATTTGATTTTGGACTTTGGTTTATGAACAAAGTATATTCTATAATTGATAAGCACAAGTTTTAAGTTTTAATTTTGCCTGCTACTTTAAGCAAGCACATGGAGCAGCAGACAAACAAGGGAGTTGGGTATTTAAATAACACATTCCTCTGTTTGGATCATCATGTATGTTGAGCCCATTAATGTTGAAATATTTTAACATGAAGCGATATATTTTTTGTAAAGTCATGTTTTTATAGATTAAGGAATTTATATAAAGAGCTTTATAAAGACATGTGTGGTAATCAAACCACCACTTACTAAAATGTTGTGTTGAAAATATAAGAAAACTCTACATGATATAAAGGTATAACCCTTCATATATCTAATCATGAATTAACGTATGAGATTAATGATTCTAACAAATTATTATGACTTCTAATTAAAAATGTATTGCTTCAAGAGACACCAGTTCAAGAGATTACTTCATGGCCTATAAATATCCATCACTATTAGTCCATTCCATCACATGAGAAATCACAAAATAAGAGATCAAACTTGTTGCCTTTATGCTTGAATGCATACAAAGATAAAGTGAAATGATCACTTTGTGAAAGCCATTGCTGTTTTGGTTTGAGTGTTGGGAGTGCAATCTATGTCTAAGGGTTTTCATTGTATCCTACAGAAAATTTGCCCATCAATCCAAATTACACCCTATAAGATAGATATAGGTTGGGGAGAATTAAACATAAGGGAAAATGTTGCCCACATCGTGAAGGTACTGTGCTGTATTTATTTCTTCATCTCTTATTCTTATTCAACCACATTCATGGTGATGATGGATATTCGTATAAATTTTAAAAATTGCTACTTTCACTCTAATAATGATATCTCTCATTTATTAGTATTATCATTAAATGTGAAACACTATTTATTACACCCTCTTGTCGTTGATATAAGATTGATGGAGTTGATATTGGTCATAAATATAATATTAAATATAAGATATGGTTTTTATATTTATAAATCTTTTCTTAATTTACCCATATCGATACTCTCTCAATCATAATCAAGGAGAAAAAGGAATGAGAAAATTAAAGAAGATGACTATGGTGTTATAAAAAATATATGTTATATTAACTAATTTCCTTAATCTAATCAAATTAGATAAATATATCTTATATTAAGGATTGGATGAGAATTTTTTAATTCTCCCAAAAGTAGCTTCCATTTTGGTTTGATTTATTTTTTCACAGCAAAGCCAGATTGATTGAAAATACAAAAGTAAGACCGCATAAAAATTTTATAATTAATTTTTTAATTAAAAGTTTCATTATTTATAAAAGGGTTAAAGAGCTATTTTGTCCCGAAAGTTTTTTAAAGGGCAATTTTTCCCTAAAAGTGTCAAATCTGGAGCAATTTTACTTGGACGTTATCCCAGTTAAGTTTTATTATTAGTTGACCAAATATGCTAAGTTTGTAATCCATGTGTCATCCACGCCATTTTTGTTCTGGGTTTAGGTGCAAATTTACCCCGAAAGTTTTCACTAATAAGCAATTTTACTCTGGAAGTTTCCAAATCGTAGAAATTTCGCCCTGGCTATTATTCAAGTTAAGTTTACCCATTATATGGCCAAATATACTTATTTGACAAGTCTATGTGTCATCCACTACAACTTTTCAAAGTTAGATTTAAAATTAAGTAATTTTTTTTAAAAAAAATACATCCCACTTGAAGGATTAAAGACAATCAAAGAGATGAAAACATATTGTGCGGTTAAATAAAAATTAAAGAGGTATTTGCCTATCTCAATGTCATTGGAGTATGACGGCAAAGAGTTTTTGATGGCCTTATTCTTTGCAATCTTCCTTAGTGTATTATGCATATAGTGATTGAGTCTTTTTCTTCATTACTCTCAAGTGAATGCAAGTTCCTCTTCCATATGTAACTTGTTCTTCTTCAATGTTGTTAATGCTACTAACTCAACATATCTGGTCAACTAATTGTCAAACTTAATCTAAATAATTATCAGGGCGACATTGCTAGAATTTGAAAACTTTCAGGATAACATTGCTCCTAAGTGAAAAATCTTGGGCAAATTCGTATCTTAACAAAACTAATGTGGACGACGTGTGGACAATCAGCTTAGTATATTTAGTTAATTAAGGGTCAAACTTAATTGCGATAACGGCCAAGATAAAATTGCACCCCAAAAAAACTTTCGGGCCAAAATAGCCCTTTAACCATAATATATATATATATATATATATATATATGTTGAATGGTTTATTACCAATAAAAAAGATATCTCTAGAACCTAACGTGACTTTTTAATAAAGCAAGAAAAATATAACTAGATCCCAAAACCTACTAAAAATGATTTTTTTTTTATGCTCTGCATTATTTTTATTTTTTTCCCATATTTGTTTATTGTGAATAAAAAACGGGCGTACTATATAAATGAAGAAGTGGATATTTGTGAATTGTGGATGGCAAAATTACACAATAACCATAATATGGTAAAGGATCTACTTGGTTCAAGTCGGTTAGGAAGGATTTTTTATGGAGGAGAAAGGAGGGAAGGGGAGAAATTTTACAATTAATTTGATTGGATTTGAAGGGATTGGAGACAAAGGGTATTAATATTACCCTGTTTGGTTCTAAGAAGGCGGGGAAGGAAAGTATTTTTAGAGTGAAGGAGCAAAAATACCTATCTACATATCCCGCATGTATGTTTGACACCATATGTAATTATTGGGTGTAAAAATACATATGATCATTAAAAAGAGGGGGGAAATGTCAGCTCCATTATTGAAGGCAAACGTCCATTAATTTTTGGATTTGTGAGCCCCAGTTTAATAATTTTTAAATAATTATTTGAAAAACTCTCACCCTCTCCCTATTCTAGCACCCCTCCCCCCCAAACCAGAGCCTCACCTTCACACCGGCAATGACTCTCTCCGGCCACCCAGATGGCTATCGCCTTTGTGCTACCGCCCTTCTTAATGCCCTTTTATAGTCCATCATCAAAACTTTTCTCTTCATTAACGGAGTCAGAAATTAACGAACATTTGCCTTCATTGATGGAGCTAGCGTTTTGTCCCTTTTTTAGTGATCATAGGTATTTTTGCACCTAAGATTGTATATGGTGATAGATGCACATGCAGGATATGTAGATGGGTATTTTTACACATTTTCCCATGAAATAATTATTTAAAAATTATTAAAGTGGGGCCTACAAAACCATAAATTAACGGACGTTTGCCTTTATTAACAGAGCTGTCATTTTTGTCCCCTTTTTTTTTTTAATGATCATAGGTATTTGTTCATACAAATATTGTATATGGTGCCAAACGCATATGCGTATGCATATGGGTATTTTTGCACTGTCGCTTAATATTTTTATACAGACAACTTTACTCTCATTTTATTTAAGTTGCTTTTTTTAAAAATTTTTCTTTTTTGCTAAGCATAGGTATCCTCCCATTGGAGGTAATCATATTCGAAAAATTGTCAGGCACTAAATGTGGGCATCTCTCCCAGTGATGATTCAAATATTGGTTTGTCACGTTGTGAGGGATTAGCCCTTTCTGCTAAATCCAACCCGTAGGTTGGTTGCTTTTTCTTAAACTTTTTAAAATCTTTGAGAAAATATATTATAAATAATTTAATATATGAAATTATAATTTTATCATTATCAAAATTAAATAAATATAATTGTAATGGACCATACTAACCCTATGTGAGACAAGTAGCCGTGTTTTCTTTCTGGGTGCGTCACTTTCCGTCGGGGAAAATATTCTTTGGTTGTTCGGCATTGTGGGGCCTATTCATTGTTCCTTTTGCACAGACATTTTTTAATAATAAATAATAAATAATTTCATTGAGACAAAAAAGGACTAGACTAAAAACAATTAAATAATGAAGAAGAAAGAATTTCATAGCACTTTCACAGAATTCATTTTGAATGTCGCTGAAGGTTGATAGAAGATGGAGATGTGAAAGGAGGGAGGGAGGGATCGAGGAATAGAACCGGGAAATCGGGCCGAGTCCGTCAGTCAATTCATTTAGGCACGAGTCTGTTAAGGGTTAGGCTTATGATTTAGAGTCTCCACAAGGAGTCGGGCCTAAAAAGACCGGCCCTAGCCCGTTTAAATTTTATTTTTCAACAATTACAACTGTTTCTCTTTATGCCTCTAATGTTTTTACAATTTCCTTTGATGATGCATTTGATGTAAGTTTTAAATTTGTTTGTCAACAATTACAACTCATTATTATTACCCTATTATTTACTTGGATGTTTTATAATGGTGCAGGATTATCAAGATATTTATGCAAATATGTATCATTCTTCTTTGAACAAGTCTAACCAGGAAACATATTTGGAAGAACCAATACTAAGGCCCGACAATTGGAAAGATTTGGATGTCTTGAATTAGTGGAAGAACAATCAACAGCAATTCCCAATTCTTTCAAGGATGGCGGTTGATATCCTTAACATTCCAAGCACTACAATAGCTAGTGAATAAGCTTTCAGTATTGGTTCGGGTGTTTTAACAAAGTATAGGAGTTCCATGCTTCCAGCTAATGTTCAGGCTGTAATACCCTGAAATTTGGGATTTGAGGCTTGAGAATAAGCCTGAAATAAGTGGACTACTAAGTCCCAGTTAAACAGGAGCCCAAATTTATCCCCTAATAATTCTTATATCTTTAGGGTATTAAGAAAGTAAAATGGTAAACTTTGGAGAATATAATTATGTTTTCGGTGAAATCGTCTATGAGATAGTAAGCTTGTCATATGATTTTGAATGACCAAATGATGATAAACAATTATGCAATTTTATAGGATAAAAGTAGATATCCTAAGCTTTAATTTGATAGGTCATTTGACTCAAATAGAGCTATATACAAAAAGATATGAATTTTTAACGTCAGCTCAGGAAAACTATGAAATTTCTAGAACAATATGCAAAGATTGAAATTCTAGAAATTTTGTGATTCCATCTAGAAAAATTATATATTTTTATTTGAAACTAAACTCAATAAGGGTTCTATAGGTTTTGGAATCACTCCAAGTTGATTTTTCTAGAATTAGTTATGCTTTTTCAAAGTTTGAGTAGAAAATCTGCTAGAAATTGCTGAAATCCAAAAATGGGAATTATGACATCATCATAATTAAAGATGACATAAGCTAAATGTTATAAAATCATCATCCTCTTCCTCCATCAACCAAAAACTGTGCAGCACCATGGAGAAAGAGAGAAAGGGGGGAGTTTTAGAGAGAGAAGAGGCAGAAAACTTGCGAGGTAGGTCGATTTCTTCGGTGAATTCGTATATAACGCGTATAATACTACTCCTAAGCTTTTCTTCTATGTTATTTAAGGTGTTTGAGAAGCAAATTTAGTGTTCAAGAGAGCTAGGGTTTCATCCATAAGAAGAAAAGCCAGTGGGAGCTTGAGGTAACTTCCAAACTCTTGTATATTGACTATTCTGGCTGCTGTGGGCAATTTAATCGATGAAATTTCGCCGGATTGCCATTGGTTTTAATTTTTGGAAATGGGTTGGCCTAGGGGTTATGCTGCTCAAATTGGTACTAAATGGTAGGTGTAACCTAATGGAATAGTCAATAAAGTGGTTAGGAGTAGAAAGAAACGTGTTTACGGAGCCGAAACCGAAAAACCCCGATTTTTCCCGGAGTTCTTATAAGTTTCAACCAGCTCTAGAAATGGGTCTTAGAGTTGGATTTTCAATGATTTGATGGTTCCATTGGATTAATGAGGGAAAATTAGGTAGGATTATAGTTGGGCACTTTTTCGGAAAAGGCCAAGAAAGCATAATTACGAAAATGCCCCTAAAACACTGAAATAAGGGCTGCCAAGGGCAATTTTATCTTTTGGCAGTGAATTTGGTAATTCTGAGTATAGAAATGGATTCCTTGGGCGAAAATATGTCAGGATAGCCCAGGTTAGAATTTTGAGAAAAGTACAGCCGGACCGGGTATGATGGGGCCGGGTCCCCGGGGGCATTTTAGTAATTTTTCAAGATAGGCTCACATAACCCCCAGAAAAACTATGGAAGTGTCTAAATAATATATTTGACATTATAGGATCGAATATAAAGCCCCGAGCTGTTTGCACGTAGATCGAGGCACACGTTTCGAGGCGGAAAAGGGTTAAGGTAGGGGACTTACCTTATTTTCATGTATTTGATATCTTTGCTTGTGTAGTGATGTATGTGATTGCTTTACTTGATTGTGTAAAGCATACTTGAATAAATGAAGCTCTGTTTCTGCTTTCGATGTGGCCATAGTTTTATTACATGAAACATTGAGCATGCAGAAATGTCATTATGGAGCATACATTTAGTTAAAGCTAACATGTCATACACATAGTATCTATCATGCATACATTATGGTATCTGTTTTCTACTGAGATTATCTCGAATCTTACCCTCCCCTACCAACAATTTAGACAGGAGGCGATAGAAGATATGCAAACAACAATGCAGAGTACCGTACGAGGGGATTACAGTAGTGAAATGAAGATGGGAAGAAGTCTCCGTTTCACTGGGATGAGTTTAGACACCCTAGTAGCCTTGTGCGGCTACCTTAATCGTAAGTATCATGTACAAATCTCTATGAGGAATTTATGTAATCATGCACATATTATTATCAGTATAGTTATATTATTCTTGTGTTGCCTACCGAACCGCATATCATTTTCCGTGAATACTCTGAAAATAAGGTTAAAACATGGTAAGGGCGTGACACAGGCTCTAATTTATACTCGCAACTGGTTGCATGGATTCAAATATAATGGTGATTTAGTAATTTATATGTATTTTACTGTAGTTATTTCATTTACACTTTAAATTACATATGATGGTGATTTATTATTTGTTGCAGATAATGGAGGTGATAATGCATATGACAGTGGAGAAGAAATAAAAAGATTAGATATTTTTGTTCCTGAAGCTGAAGAGGAGTCTACTTATAGTTAAGCATAAAAGAATGTCATTGATGACATTGATAGTGATGACAATTTTATTCATATTGTTTAGTGTTTAGTTTACCATTATGACTTGACTTGCTTATTTATTTGATTGTGTTTTGTGTACTTGTGGTTGTGAACTTGTGGACTTGTGGTTAATTGGTGGTTGTGTGTGGACATTAGTTTTAGTATGGACTTAGGCCTTAGTGTTTGTGTTTTGTTAAATATGGATAGTGTTTGATGTTTTAGTCTTTAAGCATATATGAAGAAAAAAGGTGCTAAACAAGCCCGAAGCCCGCAGGCACTAATCAACTCGAGTCGACCCGTTTTCCCAGTACTATAGAGGAGTAGGCAAAATGATAGTTTGGGAATATTCAAAATTAGTTTGGGTATTCTAGTTATGAGAATGCAACATATTACTCCTTTTCAAATCCCCAATTTTAGTGTATATTTATTTTAACTTTTTAGAATTGTTTTTGCGATTTATAAGGTAAGTATGTGACAGGAGTTTTGTCTTGACTCAAGGAAAATAGCTTATTAAACTATGGTTTGAAGGTTTGCCAAATAAGCATGATGAAAAGGGAAATTTTAGAACATTTTCCTTCTTTTTCTAAAAATTTTATAGAGCAAAATCCCTCACTTCCTATCAAATTCCCCACACCAAAACTAGCCTTCAAGCATTTACTTGAGTTGATTAATTAAGAATGGGCCCACAAAGTTAGGAAACAAAAATGACTAAGATATTTTATTCATCTAAGCCTAAGGGCCTGTTTGGTTCAAAGGAATGGGATAAAGGGGAGGAGAGGGGATGGAAGGAAATGATAGAGTGTTTTCTTGTTTAGTTTAAGATAAGATGGAAGGGGAGAAATGATAGTAATTTACCATTCTACCCTAACATATTTGGTAATATTTTCTATTTATACGTTATATAAATTAATTTACATCTTATCTAATTAATATAATGACATTTTTATTTATAATTAATATAATGATATATATTTTGTTTAAATTTAATTATATAATAATATATTTTTTAACTATAACTGTATTTTTTATTTATAATATAATAATATATTTTTAATATAAAATATATTTTTAAAAATATATTATTATAAATTTAATAAAATTAATATATTTTTCATTATAATACTATTTTTATAAAAAATTATGTTGACATATTTTATGATTATAATATTTTTTTAATTTAAATCAATTTTATAATAATATTTTTTTTATCTGTAAAATATAATTTTTTTACTAATTATATTTTTTTAATGATAAAATATATATATATATATATATAATTTTTATATTAAATTAATTTGAATAAAAATAAATTTTTAAGTATAATAATTGTTGTATAATAAAATATTTTAATAATAATAATAATATTTTTTTACTTATCATAGTATTTTTATCATGGGCACTATTGAAATATTACATAAATTAAAAGATAAAGTGGTCCAAAATATTAGCTCCCCTCTAAAACCCCCCAATTTAGAAGGGAGCCAAAATAAGCAGAGGTGGGAATGCGGGCTGGCTCGCGGGTTGCGGGCCAGCCCGCGCGGGTTGGGGATTTAAATGTGGCTGGCTGAAGTAGCCCGCCCCCTTCGCGGGCTGGCTTTTGCCAGCCTGAGCCCGTTTAGGCGGGCTGGCGGGCCCAAATATATTTTTTTAAATTTCACTCTTTTTTTTTTAAAAATATACCCTCTTTCTGTTTCACCCGCTCATATCACACTTCTTTTTTTTATACATTTATATTATAAAGTCAATTTCATTCTTACTTTTCTTTTTTTTTCATCTATTCACATCACAAAATTATATAAACACATATTTTTTAAATTTGATAATAGTAGAATAAATAAATATAATATGAAAATAAGTGTCAAATAAAAAATATGGGGAATTAATTAAACACATCATCAAAGGAAAGAAGATAAGGGATACTAAGAAGACATTTTGAGGAGAAAAAAATCAAAAAAATCAAAAAAGGCCAGCCCGCACCAACCCGAATTTAATCGGGCCACCGAAACCCGCCTCTTTTTGGCGACTGGCGGGCCAGCTCCCCAGCCCGCCCCATTTTACTGGCTCTAAAAATAAGGGGGTCTGGAAAGGAAGGGAAAGAAAACTTTGGGATCTTCTCCCCTCCAGAATTTCAAAGTAAATGAGGGGAGGGGCTTATTTTTCCTCCCCTTCGATCCCCTCCCCTCCAACCAAACAAGCGCTAAGATGGGTACCACAAATTAGCATTACCCAAAATTTAATGTTAATTCAATAAGGGAAAATCATATTGAAACACGGTTGAACCACCCAAATTCTAATTTGGGTCTCTAAATTTAACAAATCATTAATATGACATATAGAATATAGAGGGATTTAGAAATTGGGTCAAATTACATCAGTACCCCTTAGTTCCTAATCTTTTCATATTTTTAATTATTTAATCCTTTTCATAAATAAATTACTTTGAAACATCAATTAATTATCCCATGTGTATTCAAAAAAAATTGAGGGGGAAAGGAATATCTTGTGATATTGAGGATCCAAACTTTGTTTAATATTTAAAAAAATAAAGAAAACCAGTTTATAGAATATAATCTAAAGGAATCACGCTTAATTAAATGTTTATAGTAAAGTTTTTTTGTAACTAAAAACTTCCTTGAAAATGAAAGTTCAAGAGTACACTAGTGTTAAGGTCTAATGAATAAAACAATGTGTAAAATGTGTGTCTCTTAAATATTAATAGGGAGAAGGATATAAAAAGAACTTTGAATTTGTAAAATCTCAAATCAAGTATATCCCATAAAATGAGTCGTAAATTGTTTATTAAGTCTCATCATTACTTTATCAATTCTTGATAACAAATCTGATTTGAAATTTTTCAAATTTAAAATTATTTTTCTGTCATTTTCCCATATTAATATCTCAAGTGGAGGGATGCACGAGGTTATTGGACTGATGCTTTTTTACCCCCTTATTTTTTATTGAATGCATATACGATAATTAAGTGATAATTCAAAGTAATTTATTTATGAGAAGGATTATTTTAAAATGTGGAAAGATCATAGACTAAGTGGCATAGAGGTAATTTGACCGAATTTCTAAATTCCTCTATGTTCCAAAATACCCTGATTAATAATTTTTTTAGTGACCCAAGCTAGAATTTGGGTAGTTCAATCATCTTTTAACAGGATTTTCCCATTTAATAACTTGATGTTGAAAAATATTGTGATATATTAAAAATTAAATTACAAAAAAAAATTAATATTTTATTTAAAAATAAAACAACTATTTAATATGTACTTTAATACAAAATAGAAAAAAAAATCGGTGACAATATGCATATTATTCAAATAAAATTACATGTAGATAACTATTTTTTGACAAAATTGTAGGTAGGGAATTGGGCTCACTTATAAACCAAGGGCATTGGGTAACTTTGTTGCATTGGCTGAAGTAGAGTATTAACCATGAAGGAATTAGCTCTAAATCTCGTGGTTTACCTAGTATGGAATCCCGGCGGTCTTAAGAGTTGAATTCGCACCCTTTAATGAGCTTGTTCAACATGTTAACTGCTAAACCCACGGACTAGTGGCATGTAAGTAACGATTTTTGTCAAATAATAATTCAAACAAATATTATTTTGATGACAAATGTAATTCAGAAATTGCAAAATAGCAGGGTTATCAAACCCAAACCGGACTGGCTAGGTCAGACCAGAAACCGGTGATCTGGCCATGAAATCGGTCTGGGTAGGTCCCTAACCCAGTTTTTTGGTCAACCTAGTGTGACCCGGTCACAACTCGGTCAGCCTGGGCTAAACTCATCTAACCCTGGCGAGTTGCTGGGTTGACTCGGTTGGATTTTAAAAAAAAATTAATTTTTTTATGGGTAGATGGCAATATTAATTGAAGTTAATGATAATTTATATGTCTATTACTTTAATGATTAAAGGATTGTATGTAGGAATATTTTGTTATCATCTATCTATTTTGATAATTTACTAGAAAGAATATTTATGATTGATGATTATAGTGTTCTTAGATAATCGATTAATACTATTATGTTAATATGTCAAAGAAATTATAAAGAATGTTAAAATAAGTATATGATTATTTTATTAGTGATTCAAGGTATTGAATTGGTTTTGGATAGCATGATACTATGATGAAAATTTAGATTATTTTTTATTTTTTTATTCCCCATTGGTGTGACCCCGGGTTGACTCCGAACTAACCCACTGACCCTTAATCTATTGCCTCGACCTGTTCAGAGGTTGGTTTGAGATTGATTACCTTGCAAAATTGTAAGTTCTTTATTAGAGATATCTCAGATGTTATTAGAAAGAGATGTGTTGGAAAGAGGAAGTGATGGCTATAACTCATATGTGCGGGAAATACGAAGTGATGGCTATGGGTTCTTCTATGGCAATAGAAGCTAAAACAATAAAAAGTTGATTAAGTTTTGAAATTAGTTTGGGGTCATATGTCATTTATGTCTAATGCGATCCCAAACATAAATTTTGAGCCTAAATGGCTTTTTATGATTCGACAAGTTATTTTAGTTGCACTACTACAAAAGAGGAATTTAACGGCACCCTTTTTTTGAAGCTTCTTTGAAAAAGCGTCATCGCTAACAGTTTATTTTTTAAAAAAAAAGTTCTAGAAGCTACGTCGCTTCTTAATATAAGCGCCAAATGTTAGTATTAGGCTTGTACAACACTTTCTTAAACAAATGCCGTATATAACATTTAGTTAAAAAAAACGAAAAGCCAAAGCTACAACGCTTCTGAAGATAGCGCCGTAGCTGGGATCATTTTTTAGCATTTTTTATATTTAAAAAAATTTTATTCGGCATTTAAAAATAAAGTGTTGGATAAGGTTGGGAGAATATAAGTCAAAAGATATCAAGTTTCAAGACATAGTTATATTGAACTCAAAAGATGAACAAAAGATAGAAAGAGAATGTAGGATTTCTAAGTCAAATATAATAACTAAGTAATTAATCTTAATTTGAACCTTATTAGAGTGTAATATTTTATTTACTGACATGGTTATTAATGTAATATTAAACCAGAAGATTCGGTAATAAATCCTAAAAGACTAAATGATAAAGTCCATGAATTAAAAGCTCCTAATATATGAGTTAAAAAAAAATCACCTCCTTCATTCTTGAGATTAAAAAAAAGTAAAAAATTTTACAAATAAATAAATAAATTATATCTTGGCCGGCGCTCTCTAACGCCAATGTGTCGGAAGCCATAGCTTGGTGGGTGCTCTCTTGGAGAACACCAACCAAGCCTTGGATAGGTTCCATTGGCACTCTCCAAGAGAGCGCTAATGAAGACCCGCCTTGGCCAGCGCTCTCTGTGTCGCCGCCCAAGGCTTGGAGAGAGTGCCGGCCAAGCCTTGGATAGGCTCCATCGGCGCTCTCTTGGAGAGCGCTGGTGAAGCCCCTTCCCACCCAATATTCGCTTGTCCAGTACTCCCCTAGCTTTTTGCCACGATGTGGCAAGTAAGTTTAAAGACTTGTCATTTTTTCTTGCGTCAGTCTGAGTGAAAGTATAATGAAAGAAAAGAAAGTAGGCTGCAAGACCACTGTTGGCTTTCATGCGCAATATTGATTGGCCTTGCATGCACAATGTCTTGCCTTGGATATTATATATACATAGAGAGTTCAGATCGAGCTGAGCAAGAATAGAGCGAGAGATTAGACTGAGACACTGAGTCAATTGAGAGAGCAAAGAAGGCGAGTTCCATCACCTTCATTCCTCTTTTATATGCTAAGCACATGCATCCAAGGTTTAAGCTCCACTGATACTTCGAAGTTATTAATTAAGGCAAGCTTCATCACCTTCCTTCTTCATTTAATTTATATATATTTTTGGCATTGTCTTAGTATATTTTCTTCCATTTAATTTGCCAATGCTTTCCCTTAGACATATTTCATTATGGGGGTTATAGATTTTTATTTTTTATTTTTTTGTATTTTAACATATTTTCTTTTTTTTCTCAATAACAAGAAGTCAATCAAGAACTTGGTAATTAATTTCACTATTTGGCTATATATATATATATATATATATCACGCTTCATTTAAACACTTTCATGTGAATAATTCATTTCTTCAATTTCAATTCATCACTTTCAATTCACGTGAATAATCTTACTTTATCACTATTCATTATATTTGTCTTACATTATCATAATAATAATAATAGTAATAATTAATATCACGATTCATTTATCTTATTTTATATCAATATATTTTGGTCAAACTTACTTTGATTACGCGTTTGGATTTTTTTTTTTTTTTTTTGTGTAAGGATGCAACGGAGCTTCATGTGCAAGCGCTTTAGCTTTGTATATTTTTTTTTAGTGGGTGATGGATTCTATGACACTTTTTAAGGAAGTGCCGTAGGAAGTAGGTACCTTAGCCAGCGCTTTTATTTTAAGTGTCGTACAAGATGATAATTTAACCGGCACTTTTTTTTTGAAAGTGTCGTACAAGGTGATATAAATTTTCACATCCCGCCATTTCCCCCCCCCCATTATTGCGTTTCTCGCACTTCCTCAGCTCTCCAGCCATTTTCCAAAGAACTAATTGGTCTACCATATTATCTCCGTTCGGTTCTCACTCTACTTTTCATTATCCATTATCCCCACTCACTCCTTTCTTCGACGGCGGGAATTAGAAGCTATGTTGGTCCCCACTATTTGATTTTCTTGTCTTCTCGTGCACATTTCTTCAGATCTTTTTTGGTCACCGCACTTTTATTACGGTACAAAGCTTGGTCACTCATGTGTTGTTTGCTTTGTCTGAACCTCTTGCAAGAAGTTTCGCCCACTCGTAAGTATTTTTTTAGATAAAAGTTTAAGAACATATATTTTCTTTTTTTTTCCAAATATTTCATAAATCTTATGTGTGCTTATGATTTTTTTTTTTCAGGTTTTTATTTGAAGTTTCAACTGTCTTCTTTAAGCTTGGTCTCCTGTCTGCGTTTGTTCCCTGTCTCAGCCTACAGAAGTTTCTAGCTTGTAAGTCTTTATGTTTTTTTTATTGTTCACCCGAAAATTATTGCTAAAATTGTGCAATTTATCCACAGTTTCACATACTGCTTTACCATTATTATATTCTTTTAGATTTTGTGTATTCAATTAAGGACGTTCATTATGCTGTTGATTTTTTGTAAAAAATAAATGACAGAACATAAAAGTAATTAGTAAACTGTAAGAGGCAAGTAACTATTGTCAAAATTATTGATGCGGAAATTATGTTTTTTTTATTCTTGATGCAAAAATTATTGTCAAAATTGATGCCAAAATTGTGCAATTTATCCATAGTTTCACATGTTGCAATGTTGCATTGTCATTATTCTATTCTCTTAGATTTTGTGTATTCGATTGAACTTGAGAGATTGGTTGATTAATTGATGATTTAATACTTGGAAAAATTAAAATTTGAGGACCTTATGCTGCCGATTTTTTTAAAAAAATAAATGACAAAACATAAAAGTAATTAGTAACTGCAAGAGGCAAGCAACTAACCAATTTTTAAAATATGTTTAAAGTATAGATGGATCGAAAATGGATGTCATCTGATCAATACTCATGGGAATATATAGATGGGGTGAAAGAGTTTATTAGATTTGCAAGCGAGCATACAAATGATCCTAACAAAATCTTGTGTCCGTGCTTATCTTGTTATGGAAAGCGGATTAGTCCACTTGACTTGCTAGATCATTTAATATTTCATGGAATTGATCAATCATATACAAGATGGACAAGGCACGGCAAGACGGATGATGCATGTAGTGATCGGGTGAATACCACGATTGATCCTTCGAATGAGTTTCATCGAAGCATGTGTGATGATAAAGACGATGGTCTTCAAGAAATACTAAATACGGTCGAAGGGGTGCTTCATGACTGTCCTCAAGAATTTAAAGAGTTGAAAGTTGATGTAGAGAAACCATGATATACTGGTAGTACTAAATACACAAGATTGCAACAATGTTGAAATTGTACAACTTTAAAGCGCGATATGGATTGAGTGATTCAGGTTTCACTGCACTGCTTGAACTTGTGCAAGATATGCTCCCAGAAGAAAATATACTTCCTATCAAGACATATGAGGCAAAGCGAATACTTTACTCTACAACTGGTATGGGTTATGAGAAGATACATGCATGCCCTAACAATTGTATATTATTTCAAAAGCAATTTGCAATATTAGAAAAGTGCCCTAAATGCAATGCATCTCGATATGGTAAGAAGAAAGGAAAACGTCCGTTGAAATTCGTATGGTATTTTCCCATTATTCCGAGATTCAAGTGACTGTACAGTAATGTGGAGATTGTTAAGCTGTTGACGTGGCATACAAATGAAAGGGTTGAAGACACAAACCTTAGGCACCCTGCAGATGCCCCACAATGGAAAAAAGTTGATCATGACTACCCTGACTTTGCAAATGAAGCAAGGAACCGACGCCTTACACTTTCAACTGATGGAATTAATCCCTACGGGGTTCAAAGTAGTACACACAGTATGTGGCCAGTTATATTGATGATTTATAACCTTCCTCCGCACTTGATCATGAAACGTAAGTTTATGATGTTGTCCGTGTTAATTTCTGGGCCAAGGCAACCTGGGAATGATATAGATGTATACTTGGCTCCTTTAATTGATGACTTGAAGCTGCTTTGGGAGGAAGGCGTCTATGTGTATGATGGTTACATGGAAGAAAGTTTCACTTTGAAAGCCATATTGTTTGGCACAATAAATGATATCCCTACTTATGGTAATTTGTCCAGATATAGCGTCAAAGGATATTGTGCGTGCCCTATGTGTGAAGATGACACTCATTCAGTGCGACTAGATCATTGTAAGAAAAATGTGCACATGGGACATCGAAGATTATGAGTCAGAAACATGGGACATCAAAACATCGTTGGAGGAAGTAGAAAAAGGCTTTCAATTGTGAGTCAGAAGAAGGTAGCCCACCGAAGATGTTGACGGTGCTCAGGTTTTTGAGAAGGTCAAACACTTCGATAACAATTTTGGCAAGCATTTTGCAAAACAAATTGGGACAAGCAGCTAGAAGAAGAAGTCTATTTTCTTTGAGCTTCTATATTGGAAGTCCTTATATGTGAGACATTTTCTTGATGTAATGCACATAGAAAAAAATATATGTGATAGTCTAATTGGCACGTTGCTCAATATGCAAGGGAAGGGTAAGGACAATGTGAATGCTAGGTTGGATTTGGTTAACCTGGGAATCAAAGAAGAGTTAGCACCGGTTGAACAAGGGAACCACACTTATCTACCTCCAGCGGCTTACACTCTATCGAGGAAAGAGAATAAGTTATTTTGTGAGTTTCTCGAAGGAGTCAAAGTTCCAGAGGGCTATTTTTCAAATATAAAGAATCTTGTATTAGTGAAAGAGTTGAAGCTAAAGAACCTTAAATCTCATGATTGTCATGTGCCAATGCATAATTTCGTACCGATTGGTATACGGTCAATCTTACCCAAAAAAGTAAGGAATTCCATAACTAAACTTTGCATGTTCTTCAAGTTTATTTGCAGTAAAGTGGTTGATTCAACAAAGTTACAAGATTTGTAAAGGCTTATTGTTTATACTCTATGCGAACTTGAAATGTATTTTCCACCTTCATTTTTTGATATTATGGTCCATCTAACCATACACTTGGTAAAAGAAGTTCAATTGTACGGTCCAGTGTATCTAAAATGGATGTATCTGAATGAGTGATTTATGAAAATTTTAAAAGGGTATGTGAAAAATAGATATCGACCAGAGGGGTGTATAGCTGAGCGTTACATGGTTGAAGAAGCATGTGACTTCTATGCTAATTTTCTATCAAATATTGACCCTGTAGGGATCCCAAAGCCTTGTCATGATGGGCAAACATCAGGAAAAGGAAAACAAAGAAGGAATCACTTGATTTCCTTTTTCTGGGCGGCACAAAAAAATATAAAATAAATAAATATAAAATAATAAATAGAAATAAACAAATGGAAAGGATGTAATCAGCATATCAGTAACAAAATGGGAGTAGGCTCACTTGTATGTGCTACATGACACTGATGAGGTTGAACCGTATGTTGAAAAACATAAGGATGCTCTTTGATTGGTACATGGTGAGAGGAATAAAAATTTGATAACAAAATAGCACAATCGACATTTTCCAACTAGGTTAAATAGGCGAATTAATGATGATGTGGAGAGGAATCCTGATTTTGTCTCTGAAAACTTAAGATGGATATCGAATGGACCAAGCTTAAATGTATTGGCTTATAATAGTTATGCAATCAACGGTTACACATTCTACACACAAAAACATGATACAAGGAGCACGATCCAGAATAGTGGGGTAACACTTGTTGCTAATTCTTGACACAGATCCAGTGGGGTAACATATTGTAATTCCATACATACAAAATTAATACTCATCTTAGGAATTAGTTGTGTATTGTTTCATTTTATTTTGCTTCGTTTATTTCATTCTGTTTAGCCTTTTTTTTCCCTCTAGATTTGAATTGCTATGGATTTAATGAATTTGAGTTCAGGAAAATTGAATAATTACATAAAGTAATATTTAAAAAAAATTCCAAACATCCTACGGCGCTTCTATAAGAAATGTCGTAGGAGTATATAACTCCTACGACATTTTAAGTAGGAGCGCCAAAGGAGGTAGGAGCCTCTAACGGCGCTCTATAATGGAGCGCTGTAGGAGGCCTTTCCGGAGGAGCCTCCAATAGCACTCTATGATAGAGCGTCGTAGGAGGCTCCAACGATGGAGCGTCGTAGGATGACTCCTCTGGCGCTCCAATTTAAAGCACCATAAGAAGCTCCTACATTGCTCCACTATAAAATGGTGGAGGAAGTAATTCAATTTAAATAAAATAAATTTGTAAGCTACTACGGTTTCAAAAATTCAATAAGTGTTGTAGCTTGCTTTTACAGCGTTGAAACCTATGGCGTTTGGTAAGCGGTATAGTATTTATAAATAAAAGCGTTGTTTATTAACTTTTTTCTAGTAGTGTTGGGGTGCCTCAAAGGTGATACAAACACACGTTAAGTAGCTATTTAGTGCCTATTTGGGTAGGTGGTAAAAGTTATTTTTCTGACGTGATTTACAGTGTACGAGGTAAATATGTTAGATGAGTTTTGTCTAGACTTGCATGAACGTGCTTCTCCAATGCTAACACAAACAAGCCCTTAGATTTGTATTTGAAAAGTATGTTTACGTAAGTGAAAACAAAACTCCTCTCTCATACTTACCTCATACACTGTAAATCATGTTTGAAAAGCAATTTCTACTATCCATGAGACTCAATTTGAGAAGACTTTCAATTGACTAAAATTTAGAAGTGCTACATTCAATTCTAAATCTAGAACATAGTTTGTAGTGTAAATAGTATTACAAATTACTTAATTTGCGGCATACAAGATAAGTGTATGAAAGAAATTTTGTTCTAGCATATATGTGTGCTTACGAGCTGTGATTTCAAACTAGCAAACATATGAGATCCCAAAACCTAGTCAAAATTCATTTTTCTTGTTTTTCATACTCTATTCATTTTTATTTTTATTTTATATTTGTTTCTTGTGAAGAAAAGGCTGGTATCCCTGTACCATATATGGAGAACCGGATACCTGTGAATTGTGGACGAAAAATTAAGTGGGAGCTATAAACGTGTTTTAATTTAGTTGAATGATTAAGAATGGGCCCTACAATTTTAGGAAAAAAACAATGAGATATTTTTTTTTGTGCTTAAAGCATCCGGTATCCGGCGCTTTTTCTGGGTCCTGGCCTTCTTTGGGCCAGGTAAACCTGAGCAACCGACTACTCCGGATTCGAGCCGGGTCGGACCCTTTGGGTGTAAAGCTCTCCCTCCAGCAGAGACTCCATCCACCGGTCTCGAACCCGAGACCTTGTGGAAGGGGCTCAAGTGCCGAACCACTTGAGCCACCTGCTAAAGACAAGTATCAAAAATTGGTATTACCAAAAAAATTAATATTAATTTCATTACTTGATGTTGGAAATATTGTGATATATTAAATATTTAATTATCAAAAAAAATAATTTTTGATTGAAAGATAATAGAAATAACCATTTAATTATAATGTTTTATATAAAATTTAAAAAATCGGTGATAACATGCATATTTTTCAAATACAATCACGTGTGTAGCCTGTAGGTAACTGTTTTTATCAAATATACATTTAAATAAAAATTATTTTGAATAAACATATAACTCGGAAATTACAAAATAAGTTTTTTATTAGAGAAAACTCATATTCATTGAGATGGAATATATTAATCCACCATTGGTGGATTAGGATTATAGCTGGGAATGAGGGTCAGCCCGTCACAAGCTCGGGCCTATACTGGCTAAAACCGCCAATTTACAAAGCCCTCAGCTCTATAGGATTGGCCCTTCACAGGCTCGGGCCTAAACTCATTTTAATTCAAATAAAATTCACTTTCAAGTTTTACAATTTAGTTACTCCCTCCAGTCCTATTTATAAGCAACTTCTCTCTCATAGGGTTGGTCGCTTTTATATGGTACTTTCACTTTTTTTCTGAAAATGTAAGCTTATTTTTCCTATTTTACCCTTATTAAATACTCATTATCTCTCATATCTTATACTTATTATCTCTCATACTTTTTATCTATTATCTCTCCTATACTCTTTTCATAAATAAGGGTATATATGAAAAAAATATGGCATTTTTGACACACTTATTGCTTTTAACTGTCAGTTCGTTTTGCGCAATCAAGGAGAAATTTGCTTATAAATAGGAGCGGAGGGAGTATTATTTTACTTTAAATTGAGATACATTATGTTTAAAACTCATAAATTTCTAGTTAAAATCATTATCTAATATCCAAATTAACCTATTTTTTACAGTTTAAATGAATAAGCCATTGTGGAAAACCAAATAAATCAAACCATTTAATAAAATTCAACTTTTAAAAAAGATAATAAAAACTAAATATTTATAACATCATTAATAATATAAACATTTTAGTATTATATGAACAATTTTTAAAATATAAAAATAAAAGGGTTTTGAGGGGCGGCCATTTTAGACCTAGTTGCAATTTGAGGGGCACATTTACAAGCTTGGTCCTTGTGATAAAAGGGCCTAAATGGGCCGGCCCGACTGGCTCAACCCATTTTCCTGGCTCTAATTAGGGTCCAAGCCTAATTCAAAAGGGGTTATCATAGAGAGACATGAGTTTATAAAAAGAAATATCCCTTTATGATTTAATAGTTATGTCTATTTTCATTTAACCGTACGTTTAAGATTTACATCTTTTTCTCTATGACTATATGTACACTATATATAGGACGTGTGATTGAGGTAGATGATCTGAATAACACACACAGAATATTGCTCTTCTCCCTCTAAAAGGTTTTCTTATAAGGATGCTCTCTTCTCTTTCTTTCTTTGGTGTATTTGCTGTATAACGTGATTGGGGTAATTCTCATCAGTGCTCCAGTTTCTTGTAGATACTTCAACGAGTTAATCTAATTCGAGCGATTAATTCCAAGTACGCTCGAGATTTTTACACACCGGAAAGAGGAAGGGATGAATATGGGTTACTATCTACATGGATTAAATAGAAGCCTTCTCAGAGGCATAAATAAATAAATAAATGGAAGCCTTCTTAGATCTGATCCCTGTAGTTTTCATCAAATCACAACATGACACTAAGATGGAAGAAATCATTGAGTACTCTAAACTAGAATACGATTGTGTGGAAAGAAAGGCTCATATATGGAGAGAGCGAGAGTGAGAGTGAAAGGTGATGACACTGAGGAGGGAATGGGTGGTGACAGAAGGAATGTGGGCAATGGGGATAGTAGGGGAGGGAGTGATAAGCAGAAGTATGGGGGTCAACGAAACACAAGTGGTGGGTTTGTGTTCGGTAGCTCTCACAATACCAAACCTAGAGGTGAGGGGAGAGGACGTGAGGATGTAGGGCAGGAGCGCCGAGGCTCCCATTGGTCATATAAGGAAAAACTCCTATGTCTAGGGTGTGGGGGATTCCTGGTGCCGTATGATGAGACGGATGATATCGTGCGAGGCTGGAAGAAAATTTTTGCACAGAAGACTGTAGGCATGGAGGGGAGGGCTGTTGATAATGACCTTGAAAGCACGGACGAGGATGATGATAGTAGCGGTAGGGGAAAAGGGAATATCCTACCCTTCAGGTGTCAATGGAATAGTACATAGCATGGTGTCAACCATAGATAATCTCCCTTATTATCAAGCTGCTAGGTAACTCTAAACCAAAGCCAATATTGATTGATAAGGTTAAGCGGATATGGAAGCCGCGAGACCCACTAAAAGTTGTGCCCTTAAGCAATGATTACTACATAGTATCCTTTACTAATAGAGAAGATCAAGACTACACGTATCATGAAGGGCCATGGATGATAGATGACCACTACTTGCTGGTTCAGCGCTGGTGTCCGAATTTTAATCCATGGAGAGCCGACGCACAGAGGAGGATTGCTGCATGGCTGCGTATACCTGACTTTTCACTCTGGATTATTGGCAACATTATTGGCAAAACGCTCAAAGTGGATCGCTCGACCTCTATCTATGATAAAGGAGGTTTTGCCCGTATATGTGCTGAACTTGATCTTCAACAGCCGCTACTGCCAGCATTCATGGTGTTTGAAGAGGATAAACAGATCGTATATAAGGGACTTCACCAGGTGTGCTTTGAATGTAGGAAGTATGGCCATGAGAAGAACACATGCCCGCTACTTGATCCCTATACTGAGACTAGTCTGCAGAAAATAGGGGAGGAACCAGAATGAAAGACTCTGGAAAAGCCAAAGGAGGGTGCACGTGGTGCTGTTCATGATGCCAGTGTTGTTCAACCCCAGGTTCCAATGACCGCAACTGCTGCTCCGGCTACCAATAGGCATCTAGGACCTCATATGCTAGTTAGGCGTGATTTCAGGAGAGTGGTTAATGGCTGGGATTTGAAAGGTGCTGATATGGAAAGGAGTATAAAGCAGCAACATAATTCTCAGATTCTGGAGATGGATAAAGCAGTGGTGAAAATTTAGGGATTGCACAAAGGTCAAATGCTAAAACCAAGGGATATAGAGTTACGTAAAATAACGGCTGTGAAAAAGGATCTGAATAAGGCTTTAAAGGATAGTAATATCGAGTAGGTCCCGGTTGGATCCAAATGGAAAAGTGTGATAAAGACAAAACCATGTGGCAAGGAGAATAAAGTATTGACAAAAAGAAACCCCACACGGGGCGACGCCATGCATCATGCAAGGGCTATAGTAGAGGATAAAAACTCGTTTGATGTATTAAGGCCAGAAACGAGTCCAGTGGAGCAGCTAATAGGCTCGAGTTTGGATCATCTTAAACAAAATGATATGAATCTAGAACCTCATGACAATAGGCTTCTATCAACTAAAGAGAACCAGCCGTATAAGCAATTTAGAGAGGTGATATTAGAAGACCACCCTGATCATGAGGAAGAAACCCAGAAATTATAGGTTCCAGAGGATATTGTCCAGGTGAAGGACAGGAAATCGTCACCAACTCTTGTCATGGTTTCCCCATGAATTTCATGATATGGAATTCATGAGATGCAGGATTGAAGACGTTTCCTAACCTAGTACAGGAAATTAAAAAACACTTTCACTTGGATTTTTTAGCTCCACTAGAAACTCGAGCATCAACTGAGACTGCAGAGAAGAAGATTGGGAAGTTGGGATTTCCTCATCATACCTATATCCCATCTGAAGGATTCAGTTGGGGCATTTGGTGCTTATGGATTGATGGACTTCATAACTGTGCAGATATGACACTTAGTTCTTAACTGTGGTGTATTCAAGTCCGAATGTGGTCATCAAACGATAGCTATGGGAGGAGTTAACTCACTAGCCAATTCTCTGAGAGGACCGTGGATTATAGGAGGTGACTTCAATGCAACTCTCTTGGACTCAGAGCGCAGGTCGGGTGCCATGAACCATACTCGAGCAGATAGGGAATTTTGTCAATGGGTTGACAAAAATAATGCCCGTGACTTGGGCTTTGTAAGTCCCACCTTCACATGGCAACGAACTCATTTTGAGGCAAGTTTGGATCGAGTACTAGCTAATGAGGGATGGTTGGACCAGTTTCCTAATGATCGAGTGTCCCATCTTCCGTTCTATAAAGAAACTTGGGATGAGGCGCTACAGTGGAATGATAATATCAAGCAATTTTCAGAAACATGCATTAAATGGAACAAAACAGTCTTTAGAAGTATTGATCATTGTAAAACTAAACTCATTCACCAACTGGACGGGGTGACAAGAGCGATGAGTAGAGGAGGATGTATCGAATACTACAGAGATCTCCAAGTTGAACTGTGGAAAGAGCTCGAAGATGTGCTTACATAGGAGGCATTACTGTGGACGCAAAAAGCAAGGTCAGAGTGGAACGTTTTTTGCGATCGTAACACCAAGGTATTTCACAGCCGTGCGAATGGTAGAAAGAAGTCAAACAGGGTTTATGCTATATATCTTGACCAGGGGGTTAGTGCTATGATATCGAGGAAATTCAACAAAATTCTACCAACTTTTTCAAGCACTCCTGTACATGATGCGATTTCTTGTTCCCTTACTTACCCGGCTATTGAAGATCACCTTCTGCAAAGTTGTGCTCGTGACATCACTGTGGAAGACATTAAAGAGGCTATTTTTGGTATGGGCCCCTTGAAGTCACCCGGGCCTGATGGGTTGAATGCCCTATTTTATCAACACCAATGGGACATTGTAAGGCCTAGTGTCGTCAGAAAAATTAAGAACATCTTCAAGAACCCCCAAGCGATCTGGGATATTAGTAGGACTTTAATTGTTCTCGTCCCTAAGAAAGATCCCCCAGAGACTCTTCGAGACCTGAGACCTATAAGTCTTTGTAATGTTAGTTACAAGATTGTTACTAAAATTGTTACAAATAGGTTGAGACTCTGTATGCCACATATCATTTCCCTAAACCAGTGCAGTTTTATCCTTGGTAGACATAGCTTGGACAATATAGTTATGGCACAAGAAGTTGTTCATACCATGCGAACTATGAAGGGAAAAAAAGGCTTTCTGGCAATCAAGATTGATTTGGAGAAAGCATATGATCAAATGAATTGGCATTTTCTTATTGGGTGCCTTAAGGAATTGAAGCTTCCCCAATATCTAATTGATGTCATCTCCTGTTCTTTAAGCACCTTTAAATGTTAGCTCTTATGGAATGGCTTCAAAGCATATGTGTTTCATACATCTATAGGTGTTCATCAAGGTGACCCTATCTCACTATACCTATTTGTTATCTGTATGGAGAAATTGGCTCATCTAATTCAAGAAAAACTCAATCATTAAGAGTGGCCTCCCATTCATCTCACGAAGTATAGGCCCCCAATCACTCATCTTTTCTTTACTGATGACATTATTCTCTTTTTTAAGGCGTCTGTTCATTAAGCTACTATGATTAAAGAGTGTTTGGATATTTTCTGCAATGTTTTTAGGCTTAGAGTAAGTTTCTCTAAGACATGCGTCTTATTCTCATCTAATATAAACCATTCCAGGTATGCTGAGTTGAGTGCTATCTTGGGCTTTCCTCTTACTGCGGATCTAGGTAAGTACTTAGGGGTCCATCTTCACCACAAATGTGTCACTAATGAGTCATTTCAAGCTACTATTGACAAGGTTAAGACAAGATCGTCTAAATGGAGGAGCAATCTGTTTTCACTTACTGGACGATCCACGTTGATCTCCTCTGTCTCATCGGCCATCCCAACCTACGTTATGCAAACATCTCTCTTACCCCAGAATAACCTTAAGGTGTTGGATAGGTGTAATAGGGAATTTCTTTGGGGGAGTACAGACGAGAAATAGAAATATCACTGGTTGCATGGGACTCTGCCTGTAGGCTGAAACAATGAGGTGGCTTGGGATTGCGTAATGCCAAATTCCAGAACCATACCCTTTTAATGAAACTGGGATGGAAGTTGGTGAAAAATATAGATGTATTCTGGGTCAAAGTAGTACGTGATAAGTATCGTTATGGCGAGGATCTCCTTCCATAGATCAATACAAAGAGATGTGGTTCTAATGTTTGGAAGGGTATAAAAATAGTTTGGGATACGGTTAATACTGGCATTAAACTTAATACTGATAGAACACATGCTAGATGGCGATGGGACAAATCTGGAGAGTTCTCAGTCAAGTCTGCCTATGACAAGCTTATTAATGTGAATACCGTGGCACCCCATCCATGGAGAAAATATGGAAACTAGGGGTCCCGTAATGTTTTCGCTCTTTTGCATGGTTCGTTGCCATGCAACATCTACTCACTAACAAAAATCGGCAGAAACTCGGGTTAGGTGGTGATGGAAAATGTGCCTTATGTAACTCTTGTATTGAGGACCTGCTGCATGTATTTCGGGACTATAATAACGTCAAGAGACTATGGAAGGAAGTAGTTTACCCATCTAGATGGTCTCATTTTTGCTCTATGACCTTTGTCGAGTAGTTCTAGTGGAATATTGGCTACAAGAATGACGATGGCATGAACTGGGGAGCTTTATTCATTATGATTCTCTAGTCGCTTTGGATAAGACGAAATGTATTTATTTTTGAAAGTAAACTAATCCCAACTGAGGTTATATTGGTTCAGGCTAGGTACACGTTGGAGTCTATGAGGAACACCAAAGCTGACTTATTAGGGTGAATCTGCCTGGCATCAAGAAACAGCACCCTCCCCATCGGTGGGAGCCGCTAGAAGATGGATAGGTCAAATGTAATGTCGATGACGCCTTCGCCCACACCTCATCGGCTACGGCGTGTGGTGGCCTAATCCGCGATACTAATGGTGCCCTCCTCCACAGTTTCCTATGCCGTCTGGAAAGGGGAATGCACTCACTGCAGAGTTATGGAGCTGCTTGCATGGGCTTAAAACTGCTTGGGATTTAGGCTATAGAAAGCTTGTACTGGAGACTGATTCTACTGAGGTGCGTGATATATGTTCAGCTACGATGAATGAGGATACTGGAATAGTTACTGAGATCCAGGCACTCTTAGGTCGGGCTTGGGAAGTTCGTGTTTAGTATGTTAATCAAGCATGCAATGCCACTGCTGACTTTCTAGCCAAAGAAGGGCTGAGCGATTTCAAAGGGTTCTACGCTTTCTCCTCCCCACCTCCAGGTCTCACAAGGATTATACAGTCAGACATGCAACGGCCAGACGCTGGGCTTATTGGCTAATTCGGGTTTCTTGTAGTATCAAAAAAAAAGAATACGCACTACTACAAACTAAATATTTTACTACCCTAAAGGACGTCCCTTTTTAAGTTAGGGACGTCCCTTTTTAAGTTAGGAACGCACAAAGTTCAATATTTGGTGGGAGGCTTTGGCGCTAATGAATTTAGAAAAAAAATTTCCACTACTTTAGACGTCCTCAGAAAAACTGGGGACGTCTAAAGTAGGATTTAGACGTCCCCTGCATAAATGGGGACGTCTAAAGTGAGCTTTAGACGTCCCCAATTTGAATGGGGATATCTAAAGCTTACTTTAGGTGTCCCCATTTTGACTGGGGACGCAGAAACATCACGTCATACAACTGTAGAGTTGCAGCTTTACCTTCTCTACATTGTCTTCCTTCATTTGCCATACTCGTGAGTTGCTGTTGGCTTCCACTTTCCCTGCTGCATTTGTTTTCCCTCTTCTCCCATACCCGTGAGCACACTGTCATAACTCCTTCACTGAACAAAGCCACACCTCCCCTGCATTTGTCTTTCCTCTTCTCCCATTCCTGTGGCCGTGGGTCTTGCTATTTGCTGCTGTATTCTCATAATTATTCAGGTGCGTTTCTGGGTTTCTTAAAATAGATTGGTTAATTATTTCTTTTTTTGCATCTTCTGCTCTGCCTGAAACGAGTATTCTTTCTTAAACTAGCTTTCTTTTTGAGATGTGAGTTTGCAATAGTTGCTGCACTTGGATTCTGAGAAAATCATGTGCGTATCAGACCTGAATCTTGTTTATGTGACGCAATTAAGAATTTATAGAAAAGCTTTCTCACACTTTCTGAAATCATAAAAGCAATTTATAATTGTATCATTCAATTATTATGGTGCCAATGTTTTAATGTTTAGTCGAACTTGGTGCTTCCTTTAGTTTTCAAGAACATAGGAAAATGAGTTGAATTTGAATTTGAATTCTTGAAAACCATAATCTTGTTCTCTATGCTTTTTGGTACATGAGATTAAGAATCACAAGTCCATTCTCTATTCTAAGGTTAGTGATCTTAGACCCAAGGCAAGGTCAATTGTTGTATTTCATATCATTTCTTTTTTTTTCTTTTAATTTAAACATATGGTTATTTTGTTACAGGAGAGCCATTGCTTTCCAACTCCATGGTATAATAAATTCAAAATTTATGTCCATGTCTGTGAATGTGAGTGTTGTGAAGCCTGATTCTGTGTGTGTGTGTGTGTGTGTGTGTGTGTGTGTGTGTGTGTGTGTGTGTGTGTGTGTGTGTGTGATTCATGCATTTAGGGATTTTTTTTTTGCCTCTTGATCATTTCATTTGAGTCGTTTGGATTTATGATATATCAACTAGGGGGCATGGATGTAATTTGGTTCAATTTTTAAATCTCTAATTGTGTCGTACAACCTAATTTATAATTTAAGTTTAGTGACCCAAATTAAAAATTGATTTATTCAACCGTCCTTTTATAGGATTTTTCCTTTTATTTTTCAAGAATGTAATCCTATTATATTGATCACTCTGAAAAGTTCATTTTCAATTTAGTCCTCAAATTAATAATGTTTTTCACTTTAGACCTCCTCTAAGATTAATATACATGATTCATGAATCAATTTGCACCCACATCCTTTTAGAATATGAATCATATCCTTACCAACTAAACCAACCTCAAAGGTAACATGCAAAGAGAGAAAGACCCATGGAAAATTGGAGATGGGTGGCTCAACATTTAGAGGCTGTTTGGTATCAAGAGAGGGAGGGAAAATGATGGGAGGAAAACTTTTGTTGAGTTGGATTTAAAAAGTTTAGAGAAGTGGAGTTAAAATTTTTTAATTAATTGTTCTTACTCTCTTATCTTACATTTTATCTTTTAAAAAATTTTATAACCCCATGTCTTTTATATCTAACTCACAAAAATTTTCCTTCCCCTCCAAACCCCTCATATCAAATAGCCCCTTAAAGTGGGACCCACCTTACCCTATGGTACTTTCTTTCCTTGCATTTACCTAATGCTCCGTAGTAGAGAAAATGAAGCTATGAATTTTTGTTTGGGTTAGAAGAATTAATGCTAGCTTCCTTCTTTTTACTCTTGTTTTAGTGCTATGAATTTTTATTTTACTCTTCTTAATTAGTTTAGTTTTGTTTAAATTAAGCTGAAATAGTTTGTTATTTTGATTTTGGGATGTCTCACTTTTAAGGGGAAATGTTACAAAATTTTGAAAAACAAAATAGTAAAAGGTAATTCCCTATGTTGACAATTATTCTAAACTTGAGTGTTATGGGAATGGTGTAGGTGGTAATAAAATGGATCATAGTTGGATGAATGCTTTGAGAATAAGTGAACAATATGAGAATGGGGTTAAAGAGTTTATTGAATATGCTAGAAGAAACGCTCCAGCAAAAAATGGGATGTATTTTTGTCCTTGTGTCAATTGTTTAAAAGAGAAAAGACAGGATGTTGAAGTTATAAGGGATCACCTACTTTGTGATGGAATAAATCTTCGATACATAAGGTGGATATGGCATGGTAAGGAAGTAACTGATTGTCCGTCACACAAGAAGGAAGCTGTGGATGTCATAGATGAAGCTAAAATGAAGAAAATGATTCACGATGTTGAGGTAGAATCCTTTGCGCAGTCGCATGAATATGACAGCCTACGGAGTGATGCAGAGACACCGTTGTACCCAGGGAGTAAATACACACGACAGACAGGAACATTACATTTGGTTAACTTAAAAGCAACTTGTGGGTGGACCGATAGTAGTTTCACAATGCTGCTTGAACTGTTGTGTGATATATTTCCAGACAATAATGTACTTCCAAATCGTATGTATAAGGCCAAGAAAATCCTATCTACAATGGGTATGGAGTATAAAAAGATACACGCTTGCCCTAATGACTGCGTACTGTACAGAAAGGAGTATGAAGGTCTGAGTGAGTGCCCTAAGTGTCAAATTATGGTAAGTACATAAATCTGACTGTTGCTGAGGTTGCCGTAAGAATTGTAAGTAGTTCGATCATAAGTATAAAGTTTTTTTCATATTGGGAGTGCTTAATTTTCATTTACGATAACTTTTATGCTGCAGGATAAACTGGAAGATTATAGTAGCCAAGATTTGTTCACTCCAAGTGGACAGATGAACATCTTGTCAATGGCCATTGGGAAGGTAGATCACCTCGGTCATGTTCGAGGGGAGGCAGGGGGAGTTCATGTCATGAAGTAGTTTGGCCGAGCCTCACATTCTTATTCATCACAAGCTGAACCTAGTAGGGAGCTTGTGGCCAAGATTCGCTAGAAAGTCTCACAAGAGCTCGAGGCCAACCTTCGTGACAAGCTCTGACAAGAGTTGTTGCCAGAGCTACATCTCGAGCTGATGCCTGAATCGCAAATGGCAACTTTCGAGCGTAGAACCCATTCATCCCCGGCCTTCCACAGCACCAAAGGAAGTTACAACCCGGTGGAGGAACCACTTGGCGACCCTTCTCCCACTCCAGCACTGGGAGAACCTGCCATCCTCTCTTTAGATGCCCCACTGCTGTGTGTAGTTGCAGATGCTCTCGTTCACACACAAGCTACCACCTACCATCATCAGGAAATTCCACAGCATTTACGTAGGGTGACTACGACGTGTGTTCGAGAGGGAGAAGAAGGTACAGTCATCCCTATTCCTGATTATGAGGTTGCCACGATAGCTCAGGCGAGAGGATCTTTCATCTTTTGGCCTGTACATCTTATTGGCTCAGCAGCAACACCTCCAATGGTATGGAACTACCTCACTTTTACTTGAGATGTGTTGGCATCCTACTAACAATATGTTTTTTTATGTTCTAAAAGAATGAGCAGGAAGCAGGAAAATGACCCTTCTTAGCACGACTGCAACAGATCTATAAAGGCATTCGCTAGATTGATTTGCATATGCCTATAGGGATTGTGGGCCAGGAATTAGAGTATCCATTCACAATTGATAAAGAAGATCTTAAACAATTCATTAAGTTGGAGGACCTAGATATAAGATGGGGCAAATTTGCAATCCTGTAAGTTTTTTATTTCCCATTTTTTTCTTCATTTAGTTAAGTTGATTTTAACTAGCTAATACATTCATCATTTTAATTATATTATAGCTCCTTTCATCGTATATGTATTGACTTGAAAAGAGTTGATTTATATGGATTCTTGTCTCCTGCACATACGACAAGGAACAGGAATACAGTGCAAAAAAGGACACACTATGTGGGCTTCACAATGGGAGAGAACAACTATCGTTACCTAGCACTGATTGTTCAAGGGTACGCATTTTAATTTTGTGTATTTGAGATTTTTAATAAATAATTGCCTTGCCATCTAACTTCTTTTTAATTTGTATATGTTGTTATAGTTACCACTGGAATTTGTGTGTTCTCTGTCCTCGGTCCCACATAGTTTATTGGTTTGATTCCTTATATAAAAGACCAGACAAAAAAACTAAAAGCGTCTTCAACACGTAAGTTATTTTTTTGTATTTCATTGCTTCTTGATTTTTGACTTAAATGAATTATTCTAATTTATGTTAATTTTCATTTTAATGATAGGGCATCCCAAACGTATCGAGCGCTTGGCGGGCCACACGATCGTAAAGGTGGCAAAGACCCGAAATGGTTGTTTCCAAAGGTACGTAGTTTCAAATCAAGTTCTTTTGATTGACAGTCGTTTTAGATATGCCTTTATTGATTTTAACTATTTGCTTTTGATTTATAGTGCCCTCAACAACCTAGCGGCTGGGAATGTGGATACTATGTCTTACTTTATATGTTTAACATCATTCAGAGTGCATTACGACAGATTTTGAACAAGTAATCGCTTCTTCATTCTCATAAGATAATATTTTTGGTGTTGTAATTCAATGGCAATTCATTCACTTGATTCATTATTTCATCTAAGCTTATTTTCTAATTTACAGATTTTTGACAATGAAGATGCCTACTCATATGAAGACATAAATATGATCAGAGACTTTTTGGCTGGACATCTTCTTCAACGTATACCAGAGTAAAGTCTTTAGTAGTTTGTGTAGGACATACTTTTGTGGTGGTTCTATATATTGTACATATAATTAGTGTTGTTGTTGTTGGATATAGATTGTTGTATAGTTTGTGTGGTTTGTTAGTTAATTAGTTTGCTACTCCTTAAAGTTATTGCATGTAGAACCTTGGGGTTGATCACTGTATTTCAAGTTGTTGTTTCCATTCTGCTGAACTGTTGTTGTTTTATTCTGTTGTTTCCATCTTATTTATGCAGTTTACATTTTCAGACAGTGAAATATATATAAAAAGGCCATTTAAAAAAAACCTTTAACGTCCTTAAAATAAAAAGGGACGTGGGAAATGTTTTCTCGTCAGTTTAGACGTCCCCAGTTTGGACTTGAGACGTCTAAAGGAACTTAAGACATCCCCAGTCCAAACTGAGGACATCTAAAGTGCACCTCAGACTTTAGACGTCCCCAGTCTGAAGTGGGGATGTCTAAAGTCCTGCTTATAGACGTCCCATATTTTACAGATGTTATCGATGTTTTTTTCTATGACCCTCAGATAGACGTCCCTCTGTTTTCAGATGTTAAAAGGCCAATAAAAAGGATATTAAAACCATTTTTTCTTATAGTGACAGTTGTGTGTACGGAGTTAAAAATCAACTATATATATCCACACACATACAGGCCTCATGCTAAATAAAAGAGTTTCAATTGAGTCATATATTATTTATAAATTATAAATAGTGCGAATTCAAGTAAATTTTATATTCGATATAAATATACACCCTCTCTGTCTCTTTTTATATGAAGCAGATGGAAATATAATTTTGCTTCTTATTAAAAGAAACGGTTTGCTTTTATTTAAGTGTTTATCAGTTATTTTCACTTGCATCCTTTTTTTTTTTTTTTTTTTGATACTACACTTGCAACCTTGTTAAAGAGATTGAGAGAAAATATTTCAAAAAACACCAATCGTTCTTTTTTGAAGTCGGGACATCGTGCGATCTTGTGGATTGGCCCGCCAAGAAAAGAATTTTATCCAAGTCCATCAGCTTTTGCCTTTTAGAGCAAAAGAGCAGAACATGGATAAATTAGCAATGTGGTGATTGATGAGATGTTAAATCAGAAATCAATAGAGAAAAGATGTTGTGAGGGTGTTGGAACGGCATTGGTTCAGTTTAATATTGATAAAAGTGACTTTTATTTTAATTATCAAGTGACATAAAATGAATTACATTTTGATATGTATGTTAGGTTATGAAATTACACAGTTTTAAATATTTTTATCATTTTTAAGAAAAAATACTCTAAAATTATGCAGTTTCGATATATATATATATATATATTAAAAAATCATAAAAAATTCAAAATTGCTTTTCCTCTTTACTATAAGATATTAAAATATCGATCACCCGGTTTACCTAGAACCTAATGATAAGGGTATTAGATGAGGGCATATTACAGACCACAAGGCTTTGATATACTGTTTCTTTTTGTGGTTTTCAGGAATGGCTTAATTAGTGGCGGGTGACACCCAATGACCAAGCCATATATATAGACATATGTAATTAGTTTGATACGTAACAAACAATATTTAACAGTAGAGTAGCAATTAATAAGAGTGAATTTTATTCAATTTTAAAAGCACAAGGATTTTATAGCACACCCATGTAGAAGGGGTCTAATAAATTACATTATTGAATTAAATTACAATACATAACAGTCTCTCTCACACACACATAATAAAATAATTACATTATTGAATTAAATTACAATACATAACAGTCTTTCTCTCTCACACACATAATAAAATAACTGCAAATAATTAGCTTTGTTACCTAATTATATATGTAAACGATAAGTTGGAATAGCTAGCAAGTGCTTGAGTCTAGGAATTGAGAGACCAAAATTTTCATTCATGTCCAAGTCATTAGGAGACATGTCATTAGGAAGTTCCCAGCAAAAGCAATGCACTAGTTGAGCCACAACAAATTTAACAGTGGCCAGACCCAAATTCATGCCTGGACAACCTCTACGACCCGACCCGAATGGTAACAGCTGAAAATCATGTCCTCGAACATCAATATTACTATCAACAAATCTCTCAGGATAGAACTCATGGGCATTTTCAGACCATACTTTAGGATCTCGTCCTATTGCCCAAACATTTACCATTACCCTTGTTCTTTTCCTCACATGATACTCACACCCATTGTAATTAATTGTGATATCCTCCATACTCTCTCTAGGGACAAGTAAAGGTGCAACTGGATATAGCCTAAGAGTCTCTTTGATTACCATGTCTAAGTAACTTAACCTTGTCAAATCAGACTCTTGCACCATTCTTTTCATTCCAACAACGTTTTGTAGCTCATTTTGAAGATTCTTCATCACTCTTGGATGCCTCAAAAGTTCGGATAACGCCCACTCGGTCGTGACAATGGAAGTGTCGATTGACCCAGTAACCATGTCTAATAATATAGCCTTGATGTTGTCTCTATCAATAATGACATGGTTTATTACTTGGTCGTCCTGTTGTACTATATCCTTAATGGGCTGATGCATCAACGAAAGCAATATGTGCATGAAGTCGTGGTGTTCTTGTAAATTTGGTTCTTTTGAAGAAGTGTTTTCATGCTCCGTCACTATCTTATCAAATGCATCCTCAAGTGCCTTATTGTTTCTCTTCAACTTTCGTGTCAAGCCCTGGCAACACATCACTTAAATAACTCACTAAACATAAAGTATATAACAGTGATCAAATACGTATTTCCATTTTTAGTTGAGTTGGCCTCGGAGAAAACCACTAGGGCTAGGGCAATAGAAGATGCCTCTGTACTCAAAAAATACTTACAAAGTATTTAATCATTACCTACCAATAAAGTCCTTGAATTAGTAGTGGAATTTGAACTCACAACCTCATAGGTTATGATGAGCCCATTTTTAATCAAGGAATATGAGTCAATTCTTTACCATTTTTTTTTATATATATAAATTTTAGGAAAAGGGTTGAGCTCACCCATGATCTAAGGACAGGGCGAAAGCTCCCTTCCTCCTAGGTCATACCAATAATTGGTAGGATGAGCCGTCAATTACACTCAAACGTTTACCTAGGCACCCGGGAGGATGCCTCCCCAAGTGCCACTACAAGGATCGAATCTTCTCCCTATTGGTGTGAAGGTGCGGTCCTTACCGCTAAACCCACGAATGATGGCTAATTCTTTACCAATTGAATGGGTGTCACTAGAGAATAAGCCATTTTCTCCCCATATGAGAGATATCTCTCATTCAGGCCCATCTAATGGCTCAGAGAAAAGACTAGAACAAGTTACCAAGGGGAAAAAAGTCCACACATAAATTTAAGAAGAAAATTAAAAGTTATTGGTTGAGGTGGTAAGAGACTTCAATACTAAAAAGGCACACTTATTGAAAGAGGTGAAAACTTTATACGTTCTAAGTCTCAGTAGAATTACAACCTTTGATCAAATTTAAAAAAAAAAAAAAGAATTCAAGAAGAAGATTATACCCAGTCACGTAACATACCTGGAGATCAAGTACACCAAGCCAAGGGACATAATCAGCAAGATTAAATGCTCCCACCAAGTTCAGTGCCTCTTTAATGAGCCCTTTTAAGTTAAGCCCATCGTCCTTGTTAGCACCTCCCAGGACCATCCTGTAAATTATGTTCTCTATAAGCTCCCCCACCGCCTCACTTATATCCACAACCTCACGCGCCGCTGCGGCCCTCTCTAGTGACTTCACCGTCGCTCCCACCTCCTCCCTTCTCAAAGGAGCAAACATCTCCACTCTTGACGCGCTTAGAAGGTGGACCGTACACAGTTTCCTTACATATCTCCAGTACGGACCATAGTCTGCAAAAGCCAGTCCCTTACTGTTGGCTCCTTTAGATAATGGTTCCGCCGCTTGTAATTTGGGTCGGGTCGCAAAAACGGCGTCGTGGGTCTTGAGGAATTGAACGGCAGCTTCAGGGGACGAAACGACAACCGCAGGGACTTGTCCCAGCTTCAACGACATGACGGGACCGTATTTTTTGGCCAGCGATTGAAGGCTGCGGTGTGGTCGTTTACCCAACATGTGGAGGTTACCGATGATCGGGAGCGGTGGCGGCCCTGGTGGTCGTTTCTGGTCATCTTTTTGTCGTTTTGGAAAGAAGATATTAGTGGATATGACCAATATCAACGTCAATAGAAGGATCGCAGGAATCGCTAATGTCGAAGGAAACATGTTTGGTTACGTTGTTTGCTTCAGAGATTGAAGAGAGAATAAATTATGCAATTGCAATGTGCTGGAAACTAGAGAAGAGGTTGAAGATGATGGAGCAATCCGTGGGTACCCGTGAGATAATTCAATCCTTACGTGAAGCACTAGGTATTCGCTCTTGTTCACCCCGTGGGTCCCCGTGACATAATTCAATCCTTACGTGAAGCACTAGGTATTCGCTCTTGTTCACCCCGTGGGTCCCGTGAGATAATTCAATCCTTACGTGAAGCACTAGGTATTCGCTCTTGTTCACCCCTTCCTTATTTTGTTTCTATTGGATATTGGGTCTAAATCCGTCTTTAATTGACCGAATTATATGTTTAGAATACAAATACCCTAATTAAATAAGAATCAAATTAGTATTAATTGTAAATTGAGAGAATAAATGAGTAATAATTGTGATATTATTAATTGAGAAACAACTTATCACAATTTAGGAAATTAATTGAGAATTAATTCTCCTAATTACTAACTTGGAAGACAAAAGGGATGGACATCATTTCCTAATTAGTGGTCACCCTAAACTACTATAAATAGGAAGTGCCTCCTTCAGTACTATTGAGTTTTCTAGCAATCTCTTCTCTCCTATAATCTTTCTTGTTCTGTTAATTTACTATATCAATCCTAATTAGGCTCTAGTAGTCTAATAATTGTAAGAACACTATTATGAAGTATTGGAGCTTTGACCCAAATTTAAACATAGATTTGCTCCGTGACGCTACCCTCTATATTTTTCGTGTAGTTCCTTTAATTCCTGTGAAAAGTGAAAACACACAAGATTCAAGTCAAAGAGGCGCATTAAAGACTACTGACTTTAGAATTATGATTAAATATTACACTTCCAGTATTTAATATAAGACATATTTATCTAATTTAATTAGATTAAAGAAGTTAGTTGAGTCAGTTAATATGACATATATTTTTTAAAACACCCAAGTCATTTTTCTAAATCCTCCATTCCCCTTCCTCTTTTATTATTGTTAATGAAATATCAATAAGGGTAAATTAGAAAAAAGATAATAAATATAAAAATTATATCATATAATTAAAACTAATATCAACTTCTTAATGATGTGTTATATTAAGGACAGGAGGAGTAATACTTTGTATGACTCCTCACATCGCGAGTGTACAAAAATAATGCAATCCTTTTGTTTTTTAGCACTTCCTGATAAGAAAAGGTGTGGTTCCCTCCCAACTTTTGCGAGATCATACCTCTTTTTTTAAAACTTTTATCGATTTCTAATCTCGACTATAAAATAAACAAATCAATTTGATAGAGTGAAGTATCCTGGTTAAAAAGGTAAATATCAACTAGCTATGATAATGTCATACCAATACAGACAAATAGCATCTTGCACTGCACAATCTGCCTTCTAGTGCTGCAAAGTGATGGGCACAATGTTTTTTTTTTTTTGACATCGCTTTGATGTAGCTAATGAATTTATCAAATTTCATAATCAATCCTTTCTTGTTCCACTTCGTCACAACAAAATTTTTTCCCTCTTGGCTCTAACTTTATGAACCTCTTTCATGACACAAAACCCCCTATGGATGCCATTTGCCTCTTTTTGCATCATCTCATTTTCGGTCAGACTTTGTTGGCTAACTTGGATTATCAATACTAGATCCACTATCAGAAGCCATATTTATCTTTAATGAAATTAAGGAAAAAATTCAATTAGGTGTCATTCCATTTGAGGGGAAAAAAAATTGACAGCAATGATGTGATTTATGCTTTCATAGGCTTTTGTTAGAAAATCAATTCAACAAAATGAAACTTATTTGAATAATATATTTGGAAAAAAAAATATTTTGATCTAAAATGATTGAAAAAGAGAAGAGTTTCTTAATTAATACACACACACAATAGGTATATGATGTAATAATTTTCTAAATATATATATTATGAGTTCCTAAAATTATAAAATAAAGAGTTCATGTATTATATTTAATGGATATATATATATATATATAGCCAGATAATTGTAAAAACATTACATAAAGTGAAGATAGATAGAGAATTTTTTTTTTTTTTTTTGGGAGGGGAGAGTATTTGTGTATATGGTATTTTGCTTGAAAAATAAAGGTAGGAAAAAAGACGAGAGGAAACGGAAGCATCAAGATGGAAAGAGTAAGAAAGATTAAGAAATGACGGGGGGCTGTCTTTCCTCTACCCACTCCCTCACTTATTATGCTTCTCCAACACAATGTGAAGCTAAATCAACAAAAAGTTGCTTTAGTTTTGAAGTCAGTTTGGGGTCATAAATCATTTATGTTTGTAAAAGAGAGACCAGAATCTACATACATTTATTTAATCTTCTTGAAACGAGAGGATTACAAGGTTTTTATAGCATAAACATAGACAGAGGAAGAGTGATTAACGGTGATACAGAGTCAACTATCTCATGCCACCGAAATAACTTCTGACTAATTACACCTAATAATTTCATTTATATTCCTAACACTTCCCCTCAAGTTGGAGCGTAGCTGTTAATTAAGTCCAACTTATTACAAAGATAGTCAATACAAGTCCCGTTTAAGGCCTTAGTTAAAAGATCTCCCAATTGATCACTAGACCACACATGCCCTGTGGAAATAAAGTTCTCCTTGATCTTATCACTTACAAAGTGACAGTCGATCTCAATATATTTTGTACGTTCATGAAATACTGAATTAGAGGCTATGTAAAGCAGCTTTATTATCACACCACAACTTTGCAGGCAATGACGTGACAAAACTTGTCACACCCTCATCTTATTTTCACCTATTTCAGAGTATTTGCGGAAAATGATACGCAGTTCAGTGGGCAACACAGGAATAGCATAGATATACTGATATTATGTGCACGATTACAAAAATTCCCCATAGGGGTTCTTACATGATAATTACAATTAACGTAGCTTAGTGCTACATGGGTGTCTAAATCCATCCCAATGAAACGGAAACATCTTCTTGTCTTCGTTCTGTTAGATCTCATGTTTTGATGATAACAAAGGAATGGTTTGAAAAGGAAATGGTTAATAATCAAGCTTGAACTAAGTAATGACAGGAATAAGCTTTACTTGAGGTAAGCATGGAAGTAGTGAAGATTGGGAAAGAGAAAATGCTGAGGAACTTGATCAGAAGCAAATCTTCTAAAGCATTACTCGAGGCGCTACTCGAGTAATGAGCCAAAACTTGAAGTAACCAAGGAAAACTTCCAGTTACCTGCCACCATTACTCGAGGCGCTACTCGAGTAACCAGGTAAAATTTTAAGGTTGCTCTCGGCCTGCTAATGTTACTCGAGGAGCTACTCGAGTAACCATGTGAAAACTTCCAGTTGCCTTCAAGTTTTCCCAATGATACTCGAGGAGCTACTCGAGTACCTTTGTTTCAGAAAATATGGAAGTCTCGGCAGTTTGTACCACTGCTAATGTTACTCGAGGCGCTACTCGAGTAACCCTGTGAAAACTTCCAGTTGACTTCATGATACTCGAGGCGCTACTCGAGTAACCGTGTATTTGAAAATGTGAAGCTCTCGGCACTTTGTACCACTGCCAATGTTACTCGAGGATCTACTCGAGTAATGCATCAAGGTGAGTGAAAACTTGAGGTTAGTACCCGATTAACTTGATCTCTCTTTTCCATCTTCCTCGAGTACTTACTCCATTAAACAAGTTTTTCATGGTTTATTCTAAGTGGATTCCTCGAGTATGTACCCCAGTATATGCAAATGTTTTCAAAGTAAACTTCAAGTCATTACCAGAGTAAATCATGTTCAGAAGTCTCAGTTACTCGAGGAGCTACCCGAGTAACCTATGCAAAAATGAATACATTACTCAAGTCCCTACTCGAGTAACAAGGTAATTGCTCTCGGCCTTGAAATCCTGCCAACATTACTGGAGTAGAGCATCGAGTAATCAAAGTTTTTTCAAAGGATTACTCGAGGTGTTACCCCAGTAATCTATGAAGTTGCAAAAGCTTTACTGGAGTAGCTACCCGAGTAAATAACTATTCCCAAAGGTTTGAAATTTGGTTTACTCCATGCACTACCCGAGTAATCTTGCTTTTCTTCATTGACTTTCAAATAAACAATGATTTCACGATGTTACTCGAGGAGCTACTCGAGTAAACTTCAAGGGTTACTCGAGGAGCTACTCGAGTAAGTATACCCAGAAATTTAGAAATCATTCAAATCTTCATTATATTGTTTCCTATATGATTAACCTTTCATTGTATTAGTATTCTTAGTCTATTTACAGAGAAACAATAAAGAAATCATATCAAGAGATGAAAGTCAAAACAAACGTTCAAATATCAACCACCGCCAACGGATATTTTTCAAAAACTTGAAAAGTCAATAGTGGCTGCGCACTCACCAACGGACGAAAGGAAGTGTTCCAACAGTCATCAACAACATACCTATATATATGTGAACCTTCAAACAGAGAAGAACAACCAAGCATCCATACGAACGTATCATTAAGTTCATTGCTCTGTTTTCACGTTGAAATTGTATTCATATGCTTCAGTGATTATCATTTACTCTTTGAGAGAGATATTTCATTCAAACTCAATATTTGTTATTGAGTTAACTTAAGGTTGTGGAACCTTGAGTTGGGATTGGATTACAACCTGTAAGGGGGAGCGAGTGTCCAGGTGTAAGGAACTTGCTTGTACTGAGGTGCCAAGAACCCACTGAATCTTGGAAGCTATAGTGAAACTCTCAGAGAAGCTCTGAGGACTGGACGTAGGTCAAAGTGGTTGTGACCGAACCAGTATAACTCCCGGTGTACACTTCGGTGATATTTCTCCTTACTCATTACTGTTTTAATTCTTTTGTCAAAGTTTTATATTTTCGAAAGAAATTTCAGTATCACCCAATTCACCCCCCCCCCCTCTTGGGTGAAACGCTTGATCTAACACGTTCCACCACTGCAATCCCCTTCATGCGGTTCTCTTCATTGTTCTCAGCATATCTTATGTCTTCTCCTGTCTAAATTGTTGGTAGGGGAGGGTGAGATTCTAGGGAATCTCAGTAGGAAAGCAATACCAATATGCATGCAAGATAAGTGCTTAATGCATGACATGCTTTCATTACATAACTCATGCTCACACAATGGCATATCTCTGTGTTCAATGTTTCAAACAACATACGTATGGCCATAGCATAAGCAGGAACAGAGATTCAATTATTCATATATGATTCACATAATCAAGCAAAGTAATAACATGTATCAATACACCAGCACAAATATCACATACATGCATGAGAGGTAAGTTTCCTACATCAAAGCTTTATAACTCTCTGTTTAGATGTGTCTCATAAAACGTGTCGTGTTTGTCCTCCGACTCGGTCCTAAAATATTAAATATCCAAGAAATAAGTCATAACCTATCCAAGTATCATTTTAAACTCTTCTATAGTGTTTATTGAGGTTATATTAGTCTATGGTGAAAATTTACGCAAATGCCCCCGGGACCTCTGTTCGGCCCCGTCGTACCCGACCCGATGGCAAGTTTTCCCAAACTTTTGACTAAGGCTATTCTGACATATTTTCGCCCAAGGAATCCATTTCCGGGCTTGAAATCACCAAATTCACTATCAAATTATGGAAATACCCTTGACAGCCCCTATTTCGAATTTCAGTGGCGTTTTCGTAATTATGCTTTTTCGGCCTCTACCGACAAAGTGACCAACTGTAACCCCACCTATTTTTTACCACTAAATCCAATGGAACCATTTATTTCATGAAAATCCAACCCTTACCTCTTGAAACAGTGCTGGCCAAAATATTTCAAGCAAAATGGAAAAATGTAATTTTGTGTTTTAGCTTCCAAAACTTGTACTTTTTCACTTCTAATCCTTTATTAACTTGTTTAAACACATCTTAACCATGATTCAAAGAAATTTGGCCAGCATAACCCCTTAGGGTTATAGCTTTCCCAATTTTTCAACTCAACCAAGAAACTTGAAAAGTCAAGAAACATCAATAACAACAACACCACAACCACAAGAGAGCAAGTTTATGAAGTTACCCTCTTGCTTCCAATCTTGGCACCTTAACTCCTTCTCTTCCTTGAAGACTTGACTTGCTAAACACATGAATACATGAAGAAGAGAACCTTAGAGGAAGTGTTACACAAGAATAGGTAACCAAATCACTAAATCAACACTACTTTACCTTAATCTTCTTCCTCCTTCTCTCTAAGTCTTCAAAATGCCTCAAGCTTTCTCTCTTTCTCTCTCTCTCTATTTTTTCTTTGGTTTGGTCGAATGTGCTTATGGAAAGGGGAGCGGTTGTGTTTTATTAATTTAAGTCTTCTTGCCTCTTGACCATTGATCTCATCAAGGGTTGAGATGGTAACACATGTCTTCCACCATGCCTCCCTCCATGCTTTCACCATACCTCTTCACTTTATGCCATACTTCCTCATAATTTGACTTACTTGGTCCCTTACCATCAACCTACCATGATCATCATGTCCATACTTTATGTCATACCCAACTTACCATTGTCATCATTATTCTTTTCTTGTAGCATTTTGGACATGTGCTCATGAAATTAATTATTCCCCTCATTTTTTATGTGTTGGCCGAAATTTCAAGAGGGAAGGAAAGGGAAAAATGATTTCAACAATTCCATAATTCCTATAAATGAATTATGTATAATTCCCCCTAATTTCACAATTCTTGATTTATTCCATCAAGAATAATCCAATTGTACATTTTTCTTTATTTTCCTTGATTAATTGAAACTAACTTCAATTAATTAGAAAATAATTAATCTTGGGCTAAATTGGCAAAATTATGATTTTGCTATCACTTTTGTAATATACCTTTCATGAATTAATTTGCCAATTTCCTTATGAATATGAATATTTCAAAATTCATAAGATCCAAATTCATGAATATTCATCATTTTATTGAATTTCTCAATTAATTATAATATATTTTTTGTGAATATAAACTTTGGGGTATTACAAAACTAACTTCCTTCATTAATTGGTGCATCCACACAATTTCTTGCACGGACTGAGCCATGGCTCTATACTCATCTTCCATACTAAACTGAGAAACCACATCCTGCTTCTTGCTTTTCCAGGATACAAGATTTCCACCCATAAATACACAATATCCTGTAATAAATCTCCTGATAGCTTTTGGCCGTGTATAACCTGCATCACAAAAGTATTCAATCTCAGTATGGCCATGGTTCGTATAAAGTATACCACAACCAGGCAAGCCCTTTAAATAATGTAAGACATGCTCCAAAGCTTTTCACTGTGCAACAATCAGCTTTGTCATAAATTGGCTAAGCATACTAACTGGAAAGCTCACATCAGGGCGAGTCATCATGAGATAGTTCAATTTTCCAATTAGTCTACAGTATCTCTCAGGATATGCAAATGGTTTGATTTTCTCTAGATCAACCCTTTTCCTCACATTCTCAAGTAGCTCATCATACGGTACACTATCATCAATATCCAAAAAAGGATAAGGAATCGTGGGAAAGCTACTTGGTACTGCTCCAAGTTTCGCAGTTTCCTTTAATAGATCAAGAATATATTTCCTCTTTGTTAAGAGGATGCCTTTCTTTCTTCTCATAACCTCGATCCTAAGAAAGTACCTTAACAGGCCCAAATACTTTGTTTGGAAATGAGATGTAAGAAAGGCCCTGAGTGATAAGATTCTTGAAGTATGTCTACCAGTAATATCAATGTCATCGACATATATCACTAAGAGAATCATGCCAACATCCGTCCATTAATGAAACACAAAATGATCATACTTACTTTGATTCAAACCAAACTTCTTAACCACAGAACTAAATCTATCAAACCAAGCATTAGGGCTCTGTTTTAAACCATATAAATATCTCTGAAGATGACATACCTTCCCACGCTCCCCCTAAGTAATAAAACCAAGTGGTTGCTCCATATAAACTTCTTCAAGAAGGTTACCACTCAAAAAGGCATTCTTAATATCTAGCTGATGAAGATCCCAACTATAGGTTGTTGCCATAGAGATAAAAAGATGAACAGAAGATAATTTGGCCACAGGGGAGAACGTATCGGAATAGTCAACACCATACGTCTGAGCATAACCTTTGGCAACCAATATAGCTTTCAAACTTTCCAAGGTGCCATTAGCCTTTGTTTTAATTGTAAACACCCACTTACACCCAATAGCCTTCTTGCCAAGAGGTAGATCAACAAGGGTCCAGGTACCATCCTTATCAAGGGCCATAATTTCCTCTTCCATCGCAGCACGCCAACCGGGATGGGCTAAGGCTTGGTTGAGAGTAGTAGGAACAGTGACATAATCTAAGGATGCCATAAAGGAAATTGATGGAGAAGATAGGTAGTTATACGACACAAAAGAAGAAATAGGATGGGAATAAGTATGTTTACCTTTGCGTAAGATAATGGGCAAGTCATCAGGAGTACCATAAGTTTCAGGAATATCATGAGTACCAAAAGTATCTAGAAGATCAGAACTGTCAGGAGTATCAGGCACTGTGTCGGTTCAAAGGCAGGAGAAGGGGAAATTCTGGATCAGACGTCCAAGCGGGCACTGATAAGCCATGAACATGATCGACTATATTACTTTTCCTGGGATGTTTCCGATAAACATAATGGATTGGTGGTTTAGCAGATATCGGAGCAGATGCTTGCACTGGTGGTAACTGAACCTCATAAACTAATATATCATCAAGACCTTCAGTTGTGTTGGGAGATGTAGGTGGAGTAGAGATAGGGAAGAATAGAGTTGACTCATGGAAGGTGATATCTATAGACATAAGATAATGACAAAGAGTATGAGAGTAGCACCGATAACCCTTTTGAACTCTAGAATACCCTAAAAAGACACACTTGAGATCAAGTTTTGCAATAGTAGGACGGATATCTCGAATGAAACATACATAACCAAAGATTTTTGGATCAATAGGGAACAAGTAGTTGGAAGGAAACAGAGTTGTGTACAGAGTGTCATTATTGAGGATGGAAGAAGGCATACAATTAATAAGAAAACACGTAGTAGACACAGTATCAGCCCAAAAAAGGCTTCAGAACATTCATTTGAAACATTAGAGCTCGAGCAACTTCTAATAAGTGCCTGTTCATACATTTTACAACACCATTTTAAGCCGGTGTATCTGCATTGGAGGACTGATGAAACTTGCCATGATGCAGTATATAGTTTTGAAATTAGGGAGAGAAATATTATTTAGCGTTGTGACTTCTTAAGATTTTCACAGATACACCAAACTGAATTTGAATTTCAGCACAAAAGTTGCAAAAATGAGAGAACAACAACAACAATAAAGCCTTAATCCCACTAGGTGGGGTCGGCTACATAGATCTCACGACGCCATTGTGCTCTGTCGAGAACAATATCTTTAGATATATTATTAATCAAAAGGTCTCGCTCTATGACCTCATTAAGCATTCGCTTTGACCTTCCACGACCTCATTTTACAGGACTCCATACGGCTTGATCAACCATCCTCACCGGTGTATTCAACGGCCTTCGTTAAACATATCCAAACCACCTCAAACGACTTTCTACAATTTTTCCTTCAATAAAGGTAACTCCAACTCGTTCATGTATATGATTATTACGAATCTTATCTGTTCTTGTATGACCACACATCCATCTCAACATCCTCATCTCGGCCACCCCCATTTTATGCTCATGTAATCCCTTTAAAGCCCAACACTCACTATCATATAGCATTACTAGTCTTATAGCAGTGCGGTAGAACTTCCCTTTTACTTTATTAGGTACTTTCTGATAACAAATAATTCCAGTAGCTTTTATCCATTTATACCATCCAGCTTGAATTATGTGATCGACATCTCCATCAATTTCACCATCTTGTTGTATAATTGATCCCAAATACCGAAATTTTGTCACTTGTGGAATGACTTGCCCCTAATTTAACTTCTACTTCATTTCGACCTTATCTCTTATCATGCTTACAATGCATATATTCAGTTTTACTCCTACTCAGGCAAAAACCCTTCACTTCCAAAGTTTGTCTCCATATCTCAAGTTTAGAATTAATTTCCTTCTTGGATTCAGCCAACAGAACTATATCATCCGCTAAAAGCATGCATTTAGGGATCTTCTCTCTTATAGGCTCAGTTAGAACATCTACCACTAGGTTAAACAAATAAGGGCTCAAAGCTGATCCCTGATGTAGGCCGATCCTTATAGGAAAGTCCTTTGTTACACCTCCAGGCGCTCTAACATTGGTTGTAACCCCCTCATACATGTCCTGAATGGCTTTGATATATGCAAACCACACCCCCTTCTTCTCCAAGGCTTTCCAGAGTATATCTCATGGCACGCGGTCATATGCTTTTTCCAAATCAATGAAAACCATATGCAATTTCTTCCTTTGATCCTATACTTTTCCATAAACCCCCTTAATAAATAAATCACTTTTGTTGTAGACCTTCCTGGCATGAATCCAAATTGGTTTTCAACAATTTCAGTCTCCAACCTTAACCTGCGTTCAATCACCTTTTCCCATAACGATTTTTCATTAAATAGAGCCAAGTGGTACAAGAAAAATCATCAATAAAAGTAACAAAGTACTTAAAACCAGGTTTTGACTCAACAGGACATGGACCCCAGATATCAGAGTGGACTAAATCAAAGGAAGACGCAGCCCGTTGATTAACCTGAGGTGCCAAGTGAACACAACGATGTTTAGCAAACTGACATGACTTACAATCTAACGATAACAGATGATGGAACTGAGGATTCATCCTTTTTAAAGAGGACAAAGACACGTAACCCAAACAAAAATGAACGTCAAAAAGAGACGAACCACCAGAGCAAGCAACTGAACACGGTACCTGATCATCAAGGAAGTAACCACCAGATTTATTACCCTTACCAATAACTTGCTTCGTTGTGATATCTTGAATCAAACAATGGTCATGAAAGAGTGTGATAAACAGTTTAATTGTCGAGTAAGCTTGCTAGTAGACAAAAGATTAAAGGCAAGGTCAGGGACATTAAGGATAGAGGATAAAGGAACAGATGGGGTAGGTTTGATAGTGACAAATCCAAGAACACGATAATAAGAACCATTGGCAATGGTTATATTAGAGGGATTAGCATAAGGTGCATACAAGGAGAACAAATGATTCTTACCTATCATATGATCAGTGGCACCAGAATCGATAATCCACTTTGAGGAAGAAGTGATAAGACTAGAAGTAATGTTACCTATAGCAAGAGCACCTGAAGGTCTAGACTTAGATTCAGCCATTGATGCTCACCACAAGTAAGTTGAGCTCTACAACAAATAGTAGAAGAAATTTCTTAAGAAATCAAATAAGAAGATGTACTAAACAACAAATAAGCAAGGATGCAACCACAAAAAACTCTCCGAGCAAGAATAGGAGAACCACACAAGATCACCAGCCACTGAAAAGACCAATGAACCTCGAATTTCCAATAGTTAGTAGAAAACCTTACCAAGAAGAGCCCAGTGTTCAAATCATGAGAGCATAAAACTCGTTGAAGACAACAAAGCCGAAGCACAAATGTCCAAACGGAGCCCAAATAACCAGTAGAGTTGCCCAAAGAAAATGGTCACAGAAACGCCAATTTAGTCCTTTAAATTTCAAAATGACAAAATGATCCTTAAAATTTACACAATGACAGGTTGGTCCTTCTAATTTGCAAAATGATAATTGGTTCTTCAAATTTTAGAAATACCAGTTTAGTCCTTTGAATTTTCAAAATAAAAATTTGGTCCTTGAATATTGAACTATCTCACGGTGACTCACTCTGATATGACCTTTCCAGTTGTATGCTTAGCCAATTTATGACAAAGCCGCGATTGTTGCATAGTGGGAAGCTTTGGAGCATGTCTTACATTATTTAAAGGGCTCGCCTAGTCGTGATATACTTTATACAAATCTTGGCCACACTGAGATTGAATGCTTTTGTGATGCAGATCATGTGGGGTCAAAAGCTACCAGGGGATCCACTACAGGAAATTGCGTATTTATGGGTGGAAATCTTGTATCCTGGAGAAGCAAGAAGCAGGATGTGGTTTCTCGGTCTAGTACGGAAGCTGAGTATAGAGCTATGGCTCAGTCCGTGCAAGAAATTGTGTGGATACACCAATTAATGAAGGAAGTTAGCTTTGTTACGTCATTGCCCACAAAGTTGTGGTGTGATAATAAAGATGCTCTACACATAGCCTCTAATTCAGTATTTCATGAATGTACAAAACATATTGAGATCGACTGTCACTTTGTACGCAATAAGATCAAGGAGAACTTTATTTCTACAGGGCATGTGTGGTCTAGTAATCAATTGGGAGATCTTCTAACTAAAGCCTTAAACGGGACTCGTATTGACTATCTTTGTAACAAGTTGGGCTTGATTAAAAGAGACAAGAATCTATATACATTTATTTAATCTTCTTGAAACGAGAGGATTACAAGGTATTTATAGAACAAACAAAGATAGAGGAAGAGTGATTAACGGTGATACAAAGTCAACTATCTCGTGCCACCAAAATAACTTCTAACTAATTACACCTAATAATTTCATTTATATTCCTAAAAATGTTAAACAGAATCCCAAACAGGAATTTTGAGCTGAATGGCTTTTGTGATTTGAGAAGTTAGTCAGGATGCCAAAGGTGATATCAAACATATTCTAAGTGTCTGTTTGGATTAGCGGTAGAAGCTACTTTTCTACCTTAATTTACAGTATACGCGGTAAGTATGTGAAAGAAATTTTGCTTTGATTTGCATAAACATGCTTTTACAATACCAACTCAAACAAACACCACTAAAATAACGTTTGGAGCTTCCTCACAATGAGGGCTCCATTTGATAATGGACTTTAGATTAGATTGATTGGAATTTGGAAGTATTATACAGTATATGAAATGGTTTGTTAGTTGTTACCTATAAAAAACGATGAGTAAATACGATCCCAAAACCTAGTCAAAGTTCATTTTCTTTTTTATTTATTCCATATTTGTTTCTTGTGAAGAAAGCACGGGATACTAACTATAAACGTGTTTGAAATTTGAATTGAGTTGATTTATCAAGGATGAGCCGAGCCCCACAAGGTTAGTAAACAATAATGACAAGCTCGTACCATTCATTGAGGGTATTTATTTATTTAAGCTTAAAGATCGGCGTCAGAAATCAGTATCGCGAAAAATTTAATATTAATTTAAGAGAAAAATACTCTAACAATCCTTCTATTTTGTCTTAATTATATAGACCCTTATTTGAAAAACATATACTTAGATCCAAACCATTAACTCTCTGTTAAAATATTCATAAAAGATTCTAAAAATACGTATTTTAATTAAAATTTGTATAAAAATAATATTTATTTACTAATTTACCCTTAATTCTAAATCCTAAATTTTAATTGATAGCTTGTAAATATCACAATTTTTAAAAAAATTGAATATTTTTTTTAAATGTTTGTAGTAAAAAATAAGAAATTATAAATTTATATTACTTATACAATCTTTCAAACCTATATAGTTTATTATATTTGATGGAAAAAATTGTATTTGATATATATTTTTTATCATGTAAAGAAAAAATAATAAATTTCAATGAATATAGTGAAAAATTAAAATTATAAATTTTATAATCCCAAATTTAATAAATTTTTAACATATTAGAAAATTAAAAAATCTATCGGAATTAACTCTGGTGGCATAATTTTTTGGCCCATATATATATATGTGTGTGTGTGTTTAAATAATTCTAAGGGAAAATTTTAATTAGCCCCTTGATAGCACATTAATTTTAATCAACTCTCAGAACTTTTTGAAACTTTACAGCACTCTGTGGTCAAAATGAAATTAATTTTTGTAGGTGAAAAGACAATGATGCCCTTCTTTTTTTTTCAGAAGAGCATTTACAAGAAAAATAAAGAGATTTACAAGATAAATAAAGGGATTCATAAGAATACAGGGAATTAAAAACATTTTGGTTATTTATAAAACAAATATGAAAATTCAATAGACACATATGTGCATTTACAAGACAAATAAAAATATTTACAAGATAAATAAAAGGGTTCAAAAGAACCTCGAGAGTTAAAAATATTTTTACAATTTACAAGACAAATATGAGCATTTATAAGATAAAGAAAGTACGGGATACTAACTATAAACGTGTTTGAAATTTGAATTGAGTTGATTTATCAAGGATGAGCCCCACAAGGTTAGGAAACAATAATGACAAGCTCAGGTACCATTCATTGAGGGTATTTATTTATTTAAGCTTAAAGATCGGCGCCAGAAATCAGTATCGTGAAAAATTTAATATTAATTTAAGAGAAAAATAGTCTAACAATCCTTCTATTTTGTCTTAATTATATAGACTCCCCTTATTTGAAAAATATATACTTAGATCCAAACCATTAACTCTATTAAAATATTCATAAAAGATTCTAAAAAAATTTAAAAAAATATTTATTAATGTGAAATTCTAAAAAAAATATTTAAAAAAATTTAAATAGGAACCCGGACCGGTTTCCCAGCCGGTTCGGTGGTTTCCATAACCCTGGAAATTATCCTAAATGAGATTATGGTTGTTCCGTAGAGTTAAAAATATGATTTTTTTTTTTTTTTGCCAACCAACTATATATGATATTTAGCAACTAATATATAGGCCTTATGTTTCATGAAATGGTTTCTATTGAGTCACATATTATTTATAAATTATAACAGTGCGAATTCACATAAATTTTATATTTTGTCTACTACATATGAATTTTACATTATATATAAATATATACTCTCACATTTCCTTTGTTTATAATTGTGTGTGTTCAGATTAGTTTTTAGAGAATAGCTTTTACGATTTATGAGGTAAGTATATGAGAGGAGTTTTATCTCGATTTACAAAAACGGGATTTTAAAACCATGATTTTGTTAATACCTAAACACAAGAAGCAAACGAAAGTATGAGACTATAGTTTTGTATCATATTATAAGAAATAATTTGCTTTTATATGAAGCATTTATTTCTTCTTTTCACTTGTACCCTTACAAAAGAGATGAGAGAAATATTTCTGAAAACACCAACCATTACGTTTTTTTGAAGCCGAGACATCGTGAGATCTTGTGGACTGGGCCGGAAAAAAAAAATTTATGATTTTATCAAAGTCCGAATGCTTTTGCCCTATAGAGCAAGAGCAAAACATGGATAAAGTAGCAATGGGATGATTGCCGACATATTAAATCTGAATTAGATAGAAATGATGTTATCAGCGTACGGAGTAATGACTCGGCTAGTTGGAGGGGCATTGCTTCAGTTTAGGACACTGGAAGTGGGCAGATTTGGATGAACTGATTTCTGAATCTGCTTTGGGATACAGAGAATCAGATTATTTGCCGGTTTGTTTCAGCATTTTGAAAGTGATTTTAGTATTTTACGGTGTACAAGGTAAATATGTAAGGAAAGTTTTGTCTCGGTTCATGAATACGTGTAGAGCAATCTGAAACTTCAGTTGGAGGATGAGTAAAGCTAGAGCTGAGAAGTGAGAACTCCCTTTCTCCAGGAACTTGGATAGTTTGCAGGCAGATCATAAAACCAGTGCTGTCATTTTAAATTTTCTTCTTCATGTGCGTCAATGAGTAGGAAATAACCCCACAACCACTCCGTTAAGTGCTCCAGAAACCACAACTTGCATGTACTTCATGAAATATTCAACCATTGGAAGAAGGCTTTGGGGTTAGACCAACAAGGCGTGAAAATGGCTGCTGCGCACGCCCTATATCCTCACTTCGACCTAGTAATCTATCATTCACTTTTGGGTCTGACAAGGATCTTGAGAAAGCTTGAGCAAGAAGCAGTTTTACCGTGCCGTAGGTAGATCGTCAGCATTGGAAGATTTTTGCTGCTCAATAGGATTATGAAACATCTCAGATGAAAGTTGCCTGTTAGTCAATCTTGTCCAATAACTCCCCTGCGTTCTCTCAGCATCATCAACCCACTGGTCCCTCCTTTCAGGTTCTGATGTAGCCGGTTGATGGGCATCCTTAATCTTTTCAAAATAATGGGTCAGTATTGAATGATCAGAAAGCTTCTTGTCCCTATCATGTTCAACCCTTCACACAACACATTTGTAAGAATTGTATCATACTTTTTTGACCAAGTAGAGATAATGGGAAACACACAAACAAGATAGGTCATTACCTATTTGTCTCTTCAACTGCATCATAGTTGTTAATTGCAGCTTCATCAACCCCTCGCTCCTTTAAAACCTGAGCAAAAGGTCAGCAACATTATCCAACCAGAAACATAAAACCAAGCCAAGAAGGGGAGAAAGCAGTGTTGATTGAAAAAAGTTTCACCCGAACAAATTGAAAATTCATTTTTAAGGGATGAACAATGCATGCATGTAAAACTACAGTTCCTATGACCTGTATGGAAATAATGAAACATAAACTTTAGAACGGGCATTCAGGACATGAAGAGGATAACTCACCAGTTCTCGAGGACGCGCACCACCAAATAAAGCATACCTAAATAAAGCAGTGGAATATTTAATTAACCAAATTTGCTAAAAATAGTTCAGGCTACATATCAATATGTGAATAGGTAGCACAACAAATAAAGAAAAAAATTTATGAAAAGCATTGAACAAAGACCCAAAAGATAACTACCAAGATATTACAGAGTTCAGCCACAATGATTTCTTCATATGCACTTGATTTTGAGCAAGAAAAACACAAGCACAGGCCTTCCTGGTGGAGAATGGAAAACTTGTGCGCACACCCAAAAATGGACTTATGCTAGGCGTAGAAAAATCTAGAATGTAATTAAGTTTATTTTATGTTTTAGTAATAACCTTTATTTTAAAAGTTAGATTTTCTTTAATTTCTATTGAATTAGGCTTCAGCCTATCTCATCTTATTTAGATTCAAATTGGTTTAAATCATCATCATCATTATTTTATTATTTGTATCTACGGCTTTATAAATAGCTCCAGGGCTTTCTCATTTGTTAGAGACTTTTGGCTACTAAATAATATTAAGATTATTCTGTGGTACCGATATAGAGAAGGTGACAGAGGTAGAGTACAGAATGCTAAAATACCATCCTGCAACGTAAGTTGGTTTTATTTTATAAGTAAAATTCATGCCCACACACTGCAGATTCAACCTTTGAATCCTCCGTCAAGGAGCCATTAAACCAAAGTTCATCTGCTAAATTTAAAAAATCTCCAACATGACAACAACAACAACAACAGGGGGAAACCAGCTTATATGGATATTCATTAGATTTTAGTTACCATACGAACATAGAAGAAACACATCAATGGTTTAAAGAACTTTTAAGATGCGAATTTACTTCATAAAAAAAAACAAAAAAAAAGATTCGAGTTTAACAAATGCTCCACATTTCCATTCTCATGGTCAAAATAGATGTCTCATAGTCATACCAAACAAACCAGAAAAACCTCCATTACACATTTTAAGAATGAAAAATGCATCGACAATGATGTTGAAAAATTCTATTAGAGCATAAAAACATTACTAACACAAACCAGAACCATGTCTACCTACAAATGAATATAAATTATCAGACACCTAATATACGCTTGCATATCTCAATTCAAAATTATCAAAGAATATACCCAAAAAATATTCACGCCCCATCCTTTGGGCAAAAGGCAAGGTCTCTCTTGGTTAAATTGTGACATAGCATGGTCCCTAAACCAGGAAGAAAGGGGAATCCAGAAGTAATCAGAAATCAGAATAAAGCAAATGCTCATATTTTAGGTTATCAATCCTCTGAATCATTTTTCAGCCAAGAAAATCCATGAATTGTTTGATTTTCATAAAACTTTAAACATGATGCAAAGTAAAAGGGAAAGCATATGTTCTTCAAATCTAAAGGTCTCACAGATAAATGCTGAAAAAGTGGTTCCTAAATCATGTGTATGTGTGCACGCACTCACTTAAAGATGAAAATTTTACAGCTCACGTTCTCAAGTAACAAACCTGTCTGATCTAGCATTTCCTTCCAATTTTTCAAGGGATTGAGACCGAGGTTTCAAATTCAGCTTTGGCCGCTGTCTTTCCTCCTTTCTGCTCTCAGTTCCAGCTGGGTCAGGACTCACAATATTGGGATGGTCATGTGCCCCACTAACAATTTCATCAAGGCTAAAATCACTACGTTGCTGACGTAACTGCCATGAAGCAAATAAGAGAATCTATAAAATCAATATGAAGTAGCATTTCATGTGAGGTAGTCTCATAAGTTGAAGGTGTGAATACCTGTACATCATCAGCAAGAGAAGGTTCTGAATCCAGTGGCTTTGTCCAACATGAAAAATTCGATTTGGGCTGCTCTCTTGGTTCAGATGCCACCGAATGTAGCAACTCAGGGCCACCAAGTTTGGCATCATTTAGAGCTGATAGTGCCCCGTTAGTGTGGTGATGCCTTGATTGCAGTTCTGAATATTTGGAAATCCCACATCTTTCGCGCTGGAGTAACTCATTTCTACAACCTTGAATCTGGTCATCAATAGACAAACTCCTTTCAGCATGTCTCGCCAGCATCACATCAGAATCTCTCTTCTCATCCACCGTGTCTATCGTATTGTGCTTGCTACTTCCATTGACATTGAGTGTTCTATTCTTTACATCAGAGGACGTACCAATCTCAAAATCCATCTGACTATGAACTTTCTTTGACTGCCATCTACCAGAAGACACCTTGTCAATGGCACTTGCATGAGCCAACTTGGAAAAAGCACTAGGACCAGACCAAGCAGATTGATCTGGCTTAACAGCACTGGCCACATCCTTCCTCATTGCCCGTACGTTTGGGGAAGCACCATTGATTCCCAGCTTACTACCTTTAAAATTCTGAGAACCCATCCCCACATGACTTGCTTCAGTCAGCCTTGCTGAGTATGAATTTCTTTTCCCAACATGAAACTGAGACCCGGAAGCCACTTTCGGGCCTAATGAATTCCCTCCAAGCGCATTCCCAGACTTCACCTCTACTCGAAACGGCGGGCCCCAAATACCTTCACCATTAACAGTTCTACGGGGAGCTGAGGCGTCATCTAGCGGCTTACGCTCGTCCTCATCAAAATTACTACAACTTGGAGCAGGGTGTGTGAGAAATTGGGTCTTGCCATCGAAATGCCAAGATAGTGAGGAACTGTGCGGCAAGGAACGATGATCGGATCCACCGATGGGATTACCCCGCGATGAAGGTCTCTCACAGCCAGAACGATCGGAAATTTTAACGGTTCTGTGTCAATTTGGCAAAATGTTACACAGGGTTTCATGTACAAATCCATGAATCTAGAAAAAAAAAAATAGTTGATATGACCAAATGTGAAGATAAAATATAGATATACTTTATCTTAAACTCAGAGCCTAACCGTATTTCACAACCATAGCATACATTGAAATATGAATTTACGAAAAGTTAAATGTTCAAAAAGTAGAAGAAGCAACTAAAATAGCGACATTAAATGAGGAAAAAGGGAAACAAGCAAGAAAGAGGACATACAGGCCAGGAGCTGAAGGGAGAGGAAGATCAGAAGGAATAGAACCGCCATGGAAGTCTTTGAGTGTCATAGTGTGACTTTTGCCTTTCTTCTTGGACATCTTCTTTCTTTCTCCACTCACAGGTACAGAAACTTCAAAGCCTAATTTGGATTTCCAAGAATATGAGGAAAGAAAGAAGTAACAATTCAAGAAAAGAATGAAAAGATGAAGCAGGAGAAGATGACGACTTTGGTTTTGGTTTTGGATGTGCCACTTCCCACTCCGAACGAACTCGCGCTAGTTGACCCCTAACATTCATTTCAAAATAGTATAGTTAATTAATTTTCTATATATTTATAAAATAAAATAAAAATACTTAAATATCACTTAAACTTTAAAATCTCAAATTAGTTTTATTCACAATAAGTATAATAAAATTAACAAAAAAAATATAGTTATTGACAACCCAGATTTTTGAAAAATCATTAGTTTAGGATTTTAAAGTTAAATTGGCATTTATTTGTCTTTCTCCCCTTAATTTGTGTTCTATATTATATGAAAATAACCAAAATGATGAAGGAAAAATCCTAGAAAAAGAACTTTTAAATTAGTAAAAGACGCATAGGTGCTCCGAAATTTAATATCCCAGATCAATGCGAGTGCCTGAACTAGAATATTAGAATTCGAACCATCAAAAAAAAGAATATTAGAATTCGAGACAAAATGACGTGCGTGACCCTGGAAGTTTTTAAATTGAAAAGCGTTGAGGGAGGCGTGATAATGGCGCTAAAACGCATTCAGGACTATTCATCTTCTCTGTCGTCATCGGTGCTGTTGGTCGACCCTGGATCTGTGGCCTTGGATTGCTATAGTCCACAACATTTAGTATTTTGTGTTTCTCTGAATTAAATCCTGTTGTCAAAAAATGAGAAGTACCAAAAGTTAAATAATATCAATAACTCCGATGCCATGAGTTGAGATAAACTAGAAAGAAAACATAGTGAAATCTGATCACTCGTCATCTTCTTCTCGGTTGCCAACAACTCCGATGTCATCACCCCCAACAACTCGCCATCTTCTTCTTTTATAGGATCCTGTGTATATGAGCTAAAAAACAAGGATAAACAGAGAAGAGATTGTTAAGAACACTCAAGTGATCATAAGAAGTAATGAATAAGTTTGGAAAATCACTCAAATTGTCTGAGTCTTGACCCAATCACTTCCTGAGAAAATTTAGTAATGATCGCAGCTACCGACCATCACCGCCAATGACTCGTCATCTTCTTCACAGTTATCATCGACATCTGCTTCATCATTGACATGATTCCCAACTCGACATTAGGCTTTACCAACACATCGTTACATTTTCACAACATCCTATTAGACTTTTACAACTCGAGTTTGCCATTCACAACTCGAGTTCATATCATCACTAGAGGGTAACTGGCGAGTGATTAGCTTATAGGATGCAGAACTCGAGTTATGAATTGATAACTCGAGTTATCAATTCATAACTCGAGTTCTGCATCCTATAAGCCTAATCACTTGCCGGTTACCCTCCAGTGATGATATGAACTCGAGTTGTGAATGGCAAACTCGAGTTGTGAAAGTCTAACGGGATGTCGTGAAAATGTAAGATTGTGTAGGTAAACTCGAGTTATCAATTCATAACTCGAGTTCTGCATCCTATAAGCTAATCACTCGCCGGTTACCCTCCAGTGATGATATGAACTCGAGTTGTGAATGGCAAACTCGAGTTGTGAAAGTCTAACGGGATGTCGTGAAAATGTAAGATTGTGTAGGTAAACTCGAGTTATCAATTCATAACTCGAGTTCTGCATCCTATAAGCTAATCACTCGCCGGTTACCCTCCAGTGATGATATGAACTCGAGTTGTGAATGGCAAACTCGAGTTGTGAAAGTCTAATAAGATGTTGTAAAAATGTAACGATGTGTTGGTAAAGCCTAATGTCGAGTTGGGAATCATGTCAATGATGAAGCAGATGTCAATGATAACTGTGAAGAAGATGACGAGTCGTTGGCGATGATGGTCGGTAGCTGCGATCATTACTAAATTTTCCCAGGAAGTGATTGGGTCAAGACTCAGACAATTTGAGTGATTTTCCAAACTTATTCATTACTTCTTATGAGCACTTGAGTGGTCTTAACAATCTCTTCTCTGTTTATCCCTGTTTTTTAGCTCATATACACAGGATCCTATAAAAGAAGAAGATGGCGAGTTGTTGGGGGTGATGACATCGGAGTTGTTGGCAACCGAGAAGAAGATGACGAGTGCTCAAGATTTCACTATGTTTTCTTTCTAGTTTATCTCAACTCATGGCATCGGAGTTATTGATATTGTTTAACTTTTGGTACTTCTCATTTTTTGACAACAGGATTTAATTCAGAGAAACACAAAATATTAAATGTTGTGGACTATAGCAAATCAAGGCCACGGATCCAGGGTCGACCAACGGCACCGATGACGATAGAGAAGATGAATAGTCCTGAATGCGTTTTAGCGCCATTATCACGCCTCCCTCAACGCTTTTCAATTTAAAAACTTCCAGGGTCACGCACGTCATTTTGTCTCGAATTCTAATATTCCAGTTCAGGCACTCGCACTGATCTGGGATATTAAATTTCGGAGCACTTATACGTCTTTTACTAATTTAAAAGTTCTTTTTCTAGGATTTTCCCAATAATGAAATCCAGATGTATGGTTTTATATTTTATAATCTCACTCTCCTTTTTACATTTTGTCTTTTATATTTATTATTTTTTAAATTAATTCGCATAACTTATAAAATGATAGAATCTAATATAACATATAAGTATTTTAGAAAAATCATAAAATGTATGTTATAATTTAATAATTTTTTTAAATACTTTAATTTACTTAAATTAAATAATTAGATCCTAGATGAGAAGTATCGAATGACAACTAAAGGTTAATTATAAAAATCCAAGTCCATCTATGCTTTCTCTTTGTGGTTGGCACTTGGCATCCTACCCTATAGCTTAACAGCAACAATTTGTATTAGTATTATTCTAGAGTTACCATTCAAATTATTGGATAATTTTTAATTAATTAATTTATCACCATTTTTTGAGTAATTAATAAAATTTTTGTAAGAAAAGTAATGTGCTAAACAACAGTAACCTATCTCATAAGATGTTTTTCATATTTTTTATCACATTACTTTTCTTACAAAATTTTTATTAATTTTGATGATTACCGTAAGATATATTTATCTAATTTAGAAATATTAAAAAAATTAATAAATTACTTAAGTACTCCCCTTGACCCTATTTATAATATCCTATTAATAGAATTGTTATTTAATAAAATAGTTAAAAGTAATAAATATTTAGAAAAGTGTACTTGTTTTTTTAAATATGCCTTTATTTACAAGTGAGTAGATAAGAGAAAGTAATAGTAAGAAATAATGTATAAGAATGTATGGGGAGAATTAACTAGGGTTAACGTTGGTAAAAATATATTTAGTATTTAGACAACTCTCAAAGAGGAGGAAATATAATATGTGACATGATTTTTTTAAAATACTAGATTATATATTTATTTATAAATTATACAAGTTAGTTTGAAAAATAATAATAAGCAAAAAAGATAAAAATAGTTCCGACAAAAAAAAAAGATGAAAATAGGAAGAGTAAATTGACTAAAGTCTATTCACACACAAGAGAATCCCTCGCTTATTTGTATTTTAGAGAGAGAGAGAGACTCGCTTTAGAGATAGAGAGAGAGAGTCACTCGCTTTATAGAATTTTGCCACATTTGCCAATTTAGTGTGTGTTTGGATTAGCTTTTAAAAATAGCTTTTACTATTTATGAGGTAAGTATATGAGATGAGTTTTATCTCGACTTGCGAAAAATAGTTCCTGAAATCACGATTTAGGTGTTTCTCAAACACTCACTTAAAAGCATAGCGGAGGAGAAGAGAAATACTTATATACTCCAGGAGCGTCATTTTTTCTGTACCCTAATCAATTAAAATACAACAACTCATCTTATTTTAATCATATATGATAGATGAGTCATCGGAGAAATTTAAATTTTATGATTTTAAAAAGCATAAACTTCTTAATTTAGAGAAACAAAAAAGGCAGTTCCCTCCCATTATCCCTAAAATTATAAAATTTGAATTTTTTTATGACTCATCTGCCATGTATAATTAAAATAGATGAGTTGTTGTATTTTCATTTGTCAGAGTACAGATGAGGTGGCGCTTATGGAGTATGTAAGTATTTCCTGAAGGAGAAAAACCATATAGGATAAAAATGCATGAGGTGTCTTGATTTCATTGGTCAATGTATAAGTGAGGTGGTGCACTGAGTGCAAGAATTTCTCCACAAGGAAGGTTTGCTGCGTTAATGCAGGGATGCAATCATGCAACAATGGAGAATTTTTTGTGTCAGCAGATCTTTCAAGATTCGTTAAAAGTGTGTGTTTGGAATAGCGATTATGAAAATGATTTTTGTCAATTTGACTTTTTGTAATGTTACTTTCGGTAAAAGTTAGATTGTGTAATGTGATTTATGTATGGTTTGTGAACCCAGACCGGACCAGCTGGTCCAGCCCGAAAACCGCCGAACCAGGCGGAAAACCGATCTGGTTTAGCACTGAACCCGGGTCAACCTGCCTAACTCGGCCTGAACCGGCCGGGTTAGCGAGTCAGATCGGGTCACCTTTTTTTTTTACTCATAAGCCAAATGACGTCGTTTGGTGTTTTTTAAAAAAAAAATAAAACCTGAATCAAATAGCGTGAGGATCAGATTCAAAATATCAAGAGCATCACTTTCTCAATTTTTCTTCCTCACTTCAGTGTTTAGTCTCCTCTCCTCCGTCTCGAACCCTCTCCCTCTGTCCTCCGTCTCCGACCCTCTCCCTCCGTCCTCCGTCTTAGACCTCTCCCTCCGTCCAAGGTAGTGGTTTTGCTGCAGTCGAAGCTCGAAAGTCGCCATCTTAGTTTGGAATGGGTTGCCCATTACAAAGCTCGAAGGTCACCGTCTGAAGGTTGCCGACCATCCTAATTCAGGAACTCACTTGTAGCTCGGTTAGTTTATGCATTTTATTGTTTCATTTTGCCGTTGGCATTTAGTTTTCTTGTTTCTGATTTTGTTGTCAATTTGTTGAGACTTTAGACACTTGGAGCTTTGCCCTGATTTGTGATTATTGCTCTGTGGATTTTGATTGCTGCTGATGCTCTGTTTTACAAGGTTATTTTTTATTGTTGTATGTAAAATTGTTAATAAGTATGCTTAAATTAAAGTTTGATTGCTGGTGCTATGTGGACTTTGAGATTTTGAATTTTTGATTGATGTTGGTGCTCTGTTATGTGATTAACCATAGTGATGGACAACCGATTTGCCTAAACAATATTCTGAAATAACATAAATGGTCAGAAACCATGGTGCTTTATTGGTTGAGTGATTAGAGGTGAGAATCTTTTGTCATCGTATATTTGTTTCTGATATTTTCCTACTATGAATATTTTTTTATTACTGATTAGTGATTAACTGATTATACATTTAGATTGCATTGGCTAGTAATTCAAGGCATGGAGATTATATAAAGTATTTGACATTTGGATGGTGTGACAAGAAATTAAATTATTTTTCAATTTTTTATACCTCACCGGTCTAGACTCGGGTTAACTCCGGTCTGACCCACTGACCCTTGACCCAGTACCTCTATCGGTTCAGTGGCCGGTCCGGGTTTCAGAACCTTGGATTTATGTTTGGATTGGTGATTGTATAAATGAATTTTACAAAAGTAAAACTTGTTTGGATTAGTTTAAATATAAGTGACTTTTGTGATAATGGTAAGAAAAAAATAAAATTTGAAATTATAAAAAATTTATAAAAGTTAAAGGTGAAAAATTTGGGAATTAAAATTAACACAATTTGATGAAATAATATTATGTAACTAATTGGATCACATGTCCCGTACAATTTAGTCTCTAATTGAGTCACGCCAAAACACCGAGATGAACACCACACTGGGAAATGGGAGACCGCTATTTGGAGGTTTTGGAGCTGAGCCACCGCGGCAAGCTGGAGGTGTTTTGGTCGAGATGAAGAATGGGAGACGGGTATAAAGAAGAGAGAGAGAAGGAGGGTCTAATGGAGTTGGTGAGTATTTTAAAAGGTAATAAATGATAATAACGGTAATATTGGCTGAGCTTTTGTTAAAAGCTCCAATCTCTAGCTTTTCCCAAATATGGAGATACACTGTTCCATTTTCAAGAAGTTCAATTCCCTACAAGCTCAACCAAACATTCCAAAAAAAAAAAAAAGACTGCTGATTGGGCTTATGTATACCCAATTAGGCTTAAGGGGCTGAGAAAAGCTCTCCCAAACACTCACTAATACTCGTAACAATTAGAAATCTGTATTAAAAAAAACAATTAGAAATCTAATTACGAACAAGCTAGACCTCATTAGCCCAATTTGAATGCTAGTGATGCAAAACTCCTCAATTCATGACCGCCAAAATATGTTACTCATTTTTCTTTCTTTCTATCTTTTTTTTTTACTTATAAGGTTACTATGACAATAATTTCTTTGATCCAAAATATATAAAGTTTTCTATAAAAAAATTTTAGTCCAAAATATAAGAATTTGATTAAATAATTAATGATTAATCACATTTTTTAATAAGAGAAAAATAGATAAATTTTATTGATTTAAGATATTAAAATATTTATAAACTTTCATCAAAAAGGCACCGAATACTATATTCTTTTTAGAAGAGTAAAAATAACATAAAGTTTCAACATCACAATCAGAACAAAAATACCATCACCTGAAACATTTTTTTCAGCGACACCGAGTATTTTAAAATAATTTTTGATATACTGATTATCCTTAAATATTTTTTTATCAGTAATTATTATTTAGCAAATTGCATTCTAAAATATTATTTCAATAACACATAATATCACCTGCCAAAAAAATAACACATAATATCATAAATTAATTTTTAACTCATTCAGTGCTTTAAATAATTTTTCAGTAGTAACTACTGTTTAACAAACTGCACTCTAAAGTATTTTTTTAGTAACATCCAGTATCATAAATTAATTTTTAACTCATTCAGCACCTTAAATAATTTTTTCAATAATACCCGATATCCTAAATTTTTTTTTTTTTGCATCTAATTCCCTGAAATATTTTTTTTATCACCACTTTGTATTTTAAGTTTAGACTGTTCATTACAATTCGAAAAATATTTTACCGTGATGAATGTAGAAAACATTATTTTATGATACTGGGTGATATTGAAAAAATAATTCAGGCTGCTACATATATTTAAAAAAAAAAAAAGGATCCAACACCCCCGGGACCCAAAACAGCAGTAGAGGCAAAGGGACGGGAAGGCAATGGAGAGAAGTTGGATTCTGAAGGGATGATGAAGAGAGGAAGAGAGAAGCTGAGAAGCAGGTAAGTTCAGTGCTATATATCACTCTAATCTCATTTATAAGTCCATTTTAATTAATTCTTAAATGCCAAGGAGAGTTAGTTAATTCATTAACTATGGGCTAAATTTTCAATTCCGTCCTTATCTATAATTTGTTCTAAAAATCAATATGAATAAATTCTTTTTGTTTATTGTAATTAATAGGGGTAAAAAAGTATAAAATACATTTACTACCCTGAAACTGGACTTATAAATATGATCAAATTTTTTGGGCAAAAAAAATTTATAAATAGGATCAAAGTGATATATAATTTATGTGCTTAATGATAAAAATTGAAGATTGGGAAATTGATAGGATTTAGAGCAAAACGATGGGCATAGCTTGTCAATAGTTTTCTGTCCGTCGGGAACTGAGAATGAATCGAGACTTATGGGGAGAGTGTTTTTGTTGTTGTGAGGGGCAATTTGGTATTTTCCTACTATAAATAACGTCTCTTAAGGGAGTCTAATGGTTATGATATTTTTGTTCTGATTTTAAGAGTTTATGGGCGTTTTTATAACTTCGAAAAGCATATAGGCCCTATTTGATACGAAACACTGAATTTCAATGAATTAGGATTAAGATTGGGATTGGAACTGATCTTCAAAAATACTTTTGGTACAAAGTTATAGTTAGAGGGAATAATTTCATTAATTTTATTTCATAAGCCATTAATTATGAAATGACTCATATACCCCTACCCTAAATCCCAAATATAATCTACAATCTAGATACAAGTTTCACCTTCACCATTAAACCTAATCGATTTGAGATTATTGAGAGAAGATCAAAGTGCATATCGGCCCACGGTCTTTCCTCCATGTTCATCTCATGAGAAGAAAATTTAGAAATGTAATAGAAATAATACATAACTCGTTATCAGATATATAGTATGAACTGTACCATCTAATTTCTAAATCAAACCCTAATTTTGGTTCTTAAAAGTTTATGCTTCAAAGTTTGAACAAAAAAAAAAAGTTTATGCTTCAATTCAAAACTCACATACATGACGTTCATTTATAGCTTAAATAAACTAATAACTCTATAGAAATCATCATAATCGTGCTGTGTAAAGCAAAAAACATGGATATAAAGAAGAAATATTTTGGTTTTTGCGCACCGTTTTGATTTTCGCAGAGGCATAATGAATTGGAATCGAAGCGGATAAGTTTATCTCTATCAAGTAAATCAGATGATAGCTTAGTAAAGATTCAGGATGATATCATCCAAATTGTTAAAAATAATCTGGAATTTCTTGCTTGATGGAAGGCGTGGTGTAAAGCAATTGTAAGGTGAGGTGCAGATCATCGATTTATTTAGGTTAAAATTGATTGAGGGCATTTTTGTCCTGAAATATTATAAACAAGGATATTTTTGTCTATGAATTTTGTAATCCCAGGCTTGAAAACGTAATACTAAGGAGGAGGTGACTTTGCAGCAGTCCCACTTTCGTGGTATTCCCAATCCCTAGTTATCCTCAACCCCTAGTAACAAACAATACAATTGGTCCAATCCCTAGCCTAATCCTTAGCCCAATCTCAGTCCCTACCCCTAGTGCCTCGTACCAAACTAGGTCGTAGTGCTAGACGCACTTTAAGTAAAAGCTCATAAATATTTTTACACATTAACCCAATTTTATTAACTTAAAACACATTAAATGAGTTAATTAATATTTAGAGTAAAATACTCTAACCTCTCCTCTATTTTGCCTTAATACACAAACCTCCCCTCTATTTTGAAAACCCGTATAAACCTCCCTTAAAACTAAAATATATGTTACACAAACCTCCCTTATAATTTGATATTCTATTTCCATCCACCCAAACCGTTAGTTGATCGTTAAGTTTGACTTTTAAACTTTTTTTTAACTAAAATGCCCTTCTTCAGTATTAAAATTATTTATATATATATAGGGGCTAATAAAAATTTATACAACCATAAATTTACTCTATTAGATTCTCTAACTTTCTAATTTTTTAAAAAATTTATTAATTTTGATATTATAAATTATTTTTGACTTAAAATATATATTAAACACATATTTTTATCGAATATAATAAACTATATAAGTATGAGATTGTATGTATCATTTAAATTTATAATTTAATATTTTTTTCCAAAAATATTAATAAATACATTTGATCAAGCATATTTTTATTTAAAATCTTGCTTGAATATTCAACGTTTGTGATATTTACATTAACCAATGCTAAAATCATCAAATAGATAACTACTTGTAAAGATAAAAATAGAAATTAATGAATAGATAAAAAAAACTCTTAAATTCTTTAAAACAACTTTAGTCAAAATGTGCAAGAAAAAATAAATTTAATTAAAATATATATATATATTTTTGGAATCTTTTTAGAATATTCTTAACCGAGTTAACTGTTTGGACTTAAGTATATGTTTTTAAAATAGATGGGAGGTCTGTGTAATTAACGTAAAATTGGAGGGTGATCAGAGTATTTTACTCTAATATTTATGTATTCATGTGAATTAGTTAACAACTTAACATAATACTTGTATATCTCTGACCTCATCATGTTGGGATTGGACGAAACCCGCCAAAAAGTGTGGGACGAGACCCATATGAATCCACATTCCCTGATGATCCGAAAGATGAGCAAGGAATGTTCATCTCCAAATAAAAGAAGTTTTTTTAAATTTTTTCCCGAAAAAAAGACTCCATACATTAAAATTGATTAGGTTAAGATACTGAATATTAAAAAAATATTTCAAATATTAGGTACTATTGGAAAAATATTTTAGGATACTGGTGTTGCAGGAAAAATATTTTTGCATGTAGGACTAGAAATTAATTAATTTGAGATACCTAACAACATAATTATATTAAGGTTTATCACTCTGATCCTATTTATAAATTTTTTTTAACTAATTCTCATATACAAAAAAGAGTTAGTTAACTCATTGATTATGGGCTAAATTTTCAATTTTACCCTTATCTATAATTGGTTTCAAAAGTCAACATAAATAAATTTCTTTTGTTTATTGCAATTATTTGGGTTAAAAAAGTACAAAATGCATTTACTACTTTAAAATTTGACTTATAAATAGGACTAAATATTTTGATAAAAAAAGACTTATAAATAGAATCAAAGTGATAGCATACAATTTAATCCAAATAAATAGGAATAAATAAAAAAAAATTATAAAAATAGTCCTCACCCCAAAATCAAAAGATGAGCACGACATGCGGACCGGACCGGCGGACCCATATATATTGCTTTTATTTTACTATTTATATATGATAAAAAAAGGTGAGGAGGAAGAGTAGCATCCAATAATTTTTTTTTTTTCCCAACAGCATCCCATAATATATAAAAACACTAGTTCAGTACTCTGAACCGCCGCTTCAAGTTATTATCGTCACTACATTATAATAGCTAGTGGAGCTTCTGCTACAGCTTTGAACCGCTACTGATTCAATTTTTAAGGGCTCCTTTAGATTTGAAGTAATCCACAGTCTCGTCGTAGATCTGTTCTATCCCAAACTCGAAACTGAACCCTTCTTTGATAAGTTTCTCTGAAGAGATTACCAACTTAGCCTCGGAGGGAAAGCCCTCAAATCTGCAATTATAACACATGATACATCATCCCTTAAGAATAGTTTTTTTTTTTTTGGGAAAATCCAAAATGTTATGAGTTAAAGGGACATGATCTATTTTAATATAAAGAAAGTATAAGTAGTATGATGGATTTCATACACACAAAATATCGTTCAAACGATGACTTTTTACCGATTTTCCCTAGCTTTTTTGGCTTCTGTATGAGATCCAAAAGGCAAGAAAGAATCTTAGGCTAAAGTGTCATTTATAGAAGGGTTAATACTATTAGTAGTCCTTCGCTTTTTGATTTTGGTCCCTGTAGTTTTAAATCGTTGGTTTTAATCCCTATAATTTCATAAGAATTTGGTCTAAATTAACTAGTCCCTATATTTTTAATGATTTTTTGTTTTAGTCTCTATACTTAAATTCATATCAAGTCCTTATGAAACTATAAGAACTAAAACTAACAATTTAAAATTACAGAGACTAAAACTACAAGCCAAAATTAACCCCTTGCAGAATTTGGATCAGAAGCTTACTCGGTTGGGACTTTGTACTGAGGGTATCGTTTGTTAAGGAACGTAGCAAGCTCAGGAACACTTGTATTGTGAGCACAACAAATGTATCGACCAGCAGCTGATTCTTTCTCAGCCAAAAAAATGTGTGCTCGGCAAACATCCTTCACATGAGCAATGGATATTGAACCTGACAATAGCTGCATGCCCTTCAAGGCATTTATAAGGAAATCATTGCCTGCAAATGCAAATTTAACACCAATCACTTCATACATATGATGCTTAAGCAGATTTGACATACTGGTAGTATGTGGGAACCCAAATTGACAGGGAACAATTAACCTGATGGGTGTGGAAGTTTATACCTGTGATTAGGGACATGGCTAGGCCAAGACTGCCTGGGATTTCTGGAGTGAGAGAAGCACCACCCATCATAGTAGGTACCACAGCGATGAGATCTATATGATTTTCTTCTGCAAATTTCCATGCAGCCTTCTCTGCTAGTGCTTTGGAGGCAGGATATCCCTGTGTTTGCACAAGCTTTTTCATTAGAATATGTGTTAAATGACATGTTCTTGATAAGATTCAATGTTATGAACTTATGATCACCCTCAATATTGCCTGGAAAATAACAGAGCACGCAATAATCAAGCAGATATCATGGATTTAAACTGCAACTTCATTAAGATAATTCTCAGGCATAAACTATCAAGTCTCACATATAAGGCACAGAGTTCTGGGAAAATGACGAGTCTGAGATAATAAAAGCTTGTTCTATGTTTGTCCCCTTCTCCCAGGCCCAATTCGCATATTTTGGCCCATTAATATCTAGCTCCAGCCAAATCATTGGAGCATATTGGAAGTGGGCTCCCCCTTTTATAACAAAAAACCAAGAAGAAGAAGTAGGCTCTCCCAAAAATGAATCTAACGTGTGTACATATCATTTTAGGAATGATTCAGGCCATCTTATCTATTGTAAACCAGATATACACAAAGATTTATCATCGGATTATTACCCAAGTAGGTGGTTTTGCAGTGCTCAAGAAATCAACATCAGTCCAGTTGTTTTCATCCACAACCAGACCAGTCCCTTCTAATGCGTTTATTGAGACAGCAGCTGCTGAAGATGTCAAGATCACTCGTTTAACTGCTTTTGCTCGAGCACATGCTCTCAACACATTCAATACGCCTTGGATTGCTGGTTTAATCATGTCATTCTGCACAGAGTTTAGCAGAATAATGCTTGATTTAAATTTAAGACTCACAAATAAACAGCATATAAAAATCTGTAGTATGATTTTCAGTTTTCTATTTTATACCTCAGGATCTTCAGAAGCAAAGTTCACAGGAGTAGCAACATGGAAGACAAGTTCACAGCCAGCTATAGGGGCATCAAATTTGTCTTCTTCCGTCAGATCTGCTCCAAATATTTTCAGTTCTCCCAATTTTTGCAGTTCTACTAGATGTGGTATTTTTTTGGGATCATCTGCTCAAAACATGGGAGTTAGGACTTCAGTTCATGACAAAACCTGATTACTCCACTGTCAAAGGCCTAATTATCTCGTTTTTTTTTTAAAGACAAAACAAAACAGAACCACAAATATGAACGCAAGCCTCTTTACATCAATACAATTCAGGCCTTCACCGGGTTTGCTTCAATTACAAGACATTGTATTATTTGTTCTTCTTTTTTGCCAACGTATTATTTGTTCTTCAAGTGTTTCTTTATTATATTATTTCGTGTTTAAAGTTCCTTAACGGTTGGCTTCTTAAACTGTTTTTACTCCAAGACAAGACTCCTTGTTCAAAACAAAAGGAATGAATGTACGTGTACATTGGAGTTATTTAAACTTAAAATCAAACTAATTAAAATAAAATCAAACAAAACTGAACAAATTTAAGTTAAAGACGGTTTTTCAAATGCCAAAAACGCAGTCAGGTATTTTTATTTTATTTTTCTATAATGACGATCGATGAAGAAAATTCTGAGCAAACATGGTTTTGGCGACCAAACATGAAAATTATAGCAAGAATCAACGTAAATCCAGTCAAAACTCAATTGGAATTTCAAAACTAAGTGCACTTAGAAAATGGAGTCAATCCGAAGATTGCTGCTCCTATCTACTGATGAGAATTGTTGCATTTAGGGTAAATAACAAGGGGAAAAAACAAGAGAAGAATTCATGAACCTGGATTTCGAACAGTCGTATTAACAGCATATCCCTTGAGGAGCAACTGCTTAACGAGCTCAGAAGCGACGAAACCAGTTCCTCCAACGACGCAGGCCTTCTTCTTCCTCCCGATTTGATCCATTGCGCTCGCCAGTCAGTGTCTACGACTAACAACGAAACGAACGATTTATAAATAATAAATAGACGTTTCATCTGGTTCATACATAACTGAAGAATTTAAGATGGTGACTTGGTGGTGAGAGCTAGAAGGTGAGCACGTGATCAGCTATGGCGCCAACAACTCCCTCCAAAGAGGAAAGAATAAAGGCCTTCCATTTTTTTTTTTTTTGGGCCCTTTTTTGTTGGAATCAAAGTCAACGATTCCAAATTCTCACACACCCTCCTATCTACAAGCACACTCTCCACCAGCGGATCCAACAACATTTTGCCACCTCCCAAGTCACGTAACTCTCATTTCGGTTTGACTACAAAGACAAATTGACATTTGACGCCTTTCTTTTATTTTAAATTTTTTAAATAATCACTTACTTAATATGAAAAATTAATTGGGAGTATTATTATTGGTATTGAGAAATGAATGTAATAACTAAAAAAAATCCATAAGCAATGATGAGCTTAAGTGTGTGTTTGGATTAGCGTTTGGAGAATAACTTTTACGATTTATAAAATAAATATGTGAGAGGAGTTTTATCTCGACTTACGAAAAATGACTTCTAAAATCTTAGTGTCAGTGTTACCCAAACATTCACTAAGTATAAAAACAACAAAATGTTCATGCTACTTATGAGTATATATAAAAGGGAAAATTATAATAAAGGACCTAGGATAAATAATATTTATTAAGAAGGACCATAAAAATAGTAATTATTTTGAAGAACCAGAAATTAAAATAGAAAGACTAAATTGTCCTTAATTTCCTATCTTCTCTTTAAGCAGATATGGGGTGATTTTTTTTGGACTGAGGATTTGGAGTGATTGATGATTAATAACAAATAGATAACAATTCAAATTACCTCATTCTCCCAAAACAAGGCGACTTCACCTCCGACATATTAGTAGTTTCATTAGAATAATATGTAAAGCTGTATCACAAAGAGAGGGCCTTTTTGTAAGGAAATCTGCATTAACAAATTCATTTTTGTTGATGACTTGCATCTAAGTGTGTGATTTCCAATTCTTCACCTCTCAGTTCTTCCCTGTAACATTCTCATTTTTGCTGATCTTAATTTTTTTCGTTTCTTTTCTGATATTCAATAGGCATATTTTTACATTTGTTATTGTATCCGCCGGTCAATATATGGTTTCTGCCTGATATGAAAAAAGCAATAAGCATTATGTGCCTCTCGGATTCTACATTATGTGCATAAAGGAAATACTTAGAATAGCGTTTGGATCACTCATGGATAAAGTTTTAATAATTGATTCCTTTTTATAGTTGCTTAGTATCAGCAAGAACCTTGGACTTGAAAAACCTTACCATCGAAATGGCAAAGACGGAAAAGAAGAGGATCTAGAAATAACACAATGACAATTTAGTGTTTTTATTTTAATATTTTAATTTTTAGTCTTTCAGAATAATTATTATTTTTATAGTCCTTCTTAATAAATATTATTTATGCTAGGTCATCTATTATAATTTTCTCTATATAAAAGGATTTTTAATGCTCATTGAGACTAACAAAATGTCTTATAAAAGGACTAAAACTACCTTTATAAAATTTTTCCCTCCTCTATGTTTTATAAGAAACATTTTCTTTTATATGAGTAGTCTTTAATATACATTGGCAAAAAAAAAAAAGTCTTTAATATAAGAAATAAATCATGTTTTTCTGAAAATTTAAATTAATCTTTTCTTTTTTATCTTTATTAAATATGTGTCACTCCCTATCTCTATAATAAATTTTTTCCTTTTGACTCTTATATACTCTATTTATAAATAAGAGTATAAATAGAAAAAAAAAAGTATATCTTACACATTAATTATTTTTAATTAATATTTTTAACCGTTTGATTGTTATTACTTGAAAAAAAAAACGGTACAAGGTAGTATCTGATGACACGACAAAAGGGACTACAGATACAACCCTAGAGGCAGTACGCCTTCACAACGTCTGGACGGGCGCCTCAAACATGAGAATAAAGGGACTACAGGTAACGGCTGGCTGGTTTGGTATGTCTATTAACTGAAATGGGGAAAAAAATTAAATATGAAATACCCGTATCCCTGCAAAGTGTCGGTGAGTGCTTTGAGACACCACAGAACTATAATTTCAGAACCTTTTTTTCATAGATCAAGATAAAATACCTCTCGTACGTAATAGTTCTTGTTGAATATAATTATTACAGTGCTAATATAATTATTGCGGTGCTATAATTAATATTTTATACATTTATTTGTGTCATGGAAAAATATTCCTTTGCTTTAGTTTTTACCGGATGCAGTCTAATGTGGTATTATTTTTCGTTTTTAATATAAGATCTGGTTGACTTTTTAAAAAGATTAAGGAAGTTAAATAAATTACTTTATAGTATTATTTATATTTATATTTTTTATATCAAATTAATTTGTGTGACTTATAAACTGATATATAATTAAATGATATACAATATATGTTATGATTAATGTAACCCCCTTCACGATTAAGGCCGAGATTAGTTCGTAAAACGTAATTAATATGGAATTAGAGACCGTAATAGATTTTGGGACTTAAACAAAGTCAATCTTCCCAAATCAGGGTTCACAAAAATCTTTAAAAAAGTTGTTAGATAATGGTCTCACGTTCACATTTCAATACAAAATGGCCTCTACCGGCTGGTTTCATTCATACATATCAGAGTACAGCATAAATTCCCGATACACTCGGGTTCCATTCATTAATAAAAAGGGATTTACACAAGGCACAAAGCCTACAATTCATACCCTTTTTCTTGGGGATTACACAAAATCTACTATATACAATCGTTTCTACCAAAAATATCCAAAAGGTATACAATGATAACTATTAACCCAAAATATACTCCTAAACTGGAGTTCTAACTGCTCTTCGTCGCCCGTTTGCCTTTCGATCCTTCAGCCCTGTCTAAAATGTTTAATTTCGGGAGAGTGAGATTCTAAAGAATCCCCGTAGTAACAAATCAATCATATAATGTATAATAATAATGCATGTGAGCAAATCATTAACCACAACAAGCAACTACAACGGCAATGGTTAGTATGACACATGTCATCCATTACGATTGCTCACGCTGAATTGCTCACGTTGCATTGCATCACAACAATCCACACAATACATTTCACCACAGCTGGGATTCATATAATGCATTTCATATAAAAGCCATACAGGCAAGATAAACACAACCCACGGCTGAATTCACAAACGCCGCCCCACGGGTCGGATTCACAATATCCATGTCGATTACGACGGCAGTTCAACGGCCGACCTAGAGATGACCACCGTCAATCCCTACACGGCTCACGCTGACCTGCTCACGCCTTAATGGACCATTGCACACATTTCACAAATTCAACGATAAGTTATGCATGCCAAAACATCATACATAATATGAGAGAAGAGTCACTACCTGGTTCGTTCCATGCGTGCTTTGTCACAGGTCTCTCCCGAGGAGGGCAAATATCGTATCCTATAATTATAATTAGGGACGAAGAGTTATTCTCTATTCCAACACTCAATTGACTTCGAAATACTTAGATTTGGTTATCATTTATGTCCTTTAAATAGTTAAAATTGGCTCTAATAAAAGCCCTAAAGGATTGGGAAACATCGGGTTGGAAACCACTTTTCAAAATCACAAGGTGCTGAAAACAGGGGCTGGCTGCAGCCAAAAAAACCTCTGGCTGCGGCCAGAAACAGCATAGAAAGTTTCTAGCTGCAGCCAAGAATTTTCTGGCTGCGGCCAAAACGTTCGCAGAAGCTTTTGCGCTGCAGCCAAGAATTTTATGTTGCAGCCAGGGCAATTTCGAAAATTCATAATTAATTCTAGAAAAATCGAAATGAGGTGATCTCAAATCCAAATGAAAGGTATTTAAGTCCACTTTCAAGAAAAAATATGGCTCATCACTGGAAATCACCACAAAAATACAGATTTCAAGAAAAGTCCACACTATTCCAGAATTGTTCCCAGGTTTAACATCAAACTTTGGACAGTCATAACCCCTAGCCCAAAAATCGAAATGACACAAAACATATGTCCATTTTGAAGCTTGAGATGTGAAATTTAAGACTGGAAAGTTTCACAATTTTCCAACACCATTTGCTATTTTAAAACGTCCATGTAAGATCACTGCCAAAACAGAGTTTCTTACAACCAAAACTTGCCACTTTTAACACTAAGTTCCCAATGGTTCAAAATTCACATTCAACACTTCTCCCACACAAAATCACTCAAGGAACACAATGGTGACTTCAAAATGACCAAAATCACAACCCAATTACATGCCCTATTTTTGCCCAATGCACAAAACCAACATAAAGTTCCCAAACTTCATCTTTAAGCTTCAATTCAATACCATTCATTCAAAACACTTAACAAGGCACTAATTCCATGACAACAATAATTCAAACACCACAAGACCCTAATTTTCGAAATTTCAAGCCAAATTTCCAGAATTTCCAAGCTAAATTATTTGGCACAAAACTTATATAGAAAGGTTTCTTAAACTCACCTTAACAACTTTCTCAAAGTAGCTTCTTGATTCTCCAACCTCCACAATTTCTTGAAGTCTCAAACCAACACCAAATGGCAAACTATAACCATAGAAATGTAGCTCTTAACTCAAGGATTAACTTTAATGAAGGGAGATTGAGCAATGGAGGGCATTTACTTACCCAAAGATCAAGCTTTTCCTTCTTCCTTTCTTCCTCTTCAATGGCCGAAAGAGAGAGAATGAGAGGGATGAGATGGAGTGAAGAAATAAAACAATAATACTCCCTCCATGACTTCAGCGAAAAGAGAGGAGAGGAAGAGAGAGAAAATAATGAAAATACTCTCTCATTTGACTTTTCTCCACAACACTCACCATACACATTTTTGCCACATGTCCACATGCCATTGGTTTACACAAAATATGTCACCAATTAACTTATCTAATCTCTCCATTAGCCATTTTAATCACACATTCCATTTTCTCTTAGTTAGTGATTAATTTCTCCTTTAATTACCAACTCATGGCCAATAATTCCATTCTTTCAATTTTTCCATTAATTATGACATATTAATTAATATAGCCATAAAACACATAATAATTCCCTTTTAAATTCATAAATATCCACACTAATCATGATTAGCCCTTAGTCAAAAATTGGGATATTACAATTAACTAACTTATTTAGCTTCCTTAACCTCTAAAAAATATCATGAGTCTTAAATTAAGGATCAAGAATAGTTCATCAACTAAGTGTCTGTTTCTACCATCCCAAATGTGGCATTTTTTAAAAAAGCATGGTGGTAGCTAGTTTTGGGTGTTTTGGTTGGTGTTTTGGCAACTTGACTATTTATTTTTTCCCAAAAGCAGCTTTTGAGAATAAGCTCAAAAATCTAGCATTTCGAAAAAAGTTACTTCTCCTATCGTCAATTCAAATACAAATCATATTTATAATATGATTTTTATGTTATCTGAATTTTATAAAAATTAGATTAAAAAAAAATATCTTCTGCCACCGCTTATCCTGACAGGTCTTAAGATTGGTTAGGGCATTTGTAAGGAAGCTCGGGAGATGCAAGGTTGAGAAAACAGAAATACTGAAGGAACTGGCTTATAGAAAGGTTATCATTGAATCTTATTCAATATATTTGAGCAAAAAAAAAAAAATCTTATTCAATATATGTTATTAATGAAAAGCTTGTAATTTGATGTCCGAAGGTTGGGACATACGGTTAAGATATGTATTCTGTGGAGGGAATGGAGTGGCTGATTGGTTAATTAAGTGGAGCTTCCTTCAATCCAACTTGTTTTAATTTGATTGAGCTTTGTCCCCTTTGTTAAAAAAAAAAAAACATTCATTTATTTTAAACTATGATTTAGTTCTTTATTGTTTCCCTAACTTTCTGATTTATTCTTCAAAATCTTTTTAAAATAAGTTATCGCTATAATTTTGATCCGTGTATTACCCAAAAAATGTTTGAACCGTATCAAAGTTTATTCTTACTTTTTATAGATGTCAAAATAACATGTATTAAGTATGAGTAACTTGGCCGAAAACTGAAAGGTATAAAGATGATTTTTTAATAAAAAAAAAACAGAGAAAAATTACATTTAATTCCCAAAAGTTAAATTTAACTACAGTTACATTCCAAAAAATTTTGTCAAGGCTAAGTTACAAATATTGAATTAGTCAATATGAGTCCCAATTGCAACTAAAACTCTCATATTCTTAACTCATTTTTTATAAAACTTTTCTTACTTAATAGTTACTTTTTTCTGTTCTTTTTTATAAGCAAATTTTTTTTTTTTTTTTTTAGAGTTGGTCCTTTTTATACTCAACTTTCTTTTTGTGTCTCAAAATTTAAAATACTTTTTCAATTTCTACCTCTATTAAATACACATCTTTATATTAATTATCCTTCACTTATCACTAATTCTCTTTCACGTACTTATTTATTGCACATTCTTTCTTATATTTTATACTCATATTTTTTTATAATTATTACTCATTCTTTCTCCTATGTTCTTTTCATAAATAGGGGTATATTTAAAAAAAATATAACATTTTCATCACATTTATTATTTTTAATTAATTTTAACCACGAGTTCGTTATGCTAAAAATAAAATTTACTTATAAAAAGCAACAAAGAGTATTAAATTGATCTTTTCAATATCATTCTTCCTAAAATAATAAGTGATACAAAATATAAATATCAGGCAACTAATTTTTCCAGAAATCTTATCCCAACATTCAGGATTTGTATATTAACACAAAGCAAGGAAGAATAGCCCTAGGATCCAACACATCTAGCTCTTCAATCTCATCAGAATCGCCATTTCTCTTCTCTGCCAGAGAATCAAACCGAGAAATCTCACTTTCTTCCACAGAACTAAACCGAACCCTACCTGCTATTACTCTGCACACCATAACCGACTTCCTCTGAGATCCAGAATCAAGTGAACCTATAGATTCAAAGGCCTTATCACAAGTTGAAGTGGTAGGGACCCCAAATGAACCACGCAACTGGTTGGTTGTGAAGGAGCCATGTCTCAGAATCTGGCACACACAACAATGTGGTGAAGTGCACAAACCAGAGGAGGAGGAGGAAGAGCCATTGATGCCCAGTGAACATTTGAGGGTTGTGCCATGGAACCTTAAAAGCTCATTGCCATCAACCAGACAACGGGGTTGCTTCTTGTTGTCTGACTTTTCTGCATTGTTCTTTATCATTTCTCTGTATTCTTCAAATCTAGCAAAGGTTTTTGGAGTGTTCTGAACTTTGAGCACAGACTCAATTTGCCCTGTTTTTTTGTTCTGTGAATTAGTTCTACATATTGTTTCTATGATCTTCCTTGTTGGGTCTTCTTCATCAAGTTCAATTACTGCCCAAAAAAAATGTACATTTTGAACTCATGGTACAGTAAAACTATAAGACTTTCAAAAACATTCCTAATCGACTTTTAAACAATTGTTACAACTTGGATTCTATCTTTTGTCACTGGGGTAATTACTAATTATACATTTCTTCCACTACTAAACAATACCTTGGTGTTTGAAAATATTAGTGCCTTGTTTGGTAGCAAGGAATTCAAGGTGGAGAAGTGGAAGTGGAAGTGGGTTCCATCATTTTGTCTGCTTGGTACCATGGATTCCACTTCCCAATGGAAAACCAATTCCATAAAAAATGATGGAAGTGGGTTCTAATCCTTACCTGATGGAACTGAGATCAATTCCATGGAAGTAAAAAATGATTACCCTTTTGTCGTTCACATCTGGTGATGAGAGCAAGGATGACCGATGATGGCGACCGAACAATGAAGGCAAAGGCGACGGCGAAGGGTGAAGGCGATGGCAAAGGTGGTTAGCTTTGCAATCTGCGATCTACAAAGGTGATGGCGCAAGCAAACCTTCATTTTCTTCTACTCCCTCTTCAAATCTATAACGGTGAAGCACAATGGACAGCACTTCGGTTGCGACAGAGGACAATGAGCCTTCCACTGTACCAAACAACACTTCGTTCATAATTTTTTCTTCGATTTTGTTCATAGTTTCTGACTCTGAAGTTTTCTGGTTATTTTCTTACTTGATTTGGTTTGATTTCTTACTTATGGTGATTCTAGTTGTTGTAATCATCTTCCTCCATGGCTGCCAGCAATTTCTATGATGGTCGCCAGCAATGTCGGCGATTTTTCTGTAGAGGTTGATGGTGGTTGGAACTGATTTGGGAGAAGGTTAGGCTTTTTTCCATAGGTGTAAATTGGTCATTTCATATTTAAAATGAATATATTAATTAAAAATTATGTCATAATTCCATAGCCATACCAAACACACTTTTATCTCCACTTTCACTTTCACTTCTATTTTTACTTCCACTTTTATTAAAAACTCTTCCATGGTACTAACGTGGCATAGGTCTTTTGGTAAAGAATCCCCTAAAATGACTTTAGTTGAGTAAAGTGAATTATGGATTTCACCTTTCAAAAGTAGGGCCCATCATTCCCTTTATTTCTCTTTTCAATTTACTTAAAGTCATTTAAAAATTGTGTCACTGAAGTATATATACAAAATGATAAATTCCTAAAACTTAGGGCTAATTTGTGATGATGATGGGAGCCTTCAAAAGTAATTTTAGGATATATAAAATAAGTATATAACTGTGTATTTGGATCCACGTTTTGGGCCTCAAAACATGTGATTAACATGCAAAAGCTAGGTGGGCTCCTTTCTCCTATGTGATTAACATGTGATATTGTGATTAACAACGATGGAGTGATCTTACTGTTGATCCAATGGTGGGATAAAAGCATAAGCATGTTTTTAGTTGCTTTTGGTCCAATCGTGGGAAGAGAGAGAGAGAGAGAGAGTAGAAAAGCACACTGCTACAATGGGTAGAGAGAGGAAACACTGAACCTTGCTTTAATAAAAGAAAGATAAAATTACTCTAAAAGATCCAATAGCTATATGTGTAAAAAAGCCAATATAAATATAAATCATAATACACCATCTGATTTTTATCTAAATTTAAGTTTGCAAAAGTGAAATGAAATAAAATTCACTTTTATCACTGTCAATTCAACTCTGCACATGGTGCATTACCCTAGTGGCAAAGTGATCCCTTTGTATAGGATGGTGGTGGATTCGATCCCCCACACAGGGCCAGTTTGGCCTCCTTTCCAACTCAAAAAAAAAAAAAACACCAAGTTTACATAAGAAAAATCCCACAAGGTCGAGGAAAAATTCCCATTGGAACAAGAAAGCATAAACAACTCAAACTCAGAACATGCTAATTCAAGCAGCAAGAAAAGGATTGGTCAATATATACCTGAATGTTGGGACACATGGTGTTCTTCAACAGCATCAACAAATTTCAGTTTCTCACCACATATGGGACAAACCGAAGTTGAACAATTGTTATAATTAGAATCTGTCTGCAACAAAAGCCTTGAGTTTGAGGAGGATATGTTACATTCATTGCAACCAACATGATGGGTCTTCTTTAAAGTTGTTGTTGGTCTTGATTCATAAGGGCTTTTCACTCCTTTACGTAAGGGACGAGGAGAACAACATTGGGAAATCTCAAGAACAACCTTATGGGTCAAGGGGCTAAAGATGTTACCGCTCCTTAAGGATTTGATTAGGCTGCCACTTCTTTGGAAGCAATCTTTTGAATTTGAATTCTTCTGTGGTATTCTTCGTTGGATTGTTGCTTCTGGCTCATGAACTTCTGATGGGTTTGGTTTGCAGTGAATTGATCTCTTCAGAGAAAGCCAGAAATCGTCACGCATCTTCTTCTTCTTCTTTCTTAGCTTTACTTTTGCTCTCAAAAGTTCAATGAATATTCTGAAAACCTTGAGAGATGAGATATGAGTAGTATCTCCAGTTTCAAAGGAAAGTGGCCGATCAAGGAAAGACATTTCCTCTCAATTATACAGTTCGTTTTTTTGCTTGGTGTTTCCATCTATAGCAAGATACTCTTTTGACCAGACATGGAACTCCCTATATTTAAGCTATTCAATGACTTGAGAAAACACATTTATCGTTGTTTTGGTACATGCATCGTCCGAGGGTTGTGCCTTTTCAGATTGATTTTGGCCTCTGACTCTATGAAAATATTCTTCTTCTTCTTCTTCTTTGACATTGAATGAATCAAACAGAAGCTCGTATGGTAACAACATCACATAAACAAAAATTAAAAATAATGAAATAAACAAAGGTTTTTTAGTTAATTTTTTTTTCTTCAAAACTTAGAATTTTTCGTTAAATAATTTGTCTCGAGCATTTGCTATATGTGCATAGCCTGCATTGAATTGTTTATCTTTCTTTGGGCCAGAATTACATCAGATAAGCGTGGAATCTCCGTTTACTCTTGAATTAATTACTACTACCTCCGATCCTAAATATAGGACATAATTTATAGTACAATTTATACTACAAACTATGTCCTATATTTAGAATCGGAGGGAGTATTTAACAACCAACCGAAGTTGGTATGGATGGAAGGGGTCCTTGTCCCTTAACCATCACCTCTCATGTTTGAGACTGGGGAATGGGAATTGAGTAAATTTTCTTGGGAGGCCTCCTCCATATGGGCCTGACAGAAGACCGGAGTGGTGTGCCCACTTACCCACCATTTTAGTATCGATAAAAAAAAATTACTCTCTCCGGTCCTAATTATAGGATAACATTTGAGAGTTGATCTTGATCTTAATTATAGGATAAAATTTTAATTTTTGTCAATTTCTTCCCAAAATACCCCCTATTGATACTTTCTCAATAATAATTTAATAAGAGTAGATTGGAAGTTGTTGAGGAAGATTGACGACGTTGGATTATGTGAGAGCTTGGAGAAATCGAGTGTGAGGCAGGAGAGGTAAAAGAAAAAACAGAGAATCAACGTAGTTGGATGCCGTTTTAAATTTTAAATAAGGGCATTTTAAGAAAATAAATATGATTAACTAATTTAACCACTATCCTTAATTTCTCCAAAGCTAGGTAAATATATCCTATAATTAGGACAGAAGAGAGTACTATTTAACAAATGAGTGGGGCTAGGCCCATTGAGTGATATAATTATATTAACAATGATTTTAGGGAAAATCCCTCAAAAAGAACTTTTAAATTAACAAAAGACGCAAAGGTGTTCTGAAATTCCATATCCCAGATCAGTGCGAGTGTCTGAATTGGAATATTAGAATTCGAGACAAAATGACGTGCGTGACCCTGGAAGTTTTGAAATTGAAAAGTGTTGAGGGAGGTGTGATAATGGTGCTAAAACGCATTCAGGACCATTCATCTTCTCTGTCGTCATCAGTGCCGTTGGTCGACCCTGGATCCATGGCCTTTGATTGCTATAGTCCACAACATTTAATATTTTATGTTTCTCTGAACTAAATCCTGTTGTCAAAAAATGAGAAGTACCAAAAGTTAAACAATATCAATAACTCCGATGCCATGAGTTGAGATAAACTAGAAAGAAAACATAGTGAAATCTTGAGCACTCGTCACCTTCTTCTCGGTTGCCAACAACTCCGATGTCATCACCCCCAACAACTCGCCATCTTCTTCTTTTATAGGATCCTGTGTATATGAGCTAAAAAACAGGGATAAACAGAGAAGAGATTGTTAAGAACACTCAAGTGATCATAAGAAGTAATGAATAAGTTTGGAAAATCACTCGAATTGTCTGAGTCTTGACCCAATCACTTCCTGAGAAAATTTAGTAATGATCGCAGCTACCGACCATCACCGCCAACGACTCGTCATCTTCTTCACAGTTATCATCAACATCTGCTTCATCATTGACATGATTCCCAACTCGATATTAGGCTTTACCAACACATCGTTACATTTTCACAACATCCTATTAGACTTTAACAACTCGAGTTTGCCATTCACAACTCGAGTTCATATCATCACTGGAGGGTAACCGACGAGTGATTAGCTTATAGGATGCAGAACTCGAGTTATGAATTGATAACTCGAGTTTACCAACACATTCTTACATTTTCACGACATCCGGTTAGACTTTCACAACTCGAGTTTGCATTTTCACAACTCGAGTTTATATCGTCACTGGAGAGTAACCGGCGAGTGATTAGCTTATAGGATGCAGAACTCGAGTTATGAATTGATAACTCGAGTTCACCAACACATTCTTACATTTTCACGACATCCCGTTAGACTTTCACAACTCAAGTTTGTATTTTCACAACTCGAGTTCATATCATCACTGGAGGGTAACCGGCGAGTGATTAGCTTATAGGATACAGAACTCGAGTTATAAATTGATAACTCGAGTTCACTAACACATTCTTACATTTTCACGACATTCCGTTAGACTTTCACAACTCGAGTTTGCATTTTCACAACTCGAGTTCATATCGTCACTGGAGGGTAACCGGCGAGTGATTAGCTTATAGGATGCAGAACTCGAGTTATAAATTGATAACTCGAGTTCACCAACACATTCTTACATTTTCACGACATCTCGTTAGACTTTCACAACTCGAGTTTGCATTTTCACAACTCGAGTTCATATCGTCACTGGAGGGTAACCGGCGAGTGATTAGCTTATAGGATGCAGAACTCGAGTTATAAATTGATAACTCGAGTTCACCAACACATTCTTACATTTTCACGACATCCCGTTAGACTTTCACAACTCGAGTTTGCCATTTTCATAACTCGAGTTTATATCGTCACTGGAGGGTAACCGGCGAGTGATTAGCTTATAGGATGCAGAACTCGAGTTATGAATTGATAACTCGAGTTCACCAACACATTCTTACATTTTCACGACATCCCGTTAGACTTTCACAACTCGAGTTTGCCATTTTCACAACATTGCAGGGTGATCATCCCACTTCTGGAGATTAGACCATATTCAATAATTCAATTTTCTTTGTAAAACAATTACTGAACAGAAAATTTACCTTTTATATGAGGTGCTATATGAGGTGTTATAATTAAGTTTTTGTTCTATTTGATCAAGGTTGAGGTACTTACAAAGGCCTGCACTAGTGTATTGATCTTATATTTTGCATTATCTCCTTCTTGTTCCTCAAATGACTCTTGAGTTTCTTGTGGCATTATCCACGAGATAGTTGGAGTAGTGATTTAACCATAGCTTAATCTCCCTTCCTCCCTCTCCAGTTCCTCGGAATGCCCATGAATTGCCCTAGTCTATTCAAACTTTGCAGCCTTTCTAATTTCTGATCACAGATATGGCCCAAAGATATTATTATCTTTTCACATCACTATCCATCTGCAAAACAAATAAG